>OZ023178.1:12514667-13754667 GCA_963678695.2 Diplodus puntazzo
TATTAAAGTCATGGCTCCGTTAGGCAGAGAGTAAGCCGTGACCCTACAGTTTGCGCTCAGACCTCAGATCATGGTGGGAGTCACCGCAGAAAATCAGGCCTCGCTCAACTGGTTTTAGCATCCTGAGAAACTTAACAGTGACTGTACATGGCCTCCGAGCCCAGCGGAGGTTAAGACAGGGAATACAGTAAGGAGGCGATTTCCAGCAAATCACCCTCAAAAAAAAGACACAGCAGGCGGGGGCTGGTTGGGCATCTTCTGAATTGAGGATGTACTTGGACCAAGGTGATCGTGAAAACATTTACCAGGGCTGTTTAGGTAAGTGTTATTTCACTTTTGTAGGACAGGCTGTGGCTAACTGGTACGTATGCAAACGTCAGTAGATATCACTGCGATACAATTCACAGATGTCTCATACATAAAATCAGTACTGTTGTTTCTTCACATCTGGTTGATATTGTTGAGTTCATTTTTTGAATGTTAAACAAAATTCTGACCATATCTTACAAATTGCTCCTTTCAAAAATGGCTTCTTATCACGTAGCATATTCATGAGCATTTTATAGAAGTCAGTTTACAATTAGGTTATTATAATTAAGGCATAACCATTCAAACAAACAGACAATGTCTTAAATCCACCCTAAAACACCATGCAAGGTCTTTGCACTATAAAGTTAATGTCTCCAAAGCAACAGATGTCTCCCTATGCTGGAAGTCAAAGCATTAAAACCCCAGCTGATGATGTCATCAGGGGACACTTTGTGGAGATGGCCCATTGTGGGTGAGTTATTGACCCACTCCGGCTGCTCATAGAATGGGTTTTATGTGAATGTCGGGCCTCCAGCTGTGTATCAGAATATCTGCCCATACACCAGTAAAAATCACCATGTCTGCTGTCAGAGACGGAGCAGTTGCTACATTATTCACTGTCTGTGGAACAGCTCCAGGGGTTTGTCTCTGGATGACATCAACACCACAGTCTGTTACAGTGCTATTCAGCTTAAGGAGAAGCTTGTTCAAGTGTGCGTATCATAACTGAGCTGCATTCTATTGCGGTGACAATAAGAAGTCTATTTTTAGGATGATTTAAAAACATCTCCTTCACATGAATCAAGCCCAGTGAATTGACATATGCATTACAGCAAGACTTCATATTTTAATAAGCGCTCCCTCCTGCTGCAAAGTTTCCGACATTGCTAGAGCTTGCACTTTCCGCTCAAACTTTTCATAACATTCCGCGCACAGCTCATGAATGAATGAAATCCAAGAGCATTATCACGGAGCTTTGGAAGACGCTACAAGGGTAGATGAAGGTGTTCTTGAGAGAAAAGCGAGCTTCAGTGGTGCCTATCTCTGCGACAGAAGGGAGGGGTGGCGATGAAGGGATGAAGTGTAGCGAGATGGCAGGCAGGCTTGAAAAAACACCATGCATATGGATGTTACAGTAGAACCAGATGGGACCGAGGTGGTGACATTGTCAAGGTAGCGAACACCTGTGTACCGGCTCTCCGGGCCCCACCAGTCTGTGATCAAAGTGCCTCGTCTGCATTTTTGATGAACATGTGCATCAGGCTCTGACGGCGCCGAGGTGTATGACACAGCATGACAATGGCACTTAAGAACACGGCCCGAGGGGATTCATGAACTGTGAACTGTGGTGGAATTATGGAGACGATGTAAACATGAACATTCTTGCCTCGGTGTTGGGTCAATAAGCCTGGGAGAGAGTGCCTGCGACGAGCGTGCACATGCTTAGTTATGTATCTAATGTACCCGTGCAAACTTGCTTATCATTTCAGCGTCTGTGTTAGCAGGTTAGAGCAGCCACAATGCCGGCGTAAATACCAGGTCCCACGCGTGTGTCAAACAGGGATGTAGCAGGATGTCATCTAGCCTATTTTTACCTTGATACAAGCATTATCTATGGCGCTTATACCCTTAGCTCCCATGCTTAGGGTATAAACACCAACACTCCCCTGGAAGTCCAGCTAGCTGCACACTAACTGGGCTAGCAAGTTAACAGTAGCAACAGTTATGAATCCATGAACAGAATATAGTTAGCGCCAGTTAGCAGTTACTATTACCAATATGCTAACCCTTTTGTTTCTTACGCATTGCACTGTAAACACAGTTTCAAGATTTGCATGTTTTTTGCATATAGACAACAAGTTAACTTTTTTTTCTCCTCATTCTCAAAGAAATCACTCACTTTTTTTTTGCTGTATTTGTTGAAATAATCAACACAGCTCTGGCTCTTAGGGCCTCTAAAGCACTTGATTGTTGCAGTGTTCTTGACTCATTTGCAACAAATAATTGAATTGAAATTACACCGGCCAATACTCACTGTGAAGAAACAGCTCAGACATTCAATAGATTTAATAGATAAAACATTGTGTGGCCTGGTGCCAATTCCCAGAAGCTTTAATTTCACCGATGGCCCAATTTACTGGGCAGTCACAAATCCATATATGGTCTTCAGTAATGGACAGGACTCATATGTATAATCTCTGGTGACAAACCTGTCAACAAGCATTGAGGGAGATGCGGATACAACCCAGTCACAAATGCTTAGTTTATTTCCCCAAGGAGAGAGACAGGGCTGTCCACTCCTCCCCTATATTCTTTCCCTGATGGAGGATGAGGTACGTATGCAGCAGAAAGAAAAAGAGGCAGAAGCTTCTAATAGGCTCTTAGATGTACAGGGACATTTAGTTCCAGAGGCCGAGGTCGTTTATATCTATCTATCTCCCTTTCCGTCTCTTGTCTCCCTCTCTTTCTCTCTGGAGGGTGGTGCTCATTCACTTCCCACGAGTACCATAGGTGATCTGTGAATTCAAACAGGTGACCTTCCAGGAAATGGAAGAAAAAAAAACTGGCTTCTGTAACATCTATAACAAAGCTGGCCCAATTTCTCACATCTCGAAAAAAACCTGCTCTGCTTCACTGATTCTTCACAAAGTATTTTTTTTTTTTTGTCGGGCCTGAAAGGTTTGACACATGCCAGTTAAACTGATTAGACAAAAAGACAAGAGTAACACTGCGCTACACTATAATGAAAGACACGCAGCTGTTGATTAAATTCATCTTGAGAAATACAGAAGGGTCGACGTACAACATCCTTTGTTGTCTCGTGGAAAACTATTGATTTCCACTGCTGGGTTCTCAGATGAGACAAAGACGACAGCATGGCTTGGATTACACCACAGGGAAGCGAGACAATAGGAATCATTTGAAGATATTGATGTGGTGCTGCTAATACAGAGGATTGCTTATGCTCACCATCATTATTGTAGACGTGATGCCAAATTATACATTGGCTGCCAGTTGTCATTACTGGGTGTGAGTTATTCACAAAGAGAAGCCCATCTCTGGGGGCTTGATTGGTCATGTTTCATTGTTTTGCACTTTCCAGTTTTTTCGCAAGTGCGGTGAACTTCCCAAATGCAAATTTACAAAACGTGCCATGTGCACCGCTTTCTCATTAATACACGAACATGCAATTAGTGGCGATGGCACATGTTAATGCAACTGAAAAGGGGCGTTCCGTCACATTATATGTTTCATTCTTGGATTCGGACTGACAAGCATCTTTTCTTGGCTTTCCTTGCAAAACAGCCTTTGCATAAGATAGTAGTGCTGTAGAGGCTCAGGCTCCCATGAAGAATTTGATGAAAACATCTTTGTATCTACCTGACCTCGAGCAGCAATGCAAATTTATGACTCTGTCAGAACCAAAGTTGGGCACGGCGTGACATTTTTAGAGCCACAAACCCAAATAGTTTTGAAGGTCAGTGTTGACGGGTCTGTCAATAAATTGGTGACCTGGATAGGGACAACTTTTATTTGTTTCCCCATTTCCTGTCGACAATAAACATTCTTTTGTTTAATCAATCAAATAGTGGCGAGTACTTCTGTATCTTTTGGCAGATGGCAGCAGGGTGATGTCCCAGTCGCCGGGATAAAAATGTGAGCAGTAAGGGGTTCTGCCAACCACAGATACGTCCAAGTTTGTATGTGCCATATTGACATTTTAACGAAACTATTGTGTTCACGTTTCATGTTAATAACAAACATTTTAACTCTGAGAGGTTGAGGGAGTCAAACGAGCAACCCGTGGTCCTTTTCAACTGGGTCTGTGTTGACCCAAACTGGATATTTTTAACTGGAATTTGAGCCAAACCATGACGTTTTCCTATTACTAACCATGAGCGGATATTAAGCACAGTGTTTGACTAGAGAGACATAGAAAATTGACCCTAAACAAACCAAGTTGCAACATAAAGAAACGTTCAGCTTGAACTTTTGAACTTCTGTGGTTTTGCAGAAATGTACTAGGCAAATATTTATTCTGGCAATGGGTTGAACAGTCTGTGGCTGGTTGTCTTGTGGGATTTTTAGACTCTGATTTTATTGGCTACAAGACTGCAGATGTAAGGTTTAGAGATTAATTTGAATTTTACTCAAAAATAGCTTCATTATAGCATTTTGAGTAGTTGTAAATAGTTACTTTCACTCCTAATTATTACAAAATTCTTGAAATTTCAAAGAAACAAAACAGGAAAAATGACAAACCCAAGAAAATAAACCATCATTGTTTATTTCCCCCAAAATGAAAGTCTAAATCATGATTCAAAACTCTTTGTGTGCTGCCAGGAATATGAAAGTCTGGTGGACAACTACTGAATCATTCATGTTTTTCGTTATGTTTTATTTATTTTAACTGTACCACTTCTAAGACATACTAGAAACAATCGTCAAACTCTCCACAGTTTGTGAATGCTTTACCAAAATCCCCCCAGCCAGGTTGCACCGAGCATCAGTGACATTGGTGACATGAGGTGTCTGCATGGAGCCCAAAATCTATTTAAAAAGACAACTTCCCCCCCGGCCACAGCCTGTTCACCCTGCTGCCATGTGCCAAAGGATACAGAAGTATCTGCTGCCTTACCAGCAGACCACAAGGCAGCTTCTTTCCTCACGATGTGACACTACAGTTTAACATAAGTCCTTGTTATGACCAGGGCCTAGAGGAAACCCTGGCGCAACATGAGCAAGAGACTCCCCTCTTCCCATCCCCTAGGCACCACCTGCAGCAAAGCATTTTTAAAGGTTTTCATTAAAAAAAAAAAACACACATCTAGACCACAAACAGCCATGCTAGCAGCCTGGCTGAGAGAGAAGAGCCGACAGGAACTGGAAAGAGTCGGCCTTTATACCGCTGGCCTCGAGGCTGGAACCAATCAGCTCCCTGGACAACCTACAATCAAGCACACCTGCAACCAATCAAACACATACAGACTCAGGTAACAGAGGGGAATTTAATCAGAGGCAATTAAAGCACACACAACAGAAATGTCTATACGATCTCTCGGGTCATAACAGTCGTCTAGGTAGTCCGTCAAACCCCAAATTTTATACAGAACTATGGCCAAAACATGCATTAACCTTCAAACAACTTTTACAAATGTGATCTAGCTTGCAGAACGGAGGTTGGATATGAATCATTTTCTCATTTAGTTTTGAGGACTTGTTTTGATGCAGCAGGGAACAGAAACAATGAATTTGCCCTGTACTTCAGATCTTGGATGGAGTATCGCACAAAATTATTTAAAAGTGTGCCACAGAAAGTGGCTTTAGAGATGAAAATACATTAAAACAGCAGTCGATGAGTGACTTGAATTCAAAACTGGTTGCCTCAAAGTTAGGTGAAACATTTTTGGCATACCAATTCACAAATCAAAACTCAATTTCTGCCATCAACGTCTGTGCTGCTGTTTCAGAAAATGAGATGTAAAACTGAGATAGAACTTACTGATGGGATATGCTCAGGTTGGAGCCACTTTCCCCGAGCCTGCCAAACATAATTCCTCCACAAATGTTACTTTTATCACAAATACTACGCCTGGAAGAAAGTTTTAATACAGTGGGTTCTCACATACTTCCATCTCAAACTTAAATAGAATTCCACTCCAAGTGATTTGACGTGCATTGTAGATGAAACATCACGAAGATGTGCCCAATAACAAACACTGTCACGGCAATCGTACTCAATTATACTCCAAGGCACCGTGCAAGATGAAATATTCAGGTAATAACAGCTTTGGCCTTGCATGATTATAGTCTATAGTCTGAATACATTCAAATGGCAATCATTTGTCGCCTGCAGTCATTCAGTGGATTAATTTATTTCGTCCATATTCATTCATTACTTAATACAACAGATAAAACTTGGAATATAACTTGGAATAAAAGACTTTATTATCAATGTTGGGGGGGACTTTTACACTAAAGGAAGGCAAAGGTCTTATTGTTTTAAAGAAATAATGCATGACAGATTAAATATATATATATATATATATATATATATATATATATATATATATATATATATATATACAGTGTTGGGTATCGTTACTTTGGAAAGTAGTTAATTAGGTTACAACGTTACCATCAATTAAAAGTAATCAGTTACGTTACAGCATTACCTATGAATAAAAGTAACGCGTTAGAGTACTCATGCGTTACCAAAAATTAAAAGCCGTTTGCAGTGCCTCGCACGTGCTGCAACTTAACTGACACACACACAGCCTCCTTTAAATGCACCGAGAAGTCGTGACAATGATGAATAACGTCAGTCATCCAACCAAATTAACTCTGCAGGATAACAATAACAGGAAAGACAGTATGCCACATAGCGTTTTATTATTTTTTTTTTTTTTTTTTGCGGTCGACAGAAGCTTTTCACCAACGCAGAGTGTGCATATATGTACCGTTATGTTGTTCTTGTCCTTTTCGCTGGCGAGTTGAAAATAATGTGTGTACTTCCACGATGCAAACGCTGTCCTCTCTGCCATCTTGCCGGGGGTTCGAAAACACTAACACACACACACACACACACACACACACACACACACACACAGGTAACGTAGGTCAGCAGCAGGGCACAGACGCATCACAGCGCTGCGCCTCCGCTGACACATCCGCAGGTGGCACAGTACTGTCTGACAAAAAGCAGGCTGCAGTCGGGATTTTCCTTTCCTTATCCGGAGAAGTTCTTAAAATAACGGATTACTTTTTGAAAAAAATAACGAAGTTACTGATTCCTTGACGCACGAAACTAACGCGTTACGTTACACGTTACACGAAAAAAGTAATTAGAGTACTCTAACGCGTTACCTTGTAACGCGTTACCCACAACACTGTATTCTGTATGTGTCATAGTCAATAGTCAACATTGACCCAGGTAGAGGGTAAAATAAGTTGGTCTTGGTACAATGGTGTTGCTAGATATAAGCACGAAGGATCACCAAAATCAATAAAACAACTTTATTTTCACAGCATTTACATTCACACCGCAGTTCAGTCCAATCCAGCCAATCTTCCAATCTTCTAATGAAACACTTGTGAAGAACTTCAGAACTATCTTTTACCCTAGGAAACCTGTCATACATGAATGATAAACAGTGAAGGTGCAGTGAGCCTCTGTTTTGTTTGGGTGATCCCACGGATCTAAAGGATTAGATGTATATGCCAAGGCAAACATATCATGGATATATGGAAATTGGTATTTTATCACGAGGATTCGGATTGCATTGCCTTGGGCCAGTATTACCACAAAGTAGAGGGTGTTGTGGCTAGAAAGAGATGGTAAACAAATTAAGTTTTCCCTGAAACCTTCCCTTTTGTTTTCTGCATTTATTTAAATGCTGATACCATATGTTGGAAATCTTAAAATTAAATGTTAATATAATGTTAAAAAAAAAAAAAAATGTGATGTTTATATATAGGAAAAGTCTCTCTAGAAACATCTTTTATCTACATAAATGGAAAACATACTTGCATAATGGCTTCCTATGAGATGTTCAAAATTATAGGATAATGGTCCTAATGGTTTAATAAAGCCCTCAACCGGATTTGTATTGTGCCTGCAATCATAATGGATATTTGCTCTGCTGGGTCTACCTTGTAAAGTCTATGTCACTTGTCACTATGTCACACAGGTGCGGTGTGATATCCCCCACGGGGGAGTTCCAGGCTGCACGGCTCATACAGTGTGACCCCCTTGTTCAGGTTTTTTATGAGCAACAGCAGGATGCATTCTGGGTCAGGATAAGGCCACGTACGAAAACAAGGATACTACCGACTCCTTCCATATTCATGAAGGGGAACTGGTATATGTAAGCAAAAGCTGTTCAGGCTGGAATGATCACACAGCAGTTTGACTCCCTGTATTATGTGATGGGGGCTTGTGATGTTTGGTTTTGTCTATCGCATGTCAACACGGGAAAAAAAAAAAAAATCCCAGAATTTAGCTTCACAGAAATGTAAGTATACTTTGGAGATTTTGGCAAGTTTTCTAAGTACCTCCAAAAATTGAAGTACGAGAGTCCAACCGTGACATATCAAAGTAATTAAAGATTCCAGAAGTGTTTGCTCGGAATCGCTTTTGAAGATCAAGGAGCTGGACTTCAAATAAAATTCCTGTAAGCATTTTAGAATGAAACATTTCAAAATATGAATTTAATTTGCTCTGGCCAGACACAACACTTGGCAGATTCGCTCCGATGTGCCTGAGATGTCCCAAGCCAAAGTGCCCCGCGGGGCCTCAGAGGGGGAGCGGGCTGCTGGGTGTCTCACAGCTGTGCAAACAATCAATCACCGGCGATGGCAAGTGGATTACGATCCACTATCTGTGTTCATGTGCTTCTGGGACTGAGAGGAAACACATTCCCCAGATGGACTGAAATGGAGTAAGTGGTGCAAGAGAAGAAAGGCCTCTGTGGTCTCAGAGGAAGGCCTCTATCAGAATCATGGATAAAGTATTGCTGCTTTACTGCACAATCGTCCTGAGGGAGGACATGTTTTATTGTTACTGACACCAGACTCCCATTTGGAGGAAATATCCCACAGGAATGCACCTGACAGGTCCACCCTGGCTGGAGCAAAAACCTCTGATGTTGCATTACAAAACCTACAGTCTGTAACTGAAGGGTTTCAGACGGATCATTAAGAGCTGAAGTAATAAACTGCAACATGTTCTTTATAAAAATATAAACAAGGTATCGCTTCATATTAGGATACTTCTAATACGCGTTGTTAGGTAATAAGGCCTTTATAAATCGATCTGCTTTGTCACATCAGTAACACCACAAAGAACAATACTAGCAGCATAAACACAATGCTAAATTGGCACTCGTCCTAAGTTAAGAACATTGCTAAAAAACAAAAAGAAAAAAACAACAGTTTATAATAGCATTACAATCACATTTATTGTGTTTACTAAGCTAAGCAAAGCGAGCCTGGGGACCGACTCCAGATGTTGACCATTGACCAAACCAACGCCTTAGTCCAGCCAGACGAAGACATGGCCAGCAACAAAGACAAGAGCAAATAATGATGCAACAAAGCAAAGACAAACAACAAAACAGTTTTTTATGTTCTCGTTTACTGTTTCATTTTGGAATTGTACCCTCATGTGTCTCGTCTTGTTTTTCAGTTGCTCCTGGGTGGTTTTCCCTCCCAGTTTTTTTCTGTTCCTTCCCTCACCTGTCCTTTTCCCTCCTCGTTCCACCTGTTCCTCATCCCCCACATCAGTTGTGTTGGTATTTATTCTTTGCTCTCCCTCTTGTCTGCGTCAGTTCGTTCCGTGTTTATCCGTGTTCTGTTTTCGCCTGTGTCCGCCTGTTTGCTACACCGTCTTCCCTCGCCGTGTCTTCTCCAGTGTCTCCCCCGCTGGTATGTTCTTATTTTTGGTTTCTTGTTTCTCATTTGATTTGTACTTTGCTTTTTGTCGCACTTTGTTTCAGCCTTATATTGCTGCTTTGTTTTTGGTCCTTGTGACTCATTTTCGATTTTTCTAGCTCTCTCGGTTTTTGCTTTCCAGCTCTGTTTTATTGAAGCTCTCAGTTTTTGATCCTCAATTCCTGCCTCCCGTGTGCGTCTGCATTCGGGTCTTTATCTTGTTTAACCATAACTCAACAAAAACAACAGGCAGAGATATTACATGCAAGTTGCAGAACAACTTTGCAAAGACAGACATCAGCATGAAGGCAAAAATGCACTCAGCCAACATTGATTCTGACGTTTGGGTTGGGCATCCCTACATTTGAGTGCTAAGAATGGGCTTGGTTATTGATCTTATATGACAGACCACTCCATTTCAAACAGGTCTGGGTTCTGAAAAATGCTGTTACACCGAAGGATTGCAGGACTGTTCCTCCAGTGGTTCGGTGAGTTGCATTATGCTAATTTCCAGGACAAGAGGTCAAACGAGAACGAGGGCGAACCTTGCGATGAATGGAATCGAGACTTTGAAATGCAATCCACCGGCTTGATTGACAACCGCACTCGGTGGCGCAATACAACAGCGACCCATCAGCGAGCACTTAGCAACAATGATATCGAAACAAAGCAGAGGAACCTCGCAGACGACAATATAAGCTCCTTATGATAATGTGGCTTTGTCTGTGATCTTGATGGCAGCCTGCAGCCACGTGTAGCACTCACACTGAACTGTATATTGCCTCTGCGTCGTCTGTAACATATGAGATGCGAGCAGAAAGACGCCTAATTTGAGGATGCGAGGTACTCGACGCACAGGAAAATCACCATAAATCCGCCACAAGGTTATTGCCGCGCATTCATCTTTTTTTTCGAGAGTTATTGTCTTTCTTCTCTCTTCTGAGAATATATGAGGAAAACTCCAATTGCGACGGATGTTGCAGAACTCCTCAATGGCTCTGATGCCGCAGCGACGAGGCAGACGAGGCTCTAAGAGAGACTGATCATTGTTTGCGAGAGACAGAGGGAGGGAGACGGACAGGCGGAATCAAAGAACCTGGAGACAAAGCGAGACCACATGTCCACATGAATTAGCATTTAAACAAGAAAAAGAGGATCTTATCATAATGGTTTAATAAGCTGTTTAGCTTTTGATCAAGTGTTTGAGGGCACAAACATATACAGTCTGCTCGGTTAAAAAAAAGACAGATGGGAAAGTTAAAAGGAAACGCAGACGCATGTGCCCACCTTTTGTTGGAATCTAAAATTAGTTTCACCTCCGATGCATCCGACTAATGAGTTTTCATTGACTCTTTGTGACACGTCCTGATAGATAGATATGCTCCACTTACTGTAATTTTATGCAATTCTGAGAAGAAAAAAAGGAGTAAGGAGAGCAAAGGGAGCGCTCGGGGGCCGCTATCTGCAGCCCAACGCGCCGGCAAAATTGGAGCAGAAGCGACTCACACAGTGATGGGTCATGAAAGGAAGAGCCTACACATTCTTTGTTTGTTATTAAGCCCAAACAATGCCCCTGATTGATTGACGGATTGAGACTAACAGGGGAAGAAAAGATGCGGCGCACAAGTGAAATCTTGAAGGGATTACATCACTGCGCCCGGGACTGAGCAGAATACAAAATTGTGAGATATAAAGACCAAAAAAAAAAAAAAGTTCTGCTGGCACTTCTTTTTTTCCGAGGCTATTTTTGTAACAGGAAGCACAAGGGGGCATTTACCAAAAGCCATTTAATTAACCAAGGCTATCTTCAATTAATTAAATCCAATAATCCAGTATATCATTCAATTTGTTACAGTCATATTTTCCCTTCCATAGATTGCATCAGTGCATTTGATTCCCTTATAGTTTAGAACAGTTTGTACTAAAGAAGATAACACTTGATTCACAAATTGCCTGCTCCGATTGAAATCTATT
Source organism: Diplodus puntazzo (assembly GCA_963678695.2). Taxonomy (NCBI): domain Eukaryota; kingdom Metazoa; phylum Chordata; class Actinopteri; order Spariformes; family Sparidae; genus Diplodus; species Diplodus puntazzo. Next base: position 12,526,383 of record OZ023178.1, read on the forward strand.
ACCGATTCTCACCCCTACCCCTCGTTTATATGTGCCCCCTTGCCCCTTTGAACATTGATACAAGTGGTAGTGTTTGAAATCTCCACCCTGTGAGATAAGACAACCCTTCAAGACCGTCATACATCATCAGTAGTTGTTGATGGCGACATTTCTTCTTCATTTTAACAGCTGTAGTGATCTCTTTTGCCTTACCATGACAAACCTGGTATATTCGCGTAATGCTATAGGCCATATTCATATGGCAGACATTTTCCTCAGGCTAAGGGTTGGGAGCTTGAATTGCCTACTACCGTGTTCCAGGTTGTAGGTTTAATAAACATGGGGAATCTGACAAATGTTATCATTTCAACACTTCCTGATTGACCAGCAACAGTAATGACATCAGATAGTGAAATTTCAGAAGGAAACTGGGCCCAATTACAAGGATAAAAAAAAAAGTGTTTGTGAACACAACCTCTTAGACAACAGCTAACATTAGCATTCAACCATTTTCTAGCTTACATCACTGTTTGAAATTATTACACCATAAGGTAGGTATAGATAAAATAATTCAAAAATATCAATGCACATCTTGGACATCATTTTGTTCCGGGGTAAAAAGCAATTCATGTAATCAAACCTAATGGTTCACCTAATGGGTAATCAAATGTGTTGCTTTACCTCAAAATCTGACCAAACGTCCCTCCAGACATTATCCATCGTCTTTCTAGTTGCAGATCATCATCCCAGCTTTTGAACTCCCCACCCTGAGCATGAAGAGGAAAATGGCCGCCATGTGTATATGGTCTATTAGCCATTTTCTTTGATGGGGATAGATAAGCATGGACACAACTTCACACTATTAATCAAGTCATCAACTAAAGAGGATACTGGCAGCACTCTTAAGGCTAACGTTAGCAGCCCAGGCTCCCACCCTGTCAGCCTGCACTCATAGTAGAGGAGCTGTACCCAGTGCAGCAACCTCACTGGTGGATTCAAGTTAAATTCTAGACATCATATGTCATCCAAAGGTTATGCAACAATTAAATATGTCAATGTCCAACTGTCATGCACAGATCAGTAGTAATGATGTCACGTTAGCTAGTTAGCTAGCAAGAAATGGGCAAACTAGTTATAAAGAAATACAAATAATGTGGGAATTTGGAAATGTGGAGGGAGTGTGTTTATCTCCCATTGGACACTTGTTGGGAGGAGATTCCGCATACCTGAGAGAACTGATGAACTTATAACAGTCAGATGTGTTTGGGGCCGGGGGGTACTGATATAAATATATGCATGGAACAGCTGGATGGCGCATGAGAGAGACTGAACTCAAGCAGGTTGTCTGCCATCACACTCTCTTGCCATGCAGGTTGTAGAGAATGTTGCTCATGGATGTATCAAGAAGCCTGGATACAGTGTTGTAGGCAAGTCAGAAATGTTTTGGAGGGGTCCCTTATTTATTAATGTGCACGCCGACGCTCGGTTCCATCATCTCGCAGTGCACTGATTGCTGAGCAGTGTATTTTAGTGTGTGGGTATTACGTTTATCCTAATTCACTTGCAGTGTTGTGTGTTAGGGTTGAAGGGTGACCACCTTGGACTAGTCTTGTTGACCTCTGTGGGGCCTTTTTAATTCAGGGTGTCTAGTTGTAGTTTTAATGAATTTCTGTCTTCAAAAAAAGGTTATATTTTTGAGTCACATCTCAGGCTGTGTTGTGAATTTTCTCTTGCCTCGGGCATCGGACCAGACCTGGTTAATGAAGGTGGTGGCTTCTTAAAATCTCTAACAAGTAGAGAATTTAACATTACATTGAAACAACAGAGAGTCCTCATAAGCCTCGGTTTGCAGTGTGCCTCTGACAAACCTCAGGTTGGGGGGCCATGTAGTCCAAAACACTTTGCTCTAACCATGTAGCCCAATGAGAATCGGGACACCCTACCCCTGGACCTTGGTAGGACTCAGTGGTAGCGGCAAGAGGTGTATTTGGATTGGGCCTTGGTGTGCTCTTTGTGCCAAATTCAATGTTTTCAATGTTGCCTTTCTGATTGTAGGGATGGTAGTAATCATAAGAAAGAAACGTTTCCCATGATAGAATTTATGTAGGTTATTTTTGGTTCCACTCACACTGCCTTGATTTTCGCAGAAGAAAAAGGCAACAGCGAACTGTTTTTCTTTTTATTGATCCACCATATGTTTTCAGGCCTGGTGCAGAAAATGTATACTGCGTCCCATTCCCTTATAGACGGCAAGATAGAGTAATCTGAAAAAAAAAAAAGGTGCCACGCTGAGTGTCCTGCTTGGTTAATCACAAAGTTTTGGTGGCAGCTGGTAGTTTTTAACCACATGTCCCTTTGGAAGAGGTTTCTCTCTTGGCAGGTTTGAAGGCGCCATACCTCACTGCTGTCTTGGCCTCTCCGCCGCTCCAGATTTGCATCGATCCTTTGGCGCTCAATCAATAATAATTAGAAAAGCATTTAATGACTTTGTGAACTCCTAACCCCAAATGTTGCATAATTGCGCAGCAAGGGGGTTCTGCTGGTTAAGTAGAGGGAGGTAAGCATAGTGTAGTGGCTTTCGAGTGTTTGCTGCAGATTTTCAAGCAGCCTTTCAGGATGAGATGAGAGGCAGAGGGGGATGGATAGTTATTACTGAGAATGATGCTGCTAGCAATGCCATTACAGGATGTTTCATCGAGGAAAATTATGTTCAAAAACATCTCAAAATTGTGCTCATTATGATCTACCCTGCCTATTTCTCATATACAGTACAATGCTTAAGGGGACGTTTTCATTAGTTATTACACAAGTATAAAATATAAAGAGGATCCTACAGATACACAGTCTTATACACTTCCCTGGTTGGCTCAAAGCTTTAATCTTCTCATCTGCTGCCTTGTAAGCAGTATAAAAAGACAAAAGGGAAAATCAATAAGGGAAAATGGCTTTTACCTTAATTGACCTCACCACTGTAGTTCCTGTGAAGTTAGAATCCTTACATTTTGCATTCACTATGTTTTTTATACAGTGGCCATCCGGCTTGGAAGACTTAGACACATGGTGCATACCTTTAGAGCTGCTGTAAGCAATATGTTCTTATTAAAATAGGAGTTAAATAGCTCCATATCCCATCAGCAAGCACTGTTGTAGAGTGTTTGGTCAGTTACCCATGTTTATCTGCCCGCTGCTCACGCAGTAAAAGAGAAAATACATTTTCTGGTGTCCCTGTCCACAACTTTGCCCACAGGCGATGGTCCTATCTGCTCGGAGAACAGGTAGAGAGTAGGATCCTCCTGTTTTGGCACCTAAACCGGCAATGGCAGAACAGGGCCAGTATTATGATTCGAGTACTCCTTGTGACGGCTTATTCTACCCAACAAACCAAGCAATCAAACAAGCTTTTTGAGAGCTACCTTGATAGAAACAAAGGGATCAGAGTCTGCCATAGAGATCGGGGAGGGGATTGCCTACTTGAGGGACCAAATCATTTCTAGATGTGATAGAACTACATCAGATAAAACAAAATCTGAAAGTTAAATCCAGTTGAGGTATGAATTTGTTGAAAATGTTGTTTCTTTGGGTAAAAATGACTTCCTTTTATTAAATTGTTTTAGGTTCCCAATCAGCAACAGCTGTTTAAATGAGAACATGTTGTTTCCTTAGGGTTTCTTGGGCGTTCAGTGCAAATGTCAACCAATCCAGTGAAAATATGAGCGATTGGTGACGTTAAGGGGACACATACAAGGAACATTTTGCTCTGACAGCCGAACTTTAAAAATTCATAACTTAAAAAGTATTTAGAGTGCAGCTATAGAATTGTACAAGTTCCCATGAATTGTATAGAAGTCTCAACATTATTATTCTTCAAGAAAATCCCTGGCGTGAACTGGGAAAAGTTCTGGATTGTAGGCGAGTTGGCCTGGGTAGACCCATATACAAAGATCAGACACATTTGTCACATGCAGGTCTTATCGATTGATCATGAAAGCGATTAACTGACTCAGTCGATAAGATAAGTGAGATGGTATAATATATACATGTATGATACTTTATTATGACAGCCTTGCTTGCATGAACCAACTGGTCTCTAAAACGATCCTTCTGCTGCAACGCGCTATTCAAATCTATCATAATTTCTTTCTAAGATCAATAAAGATATGACGGGCTTGTTTGCATAAAATATATTATGCAAACGAGGAAATGGCCTGAGCCAAAGTTTGCTTTTTAAAGTGATATTTCACTTTGTCAGTGCATTTCCAATCCGTGGCGCGACTGCCCCGATATACAGTATGATAATGAACAACCGAGCCCTGACAAGTTCTGCTCTGTAAATCCATAGTCATTAATGTTCGGGCTCTTCTCCTCAGAAAATTACAAACAGGCAAAATTAGTTAAGTTATAAAAAATCAATGTAATAACATTATCGTCCTCTGCACTGCGGTGGATTGTTTCAGCCCGGGAGCGAGAAGTTCAATTACAAATGCATCACATTTAAAGATGAACCATCCTTAACCTCTATTTTGTGTCTCTGCTCAATAACAGTGCGGATCTCTGCAACTCCAAGGTAAATCTGATATAACCTCTTGATCAAGGTATCTTGACAAAGGGAACACTTGAAGTATTTGTTCAGATGTGTAAGTGTAAGTGTATACATGTCACTGGGTCTGAGTAAATGAAGCTGGCACATGGTGTAAAATTTTATTATTGAATGTCCCTGAGGAATGATGTAGCTGCAGCGCCAAATCTCTTGCAAAACATCTGAACATTACCGCTGCCAACCTTTGTGCTAATAAAGTGAATCAGAACAGATTCAGAGAGATTTTGGTGGGGAGTTCTCAGGCAGAATCTCCAAATGTGCCATTTAAAATTTCTCAGGTACCAAATTGTATATTTTACTAATATGTTACCGTAGGTGCCCAAAAAATGGCCCAACTCGGGCTCAACAGGTTGATATCAGCCACTCATGAGTTTGTCTACCATTGTCGAGATTAGCATGTATGTCAGATGTGCTCTGCTACAGATTCATGTGTGGTCACAGACTTCATAACATATTTTATTTATTTGTTTTTTTACCAATTTCACTCAAATGGGCTTGATGCCAATCTCACCCTCCCTCACGCACTTCCTCGTTGGCAGTAGATGAGGCTGATCCGGTGTCGAGCTTCAGACATCATTAAAACAAAACGCTAGGTTTGATCTGGATGATTTGCCAACATGTTTGTTACTGGCAGGGTGGAACGCTCTGTATGTTTCTATCTGACGGTTGTACTTCCAACACTGCTCTGATTCTCATGGGTTGGATGATATCCAAGTGACTTTTTTTTTTTTTTCTCATCCTTCTTTTTCCCGAGCCTTAATATAATGTTATGAAATGCGTGGGGGAGGTAGTTAAATTTGAAACTTTAATCCTGTGCATTTTATTCTGTCGTCAGTCGTGTAATTTCGAATCCCAGTTTCTCATAAATATTGACACAGAAAAAGGTCAGGAGATGAAAATGTGTAACTCCGGAGCCAATCCCCTGACAGGTCACGGCTGTAGGCCGGTAAGCACTGCCATAGTATTGATTGCCAGTGTGCAAATGCGAATGGATCGACAACATACTGCAGGTTCATTGAAATTGATTATCAATACCGGTTGCTATTGATAAGATCTGGATCAGTGTTTTCAGTCCTGACATGCCATTCATGTGGATGTTGTTTATACAGATGGGCAACAAGACCGGCAGAGGCCTGGTCTTAAACTGTTTGATCAGAGAGTGGGTGAACTGACGCAGCTTGGCACGAAGAGCTAAAACGCCCAAATGTGCAAGTCAAAAGCAAAACGGTAAGCCGTGAGGGTTAACTGTGAGTTACACTGAAACCAATAATGTTACTTCTGATAGTTAAATGTTAAAATATCATCTAGGGTGACACACCAGCAGAGTAAAACAGAGCCCTTTTTAAGTGTATGTATATCCCAGACTGTTTTAGAAATCTGGGGCATACATCCAACAGGACACAGATGTCACAAATTTGATGTGACCCAGATGTTCCAGAGTTTGCACAGCCACCGAAACATGGGATGCATTTGGACAGTAAAAAAGAGATCAGGATTCTACCCATCTGTGCACATAGCACACACCACAACTGGCAGCTGTTTAGGTATATGGGACAATGCATGCATGCGGCTGATAAAAAAACAGAACAAAAAAAAAAAAAAACACTTACGGTGGGGAAGACCACGGTGCTGATGGGTATTATTGTGGATGCATTCATAGAAAAGTACTTACAAATGCATGGCTCTCACTGCATCATATACACGGGTGTCTATTCATGTATTCATTCGCCACGCAGACTGTCATACAGGGTATGGCATGATGGAAATATGTCAGCCAACAGAATGTATTTTTTTTTTCAGTCATCTGGTAGAAGGCTGAGGCCTGGCAAACTGAAACAGCTTTCAACAAGTAAGGTAAAAGACACACAGCAATAATTAAGAAGAAAAAAAAAGCAACGACATTTAGAGGGCCCTATTTAACAGTTTGCTGCAATTCACATGTATTTATCATTTTTTAAATTTGCCATATGTGAGTGGATTCCAACGGGAAGTGAAAAGTGAGAGAGAAAATGTGCCTAAATTTAGCCGATGCTCGTGCCATCATCTTGAATAAAGGGTATTTCAAGGACGCAAAGACATTTTATTTTTTTCTCTATATGTATAAGATAAAAAAGATATTAGCCTGAGAGGCGACCAATCACGTTGTGTGTGGATACAGTGCTAATACATGTGCCTACATCACACTATCACAGTTTGGTTAGGTTTAGGAAAACATTGCGGTTTGGGTTTGAATCACAATATTACTTTATCACTTTGAAACATACCTCCATTACGTAACTAACCAAGCGTACGCTATTACCTGAAATTACTTCACTGCATTGGTAAGTTAGAATAACTCATTGTTGACTTCAGGTTTCACATCAGACATGAACAGCATTCTCCTGGTTGAAAGTCCTCTTGAGTTCGCTGCAGATGACAGGTTCATAAAAGCTGCTTTAATTTTCTACCTATATTGTATGTATGATTGATGAGGGCAGGCCCCCTATAGTCAGGACAATTGCAAATTTAGCAACAACTGCTATTGCAATCATCTTAAATAAGGACATATACCTTGAAAGTCACTTATTTTCAGCACAATATGCTGTAACAAATAGCATATTGTGCTTAAAATAAGTAATCCTGACTCAGATAAATGTACTTTTACAACTACTGGAAGCGAGATTGTCTTGCTAAAGTAAGAAATTAACCTCATGCAAATGCATTACTTTTCACTTTGGTATCAAGGGCTCAGTGGCCGGTGGCAGAACAAAGGACAAAACCCTAACTGAACCCAGAACAACATAAAGGCCATTGGTGGTCAGGGTGCAAAGGAAAATATTCAAGATAACAAATCAAACAATGCTTTAAGCCTTATTATCACAGACAACAGACACCCAGCCCATGTATTAAAGATTAACGGACCAGTTCTTGGATCAGCCGACACAAAGTTCTGTTCTTATAGTGAGGAGATAAAAAGGACGGGATGCTTGAAATAAGAAATCCCGACTTGGACAAAGTGATTTTGTGCTTGTCAGTGTTGATTCTGGTCATTGTAGTTTCAAGCATTAACAATTTATAATATCTTGTTAAGATAATTAAGGACAAACTAGCTTAAGACAAGTGCAATTCTTTAACATGAAAAACTGCCTGGAAAGAAGAAATATATTCAGATAAGAACCAAGCGTCTGTTGCCTTGATTTAAGATAATTCATCTTACTTAGATTCCTTTTTGCACCGCAAGCAAACATAACGCATGCAGTAAAACGGAGCCGGCGAATAAACAGAAGGCTGGGGCCAGAAAAACATCAGATTGAGCTGATTCCCTTCCCATTCCCAAGAGAGCGACAAGAGTGAAACCCAGAGCCATGTCGGCAATGATAAAAAAGGAATTTGAGTGACACAGCAAAGTGAAGGCGCGACACAAAACCAAGATGGGTTTCAAATTGAGCAGTCTGTCCCCTGAAAACAAAGTGCCTCCCCATTAATTTTCCACCCAAATCTTTAATGAAATGCAAATCAAACATTCCATGAATTTGATTAATCTCGGAGGGTGGCCGAAGCCTGCTGGCTGGAACAGTGGGAGACCCGTTGGCAGTGTTGTTCCGATCCGCTCGGCTCTCGCTCTGCAATGATTCATTTATTTAATTGGGATGAACTCGAAAGATTCTGTTTTCCCTCTCTCACTCTTCTCGCCTCCCCTTCACGCCCTCCGCTTCACAACCGTAAACACGCATACACTTTGCTGGATGAGTTGTTTATCCTCATCAAAGAGGAAGAAGAAACCCACTTGTCAGAACTCCCCAGTCAGGTCAGGGCTCACCTTTGAGATGCTCACGGCGCCGATTCTGCATCGGCTTTTAGACACATCAATGAGACGGTCGGATGGCTGATGTGCCACCTCCAGTCTTTCAATCCCTTTCTCTTCCCAACTGATCCATCCAGGGTCATGGCGGGGTGGAGCGCATCCGAGTGCGCACCGCGACGGAGACATTCCTCACATGTTATTTTAATACCACGCCAAGCCAACCTGACTTCCTTTCTGCCAAGTGACAAAACTAATTAGTCGTTAAATTTTTCATGTATTTTTTTTCTTGAAATCATTACAGCACACTCGCACAGTTTTCGTCAACAAGTTGTGTTTTGAGTGAAGTTGAAAAGGAATCCAGTTCCTGCCCTTGTGAAGTTATTAATGTGTGATGGACATGTCTGTTCGCTTTGATGTCATTAAGAAGTTACCCTCAGTTCATTTCATTAATGGTTTCTGAGTGTGAGTACCTGATGGCTATTAGAAGTCAACATCTGTCACTTTATTCCCACTATATCAAACACTGTCAGGGTCAAAACTGGTAATTGCTTGTGATTAAAGTCTGAGACTTTCAGACAGTTCGGTGCCATTTTGAATGACAATTTTATGTATTTGAGAGGAGGATGTTTGGATGGCTTATATATTTTTGGGTTGTAAGAGAAATCCTGGTAAATGGACCAAGGTCCAAGTTAAGCCAACAAACCTTACTGGCTTAGATCTGAGTCAAAGCTAAGCTGCCCTTAGCAATGGATGGACTGCCAAATGGGTTCACACCATAGGCCCAAACGCATCTGGAGGCACTTGCATCAGGGACTATGAAAAGCAGTGATCTCACTTCCCTTCAAGAGCTGGCTCAAAGTTCAGTTCACGCAGACAATGACCTAGTTCCCATATATAGTCACAATTTTGAAGAGTTCATAGTCCAGAATAAGGAACTAGTTCATGTTACTGCAGATGTCCTGTAGGCTATTTGTAGGGAGTCAAGGATAACTGGTCCTTGACAGAATGCTGAGTTTGACTTGGGTTGAGGAACTTTGCGGCTTGTGATCTTTGGGTTTGTTTATGCTCGACATTAGATAAGTACACGGAGATGAACGGAGCCCCCTGTATGTAATCCACATTCATTTTGCCCATGACTGTGCACATTTTCTGATTGCTTACAGATCCAGACCAAACCAAGAAGTTGCACCACAATTCCTTGTGGGTGGTGTAGATGATTGTTCAAGCGAGTCAACCATCAGAAGTTTGAACCATGGCCCACACCCGTGAGAAAGTGAAATTAGGTTTGTCCATTTCTACAAGAGGATTTCCTGTTCACAGACCACCACCCTCAAAACAACGTAGAGCTTCCCTCTAATGGATATTTTGCTTAATATCCATGCCCATGTTAAGGATGCATGAAAGTACATAAGCAGCTACGGTTACATTGTTTGAGATGGACGTATCAACTTTCAAACGTAAAGGGGCGTGAAGATGAAACCCTTTTCAATGGAAATCTGATTTGTCCATAACACTTCAAATATTCACATGAACTGGCTTGAGTAGTACTGACTGCTAAGCCTGAATTACCAGTTTTCACTAGAGATTGTGTTGTCTTTTCCACTGGCTGGTTAGGGTTGGGTTTAGAGATAAAGTTGGATGCAGGTTAAAATAAGGTGAAAAGCATACCGACTTCGACAACTTCAGGAATTATTTGTTGTTCGCGAGCATTGTCAACCATCATGTACATTAGTTGCAAAGAAACACGTTCAGTTTCTCATTGGAGAGTTCAAGGACTCCATCAAAAAAATCCCTTTCAAAAAAACTAAAGGGAAAGCCTCCGCATTTACTTTGAAGATGTGACAAAGAAGAAGCCACCATGACATCTTCAAAGGAAGTGTTTGCACCCTCAGGTTTTCAGTAGGGTGTTTAGTTCTAGTGCCCATTCAGACATCATGCAATACCCGCCCAAGGGTCCAATTGTCTCATAATCTGTCCATGCTTCCAGCGAGCGCCAGTGTGGTTCCCCTGGGGCCTGCAGCGGTTATGAAATCTAAGCGCTCAACCTAGAACCTGGAATAACACGATTGGTATAACATAGCCTTCGACTGGAAGTAACTCTACAGAGTCTACAGTGTTATATATGACCAAGCCAGAGGTCAGTGACTGGCCAAATGAATGCTTGTTTGGAAAATTCTGCATCTCGGAAGTCTCCCTCTGATGGATGTATACGACTGTAAACCCTGGCCATGTTTGTTTATGATGAAGATCATTTGCAAATTGGCTCTTTTAAAGCTCCAGAAAACAACTGCCATTGACTAACAGGGTGGTGCTGGGGTCAGTTTACTGGCTGCCAGTCCTTTTCATGGTCACCAAAGGGAAAGTTGCCAAGCTAACTCTACAGATTAGACAATAGCTTGAAAGTACCCCAGCTAATTAGAGTGGCTGCTATTGTGCAGTTTATCTCTGTATATACTTAATAGATCCACTGCAAGTTTTGCAACCTTACATTGAGGGTATTTATGATGTCTGCCATCTGGTTTATGACTTTCAGAAGGGGTTTATAGTAGATTTATGGTGCAGGGAATGTTGAAATTGTGTGATTTAGTGATCCTACTGCATTCTCTGTTAAGCCTTCCTAATTAAGAAAGCTCCAAAATCAAAGCCCGCATGTAGTTAGGGATCAAGAGGTTGCACCTGAAGGATTACGATGTGAATTTGAACATGATTAGGCACACAAAAGGGTGACTCAAGGGCAGAAGTGGGAAATAAAATGTAAAATAACAGTATAACTTAAAGTGCTAATTAGCGAGGCCAGTACTTTGTGTCCTGATTTTATGGCAGACAGAGGAGTGAGAGGATCATCACAGACGAAAATGATCAATCAGGATAACGGCGGCCACAGTACGGCAAGTGAGACTTTGAGATTAGATCTAGAGCCCTGGCCAGGATGGAGTCATTCTCTGCCCTGGCTGCTTCACAGTGAGAGTTATCATCTAAAGATCCATCGTCTTTAGAAGTGGATGCCGCTCAATAGCTGCTGAAGCATCTATGTTTCATGAAAAACTCCCCGGTCAGGCCAATTTTGCCACGACTAAAGCCGGCTGCATGCTGCGGCGCAAAGTTTCAACCTGCAGCTGTATTTTCCAGACAGAAACTGGTTCGAAAGTGATGGATGTTGTGCGGCTCAGAATTTAATCGTTGAATGTTGGTACAAAATTTCACTTGATTTCGTATCCTTTTTCACAGAAATACAGCGACAGGGAGACAGATAATAATGGAACCTGCCAGTTGTCGAACATTTGGGGGTGAAAATAAATAGTCATTATTTCTAAAATACTTCCATTACTTGTCCACTCTGGAACCTAATGGAGACATAAACTGAACTAAACAATGGGCAGCCCGGGACCAAGTGACCCTACCTGAAATAGAGACGTCAATTTCCTCCCCTTGCACAACAACATGTTATTCTCAACCGAAGTGGAAAAATCGTTCAAATAGCTCTTTTTTCCAACATTTGTTGAGCTTTAACTCCCTTTTCTCAGTCCTAATTTTACCCAGCTATCTTGTATTTTTTTTTTTAGCACAATGACATTTCAGAGCATGTTTTGAATATTGACACAACTTGACCTATTTCCAATGAAGACCAGTACACAGATTCCTGATAAGCCCGCGAAGGCTCAAGGCTGTCCCACTGTGAAATTGGAGTGTGCTTGAGGGTTCTCTCGTGGATTTATCAAGCTCTTTTCGCACACTCTCCAATCCTTCAGACCTTTCTTGGGGAATTAACTCACAATTTGCATTGTTTTCTGAACGTTATAAACATCTGGAGGGCAAATCCTAAATCCTCAAAACACACACACACACACACACACACACACACACACACACACACACACACACACACACAGAAAGTACTGCAGAGAACAATCACAAAAAGGCAGGTTTATGTTATCGTCAAACACGAGTAAAGAACACAGGCACTTAGACTTATTATGAATCTGAGTCGTTTAAATGGCAAAGGCAGTAAGGACAGTTTAAGTTCTTAAACAAAGAGGGACATATGCATATTTTGCCTTGCTGCATCACAGAGCCGCTTTCTGATGTACGTTCGATTTCAAATTAAACCGACAAAGTATTGTTTTATTTCAGCCGTCAGCAAGGACAGCTTTTGTACCTCAGTTAAAGAATGGAGGACTTTGTTCTTGTGCTGCGCTATTGTGTTTTCTACATTTTATAATGTATAGAAGACTTCACTTGATGGAAATTGTTATTATCCTATGCCCATAAATGATCTAAAAAGCAATAAAAAGACTAAAATCTCGCCTTGGTTATATTATTTCTTACTATAACAATGCATCGGATCTTACTTATTTATCTTACTCCCGTCCTCTTCTCACTACATCAAGCTACAGCAGCCAAATCCCTAAAAGCCCATTTTGTTTTGTTTTTTGTTCTGCCTGCTGCACTTTTCTGCCATGCTCACTCTGAAATCTATTTATTCTTTCTGTCTGACGGGTTGTGCTTACAGGCTAAACACTATCCTCCCGCACTGAGCCAATGGACCGGTGCCAAGGAGGAAAAAGGAAAGTTCATCAGAGTCAGTGCCATAATGTAAAGACTATGAACACAGATGACCACTGTTACTTTTAAGAAACAGGATTGCTTTTTTCAAATAGATTTTCAAAGAAGAGGAAAACAACAGTGATTGATTTTTTAGTGGCACACACTGTCTGAACAAATAGGATTGCAGATAAAAAGCACATCCTGTCCATCCCATGCTCCAGGCAGGCTGAAACAAAAGATGAGAGCATCATAGGGTTTGACAAAGACAAATACTGGTTGAAACAGCTGGAAGGTTTTGGTTCGCATCTTCTGTTGTTTTTTTGTAACTATTTTCTATTGTTTAGCCACTGCTTTGGTCCAAACTGAAAAATAATTACGATTACTTTAGGATGAATTAGATGAAACTTCGTACAGACATGCCTGCTCCTCAGAGGATGGACCCTTATGACTTTCTTGATATTTTGATCTTTCCTTTAGCACCACAGACAGGTCAAATGTATAGCTTTAAATAACCCAACGTTGCTGAAATAACTTAATATATATTGCATATACAAATGCTTTACAGACATGCATGCTTTCATGTTTTGAATCGAACTACTACAGGAATCAGAGTTGACATTTGAGGTTGCCTTAACTTTTCTGTGGAGTTGCTCAAGCAGCATGCCAGAATGTTTCCTCATGAGCAAAAGAAAATCACTGAGCACATTCATGTTATGAATCCTAATGCATTTCCTGATCCCCTGACCTCCCCTGGCCAGCAGATCAAGTCATTGTAAGTAGCCCAGCTTCACTGAAGTAACTTTTTCCAGACATCCACGCTTCCCAGATGATGTATTAAAGTAGGGTTTCTCAACGGGGGCGGTACCGCCCCCCAGGGGGCGTTCTAGACATTGTGGGGGGCGCTGGGAGCATGAGGGCTGAGAGGGGGGCACTCAGGCACAAATGGGGGGCGCCACAATTTGGCTTGTACAAAGTTCATTCGAACTCTACATTTTAAACTTTCATGGTTTCCCAACTTTTTTAGTGCAAATAACCAACCTAAATAGTCTACTTTATGGGTGTTTCAATAAATTCTACTGAGCTACATGTTATGAGATCGGTGTGTGTCCTTTTAAGAGCGAGCGGTGTGTGTATGTGCGCGCATGTGCGTGTGGTCGAGAGAGCTGAGGGGAGAGATATCCTCTCTGCTCCCTGACCATGATTGGACGAACCGAGCAGGAACGGTCTCCATAGTAACGCCCGTAAACAAACCACAGCAGCCGGGAAACCTCTTTCCAACACTTGGTTACTTTTGACAGCCGTCACCTCCAGCCCATCTAATAGTTCGCGGGACCTCAGGTTGGCGTGCGATGTGGGTAACGCAAGGTCAGCGTTTTCCCCCGTTGTGGGAGAGGGTCCATCTCCCGCTCCTCGCTTTCCCCACGTCGTACCTCGTCGAACAGGGATTCAGCCAAGCGCTCCACATGCAGACGAAATACCGCAACCGTCTGAACCTGGTTAGCTCTGGCGCTCTCAGACTGAAACTAACATCCCAGTGTCCAGATGTGAAAAAGCTGGCAGCGGCCCACCAAGCACAGGGCTCTCACTAGGTTGCTTTCAAAAAATAAAGCGTGTGCAGTCCTGTATAGTTCCCTTCTTTAAAATAGGCTTTTTTTTCTTCTTTTTTTCCTTGGTTCATGTCAGCATCTCAGTCCTCAGGCAATGACCGTTGCTTTTTCAAATGTTTAATAAGCCTAGAGTGCATTAATTAACGCATGAGCGATTTCTGCGCGAGCGTTTTTTTATTGGTTCATTCACTGTTCACGTGAAGTGTGCGTGTTGTTGGCATCTCTGACTACATAAGCCTACTAAAACTAATTTTCAACAAATTCTGCTGTGGTGGTATTTTTCTTCCCAAGTTCCACATTGCTTAATACACTTGTGGTTATTTTCAAATGTTGTGATATTGTGAAGTGATATAAACGTTAACCACTTCTATTCAGACTTAACATGCAATTCATTCATCATCCTCAAAGGCTGTGTGGCCTTTCTCTCAGTAGAAACACCAGTTTGACTTAAATTCTATCTCACAGCTCTTTGCAGAAAGATCCTAGCAACTCAAGAGCTCAAGGTCCAATTACAACTAAAATAACATTTCCATGTTGTTTACCAGTTTCTCCAGGCATAGTGTTGAGTTATATACAAACATGACCTAATATATGTGTCAAAAACATACAAAAAATAAACAATAATAACAAAAAAAATAATTAAAATAAATTAAAATCCATGCTTTCATTTCCTATAAAATGGTCAGATTTGCTCAGCAGCACATCATGTTGTTGGGGGCATAAATACAACTCCAATCCAATAAAAATAGGGACTTTAAAGCAAACGAATGGCTTCTCTCATCATACAAAACCCGATGTCAATTGAAGTCCTCCGGTCTTAACACACTGTTTACTACAAGAGCATGGGGGGGGGGGCGGTAAGAGGATCATGGTATGGTCAGGGGGGCATTTGTACAAAAAAGGTTGAGAACCACTGTATTAAAGTATCGTACCAGTTAGCCCAAAAGGTAAAAAAAAGTTTCACAGTAGCCTTTAATATTTTTCTAGTTGTGAGTCAAGGTCAGTTAAAAAAGCTTACTAGAGGGTAGCCGCAAATTTATTGTAACTTGGAAATTTCTATCAAAATTTCTGTTGAGATTCATAGGATGAATAATCTACTTATGGACAAGATGAATTTAATAAGCATATTCACGTTTCACGGATGATAAAACTTTTTTTTAATTTAGGACCCTGCATAGCCTTTTTTAAAGGGCCACCTAGAGGACAAAACAATGTATTTTCATGATCTCAAGAAGGTAGACCCATATGATATACCCATGGCGCTTGTTGCCTTTCTTACCATGTGGTTTTGAGATCACTCTAGGGACCACTTAATGGGCTTTGGATTTCCAATTTTATTTCAAAAATGGTCCCAAAGGTTCTCATCGACAAGAGGGTCAGAGGTCAGGGTCAGCCACATACAGCATCATTTCAGCTCATACAGACTCATTGTCTTCATACACTGCATAAAAAGAGGATGATTAGTCATCGCAAAAGGCTGAGCCACTTTCTCCCAATTGCTATGCGTCCCTGTGTCCCCACTATTTCAGGGAGGCGAATCATTTTTACATTAAAACTTAAAGTACCATTCAGGTCAATTTCAAAGTAAGTTCGTGTTGACTGCGTCAGTCATAAAATACGGCAGACAATCAATTTGCTTTATGTAGTCGGTGTGTTGCTCGTTTACACACATCATTTGCGCTCTTGTTGCACTCATGCTGTCACACTTTGGCAAACGTTAAGCTCTGATACGTCTCCCCGAATACTCACGGTGTCACTTCGTCCTTAAATTGCCAATCTGCCTCTGTGATATTGACTTTTAAAATGGCGGTGCCCCATCTCCTACATGTCAACGCACTGGCGTTAAATAGGGGCCGTCCATCACTGACTCAAAACCAATTGAAAAGAGAAAACTTTGCAGACATGCCGAACTCATTTGAACTGTATTAAAATTGCAGTATGAGAGGTAGGGGGAGGGTGGTGAAGGCGATGAATTAGTGCCGAGGCGAGCTGTACGTTGAGGTCTGTTGGGGTCAGCGGAATCCACGTAGATGCGAGGGTAATCAATCGCCCTTTAGACCTCTGAAGAATAGAGCAAAGAGACGGGCCCTCGACTTCGGAGACCAAAAATGTTGCAGATTATCAGCTTGCAGCCTCCTTACACTTCTCATCTAGAAAACGAGGGCTTCAAAAGCTTAAAATCAATAGTTAATTATCTGCCGCATAAACATAAATACAGTTGCAGTTGTTCAATGCAGCGTTGCTGGACCAAGGACTACGATCCGCTCTGTTCCCTTGCGCATCTATTTTTCATCTTCACTCCTTTAAATCCTCAAAGTGTAAGGTCAAGCTTGTGTGTGTACCTGTATGTATGTGTGTTACTTATCGCCACTAATCATCTGGTTGAACAAGTACATGGACATAGAAACCCAAGTAGCTGAAGCTCATCACGTCTTAGGTGGTGCGCTGAGTGGAATCTAATACAATGCAGAGTGTGGCAGTCTGACCTTATCATGTACAATGATTTAATGCAGCAGTGAACGATTAGGCACTTCACTGTGGCTTAGAAAATCATTCATATGTTGCCTTCAGAAAATATCCAACCTCTCAGAAATGGTTTGAATCACTTTTTTCTGTTTTCCCTGTTTGTTTGTTTTTAACATCAGTCAAGACAAACCCTACAACCACAGAGTAAAATTCAGCTTTTAAATGTTTATTTTTAAAATGTGGAGCCAAAAACTTAAGAAATAAAGAAATGACATAACTTAATGTGAATGTAATACATATTCAGCACCTTAAACTGGTGCTTGATAAGCCTCTTTGGCGGTGGCTACAGCATCCAATGTTTTTGGATATCGCCACATGAGCTTGGCACGTTCACCATTTTGGATTCTGTCCCATCATTGTTCGGGGATTTGCTCAACATATAATCTGCTACCTTAGAGTCATCCCACTGAAGAACCTACACACTGTTCTGATGCCACTGCCGTGTTGAATTCTGGTGTCCGAGGTTAACAGCCGAGGTCTATAGGTCTAACGTTAGAGGGCCTGCAAGGTTGCTGAGTCTTTGAGAATATACCTGACCTTGGCTCCAGTTATTGTTCCCCCCAGTCCTGTTACTGTAGCTGAAAGGCACAGCAACAGCCCGGCACATCCACAACTGCACTCCATTCAACTTTTGAATTCCTGTCGGAGAGTTTAACCCAATGACAACGGACCTCAGGGTGCCATCAAGTGGCAGCGGGATTTAGTTTTAGTTTTGATCAGTGTGTATTTTGTAGTTATAATTACAGGGTATTTTGTAGTTTCAATGAAAGTGTATTGTTAGCATTTTAAAGATGCTCCAAAAAATATCACAATAAGTATATGAACAATTGCAGATTAAACTGTGTGTACTTTGTAGTCTTGAGTGTATTTTGTTGTTTTTGGTTAAAGTGAATTTTGGAGTTTGAAAGTTGAAAGATGAAACTGTATTTTATAGTGTTGATTAAAGTATATGTTGTAGTTTTGAGCATAATGAGCATTTGAAGATGCTCCAAAAATATAAATTGTAGAGTGCTACGGAACACCTTGCCCATGTATCTACATTTAGAAATATTTCAGCATATGTGCACCATGGATCAGTGTGCGATTTATCAATGTATTTAGTAAAGTTTGATTGAAAATTCATGACATCATTTCAATACTTTTTTTTATCGGTTATAATTGTTTATTGCCTTGCAATACCTGTTAGCTGAGTTTGTACAGATTCCAGGGATATGAAGCACTTGAAGATACGGCAGGCAATTACATCACAGTCACAAAAAATAATAATGCAGACACTGCCAGACCATTTCTGTTGCAGAGTTCAATTAATTTCCTATTATCAGAAAACAGGATCTTTTGTGACTCGCTCTCTGGATGGATTTTTTTCCACAAAACCCAGGTTGCTATCAGGCTTTGTATTCAAGTGTGGTTTTCCATCTTTCTCTCTGCTCTCTGCCCTCGCAACCCGGACTTGTACAGTTACTGCCGCTGAATGTCCTTATTGCGAAATCTTCTATCAGAGACAAAGAACTCCTCAGGTCTCCGGGGGTTCTTGTCACCTCTTCGACCAAGATCACACCCAGTTCATCGGAAACCATGCGCTGTCTCATAATTTATTTTTTTTTTTTCCAGTTTTCGAGGGGCTTGTGGTGGTATATTTTCTGATGTACCGTCCTCTGTGGATTTGATTTTGCATTTCATGTCTCATCAACTCCCAAGGACACAGTCGCTGGAATGCATCTATACTCTTAACTGGGTCTAAAATGTCCAATGCCTACTCAAAAATTCCAGCAGAATGCAGAAAATAAATTAGAGATGTGTTTCCATAACTACGTGGCCCGTATACTGTGTAGGCCTATAATGTGGGCTGGATACAGGCATTAGTGCTGAATATGTATTTTCTTTTGAATTAATGAAAGCACAGAATAAAAAGGCTTGACAGGGTGCTTTTTTTTCCAATGCAAGAAAGAATGACCATTGTTCCATCTGTCCGGTGAATCGGAATCATGCTCCCACCTGGAAAAAGGGACAATCTCCACATGAGTTTTTTGACCGTCCTCATGTTGGGAAATGTTTCCTATGTGTCGTATTTAGATGGGAATTAAAAGTTTTTCCATCGCTGTTTTAATATAAATAAAGATTCAGCTCAGTTAATCTCCGGCGTCTCTTCCAAAAAATGTTCTGGGCACTGACGTGCTGGTACAGAGAAAGACCGATTGCCATCGCTGCTTAAAACTCTGCCCATCTGTCTGTCCGTTTTCTCGCCCCGCTCTTCCAGGTCGCCATCATCACCCCCCGTCGACGAGGCTCAGAACAAGGACTCGCTTGTCAATCGCGACACGGAGGCCTCCGTTCCTGGTGGTACATTTTCACCTTCATAACAGCTCCTCCCTCCCGTGTCCACCTCCTGTTTACCCGCTCTGTCTGCCGATGCGGCCGCCTCCCGCTGCGTCTACACTTTTTATCTACTCCCGCCAACACCTCGGCATCTACCTGCCGACTCGGTTCTCTTTGATTCCCAGGAGGGGGTTGCTGTGATCGCTCCCTGCGCTCTTATCTGCTGCACAATGTTTTTTTTTTTTTTCCACAAGGAGTGATAAGGCACAGAGGCACTGATGCCAAAATGAATTGCATCTGACAATTATTTATACACTTAATATATTTGTCTAATAACGCCAGAGTCGTCTGTTTTGACTTTACTCTCTTTTCCCCCGCCATTATCTGAATGACTGATGTTCATATGCCAAATTAGGAGGCGATGTCATGATCCTTGTTCCCGCTCATAAATAAGACAGTAGGATATCCGAACGGCCTCCATTCGGAGCGGGGGCTGGCCTCCGTTCACCCTGACAGAACTCTCATGTGATGCTTTTCTCAATCAAATCAAACCACAGACTGCTCAATCAGAAATCCCGCAACCGGCAGCGTTACAAGACACTCACAATTACTGCACATAAGGATACTTCTGAGGGACTTTACTTTGGCATTACCATTTCAAATGTTTGTTTAATTGTCATTTTAAAACAAAGAGGTTGGAAGAAAGAAATGTAAATTGTGGTCTTTTTCAGCTACACGGGAAAAAAAACAAAAAAAAACCAAAACATTTTGTTATGCTGCAGTGTTCAGTATGAGTTCAGGAGCCTCAGGAAAGAACCCAACATTACACTGCATTAACTCGACAGAGTGAGCTCCATCTTCGCCATCTCCATCGTAACACTGCTGCTTGCGTGATAACAACTTGATAAGGCTTAATATCATTTTTCAAACCTGCCTCTGGAGAAATCAGCAGAATGTTCTTATGATTTTTGCTTGTAATTATTAAAAACTCTGTAATGAACGATTAAAACGTAATAACTGATGTAGGCCTGTGTATTTCAACAAAGGAAGGAAAAGAGACTCAAGGGGGGAAAAAAGCAAACAACCTTTGTTGCCACTGAAGTATGCATTTCCAAAGTGCACTTAAATGCACCATGACGTCTCTGATGGCGCCAATGAGCTTTTCGTCATCAAGATTAAGCTTTTAAGGGGGAACCTGAATACACCCCCTAAGGTTGGAGGCCTATGCACCCCGCATAGATTCTAACCCTAACTCTTGGTAACCCTAAATTAAACTACTGGTAAAACCAAAATGCTATTGGTTGGCGGTGTGCATGAAGCGGTTTGTGTAAACATAGCTATCCTTGTTCCACTGTAGCGTTGTCAGTTTCTGCACACGTCTGTCCATTCCTGTAAAATCCACAGGGATATCTCCAGTGTAAAAGTCAGCAATAAGCCACATCCACCGCAGTCATTTTATGAGTTGATATTTCTGATCTACCCAGAGCCATATCAGCCCTGTGAGCGAACCAAGAGCTCTCCAATCACACTGCTTCAATTCAAATAATAGTCTGAAATATCAACACTTAGTTGCAGTGGAAAATTATCTTTGAACCGTATCACTAGTGGAATAGATGTCTCCTGCCCTTCCTTTGCGGCAGAAATGTGCTCCGTCTTATTCCTCTCATCCCGCAGATTAGTCACAGCAGGTGCTCGTTTTTTTTTTTTTTTTTTTTTTACTAACGTTAGGGAATAAAGAACAGGCCTCCCAGATCTGACGAATCAAAGAGCTGCTTCGTTTTCTGATCCTCGGGAAACGCCGGCTGATGCCCGGTGTACACAGGCCTCGTGTGAATGAGCGGCCACGGGAGGTTGTGCGCATGCATGCATAATGTCCATCTATGGCATTGTAGCAGCCAGGAGATTAGCTTCAGCACCAGCTTGCACACATATGATTGTGCTTATTCCCTGTGCACGCTGTTTGCTTTTTTTTTTTGCGTGTGAATGAACTCTGCAAGAAAGCAGCAACTCATGCAGGGCTGGGACATGGCTGAGGTGTGCACGATCAAAGTTCGAAAAAGGAAGCAGGGTTGTTAGATGTGTGATGTTGCAGCGTGTTTTTTTTTTTCTTGTTCAGCGGCTCATTGTCAGTTCTTTGTACTCATCGGGGAAGGTTGTACGAGTCTTTGAGGAATCTTTGCTTAGAAACGCGGATGATCACAGCGGCAAAGTAGTTCTCCTCCACCTTAACAACCTTCCGGCTGTCTTTGAGTGTCGGTCAAAAGAAAAGTTGCTTAACATCCGTATACATAAACATGAGCTGAACTATGCTTTGACGCATCTGCCCTCTCTTTATTCTCACTTTCCGCACTTTGGCAGGACCGGCTTCATGCTAATCACGGGCACCTGTTGAGAGGTGGCGCCCCTGCCACTCCCCATCCTTCTGCAGGTGACAACCACCCGCCGACTCCGTCCCAGGATAAATGTCGAGCAGAAGGATGACTTGGGGGACAATGAGCCCTTTCTGCATAACTTAGCAGGATAAAGGTGAATTTTGAGCCTTTTTTTGGTTTGGTCTAGCAAAGAAGTTGTTCACGTCGTGCGAGGCTACGGCAGCTTTAAAGGCTGCAGTTATTAGTATCATCTTGTTCTATTTTTTCCGACATTCTAAATACAAATAACTGCTTCTAATAAAGCCGAGTTTCGCAGTCAAGGAAAAGAAAAATTACATTTGAGAGTCAAATCTGGTTGTTACCATCATTAAAATCTGTTTACTCTCCACAAACCTCCAGCATTTGGATTCTGCTCCAAATACAGATCAAGTTTTTGGATGTTTTTTTTTTTTTTTTTTTATATTTCTCCTCGAAATAATGAGACAGGCTGCTAATGCGGTCCAGATGATGCACTTTGTTGTCTGTTTTTTGGTGTCGGGATCATTGGGGAAATGATTCTCTCCCTCTCCCGGATCACTAGAATGACCCATCTGTCATTTTGCATGCTCCCGCGTCTTATATAATTAGGGAGAAATTGCCAAGAAATCGGGATGTGCATGCTTCCTCGACAGATAATCAAAAGTCTTTTGAAATGTAATGAGGAAGAAAAATTGATTGTGAGCACGCTACTTAAGATCTAGGGGTGTTTATTCATCAAGTTTTCATATGTAGGACAAAATACATTGTCAGTGCATTCCAAGTTGACCATTGGTGTTTGTATAGTTCAGTGTCGACCTGGTTGAATCCAGGACAGGTCTGGATGTAAACATTTTGTCAGTTGCTGTGTATATCCATTGACCAACTCTGACATCCACACATTCAATCCGGGCTGCCTTAAGAGAACCCTACACAATCTTGTTAGACCGTTTGAACAAAAAACAAAGCTGTCAAGTACGGACCTTGTTTATTGGTGGAATAAAATCCAATAAGATTGGACAGGAGGAAGAAGAAAAAAGGTGTGTAATGAAATTGTTATGTCTTGGTCTGCTGTTAAGGGTTCTGTTTTTTTGTTGTTGATGATACTATTATTGTTCCTTGATAATTGTTCCCTTTGTGCTCCCTTCTGAGTTTTTGTGAGTTTGGCCTTGCAACATTGAGTCTACTATCCTGTGATAATCGGCCTAACTTGTTGTGCTTTTTAAACTCTTTGGCCTTGTCTGGGTGATTATGGATACCTGTCCGCATTGTCCGGACTGCCAAGGGCTGGCTTTTTCCGGGTAAAACAAGTGCAAGTTGGAGTTGCAACAAAAAGGAAGTGTGCCTGCCGTTGCGCAACCAATACAGGAAGAGGAATTGTTTTATGTGGTCACTGTCCTCAGGCAATGGTGGAACAACTGGGATAACTGTTGGAACTTCACACTGCAAAAGGTGAAGAACTCCACTGACACAAGAAGCAAAGTGAAGAGGGAGAGTGATAGAAACCGAGGCAAAACAAAAGTGAATGGACGGCTTTCACTCAATGGAGATCATTCACCCTTTTTGAGAGCTCTGGTGTTGTGTTCCCCCACTGATATGTTTCCCCTTACTACAGGGACACAACACTGTTCAAAACCAGCATTATTTCTACTAGAACAGCAAGTACAAATCTTATTAGTACAACTGGGTGTCTTATTATGTCTTTTCATACCACTGAGATCTGGGTTTTCTGGTCAGATTGGGATTCTAACAGGTGTTTGTTTTTTTTGGACGCCAGCCAGGCTGCCAACGGTAGCCAACTTTGTGGCAGAGGTGCCAACATAGGAGGTTGAGAAAGTTGATAAGTTGTCTATTTATGCTTTAAAGACCCACTTAGTATATAAGTTCCCAGGATCAAGAATAAATTTCAATGCTCTAAATATACGGAAAATGACGAATGTGGAAAGTTAATAAGAAAGGTAGGCAAAAGAAAGATTTAATGATGAATAAAGTAGCACAAGAATATATGTCAGAAAGAAAGAGGTGCGGAGAGGGGACAAGAAAGCAGGAGAACAGGGCGATTAAGAGAAGAAAAACAAGAAGAGAATGAGAAGAACTGAAGGAGACAAAGAAAAATATGGGGGTGGAGGAGAAGAGGCAGGGGAATGAAAAAGATATCATTTCAGAAATAAGGAAATGGATATTAAAGTTAATCACAGTGGAATGAACGATAAAAACTATCAATAAACTGCGATGTACACAGGGTGATATGTACAGTGACAATTTATAGGCACTATATAGTCATTTCCTCCAGGCTCCTTCTGCAATAATGCCTATTGCAAGCTTGTAAATTCAGTAAAATCATAAAATATATTGTGTTTGCCAATGTATGAAGGATGGATTGGACTGGAGGAAGTTGTCACTATCTTCCATACAAATGGGCCTGCCAAGATATGATGGAGACATTAATACATTTGCTGTTTCCTGAATGCACATGAATTATTGAATTCAGGTGTTTTTTTGTTTGTTTGTTTGTTTTTTTTTCCTTTTAATCCAATTTATGATACATTGCAAAAGTCGTCAAGCACTATAACGATCCATCATTCATCGCGGGGCACCAAAGTGAGTGTGTATTCTTTGTGATAATCAATGTAAAACCAGATTCTTTGTTTCTGCGATAAGGCACCATGCTGCCGAGGTGAGATAAATCTGTTTTTTTTAACAAATGAAGCACGCTGTTTTCCGCAGCCCCGTTCTGCAGCCTCATCTCATCATTTTTGCCTGAGATGGCATCCCGCTGTTTACCATTTCTGCCCATTATTTACAAGTCTGTTTGGACAATAAATTGTGCCTCTCTCGCCGCTGCCACTGACCTCCACACAAGATGAAAGAACCTTCAAGATTCTTCAGTTTGTGTCTGCGTGGGCACTCTGTCACACAGATACTTTTGTCATCATTACTGTTCAGCGGGATCACATCAGTCAGGAGCGGGGGAACCCACACTTTTCACTGATCTGTCTGGGACTGGCGGCGTGAGTCTGTCTCAATCAATGCGTGGACATGTACGCTGTGAGAGCCTGATCATAACCAGAGTAAGGCACTAATCTGATTAATGCACCCAGAGTTTCTAATCAAATTTCTGTTTAAATTCTCGGGGAAAGAACAAAGCTGGTACCAATTAGAGGGTAAAATAAAGAGGCAGTTCTGAGGCAGTCGTTTAAGTTTACTTGAGCAGTTTTTTTTCAGAGGAATGTCCTTGAAAATTCATTTCAATTAAACACATGTACATACCCCTTCACTAATTATTAATTATTGGAAACGTTCCTTCTACATGTAATTATAACATTTCATTTTGACAAATTGGATAATTTGGCGCCGTACCAACAACATCTCCATTTTTTTCTTGTCACAAATGCCAAATGTGTTACTTTGTATGAAATTATGCAAGATAATATATAATGCAAGATATATTCAAGTGCTTCATATTTCTTAACATCTGTGCAATCTGAGAACATTCATTGGCAATATTGTTCATCCAAAACAATTCAGAAGGTAGAGACACACAAAACTTGGGAAGAAAAGTTTATTTTTGAGAGTGATTCCCGTATTTGAAGTGTAGAAGTTTTGGTGCCTAAACCTAACCAAGAAGTTTTAGTGGCTAAATCCACCCAAGTAGTTTTGGAGCCTAAACGTAACCAAGCCCAGAGGTCAAAATTGTTGCACACCAATTTTACACACCAGATACATTTATATGGTCTGCTGCGTGTGCCTAGACCTAACCAATCTCGGACTGTTTCACAATGTAAATAGCAGTCCAAATTACATAATTCAGCTTAATATTTAAATTGTTTGCCAGCAAGTTTTATTTTAATAGTCTAATCGGACGATGCATCTATTTAATTGCAAACTCAACCCTGCAGGCCTTCACGTCCGAGGCTACTGCTAGAGTGCTCAGTAATGCCTCCCAAGCTGCTGTACCTGATGAGCTGGGGGTGAGAGCATGTTGGCTGTTTATTAGCAGGAGTCAGTTTATTGACACAGAGCTCACACTGGTTTTGCGAAATGTATGTAATTGTTGTTGATAATCACATATCTAATTTACATCTAAGTATAATTTAAGCGAAAACAGCTGTGTCTCCACCCACTTAGCATTACATAACACAGTGATGGCATTACTAGTGTACAGGGTGATGCGATGCAAGACAATAGCCTTAGCTTCCCGCCGCAAAAAGAATTAACACCCCAGCCATTGTGGTATTTGTTTTTGATTGATTTAAACAGGATTATGCTCAAAACCATCTCTTGCGGCTAGTTCGGGGCAACCCACAGGAGGTCCTTTTATAATAGGATTAATTACAGAGTGTCTTCAGGGTCTGAAGAGACATGAGAGGTTCATATTTCAAGATCAAATAAATCATCTTCAAGACAATTTTAGCCAACACGCTGTTTTCAACTGCAGTGCATGATATGGTGTTAAATAGCAATTACAAGCAATTAACCACAGAAGCAAAAATATGTCCCTGATTTGACATTTAATTAGATTTATTTTTTATTTTTTTATGCAGTCTGAAATCGTGTCCCTTTTCATTTGTTCTTGAAACAATCACTAGTGAGCAAGACATACATCCTACATGACAAATTAAGCTACAAAGTGGTTTCCGGGAACATTTGCGTCAATCTCATCCCTGCTTTCACGCTGTTTCGGCAATTTTCTTGTCACCATTTTGGCTCTGACACAAGACGATAACATCAGATGTGGGCTTTGATTCAGAGAAACCTGGCTAAACTCTGAGTGCTGGCTAGCTCTTACACAGCAGAATATGTACATGTAGTACAAATGACATTGGCATCTTACGGCGCAGCACACAAACAGGAACACTGTGACCATGCACTGTGAAGTAGACAATGATTAATGGAAAAATTAAGTTAAGCCTTTGCCTACACAAGGACTTGCACCCTGGGCTCCTGCCCTACAAAATGAGCTAAAGCTTTCCGGTTTGGCTAATCGTTGGCCCAACAGACCAGCCATACAATACATGCAACCATTTAAGGACTAAATATATAAGAAAAGATCATATGTGAATGTACCAAATCCGTGCCCTCCATCCAAACAGAACCTTATAATTTGGTGTTCTGATGGATGTCTAATGATAGAGGCTCTAAGGGTGACTGACTAAAGAAGCTTTTCTTTCACGAGACAATGACATCCCCTCAATTGTCGGAGCTCTTGAAGCGATTACCTCAGGGTTTTTTTGTGTAATGAAAGTGCCAAGTGCAAGGGCATGAAAAAACTTTACTTTTCTGTAATGCGCCATTGAATTTTAGTGTTTTCCAGGTCAGAAGACTCTATTTTGGACATATATCTTATTTATTGTGGCTTTGTGCTCCGGATTCAAAGCAGATGGAATTTGAACTCTGTCTTTCATCGCTGGCATGAGATCAGATAGTCAAACAGTACATGTGGGAGGAACATTATATTCTTGCAGGCGGAGTATCGCATCTATGTGACCTTTGACACATTCTTATACAGAGGGATTTTTTATTTATTATAAAGTATTTATTGTTGGGTAAGGTTCTATCCAGATCCATGCTGTAATCTCATTGCTGAAAATGTCTTTTCACGCACATTTGATAGGAAGATAAAAAAAAATAAAGCCAACATTCAACAGTTGCTCAGACCGAGGGCAAGTCTGAATTGCCTCCATTGACTCCAAAGTCAATATATCAAGGCCGAACGCATCATAAAAGGGTGACGAGACAAAGGCTCCTCCGGTGGTGCCAGAAAGACACTTATTTCGGCCACATTTTGACTACACAGCTGGAGTGGTCTTTGCTATCCTCTGTGCCCCCAAACCAGTTGTGAAACTTGTCATTTGAGACCCACAAACCTTAAGTAAGTCTGTTTATTAGTACATCCTAAAGGCAAAATGGCACAATGTGCTCCACCATTAAAATAAGGCAGCACACATAAAATACACACAAGAGAGCAAAAGCACTATAAAATAGAATATATGAATAATGTCACAAAGGCAAGTCTAAACAACTGGGTCTTGAGCTCCTTCTAAAAAAGGGGGGTGCATAATGTCAAAAGATTTTAAGTCAAAAGAGAGTTCCAGAGCTTTAACTCAAAAAGCACAGTCTGCTAAAGTTTAAAGTTATGAGTAAAAAAAACAAACAGCAAACCCAGATTAGGGGATCTGCTGGTAGGCAGGTGTGTGACCATGCAGAGGTCGACAACTGATCATAAGAATCTTGAAAAATAGTTTTCTGAATTCGATTGAGGCGTAGCGAGGAGAAAATGAGATAGGTGTTACTTGAGGCCTTGTTGATGACACAGTCAAAAGCATTCTAGACAGCTTGTAAATGATCCGCAAATGTTTTTTGCAGAACAGAAAGGTCCAGGGGGATTAATGATAGTCAAGATGATTTCATCATCATTTCCATCTAACGTAGTTACAGAACGGGACTTGGTTCATGACTGATTTCCGGCTGGATTAGCGAGAAAGAATCAAACTCACACATCATACAATCTACAACATGCTGAAACTGATAATCAGCATTTAACCTATCCCGATGAAGAAGCGGGCAGTGTTCGTGCACTGTGACCACTTCAGATCTTAGCAAGTACCTTGGTCAAGGGCATTGACTAGAGAATTAGCCAAATGTCCCATGTTTTGATTGTTGGAGAAACCCAACAGGGATAACATGCTAATTGGCTTTGACGCTTATGTCCAAGAACTAGGCATGTTTTGATGCTAATATAGACTGGCGAGGCCAGGAGCAAAACTTGATGAACTCTGCCAGAGTTGTATGTATGTATACAATGACTGAACAATGTGACTCTACGGTGGCTTCCATACCTGTGGAAAAGCAAACCGATTCCTAAAAGGTTTGTAGGATGAATGAACTCCGAACCAGCACGAGCACCAGCCCAGATTCCACGTTCACGGAGCCCAGGTTCACTTTGGTTGAAAGGGGATAATTGTCCACCATCGAAAAGCTTTAGTAGATCAAACTCTTGCAGAAACCAGTTGAAGGGAGAGCAGAAACATCTATTTCATTAAGAAAAGCCACGTCTTCAGGAGCCGTTATTGCTGTACTCACACTGGTCATCACTTATAAACCACATCCGTAGCTTTCGGTAGTTCATCAGAGGATGCTGATTGGTCTGAGCCACTGTGGCTCATTATCATGTTGAATCTAGCTGCTATGCAAGGTAAGCTTCATCATGCATCAAGATGTGAGACTCTGAGAAGGGCTGTCTCTAGTGAGTGCAACCCAAGTGGTTATTGTGAAGAATAACGTTTTGGGACAAAGAAAGGTCAAGATTTGCTTTTCTTAGAAGTGCTTGAACAACAGCCTTTATTTGAAATTAGCAGGAACGTAAGATATCAGAGAATGTGGATTATGGAGAGAACACAAGGACCAATAGAACCAATTACAATTTTAAACAGATGTAGGTAAAATGTCAAGGGAGATAGAAGAAGTTTTTCATTCCAAACAGTCTTCTGAAGTCTTCAAAAGCCAAGTCGTTCAAAGGAAAAAGCCCCAATATGGGACATAACTAAAGTAGACCAAGACTAAGATGTTTGAAAATCAGCCGAGAGATCAGAATCAAGCACTGCAGCCCCGGATATAATTATACAACAGAAGATTGGGGGCATCAGTTACTCATGCAGACAAAATAACTCATGCAGCCTAAAAAAAAAAAAAGAGATAGCAGAGGTGCCCGGTTCAGTTTCCCCAAAAGGCCTGGAAAATCTGAACAGGAAAGTTAATGAGAAACACGCTCCCCTCTCGCCACAATTCCCATTGAGATGCCCTTGAGCAAGACAATTAATCCCCATCAGCTCCTGAGGAATTCCTGCGAGGCTAATGTTGGAAGACTGCGGTCGTGACGGGCAGCTCCCAGGTGTGAATGTGCGTAAGTGTGTAAAAGTGAAGCAAAACAAAAAAGAAAAGAACAACGGGCGAGATCGGTGAACCTTCCCAGGATAAGTGAAGGTTAGAAAAATCTATTTAAGGTTTTTGACGAGGCAGTGAGTGGAACCAAAGTTGGTGGGGGTCGGTCAGAGTTTGCCGACAGAAAAGTCCACACCGCCGCTTCTATCATTTGAGGTTTTTTTCTATAAAGTTAGTTTCACATCCACAAAAGGTTTCATTTCAAACCAACATCAAGGTATGTCAGAAGCCACTTGATTGTTTCAAGATGAGGATTTGGATAGATGGCACTTTAAAGTTAAACTCACTTAGTTTCTGTCTTTGCGGGCGTTACGTTCAGCTTTTACAAGGTCAATTACATCCAGGCGCTTTCACCGCGTCCGTTCACTCAAAGAGCAGAGGCAAGACAAAAAAAAAGGCTTCTCAGAATGACACGAGTTGTGATTTGGAGTGACACAAGAGTGGATTAGAGAAGCCAGAGGGCAAATAGATGACACATGCAACGCGGAACATACGTGTCAGACGCAATCTGTTTCAACTTGCCGTTTTTCACCCTATAAAAGATTGTTTGTGGAATCTTGGAGGTGTAGTGACTCAAAAAGGATGGGAATTGTGTGTGAGTGCCTGGAGTCTTGAAAAATGGCTTTGCCGCTCTGTTGAGATGGGTAAACCAATTAGAGCAAAGAACCAACAGAAATATTAAATGGTAATTTATAACTGGGGATGAAATGCCGGTGCATGGAGATAGTTTCAAGATACTGGTATTGATCAGAAACCCTATCAACCTGTATTATGGTCGTTTTGTGCAATGAGCCATGAAAATCGGACTTATCATCGCTTTAATGGAAAATGGTCCATAACCCCTCAACAGCCTCAATAAAAATGTTGTCCGTCAGTGTTTAACTTGATTTCTCCGTCAATTTAGAATTATTTATAAAGCAAATGGATGCAACATATCACCTCCATCAGAGCTTGTCCATTGAATCGCCATTTCTCTCCGTCTTTTATATGCTTTTTGCTGCTGAGTGGCAGGCCAAAGCTTCTTATTGACTTGCATAAAGGGCTGTAGGTTTGGCGAGTGGGTAGTTACCTGCCTATATAGTCCATATATAAATGGAATTAGAAGAAAATATACGAAATATGGAGATTTGGACTGGTCAATACAGTAGGTTAATCAAGAAAATACCCAAGAATGTGATTATTAAATACTTTGAAATCTAAAGACCATGGTCTTAAACAAAATAGTGTTATGGCAGTATGTGTAATCTAAAGGATTTATGTACATGGACAGGAATTTTAAACTGTTTTTGTGACTCTCAGCATGGCTGTAGTTTGTGTCTGCGCCACTTTTCTTTGATAAACACCTCCTGGATGAACTTTGCTAGTTCGGCCGGGATGGATAATGGTGCACAAAGTCCAGGATTGGAGCATCGGTACCAGGGTTCACATCCAATCTGTGGTTAGGTTTTGGCTACATAAGCACATTGATTAAGGTTATATGAAATACTAAATATATACGAGATATATGGTTATGTACGAAAATGTGTCCAGTTTGTAAACAGTCAGGAACTGTATCTGTAGGATTCACTGTGGGACAATTTGGGATTGTAGATCAGGCCAATTGCCATCCCAAAGTGGCAGTATTTGATGAGTTGGGAATGAGACTCAAAAATCAACTTTCTTACAAAGTGGACTTTTACATTATTGTTAAGTGTCACAAAAATAACTTGTAAATAAGTTAATAAATAAATTAATGCACATGTACAGGATTCCGTTTTGACTAGATTCTGTTGCTTCTTCACAAACTGCCATGATGCCTGCAGTGTTACTGCAGGTCCTTTAAAATGCTTAAAATGTAATCTTATTAAAAAATAAATCAGATTTCTTTCATAAATTAGAGTAATTTCAAGTCACAAATATATTTGAATATGAATTTGGGATGTCTTAAACATTTGATCTAATTCGGTTTATCCATTGTTTTGTCAAAATGGGTCGAGCCCCTCTGTGTGAAAGTCACCATTTTTAGGTCAGAAATCGTTGATCCTACTGAACCAATTACAGAATAGAATCTTTCAACATTATACTTGTACCGACCTGTTGGCAAAATGTAGAGATGGTTTATGCAGCAAGCAGCCCTTTCAAAACCTCATTCAAGCCCTTTGATCATTTTGTAGGAAGGCTAATTAGCGCATTGATTGGTTGTATCTGCTGCACAAAAGTACTCTTATTTTATAAAAAGCTTTTAAAAAATTTTCAGCAGAGGGACTCGCAATCAGGGAACGTGAAGTTTCTTTTCCAAAAGTGTGTTCCAAAAGAATTCAAACAAATGTTGGGCTTTAAAGTTTAGATATAGAAAATGTAGTAGTCTGGCACTGTTCATTTTTAATTAGTTGAATTGGCCTGATGCTCAAAGAAACATCAGTTTTCTCAGATACTGTTTCATGCACTGTGTCTGAAACTCTGTTTTAGCTCCTGTCTCTTTTAGGCTCCGCCTCCTGAATATCCAGTCTGCTCTGATTTGCCAGCGCCCGCACGCCTGAGCCAGCTCGGCTAACAACAACAGAGCAGCTGTGCTAAATGTGTGACATGGTGACCTAGTACGATGTCACAAAGTCACGGAATAAATAAAAGGTGGGACGACTGACGAGGCTTTCAGGAGCAGTGTTTTTCGTGGGAGAGAGGAGCTCCTTTGGGGCGGCCTTTGGGCTTTTTTTAACTTTCAAGACATTTTCCATGCACAAGAACACAAGCAAAGGGAAAAAAACAAAAAAAACAAAACAAGTTTGACTTCACAGTGCCAAACTTACCCTACGAAGCATGTAGCTCTTTCACATTTTACTGTCATTAAAACCAGGCAATGTTCCTGACTGCTCAATAATTGATGAAAACACTCCACCGCAGGATGTTGAAGCTAATTGTCCTAATAAGGGAAAGCAGGTTTCTGTTGTCCCTGGGCCACCACGGGGAACTTTCCACTTAGCCCTCATGCCTGTGAGCAAGCACCATCAATTTTAGCTTTCCCTCAAAATAAGAATTGATGTATAGCCGATCGCCGTTGGTAGATGCGTGCTCGATGGCCGGGCCAGTGTGGCGCGCCGTAATGATTTTGTGGACTCATGCATACGCGGCATCGGCAAAGGACCATTGCCTCCAACTCCTCAACCCAACTAAATACCAAGTACTCTTCATCGCTCTCGTCTCTCTCTCTCGCCCCCTCTTGTGTTATTGCAGTCACAGAATGAAAAATAATCAAAGCCTGGAAACCATTCAGGAATTTGCTGGCAAAGAGAAAAAAAAACACTAGATATGTATTTCTCCCCTTTCTCAGCGTCTCTCTCTCCCCCTGCTCCCCCCCCCCCCCCCCAGCAGTAAGAGTAAAATTATAAATCATCTCCCCGCAGACAAAATTTCATGCTCAATGGGTGAACAACTCCAGCATCTGGTGGGGTCCTGTGATGAGGTGCCTTCCAAGTTTCTCCCTCTCCCAGCTTCCCCTGGGCTGATCCGGAGCCCTGCCAGCATCCTGCCAAACGTTACACACATGCAGCCGAAGTGATAAGACACACACAAAAAAAAAAAGCAGATTAATATTTAGCAGGGGCGCCGCGCTGCATTCAACCCGGTTCCGCTGCTCTGAAAAAAACAGCGGGCGTGTGTGTGCGAAATCTCCGCGGCGGATTCATGTCACATCGCGAGGTGTGTGCACACCTGAAGGAGATTCTCCGCGGTGAGCGCACATGGGACCATGGAGTGTGTCCAAACATGGCTTGTATCTCTTAGCGGCGAGCCCGGAGCCAGCAGTCGGGCCCCTCGGGCCCCTCGGGCTTACATGCGTGGTATCAGCGATCCTGCAGAAACTTTGAGGAAGGAGATCAGCTTGATTTTGAAAAAAATCCAGGCGATGAGGAAAAACATTTTGTCTGCGTTAATACGGCCAAATAAACGCCAAAAAAGCCGAGCAAATGGTCCTTCGTGGTATTTTAACCTGCCTGGTGGGACTTGTACTGTCAGGACAAACTTTCGATTTCTTTCCTCTGCTTTTTTTTTTTTTTTTTTTTTCCCTCTATCACCAAATTGATTTTCATCTGCTGCCTGTGGTTCTGATTTGAAAAAAAAAAAAAATCTTTGTTCAAGGACAGTGTTCACAAAGGATTTCTTTTGTGGCGCCTGTGCATGATGAGAATAATCTACAGTCGATGAATGGGAACAGGTTGGGCAAAAAAAAAAAATAAAAAAAAAAACTCTGCGGGTATTTCACGTGATGATTTTTGGGTTGAAATTTGAGTACATTAGGGTGAACAATGAAATAAACCAATGATGACTTCAGCATTATTTGAAGGGTTAAATGATAATAAAGCAGGTGATTGTTGCAGCAACAGGCGATAGCTTTACGGAATTTATCTTTTTCCCCTTTTCTTTGCTAATATTTTCCCTCAGCATGGCTTGCATTGTGGGGTTTTGTTACTTTAATTTGGGCTGGAAATCAGCAGTAGTTCATTGACTGTTTATCTTATTTTAATTATCTTACAATTTCAGGGGGATGAGCTAAGTTTTCGTGGCTTGCTCGGTTGTTTATGGCTTGTTTTTAATCATAAGAGAAAGATCCTCATTGACTGATGTTTTCTTGACTGAATAAACAAACTGACCTTAAATGACTTTAAATGGATTTACTTTGTTTACATGTGGCGGACTCTGACACCTTCCTAGCGTCAAACAGTCCTCTGGGCAGCTTATTTTCCTCTGAGAACAGCTTGTTTATTCAGTTATGGAATAAAAATAAACATTTTTGAGTTTGTATCACTACTTCATTGATAATGTATATCTAAAAATTCTGATTAATGTTAGCGCCCCTTTAAGTATGAAGAGAGATGAATACAGATTAATGTATTTTCCATGTCATTTGGCCTTGGTGTCCCATTGTATGTTCTTTATAGTAGAGCAATTGTTGCTCAGAGGCCATCACATGGTCACAAAACGGTCCGAACCAGCTTTCATTACATCGTTTTTGGCAACTTTAGGCGGCGAATGGATGTAAAGCTATTCCATCGTAAGATATAATGATACTTTAAAGTGCAGTTCATACAAGATAAAACGTCTCATTCTGTGGATTATTAAAAAACACCTGAACGCGTCACTTTACAAAGGTGCAGCTGCCTCTGAGGCTTATCGCCGTGTCACCTTCACGGCGACGCTCGTTTTCCGGAACAAACGCCTTATTTAAAACAAACAAATTATTCATGGTCGTGAAAGTGACTTTGCCAGTGCTGTAAAAAAAAATAAATTTAAAAAAACGTGCTCGCGACCTCACCTGTTTGAGCCACCGCGGGTGTGATGGCGGACATCATTAAGCTGGGGGATTTCTCAGCGCCGTCGAGACAGAGGAGCTTGTTAAAGGACCATCAGTCACCGGAGAAAGTGCTGCAATGCAGGAGGAATAATTTGGCTGCGAGTGGTAATTCCCAGATTGCAAAGATACCAACATTTTGGATAAATTAGCTGCCTGTGCTTCAGTGCTTTTTTGTATGTTTGTAATGTGGGAACAGATGGCACGTTTTACTGTTTTACCACCGGAGGAGCGTTGTTGATATCTAAATCTGAATAATTCTTTCAGATGGGGCCTTTTTTTGTTTCCCCTAAGTGGAAACAAAAAAATCAGTCAGACACAGAACTTTTGTTTCTGTTATTGCTGTTTTTTAAAACTTTTGTTCTTCTCGTCTTGATCAGGAGATTAACGGAGATGAGAGAGGAAAAAAAAAAAAAAAAAAAAAAAAAAAACACACATCCCGCTCCGTCCTCTCGTATCAGCCCCAGTCGCCGTCCCAGGTGTCCGCGGATGAAGAGAGCAAACCTTGACGACAAGGAAGTAAACGAGTCCGCCGATGTAGCAGCAACTTTTTGGCACGGACATATGCTTGCCTAACAGGGAAAAACAGCTTTTCGCTGAGGCGCGGGCATATGGCCGGCTCCTGCTTTTCCGACAACAAGATGCCGTGTCACCTTGCTAGCCACCTGTAGCCGGCGACCAGCGGAGAGAGGAGGAGGAGGGGGGGAGGATTTAAGGTGATACACAGGCCGACATACATATTTGCCTCTGCTTCCATTATCCCAAAGGCCATATGCTTATCTTGTTGACCTTTGTGGTGTCCGACGGCATGTCACACACTCTGTCACCGCGGCCGGGCAAGCGTGAAGAGGAAACCGGAGGGGGGTCAAGAGCACAAAAGCTTTGGAAAAACATGGCCTCGGCCTGGAAGTCTCTCCTCCTCCTCCTCCTCCTCCTCCTCCTCCGCCGTCCCCTCCTTTAATTTCTGTTCTGATGCCGCGCACGTCCCGACAAGCGACAGCGATTTGCATGATGTGATCTGCCTCTGCCTTCCTGCAGCTCCCTTCAGAAGGCGTGCACGCGCCCGCGTTTTTGCATGCGGCCGCCTGCGCTCGCAAAGCGTTAATGTTGGCGGGCCGACTGCCAGCTTAAGCTGCAAGAGAGGGAGGGGGGGGGATAAGGCTTTGAGCTGATGGATATCTCACAGAGCAATCAGGGAACAATGCTCACATATGTGACAGGCCGGGTGCGTCACTCGGCGCCCATGTTTTATTCCGTTTGAGGCTTCGGGGCGCCGCTGCGGTGTTTAAGGTGAGGCGTTTGTCCAGGGTGATAAAAAGAACTAGGCCAGGTAGGTTTTTTCGGGGGGGGGGCAAGACGCACGCTATCACACTCTCACACTTGACTCATCAAGTGAGGAGGGAGAGATGTAATCAGCGGCGAGACTCCGCTGATGAACGTTCAAGGGCATTTCTGCAGATATGAACAAAAAAAAGAGGGAAACGTCACAAAAAAAAAGTTGGCAAGTTGTTCCTTAAGCGTTCAGAGGGATGTCTAACCTTGTGTAAGTTATTTTTCCCTGCTGCTGTAATTGCTAAATTATGAAAGCAAGTGAGCTGAAACACTCTTTCCTATTTCTCTTTTGGGCATGAAAAATGTAATCACCCCCCCCCCCCCCATCCCTTACATGCTCTGCCTTAAAAAAAACACAGTCTGCGTCCCAAAGGCGAGCCAATTTGCCTTTGTGATACATGAGAGAATGCCGGCGCCGGTAATAGCGCTACATGTGTGCCATTACGGGCGAGAATGTGTCAGGGAACAAGCGCCTGGTTACTTAATGAGAGCGGGGCCTTTGAAACAATCAGTCGAGCTGGCCGTGTATGAAACAGGAAGAAAGACGCCGCCATAGGTGCCGCTTTAACGTGCGAGCACGCCACCCTCCTTTTCGCAAGCGGCGGGTGAGCATCCTCGTGCGCCCCTCCCCCCTCAACATTTGTATTGATTAGTATGCACATTGTGCCTCCACCGGGGAGCATTTTCTAAACAGAGAGTGACGTGACAGCCAGTCGGAGTAATTGCTTGCGCTGCATTTATGATGATCCCTTGAGCTCAAAAGGGGGGGGGGCCCGTTTCTGGTTATTTCTTTAGACACTGTACGGGATAATTATTTATTCTTCCACGTGTTCCTCGATCCAATTGTGTCATATGTTTCCTGGGTGGGTGGGGCAGGGATTCTGTGGATAAATATAATTCCGCCGCTACGTCAAAAGTCGACGGGGGTAATGAGGGATTCCAGTCACAGGCAGCTGGCTTCTCACAGAGCAGGATGCACTCTGACTGGGACAAAGAGGGATGGAAGAAGAAGAAGAGTGAGGAGGAGAGAGGGAGAGAGAGAAAGTGGGACAGTTTCGCTGGCAGGGGGAAAAAAAAGTATTTTGGAATGAGAGAGGGGAGAAAAAAAAAAAAAAGGGAGCACTGAGGGAGGCCTCGAGGGGGGGTGCTGCGAGGTCAAGGTTCCGGTCCGTGGTGTGAGGTGGCCGCCAGCACGTGGCCGCGGCACGTTGCAGAGCGGAGCCGGGAGAAAAGAAGGGCTTCGGCGGGGAGGGGAGGAGGAAGACGAGGAGGGAGGTCGCAGGGGAGAGAAGACTGGAGCTACTGTAAAAAAAAAAAAAAAAAAAGAGGAGAGCGGAGTCCCCCCGACAGGCACACGGGGAGCCAATAGCTGTGGCCGGTCTGCTGGCATCGACGCCTCCCCCCTCCTCCTCCTCCTCCTCCTCCTCCTCCTCCTCCCTCATCTTCTTCTCGTGGCTGGAGTCAAAGCGAAGAAGAAAAAAAAAAAATAAGGCAGAAAAGAGCAGACAGAGAGACCACATGGCGCGAGGACATACAACGTTAGCGAGTAATTAAGAAGATATCACATACATAGTGTTTATTCCGCTAATTGATTCACTGACTTAATTGACTTGCAGTGAATTTCTAATGACAGCAGCTGTCATAGTTTTCAGTTTTTTAAATGAACTGGTGGAGCCGGGCTTTATCTGGGAAGTCGGCACGGAAAAATACTTTATGGCTTTATTATCGCGCGCCGGAGTACCGCGACAGCAATGTAAAGCTAATCATGTCCGCGACGGCTGTTACACCGAGATACGACATGTATTTTGCCATTTTTGGTTTTGGTGTCGGAGCCAAATGCTACTGAGTGTTTGGCAGAGCCGCAGTGCTGTTTGCTGACTGACCGCCGTCTGTATTATGCGTCCAAGAATGTTGTTTTTTTTTTTTTTTCTTTCCAGCAGCGGGGTCGACGTCACGCTAATTTCAGCTTCATTGTTTTTAACCAGACGAAGCCCTTCAAGCACATTAGCTACGATCAAGCTCAAATAAGGAGCCGAGTCTCCTTTAGTCAGCACTCTGCTGAGACTTAACAAACCCCATGCAGAACATGAATAATATCAAACGGTGAGATATATATATTTGTGGATGCCTCACAATAGCATCAGCCCCTGCTGTGCCTGTTGAGCAGCAGCAGTAGGAGCTTCAGTTAGCATTAGCTTTGATTAGCAATGGCTGCTGCTACCCCCCCAAAAAAAACATATCTGCCTTAACGATATCTTAAGTTCAAAACTACTTAAAAAGGGGCACTTCGTATTTTTTGAGAAGATATCCAAACTCAGTTATTTGTTGACAAGCTGTTCTTTCGAGGAAAATAAGGTCCCAGACCACTGTTTGAAGCTAAAAAGGTGGCAGGGTCCGCCACATATCATTTTAGAAAAATATGTCTCGTTTAAGTAGATGTTCTTCATCTAGCGCAGCAATGACGGACTCCATCACTGCCCCCCCCAAAAAAGCCAAAACCTGCCGTTCATAATGAAAATTGGATCTCATGAGGGAAAAAAAAACAATCCTGAAGTTTAGGGGTCGATCGATATTGCTTTTTTCAGGGCCGATAACCAATAATTAGAAATCAGGGCGACTGAAAATGGATGTTCATTCGCAGTAAAAATGAAAAATGTCAAATTTAAACTCATATTTTTTTCACAGTAAGTCAAACTCTAACAAATCATTAACTATCAAGTCGTTCCTGATTCATTCCTTAGTCATTCCTCAGTAACTACTGACATCTTTGTGGACCTTACTGTAAACTGTAACCTTTAATTGTCTATGTATAAGCATAAATACCACACGTTACTCGTAAGGACCTTCATTTGAAGCTGGGCCATGAAAGCGCGGCTGCATGATAGTGGTTACTACTTGAAAAATCAACCATCCTGTGATATCACCCCTGTGCAAAACACAGCAGCAGGCACAGCACAGTGAGAATCCTCACTTATTTTTTTTTTCTTATCCCTGCTCAGGGGAGCATCGCAGGCGCCGCTGCTGCACTGGAACCCTTATCCAGAGGGCAGAATGTCAAACAGGTGGTTGAGCGGATGGGCAGGGACGGCGGCGCTCTACCTCGCCCTTTACCCCCACTATGGTGTTTGGCAGGTCTCAGACGGAGGACAGCTGGTAGCCAACTACTCTCCAAGCCGTAAAAAGGCACCGCTGTGCAGACGCGTGATGCGTCTGACAAATTGATGAAGACTGGCCGCGACAAAAAAAAAAAAAAGGACTGTCGGGACTTTTAATTTCTTTTTAAGGTGCAGTCGTTCACTGGCGAGGATGCTGCATGTCAAGGATTCCGTGCCGACAGCTCTCAATAGAATGAAGAGATTTTGAGGAACAAAGAGGATTCTGCACATGGTGTACCTCATGCCCACTGAATTACACAATTTTGCTTCTTTGTTAAACTGTTTTCTTACTGTCTGGAAGTGGTTTTATAACGTAATGGTTGGAGACTTGTTTTCAACCTTCACTGCAAACACTGATTATCTTAGCTGCGCTAATTTGTCGGAAAGAAAGCAAGAAAGAAATGTGGAAAGAAATTGCAGCTAATATCTGCAACATGCTGCTGTCTTCTACAAGTTTTAGCAGTACAACGCAAAAGACCACCATATACCCGCTTTGTTCACTGTCGTCATTGACGGTATCCTGAGTTCAAGAATAAAAAGGCCACCGAGCGAGCATCAGGTATGTTTAACGTGCAGAAACCATCATTGAATCCTTTTTTCTTACCTCAGAAGACTTACTCTTGGGATTTTGTTCTCAAGTCTGAGGGCTTTGAAGCTATTTTTGACTTGCTCAACCTACTTTTGAAATGACATTCACATTTTTGCTCTCTTTTCCCTTTTTTTTGTTTTTTTTCCCGGGCCAGGAATAATCCCGCTTGACACAACCTTTGGTCCATTTCGGCGGCGTTTTACGAGGCTCAGGATCGACTATGAAGGGGTTGTTGTGGCCCGCCGCGCCGACTTAAGGAGTCTCGGAGATTCAGCACCTTATTAGAGTTGTGTGTATCAGTCAAAAGGACATTTTTTTCACAAGCTGATCGTAGCTAATATGCTTGAAGGGCCTCGTTACAGTAAAAACAGTCAAGCTAAAATTAGTGCGACATCGGCCCATTGCTGAAAAAGGAAGCATTCTTTGATGCGCAGTAAAGACAGTGGCCAGTATTGAGGATTCGAGGGAAAAGCATGGAATAGAGAAGTCACAGTTGGCTCTGACACCAAACTGAAAAGTGTGTAAAAATAAAGGTCATCTATCTCAATGTAACAGCCACTGCAAACACAGCAAAGTAAATAATCATGCACATGCATCAATCTTTTGTGGATTTGTCTTGGTTTAGAAGGCAGCCTGCCTTTAGTACAGAAATGACGGACTCCGCCACCACCTAGACAACCACATGCCGACCACACATAATAGTAGGATTGGGTCTGATTTCATGGAATAAGCTTTTTTGTTGTGCTTGCCTGCTTACACAAGACGCATTTTTAAAAATAGCTACATGCTTCAGCAGAAATGTATCTTTCCCACAGTCGCTGATCACGGCTAACGCTAACTGAAGAGCCAACTGCTGCTGCTTCCCTTAGAAAGTGTTCAAAGAGCCAAAACTCAGCATGATTGCTCATGTAGGGCCATTTGCTGCATTTTTTTTGTATTTTTTGTATTTTTTAGCAGCACATCAGTTTGAAATATTGCAGTGAATAAGGAAATTTACTGTGTCCTGCTGAGGTGTAGAAAACTATTCACATGTGCAGCATGAAATCAGGACATGGTGTCTTTGTTAAAACGCAGACCAGCATTCATTCACCCTCGTTCTAGACAGGAAATTGAAGTTTAAACCAGATCACTCAAGGCCCAGTTCACTTAACAGTTTATTTACATGTTTACCATCAATGTGTGATATTCTTTCATAAGTTTGGCGTAAAAGGCCAAATCAATTAAAAAACAGTGTGTTCAAACAGCTGCTGGGAGGTAAGACGCCCTTGAGATACGGAAGCAGACAGGACACACCGAAAACATGAGCGGAGAAAGCTCTTAATGTATCTTGTATAATACAAAATTTACAAGGGGCATGGATGATTATAAGAATTTGCTGCATGTGTGTCAAAGGTGAACTTAAAAAAAAACAACAAAAAAACAAAGATTTAGAAGAAGATGTATAAGGAAACAATACCTGATCAGGGCACATCAGGGCTGTGCTTTCATGCTTATTACAGTTAAACCTAATCATCTAGTTCATTGAGCCGGTAACGTGCTCCTCTGATCCGACGTTTAGTTTGCATTTGGCCCCGTGTACGCAGCGGATCGACGGAGTCAGCAGTATCAGCGCTATCTGCACCTCCCACCTGCTCCAGGCCGAGCGTCTGCAGGACCGGTTGTTCCGTTTGGGCCAGCTTTGGGTTGCCTCTTTGTGTCTTAAAAGCTTTGGACTTTTTTTCTTTTCCCTTTTTTTTTTTTTTAAATGCATAGCTGTTGACTGCTGCTGGTAATATATTGAATACGCATAAATCGGACTGTTGTTGAGATGACTTTCACCTGCCAGGAGGACTGAAATGAAACAAGCACCAAGGCCGCGACAAATGAACCCTCGCTCGAAAATCTTATATCTTCCCGGAATGCGTCTGTTCCTTCCGTTGTCAAGTGCACACATCAAGAACAAGAAGACTGCCTTGAAATAGTGGCATTGCTTCCTTGCAATTGAATGTGTTACAACAGAGCCCGGTGTATATAATCACTCCTGCTTAATGAATGGGCATCAGCAGCCCTCTGCATGTAGACATTCCCTTGGTTTGCACCTTCAGGAAGTGTTGACAGCCTGTTGTGGCACTTGGTTTCCTTTGCGACAGCGTTGCCTCTTGATTACACCAAAGGGTTTAAAAAGAAAAAAAAAGCGTTGGTGAGGAAAGAATAGTTGCACGACTACTTCAATGAACATGTTTCTTTCCCTTTCTTTGATTGCCCCCCACTCAATGACAAGGTCAATTTGACCTGTTTGCCTTTCTTCATAATTAAACTCAAAAGGAGACAATACCACGTTGCTAGTATAACATTATAACATGCCGACAGCCTATCATTAGGCGGGGAATGAGTCAGTGAAACGCATTGTCCCTTTAAAGGATCAAAACCTTCCTATTAACCAGACTAACTATTTTTGACTACAGCTGTGATTCCGGACCCAGAAACTGCGATTGTGCGCAGTAATTATTATCCAAAGCTCTTCAGATCATATCATTAAGGATGCGTGCGTAACAAGGGCCACTCAGATTGCATTATGCGCGGATGGGGAAGAAGTAGAATGTAGCCGCTAAGACACGCTCCTCCAAGGTGTAATCATTGCCTTTGTGAGCATTTTCAATCAGATGCTTTGTAGTGTTTTTTGTTTTTTTTTTTCTCTCCCTCTCCTCCCTTGAATAATTCACCACGCAACATATGAAAATAAGTGTTACTCTCCTTGTCCTTTGCCATGATTATGAGTGTTCCATGTAATTACAGTCATCATTATAGTTTGTCAGTTTCTCCACAAATACAAAGACGGATTATCTATACAACTCTTAAGCACAAGCGCATTTTTTTTTTTTTTTTGCAAGCATGTTCAAAATCTACATGACAGGCGAGTTATTTTTAACTCCAGTAATGGAAACTGTCAGTCTGCTTCATTGAAGGAAAAATAAAATAAGAAATGCATCTGCAGATCTATGATCTATGTGAGGCTCGCTCAAAAGAGGGGCATGCAGAGAGATACACATGTAAAGCAAAGATACTGCATGAAGGGTTGAAACGCAGCTGCAGTTTTCATCAAAAATCACAGTCATGCTCCCATGAATCAGTAGAATCTGAACCCAGTCTGATAGACATGATCGTTAGATTGAGTCCGACTTACATTTTCCAAGGACGTAATTATCTCCAACGTCCAAGCTTGGCATAAATCTACTGAGAAACCGTTAATGAATAAATTCTCCTTCTAA
The DNA here is from genome assembly GCA_963678695.2 of Diplodus puntazzo. Taxonomy (NCBI): domain Eukaryota; kingdom Metazoa; phylum Chordata; class Actinopteri; order Spariformes; family Sparidae; genus Diplodus; species Diplodus puntazzo. The sequence continues at coordinate 12,569,712 of OZ023178.1, forward strand.
CTTAAGAACTTGCCTGAGAATACTCAGGTTTTAAACTTTTCTCCTTTATCAAAGCAACCCAGTGATCGTTGGATGTACTTTCACGGGCACAGTGCATACAGGAACAGCTCACAGTTAATTCGGCATACCTTTAATGGCGCCAATTTCCAAACGAACACAGGCTTCAAATATACAGTAATTATCTCCAGTGACTGTTGCCAATTATCTTGTAAGATCTGCTGGGAAAACCTTCCACACAAAAAAAAAAACAACAAAAAAAAAAACATGTTCCTTATAAAATCAGGACTTGCCTGAGAATCCTCATATTTTTCAGTTTTCTTCAATATCAAAGTCATCCAGTGATAGCTGTGTGTACCTCCATGGGCACATTACACGCAGGAACTACTAAGAGCTAATGCGGCATACTTTCAATGGAGGCATTTTCAAAGCCAAGGCAGAAATATAATTATCTGTCCGTGTCCATCGTGGAAAAACACAAATCTACTTTGAGAGTCTTAAAAGAAAATGCTCCTCATACCATCAGAACTTGTCTAAAAATAGTGACATTTTTATCTTTTCTTCAATCCAGTGATAGCTGGCTGTACATCCGTGTGCACATTGCATCCAGGAACTGCAAATAGCTACTTTGGCATACTTTCTGTGGTGCCAAATTTAAATACAAACATCCCCATTACGAATAAACAGACGTAAATCTGCTTTGAAATATTTTTAAAAAGATGCTCCTGACTAAAAACAGAATTTGCCTGAAAATCTTTTGGTTTCTCTAATACTAAAGTAATACAATGATAGCTGTCTGTACCTCCATTAATATGCAACTATCTCCACTGTCCATTGCGAATAAACTGCTTTAAAACCCTTTTAAAAAAAGAGGCCTATTTAAAACTTCAGAGCTTGCCTGAGAATCCTCACACTTTTAAGTTTTATCCAGTATCAAAGTAACAGGGCTGGGGAAGACGAAGGGCATAATTGCACTTCCCAATGTCCGACAAAAAAAAACACACAACAACTGTGATTTATTCAATGCTACTGCAAAGGTTGGAGTCTAGCAAAAACTGAATGTTTCATCACTGATCAAAACTGACACCAGAATTAAAGTTTCACAAATAGGGCGAATTTCACATCTAGTTAGCCGGGTAAAATGTCCCGCTCTTCCCAAGGTCGCGTAACCGCGTCTTACATATTCCAGCAGCACTGTATTATCATTTCGCCCACCGCTAAAAGTAACTCTCGTGTATTGTTTGATTTAGATATTTCCCTGCATGTATCACCTCCTTCCACCAGAAAAAAAAAAAAAAAGCGCCCTGGAGAAACCTGCATTGCGTGATGTATTAAAAGGTCTCCTCAGCTCTGTCTTTATGAAGGCATGGGAAAGTATTTTACCGAAATCCTTCATCAAAACTGCATTTCATATCCTCCAAACTTGTGTGTGTGTGTGTGTGTGTGAGGCGGGGATTAAATGTCCTCATTTCTTTTCCGCTCTCGCAGTCATTGAAAGTCGATCTGGATAAAAGTGTCAGCCAAATGCCTAAATGTAATATTAATGTGTTCTTTTTCTCCTTTTCGAAAAAAAAGATTTAAAAAAAAAAAAAAAAAAAAACTACAGACAAGCACTGCAGATCTAGTCCATCATCATAATTATTTAAGTACTATTCTTTTATTGGTAAATGAAGTTGGTTAAGATGACAAGCTAAGTAAATGATGATTGGAGTTTAATCAGTCTCATCAATCAGGCGAGTCAATCATTTAATTCAGCCCTACCCCGGCTGTATTGTGGGATTAATGCAGGAGGATGGGGCGAGGACATTGGGATTCAGTGCATGGGTCCCGCGCAGCTCACTGGAAACTCGGGGCACGGTTCAGCAGACAAACGCATATGTCATGTCACGAGTCTATTTGCTGTGCAGCGGTGGAAAAGGCCATAAAAATAACCTTTAAAGAAAGAAATTTAGAGCCATCATTTCTCAAAGTAGGAAAAAAATTGTGAAGGAGGCCTTTTTTTAGCCTAATTCTGTCATTGGTGTCATGAGAAAGACAAAAGAATTCAATGTCAATCAGAGGATGTTTCTTGTGAGGACGGCTCAGCGTTCAAACCTGCGGGTAAGAATCGCAATTGGACCCAGTGCAGATGAACACCTCGCGCTTCGGTTCCCAGTAACACCGTGTGAATCTTAAGTCATGTGATTAAAGGCCTCGGTATGCTTAAAAGCAACCGTCTTTACCCTCATTCTGTCATTGGTTTCATGAAAAAAAGATAACATTCCAATGTTATTCAAGGGCGTTTTTTTGAAAGGACAACTCATAATTCAAACCAAAGTGGACTTCAAATACACGCATTTGCTTCAGAAACACAAAATCTTATTGGCATTATTACATTACTACAACACCTGATAAACATTATTTGGATGGCCATCAGAAAGTTGCAACTGGTGTTTACAAACCTTAAGAAATTGTTCATAAAGCTTTCCATAGTTTGAATTAATAGTCAAATAACTATTAACTAATGTTTAGTTAACTATACTTTTACCTAGGTGGTGTATCACAGGCAACTCGGGCCTTAGCAACCCCCATTCGAACTAAAGAAGCCTCTTGGATGAGAGGTGAAACGTCTTCAAGAAACTAGAAAAAAAGTCTAGTTGCCTACGATACAGCACATAGACTTACCATGACCTGGATGACCGAGAACTTTCATCAACGTATACTTTTACCATGAATTAATTATGGCTATTATTGACTTAACGCCCATTTGTTTTTCCATAACGGTATCTACTATTGCAGTTCAGTATTATGTGATTAATTGAATTTTTATGTTGGAAAACCATGTCATCTTGAGGTGTGGATGGATCGTTTAAAAACTGGAAAAGTGAAAAGTATTAACAAAAAACACAATTTATCTGTAAGCGTACCTTTTTTTAACTATAGGTATAGTAAGATGTATGCTGAAATAGTTTGCAACCATATTCTTATATTTATGAATGTATTGAACAAAAGATACTAGACTTTTGGTACTAGCCCACTGTGTGATATAGATTCTCTCTGACGGCTTGATTTTCCATTTAAATTTATGTCGTTGAAATGGCATGCTAGGGGGAAAATAACGCCTACTTCCCATAATTCATATCTGTCACACATCTGTTTTCAGTGTTCACCATTGCGTTTAAATGAGACGACAGATTGTATCCATCTGCATGTGGAGGAGAGCCTTTCATTTTTGTATATGTTATTTGTAAGACTGCTCGTGTTAGCAACATTTTGAAGTTGTTCAGTGAAGACAGAGCAAATGTGCAGTATTCTACTTGAAATATGTCAAAATGAAAATTGAATAATAAGCACTGTGACCTTTATTTAAAAGAAATAATGATGAACAAAGAAAGAAAGGGGGCAGAAGAAAAGCCTGTAGCCATTCAGGATTTAAAAGTCAACTCACCATGACACACCAGGGCCAAAGGTTTTTATCAGTGTCCTCTGTATGATGACATGCATGGTGGATAATGGAAAACGAGGCAGTGAACTTGCCACCAGTGCTCGCACCAGATGGCTAAACTCAAAGACTCACAGTGCTGAAGTGTGTGGCGACAGGCTGCCACGGTGGGCGGTTGCAATTTCTGTTTTTCTGCTCAAAGAACATGTGATGATAATCAGCGGGGTCTAGTTTAAAGCCGTGGCCGTAGGGGGGCGGCGTTCCTGTTGCGACGGCATTATGATACAAGACTCGAGGAAAAAAAAACAAAAAAAACAGCGATTAACCTGCTCACCATTCCGCCTCATTAGATCTAAGAAAAGTGCCTACTGATTGGAAATCCCCCCGTCTGCCGCAAAGGAGCCTTTATCTCACGATTTAGTCATTTTTTGCGGAGGAGTAGGAACAAAAAAATTGCCCTACTGCCACCTCTTTAAATGGTGCTGTGTTGCACGACAAGCAGGTTGGTGCTGAAATCAATAACAAGATTAAAATCACTGTTTTTTCTTTTTTTTTCCCTTTTTTTTGTCACCCACACTTGTGCTCAAGCATGACTCACTAAGTGTGTGTGTGTGTGTGTGTGTGTAGTTCTGTGTGACTGAGTAAAACATGAATCACTCCGAGATGCTGGATTTCTGTTCATTTGCGCAGCAGGTTGTCGGTTTGTCTACTCGTGATCTCATCACAGCATTATGGATGAGTGTATGGACTGATGGCTGCTGTTTTTTTCCACAAAATGTGACATGCAATGTGTAGTTTTACGTCAGAGTTGAATGTTCACACATGCAAGCTAAAGTTTTAACATGTGCAAAGTAAACGTTGCATGCAAACTCAACATTTTTGCAAGTTTCGCACGTGGCAATGAACATTTTCTCATCTGAAATTCATAATTTGTACACATGAACGGCAAAACACGGCACAATATGTGACATTTGATTTTCCATGTGTGAATTCCAAATTTTCACATGCTAAAATGTTAGCATGTGAAAATTAGATAATGTCACATGTGAACCGGACAGTTTCACAAGCAGTCAGCTTTGGTCACATGCGAATGAAAATGTCCATGCAAGAAATGACCATTTTCACATGAGAATTCCACATTTTCAAATGCATGAGCTTTCTTTTAACATGGAAATCAGTATTGTGGAACAAGGGGGGCCTACCTTGTTGTTGCAACACAAGCTGATCTGCTCCTGTGAGAAAACCAAGCAGAACCTTTCTGTATTTTCTTTTGCTGAAGATTAAAACATGTCAATTCAGAATCATTTTCCTACTATTGGCTGTTTGATTATGGTGCCTCAAATATGTATTCTTTCTCATCACCAGAAAGCTGCCACTCCACTGGTTGCAAAAGAATGTAAGCTTATGAGAAACTGACCCTTCTTCTCACTTGATTTATTAAGTCAGTAAACATTTTACAGATGAGTTTATGATTTCAATCACTAGTTTCATGTCTTTGTTATTCCTGCATGATTTCCATTTTGTAAACTATTGCCACATTTAGAGTAAAATGGACAACAAAGCAGGGTGTACTTTAGGGCATGGCTGGCTTACGATTTACAAGTTGCTACAACCTTGCTACAACCCACAACCTTGTCAAAACCTATCCAGTTGTGGCTCCAAAAATCCAGGCTAGTGATTGTCGCAATGCCATATTCAAAGCTTCAAAACAGTAGTCCCTTAACAAATGAGTGAAATCACGTTGGGTTTACATTTGTGTCCTACAAGAACACACAGCTTTCCACCACAGTTTGAACAATTCTGGTTATTTTAGATCAAATTCTGTTATTTGATGTAGGCAGGGCTTACTTGAAAGAGATGCTCTCTCGCTATTAGCCACTATGTCAGTTCCAAAACCAAGATTTAACAATAATTGGACCTGTATCTGTTGAAAGACTGTAACTTTCAATTTATTTTGTGTTGAACTCTTCTGAATATGCTGCCAACAGATTCTTCTTTTACATTGACTGCTGCTTACATCATCATAAATATATTGTTACTCGAATTTTTGAAATATCAAGCTGGTAAAACCATGTTAAGAATGTTATTTTGATTTGTTCCAAAGGGCATCAGGTGCCATCTCACTGCACTGTCAACACAACTGCCATCATTTCAGTTTTTTGTTTTTTTTGTCCACCCTTCAGCGAATGTAGTCTGGCACTGCAAGGATAAATAAAAACTTAATGTATGAGCTGAGTTTATTATATAACCTATAAAATATAACGTGACCTCTCGAAATGGCTGACATTTATCTCCTCTAGAATATCTGTGAAGTGTGCAATTATTTCTCTTTTCCCTCTCTTAAGTCTCCTCGCCGACCTTCTGGCTGTCACTTTATATCTCCGTCTTTGAACTAAAGAAATGCAATCAGTCACTTTATATACAGTTTTTATTCAACACCGGCCTCAAACCACTGATATGATTACCACTGTGGTTTCATAATTTAGTACCTAATTGTGGGGATGAGTGTCTGTAAAGCAAGGGTAAGTTGGAAATGTATTCTTTTTATTTCAAACTTGGAACATTGGAAGGTCAGTGGGGCATGCCATGGCACAGTTTGAGTTAAATAAAAGAGTGAAAGCATGTTTAAATCTGTGCGCACATCAAGCAGATGTTGGGTCTGAAAAGTTAAGCCAGTGGGAATGTTTCTTAAAGATGCATTCAGCGCTGGTTTAAAAAAAAGAAGTAAGATTGTATGTACGCTTATGAGAAAATGATCCTACTACTCACTTCTTTCTCTTCTTTTCTCTTCTTTACCTCAGTAAACATTTTTTTTAATGAGTTAATGAGTTTTTTCAATGATGGTTTGATATAGATAAGAAATTAGAACTAGATAGCAAGTGCAAAGATGGCACCAATCCAGGCTAGTGAGAATTGCTCGCCTGGCGCAACACGAAAAAAAGATTTCTAGCTTCCGGGGTTTATATCCTGGTCATGCTGCCCACTAAGTACATGCATTAGTTTTCCCTGCTGGGATCCACCCACTACCTCCCAATCTGCCTACAGACTTCACAGGTTTTTAAAATGTATACAAAACCTCTATCGATTCAAAGTTCATACTAGAAAGAGCCATTATTGATCTTGTTTGCAGTTGGAGTGGTCCCATCAAGTTTTACGGTCATCTCTTTTATAATGGTGGTCTATTTTTTTTTTCGGGCAGCAGGGGAATTTTCCACTGCAGTACCACAAGTGGCCACTGGGCAACATTGGAAGCATGGCTGAGCGGTGACCATCCTTTCCAGGTCTAGAGGACAGTAATGAACAGACAGATGATAAAGCAAAGTGTGGTTAGATAGTGCTTCACAAGTCGCTGCTACAGCGACTGTCAGTCTGGATAGAGGCATAGAAATGCATATCCATGGCAATCAATGGCTTAAACTCTGATAATATAAAAAGTAAGTTGATAGTTTGTAATGTCCAAATAAGAACCTCAAGATGCTATGTGAGACACATTCTGACTGTGCTGTGCCATAATTGTCTACCAGCCCATCTGCGGTCCAATCTGCAACTTACAACATGAGATGATTCCTTACCATTCTGGTGAAGGGTGAAAGGAATGTTGGTCTTGCAAGTCTACAAATCGACAATTTGGACCACCACATTAGAAACTGGATGCTGTTTCCATTTAAGATCCACTTGTAACTAGTGCGAGCCCCTGGGCTACACCAGAAAAATCTGATTTTATGTATTTGCCTACCTTGGTAGCCCGATGTTTTCTACATCATGGATTCTGCGTTAACTTGCTTGCAATCTATGTTTGCGCTACAACAATCAATGTACACAGAGCAGTAAAAGACAAGTTGTGAGGAATATGACGCAGTAATTGAGTAGTAAAGAGCACCTATTCGTAGGCAGATTTATGGACATTTACTGTATTGACATGTGCAATACCAAAGGCAAGTTATGGACAATCCTGCAGTGTGTGTGTGGCGTCTGCACAGTCCTGACTCAGATATCGCTGAGAAAAAGGGTTCAAAGGGTTAAGATGATATTGAAGACTGATGCGTCAAATTATTTCCAATGCCGCTAGACACCCACAAGGATTACTTAAATACATATCTATGATTTATCAACAGGATCGTCCGAAGACTCGAGACGTTAAATTGTCTGATAAGAAAGAATAGATCCCACCTAAGAAGTTCAAACATCAGAAATCACAGTCAAGCGAACTTGAAGACCTGCTCTTATCCATCCACTTAGCATCCAGTGATGGAAAATGGACTCAGCGGCTGTCTTACCACAATGGGCAGCGCCCAATCGATTCAGTCTAGGGTTGTTTTTTTTCCCTGCGTCGTTCCAATATTTATTTATTTTTTTCTGCAATAACACCAGGTAAGCTTGCATCCTAAGTGGCATAATATTGTTTCGACCGTTAGGCAATCTTCAATTATTCACGAGCAGATATTGCTTGTGTATGTCTTTGGAGCTCTGAAGAAGACGCCTCGCTGCATTACTCAGCATTCAGAAAAATAGGTTGGAATTAAAATATACGCGGATGACTTAAAGCACTCTCGGTCTTTTTCGCAATTAGACCGTCAAGGCATCCTCCTCCTTTGCTAAACAAATTTGTGTTGTTTTTTTTTTTTTAAATTAGAGCCTGGAATTATTCTGCATCTGGATGCCAAATATAACAGCGGTTATGTGCGGCGTCTCACTGTCACTTTGCATTAAAGTATCAGCATGTTGAACTCGAGCCGAACGAAACGGTTTGGGGTTTAAGGTTATGAGGAATAAGCCACGGGAACAATTCAATGCAAATGTGTATTAGCGTTTAGAATGGGAGCTGTCACAGTCAGTCACTGTCATAATTTGGTGAAAATCAATGTCTTGCTCATCCAGAAGTGTCTGTATGCGTGGTGCTTTATGTATACGTGTAATTAAAATGGAGAACGTTGTTGTTTCTCATCCGGGGAGTGTATTATCCCCCATTACCTTTTATCTACATGGCAATCGGCATCTATTTGAATGCGCTCCGCTCCTTCTTATTCACTGCATTTGACTGTTGACAATCGTGCAATGCGTCTGATGTCCCCCTTTGAGTATTCACTTGACAACATTTTTTGGGAAATTCAGCCTCCACCAAGGGCAAACATTTAATTAGACCATCGCCTCCACCGCCGGTATCACCATCAGCGACGGCACAAAACACTGACTTCTTTTATACCCCCCCCCCCCGTTTCATCCTTATCAGAAATCTCCCCTCAATCATTCCATCCACACAGCCCATCCACTTTCCCCCTCCAACATCGCCTCTTCAGTCAAGCATGATCTCCCCTTTATTGCGGCGCGAGTAAGAGAGAGAGAGAGAAGGGACGGCGACGGGCGGAGGGAGAGATAGGGGGGAAAAAACGAAAAAAAAGAGAGATCCAAGAGGCCCAGGCCGCCTTTCATTTCCGCTGCTTGGCTATGCAGCTTTGCCCCGCTTCCACGGTTCTGGCAAACTCTGCCTCTTCCCCTTGAGAGGCCCATCTAGTCCACAATCTAAGGCCTTGTAATGCAGTCCCTGGCCCACAATGATAGATCGCGCTACATGTGGGATGGTATTGTCTGCCTCGCTGATAAGCCAGTCGAGACGGAGGAGTGTATGCGCAAGGCGGGGAGAGGGTATGCATGTGCGCAACATTAGCATCCCAGCGTGTGTGTGGTTTTTTTTTGCATGCCAGTGAGAATGCAAGTGTGCGTGAGATCTCTCTCTCTCTCTGTCTCCGTCTCTCCCCCACCTACGGGAACCCAAAAACCAAGCCCTCTTGTGTTGCACTGTATGCATCTCTTGGAGGGTTTTGATGTTACAGAGAGAGGTGAGTCACTCCATGTGGAGACCTGGCCCTGCATAGCTAAACAAAAGAAAAAAGTTGGATGTGTCTGTAAGAGGAGCATGACTCAGGAGGAATTTGCGAAAATATCCTCTTAAGGTAACGGGGCGTGCAAATGTGCGCATGTGTCGAATGCGTTCTTCTTCCTTTCCCCTCATTTGCATGTGTGCATGATTGTGTGGGACAAAAGACAAAATGAAGGAAAACAGACAGAGAGAGTCCCCGCTTTCCGGATTTAATGATAATATTCCTCTGACATTATGTACCTCGCCCATCTGTCTCTTCACAGATGCATCCTGTGTGGCCTTGGACTGATGCATCTCTATTGAAAATTCGGAATCTGCCACAGCTTGTTCTCTTGAAGGACCATGAAAAAAGGTTAACAGATTGTGTTGGGTGGTGCACCTTGAAAGAGACGCGGCACAAAAGATCATAAAACTATTGAAACATACTGCCGTTTGAAAGGGAACATATGCTCGTGTGCACACAGCTCTGTTTGACTTGGCTAGACAGCTGTTGGGGCTTTAAAGGAACAGTTCACCGAAAGTAAGAAAAATTCAGTCATCTACTCGCCCCCCTGAAATAAATGGGTAGTTAACATAATGCAACAAAGAAAAACAAATGATTGCTCCATACAACTTGCATAGAGCACTCAAAATCCTAAAGTTAGCATGCTAACTTTCTAGCTCCACCCCATCAATGTCCAAAGCTACTCTGCTAGCGGTGTAAACACAAACACGTCCTTGCTCGAGCTCATGCACCCACTTCAGTGCTAATGCTTTTAGCCTAACAGCAACAGTAAGGGCTATATGTCAGAATTTAGATTGCAAACATAAAAAAAATGATCAACAGAAATGTGAATAAAGAGCAGTGTTGACCTTTCCTGCTTAAAAAAACAGCATAGACCAGCACCAAATCACAACATATGCTGGTCTTACTGGTGACCAGTCACTAGCAAGACCAGCATATGTTGTGTTTTGGTGCTTGTCTATGCTGTTTTTTTTTTCCAGCAGGGTTAAGATGTCTATGTATTGTGTTCCAGAGATGTCTACTGAAGTTAGTATGCTAACTAGGCAGCCTCAAAGCTCCTATGCTAGCAGTGCAAACACATTCACTTCCCTGGTCCCAGAGCTCCAAGTTAAATTCGCTAGCTGGACAGTGAACTGAGCAAACTAGCAAGTGGTAGCTACATTTACAGGTAGCAGCAGATACTTTGGTGATATGCTCCCCCCCATTTGTTTTGAATATGAATTTTACAGGGGGCTGATTGTTGCATACTGCACCGTTGAGATGTTAATAATGTATTTTCAAATGAATCTGGAATCTCGAGCCCCCGAGATTTGTTCAACAAGTTGTGTGGGGCAAACGTTTCAAAATAAGTCCCCAGCTATTTCAGTTGTTGAGGGAATATCTGCAACGCAGGTTTGCCATGAAGTTCAAAGAAGGTCCTGTTGACTCATCGTCACCTGACTTTCCATCGGCATGGAGATGAGCAGATAATGACCGAATACTCTTGTTACATATTCATAACTGTTACGACCCCGAAGGACAGCTCTTGGCCCAAAGAGGTCTAACATAATTACACCAGTCAAGAGGTCCAAAATGGACGGATTTTATTTCAACAGACAGAATGAATCAATCAAAAGTTAGAGTTAACTAAACCCAAAGCCTCCCCGACTAACTACAAACTGATGGTCCACTAAAAAAGAACAAAAGAAGGGAAGCCGCCTTGGTCCAACCCTTACAGGGCCATCGAAACCAGGCTCTTCCCTCTACCCTACCCAAACATTCCCCAAGCTAAACCCTACAACAGAAATAGCACCCCAAAACTGAACCACCGGACCCATCAGAAAAGGCAAAAGAACAAGCAAAGCTACATGTGCTGCTGCTGCTGTCAGGCCAGGAATGGAAAAAGCGACCAGACTTGAGTCCCCTCCCCCTCTTTATTGACTCCTCAATCAGCCTGAGCAGGCTCACCTTGAGAGAGGAGGAACAACAGACAACAGACCACGAGTCAGTGACATCAGGGCATCTCATGATCGGACAGGGAGGGGAGGATTAACAATAACATACAGAGCATATATTTGAGCATTTGAGCCAACAAGGGCCATATGTCACAATCATCCATAATAAATAAATAATCCCTTAATTCAGAATATTTTAATCAAGATTTTCAAAAACAGCTTATACAACTTTTTATAGGGACTTTCTTGCCTGGAAAATATTCATATTTCAAGGATTTCTTTTATTCAAGGATCTGCCTGCCCTGGGGATTGATGTACTTTTTTAGATTTAAATAATTTCCTTTAGAGTTCTTGAACAACGGCAATGGAACACTTCTTATCTGAAAAAGTTCAATTCGGAATTTGACTTTAGGAAGCTTTTCTTTTTTTGATTTTTTGCTGAAGAAGAAAGTTTCACAAAAGTGAAGGAAAACAGGAGCTGCTGTCTTTTGCACCCACACAACACACACTGCTACAGTCGAGCTGAGGGAAATGACTACCTCCTTTATTAGCACTGGAGTGTGAGTGTTAATGTGCATCTGTGTTTGTGCAGCGGGTTCCTGTATGATCGCTGTATGTGTCTTCATGAGCACGCTTTTATACAAATCTGTTTTATGTGGCTCGGCTTGTGTATGTACATGCTCAGAGTGTTGATTTGGGAGCATCTCTGTGCATGTGATGCTCTTACGACAGCTTCCTTCCTGCCTCCTCTGGGTGCCTGCGAGTCTGGTTGGTCTGAAGGAAACCTGACAGCCTAAATCACGCTGAAGAGCCACAAACAGATGTTAATTAGCTTTAATTTGCCTTTTGTTGTTCCACTGCCAAGGCAGCACCAAAGACACTTCTCTGTGTATTACTACACTCAGTATAATGTTGCACTATGATCTAGGACTCATGAGTTACTCCTTTTTCACTCGTTTCCACTAAAAAATACTGAAATTTGACCCGGTTTTATGCTAATTGGCATTCAAAAGGTTGTTTTGTTGCCTGACTTGACAACAGCTCAAAATCTGAATTTGCTTTAAGTGAATCTACAGAATGGTGGCAGCTCTTTCACCCTTTATAGCCTCAGACCAAAGTTGCCCCTGTAATTTGCATTTTTTTACAATGTCATACTCAACACAGTTACATTCAGTGTGAAGGCACTGATACAGTGGATTGCTGTCTACATTGTGTTTGTTTCCACACTGCAATGTGTTTGCATAGTATGAAATATAAGGACTTTTGGAACATTACTAGCATTGTCAAATGGTCACAGGCTGGTTAGGGTTTAGCACCAAAACTACTTGGTTAGGTTTGGGCACCAAAAACTACTTGGTTAGGTTAAGGCGCCAACAACTGCTTGGTTAGGTTTAGACGCCAAAAACTACCTGGTTAGGTTTAGGCACCAGCAACTGATTGGTTAGGTTTAGACACCAAAAACTACTTGGTTAGGTTAAGGCGCCAACAACTCCTTCATTAGGTTTAGGGGCCAAAAACTACTTGGTTAGGTTTAGGTGCCAGAATAAACTACTTGGTTAAGACTAGGAAAAGATCATAGTACGGGTTACAATAATTACCATCACCTAATGTACATGACATCAATTACATCATTTAGGTATGTTCACTTACCTCTGTTGCGGGTTTAAACACATCACTCTTGGACTATTGGTCACAAATGGGAAGCAAACCCCATTTCAATTGAGACATTGTATTTTTTTTTTTATGGCTGCATACATGTTACATGAGAAATCAGAAACATGATGGTTAAACTTGGCTTCCTGTCACATTTAAAGATGACTTGCTCTCAAAACATACTGTCAAGGGTTTGAAGAAACCCTTGACAGTATGTTTTGAGAGCAAGTCAAAACATACTGTCAAGGGTTTGAAGAAGCTGCCCTGCAGTGAACTGTGAACCAGGTCAGGGCTCTACATTAGTATTTTTTACACTTGATATCAACATTTGCTGGTTAAAATGCACTTTGCAGTTTTATCAGTATTTATATATATTACATTTGGATTTTCTGTTCTTGATGTGTTCTACAGTGCGTGTTTCTTTGGACTGAGGATCACAGGATCGGAGGACACTGGACAGTGTGCTATTTTAAATTATTCATTTGAGACAGGTGGCAGGTGGGAGGAGGCAGGATAGGAAAAAGAAAAGATATAACAGAAGTCGGAGAAGAGAGAGTTCCACACGCAATGCGAAAGTTTGGAGCACGGAATTGAGGCCGGTCCGCTGAAGAACTCCGTCCACTGTGCCGGCGGAAGGCGGTGCGATGGAGCGGAAAAAGGAGACAAGGCACCAGATAAAAAGCAGGGGGGGGCAAAAGACATCTGTTATCTAACTAAAATGGAAGGAATCTCTGGTTGTCAAAAAAATCAAAGGAGAGACTGAGATAAGGTTACTTTCAGTTTTCCCCATGGCATTCAATTTTTCAACAGTGAAAACACTTTTGCTTGTAAAATAAGCTTTGTCACGTGCAGTACTTGTAACTTTCTTGAATCCAAATACACAAGGACACAGAACAATGCGTTCTGAAGCAGCCTTAAAGTATCCATTAGCAATTACCCGTGAACATGTCTGCATATATGAATCTTCTCCGGATCAATATTTGCAGTCGACGTCAAACACAGGAGCCCCGGCGCTGCTCGTTTCCAAGCCACACGCATGCAATTACACCAATGACCGGACTTACTTCTAAGCCACATCTGCGATATTTAAAGCATTCCTGTACTCATTTGTTGGAAGGTTACCGCTGTGACCTTGACGCTAATTCAATCTCAGATGAGTATCATATTTCAATCAACGTGTATCGGCAGGCGGGGGATAATGAGCAGTGGTAACTGGATTAGTGTTGATACACTGATGTGGGAGATTGGACATGTGGCAGGCCAGTAAATGCATCCATATGGTTTATGAGAGTGGAATATGCAGCAACATGATCTATGGCACGCCTTATCGAAGAGTGGGGAGTGTTTTATGTGCCGTGCACACTTTGCTACGGCCAGTGGAGGCTTTCTTTTCATGTGGTGAGTGGTTGCACATTGTGGCATTCTTTTTTACAATAGCCACTGCTATTGTATTCTATTGTTTCATTTTTTTTGTTATCACCCAAGCAATGACAGATGTCCAGTGTTGCATTCACAGTGTTGTTTCTCTACGTCCTGCGGGTTTTAATGAGGCTTTTGATATGAGCAACATGCTACAGGCGGAGTTTTAGTGATGTGTTTGAGGCTCGTGGGTATTGCATTTTGTAATGGTGTTCCCAAAGGATTGGGTACCATATGCATCCTTCACATATGTTTTCCATTCTCAGTTTTTGCCATACTTTTTATATTATTGGACTTCTGTTTATTTGGACCCCGAAAACCACATATCCCATGTGTACTCGTCGTTGCCATAACTCTAAAATTAGACAGGCTGATTAAAAAAAATGTAGAAATGTGATTGCCTTAAAAATGCTGTAAGCAATAGGAATAGACCAATATGATTTTCCAACTCCCAACTCATGAAATACAGCAGCTCTGTTTGTGGCCTTAAGCTCTACCTCACCCTCGAAGGGCTCTGCAGTGAAGTTAGCCATAATGCGCGTGCCAATTAGACTTTCAAAATAAAACATGCTGATAAACAATAAACTTGTACTAAACATGATGTTTAGATTCAAATTAACTTTGTCAAACATTTGCAGTTTGGTTATGTCTAGGCACAAAAAAAGGACTTAATTAGATCAAGTGACTAAACGGTTGACCATACACAAGGAAGAAACAAATGAATCATTATTTGATACTACTACTATTTGTATTAAGAAAGGCGGTTGCATCAGAAGTAGTAGTTCATAAATTGACTGACGCTCTTCTGACTTTGTTTCTCTCGCTTTTAATAAACTTGTATTTTTGGCTCCGCTGTTCTTGTTGAAATAATTGCCGCCTTGTAAATAAAAAATAAATAAATAATGAACCACAAAAGCAAAGCGACTAACCGAAGAAAAATAAATAAATACACAAATACAAACAATGGCATGTCTCAAAAGACGCTGCGAGGCAAGAATTAACGAGATCTATATCCCACAATGTGGTCAGAAGCAAAATACCCCCGTAAAGATGGCGTGAGGGACAGAAACGAGACATAAAAAGGAAGTGTGAGAGTGGAAATGGGAACAAATTCTGAGGAAAAAAAACAAAACACGAACAAAAGCAAATCAGGAGCTTCGAGCTTGTAATAACTTTTCTTTCCCGGGACGTCAAAGTAATTAACTGTGATCAACATCAAAGCTGAAGGAGGGAGGGGGAGAAGGAAGCCACGTCAAGCTCGCTGTATAATTTAGCCACACCGTTGCTGAGGAGTTCAGAGAGACGAAAATCTTTTCAACCTACCAGTAGATCCTAATCACTAACAGCACAGTGGTTGTTTTTCTTCATTCTGTTGTTTGAGTGCTTCATTTTTTAATACACCCCTTCATTTCTGATTCCGAACGGCATGTTAAGGTTGTGTATTTTTTAAAATATCGCACGAGTGGTCCGATTGGAAGTCGGAGCATTGTTTTTTTCCTTATGCATATGAGTGCGAAAGGACACATTTCGTAGGCTTGAGTTCTAATTCAAACATGCGATGCAACCCCCCCCCCCCCCCTCTCCACCTCCACGAGGCCAGTCACACATGGCTCCCCTAGAGAAAGGACAGAGGTGTCTCACAGAGACAGCCACACTAATAAAGATGTGGTTAAGTGCTATGGAAAAAGCAGGGCTTAGAGTGCTTTGTACACTTAGAAGGCCTTCTTCTCCATGGCTGCTCTTTGAAGGCTTACAGGGGGCTAAAGTGGCAGTGGACGGCTGGTGATGCCATGGCAATCATCTCTCCCAAGTTGTACTTAGCGCAGTCCGCTATCAAGGAACAGAGGGGAGGGCAGGGATGACTGCTTCACAGCACATGCATGGCGATACATATATATATAGAGAGAGAGAGAATCTTGACTAACATCTATTTTCCCCATACAACTAATAACTGTCAGTCCTCTGATCTTGATCGCACAGCCCCCGGAGTTATGTGTAGTTACCCACAATAATAACAATAATAATAAACCCTGCAACCTAACAATGTGTAGAACAATATTAATAGCAACCCTTCCTGTGCATGTTGAATTAAGGGCTGCAAGATGTGTAAATGACCATAAAACATGTAATTGGACCAAATAAGGTCATAATAATAATAATAATGTCATGTTTTACATGATATGTGTAACATACTTTTAACAAGAAATCCAATGCCAAAAACTTGTATGGGCTTAGTTGTGCGTTGGGATGGTTATGCTGTTTAAAAAGTGCTGTTGGGTTTCCGGTCAGTGACTTTATGGCATCGGTTCAAAACCATTTTTCTATGGATCTTTCCTTAAGTTTAGGAAAGGTCATAAATTATCAAGCTGATAAATGGTTCTCTGTTAAAAAGGATTCCTTTAACAATTATTGATGATTGGTCATGTGTCAGGGGAGCAACCATTCTTCCCCTTAGTAGGTCTTCACTCCTTAATATCTTTTTTTCTTCCTGCTACAATTTCTTCACAGAACTTACAGAAGTACCAGACAACTCATGGGGGTGTCATATCCTAGTTGTTGCACTTTATTTACCATTTTCCAGGAAACTGTCTTTCATATTCACCGCCTCCTCTTTTCAAATATTGACTTGTGTTCTTGTTGTTAGTCACCACAGCATTAAATAATGCCAAAACCAATCTCAGTCTTCACGAAGACATACAGTACATACATATCCCAAAATACATCCTCATGCCTACATGACTGAAATAGTCAAGCGCCGATGAATCCCAAATTGACGAATGTTACAGCGACAGGAGTACTGGACCTTTGTTGTACACTGGTTTGATTAGGTTTAGGCAAGGAAAGTACTTTAATAGCTGCTGGAAACATTGTGGTTAAGGTTAAAATGGTGTTGTGAAACCTCTAAAGAAAGTTCCGTTACGTATGTGATGTGAGTTAGCTACGTTACGAATATGATGAGTGAGTACACAATTATTTTGCTCTGTTCAAACCAACTACATTGTCTGTATCTGTGTCCATACTCTGAATGGGCGGGTCTTAAACAGGAAGTGAGTTGCACTTCAGACAGAAGTTGTGATTTAAGTTTGAGACTGATGTAGTTTTATCAGAAGTTGATGTATTATTAATTAGAAAGTCAAGAAGACAATTTTAACAGCCTCACAATTGAGCGTCAGATCAATTTTATGATCACTAGACTAGGAGAACTATAGACACAGTTCATTAGTATTCAGTATTCAGTATTCAGTCAGGTACCTGATGAAGATCTTGCTGCATCACAAGCACAGGTGTTTGCACATTTTACTTGGATGATACTCAACATCTTTGAACCAGATACTTGTTCCTCAGGCGAGTAAACCTTAGTTAAAAAGTCAAAGTAGCTCACCACTGACTTTTAGGTTCACACAGGACAAAAAACAAAAGTCTCCTGAACAAAGGTTTGACCCAGCAATCCAACCCAGTCCCAATCCATATGCAGACTATGTCGGCAATCTGACGTCCTCCTTTGCTCCCGAAAATACATAGTATGTTTAATACGGGACCTAATAAGCTGCTCACAAAGTTGACCGAGAAATGTTTCGGATGTTGATGCGCTGATTTCCTAACATCAAGAACTGAGCTCCACGCTCAAGAGGTTGTTCCTTTTTTATTTCCTGCTCATGTAGTACTTCAGTAGGAATTGTCAAGCAGGAGTCAAGTTGAAGTGAATAAAGGTAACTGGCTCATGTAAAGCTGTGAATTTGTGAGGTTTTACACAATTCCCTCAGTGATCTGGGGGTTCAAAGCTGTGCCAGCGACTTCAACCTTCGCTGGCTGAGAACCGGATACTCCTATATCACATCTGATTCAGGCTTGACATTGCCTCCGTGCCTTCAGACTGCAGAAGTTGACTACGGGCTCTTTTGACTCACATTCAAAATGTCAGCGATGTGGCAGGAACAGAGCAGAACACAATGGCTGCCAGAAAACGGAAGTAGTGATGAAAATTGGCTCCGGGCTGCGCTCTAGGAAAGAAAAGCGGAGCTGCAATTTGGAACATATCAAAGCTCCACTCTAATGCTATCACTACAAATTACTGTATAGTCATGGCACTGGGCAAATGAAGCGATGCTAAATATGGTTTTCCTCTTTTGTCGGCTGAGTCATTTTGTCATTTGAGTAATTTCGAGCTGCAGCATGTCGCTGGTTTTGAACGTCCCTCGCGGTTATGCACTTCACAAAAACTGAATGTTAGCGTGTCGCAATGAAAACGCTAATAGGCGCTTTAAAATTAGCTCCCTTTTTTATGCATAAGTTAACAAAAAAAGTGGGGTATATTGGAGAAAAGAAAGGTTGAAAAGTTCAGAAAACGCTTGCATTTTATCTTCACAGAGGATCTGCAGATGCAGTAACGCTGCGTGGAGAGTGAGAGAAGCCAAAACTTCCTGTGCTTCTTTTGTTGCCAGGTTCCGATATTTTAAGTTTATAAGAAAAGGTGTGAAACCTTGGGAGTACTTAACAAATGGAGGCAGCACAAATTAGTGAGTGTTTTTCCCCTTGTTAAAGAGAGTTTCAGGGTAAGAAGAAAAACAGGGCCGCCACCACTTGCTTGTTATTATTAAATGCCTCTGAAATGGTCTGAATATCTATCCTCCTCTCATGCTACGAAAAAAAAAAAAAAAAAAAATCCTCTCTCTCGAGGAGGCTTAGCTATCTTTAACAAAGGCGAAACGCTATGAAGCTCATCAGTTGTGAAACAGCCACCAAGGGGACGCTGAAAAAAGGGTTTTTTGACTCATTTTTTAAATCAAGTGCTGGGCTCGGGGAAAAAAAAAAGTAAGAGCGGAAGAGAAGAAAAGCCCAGAACACTAAGAACTCGGTGGATGCGCCACATACCGACATTTGGGTCTCTGTCAGAGATCCAGACTGATATTATGTGCCTGAAAATTTGATTGAAAGGGTATGCAAATGCTGTTCCTTATTTGCATCGCTCTCTCTCTCGCAGTAGCGATGCAGACGCTGTTATCAGTTTTGAGCTGATGTATAAGAGCTTAAAAAAGAAATAAGAGACAAAAAAGGCAGGCGGTTGCTGTGAGGCATTTTGGATCAATTCGCAGAGTGGTGAATGTAAATCCGAGGATTTTGTGCTTTTTTTTTTGTTGTTGTTTTTTTTTTTTCACGTGGCTGTTAAAGTCGGTCGAAAATATGCACCAAAAAAACCCAAAACAAGTGAGACCCAAAAGTTTCAATCTCACAGGATGATTGATAGCCCTGGTGAATGATATCATATGGTGTAGAGAAACTGGGCACTGATCTCAGAATGGTACTCCCACTCACAATATGCTTCACAAATGTTTTTTTTTTTGGAGGCCTTGGCCTCTTAAAATAGCAACACAGTGTGTTCGTAAATGGACAGAGTTTGGAAATGAATACAGAGCAGAGCAACAACAACCTCTCACCAGTGACTATCATTTAATTATTCCAATACTCTGAATGCACTTTGAATGCATTAGCAATAGTAAAATGAAAACATATGACATTTTGTAAAAGTATTATGGCATCCCAGGAAGTAATGTGCTTTAACAATATGATTAATAGATGATTAAATTGGCTACGTTGCAGTCAACTGTAGATGATGTGGAGCATGGTTGTCGTCAGATTACTGTTATCACAGATCTCGGCATCCGACATCCAAGTTATGCCGGAATGCTTAGGGGATACAAATGGGTTAAAACAATGTGCCATATGGAATACTTTTGACACAATTTTAGATTAAAAGGGCAATATGTAAGACTTTTAGAGGTAAACATTACAAAAAAAAATTACTAAAAATGTCAACAGAATGTGAAGAAATAGCAGTTTACATGTTGCCATTATGACCTCAATGTCTCGTGTTGCACAGACAAAGCAGATACTGGAGTTAGCATGCTAACCAGCTAGCCCAAGCCAAGCCCGGCCAGGCCCAAAGCCCACGTGCCTAGGGGCCCTGCCAAGGATTTTGGGACCCATGAAAAGAAATCTAATTGGGCCCTTGTATAGGCCGGCAGAAGAATCTGATGCTGTTTTATATAAAACTGTGCGTTTTAATTATATTTTTGACTATCATTCCCATATTTGTGAAAAGAACAACATGACAGTTACTTGGTTACTGCTCACTGTCTGCCTTGTATTTTTATAAAGAAACAAATTAAATCTGACCAGAATGCACCAGTAATAGTAACACACTAAAAAAAAACAAGGTAACGTGATATCTTTAAATGAAATTGTCTTGTTTGAATAGGCCAACATGTTTATTTTAATTATACTCTGCCTCATTGATCACCATGATTTTAAAGGAGCTAAGTTGGTAAAGGAGCTAAATATCGCTCCAAATTTGAACTGTTTTTACCGCAAGGTCCGCAATGTGAAATGATTACTTGTAATAATAACTTTCAGTCAGCATTTAATGAGGGATGAGATGAGGATGAGGAACCTGCTGCAGCTCAAACTGAGAAACTAGCTTCATGGCTGTCTGACTGCCTTCAATCTTTACAACTGCTGACATTAGCTTTAACTGTTCTTAAACTGTGTAAGCTGTGAACTGTGCTCACCTTTCTTTTGAAAGAAATGTGTGAGGAGTTGTCTTCTCTCTGCTTGCTTTATTTCCCTTTCTGCCTTTCCCTTTTACGTTTAAAGCTCCCGGATTTTGCTTTCTTGGGGAAAGACATGATGAGCAGCAGCCACTCCGCTCGTTTAGCTGTTTGGAGACGCATCCTCGCGCACCTGCAGCTGCAGGGGTGGACTGAACCATTATGTATTGTGAGGGGTGAGAGGGGATTCAGACAGCCTCCACTATTTTTTTTTTTCTTATACAGAGTAAAGTCTCTCATCCGATTTATTCTGCCAATATTAAGCTAGTTATGACACTAATTACTTAGAAATAATGAAAAAAAAACAAAAACATTTTCATTTCAGGCCTTTTGAGGGCCCCCTCCCCCATTGGGGCCCTGCTAATCAGTCCCACTTTTCCCCCCAGTTCGACGCCCCTGCATGTGCCGGCTGCGTAAACATCAAAACGCCCTCGGTACCCCGACCTCCCACTCTGCACCGCTAGTTGCACAGCTAACTGAGCTAACCTGCTAATGGTAGCTACAATTACCAGCAATTAGCAGTGATTCCAGCAAGTTGCTGCCCCCTGTTTGTTTTGAGTATGAATTTGACAGAAGGCCGTTTCTTACATATTGCAGCAAAACAAAAACAGCACATAATACAGTAGGTGTCAGATAATATACGTAATCCAGCAGCATTGAGCACTGTTTTGGTGTCAAAAATGCCTTGAATGACCCGTTTAGTTTCGTGTTGGTATTTCCGATAAAGGGTCATAGCCAGCACTATCCTCCAAGACAAACTGTTGTCCTCTGACTGCTTCACAATCAAAAGCCCGTTTGTGATGCTTTGCCAGTTTAACGTTGAAGCAGCAGTAGAGAGTGTCTGTTTCCAATGGCAGTGACTTAAAGGGGCAGTGCACAACTTCTGTGTGTTTG
This sequence comes from Diplodus puntazzo, assembly GCA_963678695.2. NCBI lineage: Eukaryota > Metazoa > Chordata > Actinopteri > Spariformes > Sparidae > Diplodus > Diplodus puntazzo. The sequence continues at coordinate 12,591,517 of OZ023178.1, forward strand.
CTGGTGTTGGAGAGTACTTACGGACATGCTTTATGAAGCCTTAAGTGGGTCCAGCGGGAGCTCTGTGTGGCCCGATGTGTCGCCACGAGCGATACAGTCCTCAGCCCCGACAGAGTGACTCATGTGTCAGCAGAATGACAAAAAAATCTAGGAGGTTGGAGTGAAAAAGAGGTGAGCGTGTACCCCTTTCATTTCTGCTACAGGCTACATTAGCTTCTACGAGCATAATATGCTCAAATCTCTGACTGAGTTGCATTGTGGGTAATGGATACACGGAATAATCAAAGATGACACCACTGGAGTACCACAATCTAATACAGTGCAACGCTAAACCAGTGTGGCTAATATCAATTAAGACAGAGTTAAAAACAGTAATGCTCAATTACATACATGCATAATTTCCTGTGAATCCCTCATGTGCAGGCACATAATTCAGATCCCACATGGGAATGGCGGACCCCACCACTAACATAAAAAAAAAAAAAAAACACCATATAGAGAGGTAATTACAGGATGTAGATACACTGCATATCTATTTCTGAAAGCATTCCCACCATAAAAAGCTTCAAAAATTGGTTTTATTTCACGGAGGTTTTGATGATTACAACTTTCAATGAGTACCTAGAAGTTCTGGATGGACTGAGTTCCAGGCAAGTCGTGAATCGACTGAACCTCACAGCAGCCCTTGCCTTGCCTTCGATCTATTAAATATTTTAAAATGCAGAAAGTCATTTTTTTTTTCTCATTTTATCCAAAAGGTAAAGTGCAGGTTGCCTTATGAAACAGTTATATGCTCAAAGTAAGTCATTACACCAGCGAAGATGTAAGACACAGGTTCATTCCCGGGTCAGACTCGCGCCCGCAGCCAACAAATCCTACAACAGATCCTCCCTCACAGCGTGAGCTCGACTCCCTCTTTTGCCTTCCCGGTAATTCCCCCCCTTCCCAAAAAAAAAAAAAAAAAATGAAGTTGTGTTCTATCAGGTTTGGCTGATCTGGGGAATACATATTCAGAGAAAATTACATATTCTGCCGGAGACGCCTTCTTGATTTCCTCTGGGTCTTAAAAAAACAAGGGTAAGATGGAATCGAGGGAGGTGGGGTGGGGGGAGGGCTGTGGGCAAAATTAAATTATGCCTAATTACCAGAGCAATCAATAGCAAATTGAGTTGATATGCATCCTTCATGACTTAACTAGATATCAGATAGCGCGGGTAGGAGATGCTTTGTAACATGAGTCAATGGGTGGAGGTGATACGGAGGCACTTTTTTGATGGCAGGAGTTAAGGGACTGAGTCCTGAATTATCTGATCTGTCAGGGCTGTGGCTGTGGCAGCTTGGCAGCTTTCCCAAAAAGATCTGGAATTAAGGAGGCACGAGGCGGGGGGGGAGGTTGTTGTTATTGTCAGGGGTACCATACCTTGTTGAATCTGTCACGAAGCCAAAATACATCAGAGTACAAGCTGGGGACGTCATTCTGAATGTCACTTTTAATTGAAAAATAAATGAGAAGTGGCATCGCCCTCGGCTACAATTCAAACCTATCATCGCTGGAGTATCATCTACAGTATGTTGTCGAAATTATTAATCATCAAATCTTCCGGCGGAAGATCCCCGAATGGTTCCGGGTGATGCGTACTCCCAGTTTCGAGCCGCCGCTGGTACCAGTCCCTGAAGTGAACGCTGTTCTGCTTTTTTTAAAAAAGGGAGATGAGGGAAGTTATTTGACCTCGGCGGTTCGCGCTGTGACAGCGGATGATGGACGGCTGGTGAGATATCGCGGGTCACGCTGGTGTTTCCGCTGAGCGGTGCCCAGCGGCGGTAATTAGAGCGCGCACTTTATAGCCAGAAGGTCACAGGTTTGATGCTTCCGATGACCAGTGCGTGCATCCCTGTTGAAACGTCCTGAAACGCAACGTGGACACGCCGCTTGTTGGTGAACCCTGAGCCCTCCAGACGCCTGCGGTGCACCGTGTTTTGCTCTTGAAACAATCAGAACTTACAAACTTAAGCAGCAAAATACATCAATCTGGTGCATTTTGGAGTAACTCTACAGTACATACACCTTGAGAACAAGTGCCTGCAGCCATCTAATGCAATATGTTAACATCTCGCTCCTCTTACTCCTCTGAATTCTCCTCCTGCCTTCCCCGTTCCCTACCCTCCTTATTTAAAGAGGCAAATGATTGTACCTCCATTATTTTTCCCCTGGCAAGAGAGCTAATATTATCCCGTGCTACATCATAGCCGTACTAACAAAGATCAATATACCGTGGGAAAACATAATGCACTTTCAACGGCTGGGGGACGTTATAAGCGCTTGTAAAATATAGAGAAGCGTAGATTGAGTTACTCCTGTTTAACACACGTTTAACAGAAGCTAAAAGAGGCTAAGGGCTGTAATTTTATGAAATGACTGTTATCTACCTGAATGACTAGCTGGCAGATGTATCTCGTATTTAGAGGGGAACCAACTTTATTTTGACTCAGGACAATATGCTCTGTTAGAAATTAAGCATTTGAGAAGCAGGTGGAGACTCACTGTGTGGGTTGCAGGGTGCTGTAAGGTTCGGTCAATTCATTCTTGTCTGGAACTCAATCCATCAAAAATTTTGAAAATTGGTGTACATCCTTTAAGCAAAAGCCATTCAGCATATCCAGAGTCTGTAATAAACTCTTTATATAGTAGTTTTTATTGTAAGTGGCAGGGTCCACCATTCCCATGTGGGATTCAAATTATGTGCCTGCACTTGGGATTCAAAGGAAATGATGCACGTATGTGATTGAGCGTCACTGTTTTTACTGTTATGTAATTGATGTACGCCTCACTGCTTGCTGTTCACTGATTTAGCCTTACACTTCTATGAGGCTGAAACAGAGATGTCGTCTTACATTTTTCCATATATCCTTTACCCACAATGTATCTCAAATCAGTCAGAAGTTTGGGTGTGTTTTGCCAGCGGCAGAAAATGTATTCTAGCTAGCATGTAGCAGAGACAAGTACTGGGCTTCTAACTCTAGACCACCAGATTGTTGTTGTTTTTTTCATATTTAATCCTTTTCATTTGCTCGGCCAAGCTGTAACGTTAGCTAGTTTAGCTAGCTTAGTTACCTAGCCTCTTGTCTATGAGTTGTTGCTTCCCTCTGCAAGGGTATACAAGTAGAAACCAAAAAGTACCTGACATGAAACCATTCAATCAAAAAATGCAACCAAAATGAATAAAAGAAACAAACACAACAACTAAAAAATAGTACAAACTGGGAAGGACGTGAACAAACAGGAATAAAAAGCCCAAGTAACTGAATCATGATTTCATCACATTTCTAATGAGTTGTTTTTTTTTGTTTAGTTTTTTAGCATTTTGAGCACCACAAGCCAAGCACCATCTAGTTCTATTAAAATCAAGAGATGGTATACATCTCTATCTCCTAAATTAGTCTAGATGAATAAATAGCACTACAGGTAATAGAGAAAATGTGATTTTTTGACCTCTATAATATTGTTTATATATTCTGGCTTTTGGAGGGGAAAAGCAAGAGGCTCACCTGTGCCGGCGTTGTTTTTATATATTTTTTTTTCATCTTTCCTGGCTGTAAACCAGCTGTCCTGTGACCCAGAACCAGCTCCGACCAATTAGTTGTACTCCAGCTACCCCACATCAGAGCATGGCAGCAGCCCTCAACCAAACACGCCATGCGTAGACGGGCAAGCTCAATTTGTACCCCTCGTCCGCACCTTGATTCGCCCAAAGCCGGATTACGAACGGCGGCTCAGGTGAAATGACCAGGCTGCCCTGACCACTAAATCAAACATAAACCACACTGTCCGGCACAAGTCTCCATGGACAGAGTTCATATTGGAGAGGGGATGTTGAGTTCACGGAAATGGAAAAAAATTAAAATCAGTGTTTATTTACCCTGTAAAAATATCCTTGTCTAATGTGAAAATATTCAGGACATGTTGTACCTTTAAAGTGTCAGACATTGACATTATACTGGCTGGAATCCATTAAATAAGTTTGTTGGTTTCACAGCACAGGACGGCAGTAATGCATTACGGCAAGGCATTCACTCCCATGTGTGAGTTTGCATTTGAAAATGTGTGTACAGATATGCCATTCCCACTTTTGTACTGCCTGTTTGCTGAGCTACTGCTGCATGTTGGCTCAGTGCCCTGGAGCAGAATGAAAATACTGCTCAGCTGTAGGAAGTTACAAAGGGAAAGTCCTATAACTAGTTTGTTCAGACGGTTTATGTTACGATATGCTCGAACTGTCTGCAGTGTTAATGCATAGTAGATGCGGAGGGGGGGGGGGGGGGGGGGGGAATTGCACAGAGGCTGCCCACTGAACGCCCTTGCGAATGGCTTGGCTGTGCAATTTAGTGCGCACAGTGTTGTCGGATCAGATTCAACAGAGAGCAGAGACTGAGAAAAATGACTAGATACCTAACTAATTCTAAATATGTAAACACAAAGAGATAGATCACTTAAAGGTCACATTACACTGAATGCAAGATTACTATAAAAAAGCAGGTCTAGATGCTATATTAATACTGTAAAAATATAAACGTGCCCAGTCCATCAAGAATCGCACAACACCCGTATTCAGAAAACCGCACCTTTAAACGAGCCGCAAGTATCTCCGTATAGTTGTGATGTCACAGATATACAGCCACGCCCTCAGTCATGCCCCTAGCCATGGTCGCGGTGAAAAAAAGCACTGGCAGAGCGCATGTGAGAAAAGTTGGTGGGTGGTGCCAAATGACGCCTGTGAGAGCTGACCAATGAGGGCAGGATTCTTAAAGAGACAGGCGCCAAGTCAGAGCTTTCAGACAGAGGGTGAATAGAGGTGCTGCAGCAATGGACAGTATGAGAAAAGAAAGATGAGTTTGTTGAACATTAAAGCAGAAGGTTGTGCGAAATAGGGGTTGCATATCGCCAGAGTACCACTAACAGCTGCTAACTGTAGCTGCTGTTAGCTGTGCAGCTAGTGGTTCAGACTGATCTTTATGCTAGCAGAGGAGCTGAGGACCAGGAAGGGAAGGTGTTGCCATCCAAACTTCAGCAGATATCTCCTGAACACAACACATAAACAATTATTTATTCACATCCCGTTGATAATTTAGGTTGATTTTTGAATATTTTCAACTAATATTCTTAAATATTGCCCCTATAAAGCAGGCAAACATTTTCTAGTAGACACCCAAAGTAAAAGTATGAAACTCAAAATTAAAGCATAATATGGGAGCTTTCATTGAGGGGAATAATATAAATATTCAACGTGCAACACATGCCAGATTTAAAAAATAATTTAATTCAATTCAACATTGCAGTCTGCTCTACGCTTGGCTGGGCAAAGTGGAAATTTTAGCACTTTGCAAGCATGCTGGGAAAACTAACAAGACTCCCTTCGCGTGCTCACACACACAAACGCACACCTCCTCGACTTCTCCCTCGGAGCTGGTCAGTGGCCAAAGGCTGTGGGTGTACACTGCAGCTCCCAGGTGCGAGATGGTGAATCAATCCAATTCTCCCTCCTTGCTGTGAACAAGCATGTGTTTTGGCTTCACTCTGTCTTCATTACACCCCCCCCCCCGCTTCGCCCAGCCCAGTTGGACTTTTACCAAAACACACACATAGTTATCAAAATATGCAGTAATGAAAACATAAATTCTGTCACCCTGTGCACAGTTGTAGAAATGTACTTGCACATACTTTGTACACAATTAAGAAGCCTTGGCAAATGAGACTAAGCTCTTCAGTTTTTGAAAGTGTATGTTTTTCTGTTGTTCGGTTGCTCCGGCACTTGAATGGAATTTGGGAAGCCAAACATTTTGTTCAAACAATTTGTTTCAGGGAGATTTGTATTATCATACAGGCCATTCCCTCAAAAAGCCTGCTAATACCATCACTAATGACAACAGTCTCGGCAAAGATGGCAGGAGAAAAAAAAGTGCCTGCATTTTATGATCAAGTAATCGTGCGTCATATGCATGATATTAACATTTCTACAGTATGTGTCGTGTCTTGCGCACAATAGAGCTATGAGCTGACTTTCGTGTCAGCAGATGGAGGGGGCGGTGGTGGCATTACAGCTAAGCCAGATGGCTGCCTGTGTTTGTAAGAATGAAAACCGCTGGGTATTTTTAACGAGCTGTGGGGGTTTTCCAATTGTGTTGGTGCCAAGGGAACCAGGTGAGATGAACATCACCTAACCCTAACCAAAATGTTTCGCTACCTTAACCAAACCTGACCAGCTGGCAGCTGGCAGCTGTGTCAGCTGGCAGCTGCGTCAGCAGGCGCCAACGACCATTGTTTGAGATAGCATTTCAACATTTGCAAATGTGAAACCACTGGATATTTTCAATGGTGACAGAACTATTTAAGTCTAAACATGATCTTTTCCTCATCCTAACCAAGTGTTTTTTTTGTGCCTGAAAATAACCATGCCAGCTTGGTCAGCCAACTTCCAAGCCAGTCCACTGTTTGAGATGGTGTTTCAACATTTTTAAGAGTGAAACCACTGGATATGTTTAATGAGACTTTGGAGGATTTTCAAAGGTAAGGCAAAACTTTTCCTTTTCTTAAACCTAACAAAAGCGCATTCTGTGCTTTAACCTAGCCAGACAAGGTAGGACAGTTGGCTATCGAGCCAGAGACCACTGTTTGAAGCTGGGTTTCATCATTTTCCATCCATGTTTGTGGGGACAGAATCAGGTAAGCCAATAAATTATCAAATCAACAGGCCAGCTAAAAGAGCAACAAAACCAGCAAAAAAAGTCCACTGTTTAAGACGACAGTTTAACATTTGGAAGCAAGAAACCACTGAATATTTTAATGAGGGACCATGACCTTTTAATTTTGTAAGCGTGACACCGCTGGATAATTTTAATGACGAACATTTAAATAATGTTTCCTGCTGTGTATGAGGCGATAGAGCCAGGTAAGCCAAAACATGATCTTCCTCTAACCCTAACCAAATAATTTTCTGTTCCTTGACCTAACTAGATCATAAGCACAGTTTTGTCACAACACAAGTTTCAACATATCTTTGGTTTGCAGAAACTTACATCACATTTATTTTAGTAATTGGGTTGAAAGGTTAACGCTATGCACGCAATCTGTAAATAAAGGCAACGTTGTGAACTCAACATACTGCATCGCAACCAAACTGTAGCTGTTACAGAATCCAGTAATGCCGCCTTCTCCTTCTTCCTCTGCTGTACTTCACCGGGTGCAGAGAAGTGTGAACAGCCTCAGCAGCAGAGGGTCGCAGGATGAAAACTGCCTGTATGATATATTCCATGGAGCTGAGAAACGCAAAAACAATGCTTGCAGACAAAAACACACTTAAATGTTTCACAAGGTGCGTTAGTTCCTGTCCAAATGCCTCATCTCAGAGGTGGGCAGGGGCATGGAAAACACACCTGCAACATATTAAAACAAGCCTATGCCCTGGCAGTCTGTGTTTTCACACAGGCTTTTTCTTTGAGGCGTTTCAAAGCCAGTGGGTATTATTTTTAATGATTGTTTATTGAGACTAATCTGTCACCTTAATCAAAGAGACCTTTGCAATCTGTGAGCCTGGCACTTTTTTTTCTGTTTATGCTGCTGGCTGTTTGTGTCGTGCCTAAAAAGCATATATCAGCCAAATGCATTTTCAATCACCTACAGACTGGATGGGGATAATTATATGGAGGCAAACGGCGTGTTTGCAAGTCCAAATGTTTCACGCTCACCTTGTCTGAAGGTCGCCAAGCGGACTAAGATAATGGGACACAATCAAACAGATAAAGCAAAGACTGCATCTACAGATACTAAATGATTCACAGGCGTGCAGAGCAGGTTTTTCACTTGGACGGATTTAAGAAGTTTCTCTGGCTTTAAGCAAACAAGTGAATCAAGAAGAGAGCCATCAGTTGTTGGTGACCCTCGGGGTGACTCATGCAAGGAGACTCACAGTACAGCTTTTGTATCGCGGCTGGTATTCTGTGAAGGTCTGACATCGGATTGCAGTCTTTGATGTGCATGTTTCTTTTTATTCATTAAAAAATGCCAGGAATTCTTTGGCTTCTACTTTCTCAACTCACTCAAGAAGTTTCTGAGTTTCCATCGACGCCAGCACAATGGACAGCCATGCCAAGATTTCGAAAGTTGTGGGTGTCAACACTTGGGTCTATAATGTTGATAGAACCGTATTTCTGACAACTTATTGCCCTCTGTAAACATTCAGGTAAGCCTTCCCTGAGATTCCCGCATTAACCCTCCGCCATGAGTTCGCAGGTAGAAATTAAGTTGATACTGATAAGAAATGTGATACAAACTTTGTGTGTGGAAGCTCCTTGGCTGTCCTTGGTCAAGTCAGCCTGTGATGAATCATGCATTGGATCAAAGTGGAGCTGCCATCCTCAAGGGGGCACAGCACTGTCTGCCGCCGTCCTCATTCCACCTGCTGCCCGTGCGTCAGCGGCCACAGGTTGGCTTCCCTTCGGAGGATGTCACCGCTGCCACTGTCCCCTGCAAGACCAAACCCCACAGAAGTGGGTTTTATTTAGTCCTCTCCAACGACAAGTCTCTGCCTCACTCCACTGCCTCCGCAGCTGGTACTTGTTGGCGCCCATCTGTTAAGGGTATTGTTTATGTGGTTGGTGATCCAGAACTCATTACCATCCCACCTTCCCCTATACACTATTGTTCTTCCTGCTAATATGGAGGCTCTGATGCAATCTGTCTTGAGGTGCTGCATTGTTTTTGAGTTGGAGACTGTCTAAGATAAGAGAATGTTCCAGATGTTCAGATTTGTTAGAGGAGGGAGCAATTACAAACATTGACAGCAAAGTTGGATTCTCATTTCAAAGTCCACAAAGTCCTTGAAAAAGGCATCAGCTCCAACAAAGGATACTTTAAAAATGTGCAATGCTTTTCTAATCCTTAATAAACATTATCTTTGTAGTTAATGAAATAACTTTAGTTTATTTATTTATTTAAATAATTTTATTTATTTCACAATTGTAAAGGTTTATAAGCAAATCATTTAGTTTATTTTATTTAATTGAATCATTAACTTGTGAAGATTACCTTACTGAACAAAATGTGTCAGTATTGTAAAAACGTGTGTTTACCACAGAAGTTAATTGAAAAATCCAATAGGTTAGCCAGTTGATCAGGAGGGGTCACTTGTGGGCATCCTAGTAGCATTGCTAAATACTTTAGTCTACTTTAGCTAACATCACATCACACAAATGGGCCATGTAATGACACTGTGGACCCTCATCGCTAATCACCACAATGTCCGAATTGGTCTGAATGAGGCCTGTGAGTGGACTTGTTTTTCGGTTGTTTCGTGCATAATCTTAACTCACACGGCTGTCACAATGTGATGGTCTGTCATTTGAGGCTCACAGGATGTAGACTCTCTGTTGAACAGGCTGAGAGTAAGTTCTTATTTCCGAAACATCTCATTTGACGCTAGACGGGGGGGGGAAGTAGTAGCTGTCACCTTCTGAACAGTTTTAGATGACAGAGATGTACTTCACAGCACATGACTGCTGCTGCCACTTCACTGCATTAGCCGGATTCAGCAAGCCTTACATCCTCCATTGTCTTATATGAACAAGTCTGCAGGCCATGTTTAACCACCCGTAGACGTCTTCCACGCTGCTCTCTGATTTGGAGTATTCCTCTGTAGCTTCCACTATGTAGTATGTCTCTCTTCATATTTATTCATGTGAACATCGTCAGAGTACGGCTCAGGCTTTCAGCTCTGCCAGAGAGCATTCATGTTGGCAACTGCATATGCTTAGAATGGATGGGGAAGTATCTGTATGATATAGTAAATAATGCAGTCACTTTCGTGGTCAGTGCAACTGCAGTTCCTTGCCCATTTTCCTGGAAGAATAAATAATTTGAGACAATGCCTTCTACTGTTCTACGTTTATTAAGTACAAAATTGCTGCAGGATGGGAAGCACTGAGGGGACTGCAGAGATTGAAATGAAGATAATCTTTTAAAGAATCTCAGCAAGGAAAAAAAGGTTGTCCAAAGTTCATGTGGATGCAATTTCCTGTTGTGCTTCAAGTATTAAAAATATGGAACATTTGATGAATAAACATATGCATGCATGGTATTCTACCTTGGTATGCAGAGATGGCCTTTAAGACCCCCTCTTGAAAAGCCCAGTGTGCTCTAATTGGTCAGCTGTCACAAGCCTGAGCAGGCCCCACCCACCGTGATTTTGCAACAACAGACGTGCTGGAGGCATGGCTGAGCTTGGTGTCTGTTCAGTTGTGACATCGTAACCTTTAGGAAGTCCTGCCACAGTTCCTAAATACGAGTTTTAACACTTTCACAATATTTGTATGGCACCTGCCATATAATCATAAAGGACATCAAAGGATGTTCTACAATATGGGGCCGTTAAATAGTTAAAAATGTTTACTGGATGGAAAAAGGACAACATGAGGTACATGCATGGACAAGGCCACGGACTGGCGAATGTTCTCGGCAGACTTCGCCCCCGCTGAAAGTGCATTTCTTTGCATTAGGTAAAGTAACATCAGCCAGCCATTGCTCCCCTAGCAAGACAAATTGAGAGGAATCAGTGACCTCCCCCTGCTGCCCAATGTTCCAGCAGCAGGAGACGGTATAATTTCACATGAGATCTTGTTTATCTTTAAGCGTTTTGTTTGATTAAGGATATTTAAACATATATAAAAATCAATGAAATTAGAATTAAATGGTTGAACTTTGTTAGAATAAGTTGGATTTTATTCCATCATTTTATATGGAACATATTGTGTTTTTATTTATCAATATTGGATATGATAAAATGATGAACCACTAAACTCAATTGTATTTAAGACAATGTAATAAAAAACATACTTTTGCTGTTAAGAATGGAACTGTTATGGTTACCCACAGTTGAAGATTATTCATCTTATTTTACATTAGACTTACAGCATACCTATTGGAGTTTTTATTATTTATTTACTTATTTTTATGTTATTTTTTTACATTTAAAAATACAAGGAAAATCTCAGAAATAAACAGGAAAGATTCTGTAAAAATTAAAGATTTTTATGTTAATGTAAATTAAATTCATCTTTGTGTCAAGGATCAATCTGAAATGGATTTTTGAGGGGGTATTTAACCTGTAATCGTGTTTAATTAAACATCTTTAAAATTAAATGTATATTTGTAATTATTTACTGTACTCCCAACTCAAATACTTGCATTTACCCACTTTATTAGTATCAATGAATTGAGACTTGAACTTCAACCTTCCTGTACAATGAAGGTTAGATTGGAAAAGGAAAATAAAGCCTGGGAAAACAGTCGATTCTATGTACGCTCATTTACATTGCCACACTTGCTTCTACCGATTGTTTACCAACCACAGTGTTTGATTGTTGACACTCAACCCAACTGCATACGGACGGTAGGTACTCTCGTTTGCTTAATTAGTGCTGATGACAGTAATCAACCTTAACTGATGGGCTTATCGGAAAGTCAACTGCGCCACATTGATTAGCCATCTATGCTGCGTTTGATACAGCATACCAGTCTATTCATTGGCGGAGTGCCATTCTCACTCGAGCTGTTTATTCTGTTGTCCTAGCAGAGCACAGTAAGCTTTCTTTTAATGGACTCAGCTTCTTTTCTTTTTTTTTCTTCTCCCCCTCCCTCCAAACAAACTTCACCAACTGTTCAGAAATCAACCAATTATTAGCCCATCAGGTTGTTGTCTGCAGCCCCAGGTCCCGGGTGTATATATATACTGATGTGACCACTCCACGAAAAACGCTCTCTGAGCAAATTGCCTCAGTAAATACCCTGTGTATATCTTAACAGGTAATATTTAAAATTCTGCAACAGCAAGTCACCCAAGCCTTGATAGATGTGTCTGCCTGCTAGGTCGATGAATAATGCAAATGAAACTAATTCTTCCCGACCTAGTGCCAAGCCTAATACACATTTATATGCTTCGCTAGTGAAAGATGTGTGAGATTCTTATTATGGGAAGGAAGCAATCTGTATTTTAATAATGGGCCTGATAGACCTTGGCCTTCCTGTCTTTGAGAGTCTGCACGCACCTTATGTGACTTCTTGTAGGATTTAATGGTAAAAATTGCTTCCATAAAGACTGGGAACATGTGCATACACAGCAGATCTTTTATACATTTGTGTTGGCTCTATTCATACTAAAATTAACTATGATAAAGAAACACATTCTTTACCGAGAACTGTCATCAACCTTGAATGTGAACTTTAATTTACAGATCACGGGGCACATGAATGATACTTACTTCAAGCAACATATCTGTTTCTACTGCCTATGCTCGTGTGTATGACAAATTGAAAGTCTCATTCAGCCAAAATTTGTCGCAGATGTTTCGACTCCTCTTAGATTAAAAAGAGCCCAACCATAAATATCTATTAGATTTTTTACATCTCCAAGAGACATGTGGAAATAAATCTTCATCGGGGCAGGGATGTCCCACCTTCACAGAGGAAGGGGCGTATAATGAAAGTCGTGTTAACTTTAGATTGGCACAGAGCGGCTGCCTAATATGCAGAACTTTTCGCTCCTAATGCCTTTACCTACCAATCTAACAATTAAAGATTATGCTGTCAAGTGAATTCAGGTAGTTTCTGGAAGTAGGTGAAGAAAAAGTGTATGATTTGGCAAAGGTGTTATACCTTTCATTCACTTGTGTGTTAAATCTTCTCAGATTTAAACATTTGGAAAGTAAAACATTGTAACCAATGTTCTGTTTGCTCACTTTGGCAAAGGTTCGGTATCCGAAACATGAAAGTCATGAAGATCAGGATAAGTGTTCCGTGACTCAATACAAACTACAAGATGTGAAGGTCATTGCATTATGTATGGATATTGGGTGCCACTGTGATGTGCAAAAAAAATGTGCACAATGAATTTAGTTTCAATATTATGAAAAGTCATCCCCGTCAGTCGAGTGACGGCAATGCTCATGGCAAGTTGTTCTTAAAGTTTGCAAAGAGAAGTGTTGTGTAAAATATGACCTTGTTAAAAGTAAAGTTGAATACAATTCTTAAAGTACCAGATAATAGATGTATTTGAGAAGATTTATAGACAGAAAATTAAATTTAACTTAGTACTAGGTATACAAACTAGGAATACATGTAAATTACACATACATGTAATGCATGTTGATACTGTATACTATGGGATGACCAATCATTGATCAGAGGAGTTAAATCTGTTTTGCAATAATATAAATGAATTTTAAAATGTGTTGTTCGTAGCCAAAGTTAGCAAATAAATATACTGGAGTGAAGAGTACAATATCTTCCTCTAACATGTAGTGGATTAAAAGTAAAGAAGCAAAAACATTTGAAGTAACTAAATCTAAAGTACAGTTATACTCAAGTAAAGTACTTGAGTATATCAACATAGTTGCATTCTACCAATGCCAAAGAGTAAAGAAGCACTCGAAGATTCTAGAAGTAATGTAGAAACATGCAGTCAATCCACTCTAGCACTTAACCAATGAACACCTCAGCACCTCTAATCTGGCAAACAGTGCCATTTGCACCCCTGGCTAGAGCCAATATGCAGTATTGTTGAATGTGTGTGTTATTAGTTCAATATATTATTGACTGTAGGATGTAATGAAGTTATACCTCTGACCTTTTGGAAAATTCATGGGCCATGAATAAAAGGTAAGCACTGCAGAACAAAAAGTGTCTGCTGCCAAAACACTTCACTTGGAAGCTTGTATCTGTAAGTCTTATGAAAAGGTCAGGCAATTAAGACACATAATGGTATTACCATATTGCCAAACAAGTACATTATGTCCGCCGGTGGTTTAAACTTTATTTTTGATCAGAAATTGACCTTAAAAAACCTGTTAAATGGTTAGGTCTTACTCTGGACTTTGATGCTTTGGGTCGGCAATCGACTATCTGAAAGAAATTACTTTCAGTAGACCTACAAATGAAGTTTTTCATAAAAAGTTTGAGTCTACTAAATCCAATGAAATTATTTAAAATTATTTTATGGGTTACTGAAATGTGTAATTATACTCTCCCTTGGCTTTAGGTCAAAAAGAACTTGTGGAAGTTCAATGCCAAATATGGGAATGTATCAGTCTTTTTATTCTTTTGTTTGGTTTGAAAGAAGGGGTGGTCCATTCATGCTGGCTGAACAAACAATATTGTAGCAGCACTTCCACCAAGATATATTTTACGCAACTCAATGCAGGTAACCTATTGTGCATACAAGCTCATCAAATCGATGCTTTGCGTCAGCAATCAACTATCATAAAAAAATGGACCTGTAATGGATCTACAAAAGGTGTTTGAGAAAAAGTTTGAGCCGACCAAATCCAATTAAATATCTTTATAGGCTACTCAAAAGGGTTATTTTACTCTCCCTTGGGTTTAAGCCAAAAAGAAATCAGCACATTTTTATTATTTCATTGCCGAATATGGGAATGTATCAGTATTTTTATTCTTTCTATCGGTTTTAAAAAGTTGGTGGTCAATTCACGTTGGTCAAACTAAACAATCGTCATTATAGCAGCGCTTCCACCGAGATGTATTGTCCACAACCCAATGCCTGTAACCCATTGGGCACACAAGCTAAAAATAGGTCTATTATTTGCTGTGAACATGAAGTACAAAAAGTATACTAATTTAATCAATGTCAGCCAAGGTGCTACCTGTCAAGAAAGCTTTCAGTCCATTCACATAGCAATTGGCTAATAGCGCATGACAATCTCAATGAGTTTTCCAACTTAAGATTCTAAACCAAATATCAGCGCCTTGCCTCAACCCCTCTGCTAATTCAAAAGGCCCGAAATCAATTTACAGCACAGAGTTGATGGCTTTGGATGGTCTCAGTATCTCTCCCCACTCATTCGGCTGGGGCCCTCTTGGGGGGGAGAGGGAGGTAATTCAACTACCACTCTATAAATTCTATTACATGGTGCTGGGTATGGCTGCGAAAGTGCTGTGTCTAATGAAGAGCTCGTAGTACCTGACAGCCCGCTTTCGAGTTCCTGCTGCAGCTCGCCAATAAGAGCGGAGAGTGGCCTTCTGTGGAGGGAAAAAAAGCCGGAGACAGGGCCTGTGAGTGTGTGGGAGACAGATATAGACAAAGTGTTAGTATGTGTACATGCACTGTAGCTCTCAGTGTCCCGACCATGTCACATTCATCTGCACTCAGAGCCTGCTGGACTCTGAGCTGAAGTACAGCTGCTTCTGTGTACCGTTTAAAAGATTTGTGCGGCTGCTTCTTTTATTCAACACATGTACATTTATTCTTCAATGTTGTATTATATTTCTGTATAATTGATGGATCTGCATGACTCAATTCAGAAGAGTGTTTCTTCTACAGACAACCAGTTTGATACAGGCTGAAATCTCTCAGCAACTTCAAGATGGATTGCCAGGAAATTCTACAGAAATGCATGGTCCCCAGAGGTTGAACCCACTGACTTTTGGTATTTTCCATCAGCAGCAATACGCTGGCATCTGAAAGCTGGACTGGCACAAGTATTGGTCCCAGGAGGATTAATTGTGACTGTCACCCATACATCCATGGTGATAGCACGGCCAAAAAGGGGGTTCCAATGACGATGTACAGATTAATTGAGAAAGTCCAAGTAAGTTTGTTTGAAGAATAGAATATATAAAATAAGAAGAATATCCTCCATGCTAGTTAAACTATTACTAGCTCTGCTTTATGGGTGCAGCACAGTTGTACTGATATTTTTTTATTCCTCATCTAATGCATAAAAGAGTAGAACCTGCAGGGCATACCATTATCCCCAGTAGTTGATAATATATGTTTAATTGTGTATGCAATTCTGGGATGTGTAGGGCTTCCAGTGAAAATCAAATGAATTTGACAACTGTAACCAGAAGGGTCATCCTCCCATCAAACATTCAGCAACACAGGATTGGAACTCTTTCTGAAATCGATTGATATGTCATACTACCAATTTAAAACAGAGATTTTTTCTGATACATGAAAAGGTTGTTTGCATGACAATGCTTTTAAATTACTGTTTCACCTGCAGATGATGTTGTATTAAATTAAATTACTGTATGTATGTATTGGATTGAACAAAAAAAAAAAAAATCACAAATATGAATAGCAGTGGAGTCAAAATTTGATACTTACCACATTGTCTTACCAATTGGTTCCCTATAAACCTGTTTGCCATCAGTCTCAATTCTCCCCACCAAAACGAAGGACGAATTACAGCACAATTGAAGCAACCCTGCCATTGCACAACCAAAATAAGAAGAGGCATCTTTTTTTTCCCCAGTCGTTTTCCCCAGGTAGCGGTGGAACAACTGGACTGACTCTGCGAACTGCACTTCAAAAGAAAAAGAACCCTGCTGATGGAGGAGGCAAGGAAGATCAAGCGGGAGAGTGATGGAAACGTAGGTAAAACACGTGTGATCAGACGGGGATTCGCTCAAAGGAGAGTGCCGGTGTTGTCAGATCCCTTACTGGTATGTGTTTCTTTTGACTAGTGGGACATTCCAAACAGGCAGTTTTTCTACTAGCTCGGTAAATAACAAAACCTGCCTACTTATTAATACAACAAAGTGTATTACTCTGTCTTTTCATCGGACTGAGATCAAGGTTTCTTGGTCATATAACCATGTTGCTAAGACTGTCGCATGAACAGTAACACAGTGATACGCATGGGAGGAGGGATGCAGAAAATGTTTTTAATCTGCCCCGAGTTCCAAAACTAATTTTCACTACGACGACCACTACTACAACGTCTACTATAACTACTACCACCACCACCACCACCATCCCTATTAATAATAATAATAATAATAATTGTTATTATTATTATTATTATTATTATTATTATTATTATTATTATTATTATCATCATCATCATCATCATCATCATCATCATCATATTATTATTATTATTATTATTATTATTATTATTATTATTATTAATAATAATAATAATAATAATAATAATAATAATAGTAATAATAATAGTAATGATAATAATAAAAATAATAATAATAATAATTATAAAGTGAGGTTGACATCATTATTACTCACAGAGCAACATGTCTCCACAGCCTAACCCATAGATCAATTCAGTGAATCCCCACAGTAGCTGGGGATGTCAAGGGAAGTGACTAACTCTGCCTTCCATCAACAACTACAATTGAGACGCCCCTGGGCAAAGCTCTCAATCCTCAATTACTCCACTGGAGCTGCTCAGCGGCCAACAGCAGAGGACTGTGGTTGTATCAGGCGGGCTGTGTATGTGTAAACCCAATTTGAAGCAGTGTGGTGCCGAAGGAACAGTCGTGCTCACGTGTTTTTGAAGGCTCCACACAGGTGAAGATGCTGTATTTTTCTTTTCTTTTTCGGCCAGCACAAAGACAAGACAAACTGCAGGTCTGTCAGCAGTGTCAGAGCTTGCATTTTTGTGGCATTAGCAGTGGTATGTTTGAGCACATAAGAAGAAGAGCCAGTTTCTCTTTTTTTCTTTTTTAAAGTCAGATTTCACTAGTACTGCAAGTGCATGAATAGATGGAATAAACCTGAGTTTGCTGGGCCTCTAAATGGCCCCCGCGTAAGTGATTCTCGAGCGCACCGGTGCATTTTTGCAGCTCCAAGTTCAAAAGTTGACACATTGAAGTGCAAATGGAGTGCCGTTCCCCCCCCCCTTTATCTGCTTTGTGTTGCTTTCTGTCACGCTGCCATCTCATGCCTGCTTTAAGTGGCAATAGCGTCAATCCAAGTTAAAGTGAACAACCTGACATTTTTCAGGAGATGAAGACACAATTTTGTTTCGATGCAAAAGGAAAAAAAAAAAAAAAAAAAAATGGCAACTGAGGAGAGATGGTTGTCTGAAATGATTAAAAGTGACACTCAGGGAGAGAGCGCACAAACAACAATAAGACCGCAAGAGATCAATGCGGTTTTTTGTCCGGGCGTTTTCTCTGACTGTGGACAGCTGAAATGAAAACAGACATTTGGATGCAGCTTGTTATTCCGACGGCATGCGATGTTCAGTGCCCGGGCCTCTGGTGGCCGAGCGCATGCAAATGTTACACGCTCCTCTTTCCATGAGGAAGAGCGGGAATGATGCATCGGGCCTCCTGCCAAGGCTCTGTGGCGGTAAACACACACAAACACGCATGCACAACACTCCCAACCAGTTGTTTTTTGTGCAGCAGCCTCTTTTCATAATATTTAGTTTTTGTCTATATTTGGGTGGAAATCGAAATGAATCAGGAGGATTCGCCTTAAGACTCAGTGTACAGGGAGATTTCATCCACAGCAAATCAAACCTACGCGAGCAAGAAACGGACATAAACTGGCCGCGAGTTAGGCTAAATTAATAATGAAACAAATCGTTCTGTTCCCACTGCAAACAAACAGACACGAACCACCAACAATCTCGCTCTAAACTGCATTATTTCTGCCAAGCTGAATGTCGCGGCTGGAACATCCCTGCTTCGTGCGTGCATGTACGGGGGAAAACATACTGCAGGATGCAAAAATAAGAAATTGAAAATGCACATAAACAGCCTGACTCAGCCAGTTTCATCACTGCTGATGGTACACATAAACAGCCCAGAGGATGAGGTCGTGGCGGGGTCGCGTCATTAACCTGCCCGTGTGTGTTTCCGGATCAGCTGCTGCAAAATCTCTACGGGGATATCAATCAAACAGGGGTGTCCATTGTAATTTGTGTGCATGTGAGTGTGTGAGGGAGTTAGAGACTGTTGCAGCAAAAAAAGAAAAGGGATCACTGCTTCGAGAAGCCGGCCAAGCATCCCCTTGTTTTTCGTGTTTGCGTGTCTGGACATTTGTTAGCCTTTGGATATGTTGACAAAGCTGCACATGCCGCAGAACATTGTTTTTTAATGTCCCGTCTGTGCACTGAAGATAATTCTGTGCGTGAGAAAGAAATCCTTTAAACAATATCTTGTCTGATTTCTTAATTAGATCATAAAAGAAAAGCTTGGGATCTTTGAAGATATTTTATTTTTCAGCACACAGCCTGAATGACAGAAAAGCTGTTTTTTTTTAAATTAATTAAAAGTTACTGTTTGACTCAAATCCTACTTTGGATTGTCAAACAATATTAAAGATTCAAAACTTTGCGCACCAAGAATAAGATTATGAATAATGCATGGTATTTCTTTCCCTTATAACATTTAAAATATTCATCAAGGGGTTCACAGTCACTTCAAAAAGGGTTAAAGTGGAGAGTGACTGATAAACCGGCACTGCCGAAGTCTCATCAGGTCATTTCTCTTTAATAGACCCTTTGTCATGGCAGACATTCTCCTGTCTTCTCATCCATTTGTACCACCAAGGCATGACCAAGACGAGAGTGCATCAAGACTGAGAACACAATGTTTCGTGCATGCAACATGTTTTAGGGGCTCAGTCCACAGGGACCTGGCTTGGGGACCGGAGGGTTCAGACCAGTCTACAGAGCATGGACTGGTAGCTAGGGAAGTGCCAGCACTTGCACACCAAACCCCTAACTGCTCCCCACGGCTCCATTGTCCTCTTTGGGTGAGACCGTGTAAAATTGTTATCAATTCCAATGAAGGCAAGACTTGAAGAGTATCTTGTGACCTGTCCGGAGATGATGACCACTCTCAAGTGCTAAAAAAGTTACATGTCGTAATTTCACAACGTTAGTGAGCCAAAATAAATTAGCGTTGAATTCTTGTCACTTTTTGTTCTTTATTGTACAAATTCTTACTTCCTCTTTTGGAGCCATAATAATTGCCACAGCCACTAGGTGTCGCCGTCTTACAAGAAGACATGTTTTAAGTTGCCTTCACTGTCAATATATATAGTTTTTTTTCCTGAGGAGGATGGACTTGAATGTTGTTAGAATAGGGAAGAAAGTTTAATCGCTTCTTTGAAGGAACCCAATTTTTAGAGTCCTGCTCCCACCATGGCTTGCATATTCCAGCTGTGTCACGCCTCTTCTGCATCCTCGCTCATAAGTCTTTTGGCGAGCCTCGTCTCTTACAAGAATGGAGACATCCTTCAAGATGGCGCGCTGAGGTCAATTTCCGGGTCACTGGCAAGAGGACTGAAGTATGGGGAGACTAGGCAGCATAAAACGGAGAGACGGTAAGCGCACTTTTTATGGTCGAAGCAGGCAAAGCACCGGTGTGACCAATCACGCTAATGATGGCTCCATTCTCTTAAGTGTCCTAGTAACCAATGTCATTGATTGGGCATGGACAAGACCAAAGCCCTGGAACCAAGTGACCTTAAAGGAATGCCGCCATCATTATTAATGTTAGAAATTGAAAAAGTCAAAATGCCAGCTGTGAAAAGGGTATCTTGAGGCAAAAAAGCTGTATTTCCATAGGGGGTTGATTGTTATTGCAATTAAGGTTCAGGGCTAGCTTTAGGGTTAGGGAGTGTCTGTATCTAAAAACAAGAGATCAAATGTGGTATCCCATCTATTCAAAAGTGCACTGCCATAAATTTGGATGACTCAAAAGGAACAGATTTAACAAAAAGGATGGGCAAAATTCATGCAACAGAGGCATATCCTGACTTTAAGTTGCTAGCATGGGTCAGATATGCTGGAACTTACATCTCTCATGGTGCGAGTCAATTACATCTCTGATTAGACCCTTCCTCCCTGGATAGAGGACATTACACAACTGTTATCGCAAGCTGGCACTCTGAATGATCAGTAATCTGATGATAATGTGCAGCCGGTGTGTCCCTTTAAGGCAAGTCACTGCACCAGAGTCAGGGAAATTGCCACTTTTGGACATATTTAATGCCTGAAACATCCATGTGGAGTTGCATGGGTAAATCCGCAATGATGAGCGGATGCGTGAACCCAAGGGCACCAACATTTGCAGTCATTTTCTCGCTCTTTATTACAGAAGGGACTTGAACAGATCGGAAAACTAGCTATCTTTTTCCTCGCTTTGTAAAGGATGGGTGTTTGTGTGTCGTGCATCACTGATAAAAGCAGAATGCTGCCGTAGCAATTATGAATCCCCGGTATCAGAGGTAATATTTGTTTTAAAGTGGTCCTGCTGAAATACTTTGTTTCCCTCAGTGGCATCCCGATCGCTTAGATTGGTGAGGAGTTACGGCAGTAGATCCCTGCCGCACTTCGTCCCCGTTTGACAGCTATGAACTGAGAGCAGAATGAAATAACACATCAATTCACTTGTTTGATGAGTTTCATTAGCAGATATGTGCCACTTGAAATGTAGCACCAATTCTGAGGAAGTGATTGCTGGTAAGAGACGAGCGACTCAATATTAAATAATAGAAATGTGGCATTACAAACAAGAGTACAACACTCAGGATGTAATCAGTTCGGCTTTGAAGATATTAAGCATTTCACAGTTGCCACTTGATGCTCTTGCACACTAAGGCCCCTTGCCGTCATGAACCAACACACTTCAGGCAGACACAGAAGGTGGCGCAAGTTCATTTGAGTGTAACCAACAGATTTTTGCGGTCATTGTATGACCTAAGGCGCTGTCCCCAGCACAGGTGCACCGGCGGGATGGTGGTGAAAATTACTGGATTCGGTGGGAAACATTACCAATAGGACTTGTAGGGTCTGGGTGTGATCAAAGTCATAAGACTTAAGGTTTTTGTGCGAAACAGGATGTTGGTTAAGTTCAGGTCAGTGGCCTGGCCAGATGTTCCTTACGTTTTTTTCCAAGGATAAGTGTTGACAGATGACTTTGTTTTTGCCAGATAAGGGATAAGTACAGTCCTAAAATGACCTTAGAACCGGAGAACCAGGAGGGAGTTTAAAAAGTTAATTTTACCCTGCAGCTCATCAGAAAACCGACATAAAGACTCATTAGGTAAGAAATAGTGACTTATCAAATTCATACTCAAAGGTCACTGTTACTCTCAGTCTAAATGTGGGGAGGGCCAATGGTTTTAGAGTCCGGCAACCCAAACACAAAGCAGAGGAGCTGGAATCACAGCACATGCAGAGGGAGTGTGACAAATGTTCAACGACTCATACATATAATGAGAGCCTCTATGGAAAGAGCTGCAGACAAAGGTTCATAAAGGGGGATGATGTATTATGATCTATAATCGTCTTGCGAATCTAACTCCTTTGTAGACTGCTGTACTTGCATTATTAATATAAAATGGCCTCAAACAAGAAATCCTCAGAAAAAAAACAAAAACACAATAGAGTGAGCATGACATGCATTCATGTCATGCAAAGCAGCTCCGAACACTTGCGTCAATGCCAAGGACGCATTTGAAAAGAGCTTATTTTTGGCCACAAAAAACACCACTACACCCCCGGTCATGCCGTCACTCCACTCTAGTGTGCTCCACACTGATTCCGACACGAGTGATGTCATGGCGTGCTGTGAAATTACCAGCAAATGTGGGAAGGAATCCACTTGCGCTGAGTGAAAATTACCTCTCCGCCCAGCGTGGGGTCACCGCACCTGATCTCCGGCAGAGCGACAACAGAGCCTTTAGTTTTTCCAGAGTCAAAAGTGGCCTCGGTTATTGCCGCGCCGCGCGCACTGCGGTGTCAACCATGTCACACTTATGCAAATGCGTCAGTGTTGCGAAAGGCCAATTAGAACCTGCATGATGCAAAAAGAAAAAAGACGTTAGTGCAACGTGTTGTATCCCATAAAATCAGGAGATAAAGGTATATTCATAGCTTGACTAGAAAACAAAGGTACTCATCTTTATTAATATGAAATTAGAATCGATTAAAGAGGAGCGAGTTGTAAATGGGAGTTAATTTTGCTTGCATTTGAGCTCTTTCGAGTCAGGGAGTCGAAGAGACATCTGAGGACGCGGCACATGCCCCGCATTCATTTTTAATTTGGATCCTAAAAAAACAGCTTTTTTTTTTTTTTTTTTTGCACCCCCTATCACTGCCGCATGCCCTTCAGACAGAGCCAAAATGGTTTAACATATCTTTAAAAAAAATGGAAGAGAGCGAGGCCTGTTATCTAACTCGAATGCTCCCATTTCGCAGAACGCAGCAATCAGCGGCAGAGAAAATAGGCGAAAAAAGAAAAAGTTATACACTCGGCTTTAACACCATAAACATTTTAACACGGCGCTACTTCTGAGCTCTGGTTCCTTTTTCCTCTCTTTTTTTCCTCCTCTCATCAAAAATTGATCATTGGCAAATAGAAACAATGCACCTCTCCTGTCCTCAGTGTTTTTGCCTGACAGAAATGAATGTGTTTGCTGATTTCCCCTAGCATCGAGGTTCAATACTTTGTCTTGAAGATGGATGTCGCTTCTCACAAATTGTCAAACGTCCTAAGGCGCACGCCGTACGGGCAGTTTTGTTATGCTTTTTCTTTATTTCTTTATTTCTTTTTATTTGTATCCCTGATGAGCAAAAAATAAATCAGCATACTCGCAGACATCCGGCTGTCTTTGACTTACCACGAAGGGAAGAGACGAGCGCAATCACTGTTGCATTGAAGACATTCAGATACCCCTCAATCTCTTCTTTAATGTTTTTTTTGGCGTAATCAGTTTGGATTCAGTTCTTAAATTAACTGAATCAGAACGTATAGTAGGTCGATTAGCTGTAAAGATATCTTGATGAATGGTTCTCCTCTTCATAAATAATTTGCTCCCCACTTACCACAAAGGCCTTACCACAAAGGCCCTTTGTGTTACAGACAGGCCTCAGACATGTATGTCAGGCTGACATTAATAGACACCCAGCTCAGTTCATTTACTGAACAAGAGCGGAGTCTGATTCATTGGATTGCATCTTTTCACGAGATGTTACCCAAGGTGGGGGGGAAAAAGGTGGCGGGTAAGCTAATGCCGCAATCATTTACTGATCGTCCCAGCCCACCTTGGCGTAAGTGTGGCGCCTAATTTCTATCGCCCTTCCGGGGCCATTACAGCTGCTAACCCAATAACGTAATTGACTACGCGTACTGGGCATTCGGGGAAGGGGAACTAGCCGTTAGCAATTTCCTTTTGGGGGGGGGGCTGATGGCATTCTTGGCAAGTTGTTGCACAATCCTTGAGATTGTTTTTAGCCTCAGTTTCACCGCGCTCCTCCGAGTTTTTGCATATTGCCTTGTTTGGTCCAAGTCACTTCTGTTTTTTGTTTTTTTCCCCATTACAACTCAGGATAATGACCTTGGAAATGTACACTTTTGGCATGCTTTCCGCTGCCCTGTGCGAGCCTCCAAATATCTTTTCATTTGGCTTCCCCTTGCTCCTTTGCTCTGATTGAAGCCGAAGCAGAAAAACTGAGGGATGACGAAGGCGGAAAAAATAGTTCAAACGAGCCATGCGCTTCAAACAACACATGATGAGACGTACCGTCGGGACATCGGCGTCCCCTCGGGAGCAAATGTCACTTAATTGCAAAGTATTGATTCCCCAACAGCGATTTGCAACACCCCAGCCACCAATCAGAGGACAGTCCATCTGTCCTGCTGAGGATTTCCCCTCATAGATCTTGATTAACTGTTTCCGATTAATTGCTGTGACAACAGGGAAATGTTTTTCTTTCTGGGGGGGAATGATTGACTGGGGGGAAATCGGTAAAATCTGGGTGCTGTGACGCATTTGATCCTTGGGTTAGGTGGGGGGATTTACAGGAAGGAGAAAAAAAAGGCCACAGAGAAGATTTCAGGCAGCATTATGACTTGCTTGGCAGCAGAGTCTGTTGAACAGGTGTGCCGCATTTAATACTCCATTGGTCACATGGGCGGTCACGTGACTCCTTAACCCAACGGGCACAGGTGCATAGAGTTACACTGATTACATCGTGGCAATAACTTTAAAATCACAACACATGAAAAGTGACTTTTCCAATGAATCGGCTCTGGAGGAATATAAATAAATAAGTGCATGATTTCTCTCATTTCATGACACAATTGTTTGTGCACATGTAAGGGTTATACAAGGCAGGCAAGGGAATATGACGCCTATCGTTAAAAAGAAAAACAATAATATATAAAAAATTAAAGGGGCACTATGTAGTTTTGTAGTTACAATTTACAATACTAATAAATACTACTAATGAGGTGATAACGTAAACTAAAATATTTTGTTTTTCCAAAACTGAATAAACAAGCTGTTTAATAAGAAAATAAGTAAGCATGGAAATAGGAAATATTATAAGGTCTCCAGAGCACTGTTTGAAGCTAGAAAGGTGGTACAGTATGAAGTTGGGTTGTCCTTTATGGTCAGTTTGTTTAGTCGTGAAAACAAAGATAGTTGGTTTATTTAGTTTGTTTAGGAATACAAAACCAGCCTTTCTTCTGCTTAAAAAAACCTCGATGAAAATTAGAATATAAATGAAAAGATAGGTAGCCAAAAGACATTACAAAAAGGATACTAATTTGGCATGCAATAATATCAGGCATGTGGGGAATTGTCATAATAGCTGTAATGGATGATTTAATTTCAGTTTTCGACTATAAAGTGTTAAGCAGATCACATTAGTTAAAAAAAAAAGGTGATGATAAACAACATAAAAGCAGGGAATTATTTGAAATGACAAAGAATATGAAGCGGCGTCAGTATGAGCCAGTTCTGAAAAAAACAATATTGTACATTTGTTTTTATTAACATAGATAGACATCCAAACAATGGATTTTAACATGTGTGTGGTATTAATTACGATTACATACCTGCAAAAGAAAAAAAAAACAACAACAACAAGACATTTAAATTAATAACAAATTAAAAAAAAAGATTCATTTGGCTTTCATACACATGGGGTATTGCCATAATAGCCGTAATGGATGATTTCATTTGAGTTTTCATCTAGAAAAAGTGTGGAAGACACAGCATTAGTTAAAAAACACAAGGGTGTGATAAAAAATATGAAGCCTGTAATTGGCAAAAATGAATGAAACAAGTCGGCCACAACAAAGAAATAAAAACATGAAAGGATTGAGTATAACAAGCCTTTTTGTGTTTAATATTTCATCGGGTGTATGGTGATGTGTGATCATACGGTTACAAAGGGCTTTACTCCAATCTTGAAGGATACAGTGTGATCCAATGTGTGATTCCACGAACGCCCATGGTGGGTGAGAGGAGGATGTTAGCCAAGCTGACGTCAATCATGGACAACACCTCTCACCCCCTGCACCAGACTGTGGAAGCCTAGAGCAGCTCTGTCAGTAGCTGACTCTCACACCCACTGTGTAAGAAGGATGGATATATAATTATGGATACAAACAATGTGCAATAACCCATATTTCAACTGCTTTATTTATTCCACTGTATTCATAGATATATTTCTAGTAGAATGTACATTTCTTACATATTTATTCTATTCTTATTTTAAGACAAACAGATCATTTGTTTTTAGTTAAGACTCCATGTAAAGCGGAGAAGTGACCATGATATGATAAGGAAACAAGGGAATATGAATCCTGTATCCTGAACAATCAAATGTTGACATTTAAAGGTGCACTATGTATGTTTCAAGAGAAAGATCTTCATTGACAAATTTTATTTATTTTTGAATGCCTGAATAAACTAAATAAACACACTCTTGTTGTTTTCATGACTGAATAAACCGTTTGACCTTAAAGGACAACACAGGTTCATACTGCTTTCAGTTTGTTTATATGTGACGGACCCTGCCACCTTTATAGCTTAAAATAGTGTTCTTATTCACACATGGGGGAAAAAAAAAAATATTTCTGAGTATGTACTGTTACCTCACTAATGTTGTAAGTATTAAAGTCTGAGGTTGAGTTTTTTATCCAAAACTACACAGTGCCCCTTTAACAATGAAATATTAAGACTTATTCAAGGCTTTCCACAGGCAGGATACTAATTTGGCTTACATTCACATGGGGGATTGCCATGATAGCCATGAGTTCACAAACATAACAAACAATATAAAGGCATTCATATGCAAAAATAATAATATTAATAATAATAATAATAACCTTAACACTTGTGAATGAAAAAAGGAAGAAATAAAGCAATTCTGAGGAAAAAAAAAGAATGTAAAAAAGAAAAAAAAATTTTTATGAAAATGTTCTGTCCAGTTTGGACCATGCATGCATTTCAGTGTGTGCTCACTGCAGAAAAAGCCAACATGAGAACACTCGGCCTGCAAACTGATACAAATACCAAATCCTGGACTTCATCTTTCAGTGATATTCATTGTTTTATGTTCTTGGGTGTCAACCTCAAATCTAGCTCGCTCTCAAATTCGGCATTGTGGCTTTGTATGCTCATACGACTGTGCTGGGTCAAACAGGTGTGCTGCATTTCCTCCTCCATTTAAGGTCATTCCTTTGTTACATGAGGAGTCACCAGACTCATTAACCAAAGTAGCACAGATGCAGAGAGCTCTCCTAATTACATCATTCAAAAGTGAAAAAAAAACAAAAAAAACAAAAAAACATATCTCTAAAGTACAACACTATCAAAGTGACTTTATCTGAGGAAATGAGAATATAAATAAGTAAGAGCATTATATTTATCTTGTTTTATGATACAAATATATTTCAGTCTGTGGTTCATATTGATTTGTCTTTCTAACTTTTTTATGAGTTTGTGCTTATATTGTTGGGTTTTATGTATTTTAAAACGCCCATCTAGGGACGGGCACTGCGAATCAGCTTTTGCTGTAAATGCAGTGGTGTGTGGCGTCACTTTACATACTCGTCCCTACGCAAATAAACATTAAATGAATAAGAAAAATCACAAATCGCTTATTTCTTCGAGTTGAGAATCCCTTTAGAGTTCCCGAGTGACTGTAGCACTATATGGAAAACAAGAGAATGTGAAGCCCGACAAAGAATTTGAAAAATACGGAGAGAACTCAATGATTCAAACTTTTTAAAAGAGAAAAAGGATAAAAAAACATAAAAAAACATCAAGGCTTTTATACACACATCAAAATGGATGAGAAATTTTTTCAAAGAGATGATAATTTGGCTTACATTCACATCTGGTATCGTCATAATAGCCATAATGGCTGATTTTAATTCAGTTTGGAGCCAGAAAAAAAGTGTGAAAGTGATCACATCGGGTAAAAAAAACTCAAGGGGATCATAAACGATACAGAGACTGTAATTAGTAAATAATGAAGTAAAACAGGGAATAAATAAAAGTAGGAAAGGACTGAGTGAAAGAGCCAGATGATTTTCTAAACTGGATCGCAACAATGCCACAGTGGCTTTAGCTTATTCTCTTCAAATTGACTCCATCTTAAGCAAAAATGCATTTGAATAGTGTTTTTATAGAAGTATGAACAATCTCGCTCTAAAAATCCAGAGACTCTGTGCTGTTGACCCCATTGTGATTGATGTTGTAGAGTTTGCCATTACTAAGCCGGCCAAAACAAAGCCAATTACTCCATCTTGAAGTGCTGCTTTGGTGCAACAGGTCCTCAAGTTTAGTTTTGTGCGTTTGGTCATTTTCAGTGTTTGTGTGTTGTGTCGTTCAGGGGCCGGAGCCACTTGTGTACCATCTGGGTTATGCGTGGCTATGAGTGAGCATTGAAAAACACAAACGGCTCGCAGCACCCACTTAAGGTTCCCACTCCTGGAAAAATGTACACCCATTCAACAGTGAAATGCCAGATATCTGACAAAGAGGGTCAAAAATTGATGCAATCAAAACAATCACCACGCTCCGGCATGTGTTGGTAAGCGGTCATTGTCGGCCTTCGTTTGTTGTTGCTGCATTGCTTTTGGACTGTTTATCGCAGTCAAGGAGGGTATATGAGTGTGGGAGGGTTGGATCAGAGTACACTGCATGCACGGTCAGAAAACATGAAAATAAGGTGATGAAACCCTGTTGGCCTGCGTTTGAGTTCCAACTATAAAAGCTCATCTCGTATGAGTGTGTTTATATATCGCGAACACTCTTATAATCTTTTTGGGAAATTGGGAAATCCACTCCTGACCCTCACTTGTGGCCCCTCTCCTTCTTGGCTGATCGCCTAGCCAAAGAGCCAAACGAGGTATTATATGTGTATGATTTTAAAAAATAAACGCAGATTCAGGGGAAATTGGACATTATTCACACGCCGAGGCCTTTGACTGACCTCCGAGAGAGTATTTCGGACAGCTGTCAGCTATCAAATGTGGCTCAACCCATCGGGGTGAGAGGTGAGAGATTCCTCTCAGCCCCGCAGCGGCGGTCGCAAATTTGGCTTGACATACTGACGCCTTTTACACCCAGCGTACTTGTCCAGTCTCCCGTAGTGTGAGATTGTAATCCATTAGGCCACCTGGAGGGGAAAAAACGACTCCAGAGGTGGGGGAAAGAAAAAAAAAAAAAAACAGACCCAAAAGCAGAATTGCTTGAACCAGAAATGATGAAGGTTGGGACACCCTGTCACATAAACCATTGCTGGGTTTTAAGACTGAAGTAGGAGTGGAAAAGGAAGGGAAATGAGCCAACTTACTTGGCAGGTGATGGATGGCGACCAAACTCTACTCAAAAACTTGATACTAGGAAGTCTTGGAAAGGCAGCTAAATATAGACTCTCAATTTCCTGATGCGACCTTGTTACGGTGGTGACAGCGCATCAGAAATGTACACTGTTGAGTGTTTTTCCTTTTTTTTCATTTGAACCATTTTTCTACTTGTTATGAAGCAATCTGGACGCCCGCTATTCTGCGTCCAATGTCAGCGAGGGGAGGGGAAAAAAAAAGAGTAATATATCTGTAGTCAAAAGGCAGCAGCGCTCTCTTGTGATGTCCCACGTATGTACCAGCACACCAGTAATTAAGTAAGTCAGCTGTTAAATAACCTGTGGATCAAATGTCTTCACACTTTTCAATTTAGTGACTTCAGGGAATTAGAAGCTTTCCAATTAGCCATGTTAAAAAAAACACATTTTTTCTACTGCTAGGGGGTCTTGTATGTCTATATCTGATCCATGCACCAATTACTTGCAGATTAAAAAGGGTAACTCCACCACTTTTACACATTTAAAGTGTGTTGAATATGCCCAGTTATGAAAAAGGCAGAAGAACAAATAAATAGAGGCAATATTCATTTTAAACATTTGTTGTTTTTTTTTACTTTTGGGAGTCTCACAGCCTGAGGGAAGAAGCTGCTCTGTAGTCTAGTGAGAGGACAGCAGATACTTCTGTATCTTTTGCCAGATGACAGCAGGCAGGACAGACTGTGGGTGGGGTGGGTGTCATATTTTAGTATCCTTTGGGCTCTGTGCAGAAAGTAGTATTACAGGGGGAAGTGTTGAGCATGCGGGTCTGAAAGCCAGAGGGAAGAAACTGCTTCGTAGTCTGGTGGTACGGCAACGGATACTTCTGTATCCTCTGCAGAAAAGCGTCAGGGTGACCAGACAGTTGGTGCTGGGGTGGGTCCTGTCTTTTAGCATCCTTTGGGCTCTGGGCAGACAGCAGTACCACAAAGGAAAAATAACATATGATGGAGTGTTGAGGGTGAGTTCATGAGTCCAGAAAGATACTGATTAATAGTCCAGCGGTACGGCAAGAGATACGCTGACTGTTGCTGGGGTGGCTGTTGCCTTTTAGTATGCTTTGGGCTCTGTACATGCAGTAGCACTATCCCGACACCTGTAACCACACTTGAATGTGTCAAATTTAAGAGCCGAAGGAACAGCGGAATGCTGAATCACAAGGAGCATTCATATGTGAAGGCCATCTCCTTCCTTGCTAAGCTGTCACGCAAGTGTTGCTAAGCGCCAAGACTGTGCCACTGTGCCACTGTTTGCATTTTAATATCTGTTTGTGTGGCACCCGCGCTTTAAACTACTACACATTCATTGTCAAGTTGTTATGACAGACTGCTGAAATAAGATGGCAATTATCTTGAGCTGTGTAATTTTCCAGTGGAGGGTTGTAGTGTTGTAGCAGAATCAGAGAGTGGCAGATTGAGCCTTACAGTGAAGACAACAGCCACTGTGCCTGCTTGTCTTTGAACTGACGGCAGCTGCCCTTGAAGTGAAGTGCCTCACGCCGACTTGGTGTTGGCATCCGATGTAATGTTGATTGGATCCCCACTGTGTCTGTCGTCTAATAAATCAGGCACACCGTTCTCCTCCTCCTCACCCTTTCTTGCTCTCATCCCGGTCCCTATAGTCGCGGTCCTGAAATAAAACTGACAGTGATCATAATGGTGGCGCTGTGGGGCGAAGGCTGTGAAATAAAAAAAAAAAAGTGGTCTCGAGGTTAATCTCCAAAAACAATGTCTTCATTGTCTTCAGTTCTCTCTGCTGAAAAGCATTTCGGATGGCTGGCACGCAAGCGACTCTATAAACTTTAACCTGCATTTTAAATGAGTGGTGGAAAGGACATCTCTCTCTTCTTTCTTCCTCTCGAGACCAATCGGTGGTCGCTTTGGTGGCTGATGGAGCGATGGAGGAAAAGGAGGATGGATGGGGGGGGTGGGGGTGTAAGCGTTTTGCAGAGAGTGATTGTGAGAGGACAGCGGTGGCAGAAGATGTCCTCTACACAGTGATTAATTCCAGACCCAATGTGATTTATGGCCCCACCACGGCTGTTTTGTAGGTCACTTTGGTGCCACATCACTCAAGCTGTGCAAACAACAAGTCTGATATCAGTGTTGGTTAACCGTAAAGGAGGACACACATGCGCGCCCACGTCGAAAATGAAAATGTTTTGCTTTGAATTTTGCATTTGCCCGTCCTGCCATCAAACCAAATGAATGCTGAAAGTAATGAGTGAAGTCAAAAAGGGATGGTGCTGCGATGAACTGGGTATAACCTCCTGTAGGCCTACAGAGGCTGATGCAGAGGGGAGTACATTGAACACAGGATAGACTTTTAGTCATCTCTGTCCCCCACAAATTATATTCATACAGAATCTTTTGTCGAGAACACAATGTTTTTCCGATGAAAAAAATGTGACCGTCGTAGAACGCTGTAGAACACAGCTATTGACAGCAGCAGATAGGTCTGTATATACACTTGCCTTAATGGGTGTCTGTATACCCAGATGTGTTCAACATCTGCTAACTGGAGCTGCATTGGCGAACCAGTGATTAAGGTTTCCCAGTGTATCAGCAAATAGTCTGCATGTTGGTGGTTGACTGGATTTAACAGCAATACAAATAGGATTTGCGTCCAATCTCCACCTTACCATTTACATCCAGTGGTGACATATGACACCAGCAAAATTACAATAATCGGTTAAATTGTGGATTACAACTACTACTACTATTTACGTCTCAGCTAAGCCAGCAATGCTAGCACCACATTTAACATGGTACCAATGGTAGTATGTCATTTATTTGTGAAGACTGGATACTACATTAGACAAAGTTGTAATTGGTCTTGTTTGGTGATAATAATCCCGCCTCCAGCCCCTGATGTAAGTGGTTCTTCGTTCTAGACCGGCAAGTGCTGGTACCACTCTGGAGCCAGTTCTCCTGGTCGAGAGCTGATTTGTTAGCTGTCAAAACGTGTAGAACTGGTGCGAGGGCCCTCGAACTGCCTTGGTTGGAGAGTTGCCTGAGTGAAATGGCTGCCACACAGTCATTACTCCAAGCAGTTAAGGCTTCAGCGCCTTGCTCAAGTTCACCGCAGCAGCACCTTTAGGAGGCAAACTGGCACCCCGCCAGCTATCAGTCCACACTCCATACCGTGGTCCATGCTGACCTTCAACCGGCACTGGTTCCAATGCCAAGTTCGTATGGACTGAGCAGCCGGTACACAACGCATCAGGGAAATCTAGGTGCCATTAAGTTCCAGAAGAAGTAATGGTAAAACAGAACGACTATACACATATACGGTTCTTATCTAATTTCTAATTCCCCCAACATAGCGTTTGATTGCAATAAGAGTGATTCAATTTACCCTTGAACTGTGCGGTGGCAGGGGACACTGCAATCCAGACAGGTCGAGGGAAGCTCAAAACATGACCGAAATACACCCTTTTGAGCATAATAGCGCCGTTAACAACAGCATGAACATGTCTTCAAAAAGCTAAATAAGTATGATGACATTGCTCACTCACCTTTAGCCTGCTGTCTTCTGCTGTGAAATTGCGGAGCCATTACAAAAAAAAAAAAACCGCGATGAAAATCCATCAGTGAAAAAGTAGGGAAATGAGGCC
The DNA here is from genome assembly GCA_963678695.2 of Diplodus puntazzo. Lineage (NCBI taxonomy): Eukaryota > Metazoa > Chordata > Actinopteri > Spariformes > Sparidae > Diplodus > Diplodus puntazzo. The sequence continues at coordinate 12,624,602 of OZ023178.1, forward strand.
CAGGTTAACGATGATCACAATGATGATTTAATAACTTGGTGATGCGTACGGATACAAGTCAGGCACCATTTAGAGCAACTGGCACACCGGAATGCAATTGGCCTGCGTGCTACAGTTGATGATCTGAATTTTTCATATGCTATTTAAACAGTTACATCAAGTGTGTATCACCTCTGACTCTGAAATGTAACTTCAGTGAGGTGGGTAGGTACAATTGTGCCTTCTGTGCGTGTGTTTTAGGAGTGACTCAATTGACTGAAATTAAAGCTACCATTAGAAACTCAAATTAAGGGGTTGCTAAGCAACATCAATCCCAAAATCCATTTCTTCAATTATTCTGCTGACGTTAATCCCTCCCTTCATTGTAGCACTGGGATTATTGATGCAAATTTCAAATGAGTGTGGATTTGATAAAACAGAAAGTCATCGGAAGAAAAACTGTGCTGAGATGATGTCCCAATTACTTTCCACCGTCACTTTTTCCGGATCAGTGGGTTCATTTTTTTTTTTTTTTTTTTATGTAACCAGTGTCAAACCAAAAAGAACGTCAGTTGTAACACTCAGCTCTGTTTCTGTCCTGCTCCTGATCACTTTGTCTGTTTCATAAACAGGCAGGAAGAGGACTGGGAGACAGAGTTGGTGCAGCTCAAATTAATTCTGATATCGAGGCACTTTGGAGAAAAAGAAAAACATTAGACTGAAATCAATACCATGCTGTGTTGATCTTTAGCTCTCGGTCCAACCCTCCCTCCACAACTTCTTTCAACCAGTGAGGCCGGCAAGATGCTAAGATAAAGCATGTGCATAACGTTCATGTCCAGACCTCAAAGAACACCAGAAGAATAAACAGAAAACAGTCAGTCTCGAGACCTTTGCTCTTTTCATTGAGTCATTGTACAAGGTTATTTATTTTGGCAATATTTGAAAGTGCTGCATCTTGTCGAGTGTCTAAGCTAACCAAGGTCATCCACTCTTGGGTGAGATGAGAAAGAAACGTCTCAAAAGAGGGAATAGGATTACCGCCAGTTAGAGCTTACTTGGCTTTACTCAGCTTCTTTCAGACAGGGGCAGAATTTTCATCCCACTTCAGTACCAGCGAAACTAAAGGATCATATTCCTGGATTTTCCTGCCTGACCTTAACAAACTGACTGCTTCAACACCTAATCTAAATAATAGTATAAGTAAAGTACAGCAGAAAAGATGGAGTCTTCTGCTCCTGTGATTTGATTGATGGTATTTTACATTATCCCCTGTTTGTTTTCATAGAGACATAGGTAGATCATTCATTCCAACCTGAGAAACAACTTTTTTTTCCTCCCCTTTATTTGTAACTGAGTCTAACTCTTGAGACTGGTCGAGCAATAATGAATCCTAGCAATAACATCAATCGATCGCTGACTGTTTGAGGGAGAGCAAAATGTTTGTCCTGTTCTTTGAAAGCCAAATGACAAAACCAAGGAAATAAACATAGGGGGCTAAAATAACCCAAAAGTGCAGAGAACAATTTTCCTTGACAACCTGGGTCTGTTTTGTCTGAGGATCGCCGAAAAGGGCATAAAAAAATTAGCTGGTCTGTTATCTAATACTTATGATTTCATCACTGTCTGATACAGACCTTCATGCACCCTTCGGGATGAATTTCAATAAGATTGGTGATCACTTACCCTTCAATCTAGTGCCATCATAAGGTCAGAATTTCAATTTGTCCAATACTTAGGTTTATGACCAAATGCCTTCAAAAATAATGCCATTCCCATCTGCGCCAATGGTCAAATGTTAGCATGCTAACCAGCTGATCTAAGATGTTGAATGAGAGTGTTGCAATTAGGGTTCTGAATCGAAAACAATTATTGAAACAATCTTTCAATCTCAATCATGACCATCAAAAGCAGGATCAGCAATTCTCCCAGTATTGTCTGTGCTCCCTGTCAACATGCAGCACATTTCTAAGGAAAAAAAAACACTCAGCTTAGCTTACGGATAGCCTGAAGCTGTATTTGGTGCATGAAGACTATTAAATGAATGGTATTAGGGTTAACTGACAGCTTTGAAGATACTGGGTTGTGGTGTGGTAATCATGGGGGAAGAACTGACCATAACTGATAACATTGCCAGAGATCCTTTATTGAACTGTTTGGGAAGAGTGTTTACTTGCAACCAACATTTTTCTACAAACCTAAATTTCTGTCTTTTGTAGTATTTTATTTTTTAGGGTTGTATTTAGTTTTGCAACTCTGATTTTTTTTTTTTTTTTTTGGTTGAATATTATTTGAACTTGCCTAAACCAATATTATTTGAACTTGCCTAAACCTTACCTGCAAAAAGACACCAGGATAAGGTTAAGGTGTTGTACGATTCCCCCATGTTTTTAAAGTATTCAAAAATTATTCGAAAATGAAATGGCAGAAGTCAAGGCCTACAATCTATGATCTGTTTAACTTTTCAAATCCAGATGCGAGTGTTGATTTTTTTTTTTTTTTTTTTTTTTTCAATCAAATCAAAATGTGAAACTTCAAAAGTAAAATCAATCAAAAGTGGATTTGGAGAACCAGGACACCCCTATTGGCTAACATGGGATTTTATACCTGCCAGACATTAGACTGATAGCATTGTGATTCTGAGCATATAGGCACAGTGGTTTATGGAACTAAGCCCAGCTACAACTGAAGCATGGCTAGAGATGTCTTGTTCCATTTTCAAAGGAGATATTATGCTCACTTTCAGGTTCATACTTAAATTTTGCGTAACTACTGGCAAATGGTTACATGCTCTAAGCTAAAAAAAAGCAGCACTGTATTCCCCCTCTGTCTGAGACACTCTGTTTTGGCTCCTGCCTCTTTAAGGACCCCCTCCCAAATACCCAGTCCACTCTGATTGGCCAGTGCACACAAGCCTGTGCCAGATCCACTCGCCATGTCTCGATTTGGCTTGGTCTGCAAATTTAGCTTCAAGTAAGCTGGTCTCTGAACATCAACATAAAAAAAGTGTCCAACATTTTTTCCAGACTGGGACTTGCTACATGCTAACATTTGATTCAACAGATTGAACTACAAAATGAACAGTCGAGCAAATAGATGGCAAATGCTACATCTTCAAAGCTTGACATCCGGTCGATCTATTCTTGAGCTCGTGCTAACATTCAGCATAATGCTAACCATAGCAACATAGAGCTTAGATTGGCGGCAGTATTATTCAAGTGGGCCTCCATCGTACATAAGAAGTAGGCCAAAATCTAAACGGCTTGTTTTCTGACAGACAGCCCACAAAATAACTGGGTGGGTTGTCTTATTTTGGTTTGTGGGTTGGTAGGTATTACACATACCCAACTAAATGTGAATAGATGTTCCCTTTAACTGCTAAAATTACTTGTACATGGACTTATATTTATGGCAGTAAGAAAGCTGAGGTGTGTGTGTGTGTGTGTGTGTGTGTGTGTGTGTGTGTGTGTGTGTGTGTGTGTGTGCGTGCGTGTGCGTGTGGGGCTACAATGCATATAATTAGGTTGTTCTGTATGTTCCTATGCAATATGCTATTAAGTAAATGGGGTCATTCAGGTCAGAAGGAATAACATGTACCCTGCAGCCAATGTAATGGAGTTCTCTCCCCTCAATGCGCCCTCTCAAAGCCATTAATAATCTACACTCATAACCACTCCGGATACAGGACTGATTTATTTTGTGATTCAGTGTCATGGTGCATTCAGGAAGGAGGACAGCAGTGAAGTAAAAGCATTCAGGCCAGAGACCTGACAGGCCTGAATATCATCCTTGGTGCTCCGCCCCCCCTCTTCCGTTTATAGCTGACTAGCAGATGTTTGTTTGACCAAGCGGGAGACCTGCGCCGGAATGCAGTTTGCTTCATTAATGTCATCTGCAAACCTCGATTTGATTGCATAATGTATACTGAGTTGAAATAAGGTCAAGCATGCATGGTGCCATTTCCTCTGGCAGGCAGAATGATTTTTTTGAAAAAAAGCTTTCACCAGCGTGCTTACAGTCAGTCCACATTTGGATTGTAAATGTAATATGCAATATTTAAATGATGATTTGGGAATGCTAAGTCAGAATACTTAAGACGGAGTTAGAACTCACATGAATGCTTCAGACAAGGGTTTAATGAGTAAGATTTTCAGCAATATGATGGACAATATGATGTTCACCGACATCCTTGGATCAAATGGTTGCCTGAATTTCATGGGGGGAAAAAAATGCCTTGACTTTAAACTGACCTAGACAGGAAGAGTGGAACATTCTCCAGATTCTAGTGATCATTATCTCGTCCACAATTCAATGACAAAGAGTGTCTGCTAATCGAAACTTTGCTCTCTATTCATCGTTTTTCGTTTATTATATAAAAGTTAGTTCAACAGCGGAGGATGCTGTTTGGTTTGAATAGGATCACTGTTCCTTTCTCTCATTGAGGGCCACTCAACTCCAAGTTTAATTTAACAATTATTAGAGGTTTTCTGATGCACCCGCTGTACCAGTCTGGTTCCTGTTAAGTGTTTAGAAACATATTTAAGATAGTGATGGAAAGCATGTAGAAGTATCTGACCAAGAAAAAAATCCTCTCTTTCAAACACATGAATGCATACTGCATGACACCAACTGTTGCATAGCTGTCTAGCTAGCTGGGTGATCTGTTAGCGGCTACTTTGCTACATTCAACAAGCCCTCTTAGCTTTTTAAGTCTAATAAATCTATCAATCAAACAGCTGTCATGAGTATACCTCAGTCCGAAACGACTACTCGACCAAGCAGGTCCTACTCTTCCCTTTCGGTAACTAACTGGGTTAAACCACTCTACAAAAAGCTCAGGGGCAGTGTAGTGTTGTAACCGTGACCTACCAACTACCTTGTGCCTGATTCACGTGTAAGTAAAATGTGTAATCACCTGAAATGTCATTATCAATGTAACATACACACACGGCTTTTGTTGATACTCACTGCTGTCAAGCTAGCATGTTAGAATTGGGAAATTTAGGCTGCACATCTTATTCCACTTAGCTTGTTTAGCCTTAGCAATATATCACGTGTATCTAACAATTTAAATCTGGATCGGCGTCGAAGGCCGAGCCTTGTTCATTTCTATGAAAGCTGCTCAGTGGCGAATGAAGCCAAAAAAAGCTCTTGACATCTCAGGCATAGAATTACCCATATTTAGTCCACTTCCACCCAGCTGGCTAACAAGGGAATGGGAATTAAATTTGTTCAGCTATTCAGTACTTAACAAAAGATAGCAGACCCAATAACTCAAGATATGTTAGTGAAATACGTCAGGTTGTGGTTTTTATATGGTAATCAAAATATAACCACCATTTTACAGTTGCCTCAATCACAATATAAGCTTATGGCAAAAAGTACTTTTTTGGCATCACCTGACTTTTGGCCACTACAATAGCTAGCTTCAAAGCTTGGCGCTCTTCCTTGGAGGTTGATATATCCACGCCAAGCTTTGTGGACCAGTCTTGTCATGTGCAAAGAATGAGCGAGTAGGAAGGTATGTAGGCAGACAAGCAGGAAGGCCATCCAATCATTTCACCCGATCTGAACGAAATGATTGGATGGTGCTTCTGAGAGCTGTGCAACCAGGCACCAGCTTTTTTTCTTTTCTCCTTTTTTGTCAGAGCATTTGATTGCTGTCAGGATGTTAAGAGATTTTCTGGTACAACAAAAAAGGCTTCCAAAATAACTTGCCAGCCCCAGCTTTACATATCCTAAACAATACCAACCATCATGCATTCAATTTCAATTCAGCCTTACCTAACTGAATTGCTGAATAACTACAGAAATGAGACAATGTAACTGACTTCATTACATATTTCATGCCAGTTATGTAACCTGTTTCATAAACATACCCATTTTCTCATTCAGAGTTAAAGTGGTGGGTACTGTTTGTATTCAATTTGTTATATCTTTAATGATAAATAATTCCCCAGAAGGGGTGACAGTGAGAGGTCAGCATGTGCATCAAAAAGCAGCAGATGCTGAAGTAAGCCTCGTTGCTCTTCCCTTTAGGCAAACCATATAATTGGAGCTATGCTACAATCCTGCCTTCACACAGATACACACAAAAATAAGCAACCCCCCCCCCCCAAAAAAAAAAAGTTCCAGCGGCAGATATGTCTGGTTCTGCAGCTTGTCTGCACTTTCTATAACGAGTATTATCAGAATTTGCTGCTTTTAAAGGCCGGCAAAATTCTGTAACAATCGAGAAACAATCAATCATGGTTGGAACTGAAACCAAACTCTGCGCTTGTGAGGTTCCGGACGGAGGAACTATCTTGCTCACTGTATTTTGAAGCCAATTATTAAGAGGTTTTGTTGGGATGTGACACATCTGTTGCCTCTTGGACTTCCAGTGTTAAAGCAGCATGCAGTGAGTGATGCCCTCTGGAGAGAGATAATTAAAAATGACAAAGCAGAAGAGCGTCCTTTGAAATTCCTTCCGCATATAAGGTGCTTAGATGCTTTTGGGATCCTCAGCAATCCTTAAACAGGGGTTGAAGGGGCAGTGGAGTAAAATTCAGCTTGAAAACCATTTGAAGCTCGCTAAATACAGTAATAGAATGTGACTTAGTCCCATGAGAGGTACAGCAGAATGAATCCAAGATGGCCGCTACAAGGGGGGTTCTGTAACTCTGTAACACAGGATGAAGACAAACTCTTACTTTGTCTTGGAGAGCGAGGGGCAACAGAGGCGGTGAGTTATGAGCCTGCCACCTCAAGAGAGACCTGCCTGCTCGTTTGCAATCCCCTAATTAAATCACAAAGGCACACTTTGGATTTTGGACTCCAAGTCCAAATGGTTTGCTAATAGGTAAGCGTCCAGCTGTAAGGGACTGGGAGAAGTGCTGTATTTGTCACATCACAGGTATTCACAGTTAAGGGCATGGTTTCAAGTCAAGCCAATAAAAATATTTTTAAAAGATTGGAAACTTTTGTCTTTTACTATCATAAATGTCTGAAGCTGTGATGAGATTCCTTTCAGTGTGAGTCATACCCCTGTATTACATTCACTCTTCCATCCCATTATCTTCCCACATAGCGAAATTAGTCTTGCCCGGTGATGGGCCACAATACAGCAATGAATTATGGGCCTTCCAGACAGAAAGCGCTTTGCTCTGTGCTGGCTGCTGGTTTCAGCGCAGTGCTGCGGAGCACCGCTTTGCTCAACAGTGCGGAAAGACGGGAACCCATTACGTTACACAGAGGCAAAAGTGAGCTATAACATAGTTGATGTTTTAGTCTTATTCTGAAGCCGTACATAATGCTGACACTTCGGGATGGTGCCTCACCCTACCTACAATCCCAAAGCATCAGTGTTTGAGTCTCATTCCAAACTCGTCAAATACTGAAGATTTAAAATAGTGGCTGAACTGACCTACAATTCCCAAACATCAGTATTTGACAAGTTTGGAATGAGACTCAAAAATACTATCTGCAACTATCTAACAGATGGGACCTTCAATGATAAGCTGATGCACACAGTCCAAAATTGAAAATGCAAGAACCAAAGAGCTGGCGAAAAAAGAAATACAAAACCGAGGACAGCAAGAAGCCTGGACACACTAATACTAGGTAGGGACGAAAACAGATGAACTCCCAAAGAGTAAAGTAAACACAGACTTGAAAAACACCAGGGTGAATGAGCAATACAAACACATGTGTACGCAGAAAAAGGGAAAATAGTCAAAGACAGGAAGAAGAAAGTGAGACATAACATATGAGGATTGGCTTCCAACATAAAACAACGAAATCAGCTGAACGGAGACCATGACATTTTGTTCTACTGATGATCCAGATCTGGTGGCCGCAACATGGCCCGTAAGCAATTTATCAGCAAACTGTATGACTGTAGCTGACCCTATTCTGGCCCAAAACCCAGGCTTATGTCAAAGGCACCTGTGTCCCAGCTACCTGATCTGGACCACCTCTGGACAGTGATCCATTGCTGTATTTGGGCCAAGTGTAAATGGGCTGTGTGGCTGAACACTGGCTCTGACCATTTAGAAGTAGACAACCGCGTCGTGATTGGTTTTTATTTCACTTCGGGTGAGATCATCATATTTTAACAACTTTGATCCACTCAGGGCATAAAGGCAAGAGAAGAAAACATAAAATGAAATTCAGGCTTCCAACACAGCTTTTTAGAAAATGATTGCCTGCCAGAGAATGTGATGCTCTGAGTATGTACAACACCAATGATCATTTGTTAAATGCAATTACTGACAGTGGTTTGACCCTATTGCAGTCATTTTGGGTGTGGGGCTGTCTTTTTTGTCAAAGGAAAGAGGACAAATAGGCATAGCAGCATATGATAACCCATGAGATGTGTGACCTGCCCACATCCACCCTTACACTGTCAGATTGGTCCCATGCCCTTTTCCAGTGATTCAATAATAGCCTGAATTATGAATTTTGTTGGAATAAGGACTAACAAAAAAATACCTGACAATCCCATTGTGAAGCTTTCACCTCTTGTAAGGTCAGAGTTGGCACTCAGGCCGGAGAGAAAGAGGTCTGCAGAAAGTCTGCTGCTAAATCCGAAAGAGTCTTTCTGCCCCCGTGGAAGTAACTGGATTCAGCAGCGTCGCAGCTAATCCTATCCTCTGGGCTCAAAGTATCATTAAAGAGCCAAAATAACAAGTGGACATGGCCAAAAGTGGAATACAGTGCTGTACTGAGATTGCTGAGCCTTAATGGCGTACAGTGGTGGGTGGTTAAAACACAACATATTGGAAGAAATAAAACATTTGGAAAAAGTTCCAGAACCCTGCCGAAAAAAACCCTGATTACTTCGTTTAAAATGTGCCGTCGAGCAGATGCCAGGTGAAGAATGTATTTTTAAGGTGTACATTCAGTCTGGATTAACTGAAATACCTCAAGGTTTCTGGTATGCAATTTCAGTTTGAATTCAGAGCACATTACAGCCGGCTGAGTGGAAAGTGAATACAGTCTATCTCCAACCTCAGAGTGAGGGATTGAGGTTATAACCTGAACCTCCGCTGCTGCTGGTGGTGGTGGGAGGAGGGGGAGGGGGGGGGGGGGATCTTTTAAGGGAACTAAACTGTTTGATTTCAGTCCGGGTGAGGATTCTGTTTTTTGCACCAGGCCCTCCAAAGCAGACCGCTACATTTGCAGTAGAAATAACATCAATATTCATACTATATGCTGTGAATACTGGAGTCAACCTGCTAAAAATTGAGTTCACATTCAGACTGCCTAAAAGCAACTCATCCGTTGCTTCTAACTACATCGTCTGGCATGTGGTTGGTATAGATTTAATAAGCGCGCTGGACAAGAAATATGTTTATGAAAAATATAAAAGAGTGAAGCGGAGCACTGCAGTCCTGAGTCACTCCCGTCCTTCTCCCTGGACCTGCTCTTGATAGCAGCAGGAGACAGTGACGGATTGAGGCTGCGACCCAATGATGGACTTCCACTGCGGCTGTCCGGGGGGTCTCTCGCTGAAGCCAAGCTGTTTGATTTCCGGGGCCTGGTTCGAGATCAAGTCACCCCATGTCGGCCTCTGGGATGGCAGGAATTCAAATAAAATCTGGGCGATGTCGGATTCCGAACACAGCAAGAAAGATGTGATTCAGTGTGTGACAGCTCGATTTAAAAAAAAAAAAAAAAAAAACACAAGTTGGAGTGTCTGTTATTGATCCCTCATGCTTTGTTTTTCTGAAAATTTAACAAATTTAGTCAGGACTGCTTCCACATTTTGATAATAGACAAATCGAACACAATTTAAAGGGAAAAGGCTGTTTGCATCTAATTTTTCCCTTATTCTTGCCAAAAACAAACAACGCATATGTTATCCCGTTTCCGTGGCGGCAAGCATTTTATGCTGAATAACAAGTCACAAATATATTTCATTTAAAAACACAAGGCTCACTGACATCCGAAAATGTTTTAATGCTTCTCATACAAAGATGCTTCAGATTCAGAATCAAAACAAAACAGAACAAAATTCAACTCGTGCCCAACCTCTATCTTTTACTTTTCTTTTCCCATAATAGGTAATATATTGGCTTATACACATGTGTATTTTTCTGCAGTATAATATCAAACAACAGCAACTTCACACCTCATAATAACCATAATTAACAAATGGTCAGTTAATAGCTAATCACATTTTAGGTAATAGTTATTTGATTCTTAACAAAGAAATGCGTTGTAGACTTTTATTAAGCAAATGTAAACTTTATACTGATATGGCGATAATGATAAACAACACTATACTGTAACAATTATCAAAATGCTATAATGATTGCTTTTTGACAATTAATAATTGCCTAAGTTAATTTGTTAGTTAATGGCGTATAAAGTATTTCATTGTTTAACACTGAAATAACTAACTTTAAAGTTACCATTTATTGATGATACAAAGTGGTACCCAGACAACAGATAGGCAGACACGATCCATTTGTAATACGCTCTAAAATAAACATAAGTAGTTGAACTGTGCAGGATATTTTTTTTTTTTTTAAATTACAACGATGTGACAGTCAAATAGTGAAGATCAACATTAGTTCAAACTGAAAGCCAAATTTTAAAATTAGGTACTTAATTCCGTTTTAAAAAATACTGAGAGAGCTCGCCATTGTGATGTACAGTGGCACACAGTGTGTGGGCATAAAAACAGAGCACCCTCACAGGTCCCTTTATTGTACGCATAAGGAACATTCAAAAGAAAAGTGGCAGGGGACCTCAGTGATCTGGCTGGAACATAACACAAAATAAAAGAGAGCAATAAGGTCATTTTAAGCTTTATAAACAGTAAAATAAGCTTAAAATGCATTTAATTTCTGAAAGATAGCAGCAGTGGGGTACTGTGCTCCATTTTCCTTGTTGTAGTTAAGACTGTGGCCGCAGCTGTCATTTTCTAACAGAATTAATTCATGTACGGTGCACTAGTCTGTACTTTTGGCTCCAGGGCGGTGTGGATGTACAAATGTGCCCCTGTTCATTGTAATGAAGGAATATAACCAGTTTAACAGTGTGACATTGATGGGGTTTCATAGCCTTTGGACAACAATGGACACAAAATGGCACATTAGAATAAATCATCAGGCTTTGGCTAAGCAGGCAATAGATCAATCAATAGTGTTATCACTTTATTGTTTTGGTCTTGTTATGGGATTTGTATGGAAGGTTGTAAGGGCCAAGACTAAGTGTCTAAATAAATGATAATAATAATAATAATAATAATAATAATAATAATAATAATAATAATAATAATAATAATAACAACAATATATAAATACACAAACAATATTATGATTAAATACTTAAATAATTGAATAATACATATGTACATACCAAGATGCTTACATAACTTAACAAATATAGTTACATAATAACTTTAATTGATACATAATTATGCTAATTAAAAATGAAAATTATAATTTAATCCATAAATAAAAACATTGATTATTTATTCAATTCAATGCTGAACTGTCATTATAAATAATTAAATACATAGATAAATAAATAATGACACATCGCATATTTCATCTGTGTATTTATACATTTATGTATGCATTTAAGTGCATTTTGTTATACAGTTACATATGCATTAAGTATGTGTGCAATAATGCATGTTGTTATACAGTTTATGGATGTGTTTGTATATACATGTTGTTATACAGTTATGTGTTTACAAATGCATTTTGTTATAATATATGCATTTACATGCATTTTTTTAAAACAGTTATATAATCATTTATACACAGTTTATACATAGTTATGTATGTGTTTGCATATGCATTTTGTTTTGAAGTTATCTATATCTTTATATGTATTTTGATATATAGTTATGTATTTGCTTACATATTTGATATATTTAGTTTTGGCTATTAAAACCCCCTATATATTTGCTGACCATAACATATAAACTAAAACATACAATAAAACAGAGCATTACCAGCCTCTATCCTTTAATCGTGATGTCAAACTATCCTTGGGTGGCCTCCAGTCCCAACAATGTGAGCATGGATTAATTAAGTGAGACCGTCCTCAAATAACAGTGAGTTGACACAGTGGGAGGATAAACATTTTTAATGATGTGGTCAGTTGAAGGGAGCTCGGTTGACCCAAACCCTTTTATCGATCACAATTTGCGGTTGCTGTGTTTTAAGGGGGACCTCGTTTTGTAATTCATTTTTTGCACTTATGAAATGAGATATCCCATAATGGAACGTGTGGTGACACACACAGATTACTAGACACATGCATGCAGAGTTCGATGAACTAAAAACATGTCACAGTACGTGTGCGTAAGGGGAAGAAAAAAAAGAAGTAAAACTAGGATTAGCACTTAGAGGCGCCACACCATGCCACCCCCCACCCCCCCTTTCCAATTCACTTTACAATTCACCAAGCAGTGCACTCACATTTCAGCTACAGACAAACTGTTTGGTCTCCAAAAGGCTTTTGGAGAGATTACATATCTTTCCTTTCATAAAGATGCCATTAGTGTCTGGGGAGTAATGGGAGCCACTAATTTGATAGTCTGACCTTAAGCTATTCATCAGCTCAGAGGGAAGAGAAGAATAGATGATGCGGGAGATCACATTATAATTTGGCTACAGGATCCAATAGTCTAATGACAGCATTAACTCAAACACAGCTGCAAAGAAAATGTTTGGAAATGCGCGGGGGGAGCAAAAAGGGGTGTCGTGGCAGGGCTGAGTGTGGCGGGCAAATCAGTCTGAAAAGCCCAGCTTCTCAGCAGGGAGCAAGTATAATATTCGCACGATTCCATAAACAGGGAGACGTCCTTGTCATTCTGCTTGGCCCTCAAGCAGCTCTTAAAAGTCACAGTAAAGAATGATAATTGTTTCTCAAGAGAATGGGCTGAGGGTTGCAAAGCAGAATTGTTCTGTTTTTTTTTTTTCTTTTTTTTTAATGCCGCTGTATACACCAAGGTTGTTCCCTTTTAAATTAAAATACAACACGAGTCAGGTGCCGGGGGTTTTAAGAGCGGCATAATTTTGACACCTAGGCAAACAGTTAGCGCAGGTGTTCTCACGGAGAGGTCAGGCTGATGAGGTGGTTACAAATCTGGACACGCGTCCGAGCAAATAAATGAATAATTGAGGGCAGTTTTCCAATTCCACCCCTTGTTTAGATCCCTGGGACATTTTTTTTTTTGCCACGTTAAGACTGAAACAGAGCCAACATGCAAATGAGTTGGGAGCGTGACAATGGGTGGTAGATGTGTGACAATGTCAGGGCTTTCAGGCGAGTCAAGCATGAATGTTGAGAGGGGCTTTCTGATTTTCTAGGACTATTTTGGCATATTTTATCAAAATAATTGTAGGCTTTGATTCTTTCCAACTCTAAGCATTGCTCCTTGATCCCCCTCTAACAGTGCACTATGGGTTCAATCTAGGGTTCCAGTGGAACTGTACACTATGTGTTTCATAACATTATTTACTGGCGTCATAGTCCTGTCAATTTAGTTTAAATTTATGTATATTTTCTACATTTTTTGTTATGTCTTTTGCACTTTTCATCCTGTTTTCTTGTCCTCCTCACCAGTCTAGATTTCCCTACACACCTGCACTGCATCTCCTCTATTAGCCTTCCCCCTCCCCCAGTGTTTTTGCAGCCAATCAGCCACTCCCGTGCTTCCAGTGTGTTTCTGTTCATTGCCCTCACCTGCGTTTATCCGTGTTTCTGTGTTTATTTAAGTTTGAATTAAAGTCAAGTCTCTTGTATAGTCGTTGTCCAGTCATCTGTTGAGTTTCTGTGTCCCTGCTGTCGAGTTTCCATGTTCCTGCTGTTGAGTTTCCGTGTTCCTGCTGTTGACGTGGCATGTTCCTGCTGAGAACTCCATTTAAAGGTTACATTTGAAACCCTTTTTGACAAAAAAATGTCATTGGTATTGGGTGCATAAAAAGTATGATAAATCCCCTGTGTTAATCGACTATTCAACCACTTAGAATTACTTAGTTGGCCAAAATGCAGTACTCCTGAATACCCGACCATACAATGAACTCTGCATAATGTGTAATGAGCTAGCCAACGCAGGATATGTCTGCCAGTATGAGCCCCACTGAAAGGAGGCATTCACCGGCCACTGAAGTTCAAATCGTACATGGCTCTTTCGAGAAAGCCCATTTATGGATGATTTTGACCACACAAGCCGTTGCCTGGTGGTGCCCACGGTGCACCAATTTCTTGGCCACACACCCACTGGCATGTTTTCTCTTCTGCAGTATGTGGTATAACTTTCTGAAGCATCATCGTCACCGATTGGCAGTGCAAAAGGAAAGATTATGAAGATTGTTTAAAGTCTTCAGGTTGGAGCAAGTGAAACAAAAAGGGATCGACCAAATAGTTTCTGTAAAAAGTGGAAATACACTTGTAAAGTAAAAGTGCCTCAGAAATGTATTTTAGTTATATTTCATCACTGCTCATTCTAAATTCTAACTCTAGGATTTTCACTTTTTCTCCAAATGTATATCGGTTCCAATTATCATTCTTCTTTATCACTAATAATCATACGGGGCATGACAAAACATATGGGTCAATAGCCAGTGACAGGCTCCAATTTCTGAGATTAAAAAGTTAGCCAGACATCAACATTTATAATGCAAAGGTAAAATTAAACTTTAAACATTTCTAATTATTTCTCCCTACCAGTGACACTGAAATCAATGCTGCTTGGCATCGACTTCTCATACCTCTCAATTCTGAGTACACCATCCAGAGAACTTGCAAAAAGTCCATACTAAGTACCAATTGCTTAAAAAAAAGAAAACATAGCTGAACATGTGGATGTTGGCTATAATCAAAGATGACATTGTGTCTCAAGCAAGTGTCCACGTGTGTTTTCATACTGTCCTGAAGGCAAGCTACATTCACTGGTGCAAAAATCTACTGTTGGAATGCTTTGGAAAACGGTCAGCACTTTTAAGTACAGTATACACAGTGTATAATCAATGGGCTGGGGCATGTAGTAATTATATATTATATATATGGCTGGGAATTTTAACATCTACAATGCAATTGCTTCATTGAAAGAAATCCCATTTGGGTCCACTATCTGACTTGATTTTTCTATAACTGTCAATGTTATACCTATAAAACATCTGATTTATCAAATGCACAGCCACCACATATAACTGATTCTATGTACTTCCAGAAAATGATGCTATATCTCTCACAAATCCACTGTCGATTCCCTTTTTTGCTAGGGGCCAATTACAGCAATAGATTATGTGTCCTTCTGCAATGTGCAGACCAGGTCAGTGCGCTCTCCCAGGGCTCTGAGACACTCGTTCGGCCGTCTATCATTACCGATAGCTTCCATCGAGGCCACCTTTCTCTGCCCACTGCCACCCCTGCATGATGAATCTGCGCCCATTCAAAGCGTCATTGGAACACTGTCGGCCATGTTTCACATTCTCTTGACCCCGTCGGGTCGAGACCCCGGTTTGGTCGGCGCGCTCTTCCCTCTTTCATCTGATCTTGGGAGACCTGCAGCGGCGAGGCGAAGGGTACTGATAGATGCACTGCACAGAGGGAGTAATGTATTGTGGTCCTTGCAGGCAACAGAGATGAGGTTTAAATGATCTACTACGCGGTGGTTTGTAATCTCGCTGATCAAATTTGCTGGGGATCCTCTCCCCACTGCCATCTATGTATGGAGAAGTAATGGAGTCTACCACAAGTGAACACAAGAGCTGTACTCCATCAAGGGCCCTCCAAGTCACTGCGGCGTATCTCAGACTGTTGATCTTCAACCCTCCACCGACAGGCAGAAAATAATTGAGAACTTGTTCCCATTTGTTGTAAAATTGCAGATAATGCTTCTCAAGTGTGGCCTGTATTACCCTGATGACATTGTATATTATTCATCAGGTAAATACAATTTTCCATAAAAAACAAACAAACATTATATTCATATGGAGTGTGTAGTTAATGCTTATTTGCACCCCCTGGATGACCATCTTTAACCCACAGAGGCCAGCTGTGGAGACAGCATATTAGAACCAATATTCATGTTATTGTTGCGTGGTGACCTCAAGTGGTTACAGCAATTATGATGGAAGCAAAGGAGGAGGTCAGGTGAAGTTGTAAAGATGGAAAAAAGTCAATATGCGTAGGAGTAGGAGTTTTAACATACATATTGTACTTATTTGAACCCGAAGGCTGTTTTCTTTTTCCTTAACCTGAATAACCTAAACCTTACCAATTCACAACGTTAACCACATGTCGATGAAGTTCTAGTAGGACAAAGTTTGGGTTAGCTCATTGCTCCTACCCTAAATGATCCTACAATACATGTCGTTTTTGAAGTTTTGATGTAGTTTGAAAATGTGGGCAAAATATTAATGTATAATGTTCCTATCTTTGTTGCTGTTAGATATAAGTAACATTTCTGCATTAAAATGTCCAAAAGCACCTATATACTATATATGTGTATTTTCATTTGCAATGGTCTACTTCATCTACTTCACGTTATCAAATCACGTCTTTGTTTTCATTGGCAGATAAAACACACTGTGCCTTTAAACAATTATTGATTTGACAGGGACAACACATATATTGCACCGCCTTTACGTTGAGAGTTATACATCACCATCACGGGGCAGAATCTTTCCTGAATCACCCTTTCTCGTCGCGTGTTTAGAAAGAATGGTGCACTGGACAACATAAATGACTGAGAGGACTCCTGACCTTTTCCCTTGTTCTAAGTGGCATTTGCAAATCCCCGCCTCAGCCTCTGCCTTGACACATAGGCACAGACTGATAAAATAATGTAGATCCAAACAGTGCATGTATATTGTCAAACATTCACACCACCGTTCGCCGCCAATTATTCTAATTACATACTTTGCAACTGTGCAATTTTCTGGAGAGGCTGTTATGGTGACAAGTGAAGAGCCGCATTCACAGGCACTGCTTCCATTCTATCCTTAGCATTCTCTAAAGCCCTCAGAGAAGGGTGCTTGCTTTGTATTGTAAACAAGACTTCAACGGATTATTGCTATAAAGCTATTCTGTGGTTAGAGGTCCTCCGACACGGGGGCACGTTCACCAAATCCTGAAATATTACTGCTGACATTTTATAAGCCTAATAGCAAACAATGTGGAAATCAGTTAGTGTGACGTACAGCGTGTGGATGCTTACCAAACAACTGTCAGCCAAACAACATGTACTGACTGTTCCCGTGGTGAGATGGAGTGAAATGGTGACGCATGTGGAAAATCAGCTTTCCTAGAGTGTGTTAAACTAATGGAAGGTTTGAGAACCCGCTGCCTTACAGACAAAAAGAAAAAACATGTCATATATCAAAAATGCATTTAAAAAAATCAGGTCCACATATATGACAAAACATGCAAACATATTGTAAATTTGCTCTATGAATATTTGATATAACAAAATGAATGGACATTTTGCTAATACATTGGTAGTATTTACTGTTGTTTTTTTAAACATCTATTACCCAAAATATATTTAGCATATATTAATAGATGATTGATTTTTTTGAAAATGCCTTTAATATTATTATTATTTTTTTTTTTTACAATATATGAAAAATGGCAATTGCTGTATTATTAAACCACTAGCATTGATGTATACTGAAAAAAATATAACAGATGATAAAAATATACAATTACATTTTAATACCGTACATGGAAGTAGTCCACATGTATTTGACAATACATGCCAATATATTGTCATTTCTGCTTCAAGAAAGTAGTACAAAGTATTCTGAAGACAATTCAATTATGTATTGGTTGTATTTATTGATATGGATTTAACGAATGTATCACTTACAACACCAGTACTCCTCTGGTATATGACTGCTAACTATGCGTACTAGCTAACGGCAGGTACAGTTAGCAGCATTTACTCTGGGGGTATGCTGCCCCATATTTGTTTGGAATATGAACTGGACAGGTGGTCACTTCTTTTTAATATTACATCTGTAAGTCTTTCAATACATACAGTATGACAATGCTACGAATTTAAACAGTAGCCTGAAGAAACGCTTTGTATCAGTTCAATATCTAATTACACTATGAAAATATAAATAGCTCATATTGTTTAATCAATAAACTTACAAATAAAAAAAAACTAGAATATTATTGTTATTAGATATACATGTATAGAAAGTATATTACTGTTGCTTACCACCCCCCTCCAAAATCAAAACAATAACAAAATGGTAAATTCTGCACCAAATAGCTATCAATAACCCATTAAAGACTTGAAAGTTGTCTTTTTGCAGTAACAATTTGATATGTGTATGTATATAGATTTTTCTCCCTCTAAAGATGAGAAAAAAGATAAAAGACCTCGGCTGTTCTCCCCCCCCAAAAAAAGTCAGACTACCCTCTCTCTGGCAAAAATAAACAAAAAAAATAGTTTTGTTTGAAGTGCACTAAGTTTGTTTCCACCGGCAATCCAAAGTTGATTGCTCGAAAACGCCGACACAAAGCTCGCAACAGGGTTCGTTTCATGCCTTCTGAAGGGTTTGGGGCTTTTTTTACTCATGCAAAGGGGATAAAGTTTTTCTCGTTGGTAATCTTTTCGCTTGTTGATCCGTCTTGCATTTTTAATCCAGATTTCACATTAAAAGACACATATGGAGGGAAATCACTCCGCTAAAACAATGGCTTACTGTCTGTGCGAGGGGCCCTTTTTAGCCGCCGCAGACGGATTGTAATGGAGGCAGAACGTGTCGATTTAGTCAAGTATTTCCTAAATCCTCAGTTGAGGGCGTTTTTTGAATAATAAACAAGACTCGGAGCGGATTATGCTTCACTCTTTCACTGTTGGAGGTCGGAACGGCAAGGCCACGTTCCGACAAATCCCCGAGCTTTGCCGCTGACATTTGATTAAGCCAAATGGAAAACAATATGGACATCACCGAATCTGACGTTCGCAGTTTAACTCTGGGGAGCTTGTTTATCATCCGTCCGTCTTTTCTCATTTTTAATCACAATCCGATTGGACATGACTGCTTTCCCCCCTCAGACGCTATGTGACTGAGTTTAATTATGATGTCATGCAGTTTGTGGGCTTCTTCTTCTTCTTCATCATTATCCAGGCAGAGAGGAGGAGCGGGAGAAAAAAAGAATAAAATGAGACAAGACAACGTGACCAGAACAATAACATAACTATGCTTCCACAGTGTGGTTCCTTCTCTCCCACTGCGAGAGGGCTCAAATAAAGGATGCGCGCACCACAGTAGGCTTCCTTACAGTAAAAACAGTTGAGCACAATACCTAAAAAGCTTCTCTTCTGAACACTTCTGGTCTCCGCCACACTCATTCTGTGACCCTAAAAGCCAGTCTTGGGCTTTGAAGCACTGCAAATGGCGCCAATCCACTCCTAATGACACTACTCAATAGCCCATTGAACATTTTTTCCCGTTGAACTTACAGACACCGTCTGACACTCCCCTTGGCGTTGCCCCCACCCGCCCTCGCAGTGTGTTTTTTATCCGCCGTGTTTTATGTTTCCACGGGGCGCGCTTCTTGTCATAAAAAGATGGCTTTATCTGGCACCGCCGGGGCCCCGAACAGCCAGAGGAAATCCAGCAGGAATCAATAATCAGCTTCCCATCATTCTGGTATTTTTGTGCAACACGGAAAATGATATGATTTAGTGGCGAAATTAATCATGATGACTTGTTCCGTGGCTGAGGAAGTACATCTGCATTCATTTAAATTCATTTGAATTTCGGCTGTTTAAATAGACACTCTGCTTTCAGATTAAATAATTCCTCACCCAGGGAAAGTGGACAGACTGTCAAAAAAAAAAAAAAAAAAAAAAAGGCCTCTACATGTAATATGAGGTCTTTGATCTATTTAATGTGTCTGGGAAAAAAAATAGCCAATGAATTTTCAATCGCATGTTTTGTTAACATAACCCCGTTTTTTTAACATATGGTAATCCACAAGGCAAGCACCGCAGGAAAGATCAATGGCATGATAGAGGGAAATTGCTTCTCGCAGTGTGTTTTGTTGTGTGGGTGTTTGTGGCCCCAACCAAACCATGCCCTTCACCTTGGCTCTGCATATCAGCCGAAAAAACCAACACAATTTCCCATCTTTTATGAGGTTGCCGCGAAACAATTTGGGACCTCCTCAACCCGCGTGGTCTATTTTCCTGCTCACCCACGCTGAATAAAATAAAGCCGGCCTACATAGACTCACTCCGGGCGAATATCACAAGCTATTCCAGCGTGCATTTTGGGTTCTTCTCTTCCCATACTTCCTCCTGTTCTGTCCTTTTCTGTTCCTCGCTCCTGACAATCAACGGCGATGTTTCTGATCTTTTATTCTCTTCTTTCTTTACCCCCACCCCCCCCCCCAAAAAAGGCTCCAGGGCATGATGAATAAATGATCAAAATGTGAACAACACTAACTGTTGGCGTAAATCAACTCCTTGCACTATTGAGTTTCGTTGTCAGGACTAGAGCTCTAATCGATGTAGGGCAGTTTCATCCGTAGATAAATATAGAGCTTGATGATGAAACCACGGGGGACAGAAAAAAGGCACGATTCCTTTTTGAATGAGTGCGATACTGAAGCATATCCAGGCCATTGTTTTTTGTTTTTGTTTTTTTTTGGGGGGGGGGTCACACATTGTCGTAAATCAGCAAAAGCAGGCCCCTAAGCTATCTGGTTAAAGAGGGAAGACTATCACCAGGCTGGCTGGGAAGTAGCGGTGGAGAAGCTGCTGTGCTTTCTCTCCCAGCATGCCCAGAGTGAGAATCACCAGCTGAGCAGCTCAGTTGCCTCAAATCCAGTCGAGTCAAATGTATGCAAAAAACCCACTTTGAACAAAAACCTTTGTCACAGAGACAAAGAGATAAAAAAAACAAAACAGGAACAAACACAGTGGGTTCTGAAGCCAGAGCGTTTGGGTTTGGACTGCAGCAGTCCTGGTCAGATGCGGGTGTATGTGTGCGCAGCTCTTATCCAGAGGTGTAAACAAGACTACCCCCCAACATACCGGGCGAGCTGCCTCTTACTTGCTTGCCTCGACTGTTTAGTTGTTAGGTGTTGACTCAGTAAGATTTTTCACTTCATTAGCCAGTTCTTCCCAAACAATGCATCTAACGCTTAGCACACATAATTGCCTGTGTTTGTAGGGGAGAAAAAAAAAAAACATTGTCTCGTTGTCCTCGTAATAAGCAAACGCAAAGTAGCAGTTCTTCAAAGCAGTTTCACACATGCAGCGGTTCATCTTGCAGACAGTGAGAGATTTATAGAAGCATTGGATTGCGTTATGCGCAACTTTTAATGCGTGCTGTGAAAGGCATCTCGTAGCATTTCAGAATCACCTAGAATCTATGAAGGATTGAAACTCACAAAATCATGAATGAATAAAACATGTAAATTGTTATTAATAAATAAGTTAATTGCATTAAATACACCACAGATTACATTTAAAAATAATGTTTTGATTAATCAACAAGTCATATTGATAACATTTCTTTCTGTAGAGAAAATAAAATAAAATGTCTACTGAGCAGAATAGCAATGTCTCTTTCAATAAATAAGAACTACAATAATTAACAACAAATACGTTTACATTTGCCCAACATACTTCACTACCCTATTGTATTAGCAATGTTGATGTTTGCTAGCTTTAGCAGTGTTAGCTTGCGCATGAACTGGCACACGCTTAAGGGGACAGATGGTTCGACCAACAGATGTGTTGTAGCAATGGAAGGGAGGAGATAGGATGCCACATTTAGCATCTGACTGTTACCGATGATACCTTTTAATTTATAAAAAATAATGTTTCTGTTTTGTATTCAAGTCATTATTTACATTGCTGTTTAATTTCCCCTTTTGTGCATTAGTTCAATTGCTTTTTTCAAGCGTATTTATTCACGCAGGCTATTTATTTCTGCATTTCTGTCCCCAGTCCCCTGATATTTATTTTCAATATTGTTTTTGGTACAATTAGTGACATGTTATTATATTGCTTGAGACATGCATTTCTTTTCTTTCTGTTTTTGGCAGCTTCAGTCCCCCAGATAGCAGCAGCTATCAGTTATATAACCTTCTGCTACAATATTTAAAGACATCAGAATGTTGCTTTTGGCCTCTTCTGTGACCCAACCAGCCCACAAACCATAGATCTATTTGGAACTTATACTTGATCCTGACAATTATTCACAGTGTTAAAGCATAGCAAGCTGGAAGTGCTGGACCTGCTAATGAATCAAAACTGGTCTGACCCAACTAAGTCTTTTCTTTTTCGTTTTTCCCCCAAATTACTGTTTAACTTTACTGTCCATCTCAGCAGAAAATTCCTCTATGGTTTCTCCAAATGTGTTTTTGATTTCGTCAGCCTCCAAGACAAGAAGTCCGACACTGACCCCTCGCAACAACCAGCCAAGGTTCAGCTCACGCGGGAAAGAGATTTAACCGGAGGTACCACTTTGAACAAAAAGCTTCCTTTCACACAGGGTCTTACAATACTGCACTCGCTCCACTTTTGATAAGTTACCACTGGAATTCAGTTGAAGAAATACATCAAAACGTGTAAAAAAGGGAGATGTGCCTTGTAACGGTTCACAGAAGAATGCAATTCAAATTTAAAGTCATCTGGAGTGGCAGTCTGGACAGGACTGTGTCGTTCAGTATGAACAAACCACATGCCAGACAATGATCTGTGATCAAACATTCAAAGTATTGGCAAATACTATAACTAGTCAAGGCGGTCAATGGGACTGCACCCATCTACCTCCAAACACTGATCAGACCTCCCATGTTACCATCAATGCAACAATCAAAAGGCAATCTTTTCAAATAAACAGCCCCAACCAAGATACACACCACCCTATCTTACTTGAGCAATCATGTATACTATACTATATATGTCTACTATACGTTCAGGTAATGGCTAAGGAGCAGCAGGCACAGGTATTTATCAGTGGTGCCTGTGTCTTCTTTTTCTTCTTGTGTATTTTGGTGGTTGGGAAACAGCTTTTTGATATCACTGCCACCTCCAGACATGGTGCGTGGATCAGAATTGTACTTTTGCCTACATAGTATTCTTTCTATAAGCTCTGTATTTTCCCAAAATATAAATATAGCCCTATATCTTGTATATCCTGTATCTTTCTCTGATTTGTATTATTTAGAATCTGTATGGTACTTAGGACATTTAATGACATGCTCTACTGTTTCCTGTATGTTACAATTTCCACACATACCAAATCCATGCTTACCAATTTATCCTAAGTGTACTGTGAGGATTAGTGTGCCCAAGTCTCTTTCTTGAGATAATTGTGTTTTTCTTTCTTAGTTCTGCTAGTTTCTCTAATTTTTTTCCTACTTTATTTTGAAAAATATGATGCCTGCCTTTATTTTCTCAGCTCCATTCTTTCTTCCATCCCCTCCCCATTATTGATTTGATTACACGCTTAACTTCAGCCTTGCTATAATTTACCATCATATTTATTTCTGATTTTCTTTTTCTTTATTATCATTATTATTGTCTGCCAGTCATTTCCTCAACAGTGGTGCACTTCCTGCCTCCCTTATTAAAAAGGATATGTCATGACCGGCTCAAAAAGCCACGACAAGAGATCGTGAGACGCGGGTAAAGTAACAATTAACAATATTTATTTAAATAAAGTGCACAAATCATAATAATGCCATGAGGTGTGAACGTGTGGTTATCAGTGTGTCTGCCGATGGGTGCATGTGAGTGATAAGTGCAGAGTGTTGTAAAGTGTAGAAACCAGGCCGCAGCCAACAAAACAATACAATGATTGCAGAGGAAAACGAGGTCCTTCTGGTGAGAGAGAGCGAGAACGACTGAGACGGCCTGCTCTTAATACTTCCAGGAGACTGGCCAGGTGCTCCTGATTTCAAACCCCGCCCACTGAGATACCTGCTGAAAGAAGGGAGGGACACACAAACACACAAAGCAGGCCATAGACAGCAGGGGGCCGTCACAGATAGGATAGCCCAAACAGGAGGGTCCAGAGAGGGCTGTCACGGCACCAAACAACTAAAATCACCAGCTTTTTGAAGAACATTTGATTCAGTTAAAGTCAAGTAAGCTTGGGTGTCCTTTCCCGGAACGCCGAGACTCAAATTTGCATTCAATACATTAGTAATCTATGTCTAAACTATAACCTCTGTGTCGGAGATGAACAAACAGTATCTTGAAGGAGCATATGTTGTACAATAATGGCTGCAATGTATCCTGCATTTAGTTTCTTGGTCAGGAAAAGATTTTCATTTTTTTTTTTCTCTCAGTTCCAGTTGTTGTCACATAATGCAGCTGTAAGTTCGGATTCTTCAGGGGAATACATAAATACATTACCACAGTACAATAATTTTGACAAAAATAAATGCAGACGCGCTCGCTGTGATGGATTACCTCGCAGTAGTTGAAACTGAAATACAGCTACTTAGTTCAGGAAAGTGCAGGGGAGCAGACAGTTTTATCATATAGACTGTGGAAGATGCTGTTTTACAAAGAAAATGTCAATATCTGAGTTCCAAAATGGACTCAAAACTCCATTAGGCATTGTGGCAACGTAAGGGGAAAAAAATAGCGAGGTAGAGTTCAAATAAGGCAACAGTTATATAAAAATGGCTTCAAAATGGGATACGGTGAAACACATCCGTGCATCTCACCTCTCCCTGTCCGCCGTTATTTGCCAGTGACTGAACAAAATGTCAGAGCGGTCCACCTGGAGAGCGCCGGGCAGATGGAGAGGAGTCTCTGCCGGGAACTCAAAAAACCTCTTGACAGCGCGGGAGTTCAGGAGGCTCAGGCGAAAAAAAAAAAAAAATAATAACATGTGTATATATATATATATATATATATATATATATATATATATATATATATATATATATATATATATATATATATATATATATATATATATGTGTATACACACGCCTAAAGGGAACTGAACAGACGTCCAAAAAAAATCGACATGTCACAGGCAAGGTATTCACCACGAGGGCGCATTTATGTGGAAGTGGAGAGCGGGGGGGTCAAAGGTCTGAAGACAGGCTGAGAACGAGGGTTGGCAAACAAAGTGAGGCAAGGTGTGCAACAGTAGCAGTATAGAGGACGGCAAAGCACACAGTGACCCATTTGGATTGTGACTTGCGATGAATTGGCAGGGTTTCATCTGTGAATTGAGACTATTGCAGAGTCCGTCGGGAGAACAGGGGCGGCAGAAATATTCACCATGAGAGAGCTTATACCTTTTTCAATGCAATACGATAAAATGCATCTTATATAAGTAATGTTCTTTCCTCCTGTGGCAGTTCAGCTTGCTCTTCTTGAAATAATAATCTGTATATGGATCAGTTATTTTCGTTCGCGTGGTTCGTGTATGGTCTTAAAGAGATTCCTACCTCTACTCTAAGCACACCGTATGTGCTGTAGATTTTATTGTTTTTTTTTTTTATCGTTTTTGACTCAGTTAATTACCCCCTTTTTAAAAATGATTGATGACAACACCACCTGCCAAGGCCCCGCTGAAACAATCCCATTCAGAAGTTGCCCAAGACGGTATCCTTCTAATGAAAATATGGATCACCAGCCATAAGTTCTCATCTGCTTTAGTACGTTCACAAGCAACCTGCCCCATTAGCCTATTCCTATTCTTATTTTTTTTGTGGAATTATTGCTCTCTGCTGGTGGGCTGGCAGGCATTTTCTTTTTTTCTCTTTTTTTTTTTTTCTTTTTTTTTCCAATTACGTGCAGTGGAGGAAAGTCTGTGGGGGCTCAGGTCAAGTTTTGCAGGTTTCAAGCCCTTAAGGGCTTGTTATGGATCTCAAACTCATCTCTGTGAGCTGTCTTAACTCCTGCGGTCGACACAGTTTCGACCTTTCCATCCAAGACCACTTCTGTTATGGGACGATGTGGGTGCACGAGGGCACGTGGAGGGAGGGAGGGAGGGGTGTTATTCCTATTTATTTTTTCCCCCAGCGCTGCATTTATGTTGACAGTTAATTTAAGCGGATCAAGGTGTCCAGTTGCCTTGTCTAAAGCAAAGGCTTAGTATGACAAATAGCAGGGCAGTAAACTCTAAAGTCTATCTCTTCAGCTGCACTGCCCACTCTCTGTCTGCGAAGATTAACCTTTCCGGCTCTGGTGACACAGTTTCGATTATTTCCATAGTCGGCCTCGGAGCAGCGTGAGCGGGGAGAGCACAGCCTGGATTCACAGGATCCTGACAAACATCCCCCGTTTCGTTTTTTATTTATTTTTTTTTTTAAAGAAATGAAGTGAGACTGAAGACTGAACAGCAGAGCGAGAAAGCCAGAGAGAGAGAGAGGGCGGGAAGATAAGTGCTGCCATGTTCAGCGGATCAATTAAGCCAGCCTTATTTGACGGCTGTATGTCTTCCCCGCTCAGACTTTATAAAAGGATGTGACTTGATCTGACACTCCTCAAGCACAGTATAATGTAAGTGTGACAGGTACAGGTTTGAACTTTGAAAAATTTATAGGAGAGAAACAGTCTTTGATAATTTGCGTCACTCAATCTGTGAGATCAGTTCAGGTTAAAGACAAAAGTACAAGAGAAACATGTAACAACTTGTTGGAGCCTCCTCCGCACACCTGCTGGCTTTGATGTAAGTGGTTCTTTATTTTTTTTTATTTTAATGTTTATTTTATTCTGTAGGCCCTGTTGGTGCATTGCCTTATGAACAATGCATTTCAAGCACTTACGGTGGCTTTAATTCACCACAGGTAGCGGGATTTACACTAGTTTTGTGCGGTTGTTTGGCTTAGGTTCACTATGATTCACTGAGAGTGTCCTCATCAGAAAAAAATACCATACAGTTGGTCTGTAAAAGCAGTTTATAACGATGTATATCTGTGTTCCTTGTAAGCTGGGTGCTCTATTGTCCAGAGTAATTATAACACCAGCAAAGCAAGGGAGAAGGGACATTGCATCACCATTTTCAACATTCTTAGATGGGCGATGGTAACTATAACACCAGGGGCTTAAGATGATTGTATTTGGGGGTAAATGGTTGAAATGCAAGTCAGCTCTGCAAGAGAACAAACAGACATCAATGTGTTATTTTAAAATAAATAACTAGGCTTACTGGTGCATTCATAACAACTTGCCATGAGCAAGTTCAAAGTCGCTTTGTTGACATTGTCGAGCAATGGGAGCACACCCCCCTACACAACTATATTGTATATGTTGAATTTATCTGGGTTATGGTAATTCTAAGTGCTGTATCGTACTCAACTGGACTTGTTTCAGGAATTGTATTCATTACATTTTATAAGAATATCAAATAGCACTGTTATTCATGAATGTAATTTGGCAACACTGTCGGTGGCAGTTTTATTCAAGTTTAAGGTGGATGAATGGACAAGCAGACTAAAACTCAACATACCTTAATCGTATAACCTTTGATGTAGACATGCCTTGACAAAATGGAAGAACGCGCTTCAAGCTGATGACTGGTTTTTAGAAATGGGCTCATTAGTTTGTTTGCTGTTGATCTCCAATTAGTGATATCTAAGTAACTTCGACACAGTTAGGGCAGACCACTCCATTTGTCCCCTCTCAGTTTCACTGACTATCCAACTGGGTGATGGAGGCACCAGTATTTTGGTGTATTGTTATTAACATAATGTTTCATTCAGTTACCTTTTTTGCCTAAACCTAACCAAACTATGACCTTTCCACCACGGTCTGGTATACCTGTCGCTTCAATGGCCAGGTTGTTTTGGAAATGGAGACATACTGAATGTTGTTTTGGGCATCACTGGCAATCGATTTATTTATGCATGTATGAGGAGGTATTTGGGGAAAAAAAAATAATCAGACGGTTGGACAATTTAAAATTTGGGACCATATGAAAGTGAACCCATAATAAGAAATGTTTGTTACAATGCTGCTATGAGAGCTTTCAATTCCAGGTGACCAGTGAAAGGTAAGCTGTACAAGCAGTGCTCACTCTCAATTGTACGACCTTTACACTTAACAATCATCCACAAAATCAGCCTGCACACCTAATCACCGGCTTCTCAGACCTGGCATGAATTTTTTTATGGAGAAAAGAAAGTGCTTGCTCGTGCTGTGGCCTTCTCCTTTTCCAGAGTGTTTTAAACACGGTGCCGGCATAATCAGTTTGCAGTCCACTCCAGCCAAAGGTAATTAGGTGGAATGTAATAGGGGCTGTATTGTGCAGCTTTGATGGCTCCTTGCTGAGCTTGGAGAGGACTAACAACTGAATCAGCATGCCACTGTCAGTATATAATGCCATATTATGTCTTTATAATGGGGATGCTTGGTGGAAAATAAGAATGATTTTCCGTTGGCGACAAAAAACTAATGTTTGGGAGATCCTTACACAGCATCGTATGCTTGTGATGCCATTATGTTCTTAGTAGTTGAACTCCAGGTTGCTATGAATTTATGTTCTAAATGTGAGATTGAAACAAAAGAGGATTAAATATTTTAAATATAAGTATGTTTTGCAGGAATCAGGGTTTGGGATTTTGGCAGTATTCAAGCAAATCTGAATCCATTATTGAATCCGCTCATTGATTTTTAAATATTTGTATGTACTCACTGTTATAATGTACCTGAGGAATAGTTCATTGGAGTTTTGGAGTCATTGAAAAGTGTATAGGATGGTGATTGACATGTTCCATAAGTGATCTGCCGCAGAAATTATATCATTTGTAGAGTCTGACCAATATAAATGTCGGCCCATATTAGCCCATCCTATATATATTAGAAGTGGGGTATGTGTTGTCTGATCGCGGCAACATGCTGTGTAGAGGATGATGTGGCTAACGATGCTAAATACCCAATTGGTATTTATGAAAACAATAATGCAGGAGGATAATCACACACACATTGCATTGTTGAGTTGATGTGACATGAAAAAGACCTTTAATGCATCAAAAACATAACTTGGACTTAACTGCTACCTGATTGAAACCTGCTTAATGAAAGACTTGTCGATCAATTTGGAAGGCAGATTTAGGGCGTCAGGCTAAAATCTTACATCTGCCGAAATGTCGCCAAAAAAATACTAAAGTTGCAAATGTCTGCAAAATCTTTCATTCACAGTTCAAAATGTTCAGCCATTTTAATAGAAGTGTGTTTTTTTTCTTTAAAACAAAGTATAGTGTTTGTCCTCAATTGACCTTGCTGGACATAACTACATCTCCAACTGCATCCCCTTCGACTTACCATTACCTTTTTTTTCCTCCAACATGAAATGCAAAATTAAATAATGCTTTGTGAATATAAGTGACCGCAGTTTAATGGACTTTTTTTTTAAAATAATTGCACGATTGCAGCATATCTAAACCCAGACAGAAGCGTTCCAGTCAACGCTTGCTACTGTTTCATATGACATTTGCTAATGTGCAAAGTTGCCGAGTGTGGAGTCGACATTGTGCTGCAGATGTAGCATCTGCTCCTTGAGTGCCTGCAATGTGTGGGTAGCTGGCTGTTTGTCTTTCGCCCTCTTTGTAAAAAGCTTGAATGTGCTGCTTCAAATTAACCGATCAGCTGTCTAATCCCTCACTGAATTGGTCGCACTTCAAAGACTCAGAGGTGGCCTGTCCTCAGACGGCATTGCATGCTGTCGATGAGGTCCTCCGCACTGCGAGAGTCGCTTCCCTCCTGGCCCTTTTAGGACTTTTAAGTCCGCCTTCAAAACCGTGACACAGCAGCTGCCACTCGCTGCCCTTTCCGACTTCTCTCCACTCTGACTGTCTGACCACTCAAATCACATTTCTGTAGCAGGCCTGTGCCTTCACTTGAATCCCTTTTTGCTAATTCCCCAGGGTTTCCTCCTGTACCTTCCTGCCTCTCCCCCCGATCCACTCGACACCTTTTTCTGTGCCACATTTTCTCTTGTCCTCTACAGTACCCACCGAAGTATACTTTTCCATCATCCTCTCTTCCTCAGACAAACAGGTCTGCTTCTCCGCTTGACTGGCTGACATATCAAGCTGGATGTCTGCCAGCCGCTTTAAGCTTATCACTGGTGACAACAACATAGTGAATCCTGCCCAGACGGCTAAGCATCTTGGTGTGATCCCTGGCAGCGAATTGTCATACGAGGCCCCTCATCGCAGCCGCAAAAGCCTTCATACAGAGTTTTGCACTAAAACATCGGTCAAAACAGAATATTCACTCACCGGGGATACAGATCGCCTTGTCTGACTCCTGATCATCTCCTGTCTGAACCTACATTCCAGGGGGACTCCGATGTTCAAAGTATTTTCCTCAGCTAATATAATTCTACAGCTACCTGTGGTCTTCAAAGCCCAACGTTCCTTTCAAAAACTTGCGCTCCTTTCCTTTAAACTGATGCTTGTTAACACAACCTGATGGCCAGAATAAATGTTGGCAATGAATGTTGCTACAGACCAGGCATATGTTGAAACGTCTTTATATTGAAATGTTATGTTACTTTAGGTTCAGTTTTTCATTTTATCTTTAATGCAGTGCTTTTGCTCTCGTTTGTACAAAAATCACTTAGTTAGGGTTAGGAAAAGAATATGTTTTGACTCAGAAAACCTGTTTGCCACCACTAACATTGCTGGAGATGTCCCAAGGTCAAGGAAATGTCCCAAATTCATGTTGAAGAATAGAATCGATGTTTACTGGCATTGTTTCAGAAACAACAAAACACAGTTAGCAGCTCTTCATTTTGACAATATAAATGTCAATATAAACATCGATATAAACAAGTATTTAAAAAATATAATTATCACAAACTGCGGTTGCAACTTTACAGTCAACAATCGCTTAGAAAATGCCTTTAATTAACTAAATTTACCATTTATTAATGATGATTATTATAAAGCGCTACCATCAGATCTTTGTTCGTTTGTGGGACAGCTCTGAAAACAAGCTGTTAATGATGTGGTGGTTTTGGTCTTGACAGTATATGCACTCCTCATATAGAGGAGCGTGGTCATGTGCTTCCTAATCCTGGTGCTCTATATGCGCTGAGGGGAGGGCAAGTTGCTGCTAATGATTTCCTCCTCCTGACTGGATGATGCAAGGCTGGCCCCTTCTGTCACACTGGGTGGATGTCTCAGACCGCCGGCATGATGATTGCCGAGTAGAAATGCACAATCTGCTGTTGTCAGGAAGGTGTAACTCCACTACTTCTGATTTCTGGGAGCTGGAATTAGGGCTACTCACTATTGATGCTGATGAGGAGTAAAAGATTGGCTCTTCATGAAGTCTACACTCATCTTTGCAGCATGTAGTCCAAGATTGTTTTGGCTGAAGCGGGCAGCCAGCTGTTCCACCGCATGTTTGCGCGCTGACTTGTCACTGTCATGAATAAAGCAATGCGAATAGTTGAACAGTTGTACTGTCGGCAAACTTCAGGACAGGTCACAGGGAGGTCTTTGGAGGTGAGGCCACTGGTGTAGAGAGTTTACTCCCCAGCCTGTAGCGGGCCACTGCTGAGGACTTGCGTGTCCAACGTTGCTTTTCAGGCTTCACTTGTTGTGTCTTACCAGGTGGGAAGCACGGGATCTGTCAACAGATGGGATCAGGTACGGTGAGCTGGGAGGGCTCGGTGTGTAGCAGCTCCGGGATGTGATTTCCCCCATGAGTGAAGATATAAGAAAAGTCGTGCAAATCTCTAAAAAGAGGTCCCTTTGTTTCTTTGTAGCAGGGATATTGGGGAGTTAGAAGTATGGACAGTGTTTTAGAGACTCATGATGCTAACAACATGAATAATATAGGGGGGAAAAAATCAATTTACTTTCATTGTAAATACGTTAGATACTTGGCTTAGATACTGTGTAGTTTATCATTATTTTGATGGCAATTATAAAGTTGCAACTTAAACCTTTACAATAGCTTAAAGTTATGTTGAAATTAGAATACCGTGTGATTTGACGCCCAGGGTAACTATTTGCAAGGCGTAACATAGGTGCTAAATACAAACAAAACTCATTACCTTATAGCACGGTAGGTAGAGTGGTTGTGACAAAGACACCATTCACCCTATTATATGATACTGTACCTTCAAAACAAAGCTGTTATTTTAAGGTAAAAAATGACAAAACTAATGTTTAACTTACATGACCGATGAGCTGTAACCGCCACCCCGGCTACATTTCAATGAATTCACTCAGTTGTTCTCTCTTCGATGTATGTGTGTGCGTGTGTGACATTTCAGAAGTTTGCTTCAAATTCACCTTTTTATTTTGAAAAATGTTGATGAAAGGCACTGCGAAAACTGGCAACTGATAGCTGCCTTTGTAGATGGCACCTTTCTTTTTTCTTTTTTTTTTTTTTTTTTAATGTCCGTGGTGGCCCATTGCTTAATATTTGGAACTATATTTGTCATAATTCTAGGATTCACCAGTCATATAACGTAATCAGTAATGCCAGGGTAGAGCCAGTTCTGTAC
Source organism: Diplodus puntazzo (assembly GCA_963678695.2). NCBI lineage: Eukaryota > Metazoa > Chordata > Actinopteri > Spariformes > Sparidae > Diplodus > Diplodus puntazzo. The sequence continues at coordinate 12,657,010 of OZ023178.1, forward strand.
CGTGCGATCTCCATAGAGTTCTCAAAGCACGGTCTTATGAGGTTAATATGCAGCTGCTTGACAGTTGGCACACCTGTCAAGCCTGGAATCTGGAAACAGATGGGTGCATTTGGAGTGTGATCTGTAGAAGGGGGAAATCAGTGGAGCTTTATGCACCCTTACCACTGGCTAGTCAAGTACACTTTATATAAGGTAATCAGAGAAGCAGAATTGAGAGCTACGTGGGTATTTCAATCAGGGTGCTGGGATATTGTATTTTGCAATCCTGCATGATCTCAGTAGGTGATGTTACACAATGCTAACAGCAACAGACGTGGCTGATGAAAGCAGGTAATGCTGTTGAGCCGGCAAGAAAAGATCTGCTCTTGAGAAATGTACAGCATACCCTGAATTATACGATCAAGCGAGAATAAAAATGGCAAGGCCCCTCTCCCTTCTTCTCATCTCTTCATTTTCCTCGGCTTGCTCACATGGAAAGCTCCCTGTAGAGTCCACTGCAGGAGCTCAAGCTAACGCTACATCTCAGTGAACATTAGAGTCCCACTAGCCGTTGTCTTGGCCAATGCAAGGGGCTCATCCATCTTGTTAGCGAGCGCTCTCACATTCCCTATGACATTAGATGGAAGGAAGGAATTTCTCTTCATTCTTTGTTTTTTTCCCATCGCCCTATATTGTCTTTATCTCTCACATCCACCCCCACAATCCCTTTAGTAACCAGCTCCGTCAGTAGATCCCTCTGGTTTCAGGTGGCTGATGACCCCAGGTTTCAGCCCCAGAGCAAATCCCAGATGTAATTGCTGCACAAAATGTAACAGTGTTGTGTAAATCTGATACAGATGACCTTAAAAAAAGTCAAATGCGGTTTTTCTAAGCAAGCTTCAGGGGTTGAGAGAAACAACTGAAAAACAGCGGAATAATTAAAAGTTATGGAGAGCCACTGCAGTGGTCTTCAATTAGTTTGGCACCGGCGTGGAGGAAATACATGAAATGTTGAGTGTTTCTTAGAGAGATTAGTTTTATAGCTTGCGCAGGCAGAATGAGGAATGACTGTTTTACTAAAAAGTCTGCTGCAACTTGTGAAACTAAGGCTCAGTGGAACAATGTCCATGTTTTTTACATGGATGGTCAGAAGGTATGGAGGTGTTACCTTTCAGCCTTTCTCTCTTCCAGTGTGCCAAATATAGCAGCCTAGTTTGTGGCCTTGTAGTTACCCCTCTCGTTCTTGGAACGCCCCTCAAGTGCAGCAACAAGAGCGAGTGGTTGGATGGGTCATACACAGGAATTTACCCCAGAGACCAGTAGTCCACATCAAGCTAGGTTAAAGTGTGTGAATGAAATAATTTACATTGCATAAGTGGTATGACCTGCGTTATGTGACTTTCGTTATGCACATAAGTTACATGAACGTAGACATTTTGACCCACAGTAAGATCTTTCCCTAAACCTAACCAGGTGGTTTTTGCGCCTAGCCCACACCAAACAGTGACAGTTCAAGTCTGTGCTTTAACATTTGCAAATGTTAAAACTGTGGAGATGTTTCGGATATTCGGAGGAGACCTCGGGATAATTTTCGTATTTGCATTGACAAAAAATAGATATTTTTGACGGGAAATCGGGGCATCGCCATCTGTGTTTGTGGCAGCCTAAACAAGATTTTTTCCTAACCCTAACCAGTAGTTTATTTTGCCTAGATCTTCAACTGTCTGACAATATAAATATAATTTAAAATAGCACAATACTCAGCACACTAATTTGAATGTCCAACCATGCGTTGTATATTATATTTTGTTGCTAACTTGACTGAAGACCTTTTATTTTGAAAGGTAAACCTAATGTTGTATATAACGTATTAGTGCTAATTTGATGTCTGAGCCCTTTGCGTGCAAAATTACAATTGAGGGCTAGGTATAGTGCTCCATAGCTTGAAGTTTGAGGCTGCAGAATTAAACGAGCTGGGAGTTGAGAACATGTTGGTTAAGGAAATCATGTCTAAATCTCTGTTTTTAAGTTTTAAGTGTGCACTAATAACTTCCTTTGGGAAAACCATAATTTAAAGTGAAACTCCCACCAAAAAGCGACCTAGGCTTTATTTGTGAATGTATATGAGTCAAACCTTTGTGTAAAAGCATAATTACGACGAAAGAGGCACTTTTATGATTTACCGTAGTTTCATTTTTGGGCAAGCTAATTTTCAATAGGGTATCACCGGGGTCTCTACACATGAACACAAGCATTGAGAACATTGTGTACACAGAGTTTACTAAAAAGAAATCCAAGCATTAAAACTGGTATTAACACAAAAGCTACATCTTTAATTCAATCAAGGATTAGCCCTCCTATAGCCACCAGGACATTCACTAATTCTGTCTCTGTATCTCAGTTCTGCTTATTTAATAAAGCAAGTGCCAATCTGGGGGATCTACATGTAAGCCACGACTGATCATCACTCATAATTCACACATGCTGCCACTTCCGTGTAGCTTGGTATTACAGCAAGGGATCAAAAACAGGAGCACTGAATTCAACTCGGACGAGTTGTGGGGACTTGTTTTAGGTCATTGTGTGGTTGTCATTCAACATGCTTGGCATTTCATCATTATCAAATGAACTGAAATGAAAATGGTCCATCATAAGGCAGGGCAACCGTATAACCTTGTAAAACCTATACTGTAAATCATGCATATCTGTTCCAAGAGATTTTGCAAGGAGGCTTATTCTTATTGAATCACTCCTTAAAGAAAAATGTGAAATAACATTTGAGACACAGCTTTCCAGTATAATAAAATGGACTGGCCTTACGCAGTCACAGACATTACTGTATGTTAGTAATAAATGGCAGTGACCTTTCCTTTAGTAAATGACTGGGCCAAAAACGACGCTAGATAAAAACAGACAAAGCTGAGGGGAATCTTAATGTCAGTATTTTTGTTGTTTTGGCCATTTGTGTGTAGCACGCTGCATATCAATTGAGCAGACAAACGTGACAGCATTTACGTCTCTAATACCTATTCTTATTCCGCTCACAATCAAAATCCACGTTGACAATATGCTGCTCGGTGAGTAATGACACACAATGGCCTGACATCAATTTTGAGCTCTTTGGTATTTTTCTTGGTTCACCCTGGGCCCTGGGAGAGACAAGCAACAGTGGAACCTATTAACATGAGAATGATTAATGTGGCCAGATGAACCCTGTACTGTAAATCATTCTTAAAAAGTTGATGCACAGGACGCTGGGTAATTACATGATCACAAATGACCCTCGCACGAGTCATGGGAGTGCACTGGAGATGGTATTTAATCCTGATTTATGATGCCCCATAACGTTTTGCTCATCACACTCCTGAGTGATGTGGGAGATTTCGGGGGGGGGGGGCTCGTGTATATTCGAGAACAGTCAGTCCTGCTTCTGTTGATATATTAACATCAAAACAACTTGCCAAAATGATTGCTGTTGAAAAATAGCCAGCTGGCTTACACTGGCACAATGTCAGAAATGTTGATTAATGTCTGCTGTCCTTTTAAATAGATGAAATGCAATAAATGCATTTGGTGAATAATCAAATCATACATGTCATCAATAGCCAGGGTGGCAAATATGGGGGAAAATGTCTCAAATTGAAAGTGAAAAATATTTAAATTAACTTAAATTAACTTAAATTAGTTAAAAATGTTTCAACATTACATACAGTAACAGCATTGTGTTTTATTTCCAAGTGTGGTCTTATCAGCTAGCTTTACCTCATACATTTTACATTTCCTGATTTATGTTAATGCCCCACACACACATTTATCAAATGCTATGGCCACTATAGCCTAGAGCCCAAAGCCCTCCACATGACTGTCAGACAGTATTTCACACTAATGCTGGGCCTCCCTCCTGATGTCTCTGCCATTGTTTTTCGGGGCTCTCACACCAGAGACATACCCATTCAATTTCACGTCTGTATACAGAAGCTGTGTCAAATCCTGCGCTGGATCCCCTGAAGTACGTGACCCACAGAGGTGTGTCATTCACAAATCCTTGAAGGCAAAGCTGACCTCATGCCTCCTCTGAAAATGACACTGTCTAGCCAGACAGACCGGAATAATAATGCATTTCAGCGGGTCCTCATCAACTCATAATGTCAACTATGTAAAGGTTTGTGAGAAAAGGGCAGAAAGTGTAAAGGTGCCAATGTGAAACCAAAGCATGAAAGGTGATCTTATAAAGCCAGCGGTCATAATAAAATATTTGGTTGATGACATTTCAGCAAACCACTGATTCGTCCACATTTGTACATGTCACATGAACCATAATGACATTTGTGCAATACCTGTCACATCGCATTCACATTATGTGTTTATACCTTTCTTTCATACCCGTCTTTCAGGTGGAGGGGATGGTGATGGAGCTACAGCTAGACCAGAAAGCTGCTAAGCCAGCAACCATCGTTCAAGACAGCGGTTCAACAAAGTGTCTTTTGTGCTTATACCTAACCAGACTATAAGAACAGCAGACCTTGGAGCATCGCCTTTTTCGGACACAAGCAAGAGTCACTACTGTCCTGTTCTACAAATGGATTGGTCTTTAGTGACAAAATTGTTTGTGCATTAGTAAAAGAGTAGTCGGCCGAGCACGGATCCCTGGGGGATACCATTAAAAATTGTTAGATCTGAGGCTGAGAAAACTCACATCTGCTATTTGTATGCAGGTCAACTTGCTAAAGACTATTAAAAACTTTTAGATTACTGAGGTTCATACATAAATACATATTTTAAATGGATCAATAAGTAAGAAATTACTTAAAAAACATTTAAAAAATGGCTGAAAAAAGACAGAATGGTGATCAACAACAGATATCTTTTGAAGATAGCATGCGAAGCAGCTAGCCCCCCTGGCCCAAAACCCATGTGCTAGAAGTGTAAACACTAACATTCCCCTGGACTTTGAGCTTGCAGTGTGAACCGCTAGCTGCATGGCTAACTGAGCTCACTGACAGCTGCAGCTAGCAGCAGTTAGCGGTAACTCTGGGGATATGCTGCCCCTATTTGTGTTGGTGGCCAATTCTTACATATTGCACCTTTTTGCAACTATTGAGTATAATTTAATATTAAAATTAAAATAATTTAATTTGAAATGTTTACTAAAGGGCAGTTATGCAGGTGTATAAAACAATTAGAAGCAGTGATTTGGATTTTTAACATCAACTTTCTAAAATGCCAAAAAGTGTATTGATTTATGTATAGAGCCATACACAGGAAGAGTGACCAACAAACTAAGAGAGACAGACTTAGCGACTGACTTACGATAGGCAGACAGACATGGTGACAGAGAAACTCAAAGAAATGAGACAGAAAAATCAAAGTGATTCACTGACAGAATGCCAGACAAACCAAAATGACTGACAGGCTGTGAAATGGGAGAGAAGTCTTCTGCTGAAGGTATCCAATAGAACCGAACTGATAGGATACAGGTTCTGCGGATATGTGCGGATGCATGGAAGCTCCGATAACCAGCTGGTCAGCTTCAGCTCAATCTGGGCCTCAAAAGTTGCGAGGAAATCGGAATAAAGGAAGCGTTCCGCCTATTCTCATTCAACTAGATTGAGCTGTTTATCAGAGGAAAGTGGCGAGTCTCGCGGCTGAGTGACAGATGAAGAGAGTGAAAGTAAGAAGCTGAATGAAAAAGTGCTATTGTCACATGTCAAGCTCGCCCGGGCTCCTTTAGCTGTTTTGAAGATGCTACCGACTTAACCACTGTATCAAAAACAGACATTTCTGACAGCGACATGAAGCCCCTCAAAGCTTTCATCGCACAATTACTCTAGCGTGAGGTGATATTTAGTACAGTTCTGAAAGTGGCCTTTTGCAGCAGAGCTGCACTTAATCTGAGTGCTGCTTAAACACTTCCTTATCTGGTCCAGGTGTAAAATCAAGTGGAAGTAATGAAGGCTGCACATTTGGTGGCACATTTAAATGAAATTCTTTGTGATGTGTAGTGATACATGCAAATTAGGGGCTGCAATAAAGGCAGGCTAACTACCCTGCAGTATTGATATATTAATATATCATTATATTAATAATATAAATAACCAGTATGACTAATTTGGGTGGGGTCAAGATTTGAATTTCAACCTTGAGAGCAGCTCATTTTACCATGAAAGCCCAGGTGTTGGAATATCCCAAAGAATATTTTTCAAATCATACAAGTTGGGGGAAAAAAAAAAAAAATGTTTTTTTTTTTTTTTCCTAGCCCACTTGTTTTGTAGCATTAAATATGGATTCCGTGATTTGTGACCTTATGTTTTATTCAGCTGCATCGACAGCTTAGTGAAAAAACACGATTTTTGACTCTTGAGTAAACAATAAGGTTATCTGCCAAGTTAAGGTCACCGCAGGATGATGCTCACCACGTTCCATGCGCCGTGTTGTGTTCAAATTTATCAGACGGAACATTTTCACTCAGTTAAGCTATGTATCACTTTGACCCCTATGTGAAATGTTTAAAATACAAATATAGCTTCCTTATAAGCTCTCCTTCTTCCGCACCCGCTTCAAAAATTCTGGGACTCGGGGCAAACCAGAGGACATCAAAGTGTCTTTATGAACCCACTCCTTTTAAAGCACAACATGCCCACAGCGTCTCCACATCACACACTTGTGTGATGGGTTTTCTGTCAACAAACATGTGGTGTAATATGCAAGGTTACTTTCCCAGCTCTGTTTTTTTCACTACATCAACTCCAGCTTGTCAGCCCCCCTGAAATGCAGTAGCATTTCTCTCTGGAAGCAAGGACTTTACTGTTCAAAAAACAATAAATTAAAGAAATATATATATATATATTCTGCATCTTATGTCAGGCGCCACTTATTTAATTAAGTGGCCCATTCATCCCCTATTCATTAATTTCCCTGTAATTAGTGTACCTATCCCCTCTGGGCTGTAACAGATGGTAAATGCTCAGTCTGTGCGGTCACTGTAGACGTCCTGACATGACACAGCAGGAAAAGCACAGGTGTAATCAATAACATTGATTCTGCCAGCATTCCACATAGAAGTGCCTGTTCCGGGTTTTGGTATCGTCCATGCAGGCTCACTGGAATACCCAAACGGAGCTATCGATAACATTATTAGTTACACGTGCACTTTCCCTTTTTAACGAGCCAAACGGTCTACTGGGAAAGAGGTTTGTTGTGGTAGGAAAAGGAAGTAGTCTGGGAAAGTAACTCTGTTAAGGATCAAAGTTTCACACTTCACTACAAACAAGAGAGAGTTAGCATTTTAATAAAAACAGCAAGGAGATTAAGCGAACTGCAACTAATAGCATCAGACATTCTGTAAAGGTACGTGTTCACTGGGCCGCCGTTTGACGAGGTACAGCAAAGGTAAATGTATTTGTAGTTTTTTTAAACAAGCTGAAAAAACAATCATTTTGTGTGTCCTTGAGTCCTGCTGCATCTATTTTAGGGAGTGTTGAGTGTTGATGATGAGTTCAAGTATTTCACAGCTAAGGAAAGAAGCTGGTTATGCTTCCAGTCAGGATGCTTCCTACTGCACCTATGTGAAAGTTGAACCGAGTCTGGCCCCGGAATTTAGCCTACATAAGTTTCCGTAGGAATGATGGTGGTATTGTCCTCATACTTCACAACAGAGAAGGCCACGGCCATGCAATGCTTTAATTATGTTTTTTTTATTTATTTTTTTATTGTTGCTCAGGTGTTTCCAGGTGTGGACAACATGATGGCCCATCTCTCAAATTGTAATGTGCCTTGCTCAGCTTCCTACACAGACAATGAATGGGTGGCATGAAAAGAAAAGAAGATGTCCTTCACAGAAACAAGTGCAGTGAGAAATAAAAGGGAAAGGCTGAAGCCAAAAACACAAGTTAGACAGGCTATAACTTCTGTCCTGATGGCTAAATGTCTCTCTAATGGGCTGTGTGTATACATTGGACGTCTTCCTATGCAGTTGTGCTTGTTTGCCTGAATACTGACACCACTGGGAGGAAAGCCCACAGCAGCTTTTGGAACATTTAGAATTCATCCAATTGTGCATGCATTGAATGTTCAGTCACCTGTTGACAGTCAGTGATGTCCTGTTGGTTGGTTTGTCATGTCATTGCTGAATGAGTCATTTGTTTTAATGACTGTGCCTTGCAGGCCATTTGTTGAGTGCCAAGCTTATGCATAAGACTGTCGTGTTTAATGTGTGCAGAGAACTTTGTGACTTTTTCCCCTTTTTAGGGTTAACTACTATTCAATTCCTTAAGTGTTTAAAAGAACACCTGATCCAGTCTTGAATTTTGTCCTCATATCATCACATTCAGATCCATGCAAAGTAAATATTGCATCGAACATTCTCACCCATTTCCTTTTTTCCACTATCCTTGCCCTTTACAAAACAACTATTCCGCTAATGGCTTTGTAAACCACAGAAACCCGAGCCTTTCTCTCTGCTGACATTGAATGTGACTTGCAGCACACTGTTCACCCGAAATAAATGTCGTTTTTTGATGGTAGCTCATCCCCGTCGCCTTTTGACTCTTGCTGAGGGGTGGGAGCCAATAACTGGCCGGCCTTGGGGGTGTCTAGTCAATTTGAGCTGTTGGGGACGTCGCATCTCGCTGTGTGAATCATGAGCGCTTTGATAAGTCCTTGGATGACCTGTGCACACTGGCTCGTTCAGTGGAATAGATGGCAGCAGCCGAGGGATGGATTTGCTCTTTGTTTTTCATAAACCTAATGAGTGTAACGTTCTTGACAGTCTATTTAAAGTCCCCTCATATGATTGTGTTCATAATGTTTCATTCTAAATGCACTGTATGTCTTGATTAGCATTAAACCAATACTCTAGTTAATGATTATCTGCAGAACAGTCGACGTACGCCCGAGTTGGTAAACACAAACGAGGAGCTAAAGTGCATCTCTGTGAAGGCAAAAACAATGTAAATCTGATTAAATGAAACCGAATGAGTTAAATTTGGATCAGACAAGCTCATTTCCATAATTATCCAATTGTGTTTGGTGACTCATTTAAATCAGCTCACTGCTGAAATATGCATGTCTCGATTCATTTAAAACAAGGACTGTGGCTTGCATTGGAAGTAATGAAACGTCTTTGTTGACAAAAAATGTGCAGCTTTGATTTGTGAATTCAGCTAAAGCCTGAATTATTCCCATGGCACTGCATCTACCATACATGTTAATAGAAGAGCAGATGAATAAATAAATGACTTGTTTCCAATTATGTTAATGCTCTTATATCAAATACAAAAATGTTGAACATTGATTAAAAAGCCATCGTTTGATTAGAATTTGTTGTTATAATTATATCAGATATTTTGCTGTATTTTAGCCTGACTGACCTGTACTAAACATTTGGGGGGGGCGGTACTGATCCTGATCCAACAATTCCTCGCAAGGCTGTTATGGATTATCGGATGAAGGACCAAATTGCATGACACAGAGGCTTGGAGACTGAAAAACAAGAAGGGAGCTTTAATGAATCCACATCTGTAGTCAATGCAAGCAAAATTAATCCAAGAATGCAAAAAAAACAAAAAAAAACAAAGGCCAAACAAACCAGTACAAACAAAGGAGACACCAGAAACATGGGCAGAAACATAGGGAAAACGCAAGAAGAACACGGGACAGGGGAATAGATATGAAATAGAGGAGACCATCCAACAAAGAGTGAGGGAAAAACGCAGACCTGAAAACACAAGGGATGATAACTAGTGGAACATATTTGAGCAGGGACAGGGGAGTGGACATAGTGGAACTAGTTCTCTGCATTTAACCTGTCCCATGGGCGCAGTGGGCAACGATCACGCCCTGGGACCGCTCCAGATCTGAGCGAGTGCCTTCATCAAACATTAAACTTGACCGGAGGGTTAACCTAGTGTGTGCATGTTTTGATGGCGGGGGAAAACTGGAAAGCACTTCTGTGCAAACTCATAGAAAGGCCCTGTGGGATTCCAACCAAGGAACTTCTTTCTGGAGCAACATTAATTGTAATGTTCCAGGAACAACATCAACATAGCCGTATCAAATTGTGCTAAATCTGGTCCTATATATCGAGTTACAGTCTACAAATGGCAACATTAATGTTTACAGTGCAAGCACATTAATGAAGATGGCAAATTAAACCGCTGATGGCTGAAAACCATAGAGCAATTTCTGCTATATTGTGTTGATGTTTTAAGCAAACTTCAGTATTAAGTTGACTGGGGTGTGATTGACAGCTGAAATACTGGTTAAGGTTTTTGATTGGGGGGGGGCAACCTGGGTCCTGTTTTAGTGTGCTGTGATGCATGTAAGGCCTTGCAAGGAGGCCTCGCCTTAGCTGCTAAACCTGAGGAAAAAGGAACCTACCGTGCGCAGCATCTAACAACATAGATTAGATCCTAACATTAATGGCTACAGCCTGTCTGTGCAAGACGGACATTGATGCTTATCTCCGGCATGAGGGTATAGAGTAAATCCACCAACCGAGAGAGGTGTATACATCATCGACCTGAGTGTATGCAACACTACACCCCCTGCGGTCTGTAATTCTTAAATAAATGCATGAGAACTCAGTGTAAATGACAATGAGCCATCTGCTTTCCATACTCATCCTTCAGTCACATTCATTTTGGGTGGGAACACTTTTTTTAAGCTTCTCCATTCAACTGAACATCAAAGTAATGCATCATTGAATACGCTGAATGCTGTTGGAGTTATCAGTTATCTAACAAGCATCAGCAATAATTACTTTTGACTATAATTCCAATTAACTCCGCGGGTGATTTCATGTTTAAATACTTTAAATCCTGCCTTATCTTCCTGCCTGCTTTTTTTTTTTAGAAAACTGTTGTTCGTAAGATGCTGAAATCTCCTCTGCTTTTTGTTTGCCATCACCCTACCTCCAACATATGGTAAACTCATTAACCAAGATGTGAATTACCTATTAACTCTGCAGGAATCTGTCAGGTTATCGCAAATAAAGGTAATTTACAGAGGATGGAGCCACAAACAGCTGTCGGCGTTGCTTGAATCTGCCTTAGGGGGCATAATTTCAAGCAAACCTGCAGCACTTTAATCAGACTGTGGAGCAACTTCTTTTCGTTTAGCTCACTTGGTGAAACAGAGGCATTCAAATTTGGGTGCACACAAAAACAGCCCTGCTGAGACTGACTAAATTCTCGGTTCACTTTCAAGGAAACTTGGGAGCAGCTCATTAAGAGAGAACAAAACACGGGAAGTAGCTCCAAATAAATAAAGGAACAAAAGAATTGAAGACTGACTAATTTATGACAGATATTGAGCTGTTGTTAATCAAACTCTGAATACCTTATGTTACATCAGACATACTAACAAAGACATAATATAGTGTCAGGCAGTGATCATCATTAGCTATTAACTTGTGTTTTTCTCAATGTATACACCGATCAACCAAAACATTAAAACCAATGACAAGTGAACTGAATATCATTGACCATCTGTCTACGATGCAATGTTCTGCTGGGAAACCATGGGTCCTGACATTCATGTGGATGTTCTTTGACACATAACACCCATCTAGTGCAACACCTCAGTGCTTTGGCATTAGCTGTTGGCAATAAAACCACACCACAAATCATTCAGGAATGGGTCAAGGAAAGTGACGAAGAGCTCAAGGTGTCGTCAACCTGATGCCAAAGCTCCCTAGACTCCAAAATGATTTAGCATCCATGGGATGTGCCGTACTGAGTCCAATCCATGGAGGCCCCACCTCGTAACCCACACGAGTCAAATCTGCTGATTTCAGTCTTGTTGGTCACAAGATGGGGCCTCTATAGATCTGAAATCCCATGGATGCTTGATCAGACAGGGATCTAGGGAGTTTGAGTACCAGACTGGCACATTGAGCTCTTTGTCCTGTTCTTTGGCGCATTCCTGAATCTTTTTTGTGTTGTGGAGGGATGCATTGTCCTGGAGGAGGCCACTGCTATCAGGTATAGCCCTAACCATTATGGGCTGTATTTGGTGTGCAGCAGTGTAGATGGGTGTCATGTGTCAAAGAATGTCCAAATGACTGCCAGGACCCAAGGCTGCCTGACACAAAACTGCGTCCTGCAGAGCTGTTCAATTACATTCAAGTCACCTATTAGTGGTTATAATGTTTTGGCTGATCTGTGTATGATCACCACAAAGGGGAGAGTTGAGAGCTCATACAAGTTTGATTCTGTTGATCATCATTGCCAAAATCATCTTAAGGTTAATTAAGCAAGTCAGTTTTATTTATAAGACCAATATAACAAATCAAAATATTGCCTCGAGGGGGCTGAACAGCATATGACACCCTCTATCCTTAGCCTCTTAATTTAATTATATGCCCTCCAACAGGGGACAGGAAGGAAGACACCTCAGGAAGAGCAACAGAGCAGAGATCCCCCTTCCAGTACGGACAGACGTTCAACAGATGTTGTGTGTACAGAATTGACTATGACAATATGGACAGACTGCACAAACACACAGAGGCAAAGCCCAGTCACACCATTCACACAAATGTGAGATAGGAAATCAACAAACACAGGGAGGGAAAGCCAAGGAAAACATGCACGCGAGGGAGAGATATGAAGAATCTCTTGGACGGATAGATCGTGTAGGGATGAAGATCCAGTTTGGGGCTTCTGGAATTAACCACACGTACACGGAAGCTTAAATAAGTGTAACACGGTTTGAAGTCATTCTAATGAAATTCAAGATGTGAATTAGTGACTTTGCACCAAATCGTTAGTGATTGTGCACAGGTGAAAAAGGAGGTTCTTGGTGTTTTGTTGATCAAATAAGAGCGTCGGATCAAACCTAACATTAAATACAAGAGTCTTGGATTTTGAACTTTGAGAAAATAAATAGTTCCCAAGAGTTACTGTTACAATGATTAAACTCTTGAGAACATTTTGGGTAATTCTAATGCAAGATATAACATAGCATCTAGTTTTTCATAACATCCCATCACGGCCCTTACTTTAAAAGTCTGGGAATGACCATCTGCCCCTACAGGCGTACACAGCCACGTATAATCAGTATGGCAGACGACACGATGCCCTGCATTTCACATCAAAACATTTGGATATAGTATGATTATAGGAAACAATACAAACAGAACACCAGCGGCACTCACAGGTGACGTCTTACTATTATTATTATTATTATTATTATTATTATTATTATTATTTATTATTATTATTATTATTATTAATAATAATAATAATAATAATAAAAATAATAATAATAATAACAATAATAATAATAATCATCATCATCATCATCATCGATCATCATCATCATTATTATTATTATTATAGGAAACACACTGTTCTCTCACAAAGGTAGACTTCCACCATGTGAGTGCATGGCCACGACGCCCCATTGCTTTTCCAGTTAGTCTAGGACAATACAGTGATCTATGGTGTCAAAAGCCAGGCCGAGATCAAGCAATAAAAGTGCCAAGGTGAAATTTGAATCCATAATAAGGAGAGCATCATACACTACTCTGGCAAGTGCACTTCGCAGTGACAGACCCTGACGGCAAAAAGAAAATGTTCAAAAAGAATAATGTTGAATATGGGCCGAAAGTTGCTGAGACACGACTGAAGTTCAGTTCTTTTCAAAAATACCAGAAGCAGAGAGTGGGCGATGATTATTCAGAGACCTCAGATCAAGGTGTGGTTTCTTAAATAGAGGTTTAACTGCAGCAGTCTTAAAGCTAATATGGAAAACGGCAGTTGTAAGTGATAAATTAACAATATTCAACAATGTAGGTCTCAGAAATGGCAGACATCATTAAAAACGTTGGCTTGTAGGGGTCAGGTACAGGTAGATAGAAGCCAACAGCATCTTTGACTACATTTGAAAAGAAAGGGAGAGACTCTCATTTGTAAGAATAGAGACTATAAAAGATTCAACTTATGAATATTGCATATGCAGCCGCAGAGACAAAATACGCCATATGCATTTAATGTCGACATAAATGTGGACTTGGAGGTTTGTGAGTTCCTCACTGATTATTCCATGATTCTGCTAAAAATCTTCAATAACAGGTTTGAAGAAAATGTTTTCTGTAAGCATGAAACCACTGGCTATTGTCAATATTGTAAGCATGAAACCACTGACTAGTTTCAACATTGTAATTGTGAAACCACTGGATAGATTCAACATTAGTAAGCGTGAAACTACTGGCTATTATCAACATTGTAATCAGAAACAACTAGATAGTTTGAACATTGTAAGCGTGAAACGACTGGATAGTTTCAACATTGTAAGCGTGAAACCACTGGATAGTTTCAACATGATTAAGCATGAAACCATTGGCTATTTTCAGAAGTGTAAGTGTGAAACCACTGGATGTGTTTAAATGTGAAAACACTTTTGGACATTTCCCAGAGGTGTCTGTGACAACAAAAACGTTAAAAAAATGATATTCTTCTCTCTGTGGTAATGGCAAAAATGCTTTTTTTTTTCTTTGAGACAATCCAGCCATGTTTGTGGAGACAGAACCAGTCAAGCCAAAATATTTAATCTTGATGATTAGCAATGAAATGCCCCTTCATCGAAAAACACTCATGAATCTGTCATTACATTGCAACAGCAAGTGAAACACCTGTTACCCAAGTATGGAGGACCTCCACTAAACCATAAGACTACAGGTGCAGGTGTGTTTTTCACTGTGTCCCATATATCGAGAAGCAAGGTCAATGCTATATAATTACCACAAACAAGTTCGTGCAGTCGTTTATTGTGTACCTACTATATGGAATCACTCTCGCCAAGAGCTTTAAATGCTCCAGGGATCAGATGAAATGAACCGACATTCTAGGTGTGCATGAACCCTGCCAGTTCTTTATTGACCTGTAATGTAGAATCAGATCACTGGGTTGGTAAGAGTTTTGCCTCGGAGGAAAGCTAACACAGCTTTGGAAGAAAACCACCTCTGCACTCGTTGATCGGCCATTATGGTGTGTTGTGTTAAGATATCCATCGAAAATGTTTGCGCCGAAACTGGGGATATTACTGCAGGAAATCAAATCCATTCGAAAGTGCAATATGTAAGACTTCACTGATACATCTACAGATTGTGGAGGAATAACAGTTTGTGTTGCAACGCTTAGCACGCTAACCAGCTAGTCCTGGCCCTTCTGGATTCAAAGCTCCTGTGCTAGCAGTGTCAACACCAACACTTCCCCTGGTGCTCCAAGCTCACAGCCTGCACCAGCCTGGACTGAGCTAACGAGCTTACACCAGCTACAACTGACAGCAGTTAGTGGCTACTCTAATGATATACTGCCCCCTACTCAGTTGCTACATATTGCAGCTTGTTCAGAATATGTTCATTACGCAATGTGTTTAAGCCCCAGAACTATGATCCCATCGTTCAAAGTTATCTCTTTCAAATCCACATGGAAAATAGCTCAAAACCAAAATGATTCTGCCCCTCTTAACTAGACTAGCCAGTCGGGTTCCATTAGAGTCATGGCTAAAACAGTTGACAATTTTAACTTTGTATATTTTTCTGACTCCCAGATGAAAGCTGTGTGGGATAGTGCCCGAACCTGACGTCTCGCTGCCCCTTTTTACCACTTTTCTAAAATATTCAAGTAGCAGTGAAGATCAAGGTCAGCCTTGGATTTCAAAGCTATCTTTTTTTCTTTTTTGATTAAACCCACGTAGGAAAAGACATCCCGCTTCAGTACTTTACTGCACAAAATGTCCCCCCTCGCACAGTGTTTATTCGCTTTTAATTCTAAATCCAACAGCCAAACTTTCTTTCAATTTTAATATCCTCCATCCTCCGCAAGCCCTGAAAGTCACCTGCTACGCAATATGATGTAAACAATGTTGACTCGAATTATTTCTGCATCACTGTGTAGTTCTAACAAGTGCTATTTACATATAGAAGTGTGAACTTCAAAGCTCACATTCGTCTCCATTTAAAAACAAGCCCCCATTATAGTGAAGTCTTTGTTCTTGGACACACTGCTATAAATCACACTCCACGTTGTTATATAATACCTGCTTACTGCTGTGACTTACTGTGAGGACACATGGACCCGATCGACCCATATGGCATATAAGCCAGAATGCGGAATGTGTCACAAGCTGTTATACCTAAAGTAAATGCGTAGCTATGTAAAATTGTATTACTCACACCAGCTCTCCCGAAATATAACAGAAGACTAGCGCTTGCTCTGATATCAAAGTGACAAGTAATTTGGTGTGGACCCAGTCATCGAGCCCGAGCGCGGACATGTGGAGAGGACCCAGGAAGCGGCTCCAATCTGGCGGTGTCGATCATGGCAGATGGAGTGGACGATCGGCCAAGCGGCGTCTGTTGTCGTCGCCATTCACAAATAGCGCAGCGCATTGCGACTTCATGAGCTGATTAGGAAACAAGGCACATGCGAAGATGAATCGCCCCTCGCCCGCTGCGTAACATTAAAGGACACGTCCGCTTCCCCCCCTTCTTTGGAATGACAGAGGGATAGTCCGTCCTTCTGGTGCATTTTCTCGCTCCTTGTAGACATGAGAAACGGCCGCAAAGATCAAAGCGCAGAGTGTCAGCCGTTCCACAGGGAGGAGAAGCATGCATGGGGTTGAGAGTTGGCCCCGCTTACACGCTTGCAGACTGGTGGTACAGAGGGGGGTCGTCTGGGCGGGAGGGGAAGCTGGGACTGATATCCCAGACACTGATGCCGGCGGGGAATCTTTGAAGAACGATCTATACTTTATTTGAAGTCATGAGTAGGTTCCAAAGCCCAATTTTTCACATGATTTAACTTCATGACCTCTGGGTAAAAAGCAAATGCTGTCACACACTATCAGTAAATGTGCGGTATATGTTGTGTATTATGGCAAAAAACATCAATCTTAATAGGCTAGTTTGTACGCTATAGGGCCGCAAGTATCTGGACACTGATGTCTGTATAATTCTGTTTTAAGGCCGCGTCAAGATCACTCGGTGCCCATTACAGGTATGCTTGTCATGGTGTGGGTGTTTTGGTCATTCGTATCTTGTTTTACATAGATGTAGATTATACATTTCCACTTCCTGTCTTTGTCTTTTTTCTGCCCTTTTGTCTGTGCACATTTGTGTTCCATTTTTATATTACCCTTAAGTTTTCTTGGATTCTCCTTGTTTCCTTTGTGTCACTATGTTATTAATCGGTTTTGCTTCTTAACCTGCCTGACGATGTGTATCCGTATGGGTCCTTACCTTTCTGCAAAATATAACAACACTATGCAGTTTGAATCGCATTCATACAAAATCTAGCGGTGTGGCACCGTCCTATGGGAGTGTGTGGAATAGAGCATTGACCCAGACCCAGTGGAACCCGGCCCGGTTTGGTCATGTCCGTTGTCATGTGTAAGTATAGTATGAAAATAAGTGATATTAAAGCATCTTTATGTACCTTTTTGTAACCTTAAAGTAACATCTTCAAAGTCATGCTGTTACAGACCTGGGATCTGTATAAATATGCTAGTTGCTTTGCATTTAAAAACTTTGGGGGGGTGCCAAAGAGCACAAAATGCCATTTTCAACATATTGTTGTGGTGGACCAAGTGTTTGTTTTGGGGCAATGTTTGTCCTGTCATTTGCCGAGTTTTGTTTTTGCAATGCCTTGAACTCAATTCAGAGACTGATCGTTACTTTCCAGGCGACAAATATCGACCATAGTTTTAAGAGATTTTAAACAGCTAAAAACTAAGTGGGAAAACTGATGGTATGGAGGCGTTTTGATGTAGTTGACTATGTTGCGATTGGTTATGTAAAGGAGCTCTATGCTTTTTTATTTTTTTCCACTTTCCTTCAGTATTTTATATCGGTTCTTTCCATTTACAGATCTTGAGAGATACAAAAAAAAGGTCAAAAACAGCCTTTCACATTCACATTCAGACAGAGTATGCAGAACACCACCGTGCTTCAGCTTACATTAGTTGCATTTGACTCACTATACAAACAGAGAATAACAGAGAATTGACTACCTGGAGCAGAACTCCTAATGCCACAGCACCCAAGAATCTTTCTTGTCCAATAGTGTGTCTCCAACTTTGTTGCAACAGTTTGTTGATGGCACCCTTTGCCATTTGAACTTGACATTGAGAAATTGTTTCCCCAGTTTGGTGTGGAAAAACTTGAGTGGTCTGCACAGAGCCTTGACCTTGGTCCCGTCCAGCACCTCTGGAACAAATTGGAAGGCCAACTGTGACCCGGGCATTGTCGACCAGCATCAGTGCCCGACCTCACTAATGCTCCTGTGGTTGTATGGGAGCAAACACCTGCACCCATGTTCCAACCTTGTGTGGGGGAGGGTGGAGGGGGGGCTTTCCCAGAAGATTGGATGCTGTTATACTTTTGGCCCTGTAGTATATTTTGAAAACTTATACTCGTAACTTATGTGCATTTTTAGCTAAACAACAATCCACAAACCAACAACTGGACAGTGGGAGTAAAGCACTGCAGTAGCGGCAGCCAGCAAAACATTACAATGGTGAGCATCCACATGAGTTTGACCCCATGACTTATATCAAAAGTAATTCTTAGCACGGGGGTTTTAATCATTACTCCACATGGACACTATGGGCAATAAACCATTGGATAACTGGGTTGTGTTAGTCGTTCCTCTAGATTATGACCGCATCACTGTGCTTTTATATGGTGCAGTTTGATCAGGCTCTAGCACAGAGAGCGAGGGGCTGAGGTTTTTTTTTTTCTTTTGTTGACGAGCACCAGGCAGCATCAGACCCATCAGCACAGCCAAGCCGCGGTTATCACTTTTCCCCCATTTTACATCTTTGGTGATCAACGGTCTGTGCCAATCCAGTGGGATAATTGGCTGTACATCTTTGCCAGTGAAAAGGTTAATTAGCATGCTATTATGTGGGTGATTGAAAGCCATGATAAATACTGTAATGGGTTTCACTCAAGATTTGTTTTGCTGCGGTATGCCGCAATCAGTAATGCTTTCTGTTTTGTTGTTTTTTTTTCGTTAATTTGTTTGTGTTAAATGTATTTTTCACCGTATTTTACAGAGGCCTATACAGGATGCCTGAGAAAGATCTGCATGGCTGGGAATCTTATCCAGAGCATGATCAATTCAACTGTGTTGTATCCAAATGACACTGAATTTTTACAATTAAAAATGAAGCACTGTGCGGCTCAGCAATCACATATCTATTCACTCCGTCACATTCTATAAATAGATAACCAATGGCTCTATTTAAGTTTTTCCAGACTGGATTGGATTTCTAAGCCGCTGCACATGCAGAGTGAGGTTCCTATGTTAAAAAAAAATAAGATTAAAATGGATCAAATGTCCATGGCTGAAGAGAACCTGATTTTTGTTTCCCCCCTGATTGCACACACTAGTCTGAAGTTTTTTTTTTAAAACACAGAGGTGCAAAGCAAAAATAGCCCTATGCATTACCGTATTTGGGATGCTGGAGGGTGAAATAACAACACCATCTCGCTCACCGCGTCGCTGCCAGAGCAGAAAAACACACATACTCCATTAGTGTCCGGGTTTTATGCAGCTCCCAGTGTCTCCTTGCTAACATTATGTACACATTCCCCCATCAAGCCCATGACACATTCACTAGTGCAGTGCTGTGGTATAACGTGAAGTCCTGGTTGTTAAGTAAAACTAAAAAATAAAACTAGTTTCTGTAAGAAAAGTTAGCCTGAAAATGCACAATGAATCTCAATGTTTGTTTGTATTAAAGGTCCCATATTATGCTCATCTTCCGGTTCATACTTTTATTTTGGGTGTCTACTAGAAAATGTTTACATGCTTTAAGGTAAAAAAAAAAACAATTATTTTTCTCATACTGTCCGTTGCTGCAGCACTTCTGCTCATCCTCTGTCTGAACGGGCCTTTCAAGTGCCCGTTTCTTCAAGGCCCCCTTTCCCTAAAAGCCCAGTCTGCCCTGATTGGTCAGCTCTCACAGGCCTGAGCAGGCACCGCCCATTGTCTTTCCACATGGTGTTTTTGCAACCACAGCCATGCTGGGGGTGTGGTGAGGGCAGTAACCTTGATAGTTGTGACATCACAGTACAGTTTCTAAATTTTTTGTTGCTTTCAGGACACCACAGCGAAAAAGATGGAGCACCATCTAATTCTGGACAAGCTAAAGAGCAGCTTCAGCAACAGACTCCTTCAACCCCGCTGCCTTAAAGAGCGGCATAGGAAATTATTCCTACCTAGTGCCATCAGACTGTACAACGCCTCACAGCAACGCCCACACAATACACACACATAATTTAAATTACCTTTTATTTAAATTTGATCACTGTAACTAAAACTGCAACTTATCTCCTTATTTTGCACCTTAAAAATCCACTAAGTTCCAAATGTCAATATTGTGTATTGTACTGTTGTTAATATCAATATTTGCCCTTACCTCTGGATTGTATTTTGGATTTATTTGTATTTTTGATTTATTTGTTCTGCTGCTACGATGACCTAATTTCCCCTTGGGGATAAATAAAGTTATCTATCTATCTATCTATCTATCTATCTATCTATCTATCTATCTACCCACCCACAGTATTTCTAAAGCACCTACAAAAAAAAAAAAAAAATACATCTACTGAGCTTGTAGAAAGGCACATGAAAAAAGAAATGTTAACATTCGCTAGATAGCACTGGCAATGTTAATGTTCACTGGCTAGCTTTAGCAATGTTAACAACTGCAAGCCATGGGCTTATAATGAGACCTGGAGACAGTGCTGGAGGTGGAGCCTCACTCATTCCTACGAATGCTGCCAAGTAGCGCTGTAGACTGTATTTTTTTCTTCTTCCAATTAAGTGACCTCTAGATGCCATTGTGAGCAACAATGCGCAAAGTTGCTCATTGTTGCTTTAAAGAATTGAATACCTCACTTCTCGGTATGCTCAGCTAACTCACACAATCAATGTGTTTGTTTTTAGTGAGGGCTGGTTTGATTAATCACTGTGACAGTCTCCAGGATGAACCCATTCCTTCGATATTTTTAACCCTAAGATGTGAGTATCCTGCAGAAGCAGCCCTCCATCCATCCCATTGTTGGGGCCCGGCCCACAGTAAACCGGGCCATAAACCAAACACAACTGTTTGAATCTCACTCATGTAGCCAGTTTGTAATCTCTGCCAGAAGGGGACTGCTTAATCACAGGAGTGGGGTGAGATATCGCTGTCGGCAGACGTTTGTCTACCACTTTGGTAATCTATAGCCTCGTTCCCAATCATGATCGCATTATTACCCACACGTACAACGAGTGGAGAGAGGGAGGATGCAAGTATTTTTCATGCCAGTCATACATCTCCCCTGATTGAAATTTCCATAACATCCTGCGGGGGAATCATTGTCATGTATTATTCATATCAAACAACCCTTAAGCATTTAATAGAATCATGTGTGAACACACAAACAGGTGCAGGTTTGGATTAGTATGCATGTACGTGCAAGACACTTCGCTGTCATTGAAAACAATGTTGTTCCAAATAAAATAAAATGAAAACATGTCAGCAAAAAGTGTTAATTACGCACACACTTGACAATAAATGGACCTGGACCTTGATCCAGAGATGCAGACCGAAACTCGTGCACTGATACTCCACAGCCGCTGGCAGAGCTGTCACAAACATTTAAGGCAGCGCTGACTGGAGGTCATGATGCAAAATAGCAAGAAAACAGCATCCTAGTTTAGTGTGTTACGCCGCACTGACCCAGCCCTTAAGGCCACCCTAAGGTGAATGTGTTAATGGGGCTCCTCACTGCTACCAACAACAGTACTTTTTTTTTCAAGCAGGGAAACGGCAGGAAAAAAAAAAACAACTATCTGTCATACAGGCATCCCTATGAGGCCATGTTGCTCAATACACAATGGAGAAACACACGGGTTTGATGAAAAATGGAGTTATAGCTTTGCTATTCTTAGAACATAAAGACAGCGGGGCTGTCAGTTTTATTTATACGGTCATGTGTGGAGAAATAACTGTTGCTGACCTGTTCGGTTTCAGAATATATGGCCTAAAACTGCAACAGAGAGTTTTAATTGAAAACCGCCTTATGGTGTGCATTTTTCAGTTTCTAGTAGATACCGTATGTTGGTGGAGATCACTTGTTGGTTCGAATTTCCTTTAAATTAAGCCTTTGAAGAAGTAAAACCAAAATAAATGTTGTTATTCTGTAAAGGTATAATTGTGTCAATAGTAACCTATAGCTAAAGTACATATGTTGACATGTACATAAACTTTCCAATTCCAATTGATTAAACACGTCACATTGTACAAAAAAGTTTGAATTCACTAGTAAACGTGTTAACTTGTTAACTTGTTAAATGTCTCTTAGCGGTTTGCATTCCTCCCGTGTTGATTTGCTCATTGTCAATCATGTCTTTTGTCTAACAAGTGGCAGCAGCTTCACAGTTTAATGCAATGACACTGCATCCGAATGAGGCACAATCAAACGGTCTGTCGCTGGCACGTACGTCTGTGTTGGACTTGTACAACTTGAATGAGTTTTTTTCAAAAAAATCTGTTCCCCACTGTATCCGACACGTATTAATTTGGCTTAGCTGCCGCATTTAATCTGTTTTTTTTTCTCCCCCCTCCCCCTAATAATAGTTTAGCGACTTAAATTTGTAAAGAAAAATGGATTTGTCTTCAGTCCAGAAAACTCAAATTGCAAACAGGCTGTTAGTGAAGTGGCATTGTTTCAACAGGGGGGCGGGGTGCCAAACCGAGGCTCATATGGATGCCGCCTTGACGATTGCCCGGGATTTTTTTTTTTTTTCCCTATTGGGCTTACGACGCTTCTACGCCCTCTCTCCGCAGTGACAGGCCATTTTCAAGGGATAAACATAAAGAGGGAATGAAATGGTAAAGAAGATAACCTCTCAGAGAGCGGGATGGAAATAGATGATGGAACGTCAAGAGAGATGTACCTGAGTAATAGAACGCATGGTTGATGCATATGGTAAGCGGTCAAATTTTCCCAAAGTATACATTTATGTGTTTATATCTGCCGTGTGTGTGTGTGTGTGTGTGTGTGTGTGTGTGTTTCCGTGAAACCACATTAAGAGGTCTCTCAGCAGAAACATACAGTAGTGGAACAAGGGGGGGTGGGGGGGGGGGGTGGGGTGTCTCTAACCACCACATCCTATTCAATTTCACATTTCACGTCAAGGCCACATGTAATTACCGGGGAACTTATCTCGTCATCGCCTCGCCATCAGTGCCTTCAAAGCCCAGTCAAAAAATGCATATATGCTTTTGATCCAATATCTCTGCCCCCTTTATCATGTTGCAGCGGGATTATTGGGATCACTGTCTGTCGGAAGCAATCTGAGGGGCCCCAGATAGAAGCATGACCGGCCAAACTCTGTTTTTCTGCTTGGTTAATCTGACAGCACCTTCTGAGGAGATCCAATTAAATCTCTCCTTCAAAGAATATGTGACTGCTGGAGCATAGATGAGATGAGAAGGATGGGCGGGGAGGGAGGGGGCGGCGGGGGTGGGCTGGTGGGGAGACGAGAGGGTTGGAGGGAGGACGGGGTCTCTTCTGTTTTAATCATTCCAGATCAGTGTCACACTATTTAACCAGCCCCTGCACACCAGAAGAATGCGTTTGGGAGAACAGGGGGAGATTAAAAAGCTCTCGTGTGTGTGTGTGTGTGCGCGCGTGTGTGTTTTGCGAATGGATGCATGCGAGTCGCAGGGCCGAACTGATAAACACATCATATATCTGTTGATTAAAGGTGATAAGATGAATAACATCTTAGATCGGAGTCACCAGCGCCTATAATTACAGCGCTAAGACGGAATTTCACGGTGAAACTCTGTGGGTTTTTTGTTTTTTCTTTGCGCCACGGGTTGCCGCGCGAGGCTCGCCATGTCAAAAACACGTGCTTTTGATTCACCATGTCGCTCATGAGTTTGGAGTGCACTCATATGATCGTGATACCCGCTTCCAATATTTGTGTCGTTTTTTGTGTCTTTTTTTCCTTGGCAAATGACTTCTGTAGCAGCAGATTTCTCCATTCCTGTTGGTGGGGGAACACAAAATAAATTGTTTTGCTGAGCTGGAGAATATCTCCCGAACAAGACGCCCATACATTATGTTAAATATATCAATATTAGACCTCCTTTGAATTCTTTCCAGAGGCCCCGTGTTTACTGAGACATACTGTGGTAATACAGTTTTATCAAGTCTGAGACTAATTGTTTGGTGGTGGGATCCCGAGGGGAGGGAGCCTGTTGGGATGCGGGGTAAAGAGGATGGCAACCTCGTTGTTAACACACATAATTATGTGCGTTTCTCCCCAAAAAATCTGGAGAAAACGCAGAGACTATGCGTCGCCGAGGCGCCGTCGACTCGCTCCCCTTCTCCCAGCCATCTCGCAGTCACCGGTGCATGCCGGTGGCAGCCTCTGCCAAAGTGAGTGGCCGATAATTATAATACGCACGACAGGTATTTTTCTGCTAATTAATTTTGGGATAAGCAGGCAACCGTGCATGTTTTCCACTTTATTAAGCAGCGGTGGTAAAGTGCCGGCAGTTTAAAGTGTGTCCTAGTTTTCCCAGCCCCGCCGGGATGGATGGGTGGATGGATGGACGGATGATGAAGGGAAGCCGAGGGGGGGGGCGAGGTGAGGATACCAAACTCCAACTCGCAGATGTGAGAGATGCGGATGGATGGATGGCTGGATAATTGCACATATTAAGTGTATAGTAAGGGCCTCATGTCAAGTTGAGCCTGTCAGAGCTGAGATTCCACTACAAAGTATCAAGCCTCTAAAGCGGCAGAGGTGCTGACTCTCCCATAATAGTGTTTAGACCGTCTCTGTCCTCTCCCTCATCCACACGTTTTTGTGTGGAGGAAAAAAAAAAAAAAGCCTCTTAGGGCTCAAAACCGCTTTAATAGAAACTCCTCAATTTTTATTTATTTATTTTTCTTCTCCCCTTCCCCTCTCGCCGGAGTGTACACTGAACACTTCGCCACGGCTAAAGAGATCCACAACACAAATGTAATGGTTTCCCATCACAGCGTGACAGCTGCTGCGAACAACGCGCTGTGACATCCTGCAGAGTGGATAGTCCACAGTGGAAGCGATCCCCCCCTCCCCACACATACACACATACACACACACCACCACCACCAAATCTCCCCATAACCTCTAATTGTCAGAGTGAAGTGTGTGCAATTGTCCCAGCTGTCTGCGGCATGCTGAGCCCTCTTATGCCAGCCTTTTTATTAATGAGATACGCAGTTATTGTAGCAGTTCACATTCCGCTCACTCTAGATTGCTTCGGATGAAATATTTGGTTTGCTCCAATTTAGTGATACAGATATCATATATGTATATATATATATATATATATATATATATATATATATATATATATATATATATATATATATATATATATATATGTATATGTATATATTTCTCATAGGGACTTGAATTATACATCTTTGTTGCTATACTCAGAGGGAGATTGTTTTAGTCGCTACGCAAACCAGTCCAGACATCCATCAGACTGACTTAGCGGTTCTGCTGTTATTACCAGAATTATTTATTTGAGTCTTTGTTTCACCTCATATTCTAGCAAAGTGTTGGCTTGTTTACAACCCATAATGCCAGACTGTTTATCTTTCTTGCCCTGTCAAACTTTTAGTCGTGGCATTATCGGAGAATGTATCACCAAAGTTACCGAAACCAACATCGTAACTTTATAACTGACCTCATTTCAGTCATGGGATGAGCATTCTAACAAACTTCCATATTTTAGTATTCACGTTAAAGGGGCACTATGTAGTTTTGAATTCAAACTCTCAATACGAACGAGGTGATAATAAAGCTCAGAAATATTTATCTTTTCCATAACTGTATAAACAAGATGCTCTCAGAGGAAAATAAGGTCCCCAGAACACTGTTTGAAGATAGAAAGGTGGCAGGGTCCGCCACATATTAACAAAGTAGAACAGCATTAAATTGCCGTTTTCCTTACAAGAGATATTACATTGATTTCCCCATTTTTTTGATGTGTTGTGTTTGTTGAGTTCCACAGCAGATAAAGAAATATAGATTCATAGGAAAAAAAAAAAAAAAAAACTGTTGTTAATTAAATAATCAAATCTTAAAATGACTGGTAATATTATATGCCACATAAAACGGTTGAGTTTATATCTATTTAGCACATTATAAATCTCCATGTTAATGACTTTTGGTTTGAATTCCAACACGATCAATGATTACTGTCGCCTAATATACTCAGCGTGATTCTATAAATCACAGCGGAGCACTTTAATGCCTGTAACGTGGCAGATAAAAGCAGGTAATGCACTTGTTCATTTGTTAATCTTTTATTAAGTTCAGCATGCCAACCTGCATTTAGCTGATGGAAAATAGAATTAGGTGATGAGCTGCGGGACATTTCTGTCATCGCGCTAATGCACGACTCAAGTTGTTATTTATTTATTCTATTTTTTTTTTTTTATGAATTGTCGCCTCGCTCTGCTCACTGGTTTTATGGAAATGAGAGTCAGACCTGGGTGACCACGTGCATCACAGGTACACAGTATTACGGCTAATGATCTGCCAGGTGCAGTGGACCGCGGAACACACGTGAAGCATGCTCGGGCTTTTACCGCGCTTCAGTGATCGTGTGTGGCAGGGCGCCATTTCTAGGCTCTTAGCCGGTTGCACACATCTGAAGTTTGAGCATCAGACGTGAACAGACTGCAGGAATGTTTGGCCTTGGATGTAACAGGGTATCTGTATGGAAGACAATTAGGGACACTGTAAAAAATATTTTTTTTAAAAAAAGAAAAGATTTTTTTTTTTTTTTTTCAATTGTGAATTATTTATCAGATTTCAGACTTTTCCAAGAATTCTAGGATCAAATTGATATTGAAAATTCTAAGAAATAAAGTCAGAATTGTGGAAAAGAGTCAGAACTCAATTGTTCTCACAACTCTTACTTTTTTCAGAATTCATAGATTAGATTTTTTATCTACATTCATAGAAAAAAAGTCTGAAGTGTGAAAAAAGAAAGAGTGGCCCTATTCTGACTTCATTTCCCAGACTTCTAAGACTTAAACTATAATCAGAATTCTGAGAAAAAGGTCAGAACTCTTCTTAAAAAAAAAAAAAAAAAAAAAAGTGTTAGAGTGGCCTTAATCCTCCTCCGTAGATCAAAGTCAAACAGCAGTGACTACAACATGCAGTACTGCACCAGCAGCCATACACCGGCACTATGCCTCCATTTGTCTGCCAAAACTTCCACACTAGAAATCATTTCTATCTGCAAACATATACAAGCACAGTTTTGTCGCTGCATGAAAGGAAATCTTTGTTCCGAGACAACACAGTGATGCAATTTTTATTTATTTATTTTTTCTGTCTCCCCTCCTCACCCAGCAGTCCCCATCTCTGTGAGGCTCTCCCTCCTCGGCTGCGAAATGACGACGCATTTGCATGACGAAAAAAGAAACACGGGTCTCTTTGATATGCCTCTCCTCTTCATACCTCTCCCCCCCCACACTTTAGTTCTTCTTGCAGGCCCCTGCTCACTAGGGACAGATAATTGTCTGGAATCTTGCTCCCTCTTCCCTCTCGTTCCTCTGCTCGGCAGTAATGATGGTAAGCCTTTTGAGGTGCAACAGGGCTAGGGAACCAATTACGGATTCCGAGTTCAGCTGGGCCTCGGAAAAAAAAAAGGGGGGGGGGGAGGCAGGAAGACCACACTGCTGCACTTTGTTAGCTAATAACACCGAAATTAGCCATTAACAGTGGCTTTATTTTGTTTGAGATCACGCCCCGGGTGAGTTCACAGGGTTCTTTTGTGCGCAAATTTGCCTTCGAGTCGATGGAACCCGCTAATACCGATTGTTTAATTGCAAAAAACGGGGGGGGAGATGATAGGGAAATAAAGGGGATTTCGGTCATCTCAGGCAAAAAAAAAAAAAAAAAAAAAAAAAAGAGTTGGAGGCCTCTCTCCACTTTAAGCTAGATAATCCTCTAAATCAAGTCAAACATGTAGCCCGTTCCTCCTCCTCAAAGGGTGATAATCAATTACAAACACCAAACCATAATCGGGGTTTTCTCCCAAAATCTCTGGAGCAAGTGGGTCAACATGTTGCGTTGCATTAATGATGGTGCACTCCTTGCACTTTCCACATTCCTCCTGACTCCCCCCCCTCCCCTGCACTCGCTCTCGTCTTCTTCTCCTCTCATTGAATCACTTTCTCTCCCTCCCGTGCACTCTGGGAATGAATGCCTCAGCTGCAAATTTCCATCAGACTTGTGAAATGAGTGCCAAAAACAAAGACTGCAGCTGTGTTTTTTAACCAAGGGAAGCCTTTTGTTTCAGGAACGACTTGTGGTGCTGTTGCCTCCCCTCCCCTTCCTCCTCCCCTCGCCGCCTCACACCCCTTCCCTCCCACTCCCGTTGTCTCATCCGAGTTAGCAGCCCGGGCCTCCTCTTCGCTGAAAGATTCGTCTCCTCGTGAGAGCACGGGAGTCTGAATGTTCCATCCCGCCGCTTGCATTTTCACCAAGGCTTATTATGCCTGCGATAAGGCCTTTGGCTGCACACACAGGAAATATTGATTACCCTACCAGGCAACAGCGGGGGCACGAGAGCGAGTGACGGGAGGCTGACAAAAAAAAACGGGTCAAGTTATCTTGCAAAATATCAGAACCGAGAGCGATGTCAAGCACAATCAGTCTTTTTTTTTCTTATAATGCAAGAGGATTCAGGGGGCCCCAGCGGTGTGTGCTCTGCCAGCTAATGCGCAAAACAGCCCTTGATGATAAAGCTCTACCTGTCTGCAATAATCGCGGCGAGCGCCGTGCACCGCTAGCCGAAACCCGCGAACGTGCCTCATCAAATTCTGTGTGATCCTCTGCCAGAGAGGCGGGGCGGCGAGGTCAGAATCGCTGTAAAAGAGACACTAACGGCGCAGCAATTATCAAAAGATTCTGGAAGAATTCGCAGAGAAGGTGTTTTTTTGTTTTTTGTTTTTTACTTTTACGAGTCGTTGGAACGTTGCAAGCCGAAGCGTCTCTTTGTGAGACCGTGATGAAATAAACGCCCCGGAATGCAATAAACACTGACAAATGCAGGTAGCCCGGAATGGTTCACATGGGGAATTTCTGCTTTAAAATACTTCAGATACTTCCCCGAGAGTCAAATGTCTCGCAGACAATCAGGGTAGGAGAGGCAGAAAAAAAAGAATAACCTTGACTTCTTATCGCTGATGTGCAGCTTAGCAATGCTCCGCCAAGAGTATATATTCATACCTGTGCAGCCTTCATTCAACAAGTTCATTAAAGAAACAAGTAATTTGATTCTTTCGGAGTGGAAATTGTTCCTCTGGGCAGGTCGGTTTAAGCCCCTCAAGTTTGTTTCAAGGTAGGTTAGATGGCAGGGGGCGATTTTAATGTCTGCAGGCGGCTCGATTTGCAGAGGAACGCTTCAATAATTGAACGCCGAAATTAATTCGATTAGAGGACAGCAATAAGAGGCCGGTGTTTACACGCAAATCCACGGACAGTCGGCCCCGTCGAGAGTCGCGTCAACGGCGGTATCAATCACACTCAGAATCGATGTCAGCCAATACGAGTCCCCCGTTGTTCCTCTTTTTTTTTTTTTTACTCTCCCCCTAATCAACATATTGCAGAATGTGCGGCCTTGCTGTGGGGAAGGTGGTGGAAGGGACAGCCAGGCTTAGAGCGGAGGCGGAAAAAGAAGTGAAAGATCTTCAAAGCATCTGCTTTACAAGTCTGATGTATTCTCACTAGCTGTGTTAAAATCCTTTGTGTCTCATTAGGCTGAGATTTTGGGACGGTGCCTTTGTGCACTGGACAAATTCTGTTTGAAATGCAAGGGGTGGGGTGGGGTTGGGTGGGGGGGGGATCTCAGTGCTGTAGGCAAACCCATGGGCTCTGGCTTTGTTAGTGAGAAAGAAGAGGGTCACTTGTCTCAACCAATAAATGCTTCATTTTATCTTCGTTTCTAATAAGAGAAGTAAATATTTATGATGGGGTTGATTAAGTTAGTACACAAATACCTATGTGGGTCTCCAAACCAAAAAAGGTTTCACTGGATTCAATAGATGAATAAAAAGAAAAAAGGTTCTCGACTGCTGATCTGATTTTGCTGAGTGGTTTCCACTGGCAATAACAGCGTCTCGAGTTGCATTGCATGAAGAAACTGCGCGCGAGTGCTGGCAGCCTCCTCCCCGCTGTTTTAAGAGCTCATGTTGACACGAGACGCCGGCATCAGACCCGACATTAACTCCGTGTTTGCACATGAAAGCCGACTCACTTACAGGCTGAGCTGAACTTCAATGCGAACAATGCACTGCAGTGACATCCAAAAAGAAGAACTCCAAAAGGCAGTACAAAGTGCCTATATTGCTTATATGCACGCTTGTTAAATTTGGAAGTATGCAAAGTTGATAACAATAAGCGTTAATCAAGAGCATTGCTACACACCTGTATGAGACAGACGGTATTGTGAAAGCTGAACATTGTCCGATCAACCAACCCTACTTGATCAAAACAGCATTCTGATCACAAAACATGCTGATTCACTCATGTCAGGAACAGGATCGAACTCTGAACCTCTTGAGCTAAATGGAGATGAATCCCCCAAATATTTATTTTTTACATCATCGGTTGCGGCGAGAGCAGCTGAGCATGAGAATGTATTTCATGCTCAGTGCTGAAATCAAGTTTAAAGAAAGGGGAAGGTGAGCGGGGAGTCAGCCGGCAGTTGATACGGCAGTAAATGAGTTTGACAGTACTCTGCCTATCAGTCTGAGTTTAGATCTTCTGAACTCCATCTCATCCGTGGGTTAGATGTATTCATTTTGATGCCCTGTGCTTTCTCTTACAAGATCACCAACAACAACGGAAATAACACAATATCAACAACAACAACACAGCACTAATAACAATGGGAAATATATAAACTCAGCTAGCACCAGCAACAATTAAAGTGATACTGGTCATACGACAATGGCAATGGCTACGACTACAACTATAGCAATGACAACAACAACGGTTACAATAAAATATACAATGGCAATAGCAATAATGGCAACAACATAACACAACAACAGCAATGGTAATTATGGCATCAACAACATTAACGACAATGGTAAGGACAACAACAGTGTTATAATGGAAACGAAAATGGTACATATGGCATCAACAACAATAATGATAATGGTATTAAGGGCAACTACAGAAATAATAAAGACAACAATGACTATGGCAAATATAGCAACACCAACGGCAATGTTCATAATAATTCTAACAGCTACAATAGTTATAATGTCGACAACAACAATATCCACAATGATAATA
The DNA here is from genome assembly GCA_963678695.2 of Diplodus puntazzo. Classification (NCBI taxonomy): domain Eukaryota; kingdom Metazoa; phylum Chordata; class Actinopteri; order Spariformes; family Sparidae; genus Diplodus; species Diplodus puntazzo. Next base: position 12,688,380 of record OZ023178.1, read on the forward strand.
ATAGTAGCAACGCCAATTGTATTGAGGCAAACACAACTAACTGGCACTTAAAACAATAACAGAGATAATAAATACGACAATGACGAACATAAACAGAGAAACACCGACAATAATAGTAATAATAGCGACAACAAAAACTACCTCAACCACTGAAAACAGAAACGATAACAATAATAGAAAGAACAACAATGACAATGCATTGATGATGGTAATAAGCAGCAGCACTACCGCCCTCAACAATTAGAGAACTATTGCAATAATACCGGCACCACTGACAATATTGACGACAGAAATCAAAGTGAAATCACAATTTTGACGGCACCAACTAAAAACTCACCGCCAGTGAGGAAAAACAGCAGCAACAATAACGACGATAGTATTCACAAGAACACATTAGCAGCATGTAGCGCTTTATTTACTGAAATGGAAGAGGCACTTTACCTGCCTTAAACATGACCACCACCAACCACAGTAACAACAATAGCAAGACAGTCAATGGCAACAACATTGTTAACATTAACACCAAGACTAGCAGCAGCACCATCTCCACAATCACAGCTGAGTACTACCAATAGTTCACAGTATTGTTTTTTCATTTAAAGTCATGGACTTAGACTGTTAAAGTCGAAACCATCCTACTATACGCATTGACTAGGTTGTGACTGACAGGAAGGGGGTATTTACCTATCGACATATTCATTCAATGGGAGAAAACATGGAACAGGAACCCTATAGTTGATTCCAGCTGTTTGATCAAAGTTATTGTCTGCTTACAACCAATAATTGTAATTAAAGCACCTCTTCCTGCGTTGCCTTGATCATCTTGATTTTCCAAAGTGCATTTATTACACACTGTGCTTTAGGAGAGTTTTACTATGTGTCTTTAATCATGATGCATGCATATAATAAGTTGTGATTTAAAAATGATGGGGGGGAGCAAGAAATTGAGAACAGGCCTTCAATAGCACTGCGTGGTCTGTGGTAATTTGATTAGACCAGAAATCCGGGGGTCACCATTTCTGTTAATCCCAGCTTCATAGAAATCTGCCCCACTTAGCCTTACAGGCAAATGATTGATTTTTTTCTGTGCCCAGTTATTTGTCCAGTAAACCAAAAACATGTCAAGTGGTTTAGAAGGGATACATTGTGTTGACATGGGAGAGAACTGGGGCTCCAATTAGGGTTCTGCAGACTTGTGTAACGCTGCGAACTTGCCCTTTCCATCCCCCCGTTGTTCATTCGGCTCTTGTCTTCTCTAATTGCGCTGAAGTCGGCTGTTCATTTATTCACATTCAATAATAACGGTTATAATTGAGCTCAAAAGGAGGACTCTGCGAGGTTCACTCCCCAAAACGATGTCTTCTCTGGTTCTTTGTAATCACAGCTTGTAAGCACAGCTTGAATGGGAAGTACTTACTTGTTTTCACTGAGAAGTTTTTTTTTTTTTTTTTTTTGGGGAGGTATGAAACGATTCTATCAAAATATGCCTGAGCTGGTTTTTTGGTATGTTCACTGAGAAGAGCACATCTATCCATTTAAGTGTTTCTTTAAATTGCATCAGGCAGGCGACTTTGTGAGTCATTCGCAGTAAAACGTTTTGCACAGGGCCCGCGTGAGTAAAACAAATGGTTTGTTTGAAGGTATTTACAGTCAGAGGGAGCCGCTCAGTCAGTGGTAAAAGCTTGAATATAATCCTGGAACCTGGACAGAAATCAAGATATGATGCATTCACATATGGATGCATCGCGCGGCCCCCTCAACAGCTTGAGCGTTAACCTTTCCAATATGAACTGGGTGTGTTTTCATGAGCCTTGAATCAAAGATTAAAATTTGATTACCAAATCTCTCATGATGCTCACTAACCCGGCATTGCGTTTCAAGAACAGTGATTATAGGCTAAGACGGCAAATCAATTATGATGTAAGTGATTTTTTTTCCCAACTTTCTGCAGAGGTTCGACAGATCTTTTACTTCTTGGCCCCTTTTTTATTTAATGAGCTCTCTTCAATCGCAGGCCTGCTTTATATTTTAGCCTCTCCACCATGGTCCCTTACATACATCTGCACAGTTCGCACAGAACCTAAATAACAAGGTCTGGGTTAATACTTGATTCTGATTGGCTGCAGAGTGTATTGATTTGGGGACAACGACATGACTGGCTAGCTTGCTAGTGTCGCTGTTGAGCATACTGTTAGATAATATAAATTGGTCAACAACGCGCTGTGACATCCTGCAGAGTGGATAGTCCACAGTGGAAGCGATCCCCCCCCCACACACACACACACACACACACACACACACACACACAACCACCACCAAATCTCCCCATAATCTATAATCCATAATATATATATATATATATATATATATATATATATATATATATATATATATATATATATATACACATTTCTCATAGGGACTTGAATTATACATCTTTGTTGCTATACTTTGAGGCTTCTCAGAGAAAACCAAGGGAGATTGTTTTAGTCGTTGCACAAACCAGTCCAGACATCCATCAGATTGACTTAGCGGTTCTGCTGTTATTACCAGAATTATTTATTTGAGTCTTTGTTTCACCTCATATTCTGGCAAAGCGTTGGCTTGTTTACAACCCATAATACCAGACTGCTTAACTTTCTTGCCCTGTCAGACTTTTAGTCGTACATTACTTTTTAGAGAATATATTTATTTACTTTGTTTATCTCTCGTTGCTAAGATTCCGTCTCGGTCCTGTCATTTAAGTTTCATTTAATTTGTGTTTGATGCGTTTTCTAGGTTTTTGTCTTGTCTTGTTTCAAGCTCCTTCCCAGCCTGATATTCCCTCCACACCTGTCTTGTATCAGTCTAATCAGCCCAGCCCTGGTCCTTGGGTTCTTCCCTCGTCTACTTTCCCTTCAAACCGGTCTTGCATCTCCATCGTTAGCCCAGTCCTGTTCCTCGTGTTTTTCCACTCATGACCCTTACCTGTTTTTTTTTGTTTTTTTTTCCCGCCTTGCTCCACCTTCCCCTTATCCCCTCGTTAGTTTAGTTTGTATTGAAATCCAATCGTAAGAAAATTCTTTGTCGAGGCATCTGTTTAGTTTTCCTGCTCTCGTTGTTCCGCTGTATTTGCCAACTTTATTCCAGTTTGCTTATCGCAGAGACGATGCGCTTTACGCAACTAGCAATGGCGCGGGGGGGGGGGGCTCCGCAATGTTGATGAACAAGGAAAGGAAGCACAAAATGAAATTTACATGAGGTCATGAATCAAGGATCTGTGGAGGTTTTGAGCCGACAGCTCGTGCAAACCCGTCCACCCCCACCCACACCCACACCCACACCCTTACCCTCACCCAGCAAACACCCATATCTGCCAACTCCAGAGGCGTGACCTCACTTCTCACCGATGCAAACCGCAGCTGTACTGTAAGCAGTCCTGTGGCTGCGGGTAGACACGGCGGGACGCTTGAACAACCGGGAGACGCTGACGACGGCGAATGCTAATGACGAGCAGGATTCCGGGGTGAGATAAATCACGGCGGGAGGATGTTGCGAGACCCGCCTCGACTTATGCAAAACGCTTACGCATCTTTGCTGAGGGCGTATTGCGGTGAGAGTTTATCAAACTTACACGTGGCGCTCACAGACGTCCCACTGTTCAGGAACATTTTTCTCGGCTGTCACTTTACTGACGGATGTAAAACATGCAGAAAAAAAAAACAAAAAAAAAAACGCCGGAGCAATGTCTCTTATTGCCGTGCCACAAATAGAAATGCTCTCTTAAGAACACAGATGTCATCCTTGGTGACAAAGGATGCCATCACAGATGAAAACTGTTGCGATGCAATGTTAATATTAGCAACATGTCACAGCATTTAGTGTGCAAATTGCAAGAAAAACAAGGCATTCCTTTTGACAGCAGTTTCTATCTGTTGGTGTGATGGATGAGTGAATTCTCAAAAGGGCACTGTCCTGTGTATGTGTGTGACACGTCGCTGATCTCCTCAAGCTGACAAAAGAATAGATACCCTGGATTATTTGCCTATTTTCCGAGCTGTGCATAAACCAAGTCTTTTTCCTCAGCTTTGATTTATCTTTGATGTGCTAAGTTCATTAGCGGCAATCACTGAGGCTTGTCAGAACCGCGCTAAAGTGATTTTGTTAATGACTCTGGAGATGGATCATCCTGATGTATGTAGGCGTCTCGCAAGGAAAACAGAATAATGTGGCTGCATTTGAAGCTCCGGCTTTCCATAGGCTCATCGAATGCTCGCTCCGAATAGTCAATACCTTCTCATTAGCAAAGGGAGGCATCAGAAAAAAAAAGAAAAAAACCAAAAAACAAAACAGAAGTTGTCAAAAGTACAGTACTCGCCCCGAAGTTGTAAAGGTCGGATCGCTAAAACGCAGAGAGCTGCACCTAATAGCACCACAACACGGAGAGAGGATTATTGGAAAATGTTCAAAGCCCTTTTTTTTTTTTTTTCGCAGGGTGAGAGGTATAAGAGCAGACCAACGCATAGATGCTTTTAATTTGGAGTCCTGCTCATCAAACCTGCAAATGTACGTCTAAAATTCAAAATCTTTTTTTTTTCCTTTAAAGCGCCTGTGTTCATTTATATATCAGGAGTAGCCCATATTTATTTCTTATGAGACCTATTTAAAGCGACTGGAGCAGAGCTGTCCAGATAAATAATACATCTGAATACGTCCCTTATGCCATGTTGCGACGACGTCTGCGCCGCGTCTTGTGACCCATGCGGATTTAATAGGCCGGCAACATGCGTCGTGCTGTTGTTATTGATTTTAAATGACACAAAGAATAAGCGCCTTACACTGATGTGCGCGCCAATGTTATCATGTTAGCCCGGAAAGGCCCCGGCAGACGCTCTTGCGCTGCCCCGAGGGTCCTGCTGTAGAGGCCTAGCTGAGCCCTCTCTCTCTCTCTCTGTCATCCACACATCCCACCAGCTCCCGCGGGCCTCCACCGCACCGGCGTAACCATTAGGCCGCTGCATTGATCTCCGCTCTCTCATATAATGGGGGCGGCTAAACACACACAATGCGAGCGTCGCCCCCTAAGGAGCTTAGTTCTGCCGCAGCCACTGTTGATGCAATTAATGCATTATTTAGCGGAATCAGCGATTAGAACGCGCACAATTCGACTTTCGCCGCGGCACAATATGGGACGCTGTCATTTCCCCTCGGCGTGGAGACAGATTTACACAACGAGGGGAGCGACTGTGACAGAAACCCACGCCACCAAATGTGAGTCCGTGTGACGATTTCCCCCGTGGGAGAAAAAAAAAAAAAAACAATTTGGGACAAAATGACAAAGAATCCATACATGCATTTTCTCCATGTGAGCGTTCGTGGTGGCCGCAGTAAAAGCCCTCAGTGTTTTGATCGCGCATCATGCAATGTGTGCCGTGTTTAAGAATAAAAGGGCAGGGTATTGATTCCCACGCTGCAGAGTTTATCAACGGTTTAATTTTCACTACAGGCTTGTGAAAGGCCCCCTTGTTAAGGCATCGATCTGAACCTGGCAATCATGAAGGCATTCATGACAATCTACGAGTTCTTAGCGACGCCTCGTAAAAGTTGCTTTGACAGGGTGTAAAATGGTGACGCAAGGCAGACACAGGGGCGGATTCACATGTCATAAAACAGATGCTTTACATACCACTGCAACACGTAGGGCAGTTTATAAGATTGTCACATGCATGTTCCATGGATGTTTGTCAGTCGCCTTGCAAGTACACTTTCTTCTGTGTTTTTAAATTTGGAGCTCTGATCAAAATTTTATTTATATAGCCCAAAATCACAAACACATATCTACTAGAAGTTGTGTAAAATACATGGACGACTGAGAAGACAAAGGCATTGCCAAGTGGGGCCCGAGTCACAAAAACCCCACTCTACTGCAGTGACCTGGGAAAAAAAAAAAAAAAAAAAACACATTCAAATGTTGAAAACTGATGCTGAAAATTTGGTGGTGCTGCCCTTTAAGACCAAAAGGCTGTGCTCGACGAGTTGGGAGTGACAGCGTGTTGTCCTTCCTTTGGCTCATCTTCTCTTTTCTTGTTGATCTGGTTTTATTGTATAGTTGAAATAAAGTTGGCGGCAAAGTTCCAAAAGGAAACAAAACCAAAATTAATTCACCTATTAATTAATGGCATCCTTATTATTATTATTATTATTATTATTATTATTATTATCATTATCATTATCATTATTATTATTATTATTATTATTCATAATAATAATAATATTAATATTATTATCATCAAATCATGTTAGGGTCAATTTAGAAACATTTTTAAATAATAGGGTAAGAGCGAATTTAAAATATACTACTTGGTAACTTTACATTGACTTTGCAGACCTATTCATTAATGAAATAAACCCTAAAATAATAAATAAACAAATAAAAAATCTTGTTACATTTGTGTCTTTTATGGTCAATTAGTTTCGTCGCACAACATTTTGATGCTTCTAAATGCCCATTTGCCAACCTTTCAGCCATAGATGGCAGTACTTTCTGCTTTCACACAACCGGCTTTAACGTCTTTATTTGGGAAGAAATGCAGAGGGACTTTTGAATGAGCAATAACCTGGTGTTACCGAGCAGTGCTTGAAGACAAACTAAAAGAACCAGCCGGGGACTGTCATTCAGTAGTTGCAGAAGTTCCCCACTTTCAGAGAGGTTGCGCGTTTCCAAGCTCAGCTTCGATGCTCCTCGAAGTCTCAGAATATTCCCTCATTTGGTGTTTTTGACGATTGCGATGAAGGGAACAATCTAAAAAAGAACACATCCATGTTTGAGGCAAAAAGGAGACTTTCAGAGGCAGATAAATGGAAGGATGGGGTGTTTTTTCCCTCACTATCGTCTTTTTCTCTCATAGCTGCTTTCTTTAAAAGACAAAGAGAGAATGGACACATATACGTACGAGAAAACCACTGACAGCTGGGGGGTTTATTTTCACCTATATACTTGAGAAATGAGATAATCCCTTTGAACAGTACACTTAAGCACAATCCCATCTATATGGAAGCGGGGCGTTGTTAAAAGCAATGGAGACGTCTCCAACACGTCCTCACCTGTCACGGAGAAAGAACACCTGTCAGACACAGAACGCTCTCTGGTTTGGCTCGGATGTCTGCACGGTGACAGTCTAATTCAATTGCAGTTAAGCCCAAAGGCAACACGGTAGCCTGGAATGTAATTTGTAATCAGCTGCGCAACGGCAGCTCAATAGCACATGATTAGAGCCCTTCACTTAAATGTGTTCAACTCAACGGTAAACCCACCAATCAGGATGACATGCTAGCCTATGCTTTTTTTTTCCTTTTCACAGCCCTTTAAACATATAAACTCAGGTGAGGTCCATGAAAGGGGTTTTTCGCAGGCTTTTTTGGTATTATGTAGCCATACATTATTGAGGCCTCAACTCTCCGAAGGCAAACAGTTATAATCTGATCTCTGAGCAGATCCGATACTTTGTCTGGACAGATGTCTTCCGCACAGAGATTAGTTTGAGGATAACCTTGCCAGGAGGATGTTGACACAGATTGAATGTGCACTGACAGGGCTCATGCCGCCTTGTTTGCATTGACAGTGGATATAATAAGAATCAGTGTTGAGCTTTAGCCCGGGCTTCAGCCAAGTTTACCTTGCACTTTCGTGACGCTCCCAACTGAAGCTTATTGCCTTCGACTTCCTCGTAGACTTTATTAAGCTGAACAATCCGGGGTCTGCTTTTAGAAGATGGATGGTAAGGATGGAAAAAACAAGCACAATTTATTCATCCATACAGTTTTGGAGATATCGGTCATTGATTTTGTAGCCTGTAAGGTAATGGTGATAATCCACTACCATCCACCAACTGTATAGCTGCGCGAAGGAAATATATAGGGGTGAGACAATCCCTCGAATAACTTGATCACTAAAAGACCTTGAGGCAACTAATTTACCTCAGGGTTTTGTTTTATCCAAAATAGCAATCCAGAACACAGTTTCACAAGATAATTGATGTTGCACAATGCATTAGTTTCCGCTGCTGATACGCTGTTTTGTGAGCGTAAATTCAGGCGTGGATTGCAAAATAAAGGAGGAAAAGAAAATAGCAAAGGCTGAAAAGAAGAGACAGAAATAAAACGAAAGAAAATGTCCCTGGGATTGCTACAAGGAAATGCCTTACAGTGTGTGTCTATTGTAAAATGGAATTAGCTTACCGTTATAACACTTTGTCAATGCTGCAACATGTCAACAGAAATCCAGCCTATGCATCCCACAAGGTAACGTAACACTACATTAGCAATAGCATTTAACATAAATCAATGTGACTGCTAGTTGAAATTAAAGGGGCCCTATGTAAGAAATGTAATTTATTTGTGAAGAAACAATAGTGATGTCTTACGACGTTGTGTTAAAGACATCCATGTATTGCATGGCAGAGATGTCCTCTGAAGTTAGCATGCTAATCATGCTGTCCATTCTCATAAAACCACCCCGAGCTCCCAGCGAACTGCACTGCTGACTGAGCTAAGTAGCTAATGACAGCTACAGTTGGCAGCAATTAGCGGTTACTCTGGTGATACGCTGCCCCCTAATTGTTTGGAGTGTGAATTTCAATAGGTGGTCAATACTACCATCTTGCACCTTTAAGGCTAGTAAAGAACACACATTATTATGGCTATAGGTAAAGGAATGGTTAGTTAAGAATGTAAGTCAATAAGGTGTCCACCAAGCTAAGGATTAAATGTCCCTAAGTTAGCTAAATTGTGCTTAAGTAAATAATTAACCACAGAAAATACAGTGCTATAAAATATACAATTCGTATACAATTGCTCGATTAATGATCAGTAGAATACTTGGGTACTAAAGTGGTCGATGCTGCAGCCCTAGAAGCCATCCACTGAGGGGCACGATGCCACCTAACTAAGCTAACTGATTTAGCTAATGTTACTGCTCAGCCAAGGAGAATGTCATTAATATTTGTATCCTGCATCCATGAGTAGCTACAAGCTTCCTTCTGGGTGGTGTATTCATGTATTTTTTTCGTCAAATTTCTGATGTCTCCAAAACTCGGCAACTCACATCACATCTGATGGATGAAAAGCGCTGCATGTACATTTTTTGGGGGGGTTCACTTTCCATTGCATTAAAATGTTGCTCAGATAATGATCGCATGACACATCACTTTCTCCCTAAAAGAGTAAACAAAAGTCTCAAGGATTCAGGATGAAGGTAAAAGTGTCTTTGCCGTTCCTGCCCTGGAGCCTCTCCTCCTTATATGCTAACAAATGCACAGCCCCTGGGCCTGAATTGCATTGAAATAATTTTTCTGTGGAATAATTAACCAGTCACATTACTGCTACCTGAGATACTTTAGCCTACACTGATACTAGGCAAGTGTAAAATTAATTCAAATAAAAGATAACATGGCCAAAATGCAGAAACCAATGAATTCTGATGCATATTATAGTCATTTGTGGAGGTCATTGCTGCCGTGTTGCTCATTTAAGATGGTAAACTAATATATGTTTCTGCCACCAGTTGCTGTTAATTAAACCCTTTCTGAACAGCAGGAGGTGAGGATGTAATCCTCAATCATCTTTCAAAGAAGAGGCGTGTGCTGGCTTCTAATAGGCATGTGAGATGAGGAGATCATGCTGATGGTGGGATGAGCTGACAGCATCACATCATGGTACTCTGGACTGAGCCATAAAGAAAGGTGCTGTAGTGAAACTGTGCGCATGCGTGGTAGAAGTGTGTGTCCAGTTTATTAAGATAGTTAACTGATGAGTCCCATTCACAGTCTGTCAAATACTGAGGCTTTGGGTTGGTAAGTAGGACTGGCCATTAACCCAATGTGCCCAATGGGAATTAGATGCAGCAATCAACAGTTTTGGCTAAAAGGACTTTGTTTAAATGAAAGATGTCTCTTTCTTTGGTAAAACAAATACTGTTTTTACAAATGGTAACATTTGGCAATCAGCCTTCAACTCTGGTCCAAATGTAAATATCCCAACAACCATTGACGGGTTTGCCATAAATGTTATGTTATATGTTTTGTTTTTCATGGCCCCTTAAGGGTGAATCTCCATTGCACAGACCGCCATGGGGTTGACATTGGGGATTATGGCTACAAATGTTCACAACTATTGAGGGACTGCACGGATTTTGCCCAATACATTGGTTTATTTACCAAAAACCTTAGAAACGATTGATATCCCCATCAGCCTAAGGCCTACTTTGCGCTACATGGCAAGGATCAATGTTAGCAATGATAAACAAAGATTCTTACTATGCCTGCTAAAGATAGACACATTATCAGTGTGAGCATGTTAGCATGTTAATGTTCAAACCTAGCTCAAACCTAAAACTTGATTACCCACTGCTATCTCTCATGCTCCTCATGACTTTTAAAAACAGCCTTGACGGAACACAACAGCATAACAGGAAACTCGAAAATGAAGCTCGACTCACTCTGTCAAGGAAGCAACACATCTAAATGTTGAAAATAAGACAGAAAACAAAACCTTAAGTGCATTTAACATCCAAATCCCTTTAATAGGAAAACTTGCAATTTAGCACTCACTTGCAATTTAGCACTCACTCACTCACTTTGCCCATTGGGCTGCTGAGATCTCACTTTCAAACCAATAATTATAGCATTTTCATTTTCCATTAGTGTCCAAGGTAAACCTAATCCCAAAAAATAACTGCAAGGCTCAAAAGGTTCATCGCATTTATAATTTACACAGTTTATATTCATAAAGACTTAGTTTTCTTGCTCTGAAATGGCAGCAATTATTCATCATTCAGCCTCGGTTTTAGGTCAGAGTGCTTTACCACTTTAAATTGTTAGGTAATTTAGAATCTATATTAATAATACTTGTACTTTTATAATACAACTTGTGCTGCTGTTTGGAAGTGAACCCAGGGGATCCAATGAAGTCCCCTTGGAAAGCTGTAATCTGCAGACGTTAACTTTGTCAGTATATGCTGTGGCCTCCCTGCCAATAAGAGGATGATATCATAAATTGCGAGTAAATTCAAAACAGTAATTCTCCAATGGGGTACCAACGGAGTGGCAGAGTTCCTGTTTGTTTATTCAGGGCGTCATCTGCTCGGAGTGCTCAGAACACACTCCGGGCAGTCTAGCCAAGGAGCGGGAGCAGCAGAGCGTTCAAATGTTTACATCGGTGGGGGAGCGATACCCAGCTGACTAGCTAAACGCGAGACTAAGCTCGGACGCACACTGTGAAAATAGGTGCTGGGTTTCATTTCAAATTGAGACGTCTGCGACACTTCATGTCACAGAATAGTCGCTGCAAGTGTAAACCCCTGCTATTTTTTCCACTTGTGATCAAGCGTGTGTATTTTGCCACAACACATCTGACCATTATATTAGTGGAAACCCTTAAAAAGTGGATCATACAACACAACAGTTAAACATAGCTGAAGCTGCAGACATCACTTTAGTAGTAGGCAAATTATATATATAAAAAAAAAATAAAGATACACCCTCCACTGTCTAATAGGGAACAAGGATAAGAGTTAGTATTATAACATTGGCCTTTGACACAGGAGGATTTTGGCTCTTCCTTTGATGGTAACTCCAACAGTTGTACAGATTAAAGTAGTTTATCGGTTGCATTGTGGGTAACGTAGGCACCATGTTTTGCAAAACAGTCGACTGCTATTATTGCACAATAAAACCGCTGGAGTAATCGACACTTCCACAAAAAAAAAAAAAAAACAATATCGATAAAACAAAACCAGAAATATTGCCTTATTTTTACCTCTGACATTCGACCTCCATTACAAAAATGATCATTTTCATAATATCTTAACATAATAACTGTAAAAAACAATATATTTACATTCTAGGTTTTCCACATTTGAAAGTAATAAACAACAAAAGCAGTGCAGTGTTTGACATCCAGCGGTCAAGCAACGGCTTCTACTGGGCTACGGAAACACCGTTTGGACAAACCACAAGCTGTAATGCAGTATACTGTAATTTTAGAACTAGAACCAATACAGATAATAATGGAAGTTAATTAAACAGTTTACACTTAACACAGATTATTTCCTATGTGGTTTCCTATTGTAGCACAGCATTTTTATTATTACAATTATTATTATTATTATTCAAAACAATCACTACATTGGGATAGTGGGGGGTACCGAACATATTTGGATATTGTGGGGATGTGTCCTCCCTGATTATAATTACGGCCCTGCTCTAGCACTTCCACCCAACTTCCAAAATCTGAAACTGGGGGAACATCTATAGTTTGGATCATTTAATCATTAACACAAAAGTCTCAGACCCGAACAAGAAACAACACTTTTGCAGGAAAAAATATTAAAGAAAGTGATTGATACTTAGATTTCTATTGATGGACTATTGTTTTCAAGGGGTTTCGGTGTAAAAATGACTACCAATTTTACATATATAACTTCATATATGGGGATTGCATTGTCCTTCACCTCAAACCTCGACTTTCACTTTTGTATCTTGAACTTCAAAAGAACCAGAATGTTCTGTCTGTAAAGGGCAGTTATGTAATAATGAACTTAAAAACTTCACACATATATATCCCAAGCTGGCTTCTAACATCCACATGCTTTACAGTTATATAACCCATCTTTTTTTCACCTTGACACTCTCACCTAGACTTCTCACTTCTTTTAAAGCTCCAGAACACCACATAAGGATTTTTGTTTCAGACCATGTCTAGCCCTATACAAGGTAAATAAAAAAGAAAGTAACCTCAATAACAGCTTCTCTTCAGAAGATACACTGTAATCCACTGACTTTAACTTTTATTGTGTGAAAAAGATGGCGCGGCGGTTTTCTATCACCCTACAGTCTTGAATCCTAAGGCTGGATGGTGCCTTAGCAACAGCACTGCAGTTATTCCTCCTGTATTTCCTGTCAGCCTCCGTGGTGCCACCTTCGCAGCTGAGCTTGAGCGGCAACAGTTTGGACTAAAATGATTGTAAAGGGACTGCACTCTCCAGTCTCTGTAATGTCTTGCAGAGAGCGAGTGACAGCCTGCTGGGAGCTGCACAGAGGCCTTTTTTTTGTCCTTCTTTTTTTCCGTTTGGTTTCAAGCTTGTTGTTTCACATAAATTCAGCCACGAAAAAAAAGAAGAAATCGCGCCCAGCATGTCCTGTATTGAGGTCATCAGTTTTATCGGTATCCTTTAAAATTATTTCAAGGGCGATATAACTGGAGTAAGATATCTGTGTTTGAGATCTGGCGAGGCTTGTGAGGTAAGAAGCTCTCGCCTGACCCATGATTTCCCATGGGTGTTAGTCCAACACTTCCTTCTGCTGATCATGCTATTGATTAAGGCGGAAGACTCGAGAGCAGTGTTACACTGCAGGACGCTGCTTGGCTATGAGAATGCTGGGTTCTGCATTAAATCGTATCATCAATATCATTCAGGATTACTGTAATTACTAAATTCATTACTACTAATTTCATAAGACATCACGAGAAGATTGGCCCAACAGATCAGAAAGCATTCATTCAAATAGATGGAAGAATGGGTAATGTATGAAGCATTTTCCACCATTTGCTCATCAAAGAAAACTCTTGATACTGAAACTAAAATGTTAACCCAAAATATGCAGTTTTTGCCTTACAGTATCTCTCAATCAAAACAATGAAAACAAAAGACGTAGTTTGGTGATGTGCAGTAGATGTTACATCTCGTCAACGTCTCCAACTTCCTTCCTCACTCTCTGGCGTAGCATCTCTGAAAGTAATTGCGACAAGCCACCAAATGAAATCCATTGTTAGACTAAGCAGCCCAAGTGTGCATGTTTGTCTGGATTTCAACATCGCTGAACATTATAAAGGAAAAAAAAAAACAAAAAAAAAACAGGTCGAATAAATAACGTTCATAGTTCCACCTACATGGATCATACTCAGTACGTCCTATGGATGCTCAAATGGTTTCTGATCTGGGGGAGTTGGAGGTCGGCTGTTTGACTGTGTTGAACCAGTAGGCAAATTGTGATCAGATAGACCGGTTAGTGTTCTCTGGACACAATAATCTTGAGAGGCATTTGTCATCATTTTTGACCAACTCCAAATGTAGCTGGGATCCACTGGGGGAACTACCATTGGAGAGTGGAATTGCTACAGGGGGGTGTACGTAGTATTAACATATTGGGTGGGTATTGCACGCCAAAAGACCCAACAAATTCTTATGAGATGATCTGTGTTATACACTTGTTCGTCCTTTCAATGTTGTGACCAAGATAAGATTTCCGTGTCCTGAGAACACCAATCAATGTGCAGGCATATGCAGAACATGTTTGTTTTTTTTCTCTTCAGGCCTCACAGTTTAGACATGTTAGATGTACACACTTTACCTATTTGCAATGCAACTGTAGTGAAGAGGCACTTTCTTCTGTAGATATTTATCTTGGGGCAAAAAAAAAAAACAGGTTTGACATGTTCTGGATAATGATTAGAGGATGTGAGGAAATGTTCGCATGTGCACTGCGGTATACGTTAGTTTACACAGCCGCGGTCAGTTAACAGATGATTTACAATGATTCCTTATCCAGACAGTGAATTGTGGGGGGTATTGAGTCTTTTGTGACGGTTCGGCTGCAATTTTCCCTTCCACAATACTAGGCCAGTGGAGCGTTCGCTCTTATCTCTCAGAGTCCTGGCTAGAGTTTTTGAAAGATGTTCCCTTTCCTCCATCTAGTTCTTGTTCAGCCATGAAGATAACAACCCTCCTCCTCTGCCCACCCCAACCCTTTGCCCCACACCCGCTGACACATAATCACAACCCTGAGTGAAGTGTGTATCTCTAAGAGCAGATTCGCACGCTTATAATAAGAGGGCATAGTGCACGCGAGGGTGGATGCGTGTTTTCCTTTGAACGCGTCCTGGGCGGCTGCCACAGCTCCTGGTGCCGTAATGTATTTTCAAAGTAAAGGGCTTCTGCGAGATTCACAGAGTTCCCAAACACTGCGACTGAGGTGAAAGGGAATACACGCTGTCACTGTTGGGGATGATGTTGTCTTTCAAGAAAAAGCCTCGCAGCACCATCAAAAGCTGGAGCGAACGGCTGGAGTGAGATTACCAAACAATTACCTGACATAATAAATGGTCAGAATCCACTGGGAGGGGACCAGATGCTGCTAAATGGGAAGCATTTGGTTGACATTTTCCTTTGACTCCCTCGGTGCGCTGAGACACAATACCATGTGGGACCACACACAGCTCAAGGTAATGTAATAACACTCGCAGCTCGCTCAAAACCGCATTCCCCTGCTTTGCTATGTATGAATTCTCTTTCAGCCGCCCATGCTGGCACGGCAGCTCGTCTTCACCAAATCTCTTATTCTGTTTGTGAAGTGACAGCGTGGCTTACAGCGACACTTAACCACTTGGAGAAAAACATCAATATCATCGCATCAATAGCATCGTTCTTGCTCCCGCTGCCGTTTCCCCCCGCTTCTTCCCCTCGCTGCACGTCCATCAAGATGAAAAGGTCAAACAAAGAAACTGAGAATTACCATACTGCCTACCATCCCGGGCCATCCCTGAGCCAGATGACCTCATAGGTCAGCGAACCGTGAGGGAACAAAAACAGTTATGTTAAAAAACGTAGAGGCAGCCAAAGCAACATCAGTTGGGGATTAACTCCGCCACTTGGAATCTGACGTCGGCGAGCAGATGTGAGATCTTGCCTTTAACAGGATCAACTCCGATTACTTTTCCCAGAAGAGATTTGAATCAAACGAGTGAGGGAGAGCTAAATATAATTAAAATCCCCCCGTTTGAGTTTGCCTGCTTCACAAACAGTGACTCATTCAGTGGAGGGAGATCAACTGGCAGTTACTTCGTGAGATAACGTCCATTTCTTTCGCAGTTACTAGACGATGTATCCTAATGACGTGTGTTCTCCTAACTTTTGCTCTAGTACCACCATGAGGTCGACATCTGTGACTTTGAGAACTATATCTACAACTATAACGATATTAAAGTAACAAATGGACGGATTAGCATGGAATTTGATCCATGTTCCTTTCAGGATGACAACTGACTTTGGTGACCGCTGAACCTTTCCCCCAGAGCCATAATTATCTTTGGGTTAATTAAATAACTACATCCAGTCTCACTAGCTGACCAATGATACATATGTTAGCATTTAGCTCAGTGCACCTAAACACAACCTCGCAAAGCTGCAACCACAGCTATCGTTGGTTGAAACGTGCAGCGATCACAATGTGTGCCTCTTGCAAATAGAAATGCTGCTTCAAATGCAGCATGATTGTGATGTTAGACTACAGCTAGACTTGAAAGATCTGGTTGAAGTTTTCCAGTTGTGGTGTGGTATCGAAGGCACAAATAATGAAACTGTATATATATATAAAAATGGGCTTGGATAAATAGTGAGATAAGATCGTTAGATAATTCATTAAATTTGATGTGACTACAATACAGGTTGCAGCAATCATCTCCCATCAAAGAGACCATCTTCTTTAGAAAAGCGGATATGTAGAGTGTGGCTTCGTCAGGACTGCGGATGAAATGACACAGCATTCCACAACAGAGGCTGTGTTAAAGCAGTGGTTAATGGAGAACACCGCTAACTAAATTAGTCATGGGTGAGACAACGGGTCGCTTTGAAATGATTCTTAAAAAGAATCCTTTAATCTCAGCTCTTAGTTCACTCGCTCGCCGCACAGACAATTAAAAGAGAATGAAATCGCATGTCCGCGGGTGACACACCGCCACCTCAAGGCATTAATTTTGTGCCGAGGAAAATCCGTCAGTTAAAATCCACGATGATCTTTTAAAAAGCGACCCATGGCATTTAAAATCGTGGCTCTCGGTGGTGAACTCTGTCTCACCCTTCGGAGAGGCGGCGAGGAGAGGGAGAGTGAGTGAGAGACTTGGACAGTTACATCACGAGCCCGGGCGGCGATGCTTGCCCCTTCAAATAATAAAAAAAAAAAAAAAAGAGAAAAAAAAACACATTTACACTGGGGCATTAATTAGCACCCCTCACGCCGCACTGCTGGTCCACATACAAAACATCTAATTGTCACACAAGAAGGAGAAGCAGGGAGGATAGATTTGTCAGATCCGACTTTATCCACTGCCCCTCCTCTGTATCATTACAGTGGTGTGGTGGACTGCACCGAGGGTTTCTGCATAGATTGCCTCCAGGGTTGGAGAGGGCACCGCATCCAGAGGAGCAGGCTCGCACTGTGGCGAGGAAGGGAGCGGAGATATTGATTAAACTCTGTAAGCCACCCACCATAGGTATCCGGATGTTTGGTCCTGTATTTGGACTGCTTCATTTTATTAGCCTCCCCTTACATATAAAAAAAATAAGAGAAAGATATCGTGGTCTTACTGAGCAGAGATTTTCGATTCATTCGATTGAGTACTGCCCACGAGTCAGTGTTCTATCAACGCAATTAACTTAGCATAATCAACTCAGCTCCTATACGAGTCGATGCTCATGTAGACTCAGTTCTATATTATTAATGATCTCTTTAGCTGTCACTCCACTAGGAGTTCAGCTATGCTAGGGTAGTTATTCCTCCCTTAATGATGTCTTAGATGGCTGTCCTTCTTGGCAATATATTCTGAAATGAGCTTATTCGAGAAAGCGCCCTCGCAGGCTGAACTTTTAATATTCTTCCCGCTGGATATTCTTTGGGAAAACACCGCAGAGGTGGCGTAATGAAGCCAACAGGCTCGGCGGCCATACATCACACGGCAGACAAGATACGGATACTTTGTTACTAAAAGAGCTCCGATCATAAAATGTCAACTGTCACTTTGGCCGCAGCGGTTTCACGGTGACATTTATCAAGCATCTCAGTGTTGGAGGACTGATCTAGGACCTGTTTGCTGTACCCCCAAACTACACAGAGATTGATGGAACGCACAGGAGCAATAAATATGTGACATAAAATGGTTTGGAAACAGACTGTTCAATTCTCAACTCAACACTTTGAATTGTAGATTTATAGATTGGTAAATTGTTTTGTGTCATAGTCAAGCCTTAATCCCCTGACTTGAAAAGGATCGCGCCTGATAGCTTCAAATACGGTCCAGTGGAGTCATTCAGGGTTGGAGGACGATAGACTTTATTATATAAAGGAACCTCAGGGAAGATTTCTTTAAAAGTGACAGATTTAATTTCTGTCGCTAAAGATATCTCAATCGAATAATGAAAGCAAAGGACATGCTTTGTCAGTGTTGTGAAGTAGTATGGCATGGTGGGAATCTTTGTCAAAAAATGCAACTGCCGATGAAAATCAAATCTGACATGTCTCAGGTGGACATGTTCAGGGATAAGGGCACATTTTAAAGTTTTAGTCACGCTATGTTGACCCATGTTCGTTGACTGCCTTCCTCGATTTCACGTATGAATTGATTGTTTTCCCTGGAAGGAAACTGATTCGCAGGCCAACTGGATCATATCTGACCCTTGCGATGTGTTGAACTCGGAGTGTGTGCTGATGAATTCTAAAATGGACGGTACAGGGTCCCCTTGTAGGCGTGTAAGTGATTCATACTGCTGGTTGTATTTATGTATGAAGATGAGTATGTTCAGAGAAATATGCTTAACTTTATACGTTTTAACAGAGTGCAAGAGTTTAGGATTTACTTACTCGATTGTTTTTCTCTCTTCGGAAATTGTTATGTCTGGTCTGATATAGCTGTTACCTTAATCCAAGACAAGTTTCTCTAATGGGAGACAATAAAGTAACCTTGACCCTAAGTTATAGTGACAGGCAACAAAATCTGTCCAAGGTTGGAGTAATGTTGGAAAAATTGAGTACATAACAACAAAATATGAACCAAAGGGACAGTTCAACCCCGACAGTTACTTCCCATTACTTGTAGTGCTATTCATCGATCTAGACTGTTTGAGTGTGAGTTGCCAAGTATTGGAGATCTTGGCCTTCGCCCTAATATGACACAGATGGCACATGGTGTTCTGACATTTACAAGAGGACCCAAATGCAGGTAGAAAAGTAATACAAGAGCATGGACCCATCCAAGGACATGCACGGATGAACGAGGAATTATTAACTAATGGAACGCAGGTGAGCAGAAGAAAACAGTGGGAGAACAGACAAAGACCGGTAGTGGAGAGCAAAACATGACCCTTGAGGGTGTAACTTGGAAAATAAACTGTGTAACTTGGAAATAACTGAACTAAAATGCAACTCATTCGTCACGCCAAGACCTCTTATGTTACCTTTCCCAAATGTTAAACTTGTATTCCTTACTAAACGGTTTGGGTCAAGATCGTTGAACTTGTGAAGAGGGCATGTTCAAGCTAAAACGAAGAAAAGAGTAATTACCGCGTTTGTTAAACATAGAGCCATTTCAACACCCCTCAAATGGGGGCAGGAGAAAGGACAATTATACAACTGCACAGAAGGGTTTTATCTCTTCACTGGTGCAGCTACTGGTAGCGCCATCACATGAGAAGCTGATCTTTGATCCCGGCAGACAGCTGACAATGACGAGGTCAAGAGATTAAGCCGCTATATGTCACCAGTTATTTATGTCTCCTTGACTTTGGAATGCTCTTCAAACTCTCTCTGACGGTTACAATGGGTCTCATCACAGTGACTGCCACACACTGTAAGGGTGCCAGACGGCAACGAGAGCTGCTGCAACTGGGTCATGATAAGGTTTTTTGAAAAATGGGGAGGACCCAGATGCAGACACAGAGGCAAGGCGGGAAAATGTGACAAAATGTGAGCTTTAATGTACTCAAGCTGTGGGCCAACTAACAAAGGCAGGCAACAAAAAGGGCTGGGAATTAAAAGCAAGAGCAAAACTAACAAAGTACAGACCAGGATGATACAAGGAACACAGGCAAGATGCAAGCAGGGAAAACTGGACCGGGGAGGGAGATGCAGAAAATAAAACAGTCAAACCATAAGTAAGGGAAACACACAGCCTTGAATACACTACGATTTATTGCGCGTACATTTAACATTGTAATTATCGGAAACAATGTATTTGCAACTGACGGGGGACAAGAGTGCAGCAATGGACAAATGAAAAAAGGGCGGGAAGAAGACAAGGACAGGAAGTGGAAAGTCACACCAAGACACATAGGAAATAAAACAGGAAATGAGAAACCAAAACCAATGACAAGTAAAAGGACACTGTTGTTTGGATTGTTTCAGATTTATGCGTGCATATATGTATATATATATATATATATATATATATATATATATATATATATATATACACACACATGTATATGTATATATTTTTTTGGTGTACTTGGTTGCAGCTTCCCTCACCTTGAAAAGGAAAAGTATTGTCGAAGCATTTAGTGCAAAGGGCTTACAAGGGAGGTGTTAAATTAAATGCTACTCCATTAAACTATTAAAGAACAGCCCAAACTCAACTTGTGAAATCCTTATTTTAACACCACACTTTGCAAAAGAAGGTCCTTTTTAGAAAGAAGGCTGAAGAAAAAAACACACACAAAAAAACGTTAATTTACATCAACATAAAATGCCGTCGATGCTTTTGAATTCCACTCCAGGGCTGAGTGCCAGTTTGCTATGTACCATTTAGGGCTCTGGGACCTGCTATCTCCCCACATGATTTCTCAGAGCTGTACAGGGCTAAATTCTAAAAAAAAAAGTGTTTATTCTGCTGGGCAGGGGTAAACATCCCTTGGGCCCATCAGTCACTGCTAGTCGTTTGAGCACAGTCCAAGATGGCCTCTGCACACACCAACCAACCCCCCCTCCCTGCCCTCCTGCAGTGAGAGCTGGGAAAACCTGCATGCCCCATGTGATGTTCCAAACGCTGCCATCTGCCAAGAGTGGTCGGTGTGAATCCAACACTAAACTCTCCCTTATTTTCAGAATTTGTCATTCCACTGGGAGCC
The DNA here is from genome assembly GCA_963678695.2 of Diplodus puntazzo. Taxonomy (NCBI): domain Eukaryota; kingdom Metazoa; phylum Chordata; class Actinopteri; order Spariformes; family Sparidae; genus Diplodus; species Diplodus puntazzo. Next base: position 12,709,309 of record OZ023178.1, read on the forward strand.
GTGCTGGAGGGGGGATACCTGCTGTCACAACACGGGAAAGTAAAGCCAGGCCGTGACCATCCTGAATTCAAAGCAATGGCTCGCATTGACGGAAAATTCAAGGCTGGATGGTTATGCAACAAGAAAAGTCGCCACGCTGGCTAAAAGCCAATCTGTCACTCAGTCATCAGCGCAAATTCCACTCCATGAATTCACTCATTTAGCCATTCAAAATTCCATCTATTCACACTTATTTCACTCTGTCAATACTTCATTCATCTCATCTGCCAGAAATACATTTATGCATTTATTCTTCCACATGCATTCAAATGGTAAATGGAGGAAGTGACAGAGTCAATGGAGGAGATTTGCGTATTATCTGGCAAATGTAAATCTGTTTCGGGGATTGTTACAGAGGTGCGAGAAGTATTAAAATCGATGAATATATACAATCTGACTTCCAGCTGTGGTATGTAAAGGAAAGACATTCCAACGAGACGATTCAAAGTGCTTTAAATAAGAAGCAAAATGCGTTAACAATACATCCGCACGCACATAATTTGAGGTACCTGCGACTTCCAAACCTTCTAACAAGCAGAAATTCGACATCCCCCACATGATTTAACCCAGGTCTTTATTATAGGACCAGTCCCTACAGCATGTCTGTCATGCCTCGTTCAAACACGTCAAATCTCATTTATGTACAAGTCAATTCGCCGGCTATAATAAACACACAGGGAAAAAACATGGCCTTTGCGACGAAGCCGCCAGGGTTCCCGCACATTTCACACTGTTTCATCACTGTGTCCATTTATATTAACTCTCTTGTTTGAAAGACGACACCCTCCGCCGCTCCTCTGTTGAAAGGGGATACAATAGATTACACAATCTTCTTATAGAAGGACTTGAGCTATTACACAATGTTGCATGATATTTGAATTTCAAAAAAGTCACTCTAGTGAGACCAGACTCTATTGTAATTATCATTTTGTCTTGTGTATATAAATGTATCAGTTTTGATACATTTGTTTAAGTATTTGATTTGATTTGGACGCATGAGGACATCACTGCAACAAGGTATGATGTGAAAAGTATCTATCTTTATTTCGATAATGTTGTTGTGTTCGGGTTTTGTTCATATTGAACATGTTCTAGTTAAATTGCTGACACACTGCTGTATTCATTAATACTGTTTTTTTTGCACAATTTGTATCAGTATATATGTGCTCTGTTGGTCTATATCCTTATTCCTAATGCACAATTATAATAACATATTTCATGCACTTTTGCTGCTTTTGTTTCACTACCTTGTGATTCCTACTTAAATAATTATATTCTCTTTTCTTCCTTTTTTTTCCTCTTTCTTTTTTCATTAGGTTAGGTTGAGAAAGACAGCAAGACATCAGTCTTAACATAGCATTTTGACATTGACCATTTCAGCATAACTATACATGCTTGTCAGTAAGACCAATTGTTCATATGGCATTTGCTTTTGCAAAAGGAACTCTTAGGATGACGCCATTTGTCTTGAAGACAGCCCCTCATCTGCACAGAAAACTATGTTTGCACAACTGCAGTAAGTAAAGGGGGTCAAAGTTGAACCAGGTAGTTCAGTTCAGACCATTATGGGTATGATAACTATGTTTGCCGTTGCAGTGAACTGACATTAATATTGTATTTGCCCTATTCAAATGGCACCATCTGTTCATCAACTGACTTGTGGTTTTGCCTATACATCCATGAATGGATGATCAGTGAAATAATCAAAGGGAATCAGAGAAATAATCAGTGGAGGAAAAATGCCAAACATGATGACTGATTGTGAAATTGCTGCTTGTCAACCTCCGAATGTGATGAGGGTAAAGTCTGGTCCAATTTACAGCAGCTAAAAAGACAAAAGAAACCGCAGGGAAACAACAGAAAAAAATAAAATAAAATAAAATAAAAAAAAAACCCTACAAAAATATAGTGAATACAGAACAGACTGTTAACCTTGATTGCTTGTTTTGTACGACAGCCAGGTGAAAAACTGCCTCAAAATACTACATCGTGTTGAGCGGTATGATAATCAAAGTGGTAGCAATAGAACACCAAAAGTAATTTCGCTCTGGCTCGTACTGCACCTGGCAGTATTTCAAGGTAGGATTTCACAATTTATGACAAACACTCCGAACAACACGAGCATGCTGAGATTCCTCCAGCTATTCAAGTGCAGATTTAATGGCGCGTATACGCACACACTTGAATACAGAACGGGGAGCAGAAGCCAAACTCTATTTGCAGAGGTGTGGAAGTCTTGAGCGACAAGCTCATTATGCAGTTCGGGACATACTGTATCATCGATTAACATTCATCATGCTCAATCTACCTCAAACTACCTCGTCGCCCCAACCTGCGCCGCAAAATGCAAAGCAGCACCCCCCTCTCTCTCCCTGCCACTGCCACAGCCATATTTGTAGACAGAGGTTAATGGGAATGGAGCACTGTGTCACTGTATTGCCATGTATTAAGAAGACCCACAGCTTGAAGGTTCAGGACAAGTGATGTTTACGCGGTGACACCTTAACAACATGTCAAAGTGATTCGCCGTTGCTCAGGTCAGGCAGTCGGGAACTGTGTTGGAGTGTGTGTGTGTGTGGTGGTGGGGTCCATAGTGTGAAGGCAAAAATATACGCATGCAGCAGGAGTCGAGTGGCGTGATGAGGAAAGACAATATACATCATACCAGTAAACCGTTTCTGGCGACCGTGTATACCACAGCGCCCGGCGTTTGGTTGATTAGTTATCGAGGGCTGTACCCGAAGCAAGAGGCACAGCAAGGGGAAGTCTGTTTACAGGTTTTAGAGAGCACGAACTGCATGATTTCCACTGGGGATGGGGTTTCTGTGGGGCTTGTCTTTGTGAAATAGGCCGCTTTGTTATTAACTTCTGCACACGCACAGGATATGGAGGGGTTTGTGTTACCACTGAGGAACAAAACTGATCAAAACATACCGATAATTATTATTAGACAATAATTATTAATTACAGTCTACAAGACTCCAACAAGTAAAAGATCATCTAGGAGGCAAATATAAATGAAAACACACATAAGGGAAAGAAGTAAGAAGTAATTGCTAATGTTCCAGCACCCTTAGGTTTTTAAAAAACTTGTCCAATTAGTGCCGTCAAAACTTGGCCACACTGTGATTAACCCTTTTAACCCTCAGCTTTTTTTTTTTTTTTCCTCTCTCAGTTTTCCGTTATTTAAATACTTTTTTACGTGAAGTGTGCATGAAGTGGATTGTTATTTACGGATTTCGGTGGGCTACTAAGTGGAACCATACATGTTCTAGCACAGTTCTTATAAGAAAAGAAACCATTGTTGCCTGTGAGTCCGCAGGTTTTCAACAGAAAACAAATATCCGTACATGAGTGCATTGATTAATGTTTATAAGAACCATGTGTCTTAAAACCCTTTCACACTGGATGACAAAATGCCAGAACGTATATTATCCCCCTTTCCCGCCCACTCTTGCAGTGAAGACTGGTTCTGAAAGATGTGTGACCCCGAAAACCCAAAGAGAACATGGGTTTACATGCAAAACTCCAGCTCAAAAACTACCCAAGAAACTGAGAGAAAGTAAGTTGTTCCTGTGAGAACATGATCGGGATCCATAATAATGCCTCCATACTGTAGATCCTGTGATGGCAGCCATTTGATTGACATTACATTAGACCAGTTACAAGCATCTATGCCCACACTAGAGCCTACAACAGCCATCAATTGATTGCAGAGACAGGGGACTCGTTCTCCGTTCGTTGCCCTCTCTCCTAAGCCACTTACCTGCCAGCCAAGGACAATTTACACATCATTTAGCCAATGAGAGCTCAAATCTGGGAATACATACTTTTTTATGAGTTTTCATGGTCTATGAAAACTCATAAAAAAGAATGCACGTATAGACTCTATACTTATCCAAATATACGTAGTTTTATGCATTTTTTTTTTTTGCTTTTGCTATGCTTTCCTACCAAGGCACTTGCTTGACTATTTTAAATGCATGAAGTTAGTTAGTAGTAACTATAAAGAGGTTAATGCTCCTGTTCCTCTAAGTAGGGGTATTTTGAGATCACAAAATTGAAGGTTTGGAAGGTGCCTGGATATTTCCTGAGAAAAACATGTGTTAAATGTTCATTTTAAGTGGATCCATCATGCTTTCCAGCTAATATTGGCAGTTATAGGTTGTCTGCTGGCTTATTTTTGCATTAAAAAATTCTGGCGGGGGAAAAAAGATAAATATTTCAGTGTGTTCAAACTCCTATAGATCAATGCCTGAAAAACTTACAGAGCTTCTGTCTGTTCCGTTGGTTGAGGGTAATCAGACTGTAAGGTTGAAACTGTGCCTGTACTCCAGATGGTTCATGAAACAGATTTGAAATGACTTTAGGCTAGACTTGGATAGGCGCTTTAGGCTAATTTTACATAGATTTCCTTATGGGGCAATATATAAGTAGCTCGTCTTGTGCGAGTAGTTTCTACGGGGACTTATGAACACATTGTTATGATGGACACCGCAGATACCATTATCTAAAAAGAGTGGGTTTGTGATATATGTACGATGTCTCACATTCAGAATTGAGTTACAGCAGAGGTGTAATCACAGCGTAAAATCCAATCTACGTGACTTTGTTTGGAGACGGCACATCCCTCTTGGCTATAGTCAGCTGTCTCAGCAGACAAGCGGAAAATTATTGCGGAGGTATAACAACATCCAGACCTCTAAAAGTCACAGTCTCACTTCAACAAAGATTATATTATGAAAAAAAGAAAACATTTCCTGCTGAGCTGTAGATGGAGAGATCGGCTCTTTCAGGTGAAGCGTCTAAGTGATAGAACACACAGGGCCGACACGTGCTCATCCACACTCCGGTGGATAATTTAGTGTTTGCAAGAAAATAAAAAAAATAAAAACTACTGTGGAAACATAGTCCAGACAGAAAAACAAACAGAGGAAAAGAAACAGGAGCTGTGGGTCAGCTTTACGAAAGTAAACACCAAACAGTGACTCAAGCTAGTAAGTGCATTTATTATGTTAAAGTGTATTTACAGAAGCCTATTACCTATAAGGTAATTTAGATGCATACATTTGTGACTAAAAGTTAAAGAGTAACCAACTACTGCATGCAATACTCAAGTAGAAGTTTTAATGCATTTCGAAACTCCGGGACTGGGCAAGCTGATGGAAAAGTTGAAATGCCTACACATTTCCTGTGAGTTTACCTGACCTTTGGGCTCGCTGTACGGTGGATGTTGCCCAATTATTTTGAAATGTTCCTCTAAAAATAGAAAGCAGGAATAATATGAGTCCTGTCTGCGAGAGGCTTCACATTTTGAGCGTTAATGTGCATCCGAAAAAAAAGATAGATACTGTGATCTACACTCATTTTCTTTGATTATGCCGTTCAACTTGAACACACTTCAAAAACGAGAGGGGTTTGCGGCGGAGAAGTGTGCTTAAGGTCATTCAAGGCTCACATACTGTACTGAGGAAAATGTTAAACTGAATATGGAACTGCTGAGGTAGAGGGAAATGTTGTTTGCTTTGATGCCATCCGGCACTTCAGCGTGCAACTGCTTAAATACACGGTTTAGCTTGTGGGAAGACAAGGGCGATGCACACCAAATTGGAAGCTCGCTGAAGTGCATTCTGTCTCATTTCAGTTGATCAGCTAAATCCACACAACGTGTGGGATTGTTTGCCAAAAGAGAGGGTAGTTGTATGGAGAATAGTTGCAGGACAATAAGGTTAATTCTCCTCTCTTGCAAATCACCATTTTAAGCGGGCAGTCCAATGAAGCTTTTAATGTTATTCTCCAAAATAACTGAGGAGGTGCTTTATCGCCTGTTTAATAGTACATTGTCCACTAATTCCACCTAGCAGTTTTAACACAGCTAGCTTTATGTATATTAAAGTTTCTGGAGGTCCCAGGACCAGGATAGGACTATGAGGGGCTGTGGATAGAACTCTGCATTTGCACCCAACAGCTGCATCACGTAAACTCAAACAAACACTTTTTCCATACACGATCATTGAATAAATGGAGCTCATGAACACCCAGACATATTGGTCTTTGTATTATCGGCCCTTGATCCATTCCTCTCAATGAGATTTGACATTATATAAAATTCATACTATTCATTTGTTCAAAAATGTAATTACCAGCCCCAGAGCCCCAGATAAATGTTGGAAACATTTTTCTGAAAACCATTGATATATTTTGAAGTTTTTACCTTTCCTTCTGTTGCAACTTTACATGGATGTAGTTTCTAGTTTCTATTTTGTGTTGTCACAATGCTGTGCTTGTGATCTGGTTAGCCTAGAACATTAACGTACAGTTTTGTAACACCATCGCTAACGCCAGGTATATTTTTACCCGATATAATATACCGATAAAACATACTTTCCGTCAAAATATACAAAAGTACAGCAATACATGGCAAATTGAAGTACTCTTCTTTTATTTCCCCCTACACACCCTCTCATAAAATAAATAAAAAAAAAAAAGATATCATGGGGCAACCTTATAAAAAGGCTCTAAAATTGGTGAAAAATTAGGAAATCAGCAGCAACACAATGGAAATCACGTGACTACAATCGCTTGGGCGGAAATTACCCGACGTTAGTGTTCTAGGGTAAGGCACATGAGTCCACTTGGCTTAAAATACCTGTTTATGGTCACCACAAACACAGCTGGAGATGTAACTGAAGTCAACAGGATTATGTATTGCACCTTTAATGTTTAAAGAGTAAGAGAGCTTGTGGAGTTGCCACACTCTGCAAAAAAAAGTCTTCTGACATTTTATTGTGAGCCACTGTGGGTAGACATTAAATACAGCCACACACACACACACACACACACATAGATATATTTTCCAAAAATGACCAAAGTGGTTCCAGTAAAAAGTCAGGTAAGCTAGGTTAAACGGCCCCCGTAGACCGCCTGACTGATTTAAAACTCAAAGGCCACCTGCCTGGCACCCCAGGGCCTGTAATTGCCATCACTACACTGACAGCTAGAAAATCACACAAGAGAGGGATTATCTAGTTGCAAAGGTTCTCTTGTGCAGCAGTAGCACACGCTTGATTGCATTAAGATGCCCATGGAGCCCACCCCTGTGGAGGACTTTAATAAAAAAAAAAAAAAAAAAGCTGTGGTGGCTGCACATTGTGTTTCTAAGGCGGTTTCGGTTAGAGACTGCTGTTAATCAGTGGTGACAAAGTTGGAGATTGGTACAGATTAGATAGAAGTGGGTTGCAGCGTTCGACAAAGTACACAGCGCCATAATTCTATTAGCGATTATCCATTCTAACATCTGCAAGGGTCCGTTTCATTTGTTATCTCGATGTTGTACATAAATTGCTGTTTTACCACTCTGGAACACAAAGTCACAAGCACACACATGAAACTTAGAAATCCAGTTGACAAAATGCAATGTGTAATGAAACATGCTCTCTAACACGTCAACTGTTAAACCATCGGTGGTTAAACAAGTGATTTGTCATATGTTAGAGCTTTGTTTTAGTGTATTGATCAAAGCCCATTGTTATCAAGTAGGCTCACCTTCTAAGAAAGGCTGTATTACAGTATGATTTAAAAAGAACAGTATGGAACCTTTTTGAATAACAAATTTTATAATAACAGCTTCAAAATAATTTTCACGGTCCAGTTTCTTGTAATAACAAATTGTTACAGACCTGGGATCTGTACTTATGACAGTCATGTTTCACTCAGAAACTTTGGAGTCAAATTGTGCAAATTGTCAATTTCCACATAATGTTGCTTTAAGTTGAATAAAACAGATGAGAGAAAAAAATATAAAACTACATTAATTGAGATTACATTAATATTACATGATTGTGTTTATTGGGGGTTAAGCACTTCATGATTGCATTTTCTTTAACGACAATACCAGTAAGTAAACTCTTGACCAATTTGATCATCAGAGCAGTTTATTCACTCTTTAGACCCAATTGAAAACTGACTTGCCAAATCACACAAAATACCAAATTCTACATAATGTTACTTTAATGGTCACAGTTTGGCTAGGTTTGGGAAGAACAACTAACCCAAACTTGAGAATCAGTCAAAATCATGAAAATGGCAGTATTTTCACTCATTTGGTTAGTGCACCAAGCAGCACCCTCAATTCAACAATGAGGGACGGTATCGTCTACTTTAAACAACCACCATCAGTGCTGTTGTACAAATTAAAAGTGGTTTTCTTAAGTTGTGTTTAGTTGGTTGGCCACGAAACACCACAATCGTGTCACATTGTTTAAGTATAAATATACGTATTGTTGAAATTGCCATCCTTTATTGAGCTGATGCTACCATGGAGAACCTTGTGCTTACATGCAAATCCAGTGTACATACCCATCACATCATATTCTGTGAGTCACCCAGCTATTTTGAAAGAGGTGCTCCAAATGAACAACCAAAACACTTAAGCAGACCTCAATTTGGCAGGGTTGCTTTGTAACTTGGCTGCTCTCAATTCAGTACTCTTATAAGGTACAAGAACTTCTGCAGGTACAACAGCTTCGCTGCTCTTACTTTTGAAACTTTTTTAAGGTCACAGTCAAATCGCACTAACATAAATCAGAAGTTCTCAGCTCACCCCACTGCTGGCCCAACATTACACAAATTGCAGCCCAGATATAGTTAAGACTGATAAACAAGATTATACCAGGCAAACTGTTAGGTGTACCCTAGTAGGGTGGCAGAGCATCAACGGAACTGGCTCCAACTTGTGCCTGCTGAGGGCGTATCTAAGATTGGATTAACATCCATACAATGAAGAAACTGATAAACCTGTGTTGCTCTGCCCCGTCCGAGCACAAGACCTCATTCAATGTTTTCTCTTTGCTCTGTGTCCACAAAGAAGCCTTGTACTCAATTAGCAATTTTGAGCTGAAAGATGGTATTAATGCAAACTGTGAAAATGATCTCAGTTGAGGCCCTCTGTTCTGCAGCTGCCACCGGCGCTCCCGTACCTGGAGCAACTTTTCCCATTACAACATTTTGCTTCTAGGTGTTCGAGCAAAGAATTAACATTTTAATTCTTGGATTTTGGACCACATCCAAAACACCAAAGGGCTTTCTGCTGAACAGGAGCTCCAAAGGAATAGGTTATATGGAGGTCTGGTGTACTTTCCTCAAAGGGAATGGAGAGTCAAACCATTTACTAGAATTTATGCAACCCTTGTGAGCAAATCTCAAAAATCTGTGGCAACGGGTTTCATTAAACCCTTCAACATGCCAGTTGGAAAGAAATGATGACAATGGTCAGTGCGACATTGCAGTGACTTTTCACTTCAAAGAATTTAAGAGTGTCTGTGCAGTATTCTTTGGAGAAATGTTACTTCAGGGTCCTCTGTTACATAATCAACCAAGAACAAAAAAATAATACCCTGAAGGAATATCTTGCTTTACTTTTAGCAAATCTATGCCATGTTTTGTGGAAATGAACCTTACTGAAAGGGTGAAATGATTCCTCTGGGTTGACAGCTTTACCCACAAGTGTGATAATATTCTTCAAACCTCATACACAGCAGAAGGGCCACTTCACATTACAAAGTGAAATGTATGGAAACTCATCAAACCAATGGGGAATCAAACTGCAAAATCACTCATGCCTTGTTTTTCCAGGGATTTGGAGCTGAAATGGGGTGTTAGTCTCTCGCTCACAGACTGTTTGATTTGTGGAGATGTAATCTCTGGACCTTCACCGGCTTCAATCAAATGTTGACCAATAGAAGCAAATAAACACAAAGACAAATCACATTTGTGTCTGGCATAATTAAGCTCTGTTTATATATCTCTAAACTTCGGACCCAGAGGCAATCAGCGCAACATTTATTTTTGCATTCTAAATACTAATGCCTGTATGTTCCCATTGAAGTCTGAAAAATAACATTCACAAAATGACAAAGAATCCATTTGCTGCACATTAGAATGCATGAACAAACTAGAAATGGTATTTTGCAGCAATTTACAATGACCTTTCCATTGTTTTTTGTAAACATTCCTTGCATACATTTCAGCTTCTTAGTGAAAGACCAAACACTCCGACCAGGGCAAAATTCTGGATCGCTTAACATCTTTAATCAATTCCCAACAATCAATCAGCACCTACAACAGTATAAAAATGAATTGAAAAGCCTATGTCAACAATCGATGACCAATCCTCTCAGATGTTGTCTTGCCATGTGAACAACCTTTCCATCGGGGTCGATGATGCATGCATGTAGCTGAATGACAGATCTGAAAGTATGGGCAAAGCATTGTCCTCTCCATCACCAGTTTTAGAGTACAGAGTAGAACCTCGCTACACTTGGTCAGCCTTCTCAAGCAGTGCTTTGTTAACGGTGATTCTCCAATGGTACTACGGGAATTGTGACCAGTTGTAATGCAAATGTAAATCCCTGTCACGTCGGTCCAGTTCATTACAAATCCTATAGTGAAGGGTTTGTAATAACGGAGCTAATGCTTCACTACACTTTAACCCCCCCTAGGTGTTTTTTCAGGTTATTTCTCACTGAGAGTTCCCTTGACTTCTTAATACATACATTGCACTTACTAATTATTTTTTTCCCTTTTCTCTGATGAACTCAAAGTAATTGGATTATACCCATTTCGTAAACGTAGAGTCTGACTGCACAGCCAATTCGGCATTTTGCCAACATTCTTATTCTTCAGGGGCCATTTTTTTTCTGGTGCCGCACTAATGTAAGTGATGTGGTGTGGGTACATTTTTTTCAAATTTTTAATGAACTTCCGTTGGTAAGATAGGTCTCATTCCCACCTTGTGAAATTATGACGCTTTGGGATTGTAGGTTGGGCCGGCTGCCATCAGAAAGTGCATGTAGTTGACAAGCTGAGAAAAAAACTTACCAACAGCAGCTTTATTTTGATGGTACTGGACATAAAAACTAATCTCACTAAAATCCAACTAGAAAAATATTATATTACTCTGTTAGTGCTTGAAGTAATATAATGCTGGAGCGTGTTACTTTTGTAGTGCTTGACCCCAAAACACTGAGCTCTAGCATGACATTCTTAAGACTGGACAGTAATTAGTCAAGCTTCGGTGCCTGTTTTAACTCCTCTTTCTACAATTCTGACAATATCTTTTGAAAATGACTGAAATGCAACACAAATAACAGCCAACCCCATTCATGGTGATTAAAAAAAAAAAAGGTGCTCAGACATTTCCTGGCAGAATAAGGAAATATTAATCTCTTACCGATACCAGTCATCTCTCGCATGGCCTCCCTGTTTGCTTCCTCCACTTATTAACACCAGCAGTTGGCAGTTTAGGCCCATATCACTTTTAGACCATAATTTACCCAATTTACCTCCAGTCAGCCCAAGACTACCTCATTATACTTTAGCCTTGAAACATGATTGCAGCGTCCACCTCGAGGAGTGCTGAGATCCCTTCATCTTGCATGACTCCCAATATTGAGATGAGGTGATGTAAATGTGTCTGACCCTCTTACCCCTTTCTTTATCTAATAAGTTGTTACTGGAGATAGGTAATCCACTTGAACGATTGCTGTTAAGCCTAATTAATACATCACAGCAGCCGGATGTGTCATCCCACGTGGTATCCCTTAGTGGAGGAAAGGAAAAGGAATTCGAAATCAGTGGAGTGTCACGTAATGTGAAAACAGGTCAGATTCGAGGGTAAGGTTTCATTCAGAGCCATGTCAAACACACAGTGGCCTTCAGCTGGTTGGCCGAGCAGTACAAACACAGCTATGCAAATAGGCCAGAGCATCAATTTAAGTGTATAGCCATGCCTAACATAGTTAGCAATTTTGGATTCATGTGATTTGGTTCCAGATAAAACCACACCAGGCATGTTCAAACAGCAATCAAACTTCAAGCTTGGAAACGATGCCAGTTTATGTTATTTCATACAATGTTCTCCTTGTATAGGCTGTTTTCCACCTATAATCGCCATTTTGTAATGCACAAAGTTGGTTTAAATAAGGATATAAAGAAATATAATGTGTTTAATGCTCCTGTTACTATCAAGCAGGGGCATTTTGTTATTATTATGTTTGTTTGTTTTTCCCCCTCAGTTGCCAGGGTATTTAATTAGAAAAACATGTTGAGTGTCAGTTTTTAGTGACAGTGTTATTAAATTTGAACTTGCACTGTGTAACACTATAAGATGTAGACCCATTGTGTTTTCTAGCTAATAAGGGGAGTTAAAGGTCTGTAATTCAACCTCTTATAGATCAATCTAAGAGCTATAGGAGCCCAAAACCATGCCTGCACTCCAAGTGGTTTCACAACATCTTTGAATTTACTTTGGGCTGGATTGGGATGGGCATTTGGGGATGATTTTACATAAATTTGAATGGAAACAGGTTCAATTGTTGGGATACAATAATAGCAAGAATGCAAAGATCCAAACTGAGTCAAAGAGCATTAGGGCAGCATTTTTAACATTTCTGAATGGCTATAAGTATAATGCAGGCATCCGACCAGAGATGATGCATTAGCTAATACGTCGAGACACTGTGCTCAAGTTTTAAGCTAATCTTCCAACTGTGATCCCATCTGCTAAACCTGTTACTATGTTAATGTCCAAGGATGCTACACAGCTGGGGATTTACAGGATTTACCATTGGCAACATTAGCTGCATGTCATATTGATTGTGGGCACATCTTCACAATGCTGTTTAAAGACTGGCGTCATCCTACAATGTTCTAACAAATCCAATGACAAAAACAACACAAAGTTTGTCCATCTCCTAATTCCGTATGTCTTTCCAGCCCTGACAGTGGCATTCATCACCCAGCCCATTGTTTTTGTTTTCTCTCAAAGAACAATGAAAAATCTTGTATTATTTTCAAAAAGGTCTAAGTGATTTGTTGGGGACTATTTTCAGCTGTGAATTAATATTCATTCATTTGTGCTGGAGTGAGTATTTTCGGCAGCAGGAGGGTGTATGTGTGTTTGTGGGATCGACTGGAAATACACTACAGTGCCCACGCTCATGGTAATGAAAGAACATGATACCCGATGCAACAGTGTGGCTCACTGATGTGTTTTTAATAGCTTTTGGACATCAATGGAGCTCCATGGCACACAGGAATATATTGCAGTGAATCAGACTTCAGCTTCACAGGCAAAACATGACAGCTCTGATGTTTTTTGTTTTTTTTTAGGGAATTTGCTAGTATTCAAAAAGGATCACTGTCTTTACTTTGTAATGTTGTTGGCATGTTCTCCCTTTTTCATGTAGATTTTATGTGTTCCGCATTTATTTTTAGCGTTATTGTTGAACTTAGTGTTGGGAAAACTTGGGAACGGCAAACATGAAACAATCTGCTTGTTCTTTGGCAGTTTTGGCAACTGTTGCTCTGTTTGCATTTCCAACAGTTATCAGACATAGCCAAGATTCAGCAACTAAATAGGAAAATGCCTAAGCCAAATTTTGGATGGCTTGTGCAGCCTCCATAGAGTGTTCTGATTTTAGTAGATTCAGTGCCAAACATGCAATGTTTTCTAATATGGGTGTCAATTGTGCTCCATTACATTCAAGTATCCACATGAATACCTCATAATACATCATACATTTTACAGTACATGCTACACATTGTGTATGGTTTTAAACTATATTTACACATTTCTGGACATATCTCACACTAATGGCATTCAAAGACTTCTGAATGATGAGAGAACACAGGTAGAGGAGGAATCACTATTCAGTGAGCAAGTAAAGGGCAGCAGCAGAAGGTAATTTTCCTCATGCTGGGAATCATAATGATCAGGCGTATAATAACCATCATAGGCTTTTCAATAGCGATGCACACATCGAATCAGTTGACCAGGACACTCTGTCCCCTCACCTTTTGTAATGGCTTGTTGTTAAAGGGTTGCCTCAGGTTCTTTTATTCAAAGGGTAGCCAATTTCACACATTAAAGTGTGTTTACAGGTCTTGGGGAGCACTACTAGATCTGTGAAAAAAATAGTAGAATGCCTTTGGAGTCTCCAGAAGAAGCTGCACATAATCTGATCTAATCTGACATTTCCTCCAGTGCTATCCCTCAGTGGCCGAGTGGCATTGTGGGTGATGGAGGCGCCATGTTTTTTTTAAAAGTGAGAAACTTTCCATAATGACTACAACAGTATTACAGATGTGTAATTACAGACCAGTGGACTGTGCTTCAATTACCCACAACCCAGAAAACGAAACTGTTGCGGCCCACACCAGATACATTCATCTGGTCCACATACAGCTTAAAATGATGGTACTTGGGCAGTCTGCTCATGTCAGCCAAGAACAAACGTAATAAGCTAAAAACTGGCCCACCAGAACAGAATGAGCTGTGGCCCAGATCTGGACCAGTTTTGGCCATTGCATAGCCAACAGCGGACCACCGAAGTGCCATCACTCCTTGTGGGATGTCAGCTGGATGAGGATGTCTTGCAAGTTTTGCCATCTGTGAAGGCATTCAGTAACATCATTGGAGGTAATTGATCAGATTCATCAGTAATCAGTAAAATGCAACTTCCTCTGAAGCCACACAAGGCTTTATACTACCTTTTCACATATGCACCAGCACTCCCTGTAGACTGTAGACTCCCTGTAAACATTCTTTAATGTGTAAAATGAGTTACGTTACTCTTTAAAGGCCCTCCTGCATGTACATAGAACTGGGGAACTCTATTGGCTGGCAGTGCATAACTGATTAAACATGACCAAAAGAGTTTTCCATGTAAACAGCATGGGTTTGTTTGCACTCATAATTTCGTTCAACCAGAGGAGGTTGTTGGACTGCGAAAGACGCAGAGTATGTTTAATTTATTATGTTTACAAGGCTACAATAATTTATTTCCAAGTTTCAGCACAGTTGTGGACATTAGCTGCACATCACGCTGTGCATGTTAAGCCACCTCACTGTAGTCATGCTCCTTACGGCGTTTTGCTCATGCTGAGAGCAGTAAGGCATTGCTTTATAATGAGCATTATTAGTAACCGGTCAATTTATAATTAAACTTTAGTTAATAGGAATTTGACGGTTTACAAACAATGAAATGCTTTATAGGCCATTTATTAAGCAATTGTTTGTTGTAAAGTTATGTTTGGCAAGTTTGGATGGGCATTATTAATTTGCTATTTTGCTATATAATTGCTATTGCTAAATAAATGGCTTATAGAGCATTCCATTGTTTGTTAACAGTGATATAACTATCAACTACTATTCATTTACCATTTATAGTTAATTGATGGGAATTATAAAGTATTACCAGCAGTAATAATAAGGAACCTTTTTGATGACTAAAACAGAACACTACCTGCGCATTGATACAAATCTTGTTTTTCTGACTACGGAGCCCTTCACATGCAAATCTGGAGGTAGAGGCCACTGACCAAGCTGCCAAATTAGTGGCATTACTCTTTAAAGGCCCGCCTGCATGTATGTAGAACTGGGGAACTCCATTGGCTGGCAGTGCATTACTAATTAAACATGACCAAAAGAGTTTTCCATGTAAACAGCATGGGTTTGTTAGCGCTCATAATTTTGCTCTACCTGCACATTGATACAAATCTTGTTTTTCTGACTGAGCTGAGTTTTTCTGAGCCCTTCACGTGCAAATCTGGGGCTACAGGCCACTGACCAAGCTGCCAAATTCGACGAGCTGGTAGTGAGAACGTGTTGAAGTTAGACATTGGCAATCAATTAATTGACTCAGACTAAAATTTCGACATTGAAGACAAAATTGGAGCTATTTGTTGTGATGAGGGTGGATGGAAACGCCTGGGAGCCACACCTGATGCCAAAGTTTCAATTAGACGACTGAGTCAGAGCTACAGTATCTGGTGGGGGCACACTTTTTCCTTATCACATGGCCATTTTAGCTGATAAGAGGGAATTATTTTCCACTCAGATTCTTCCTAGAGCTGTATTTAATCAATAACCAGCTTGATGTGGAGGGCAGAAATATGTCTCTGTTGGAGTTATCTGCAGGTATTTTTGCTGCATTACGGGCCTAAATGCGCTGGACCTAACATTTAGCTTTACCCCGGGTCCACATTTCCTTTGTCGGGCCCTCTGGTTTGTCAGCTGCTTTTCTCTGGAGACAATGCAATGTTCATGGATAATTCAATTTAGACTCAAGGGCACTGAAATATAAAAGGCACTTGAGGCCACTTATGCCATTGTTACAGTGCCAACTAATGCAGATCTTAACAAATGTACTGCCCAGACAGAGACACGGATTTCAATTACCTAAGGGAATATATCGCAATGGGCCTTTTGTAAGGACGGCATAAAGGGACGAATTTGGTGCGATCAAGTATTTTCCATGACTTTAGGAAGGTCGTAAAGACCCAGGCTGAGTCAGGGAAACAGGCATTTGTCATGATGATGAAGGTATTTTTTTTCGTTTGTTTGCGGTTTGAACCCCTCTGAGGAACCCACAGCACACATGACAGCTATCACAGGTCCTATCATTGAAGCATCATCACTTGCCTCAGCCCCGCGGTCCTCATTCACATAAATGTCATAACAATGCATCTGCTGACTGGTAGTATAACAGCTCCATAGAGAGAAAAAAAAAAAAAATGGTAAAGTAAATACATAAATGCAGATCTCCGGTGCGAAACACGTATCACCAGAGTCCGACCGCGTGCTCATTTCAGTGGGGCGAAAAAGCAGGATTGCGGTCATCAACACAGCAGGATGTAGAGGAAACCACCCCAGGGGGCTCAGGTTGAAAAGAAAAAAACCCTTTAGCTAAATTATAGTATCCCTCCCAAGCGGTAGAGACGCAGGGTGAAATTTAATTATAACTCTTGCAGGCCTCGGTCGAATAATTTCCACTTGCTCACTTTTGAAATCAAAATAAATAAATGTAAGAAAAGGAATAAAAAGGACCCCTCGCTGTGATTCTCGGCAGGACGCACGTCTCCAGCCATTCTGCTTGCCGACATTCTTTTACGGGAGCACAAAACTCATTGAATTATTTTTTTTTTTTTTGCCCCTTGTATCTCTCACCCTTTGAAGAGGAGGGAAAAAAAAAAAAAAAAGTTTAATTGACACTCCGCCTCACCTTCCCTCAGAGAGGACACACCACGTCGTTCTCCAGGGAGTGTGACATTAAATGAGACAGAACAAAAGGAGGGAGGAATTCATATGCAGCGGATGTATTTAAGCATCGCACCCCCCCAAGAAAATGTCTCCAGGACGCATAATTGGAGCAAAGGAAAAATTGGTGAAAGTTTTCTGACAGGATGTGGTATTACCTCCGAGTCTGTGACTCAAATTGGCCCTGTTATAACACAAATGAAGCCGCATAGAAGACTCACGAATTGCACTGCTATAGCCAAGACGCCGACAGTAATGAAATCAGGACATCGCTGATGGGTGATGATCTGTGCGAGTGTGGAGACAGAAGCTCTGAGGGGCTAACTTGATGTCAAGAGACAGTGCTCTCGCCTTAGCAGCTACGCCAATCTAATATATGCAAATAATTAATCAGCCCTCTCTCTCTTGATCTCATTCTAACAAGTTGCTTTTGACACAGTGGCAGTTCCCAAACGAGTCCATTAACGCACTTTACCTCAACTTCATTTTCAGCGATGTTGACATTTTTTGCGCGAGGAGCCTCAACCCCGGACGACTCATTTGGCAGGGGACTTTTCTTCTCCGCCGGGCCACTGCAAACACACACACACACACACACACACACACACACACACACACACACACACACACACACACACACACACACACACACACACACACACACACACACACACACACACACACACACACACACAAGTCCCTCTCTCCTTTTCTATCATCCACATACACACAGACTCCGAGGTGGAAAATTATCCCATGTCCTGCGGCATTAGCATCTCGGCAGATGTCAATCACTGCAAGCGAGCAAACGAACACCCTTGGAAATGCTCATTGACGGCTTCCCTGCAACATGGACACGTCCAGCCTCATTTGAAGAAGATCAGTGAGAGTCCCATGCTGCTGTCATTATCACTAATACAAATCAACAAGAAAAGCTCATTTTAGATAGTACCCCCTAGTTGGATGCCAGTGCTGCAGTTGCATAATCTCCAACTGAGAAAAAAAGAAGAAGGGATTTTGTGCTGCATTAAAGTTTTCTAAGTGTTTGTTTTTGTTGTTTTTTGTTGGTACAGTAGTTGATTTCCATACACCTGTGTGGTGTCAATTAGAGAATTAGAGATTAGAAAAGTTTTGGCTGTAAAGTACTGTATTTTACAAGCTGTCATTCCCTCACGGTTAAACTATTCCAGTGGTCTCCTCAGAGGCATACTTAAATCAAAAAACAGGCAGTAGTTCTACTACTAAACAGAAAAAGCAAACAAAGAGATTATATAACTCTCCAATTAATGTCTTCACATAGACAGCCAGTTTCTTGGGATTTCAAGGTTTTACTCATGACTGTACCTTAAAAATCAATCAACCAAATTGCAAGAATAAATGCTGGTAGATGTTCGTTTCTTTAGCTTCAATTCTAAATTTTAGGTTGTGATCACATTGTGCTTTATGCACTAAAAACAGGGGTAGGGTTCGGCGAAGTGTTAAAACACTGTCTGCGGTCTCTGGCTTTGCGGACAGAAATGAAAGTCGCCTCATATGCACCTAAGGTGAGTATGATATGACACGTATTGAGAAAATGCTTGATACAATATGTACAGTTTGACACGTAAAACGTGTCAAATGACATTTTATTCTGGTGACTGATTTATAGGGCCCGGTCCCAGACTGAATCTCTGAATAAGTGCGCCCTTATCAAACTGCATGGCTTTTCAGCCGGAAACCGCTGCACCTGTGTCAAGGGTGTGAGATTACAGGGGTCAAGCTCTCCCTTTAAGGACTCTCCAGCTGTGGAACAAACTGCCTGACAGACTGGAAAATACATATCTGGAGAATCGGAAGTCATAGGGAGGTTGTTAACGGGGATAAAAGTTGCCAGACATTCATCTGAAGAGACATTTTTAGGAGACAAAGCTGGCATTTGCTAAAACTGGCAGGTTTATCTAATCCATATCCATATTTTTGTTGGGGGGGCGGGTTTGACTGCTATCAAATTCTGTTTAAAAGTTGAGATGAGAACACATTGACCGAGATTCCTCTCCAGTGTTAGATCTCCTGGTAACACTAGTCTAGTCTATTAGCGCTGAGGGAACGGCCTCCTGTATCTATAAAATGTTAATTTCACAAAACCATAGCAAACCTGCTACCACGCTGGTTTGGGAAGAGGAATTACAGGGTTGGGTTGGACGCTGGAATTAATTATTGATGGTCTTCGGCGCATATTGAAAATTCCTCTCCCTGCCTGCCCAATGTTTTACTTATAATGATAATATATCTCTGCCTTATGAACAGTGTCAGTGAGTGTAAGCTACTTTGACAGCTGGGATGGCTGTTGTTCTATAAAAAGAAGACACTTTCAACTGATCACAAGCCATATCCAGCGCAGTTAATTTTATGTAAGTGGTCCAACACTTGGGGTTGTAAAAGTGTTGGTACATAAGCATTTTGTGGCTATATATAGGGAAAAACTCAAATTATTATTCAGAGAATAACACGTAAAGATCAGTCATATTCTTAAATGACTTTGCCTCCCATTGCTGCATGGAAATCCACAGAGGGTACACCAAATAGAAATGGTCATCTGGGAACAAGATGATAATTGATCACAATGATTATGAATCGTACGGCTCGGGGAATCAGTCAAACTGTGACAGTGGACCAGCTGTGTGGCTGTTTCCTGATATAAAAAGAACAGTTTATTTCCACTAGAGAGACTGAAGCGAGAGAAAGAGACAGAGAAGGGAGGCGTGGAGAATGGGATGGGGGAGGACAAATCCACTATTTTGCTTTCCCCCCCAGCTGCCTCAGCTGGGCTTTACAAGCTGCAGCTGGTATAGTTGATCAAAGCGCATTATTATTATAAAACATGTTTTAGGAAGCAAACGCAAACAAAGGCATAGCGGCATAGCCAGGCAATTGATCTGTCATTCCACGGTACAGTATGTGGTCCGCTTACACAAACGGAGAACATCCAGTGAAGACAAAAATAGGTGATAGAGGATATTAAACCACTTAACTACTTCTGTCTGTCTTAAGAGCTCAACACACAGCTATAATACACATATTTTTAGAATCAACATCACGTCAGCTTTCTCTGGATGTTATTATCATCACCGTTTGGAATAAACGTCCATCAATCTGCTTCGAGACTACAGGGCAAATAGATACTCTTTAGGACTCCAGAACTTGCCTTGAGAATTGTGAATTTTTGAAGATGTTGTCAGTATTTAACTAATCCAGCAACAGTTATCCGCACATGCATTACATACGTAAATTGTAAAAGGGAGCCACTTTTGTTAAACTTTTAATGGTGGCAACTTGACAAAATGTGAACAAATATGGGCTAAAAAAAGTGATAGAATTAATTAACTTGATGCACTATTTCATAACTATCATTCTCTGTTATATTTACACTAGTAATATCATTATATTTTATAAATATAAAATGGTTTACAAACAATTTGTCAGGTAATTGTTCATTGTAAAGGTGGAGCTGATGTGTACAGTACTTTACAATTACCTGACTGAATTACTGAGTGCGATAACAATTCTGAAGTGGTGCCACATTTTCGACACTAGACGGGGGGTGTCCAGGGTCACAGGTGCACTGGAGGCCTTCCCAACATGCACTGAGCAGGAGGGTAGGACAACACCCTGATGAGGTGGGCAGCTTATAACAGTGCTTACACACAGTTAGATAAACAGCTCAGACCTTCAGCTTCTTTTGATATTCATGTCTTTGGGGGGGAACCCAGACAAAACATGGCGAGAGCATGCACACTCTACACAGAAAGTCCCAGTTTGATTTCCAACCTCGCTGCGAGGTTGACCGTGCTTAACGCTGTGCCGCTGCGCCGCGCAGCGTTAAAACATCAATGGGAAAAATTTAAGAAAGTCATACAGAAATACAGAATGTCAAACACAATAATTATTGCTCTGCACGGTGGTGACAAGAAGACATGCTGGGCTGCAATCTGTAAGACAGCTGACTCTGAAACCTGCATGAGCCAGGGATCGATTCCTGGCAGCACCAGCCTCTCCGTGCCTTTGGCCGACTATACTCGAGTGGATGAAAGGAAAATATGTGTGGATTTTCTAATGTTAAGCAAAAAACAAACAAAAAAAAAGATGACGAGGTAAAGCTGAAATGCTTGCTGACCTTGTGGTGGTCGATCCAGAAAAACAACATGCTCGTGACATCTATTGTGATGTCAAAACAGCCTAGATTATTTCCACCTAGAACCCGGAGTGACTCGACATCTTTTTCCTTTTGTTTCTGCCCAAACACAGATCAACCTTGGAGCAAAACCCAAATGGAATTGTTAAGATTCTACATATAGACTAATCAATTTTCCCTCAATCCTCTCTCTCTGTTTCTCATGTCAGCAGGTGATGATGCTATTATGGGCAATCGATCATGTAAATAACGCCTTGATGGGGGAAATGCACTCCAGCTCGCACTGCTTGCACGAATCAAGGCGAAAGTGCTCATCTGGAGAGGAATCTAGGTTAGAATTGCTGTTGACATGCAATGTATCACAGCGCGTGACAGACGAAACATCTGCCTGGCGAAGGGATTTAGAGCTGTCTGTTGTGACATATAGGCGAGCTTTACATCATGTCACGTGTATGTTCAGGGTAGAGGTACTGTTACCCGGTACATGGTAAGTGCATATCTGAATTACACTCACAGCATATCAAATGAGACTGCAGTGGTTACAACAGATCTCTCTATTCTATATGTATAAAAAACCCATATATACACCAAGGACGTTGAAACACAAAGAAATGAAAGGAGAGGAAGGGTTGGTTTTCTCCTGTGCGGCTGAACAGGTTAACGAGTCATATACTGTTATCTAAATAGGGCGGCATGATGAGCTCATCGCTGCCTTACAGCAAGAAGGGCCTGAGTTTGCTTTGGTGTGCTCGTGCAATCCCAAGACATGTGCGCTGGGTTATCTGCCCTTAAGTGAACAGTCATCTTTATGAGTCAGCCTTGGAAACTTGTCTCGCGCATACCCTACTAGTTTTAATAGGCCTAAACCCAACGCAACCCTGGCCCTCAAGAGGCACGCTTCAAACCGAGGCTTTTAAGAACTCTTTGTCATTCCCATGTACCGTGGGCCCTTTCTTTAAAATAAGCATTAAACATACACAAGTTTGCTGATGTCTTAGTGACTAACTAGCTAGCTGGCTATTGTTATTGCTGATTTATGCTTGACAGTCCCACATTTTGAAGTATTCCAGTGTTGCATTCCTTACCTTAGATTGCATATGACAGCCAGAATTTAACTTAAGACCAGCGGCAAAGTTGCTGCTCCTCTGCATGGGTGCAGACTGGCAGGGTCGGAGTGCTGGTTGTTTATGTTAGCCAATAAAACGCTGCTACTGGCCAGGTAACGAAGCACTGTTCTGTTTTATTTGAGGAATTGATCGATGGTGTAAAGTTGTGAACTTATTGCGAGCATCCGTTGGATAAATTGCAAATGGCAGTGTAATAATACCAGGGTTGCCTCAATGCGAGAGAAATCACCACAGCTGAAGATGCAAACTTTGAAATGTTTGATACAGTCTATTCACATAAAAGCCATCAACGACAATTTTTGACGTACAAGGATCTTGAAGGTTTGTCCCTTTCTGTAGGGGGGGGGGGATTTCAACCACAATCAAGGGGTAGGGGTTACAATTGGAGATGGGATGGAGCCAAAGAGTGCTGGGATCAGTTCCAGCACCACTTAGGGCCCAGCAATTCATTAATAAGACCAATGTGACAAATGACCAAAGGTCTATGTGTCTCTACAAGTTCTTGGATTGAAATCTAAATGGAAGAATTATTCCTGACCTCAATTATTTCCCCAGTTCCATCGTAAAGGCACCGAGGTTTACTCCACGTGATGAAAAAACAAAAGTTGCTTCACAGTAGTGATGCACCTGGGAGCCATTTTCATTGTGCTGTTGTGTAGCGTCTTCCTCTTCTTACCTTTTTATGTTCCCTCATGAATCCCTTATGCACTCTCAGGAGCACAATCAAGAGAGCCTTCTGGGCATTTCTAAATGATGTATAGTCCTGGGGAAGTGCAGAGGCGAGGTATCTGTGATACGTGATGTGGTGTTGTGATACGACTAAACAAGTCCAAGGTCGTCCATTGGTGATTAAGAGACGCCGTCGGCTGGAGCTCGAGATTCTTTTCGAGGTTTTCTTTAAATAGTTGTCGACTAATGGCAAATCAATAAGCGAGCAGGGGGATGATTAAACATTCTGCCTTTGACTAATGACATTAAAGCCTGAGCTCCTCATAGCATTAACGCTCCTTACCCTCAGAAATGCGGCTGGCAGATTTGTTCCTCAAACAAACCAACACAAAAAATTTTAAGTGGAGGATATATCTGCAATCGCGGCGCGTGAGAGGAACAGGGCTAAAGGTGCAGCAGATCAGGCTGCATATAAACGGCTCCATCTATTTTCAATTAAAAGATGCCATCGATTCAGGCCTATTGGTATGCATGGGAAAACAGCAGATGAGTGAGGAGTGTTCCTACTTGTTTTCGCCGCTGAGAGGGAAAGTGAAGGGCGTTCAAGCAAATCGAGCCGCTTTGTACACACACGTCTTAACACAAATTAACCAAATTATAAATAAATTTGTCATACTCAGGGTTGGGATTCCGGATAAAGGGAGATTAAGGGTAGCAATGCGGTAAACAAAGATAATCCCAATGCTCAATAATGCAACTCACCTCCCTCTCAGAGGATGGAATATATTTGTTGCCACTTATGTACAAATGATCTCTAGAGGCAATCACTCCCACTGAGGGAGTAAATCAGCAAGCTCTGAATCAATGTTTCATTATATTATAGCATGTAATCAAGAGTATTAAATATTCAACTTGTACTGTTGGTTGCAAAACATTTCAGGAATATAATCTGACAAATCTATATAATCCTGACCTGCGTTGGAAATTGGCCAAAACAGGCTATGCGCTTATTTACCTGGATTAATCGTATATTTCCTCAACGCAATTAGATCATTAATGTAATCAAACAAGCGCTTAACATCGCCATCAGCACTTAAGTCACTCGCAGGTCTCACTCTTTCTCCTCTCTGTTTTGTGATTCCCAGCCATCATGCCCAATCATAATGTACATTTATTAGTGTCAAGTAATGGTAACAAGCACTTAATGGATACGTGCCGCCACATCATGAATTATTCATTCTGCTAAGACAGTGTTAATGCTTCACTCATCACATTACGCAGGATGGAGTAAGTATGGCTGACAACAATACAATTATTTATGTGCGGGATGATTCTCTATGCCAGATTGAGCAGATGTAGGGTTTTCAGTGTAATCCACATGTTTATCCTCAGTTTGCAAATTGCTATTCATCACACGGAAGATGTAAACATTGAATAATGATAGCAGGACTTAATTATATAACCTAACTAATACATATTAATTTGATCCACACTCATGCTTACATGGGTTAAGTCATGCCTTGCATTTGCTTGATGGTATTTCAGTATAGTAATGATATGCAGCATGTAGGGTTTTCGTGCTGTTGCGTCTGTCCGGGGGTTTTTGGGTTTATCCATCAGTAATGGACCTCAGGATACTATACTAGATGCTGGCATTTCCACTGAAATTCCAAGCCACTTCTTATCACCTCCCCTATCATCTATTTTCAGCTGTTTGCCAATGAATACAGATTTGACAAGTAAACAACCGCCTTTGCAATACACTTGAGCAATAAAGATTACATGGGTTCAATTTAAGGCCCTGGAGATCAATTCTGTCCGTTTTAAGGCGGCTACTGTTGGTCAACAGTAAAGTCAAGGCAGTAAACTGATCACACTTAAATTATCCCAGAAAATTAGGATGTGAAAGCTCATCTTGATTAATCTCTAAATTGTATGAACCAGAACAGATGCATTTTTTTTGTAATGCCAAATCAAAGTCAACATGCTAACATTTCGATTTATTGTTCAGCAACTAGTTTAACTTTTTTTTGTGTGTGCACTGATGCAAACTTTTTGTAAGACATGGCTCATGTCATTGAGCCTAAAAATGGTACCGATATTGTAAAGGTTTGGACATTTCACCCACTAAAACTTGATTTGACACTCTTTTTGTTTAAACTTATCATTATGAAGTTAATTGATTGATTTAATCGATTGCACAATAAATAATAATGACACCACTCGCATTTAGATTGGTTCCTTATAAAAACCAAGCTTCTGCTATGCAATTTTGTCTGCCACTTGGTGATTGCAGTCAGGCCTGGCACCCTTTCTATCATATCGCTTAGCTCAGTAAAAATCTATTATCACTTAAAGCTGCTATATGGAAAAAAAAACTCTCACTCCTAACCCAAATTGATGGTTTTTGATTGAGTTGGGAAAGCAAGAGTGTCGTTATTGACTGGTTCAAAAATCAGCTATTATTACAAATAGGACCACGAACATTAAATTAACACAAACAACAGTTAGCCTACTGATCCAAAATGCTTATTATTAGGACCAAAAGGGTTACGGGTCGCGGTAGATAATGCCACAATGTAATTGGGTCAGTGCCTTATCATCATGCAAAAGACTTCAGTTCCGTAATTCTGGTCCTATTTGCGACTTGCATGACGATTACTTGTCACCTTTCTGGCACTTTGCCCACCTTTATGCGAGCTTTACTGGTCCCTGAAGTCACTGATGAATACTCTACAGTGGACTCAGACTTCTGAATCTGCATGATCTTGCTCATAAAAGAGGCAAGCATTCAAGTCAGTGAGCAGGCCTTTAAACAAAGATTGCATTGGATACGAATATCTATTTACATAACAATCTCTATTTTTCACTAGAGAATGAGCGGTATTATGATCTCATTCAAAAACAAAGTAATTCATAGCCCCGATATAGCAGCACGACAACACTAAATGTGATGCATGGAGGCATTTATTTGCTGAAAAATTCCATATTTTACTCAAAATAGAGACAGTAAATCAACAAAAGTACCCAAGAGTATTTCTACCTAATGTCTGATCCACTGATGGATTCCACCAAAGTTCTGTCCAGAGCAATTAGGCATAAAATTCATCAATTTTAAAGTGTGTTACTCTGCACGAACATGATCCAACAGATAGACGTGATTGCCGGGAGCGCTACTTTCTGTTTGTGTTCTTTAAAAAGGGTTTATCTTTTTTGTCTCATTAAAAAGTTTGATGCACTTTAATGTTTGCTCGACAATGGCCATTTGAGATTGTTGTTTCATGTTATTTGTGCAGCCGTTGGGGACTTTGAATGGCCACGGGAGCTTGTAAGTCGGTACATGAGTTCTGGCAATAACCAGATCAGGAAAGCAAGCCGAAAGAGAAAAAAATAAACTTTGCACGTGGTTGACAGCAAATACAAGAGGAAAAGTGCAGATGAACAATTAATGGGGCCCGGTACTGTAAAAGTCCTCATTTTTAGTGAAAATATCATAGGAAGACAAGGCTCAGCTTGCAAACAGAATGGGAGTCGGAGGTGGGGACTTGGCATAGGATTAATGGCCGGTGTTGGAGGCCACTGGATCCCTATGACAAAGTAATGAAAGAAAGATGTATGGCTGGAGTTCAGCCTGGCCGAGCTTGGGGGCCTCCATGCCTGACAAACACATTATGTGCCAGATGAACTGACGGGAGCAGAATACAGAAAAAGACTGTGTTAGTGGAGGAGGCACATACTGTATAGACTACACTACATAAAGACAGAGAGATCAGTAACACAAAGGCCAACATTCAAATTCCCTCCAGCGTGGAGCTTGTTAGCCACATGGAACCTGTGATAGCAAGCTTGTCTTTCAGTACAGCACTGTTCTTTTTACTTGTTCATGAATGCCTTTCAACAAAGTGTATTGATATGGTTTCAAATATATGACGCTGAAAGGATTTTCTGTGAGATGATTAACTGGTAATGCAATGATTCAGTTCTTTCACTTGATTATGAAAATATTTAAACTCAGACAGATTTGTCAAATTACATATCTTTGCATGTGCCACCGCTAGCACAATAATAAACTCAGAGTTCACATGAGGGCCAAATTAACAGTATTTGACTGGTGATGCAATCTATGAAGTCAAATAGTTGAACTAAGAAAGTCATCTATCTGATATTTTCAACCTGTGGCATCCAATTTTTAAGCATAATACTGGGAGTGTAATGTTCAGTAAATTGGTCTAAGTGAAATATCCGTAAAACTTATTATAACCATCATCTGAATGGCCATTATATGGGCAGAATCTAGGCATGGGCATTCTGTGGACATGGTTTAGGGCCTCCTTCCCATTTGGGGGCCCAGACAGGGGACACAAACATCAACTGCCTAAATAAACAGTGTTCAATATATATTTTAAAATATTTTAGGAATATACACATCTAAAAGTTAATTTATTCATTATTTTTGTTTCCTATACATACATGAATGACTCATTGCGTATGAATACCACAATATTTACAGGTACAAAATATATCTAATGATACTAATTAGAATAATAATCACCTGCTACGGCCAATATGTCATTTTACTTGTTTATCAAATGTCAAAATACGCATTGGGGGAGGGCTAAAAAATACATTCTGCCAGGGGTGCTCTTTTCCATTTGATCCAGCCCTGGCCATTATGAAGTTGCAACTGATGTCTATAAACTATTACAATTAATCAATACATGATTTATAAAGAATCTGTTTGTTAATGGGGAAATAATTGAATCTAAATGTACCAGTTATTAATGATGGCTACCAAGTTTTACCAAGATATCCATAGTTTATAAATGCAAGAAGTTAAACATGCAGCTTTGGCAGTCACTCATGATCCTGCATCTGTCTGATGTCTCTGCCATTACATCACAACTCTGTGTAAGTGTCATAGTTTTGTTCCTTGTTGCAACACGCAGCAATCAATGATTATCAGCCAAAACAAATTAATTAACGCCTTGGCTTAGTGGGGGAACTTTAAAATGTGTTACATCATCTATTAAACATCTGGGGCCATGTTTAGTCATAAATTAGGCAAAAATTAATCCAAGAAATAGATGCCTGGCAAATTAACTTGAAAAACAGATACTTTAAGGAAAAAACATCAACGGGTAAGTGCACAAAGAAATCCAGGGTGCTACAGTGTTGTGTTCTGGAGAACTGGTGAAACATTTCAAGGCATTAGAAAATAATGAGGCACCTGCTGCCAGCCACAGTTATGCTGTTTTTTAGCTGCCCAAGAGAGGCAGGGTTCAGTTCTCTCTCGTTGCCCCCCTCACCTCGGCATTAGTAGCTAGAATGGAAAGAGTGGAGTGGCAGCTACCTGTGGCCACTCAACAGGTCACAACCCAGTGCCCGTGGACAGTGTATCTCTGTGTTTGTAGCTCTACGTGCTGTGGACTACAGGCGAGATAAGGGATTTCAAGCTCCTTGCACTCTGATGGAGTCTTATCAGGTGTGGCAGGGCTACTGGGTTCTCACAGAGTGGATGAAACAAACACAAAGTCTGGGCTTCCATGTGGAGTTAAAGTCAAAACTGATTTGGAATAGTCAGGGTGCACAGACACACAGAATATACTGAGAAGGCACAGAACGGACCACCAGGGCAACCCAATGGCAATGGATGGTAATGTACGTTTAGGCAAACCACAGAACTGTTGCAACTTCATTTTTTTTTGTTTTAGGTGCAATTTTCGATTTTATGTTGAGACGATGCAGGTTGTCTGGTTAGGCACATTAATCACTTGGTTCATGTTTTGGCTTAAAATACCTGCTTTGGTTGCCACAAACACGGATGGAGAGGTCTTGACTTCTCATCAAAATGCAGTTTTTTTGTTGAACAAATGGGGCCGAAGATTATCCCAAGTCCTCCTTATATATATTTAGTGGTGTCGTGCATACTTATTTTGAAAAGCCACAGACAATCATCAAAAGCTTAGCTTGCGGCTGCACACATACAAAGGTTGACATGCAGTCTTAAACAATGGTCACTGGCTTGCCAGCACTGTCACCAAATTTAGCTCCACCAACGTCGTACGGGATGGATCATTTCCATTGCAATATCCATCGTGTCCTGCACAGTAGAATCTCTGGCTCTCTATAGAAAATCAATAGGATCTGTTCACTTCGCATTGAACAGTGGATCCATATGTCTGCAACTTGAGGCACATGAGAGGAAAGACTGGAAAACACTGTAGCTGTTATCCCCACCAGTTTCAGATAGTTCCAAAATGTGTGGGAGTTAATGGCTTCCCAAAAGATTGGAAACGCGCACCCACTCCTCTCAAGGTCTATAATCTGCCTCTGTACAAAGCTGACACAGTATGTCTTTAAAATGTTCAAACTGTAGATTGTTTTTTTTAGGGTTAGTGTTCTGTTTGTCACAGCCATGGTCTGGGCTATAGTTTTACTCTGTACCAAGCCCCTTCACTGCAGTGGATGAGTCACTTGTGGCCTTTCTAAGGCGAGTGAATGCCCTCCAATGGGGAATTAAGGAGCTACTGTAGTACACAACAATGCTATTTTTGGATGATCAATCATGTCAATTTTGTGGTTTGAAGAAAACTAAAGACAGGAGTGCCACCATGTACCTGTAGCCACCCAATCTGTGTTTTGCACATACTCTGATTTGTGTGCTTTGAACATGGTACAGTAAGTACCTAACACTGGTCCAGCTGGGTAATCGGCTTACAGTGCAAATGCACAAACATTCATGTTTGTGTGATTTCAGTGAACAGGAGGTTTGGGGGGGGGGATGATGGAAAAACAAAGCCCCATTCACGCAGAGGACAACCTTCAGTTCCTTCCAATATAGTGCTACAAACAGTATTCATGAACTTATTACTCACTTTGTAGCAGTCCCGTTGTTTAAGACTTGCTATCTTTCTTCATTTTGGGCTGATTTTCAAAACCCCTCAGGACTGATTGCAGTGGATTCACCGGTGCTCAGGGTAGGGAGAGTGATTCCTTATTGATGAGTGGAAGCAGCTTGGGGCTTTCCCAACATAGGGAAACTATGTTTATTCTTGAGCCAAGTCGGGTGACCAAAATGCTACTAGGCAATTAGGCTACCTGTGCAAGTGTAGCTTGCCTTGCAAATAGCCGGACGCCTGCAGGTTTCTTTTGTTATTGATATTATCTTAACTGAACCTAAACTTAACTGAAACCCAAGCCCCTATACACCTTCAGTTTTAACATCATAATTCACTGTGGACTTGAGCTTGTAGGAGCACATTTCAGTTGGATTATACCCGGAAGATGCATTGGTTTACTGGTTTATTGTCCAAGTAGCAGACATTGGGCCACCCCTTCTACATGTTTTTGTCTGTATCTTTATATAGGTTGGGGCTGGCTTGTAAGCATTTTACTGCCAGTACCTCCACAACTTTGCTACAAAGATCATGCAGTCAGTTGGTCCATCAGAAGAATAAGCATTCGAGCAGCAGGGTTAAGGGGGGGAGGAGAGACAGATGACCTCAGCAAGCCTAAGGCCTCCTCACAATGCCCGCTAGGTACTGTAGAGAGTACAGTTGTACAGAGGAGACAGTAAAAATGACTCACTGTATGTCCATGTATCTGCCCTGCAGCACGGCAAGATGCATGGTCCAAAGAAGAGAAGTATGTACTCAAAGAAACAGAACAATTCTAACGTTCTCCCCGCTGCAAACCATCTGAGGCTTCTGCGACACAGCAACTCACCGCTTAAGAAAGTTGGCCTTAATTTCTGTTCATGATTCATCCAACATCTACTGCTAATGTATTTATTTTCAGTGTAGTTATTTGTTGTCCTGGTCTGTGCAGTACAAAAGCTCCTGACAAATATATCCTGGAGTCCAGGCACTTTATCTCTGAAGGAATGTTTTGTGTAGTTCAACAGAGGTATATGCAGCTGCTGCTTGATGTCCCAGAGATAATTATATGAAATTATAATTATCATCAATTATTTCACCTTTTATTAAGGTTCCATTAAGGTTACCATTTAAATAGTACGTTATAATGGCTATAATGACTTCTATACATACAGTTCAGTTTATAAGGCTTTGTTTATCAAGTTTAGATCACCTCCAGCCATTCCTCAGTGTCGGCCTTATTCAACCCAAACAGCCACATTATTACAACACAGCCCTGTGTAACCTTCTTGTTTTCTTTTGTTTAAACATTTGATTGATTTCAAACATCTCACTACTGGTTTGCATTCTTGCTGCTCTGGTTGTCCCTTTCCAGTTGTTGCAGAGCCCAAAAACAGCCAGTGCACAGTGAGCTCAAAGTCCAAATGTATTGTCATCCAAATGTGCCGTGCGTATTCGCCAAATTTCCAGAAAATCATCAAAATGCAAAAAAAAAAAAACAAACAAAAAAAACTTGCATTTGCACTGGTATTATACAGGGATGCCTGTGATGATTTTCTCTTGTACGGCCAAAACCAAAACTTAATGGTGTTCCACGGCCCAAAAAAGAAAAATGAAAAAATATTGTGTGGTATTGCATTTTGATGTTACAATACAAAATAATATTGCCTTAACTGACTGACAGATTATGACAAATAATAAATAATTACAGGAACCTATAGATTTGCAGAAAGAAGTAGAAACATAAACATTAATATATGTTTTGATGTAATTTTAAGGTAGTTTTTTTCTCCAGCCTTATGGTGACCCATCTTTGGCAGAAAAGGCCCCACTTTGGGCAGCCATGATTTAGACCGACCATTGATGGTATTAAGTGCCATTAAACCATTGCAGAAGGAACTGTAAATAAAAATAGTATAGAGAAAACTATAGAAATATGGCATTTAATAATTATTTAACACATCAAAGGATGCTGCCCATTGGCTTTTTTGGATCATCTTAGTAGCTTCATTGGAGGATAAAAACACCTGCTAAGTTTATTTTTTTGTTGCAATTTTCACATATTTTTCTCAAACTTTTCAGCATATCCACTGAGGTTACTTTATGCGTCAATTCAAAAATATGCAAACCGTAGGCAAGACACACACTTAATGAGGTACATTTTGCAAATATAATTTTATTTCCTTAAATTCAGTCATTAGGAAGCTGCCCTGGAGCCTAGTGGTCCACCACACTGTGTGCTCACTCTCTATATCCCAATATATGCGCGCTGTCCTACTAAATAAAGGCAAACAGCCAATTGATTTCGTAATTTTTTTGCATTTTGAAATTTAAGTTTTTGCTAAATCTGGCAGACAGAAGGTCCACACATTTGACTTGCAATGTCATTGGTCATTTCGTTACTATAGTTGTATGCCACCCATAATAGTCATTTTCTGTTAGCTTTTAAATCAGACTTTGGCCAAAAATTACAGTAATCAGGTAACCCACAGTTTCCTGCAGTTATTCAGGTTGTTAATAATGTTTCATGGTAAATTAAACTACTGAAGCATGATTTATGATGTATCCATGTTGGGTCAGCTCTTTGTATCTGTATTTACATCCGTGCTAAACCTGAAAAGCTGTAGAGTAAGTTCCAGATAAATGATACTGCTGTGTGACACTGAAGAACAGAACAAGGAGAATAAAAAAAAAATGTTTTTTCCAAAGGAAACCATCTTAACAAGACCTGCAGGTTTTAAGAGAATTGAATTTCCACCTGCTTTAGGTTAAAATACCATCGGATAAGACATTATCAGAGCAGGCCACGGTTTTGGGTCGGGAATTTCTTATCGCTTTGTAGGGGGATTTTGGAAGCATACACGTTAGCCTGTAGATTGGCAGTTCTATATCCAGGCAATGAATAAAGTATAAGTCTCAGTATGAAATCAATTGTTTGTTCTCTGTTGCATCTCAGGCAGAGAAATTGTTTTGCCTTGGTAACTGTCACCAGTTCCACAGTTCTTTTATTACCTCTCTGTGACAGTGCCTTTGCTGACAGAGAAATGCCTGAAACAGTAATGAGTGCAGATCCATTTTTAATCATTAGTTTGACAGTGATGATACAACACTCTTTGTAGCACTTTGCTTTGTAGAGGGCCCCTCTGTGTACTTTTTTTTTTTGCTTTTGTACCAGAGTTGGTGAAAGGATGATGATTTTGTTCTTTTTTTTTTCGAGATGAACAGAAAATGTAGTTGGAAAGAACTTTAAAAATTGAGTGACAGTGTTGAAAGCTTCTGCCTAAATAGGGTAATTTGTTGTGTTAAGTCAGTTCTACACAGTTTAGGTCCATGCAAAGATAACAAATTTCAGCTTGAGGTCACCAACTTGCTTGTTCTGGAGCGTTTAAGACATTCTACATATACATAGATATTCTGCACAACATAGGGGAGAGGGGCAGGACAAATACCACAAAGACTGACTAACATCCTACATGTGCACATGCTGTTCATCAGCTCTTGAACCAAATAATACTACTCGTCGAGATGCTTCCTCAACTACAAAATCTCATAAACCTAAATAAAACCGCTTGGTCCGTCCTCTCGCCTCATGTGCTTCATCCTTCCCTTCACCTAGCGCGAGGTCCAGAGCAACTCCATATGCTTGTAACAGAAGTTATAGAAGTAAAGTAGAGATATGAACCCAAACCATGATGTTTTTCCAAAACCTAACCAAGTATTTTTCTTGCCCAAACCAAACCAGACCATGAACGGCCATGTTGTTTTGGGATTGATGATAATGGTAGTTTTTTGGAGACCTAAATTACCTTTTCAATTGTTTTCAATTAGGTTTGAGGATGCATTGGGCATAGATCTACATACCATATTGGCACTCCTACAAAATATCAAAACCTGACTTTCGTTTTGAAAGGTGGGGTGATGGGGGTAAAGTTGCAGTAACAAAAGGCTTCCAAGCAAGTGGCTGCATTTTGAGAGTGTCACACCACTGAGTATTTCTACTGAGACTTTGGGAAATCTCCAGCTGAGTTAACCCTAACCCTAAACCTAACCGGAGCACAAGCTGTCACATTAGCTCAGCTCTCGGGTGGGATTGCAAATGAACAAACTTCTTTTACTGATGAAGGCTGTATGATATTGGGTGAAAAAGCTCAATAAATTTGAAAAAGTGGATGACATTTTTGCCATCAATTTCGGTTCTGAATTCTTAAGCCATTTTAATTTTAATTGAGATTGTTTCACTAATTGCTGCTTCCAAGGTCAAAAACAAGCAGTAAGGCTCCATACGAAAATTGGTGTGCCAAATAATGGCATCCATATACTCAATCTTCATGTCAAAATACATGTATCTGACATGCAAGCATAAAATAAAATGGTAAACAAACCTGATAAAACAATGCTAATACAAGACAACTGCGCCTCTTATTCTGCAGCATCCTGTCGGAGTTATTCTTGCAGAATCAGCAAGACAATGACCAAAAAAGATGCAATATAAGGCCTGAACCAAGGCAACACAGGAGATCCAAAACTCCACAGGGGGCCCCCACTAGTTCAATACCCATTCTTGCACAGTCTGTAAACACACCAGCCAATGTTCATCTGAATGTGATTCAACCACACTCCCCGACAGAGGCGACGACAGATGAAAAATAAGCCCCTTCTGACAAACTGCGCCGACGTCTCACTGCCTGATTGCTAACGATATTGAGAAAAACAATTGTGTGAGTGGCAGCCCCACAAGACAGCAGCCTTCACAAGAGAATAAATTGAAATTTGAAAATAATATGTCTATTTCGCATCGCTGGTGGGAGCAGATTCATTTGTTGCTTTGACAATCTGTTATTTGGAAACAAAAATATGACTTCATTTCACCGCTTGGTAATCACTGTAATCAGAAATGTCAGAGTGTGTGTGTGTGTGTGTGTATATATAATACAGTATGTCAGAAGAAAAGGAGCAAGGAGGGAGGAGGAGGGAGAGAGAGAACTGTTGGCTGACCCCGTAGTGTGCCCTATAACCATGTCGGAGGGAAATGAACAGATTGATAATGACTTGTAAGGGAATCCAAAGTAGCCCCTCACACCACGCCAACAGATTCTCCTCAGCTTGAGCAGGTAGCTTTCCGCCTGAGGGGAACCTGAAGAGGCAACTATTACCGCAACAAGATGGTATTCCGGGGAACGGCGGAGAAACGGGCAACAAATAGGAAAGCCTAACCAAAACGGCTTTTAACATCAAAACAACTCAAGATATGCTTGGGCTAACATGTCGGGACTTCAGCCTGCTTTTCACTGGCACTTCCCCCGACTGTTGGAACCGACAAACCATTTTCAACTCGTGTTTAATCGGTTTGGCGCCGCTCATGCGTGTAATGCACATTTATCATGAATGAACAACGCCGGCCCACCCACCGAACACAGTAGCTCGTCGGCCCCACATGCCAAAACATCCATTTATGTTAACCACCCAAAAAAAGTCGAGATTTTTTATATTTATTTTGACTTTTTTTTTTAATCCTTTCCCTGCACTCTCATTGTACAAATTTAATAATGTTGCTCAACAGTCACATAAAGCTTAAGAGCAGTGAGAGTTTCTGCTGTGGAGGGATATTTTTAGTCTACATTCTGAGGTACGTGCCTTTACCATGATGTTGTTGTGCACGTTAATCCTTACCCTTGTTGTTGTTGGGCCTAATAATAACCCTGTAATATAGTATTGCTTTCATCATGATAAATTATGACAAATGATTTATCACTGTGGTTTGAGTATACTGTAAATTGCGAGAAAAAGTACAACAATATAATATAATGTAATAAGTGTACTATACTATAAATTGAGATATAAGTTTTTCCTAAGAATTCTGGTTCTGTTATAGGGAATTAATACCGGCAGTATACCAGGATTTCTACAACCAAGTGAGTGCTTTATGCCTGTATTCCCTGCCCTGGTCACACCTGGTATTGTAATGTGTCTCAACATATGACTTGTGTGTTGTAATTGGATCTCAAGTGCCCACTTCATATGCAAATTCACAAGGCCTTCGTTGTTTTTTTCAGTGGTAGCCAACGTGCAGCGAAAAATGCTTCTGTTAAAGCATTTTACAACCCAACAACTCACAACACATTTTTTAGAAATGAAATTTTAAGGGAAACAGGATATTCTCCACAGGTGACAAATAAGTAGCCTAATGGTTACCATTGTACCATCAATGAAATGTTGAATTGGTTTCATTTGTACAATATGTGTAGACATGCAAGGAATTCAACTTAAAAAAATGCTCTAATTTCTGCTCTCAGGAGCAGTGTTGGGTATCGTTACTTTGGAAAGTAGTTAATTAGGTTACAACGTTACCATCAATTAAAAGTAATCAGTTACGTTACAGCGTTACCTATGAATAAAAGTAAGAGTACTCATGCGTTACCAAAAATTAAAAGCTGTTTGCAGCGCCTCACACATGCTGCAACTTAACTGACACACACACAGCCTCCTTTAAATGCACGTCGTGACAATGATGAATAACGTCAGTCATCCAACCAAATTAACTCTGCAGGATAACAATAACGGGAAAGACAGTCAGCAATATGCCACATAGCGTTTTATTATTTTTTTTATTTTTTTATTATTTTTTTTTGCGGTCGACAGAAGCTTTTCACCAACGCAGAGTGTGCATTTTACCGTTATGTTGTTCTTGTCCTTTTCGCTGGTGAATTGAAAATAATGTGCGTACTTCCACGATGCAAAAGCTGTCCTCTCTGCCATCTTGCCGGGGGTTCGAAAACACACACACACACACACACACACACACAAACACACACACACACACACACAAACACACACACACACACACAGGTAACGTAGGTCAGCAGCAGGGCACAGACGCATCACAGCGCTGCGCCTCCGCTGACATATCCGCAGGTGGCGCAGTACTGTCTGACAAAAAGCAGGCTGCAGTCGGGATTTTCCTTTCCTTATCCAGAGAAATTCTTAAAATAACGGATTACTTTTTGAAAAAAATAACGAAGTTACTGATTCCTTGACGCACGGAACTAACGCGTTACGTTACACGAAAAAGTAATTAGAGTACTCTAGCGCGTTACTTTGTAACGCGTTACCCACAACACTGCTCAGGAGATGGTTAAATCTAAGGGATCCGTGGCCTTAAGCTTCAAACGAGGATGCTCGATCTACTCCACCAGTGTCGGGTTTAAACGTGAAGGACTCAGCACTCAGGTTTGCAATAATACACAATACTGGTTAGACTTTCAAAATAAGGCTTACTGACAAACGGTTGACATTTTTTTTGTTTTGTAACATAGGAGATTTGGACTCCTAATGACATCATCAACGGCTGTGGTCATTTACGTTTGTGCACTAAAATGACTTGGTTAGGTTAAGGCTCTGAAAAAGTTTTTACTCCAAATTTACTTTTGTAACATAACTTGAACAAACCATACTTGACTCTTGGATGGGAAACCTGTTGTCTGGAAGACAAGTCCAGTGTATGACCCATCCAACCACCTGCCTTGGACTTTTCTTGCTCTTTATATCACCACACTCGAGGGGCACCTCAAGTGGTGATGCCAGAGGGGTAACTACAGTGTCAAAGATCAGGCTGGTCTATGATGACAATTGGCTCTTGTATGTTTCAAATTCCCTCCATTTAGAGTGAGAAAATATTCCTGGGTAGTATTGATGCCGAAATTGTGGAAAAACCTTCAACTTTAAGAACAAGCAGTAAAACATGACCGCTAACAGGTTTTTACATGATTGATGAGCTCACAGACGACGGAAGATTCATCTTATTTAACATTCTGACGTCCAAAAGGCATCCTCTGATCTTGTCAGACAGAACGAAAAGGAGGAATCAAAGTTAACACCTGGCGTAAATACTGTCCATATGGAGAGGAGGGGGAATCAGTGGGTAGGGCGTGTTAGTGGCCGTGTACAAGATGCACCGCATTCCCTCCTGCTGATAGATTCACTTGCAGAATAATGGATTGATTCGCTCGAATAAACAAAGTCTAAATATTCATTGTCTTGTCTATCATGGCAACCAACAGATACACGTTTCACTATCTCTGCTGTCATCACTCAACATAGAACTATACAAATTAAATGCTTTAGCCTGCAACAACCCATCCTGCAGCCCTCGCATGTGCACCAGGGTTGAAACTTTCTTCAGAGTTAAATCAAAAAGCATAACCATTGCCACGGGATGTAGAGCAAAGCAATTTAGCGAGTGCTTCTGCGACGTCATGCTATGTTTGTTTGTGGCCAAATAAGTGCAGCAAACTCTGAAGCTGGTGGGCGAAAGCCAGGGGTTTTCAATCATTCATGAGCACGCTGCTCTCTCCTTACCACAATGTTAACTACTTTGGAAATATAACTGAGCTCATGTATGAATTATGAATAGTTACTTGAGCTGGAGCTGGACCTTGAATTCCAACCACAATGGGATGGTTTTAAATATTTATTTTTCAGCAACGAATATGTATTTGAATACTTTGCTGCCCAACAGGCTCTCTTTTCTGACGTCCATGTCCTGTGTTTGACAAACACAATAAATGGATAGGGCTCACTTTTTGTTGTGTTTTTGTGCTGAAGCTTTTTATCCATGATTAAGACGAGAGACTATGTTAGTCTTTAATCTGACTTTATCGAATTATACTTTGCATTCTAACCCCCGACAGGTTTTGGTTTAAAAAAGGGAAGGACGAGTCTTTTGACCCCCCAGGAAAGTAATATCCTTAATCTATAGATCAAAGAGCCCATCTATAGAATCAGATATCATCTTTGTAGTGATATTTCCTGGATTTGTCAGTATTCATCTCGTATTACCAGGGTCATTAAATCTTCTGCTCTTGGCTGCTGTGCTCCAGCCTGGAGCTGTAATAGCCTCCCGGTGTCAAGCTGCGAGTGGCTCACCTTTGAACAGCTCTGCATGGGGTGGCTAGAGCCCTTTCATGTCAGTAATCATGGAATGAATAATCATAAAATGGCCTTGGATTGCTTGCAACATGGTGATGTGAGATGAACGAAAGCAGATGTAGACAAAATGGATGATATTAAATACATTAGACATTAATAAATGGATAACTTTAAAGCGTCCACTCATTTGAATGGAACTGTAATTACAATCAAACATCGTTCACCATTTAAAAAGGGTGCATTTAGTTTAATACTATTTCATTAAAAAAAAGAAATATGCAACTTTTTTTTAAATGCAGGTAAAGCTGCTTAAAGTAAGTGACTGACTCTTTTCCCATCACCAGTGGAGGAGCTGACCACCAGAAAACACCAAAGAGGCCAATGACATGGCGATGCTTGAGTGCTGCTTCAGTAAAGATGGTTGGAAAAGGCAGTTGGGTCCCTACAACCTCCATACTTAACACAAAGCACTGCACCAAAACGAGGGGCACATATTGGCATGTGCACCCGGGTCACCTTTTAGTCACTGACAACCAGAGTTGAAGCCAGTTAATACCTGTTAGGACTGTAGAGTCATTTGACCTTGCAATGAACAATGAGATTGTACTCTTTCCCAAAATCCAGCTGTCAGTTGGTGTTACTAGGATTTACGTCTAATGCGAAAGGAGTTTGAAATACAGAATTGTATAAATTATGTTGGGTTTTTTTTTCTCCACAATGATGCCTTCATATCATAATATTCACTTTTTATGACATCTCCATACCTTAACAACTTATTAGGATAATTGTCATTGACTCCCAAAATGGCAAGTGAACCACACCTTCGCCGTGCCAGTTTGCTTAGCTTTGGGCAAAACATTGCTGTTGAGTTTGAAATAATGACATTAAGACTTGACAGTCTTTTAACTACATAGCCTGATTTCCTCCTTTGCTGCTGTAGTAATTAGTATGGCCACCAGAGGTTACCACTTAAGAAAGAAAGGAAAAAAATGAGTTGTAATAAGCTGTTTTCATAGTCGACCTGACCTTGTTTGTCTGATGGCGATAGGCTGGAAACAAAAGTAGTAGTATAAATCTTTTTTTTAAATGCACTTCGGGAGACTACATATGTATTCGTGTCAATCTATAAAAACAGACAGCATCACAATTCTCAAATGTGTGTCTCTAACATGATAAATCAGAGGTTGCATCATGAGTGTGCTGATAGACAGCAAAAATTAAGATATAATGATGGTGAGCTATGGTCAGCTTCCCACGACTTTTGTATTTTCACTTAATACGCCATAATCACCTGGCGTATTAAAGTGCCTCATGCAGAAATCCCCCAAAAGCTAACCTTACACACAGCCACTTGTAAACAGCGAGCGAGCCGAGACTGCAGTGTTTGAATAACGGAAGTCAACATTTGAACAAATTTCCCCCGAATTGCCGCCATTGTTGACGATCGTTATTAAAATGTACCGCGCAGCTCGGCTCGCCTTCATTCTCCCTCTTCTCGTCTTTCTTGAGCTCAGAGAGAAACATAAGACAGCCCAATGATATTTCACTTGAGTACGACGTGGAGGAAGGTTAGGGTTGTAAAGTTCAGAGACACTATAAAAGAGCTTCTTCATTTCTTTCTTCTTTTACAGCAGTGAAAATGAGTCCATCAGTTTATTTTATTGTTGCTTCAGACAGTATCGAGATAAGACTTTCTGAAGAAAAATCGGGGCTCCAGTTAGACTTATTCCGGTGATGATGGCGCACACATGTTGAGGATAGCAGATAATCAAATTTTCTTTGTCGAAAGACTGACTTTGGAAAGTGGAAAAGACATTCACAAGCCCACTGTAATGCTTTTCTGTCTGCAAGCATCTGCTGCGGACAATTCTTAGGAGTTACAGTGCAAATTTGTCCAATCCCTCTGAGGCAAACAATTCTTTGGATTATGTGAACATGAAATGATTGACTTTATTTGTTGTATCCGCTGAATACCAAAAATTATAGTTTTTTAAAGGAACTTGAATGTATATTGACTAGATTATTAAAATAAGCATTCAGTGACAGGACCCAAAAAGCGGACAATGAGGGAGGAGTAGAGCGCAGGAAGGTGTATCAGTGTATACGTCACATGAAAGGGCAAGGTGTAGAGAAACTGTTGGAGAAGCGGTCACTCACTGTGGCGCTGGTGGACCTGGTGGCGTGTGGAGGCTGGAGGGTGCTGGCTGCAGACGTGCTGAGAGCTGGGTTGTGGGGTGCAGAGCCACTTGTGGATGGGAGTGCAGGTGAACCCTGGAGGTAGAATGGATAAATATTTGATTATCCGAGAAAAAAACACAAAATACTCTTAACAAGAGACTTTGCGAAGCGACTAGCAGGAGCCACGCATCACATCGAACCGACAAAATCATCTGGCAGGAG
Source organism: Diplodus puntazzo (assembly GCA_963678695.2). Classification (NCBI taxonomy): domain Eukaryota; kingdom Metazoa; phylum Chordata; class Actinopteri; order Spariformes; family Sparidae; genus Diplodus; species Diplodus puntazzo. The sequence continues at coordinate 12,750,613 of OZ023178.1, forward strand.
GCAGGGTGAGGACCAGGATTCTTAAGCAGGCGCTGATTGCCAACCTGCTGCAGGTGTGTGTCAGCGACTCCGGTGAGGTGAAACTCCGCCCAGCCTCTCTTTCTCAGACAGAAAGCCACGCACCGAAACAACAGCTGATTTCAACATAACATCCGGTTAATTTTCTGAATAAAGTTTACAACAGCACAAAAATCTCAAAAAAAAAGACAAATACAAGAACTGGGAATCGGGGGTGATTATGTAATTATTGTGGGAACTCCTCGGTCTCGCAACTCCAGCTGTCCGGCACGGCGCAGCGCTCAAAACCCAGCCGTTGGGGGTTGCTGGACGTCAGATGACGGAGCAAAACCGTGCCGGAGCCGGAACACAACGCAGATGCATCCGTTGGAATCTTAGCGTTGGACTGGACTTATGTGTATTTCTTCTACGGCATGCTAAACACCAATGCTAGTGCGCTGGCACACCTGATGAATTAAAATGGAAGCATAGCTATTTCGTCGTGGACATACATCTATTGGCAGCGCATGAAAAAGACAGCAGGTGTGCACTTTGGTTTAGCAGGTGGAAAGTAAAATTGTGATGGCTGGTAGGATAACATTGGCGTTGGAACCAAAAAAAAAAAACAAACAAACAAACAAACCAAAACAAATCATAATTCAGGGTGTTCCAGAATCGACTAAATTAACATGTTTGTGTGGTGACGCCATGTAACCACATGTGGTTAACACAGCAGTAAAGCAAAACCTATCAAATAGTGCTCAGCGGGAAATATTTATATAGTTTATATATAAAATATAGAGGGGATATTTTTGTTTCTGCGTGACAGTCTTTCTCACTCGACTCCCTAACGAACCTCAATGCCCATGGTTTGGGAACATTTGTCGAGGCTGCAAAACCACCACAAATTAAGACGTAATTTGCATAAATTCATAGTCAGCGAACAAAATGTATTACCTAGCATTTACCATTAATACACACAACCGGTGTAACTTCATCATCCCTGATTGATGATGATATAACATTTCCGCATGATCTTGACTTTTCTTTTTACCTATAATAAATCTATCTTCACAGTCAGCAGCTATTTTCTTTTTTTTTTTTTTTTTCCCCCCACAGCACACAAATCTTTTCACGAATGATAAAGTCTCATTTATTACCACAGGTACTTAATCTTAGGACTCGGTGGAAACATCTGGTTGATAAATGGCTTGCATGAAATTAAACAGCAAATGAACACAGAGGGCACCATGGATGATCGCTTATCGCTCCTGGGGTATCTGGGGTAATGAACACATAAATTACACAATATTTAGGCAAAATGAACACAGCTGCTGTTAACATGAGATGGGTACATTTGGAAGTGCGGCGCTATGTAAGGGGCGATATGGCTCATCAGCGTTGGTTCTGAAGGCAATCTTTGATTTAGTTTCAATCATGTTCTTTTGACGAAAACAAAACTGAGTTTAGTTATCAGAATTGTTTTACTGTTAATCTAGTTGTATTTGTATCATGCAAATATATCAAATATAATGACAATTTAGTCAGCGAAAGGAAGACATAAGATGAGAGAAAGGTTTTTTTCTTTTTTTTCAAGCATAAGCTGTTTCTTTTTCATAAAAGTTTTTTTTTTTTTTGTACAATTTGAGATGTGCAGAAAGTGAATGCGAGTTGACTTCCCAGGTAGATCAGCAAAATCCAATTGTGCCCCTTATGCCTAACCTCTCTAATACACAAAGATATGTTATGATTGATCCTCTCCCCAACTCATCCCTTCCTAACATTAGAAATCTGTTAATTGATTTTTCCTTCTTTTTTTGTTCCTAGTCACTAATTTGTTACTTAGATATTGCCTTGTTTTTTTTTTCATTGAAATGAATGTCAATGACCAAACTCAGTCCGTTCGCCAGGATAAAAGTTGGCGCCCAACATTTCTTGTCATACCTTACATATTTCAGATTTCAACAATATGATGTTCACCCGTAAGAATTTTTAACCTAGCGTTCATGCTTGCAGATGGAAGGGCTGGTGGGGGTGGTCCTAGATGACAAGGCGGCCAAACCATTGACCACAATTCAGGGCTCTGTTTCAGCATTTAAGTGTGAAACCACTGGGGTTTCCAGCTGTTGGTGGCAACAAAACCAAGTGTTGGGGACGGGTCAAGCTACCTTTGTGGTGACCAAAACATGATCTTTCCCTAACCCTTACCGAGTGTTTTTGTGCCTAAACCTAACCAGAACATAAGCACAGCGTTTTTCACAAAATGAAACAAACAAAAAAAATACCAACATTATTTTTTTTTCAGGGGTGATTGGGTTTGCAAAAATGTTGGAATATTCTTCTTTACTGAAATTAACACTATGGCCATTCTGAGTCCCAATTAAGAGAGGAAGAAAGAGTCACTGCAATCGCAATCACTGCAAATGCCCTCTGACGTTTATGTATTTTGCATTAAAAAAATTCTGAAATTTATGCAAGGAAACCATGTTTTCTTTATGGCCGGGGGGGCATGCAATTCATGTGACCCATACATCAAAATAAAAACTGGATCATGTTGTGCTTCTGGGGTGTTTATGTTGGCAGTAAATAGATGATACAGAATCCATATGCGGCAGATATATGATTATTTTAGGTAAATCATAACACAGCCTTCCCGAGCTGATATATCCTCCGTTTAGGAATCCACCTTTTCAATATTTACTCCCCTAACATGACAGCCTCTGTCAGAAAACATATTAGAAGGTGATTGGGGAATAGAAAGCCTGTGGTTAGGATTCATAACACACAAACAGACACCAGTGTGATAGCATGAAGCGCTTCATATATAATGCGATTTTTCTAGCCACCGGGCCCTCTCGCTTGTTTACCCCTGGAGCATGAAGAAAAGAAGAAAGTGAGCAGGAAAATGAGTAAAATAACAGAGCTGAGGAGAAGTTTTTGCTAGAGGCCTTTGCCACGGTTTTGTGTCTTCTGGCATTTGCAATTAGCGCCAGGCTGCCGACTGACACTGAGAAACAGATGCTGTCCATCCGTTTGTCACAACTTTTATTTCTCTCTTTGTTGGGCGGAGATTGTGCCCGCGCCAAACTGCGTGTGTTTGTGTGTGTGCGTGTGCGTATGTGTGTGTGTGTGTGTGTGAGTGTGAGTGTGAGTGTGTGTGTGTGCATCCTTCTGAGCAATGGAGCTGCCCTGTAATGAGGGTATGACTACTTGTCTTCAAACGCTCACTGTTAATTATGCTCTCCTTTATTGTGTGTGCACGTGCCTTTGTGTGTGTGTGTGTGTGTGTGTGGCGTGTTGTGCATAAAAAGAGATGGAGAGAGAAAAAAGAGGGAGGGATAATGGGAGTGAGGGGGAATGAGGGATCAAACGCCCGACCTAAAGCCATTCGGCAGCGTGTGACACACGCATGATTGGGTCACAGTTTACAGGATGTATTAACAGTTACGGGCCATTCCTGACAGAAACTGAAATTTATATACATATTTTTCACACAACACATTACATGCGTGTTCGACTTTCTTTTTTTTCCCCCAAGCAGCATTGTGCAGTATATTTTCAAACACCCTTAAAAACACAATGGAGTCGCAACAAAGAAAGGGACGCATTGTCGGCGAAGATAATTGGTAAGCCAGGAAACAGTGCAAAAGTCCTCGCCTTAATTGGCTCCGTTCGTCCAGCAAGTAATGCAGTTGTTCAAAGTAGCTAAACAATGCCTGTGCAGAGAGGTACGAATGATTAATGGTCAATGCTTCTTTAATTAAAAATCAGCTGTTTTGTGGTCAGCAGCTGGGTGTCGAACCTGAGTCATTAATCAGGGCTTAGGGCAATCTGCTTTACAATATGAAGTCTGTATTCACGTTACTTTAATTCATTGTGGTGTGCTGTTGGAAGCAACATTGACCCCTTTAAACCTTGAACACGCGCTGCCACATCATACGCGTAACATCGAAATAAGGATGACTTATGTTACGTTCAAGACAACTCAGATCTTGAGAATATATCTGACCTCTTACTAGGAAAATGCACAGTGGAGCGGCACTTTGCAGCACCCATGGGAAGGGGGTGCAGTGTTTTGTTTAGACTGCAGTATTAGCGTAAGGCTAGTGAATTAAACTCTTAGATAAGCTTCCAAGAATAATGGGTGCAATATGTTGATTTTCTTTTTTTTTTTTTGTCGAACATAAAATAAAAAGTCACCAGAATGTGAAGAAATAACTGTGTTTGACATTATGCCGTCTGCGTAAAGTGTTGCGGAGACATTTGCGGACGTTAGCACACTGACCAGCTGGTCAAAAGTTCCTTTTGTGAGAAGTGCTATCGGCGTAAACACCAACACCTCCCCAGTAATTGGAGCTCCCAATCTGCTAGACTAGATTGCTAGATGGACAGCTAGCTAGTTAATGGTAGCTAAAGTTACCAGCAGTTACTGGTTATTCTGGCAATAAGCTGGTTAGGGTTAGGTGAAGTGGTAAAGTACTCAGAGTCTCTCCCTATGCTGACCAACGACAACATAGTTTGGGTAGAGAGACAGAGGCAAGGCACGGGCCGCCGCAAGTTAGTCCCCATCCCACCACCCACTTGCTAGCATGAACCATGATAGAGGAGAGGAGGACAGATGGAGGGAGAGGACGTAAAGAGGGGGAACATATGTAAGCTAAAGTTTCCAATCCAAAAAACCCGGGAGGGTCCAGTGGCTAGTAAGTTGAATCTAACGTTAAACCCTGACTCCGGCGTGGTCAGCGTCAGTCAGAAGAAGAAGCAGCAGAGGTTGGGGTTAGGCATGCAGAGGGGGAGGGGTTGAGGTTAGGGTTAGTCCTTTGGCTTGGACATATGTATATCCCAGAGGGTCAGAACAATGTGAAAAGGACAATACCGAGTATCCCAAAACTAAAACAAAGTGGAGATATAAAGAGCTATCTGCGGATTAGCATATATACGGATAAGTTGGTACAGAGTAAGTAAGACGAGACTGTGTTCCAGGTGTCATCGTGGTAGGACACGGCACAAGTGGAATACTCTGAACAATGTCGAGACATCATGACAGACATTTCCAGCTGTTGTCTGAATTTAAGGGAACATGGGCCAGTATGTCGGCCCGCGATGCCCCATATGCGAAAGACCAGTAGGGAATTTCGAGCGCTCATCTGTAACGTTAGTGCTATGCCGCAAAGGTTTTGACATATTAGGAGTTTGTTGAGTAAGTTTGATAGCTAATGAGAAGTTGTTGCTTGCTAAGTAAGTTGGGACAGTGCTGGAGTTGTCATCATCTTTTTCCCATCCCGCAATCCCCGTCCACGTGGTCCGCACCAATGGAGGCTGACTGCTGCAATGGGAGTCCCTCCTTTCACTGCACTCCCCACCCCACGTGGTCCGCACCAGTGGAGTGCGACAGCTACAGGAGGAGGAGACTTTCGGGCACAAGCAGGCTAATCTGAACAGCGCCGAAGAGCATTGCAAGACATCCGCAACAAGTCTCCCCCGGGGGGGAGTCCGCCATCGACACCTGTTAGACCTGAGTCCCCCCCACCGGCTGAGACAGCAGCACACAGCGTCCGGCCGAAGACCGGTTCCTGTAGCGCTGGTGTGCAAAGCCCCAGGAGAGAATGTGGTGGCGCAATGGAGGATTCAAGGAGAGCTAAAGGGAGCAGGAATGTCCCCGTGACGCCATGACAGAAATATCTCCCTGTTGTCTGAATTTAAGGGAAAGGGTTAGGGTTAGGGTTAGCATTTCAAGCATCCTAACCCTAACCCTAACTCAAATTCCTGACAATTCATTGCTTATATAAAGCTCAGCAGGGTAAAATCAAAACAGCTCAAACAAACTGGCTTTAAGTGAAACCCACTTCCACTCACTGACCCCACTGCTACAATATCCTTTATGTTTACCCAAAGCCTAGTGACACAACCCATGAATATTCCATAGACGGGATATTACTTAAGCTCACAATGTCTTGTCACCGCGGCACTTACATCCCTGGAACAGAGACACTCTCCTCTATGCATTGGCAAACATGCATACCGGGCATATATATTGATGAGATGTGTGCACCAGGGCACACAACAACAACAAAAAGAGTGCATAAAACTTTTTTTATTCATGAAAACGGTCTTAGAAGATGTGTTTTACCTCCTACATGCAAATCAATTGTATCCCTGAGTAGCTTTGAAAATAACAATACACATCATGCTGGGCGAAGTCAATGAGAAAAACGAAAGGAATAAACATGAAATAACATTTTAAACTCCCAATTAATAAGATTGAGCGGCACAGTCAGCTTGTATATTGGTTGAGTACAGTGGCATTTTTTTTCTTTCCCCCCCTACTTTGCATGGTTGCAGTCGAGGGTGGGGGATCAATTTTGTGTCGTTAGCACAAGATTATCTAAGTGGTTTATCAAGTACATGCATCAAACGAGACATCCGGCGTTATTTATGCAAAAACATGTTTCTGGATGTAATTGCTTCTCTTGGCATGAGCCCTCTGTGGCCTCCCTGTAGTGGCTGATTTGTGAGGTGCCTCCTGTAAAAAACGGAACGGAGCTGCTTTTATTAACGATCGAGTTTTGTCATTAAGATAAAAAGAGAGCGTCGAAAAACGAAAAAATATGGCTTTTTTTTATCACGAGGTGGTTAGGAAGCATCATCACGATTATGTTTTACCATCTGCAAGGTTTGATCCGAGTATACTAGTATTACAAGTGTTAAATCTAACTTCTTCACGACAGCCCGACGCGAGGTGTTAAACGCTCCCAGCTCCTGTAATGGGCCTTCACTTTTCATAATTTTTGCGGGGCGAGAGACCGCAGGATGTATTTCTTTTTATATGATTTCATACAGCCAACGTTTATGACCATTTATGAACCCACTTTTCCCCATAAGTCACAAGCAGGGCCTCATATTGCTGGGTTCAGGGAGCACTTGCACGGCCTCTGTCCGGCAGTGAAAGATTAACAAAGCGTAAATCAAAGTACTTTTACACATGAGGCATGATGGGTGAGATCAATCACGGCCGGACATTGTGGACAAGCCTATTACAGCAAGTGCCACATGGTGTAAATCTTTCCCGGACGGGGTCGGCGGTGAGGTTTTTTTTTTGGGGGGGGGGGATCAGAATTCACGAGTGAATTATTGCTGAATTATTAAAAAAAAAAAAAAAAGAAAAAAGTTCTCCCCTGGGCAAACGGAGGAAGATGAACGATATGAAGGTATTTAAATAGTCTTCTTTTAATTAAAAGTTTTAAACCTCTGCCAAATCCTTTACGTTCACTGCCGACTTGAGTAGATTTACCTTCGCCTCCTATTCAGGACCATTTATGGCTCTATAGGCTACTTTCCCACCAGTCTATTTGACAGAGCCATCACTTTAGGTCCATTACTCTCTTTCTGCTCCTTCTACCAATAATGCCGCTGCAACCATTGAGCAGGATCTTGATGGAAAATGATATGCTTGTTGGCAGCTCGGTGTAGCAACACTGCAGTGACCCGTAACATGTCATAATGAAATGGATGGAGGGGAGAGGGAGAGAGATGGGGAAGTGAGGAGGAGGAGGAGGAGAGGAAGAGGTGCCCACTTTATCAGAAAGAAGGCTGTAGCTTTATTTGTTTGTGATTGGTTGAATTTCCGAATAAGCTTGGCTTATGTTAATGTCCCAGATCTCTCGGATGGGGGAAAAGAAAAAAAAAATAACACATGTCGTTCTACCAGAGGATAAGATATCACTCCAAATAGAAACAAATGTAACTCATCCAACATTTTCCTAGTCCTATTAGTCGCTTACTTGTCTAGATCCTAGCCTTTGTTGCTCACTTCCAACTGGACTGTCCAAGAGCACCTTACAATGATGCATACGATTCCAATTTCGGTATGTAGTGTGCGCTTAGAGACCGCAAGCACTTCGGGAAATCAGTCCCTGCTTTTCCACCTGTGCTCCTTCACATTCGCAGTGCCAGCAAAACACTGAATATTGTGTGTGTGTATGTCTTTGCAGAAGTAGAAGAGGGAGCAAAAAGCTGAGCAGCCCCGTCTCCGATGATGACTGCAGCAACTTGGCAAGCAATGACAGATAATGGTGAAGGGGGGGCTGGTTCAGCGCAGACGGTGCCAAAATATGTTGTGTCCAAAAGAATGCCAGAGCCTTGTGTAAAATCAGCAAGTGTCAGTGTTGCATCATTACTGTGTCAACCCTTGTAATTTGACCAGCTGATCCTTGTTTCATGGATGTTCTATTGGATAATTTGGCCGGTACATCAGAAATTTCATATTTTTTTTCTCATGAAATGCCTTTATTCTCACCCTAATTATAGGACAAGGCACTTTTGAATGGCTGATTTGATGGCTATAAGCTAATGGCTAGCTGGGGAAACTGGGAGACTGTCCACACCGTAACGACTGCACGGGTGATTTGTCTGGGAAATTTAGAACTTTTGTGGCTCTTGGACAGTGTTGCGTGGTTGTTACAGCGCTGCACAACCTGATTGACAGAATAAATGTTGGTTCCTACAAACCACAGATGTGTTGCAATTTTCACTTTTTATGTTGTGACGAGAGTGCTTGTGATCTGGTCAGGTTTAGGCACAAAAAAATACTTAGTTATTGTTGAATCATCGGGGTCAGAACCTCCCATTTTTACAACGTTGAAAATGCATTAGACTCTTCACTTGGCGTTATGTTCAGAGCACTGCATCCATGTGCTTCATCAGCTATGAAATCCATTCAGATGCTACGGACACGCACACAAAAGCCATTGTTTACTCATTAAAGTACCGGTGACACACGGCTGAGTTCAGGTCGGTCAGACACGGTCACCACGAAACCACTTTTTGGTTCTATGTGTGGAATTTTTTAAGTTACTTTTTATTTGTGCAACAAAGCTGTTAGCCAGTGAATCAGCATACATACTTTTAGGTTTTTAATATCTTCAAAAACGTGTTCAAGGCCACCTCCTCCGGGCGAAACTGAAAAAAAAAATGTAGGCCTGCTGATAATTCTTCTCATGCTACTATATCCAGATCAAACCGCCTACTGAAAGGCTCTAGAATACAGGAAATTACATCTTCTCTGATAAATTATTTCAAGGGGGGAACACCCACAGTTGAAATGCGTCCTACACCCGTGCATGTGAGGTCATGGTTCTACTGTGGCAGTCTGGGTTTTTTTTGTTGTTTTTGTTCCCTCACCTGCTCCTTTCCCTGTGTGTGTGTTTGTCTGTGTGTGTGGCGGCGTGGCGGCGTCTCCAGCAGCGGAGAGGCGCACCTGCAGATCGTCTTCTCATCAACCTCTGCTATATCATCCCGGTCTCTTCTCCACTCCGGTGCCAGATTGCTCCTTCCAACTATATGAGTGCTCTTGTTATTGTGTTTGCAAAGTGATTTCTACCGTTGGGATTTTCTTGTACTTATGCTCCGGTGTTTCTTCCCCTGACTGGGCTTCATCTCATGCTCGTGTTTTTCCCCCCCTTGTGTGCAGAACCTCCAGCACCTCTTCGTTCTGCTTCCTGAGATCCCTCCATGCAGCACCAAACAAAGCCAGAATGCCTGTCTCCCTGACTCCCCATCCGCTGTCCCAAAATAAATACCTTTAACCTGATTTCCAGCCTCTGGTCTCTGTATTTTGGGTACCAACAAAACCCCATTGTAAAATTAGATTGTTAGGTCAGCACATAGTGACTGTCGCATCAGACGTCAGTGTTTGCATCATGCCTGCTACCAAAACTTCCATGTCCATGATCTTTCCCTAACTTTTAATTAAGTACATTTTGATGCCTAAACCCAAACTACACCATATTCTTGTAGTTGGATATCTGAACACATCCATATGATTCTTGTCATGTTGGTACATGTAGATGACGCAGAAAGGAAGCCATGCCCTATCCCAACACTGCATCACATTTGAAGTTGAGCAACCTATTATGTCATTTCAGTTGGAAGTCTTGTTGTAACCCAGAGAACTTTGGAGATATATTATTTAGTAACATAAACTCAAGATGTCAAGCTGCCAAGATACCTTTTCCCTCCTATCTTAACTCGTGCCTTTAGCAGTTAGCTTCATTGTGACACAACTCACCCAGCTTCTCTCTCTCTTTTTCTTTTTTCTTTTTTGACTCTGCCAGTTGGGAGTCAGTCAGAAAAGTTATTTTGGAGGGCAGTGCACTGTATTTTGTGTATTTATGTATATATATGTGCGCTGTAAATCTACAGTGTGGAGAACAAGTGCAAGAACTTAGCATATTTAACATTTGACTGGCACAGATTCAAAACTTTCAGAAGTAATACTTAAACATGAGCATCAGTTTGGAATATCTGTTTTCGTGATACCCCTGTTCTCAGCATGACAAACTGCTGGCTATTAGCTCCCATTATCCATCTCCTTAAGATAATAGTGTTATTGAAGGTCGAGGCTGTGGAGACCTGCAGTTTTGCAGCAATTTACATCCAAGGTTGAGACGGGTTGTTGCTATTCAAATCAATCAAAGGGTTGAACACTCCAAAGTTTGAATCAAGCGCTGCTTTGGAACTTCATGCTGCTCATTTAAATGCCATGAGCAGGAATATGTGAATGTGTTTCATAAAATCAACTTTTCATGCAAGTAAAACTTTAAATCTATTTTGGATTGTTTTTTAAGTTCAACTGCTGTGAACTTTTGGCTTTGCTTCACCATTTTGGTGACACTGGACATTGATGGTGAATCTTGGTAAAAGCTTGTCAAACCCTAGCTGATTTTTCAACTGAACACTCCACTGCCTCTTGGCACAGCTAATAAAAGAAAACCCACGCTAGTGATCTCTCGCCTTCTTGCCACTGTTGGACCAGAGGAGGAGGATTCATGCATTCATGAAACAAAGCAATGTTGTCCGAAGGAAACCATGTGAGGTTGTGTGAGTTCATGGCCATGAGGCGGGACTTATAAACAAATGTACTATCCAATAGCATCGTGAGACTGAACAATAGGACCCAATGACTATGTAAATGTGGTAAAAAACAAGATAAAATATAACAGACTGTTTTTTAGGATGGCTAAAGGTAATGTTGTAATATTACAACAGTGGGTCTTAGAGGGATAACATCTTTTACTAAAAACATCCTGTTACAGACGATTCATCTCGTCCTCTTGAATAATCATGTTCGTGTTGGGCCTCGCAAACATGCGGAACAAATACCAAAAGCATTTTTTGGATGGCTTGAGTCCACTTTTTTGCAGCAACTCCTCTTTGCTTGACATCAATACCATTCATTGCAAAATCTCCCGGTAAGGACTATTGCAACGTCCATCCGAACATAAGACTAGGCTACAGTTTGTTTTTCTCGGGCTTGAGCAATCGATATGCAAACCGAAACAACACAACTACTCTCGGAGCTTTAACATGTTACAATATAAAACACATAAATGGTTCTCTAAATGGAGTCTGACTCCACTCAAGGTGCTGCATTGCACCTCCAGGCTTCCACAGAATATGTTTCTCTAAGACTGCAGGATCATGAATCTGCCCTTTTAAATCGATACTTCTTAGAGCTGCTACAACTTGAGGAGGCATGAATCAGTGCACCTTTTCCCGCATGCCAGCTTAATTATGAACATCCCACTCAGAACAAATGTTTGAGCCTGAAACACCTCAGTTCCAATCTTTACATTGTTAGTCTTGTTAATAAATGTTAAATGCCGCAATGCATTACAAATCATTTCCTAGCAATACAGTAAAGGAGATGTTTAAATGCTTAAATGAGGTCTGCGCAGCCTGGTTTGTGAAGAGAAATGCAGGATTGATGACACATTTTGTACTTAAATTGGTCCACTTGCAGCCATTAAAGAGTCCCTACTGTCAAAAGCTGTAATGCAAAAGCAATTCACGATAATGTTATCTGTTCTTAAGGATGCACAGATATAACACAAACATGATTTTCATTGTAAAGGGTAATAATTAAAACCAACTTTTGGAGCACAATTTGTGAATATGACAATGTCTGACAGAAATGTAAAGGGATTTAATTTTCAAACAACAAAAGAATATCTTTCAGTATCTGAAAAAAGCGAGTCACGGATTTGCCTGAACATTTTAAAAGTTCATCTTCACCCAACGTGACAACGTGTCCTAATGCCTGATATTCTCAGTGAGACTATCCCATAGCCTGAAGCTAGTGCTAAAGGATATTACACAATAGTTAAATTTCAAGAAATGTCCAAAAGGTCAGAGCGGTAAAATCTTTAGAGCCTTTTTTTTTTCTGCCGACAGGTGCCGCATGAGCTTAAAGAAGATATAAACAACTTTTACTCAAACCTCATAGCATTTGTCTGTGGTCCTGTTGCTGGCACCACTCCCGCAACAGTTGCTAGCAACATGCTGAATGTCCAAAGAAAAGAACAACTGTGAGAATCCCAATTTGACCTAAAAACCCCGATCTTAGTGGTATGAAAAGACAGAGTAAAACACCTGGCAGTATTAATAAGTGGGCCCATTTTCTGATTGTCTGATCTCATCTCACCAACTCCTGGCGGTAAGGAGAAACACATTTCAACTGGGGAACAGATTTTGAGACAACACCGTAGTTTCACCTTGGTTTCTATCACTCTCTCTTTTTGCCTTCTTTGCATCCTCCATCAGTGTTTTTTGCTTTTGTCTATTTCTGCAGCGAATTGAAAGCGTGGCCTATAGGGAGTAAATCTCTAGAGAATGGATTTTTCTACAGCCATTACTCCGTGCAATCAGTATTTGCTTCAGGATGATAACTTAAAGCAATAAAAGTTGTATTTTGCTAGTTTAATCTGTCTCTTTACTCAATTCAAAAAAGCACATCACATCCATAAGCCTCTATCATGAATTAAATAGAATCAAGAGCTCACAGGACTTAGATATAAATTAATACCATGTTTTCTGTGCACACAAGACCAAAAGAGATAAAGATGGTCCAAGAATAGAGCCTTGGGGAATTCCACCGAGTAACAGCTTTAGTTACTTAGAACCAACCACATTTCTCCCTCAGAAGTAGAAATAATCTGGAGCAATTAAAAACTCATCAGACAGGCCAGTCTACTTATGCAGTCCATCAAGCAGAATTTCATCTTGAGCTGTATTAATTACAGCAGTCAGGTCTAGCAGCATGAAAACAGGAAGCTTTTTTGGGATTGATTCTGAGTCTCAAATCACTGGCCACCTTCACAAGTGCCGTCTGTGTTGTGTGGGCCCGCGGCCCAGACTGGAGCTTTCCAAAGATGTGGTGCAATTTCCAGATAACCTAGCTGCTTGAAGAACTACTTATTCAAGCATTTTCCCAAGGAAATGTTGAGTTCGAAATAGCCCTGATAATTACTGTGTGCTGAATGATCAGCGACAGTTTTCTATTCAGAGGCTTTGGCTTTAGTGCTCGGAGGAGATGGTCTTTTTCGCCAGGGGGTGTGGATTGTATTTTGAATGTTATCTGATGGAAAGCTGTAAACCATTGTATTCTTTTTTTTATTTATAGTGTATGTTTTTAAGTGAAACAGTAAGGTTCCACAGGGTTGAAGTCTTTTACATAAGCTGGAAACCAATATAATCACATTACTGTGCATTTTTTTCATATGTGTCCTCTTGATTTGATATTACAGCTTTATTTCATAAAAAATCTCCAGAGCTCCAGAAATGTTTAATGGACTGCGAAACTTCACCTGACTTGACATTGACGCAAGGGTTTGTATGAATTCTCATCTTTGGTTGAACTTATCCTTTAAAAAATGAAAAATGTGGGAATATTTCTTCTTGGTTTCAGCAAAAAGCAACAATCTTGTTTACCCAAAACTCCTGGTTTCATAATGCTCTTTACCATCCACTCCACCTGACCTTGATCATTACAGTTACAGCTTTCCACAGTGATAAACACTATTTATTATTGAGTGTCAACAAACAACATTTATATATCATATGACGAAAACTACAGTAAGCAGCAGGAGGCACAATGCTTGGGGTCAACGAGTCATATCAGCTTTTCCTTGCCGATAGTAATGTTGTCATAAGCCTTTTATTTGCTGTTGATCAGAATTTACAATCTTCAACTTTTCTCCTGCAATATTCACATTTTGATGTTGTTTTTACCAACAGGTTATAGTCTTAGTGCTATTGTTTCTGGGTTAAGAGTGTTTCTTCATGTTACAAATAATTGTCAGGCTGTCCTTGGCCATAAGAATAACATCTGAGGAGTTTTGAACTGAAGAGCGCTCCCTTTGGAAATCGCCTGAGCTTTATGGGAAAAAAAAAAAAAAAAACACTGTCACCGATGCTTCTGAAAGAAAAAGGAACCCGTGAGGTATTGCAGAGCATATGCTGCAATTATTCAAATGGGTCGAAAGCCATATCATCCTTGGGATGTTGGCAAAGAAGAAGAATGTGTGCGTACAGAAAAATAAGGAAGTTTAATAGTGCAGCGAGATCCGAGCTCCCTTCATCTCTGGGAATATATTAAATGTGAAAACCTACTAACAAGAATCACAAAAACTCCTCGGAGCTCACAAGGAATTCTTCCGAGTTAAATAAACTCCGAAGAAGTCTCTGCATGTGTGCATACAACTAGCTCTGCCCGGTATTGAGAGCTGCAGGATACCCGCTCCACTGAACAGTAGTCACACTCCTGGGAAGCCAGACGCCATTATTGCACGAGTGTTAATAAGGAGAGGTATAATCAATTACAAGACAAGCATGTGTCTGCTACTTTTCTCTCACAAGTGGGAAACAACGGGAGTGTTTCACAGTGGGTTGACGGCATTACGGTGTGTCATCCCCGATTTGAACATTGATTTAAATGCTGAAACTGTCATGCAACGGCTGGAACAAACAAAGTTCAATTTACCAATAGAGCAACTATTTACAAAATGTTTGTCATTATTATGCTTCTTTATTTATCATTGAGAAACAGGGATATTGAATACCCACAAATTCCAAACCTGCATCTCCCTGTGCAAACATCATCTCAGATGCGGGCCGCTAAATGACATTAAGTGTTAGAGGCAGTTTTCCATACCAGGAAGCGTCCGGCTCACTTTATTTGAATGCTGATGAGACAGCGATGGGCGCGTCCAAGTGGCATGCTGATCCGGATGGAAGGAGACTTATTCATATGCAGGCCCGTTAGCGACGTTAGTCAAACAAAGTACATCTCCCGCCCACCCTCCCCCGTCTCCCCGCAGTCTTTTAATGACTCGGGGATTTGTAGATAGAAACAAACACCGAGAATAAGGCTCCATGATGGACCTCGTAATTGTATTTTCATTGCTGAAAACTGTGTTTGTTTACGCCGATCTTATCCGGGGCTTATTAAAAATTCACAATCAATATTACCAAGCATTAAGAGAAAACGTGGGGCGCATGTGAAATCGAACACGGTTTGCTATTCAACCTTGGACCTCGTGCTAGATAAAAAAAAAAAAAAATAAAAAAAAAAGACATTTCTCACTTAGGAGAACGTTCAACATCCCCATCCAGACGGATATAACAATTAACCTATATAAAATCATAATAATTGGTAATTAGCACCTGCGTGGCAGCTTTGTATGATGTGTGTAATTGATTTGCCTCTTCAGGTTTCAGCCAGTCAGAGCTTTAGAGGGAAAACAAACGGCATCATGCATAACTCTCAACTCGACTGCACTCCATTTCCAGCCACGGCAGGCGTGGAGCAGTAACATAAAGAAAAGACAAGCATCTATAATGTATTAGCAGTACCGGTATTACTTTATCGATCCCACCGTGGGAAGGTCCTTTATCACTGGAATGCCACATGTGATTCAATACACGGAACAAAAAAACAATCTGGACTGTGTCCGTGTAGGCATTACAGAATAATCGGTGACACGCAGGAAATAATGATTCAGTTGCTACCTGCGCTGAGAGATGTTCGCTCTGTGCTTTGAATAAAATCACCTCTCGGCAGACCTTTTGCGGGGTTATTCCAGAGTTGAAGAATTGGGTGCACATCAACAAAGGTTTAAAGGAGCATTTCACCTCCAAAAATGTATTCTCAGTCATTTTCTGCTCACTTTCACGCCGATGAAAAGTCAGGCCGAGTTTCAGGTGCAAGAACATTTCTGGAGCTCCACGGCAAAACGGCATTGCGGCATTCTCCTAAACAAATGACGTAGATGGGGACTTGTTTAAAACCTTAGAAAACAACAGTAAACATGAAGTGATCATCCGGCATAATCCAGGTCTCTGGAAGCTCCATTTCAAATTGATTTAATAAGACAATATTTACACATTCAATGTGCAGTTGAGCCTATGCACCCACACCTTCTTGCACTTTTTTTTAAAACAGAAATAACAACCAAGGAAAAAATGAATAAATTAAGCAAATTAAAAAAATGAACTGACTCCATACAGCTCGCCTGGCTGTATCTAAGACTAAGGAGCACTGAGATCCAAAACTGATACTAACTGACTAGAAATTATCATTTATTCCAATACATTATTATATCACTGTAGCTGCTATGCTGAAAACGTTAGCGCACATCCAACCTGAAGCGGGAGCACAAGCTCGCCCTCACGTCTAGGGTGTAAATGTCTTTTTAAATCAATTCCAGGATCACAGGGCGTCCTGAGGCTCAAATCATGCCAGACGTTCAGTGTTGGACCATTTACGCTTTCAAACATTTCCCCGTCTACTTCAGCTGGAGGACGCTGTTTTGCTGTGAAGCTCCAGAAATGTTTTGTGGACTATAAAACTTCAACCGGCACAGGGGTGATGACTGAAATTTCCTTTAACCAATAAGGGTGCACAGTTAAAAACCATGACTTCTGCACACACACACACACAACAAAAACCTTTAAATTGTATTGTTTGAGATAGTGTGGTGTGAGCCTAAGCCCTCAAACATATGTTTAATCAGGCGTGGATTTGATTAATTGTGCACTTATGTAACACACCCTTTTTTATTTTATTTTATAATTCATAGCATAAATTTGCATCGTAAATGGACTCGCTTTAGCTCCGGAGTATCATTCTGGGAAATCTGCATTGTTAATATCCACGCTCCAGCAAAAGGCGCATAATTATCATGTGCGAGGTATGCCGTTTGCTGTCTGATTACCGGACATTTCTAGCTTTTTGCTACTTCCGCCATCTACGACAAGGCAATATACGTGCTATCAAAAGATAAATGATGTTCCCCCGTGTGGACAGCTTCCAAAAATGAGTAGCCAAGCAGATAACATTACTCTGTACACTTACCCTCTTTAAATCAGTCAATTAACTCAAAGGCACACATACCTGTCTGCTTAATTGTGTCCCCAGTGCTTAATTATCTGCATACATTTTAGGGAGATGAAGCCTGAATGGGTCCAGATGTGGAAAAAAGAAGGGGAAAATACTGCTACAGCTTGTTAGTGCCTGGATATTGATGTATAATGAAAGGCGAGATGCCCGATATAGAACAACCTGGAGGTAAATACGGCCACAGAGATCAAACTTCTCCTCAGACTTATGGTAGACTTTTAAAAGAATACTTACAAAATAAAGGGACGGGGCTCTTGGCTGTGAGCTCACATTAATGTATTTTGGCATGAGGGCTGATGCCGTTTTTCAAAACTAATTACGAATACACAAGTAAGGCGAATAATTATTTCCTCACCTGCCAACATTAACAAGCCAAATGTAGGGTATGCCAGGCAATAGTCGTCGCGAACAGACGGTAAACACGTGTCTCGTGTGCAAACGCTGCCTATTTATATGCAGTGGGAGGGCAAGATGAGAAAGAAGAGCTGGGGATGTTGGAGAAGACATTTAACGTATTAACATACATTTAAACATGTCAGAGTGAGGCCAAAATGTAGTTATCTATTTAGCATTTCACATCACAGAAACAACAAAAACAAAACATCTTAAAGAGTGGAGCGGGAGGACTGAATTGATGAGTCTCACAGCCTGAGGAAAGAAGCTGTTCTGTAGTCCGGTGGCACAGCAGCGGATACTTCTGTATCTTTTGCCAGAGGGCAGCAGGGTGAACGGACTGTGACTGGCCTGGATGTTGTTATTTTGGATCTGACTTGACATCTCGCTTCCCCCGATACTGCTAATGTCTGGTAGATGGGTCCCAATGATATGATGATGATGGGGGTAGAGTACACAGCCCTGGGGGCGCCGGTGTTGAGCACTGACATAGATAAGGTGTGGCTACCTATCCGATTTCCCTGGGGTCTGCTTGTTTACGTATTCTAATAGTGTGTCTCAGTTCAACACCATTGATAAATGGTAAATCTATAGTTAATTAAGCTTTAGTTAAAGGTGTAATACGTAAGATTTGGGCACTTGTTGGATTCAAATAACAAACAGAGGGCAGGATATTACCGGTAACTGATGCCAGCTGTAGTTGTTGTTAGCTAGTTAGCTCAATTCACTGTGAAGATAGCAGTCCAGTATGGGAGCTTGGGAGTGGTGGTGTTTACATTACTAGCAGGTTAGCATTGAAACATTGCAATACAAAACTTAAAGGTGCACTACGAAGTGTTGGGAAGACATTTTAATTAGAAGAGAAAGATCCAAACTAAATAAACAAACTCTTTGTTTCTATGACTGAATAAACAAACCGACTTTAAACTACAACACAGTTTCATAGGGTTTTACTTTGTTTATATGTGGCGGACCCTGCCACCTTTCAAGCTTCAAACAGTGTTCTAGGGACCTTATTTTCCTTTTTCTCTGTAAATATTAAGATTCTGAGGTTGTCTTTTTGTCCAAAACTACAATGTGCACCTTTAGACATCATAGAGAGAGATCCAAACTAAATAAACAAACTTGATTGTTTTGAACTTATTCTTTGTTCCCATGACTAAATAAACAAACCAACTTCAAACTACAACACAGTTTCATACGGTTTTACTTTGTTTATATGTGGCGGACCCTGCCACCTTTCACGCTTCAAACAGTGTTCTGGAGACCTTATTTTCCTCTGAAAACAGCTTGTTTATTCAGTCATAGTAAAAATGTATATTTCTGAGTGTGTACTATTTCCTCATAAAAGATTCTGAGGTTGTCCTTTTGTCCAAAACTACAATGTGCATCTTTAGACATCATAACTTCAAAAATGTTATCTGTCCACATTTTGTTGATAGTAAGTCTTTAATGTTCTCAACCAAAATTCTTACTATTCTTACTATTAAATTATTGTTAACATATAATAAAAAATAAATTGACAATGCATTAATGATGGTTATTATAAAGTGTTATACACAGTAAGTGCAAATGCAGTTTGTTTGGACAGAGAGTGCAATCCGAGGCAACTGCAGGGAGCGGCTCTCACAGGGGTTTATAATGTCATAATGAAGAGATGGATGATGACATCTGATAGCCGGCTACTCATGTTTGCAAAGCGAAATGAACAGAGAGTACACTGCATCAGCCCCGATGCTCATGTTTAACTGTTTCCTCAGGGCCTGAAGCTGTTATGAAAATGAGTGAAGGTAAATTACGGACAAAGCACAGACAAGTCCATCAGGCTTAACTAAATTTGCAGCTAAATGCAATAGGGTATCGCCAACGGCCTGGTGAATTTCTCCTCAAGTGGCTTTACCACTGCAGCTATTCTGCAGAGGCAAAGTATAAATACGTAAACGTAGCTCTATGGGGTTTAACTATGTAATAATTCAATGTTTGTCCTCTAGAGACACATTTAAATGGCATCTACACACTCTATAGCCTCAGACTTAAAGTAAACCTGTTGGGAGGTATACATTTTCCATCTTCCCTTGAGGTCCAGTGTATTTGCATTGTATCTTCTCCTGGTGCCGTGCCAGAAATTGGTCAACCGTTTTCATTAAAGCCTTAATAGATGTATTCTCCACCCCAAACTAAACTTTTCACCTTGACCAAGTATCATCTGGCAGGAGATCAAAAGAAACCGCCACAGTTAATGAGAGATGGTGGGTGCTGTTGCATTTGGTCTAGGGGAAAGCTGACTCAAATTTAATCGAAAAATTGGCTAGAAACTGTTTACAACAAACTGTCTGACTATAAACCAGCCATATCTGCATTTTTTCTTTATGGTTCGAACTGCGACTGAGTATCTTTGTCACCTAAAGTCAATTTTAAGGGGAATAAATCATCGAGCAGCAACTGACAACCTGACAAACACGCACAATATAAAACAACACCTGCTTCATGATACTCTAAACAATATAAAACAAAACATCCCCATTCATTCAATGTCTAACAAATACAAAACGTAAGCGAATATACAGAACTGCACTAATCTGTGCTGACATTGTCAGTTCATGTGGGAATGATTGTACCTCTAAAATGTTGAAGTTTTCAGAAGCAAATAAAGCACCCCTTCCTGGAACTTCAACCATTATTCAAGTCTAATACTTATATCTGTATATTATACCCATATATAAATGCAATATTTCAACAAATATCCATTATAGATGAGCCTGGGAACTCAGATGAATCAGCTGAGCTCATGTTTCATGCTTTGGCAGATCCATTTGGCCTCCCTCCCTTCAGACAGATTTCTCTCTGTCTGGGTTTGTGACGGCCAATCACAACCGTTTATCTATCTAATACAGGGCTGGTTTCATATAATGACTAACAGAGAAGCTAACAGAGTGCTCCGGACTTCAACAGTCTCACACATGTTTCACTGATCTGACTGGTTGCAGGTCAGTCCAATTGCAATCAAGTCTGAAGGTCCCTCAAGGCTCACGAACCTCAGATCAAACTGGCAGACTGGCAGTGCTGATCAAATATGAATCAGAATTATGTTGCTGCGTTGCATATTTCTCACTTCAGTGTTTTCAAAAAACACATCTTAGTGTATGTCAAGGCCAGCAACAAAAAGGGAAGCCACTGATGTATCAGTCTTCAGAAAGGACATAAACATACCAACAAATTGTTGAGGTCTGTCAATGGGAAAGAAATCAGTCATGTTAGCAGTGTATGAGTGAGTGAAAATATGATGTGAAGCATGTTGGCTGGTGCAGCAAAGCAGACAAAGGAAATGAGGCTGAGGTGGATGCGGTACGCCTGGCTGAGAGAGAGTGAAACTCCCAGAAGGGCAGGTATAAGCAGACAACCCTCCCTGCTCCACCCACCAGCAAATATCACCTTCTGCAAAACAAACAGGGGGTGGGAGAGGTCGTTACATGTACAGCTTAGTTGTTTGATTAGTTAGCGACCAGGCCACCTCTTTTCATTTTCCTGCTTAAAATGGATAAATAACTCCCCCTCCCCCCAACTGGCATGCATTGCATTACACTCTGCATTCCATCTCAGATTTCATTGCCCTGATGGGTTGAGGGTCTATCTATCTACCAGCAATGCCCGGCTAATAATAGATTGGACTGAACGCAGACTCACTCATGGTCCCTAGAGGATGAATCATACTTTGTTGCTCTCTGATTCTCCTGACTATTCACCTAGTGCAATGGGCAAGATGGCAGCCTTGGTTTTCTGTAAAAGGTCAGCTAACAGCTGAATGAAACCTGGAACATATATTCATAGTCCCCTGAGGATGAATCCAAAGTACTTTGTTGACTGTCTAATTTTTTCTTCAACAAGGCCAGCAGACTGTCCAATCAGAGTGAAATGCCTGAACAACTACTTGGTGGATTTTGGTCAGAATGTTTGTGGTTAGCAGATGATGCCACGCCTTGGAAATTGAAAAATATATCCAGAGAGTCACTAAACGATGACATGCTTAACAGAGACTCACTTAGGGGCCCCAGAGGGTGAATTGTACTTTGTTGCTCCCTGACTATACATCTAGCACCACAAGCAGGGTGACATTCTTGGTTTTGTGGAAAACGTCAACAACACCTAAACAGATTGCCATGAATCCTGGAAGAGATAGATGTTCACACTCCCCAGAGGATAAACCCATACTTTGTTTATTGTCTTATTTTTCCTGCAACAACGGACCTTGGATAATAGCAATTGAACATGTATTTAGAGGGGCCAGATAACACAGCAATCCCAAGCGAATAATAGATTTAACTGGCTCTTGATATAGTCATGGTTACCAGATGGTGAATCACAATGACCTTGGTGATCCCCTGCCCACTCATCAAGATTTCAATTTGTCAAATGCTTTGGAACAAATACCTGCACACGAATGGTGATACTTTCAACTGATTTTGTGTTTTGTGCTAATTAGAAAATGTTAGCATGCTAATACACTAAAGGTATTGACAAGGGGACCATTATACTATACATCAGCATGATAAATTGACTTTGAGCATGTTGCAATGCTGACATTAGCATTTAGCACAAAGCACCACTGTTCATCAGTACAGCTGCCCTGTTGTTAGCATGGCCATTGACTGTTAATCTGGTTAGATAGTATGTTAGCGAACAACCTGGGATGCATTTTTATGAAAAGTTAATACAGTTTTAGGGAATTAAATAACACAAAATATTCAACTGTGTAGCATTTCTAAACTGTCTTAATCACTTTCACAAGTTTACAACAAAGGTCAAGTCCAAAGACATTTCCCTCTCTCACTCACCCTGACTCAGCCAACGTTGACAACACTATTTCACTTAAGCTCTTTCCCCTGATTAGAATGTTCTCCACGGTCCTGATAATTAGCCTGTTAATTGCCCCTACTTTCAGAAATGCATTTGAGCATTGAATTGATATTCAACACAAATGAGTCCTCGCAGGTTTCATTCAACGGGTCCCAGCTGTTGGATAAATTCACCGCCGATGGAACTCATAAGAGAAACACAATCATATTTTATGGGATTTTTCTACTCTCCCATTATTAGATTCGTGAAGCACTATAATATTACTTAAAAACCTGAGGTGTTTGACTTTTGCAGCCTGCTCTGGTGGATGTTGGCCCATGTAAACTGGATGATTGTCAGGTGAGGCCCAGACTAAATTGCATGTGTTTATGGCAACTTAGAGGAGCTGACCTTAGATATATTTCCTCCCTTTTTTCTGACTAATTTCCACCTCTTTTCCCCCCTCTCCTACTCCAAAATCAGTACTGAAATTGGTGATTATCTGCTCTGCATACCTCTGCTGTGAAAACCTTTGTCACTTTACCCCATGAGCAATTTCACTTCAGCTCAACCGGAAAAGTTCAATAACATTCACATGTGTGCACAAACACACACAAACACTTGACAGGGGGTCAGTTTATATGTTCAATTTGCATTGCATAGAAAAAAAGGTCCACCCCCTCAACCACCCCCACCCCCTCTGTGATGCTTTGACAGTTTGAGGCTGAAAACCCATCAGGCTGCTCAGCTCCACACATGAGAGAATTCCTGTTAAGGCTCCCACTGAGGAAAATGGGCCCTGCCCCTTAATTTACCGCCTGAGTCAAGAAGAGGGCCTATTGATGCATTTGGAACTAACTAGCTGTGTTCAGAGACCAATCTCTTTGCTCTTTCCATTCTATACTATTCTTCTCTATTTAATAAACCATGTTCAGTTCTGTCCTTTCAACAACATCTCTGCTGTTTGAGTCTGATATGCTCATGCTGATTTATGCCGAACACCATTTTGTGACCAAGCACGAGTTGAAAATGGATGAATCTAGCACGGCAATGTGATGTCAGCTGTTACAAAATTCTCACTTCTAGTATCTAGTATCTCCCTCCGATACATAGTCATTAGTCCTCTAACCTCCATTCTGTCCACTTCTACTTTGCATTGCAGCCAAGGTGAAGGTTCATAATTGTACTGCACAGCTTGCAGCCATAGTGAATGCTTTTTTTTGCCTTGGCTGCCAAAACTAATACTTGGCCTGTGTGCCTGTTCAACAGTCTGTTGTACATAAAATGAAGCAAAGTATACTTAAAATCCAGCAATTTTAGTACACTTGGTCAGTTCTCTGTTGAGTTTTGAGTGTGGGTGTAGATAGACCATTAGCCCACAACACAGTGATAATGAATCAGTACATTCTGCTATTCTGGGTGCTAGAGTCTCAGAGACAGGTGGTGGAAGAAACAGTCAGACGACTCAGTGATTGAGTATATAAAACATTACAGATCAGATTTGTAAGACAGTTGATTTTTGAGTCTTATTCCCATTGCTCATTGAATACTGATACTTTGGGTTTCCCAAATGACGCTCCAGAATTACAGCTTGGGTCAGCCGCCATCCAAAAGCCTCGGAATGAGACACATAATATCTACTTTCTTACAAATTGGACCTTTAAAATTCCTACAGTTTCATAGATTCAACACTCTTATAAAAGCATTCAAAAGTTGTGATACCAAATGTCAGCTATGCTACATACTTGGATGGGACGATGAGTAAAGTAGTCTCACAGCTTAAGGAAAGAAGCTGGTCTGATGAAACAGCATTGGATACTTCTGTATCTTTTGCCAGGTTGCAGCCTAACCCTATCGCTAGTCCTAGCCTCAGTCCATTGCTGGGCTGGGTGCATAACTGTCGCTCAGTAGATGGGTACTGATGACGTTGGCGGTTGTTATCACCCACTGCAGAGCCTTCCTGTTCTGGGCTCTTCACGGACCATGCCAGTTTATACAGCATACTTTGAAGTCACTGAACTGCTAATTGTGACTGATCTTTCGAGTCAATCTCATAGCCTTTTTCAGATTAAAGTTTCTTTGTTCATTTTCACCGAGCAGAACTAAATGCTTTCCCATGGCTGCACTAGGTCTGTATTTTCTGTGTTCAAAGAAACATTTCTCTGCTGCTCATGTTTCACTTTTATCCCTTCCATTGGCAAATCATGGAGTCTATTATTGTTGAGCAGCTACAGAAAATGTGCTGTATTTGTCATCGTGGTTAAGGCCGACTGCTATTGTTTCGCTATCACTTCGCGCGCAACGAGATATTGACATTTTCAGGGCTTTTGTGTCAGCTGTTCAATTTGAGATATTACAGGGAGAGAGTGGTAAAAGAAGAGAGCCATAAAAAAAAAAAACAGGAGTATCAGCAGACGGCATCAAGGTAAAAATCTTTTTACCATGCTTTCCTTTTGGATAGAAAAGCCACTCATGGTGTGCACATATCACAAGATCTCACTGTGGCTGCCATCAGCAGGGTACAGGATGGGGATGGTGGTCCCTACTATGTATAGAACGACTATTAACCTGTTACCTAGGATCTGTTCATTCTATCATATATTGCAGTCATTCACATTTGGAAGTGCGTCTTCCAGGCTGGTTGTGGGGCAAAACTGAGGGCGTTTGATATCATATTGTGCTGCTTCATCTTGACAAAATAAAGCCATCATATTTGTGGTTACATGTAAAAGCTTGGAAACGACTGCTATAAAGCTTTTCTACTATATTGACATAAAAATGTCCCCCCACCACTGATATCTGTTTGGACTCAATATGGCTCAATCCCATCTCAAATGTTTGCCCTACCCCTGGTTTTTGAGTGCCCCCTTGCCCCCCAAAACACAGTTACAACGGGTAGTAGTTGAAATCCCCTCTTGTGAAATAGGGCAACCCTCCAGACCTTCATATCTCATCAGTTATCTTTTATGGCATTTATCTCAAGGTTTATGCTCACAATTTGTTCATGCTATCACTGAAGTCATTAAATCAAGAGAGAACACTGCTTCATTACCTGGTCACAAGGCTAACGTTACCCAACCGCATATTTAAAGTTGATATTCAGGCGTCCAATGCCATCAATGGGCACTGAAATATGAGAAAATATGGGACGGTCATGATCAGCAATAACAATGCGATGCTACCCAGTTAGTTAGCCACTGAGAAACTAATAGCTGTTGTTTTATGCTTGTTAAAAAGAAAAGGACCACAATACATTGAACAATGAAGAGTTCTTAACATTTTACCCATCCCTCCATCCCACCTAGAATCAGAACACCCTTCCCTTAGGCTTTAGCGTGCAAAACGCAGGGGTAGGGTTAAGTGGTAGGGGCAAGTGTTCTATTGGGCATTGGCCTGTATCGTACTCTACCTACCGTAGTAGTCCCCTCACATAGTTTTATTTTACAGGTCAGTATTTTTTGCAGGGTGAGCAAACATGCCATCATGTGGCGCACATTACAGTGTGGAATCAGAAATAAGAGGCAGACTCATAGTAGCACTCCACTTGCCAGTGCTGCTATTCTGGAGCAGCAGCCCTGCCACTGCACCCGTCACTGAGCCAGCTGTGCAAAGTTTCCCCCGCTCCTCGCCTGTTTTAATCTCGCCACCGCCGTCTCTTCCGTCTCCACTCCGAGAGCAGGCCACAGTCAGTGGGACCGTATCCATGGAAACGTGCAATTATCCAAGACATCAACAATTCATGCTGAATAATTTTATCATCGACCGAACGGGCGCGATAGCAACAGCAGCAGCCCCCCCCCGTTCCATCTACCTCATTTAGTTCTGTGCTCATCATCTACGTGTTTCAACCCAACGCATGTTTGTGGGAGTAAATATAGCATACAGGCGGCAAATTGCTGCACATGGGTGAGTGTCAGACAGACTTATCAGTGAAGAGTGCTATCTAAACTCTCTCCACTTTGCTGCCTAAGCTCGAGAACAAAGTAATAAGACTTGTGATTTAGTTGTCTTTTTGCCCGTGATCGACCCAGCGGCAACAATATTATTGACTGATTTACTCTCAGGATTTGTTCGCCTTTAGTCTAAACCGAACAGGGAAAAAGAGAGATGTAAATTATGGGTACACATAAAGACCATCAGCACAAAGTGCGAGTCGAAGTGGGGACACAGCTGTGGCGGCCCTCTTGGCAGACTTAAGACAATGATACACGGTCAATATTCTTGAGGCGAGTAAAGCACTGAGTTAAGCACTGAGGAGAGATTTTAATGGAGTAAATGGAGTGAGCCATCTTTATTTAAAACCACAGTGTTCTCTAAAAACACATTCTTATTTACAGGAGAATTTATGTGGCGGTTCAGACAAATGGCTTAGCGAGAGGCCTTTTAAAGATGCATCACATATTATAACACAACAAACAACTGTCTGACCCATAATATCACACTTACAAACAATGCTGCCGTGGAGATATTCTCATTGGTTGGGGTAAACATGAGTGGACTAAAAACCCGCACCAGTTTTTGCTGGGAAAATATAGTGCCAGTGTGTGCTACATGTCACATAGCGGCAGGGGAGGCAAAACTCAATTTAATTGGGTATGTGTGGAACATATAGCAGCAGGTACAGTGCTGAATCTCTATCAGCGGATGATCAAAAGCAGCAGGTACCGTGGCAAGGCTTCACTAACATGTCTCGTTGAGTGTTTAATAAGGCAAACTAGAGAAAGGTTAACTTCTGTACAAGTTTCACTTCGCACGATGCACTTTTATGTTTGATATTTGGTAAGCGTGGAAGTTTGGAAAAGACAGTTCAAGTTCCATTTGGATTCAGTGATGTCACGCCTTTTTTATAAATAAGATTTAGCGCACCACATGGAGCAATTTGCAGGTGGAGTTTAAAGTAAATGAGCTGCTAAATGGGGGAATGTGCATTTGCTTAATTCCTACTATCGGGGTCGGACACCTCAACTTTCTGAGAAACTTGTGTATTCAACAGGCAGCCAGATCTTACATGTATCACCTTATGTATCACTGTGTCGACGGTCTGATTTCTGGAGCACATCCAACAGAAAATTGAAAAATGCACCAGTTGCATGGTACACGATTGGTGTTGTGATAATAACAGCAGAGAGGAGTATCTGGCATGGCTCTCAAAACTCCCCTAAATCACAAACTGTGTTGAGATCTGCTGACTGGAACCCATGAGATATGATTAAGATTAGCAAGCCTATTTTTTTTTTACATTTTGCAACCTTTAGCTTCACATTTTAAGTTCAACTAATTATTTCTGCCCGTGGTAACTGTACTCGGACAAAAAGTAAAATCAGCTTCCAGTCAGACCAACTTCTACTATCCCACTGTCCAACTGCTTCACCACACTGGTGTCGTTTTTCCCTCCTTGATTGTCTCTGTCCCTCATCTCCTTCCTTTCTGTAGATGACTCCCTCTCCTGTTGCTAATCCCCGTTTGAATTAAGACCATGGGGACGCCACAGTGCTCCTGAACTGTAGAAATCCATTAGCATCAGTGTTAAAGCAGGGCCACTTCTGCTCATTACAGCCTGGATGTCTGGCTGACTGTGGATCTCCTGGCCTGCTCCATGCTAACGGACAGCAAAGCTGGAACTGCACAACCGCTGTCTCCTCATCGCCTCGGGGAGACGGTAGCTGGTGTGAGAAAGAGAGAAGGAGGAGGAGGAGGAGGAGGGGGGGGGGTTCGTCCCAGATTACATAAGTCAAAAGTCGCACACTCAGGGTGAGTGTGAAGTGCAGACATGTGCCCTTAGTGTACACTGTCCTGTGATGAGAGCCGACTTGCCTGGCAGGCCACGGCTGAGTGGCCAGTGTTTGCTAGTGATCCTCTGAAACACTGGACTGTGTGGCTGAAATCTGTCCCCCAAAGATTGAATGTTCATCCACTGATTTCTTCCATTAATAGCAACTGAATAAGTTTTTCTTAGCCACCATGTCTAGGCCTCCACTAAGTGTGTAAGGCCCTGGACTTTGTGGCTTGGCCCACACGATGACACCAGGCGGCCCTTGTAGGCTGCTTTTCGGATGACTAAGGATGGAGAATCAACATCGGACTCCGTCGGTGAGAAACTTACTCAGATAGGCTGTTCAGCTGAGCAAATTAGTGCACATGAGGAGAAACACAAACCAAAGACCAACATTTAAACAGACGTGTTCTCAATCAGAAGTAGCGTTGCTAGCAGGAGTGATAGGCAAACGCTGCTTTATCATTACAGTGGGTCTGTAGACACAGGCAACATGAGGTGACTCAACAGCTGCCCTTCTCATCACTATTGTCTTGGATGTTGGGTAGTTGTGTCTGGGCCCCAAGTGCTCCTGCTTCTGGGTTCTTGAATATGTTTCAACTCTCACCCAAAGGTTTCTTCAGTTCGGACAGTCGGCGAGTCCCTGGTGAGTCCTCTGCAAGATCATTTATGCCTTGAGGATGGTTAAGATCTTAAATGAGACACCC
This sequence comes from Diplodus puntazzo, assembly GCA_963678695.2. Taxonomy (NCBI): domain Eukaryota; kingdom Metazoa; phylum Chordata; class Actinopteri; order Spariformes; family Sparidae; genus Diplodus; species Diplodus puntazzo. The sequence continues at coordinate 12,779,552 of OZ023178.1, forward strand.
GGTCCTCACATGAGTCAAAGTTAAGCTGCCTGGGGAAGGATCCTGGGATACCGAGGCATAAGTCCCGGGTGTTTCAACCACTCAAATGATATCTCATGAGATTAAAATGTCTGCTCGAACTGAAAAAACCTTTCAGATAAAAGGTGAAACATCTTGAGGAACCTCAAGCAACCTCTTTGCTTAGCAGTTAGATAAAAAAAATAAAAAGAAATGGCAAGAAATCATCCATTTATGTTGAAGAGTTTTCATTGATATGTGACAGAAATAACATATACAATGTGACCATGTGTGAATTTGACGTTACTCTTCAGCTGGGTAGAAAGCGGCTAAACGATCCACTTGTAGTGGAGCGTGAATGAAGAAGCTGAAGCCAAATAGCTAATGCAAGCCCTACATCAGTGCTCTGCCTAAACTAATGCTATGCCGTTAAAATCAAATCTTCCTAACAACTTAAGATTTTGCCCAAAAAAGGAAGTGCTAGAACTATTTGAGAGATAATAGAATGCCATGTGTGCCTGCAGTGATGAAGGATGTGATCAGACTTAAACTTCGCATTAGCGCACTAAGCTGAAATCTCTACTAAAGCATAATACCACGCTTTTAGTGGCCATGCCCTGAAACAGTATGAACATTCTTCACTGATGCGCTCATCTAAATAACCTTGGCCAGCATTATGAATGATTTCCTCCTTGAATTAGAGATTATGTTTGTACAGACAGCAGCAGGGATAAAGAGATTTGTTATATCTGCTTTAAGCGCTGGACTGCATATGTGAAGGTAAAATGGAAATCCCAAAAGGAGGAAGCCTGCATGGGCTCTATTTGCGTTAGTAGTACATTGTTATTTTGTACAAACATGGCTTTTGCAGTCATAATCTACTGATCTTTATCGAAATATTCTCAAGCGAAGGACAGTGGAATTCATTGGAGACGTTATTTGTGACTGCTGTGCACCTGCAATTCACATAAGTCTTGATTCTTTCAACTAATATACTAAAACACTGAGACTTTCACTCTAAAATGAGAGTTTTAATCGTAATGGCATATTATGCCTGTGCCTAAATGAAGCACACCACTAAACCAGTAATGGCCACTTAGCTCCGCAGGCTTCACCAACATAAATGCACATTGAACATTACAGAGCCAGTGTCCTCAATGAGGACGGCATTTATTATACTTGTACATTGAGATGCTGTTAAAATTTACGTCAGTCACGTTCGAAATTCGATGTAGGCCCAAGTACTTGTACAGTGCTCAATTTTCCCAAATTGCAGCACTGAAATCCCATTTGAGTCTTGATCTGAGGGATGTTTTTATTCATCATCCTCCACAGACATTACAGAGTCTGAGCAAACATCTTGAGAGCGTTTTGCATTCTCGGTGTGATGTGTTTTGTCACTGAAATTCAGAACTGGGACGGAATGTGAGATTTTCTGGCAAGGTTAAGGTAAAAAAAAAAGAAAATCACAGCGTCTTGATGATTTTTTTCAAGTTTTTTGGTTAGTCTGATCCATGGTTGGGCCTCCGTGTATGAGACTTCTTCCACTGGTGAGGCAAGGACACAGGACCTCATTGGTGTCCCTTTGGTGTTTGGCATCAAGGTGTTGGTGGCGTTGGGGACCTGTGGGTCATTCTTGAGCAGTTTTTGCAGTGTCGCACGGCGCATTGTCCTGCTGGGGGGCCAAGTCCATTATGGAGTGGTTGGTGTTGCCATGAGAGGGTGTACATGATCTGCAACAGCGTTTGGGTGGGTGGTGCGAGTTCAGCGCCATCCGTATGAATGCTAGGACCCAAGGTGTCCCCGACCCAATCGGCAGACATGTTGGCATATGTTAAAACTTGAAACATTTACTTTGTGTTGCAACTTTCTTTAGGTTCAACTTTAAATACCTGCCACAGCCACCAGAAACATAAGGAAATTGTCCTGAGTTCTCCCTAAAAAATATCCAGTAGCTTCCAAATGTCTTTCATTGGCTTGGCAGCCCTTTGGACTGTGACTCCACCACCATCACCTCCACCTCTTGATATGAAAGTCAGCATAACATTTCTATGGCAAGACGATCAATGGTATACACTTTACCAGTCAGTGGTTGTAATGTTGTGGCTGATTATTGTCTATATTGCACGGGAAGTTACCTTTATTAAGAAGCAATTGTATGATTCTGTGGCTAGGTAATGCTTTTCTGCTCAGTTTCATGAATGATTCATGAGCCTGTTTAAAGTGTTTGAAATAAATTCTGTTTCTAGTGGGCAACACTTAGACCTTTGATCCTGTAATCACCATCAGATCCTTTGAGTATTAAACATTCTAGTGTTTACAAAAGGTGCAGTCTTTTTCCATTATGCTTGAATGACCACAGAGTTCTGACCATCATTTGTTTGCCCACATTTCAGTTTCTAACTGCTCCTGCACTTGGCCCTGTGCTTTTCCCACAAAAGGTGAACTACAGGGAGATGTCCTAGTTGGGATGCCACGCAGCCTCCGCAGATTTTCAACACAGTCGTGTTACGTCCACTTAAAAGCTTTCCATGAGCCTACGATATCGCTCACTTTTTGAATGCTAAGATTTAAAGTCCTATCCCGGGGCTTCGTGCAGGCTATGTTTGGCTGCGGTACAAAAGCTCTATTTGTCAAAGCTATTTGATTTTTATTGTTAGCTAACCCCTCCTCTTCCTCCAGACATCCCTTTTTCACGCAGTGTTGAGCAACAAAAGGGGCACACAGCTGTGAGAGAAATCTGTCAAGACATGGTCTAATCTATAGATATACAGTACATGTGATTGGATCTGTGTGAGTTCTGATTACTGACTGTGTTAGAATGAATCACCCATCTCTTCTTGCTGTTGACACTTTCTAACAGGCCAGAAAAGGACCATAATCTAAATCTTACAGTCTGTCCTCTTTCCATGTTTTCATTTTTTGATGCAAAATAAATATCACACTGTAAATGACTCAGCAATGAAATAAATAAAGCACTATTTTAATCTCTGTCTGCCGACATTGACGTGCCTCTCACTGCGTCTGCCTGAGCTTATTTACACCACACGATGGCCTATCACACGATCCTTAATTGCCTCGAGTTCATCAGAAATTTTCGCTTGCATCGTAAGTGGTTCTGTTCCACATCATTTGCACAACTTTTCATTATTAACGCATGCAGCCTAAACACACTTTTGTTGAAGCGTACACGTGCGTGGGGAACACGTGTGTTTGTGCACGCACGCCATCGGCGGAGATTTCCGTAATCACCGAATCCAACTTTTAGTCATGATTGCAGCCTCATTGCACGTGAATCACCTCTCCCGTCTTTTGCCCTCGCTCTCCTTTGTCTTCTCAGAATGTGAGCGTACAGTATTTCACCACCACCACGGCCCATTTATCTGATCCAATCTCTGTCCCGTAATTGAAACTTTTATTGAGATGAAGGGGATAATAGTTGTAAATGTGCTAACTGGCGCCTCGCACCCGAACGTGATGTAAAACCATCCAGAGGCATAAAAAAGTCCAAAGTGTGAAATGCTGCCCACTCCTGTGTCATGTATCATGCAGCACCATTAGGACACTCACGACTGGCTCGCTATATGGTGTATGGCTCAGCCTGCGTGCAATCGGGGACATGCCCCATTATTAATGAGCACCTCAGTACACAAGACGCCGTTTGTTTCCCTGTTATGACCCTCTAAAAGTCTGTCTTCATTACTTTTAAAAGGAAACTGGATGTGCGGCGCATCACCCATGCAAATCCAATCATGGAGCATATGCCAAGACAGTTGTGTGATTATAATCAAGCAGCTTGTGAGAAATGTCTCATGTGGTGGCTGCGGCTTGATTTATCTCTCGCATGTTACGCCAATGTCTTAAAGTCGCACTCTGTTTGAGCTGTCTCTCAGCGACATGTTTAGTTTCATTATGCAAAACCAAAGCACAAATAAAAGTTAATTGTTACACTAACGAGAGCTGTTGAGATTGTTAGTTACATGGTAAAAGGAAACTTCAAAGATAAGGTTTGCTTTATTCTGTAATTGTTTCGAACATTCAACAATGCCTATGAATACACCAAACTAACAATTTGTCAAAGTAATAATCCCCAAGATTGTCATGTCAATAAATATCTGTTAAGTCACTATCTATTGCCGAATGATGATTGGGCCCATGACCCACTGATGAAAACCCTTGTATATGCTGTAATACCAAAGATGTACACTGGGTGGTGACTTTCCCGGAAAACAAAACAAACGGATCACAGTTAGTAACTCGTTCACTGAATAGTGGTTGGTTGGCTCGAGAGAATAAGCAGTTCGCAGGCGACATTACAGTTTTGTTTGTCCTGGTCTCTGCTAGCATTGGGAGTAAACGATTAACGTTAATGTTAATGGTCATAGCCGAACTAACAAAGAAAAGACCATTAACATTGAACGAGGAAATGGAGGAATGAATGGAATGAAATGTTATGGAGGCGTGGCAAAGCTGACAGCTGACAACTGACTTACGTCACACAGGCAACACTGGATCTCTGGGAAGCAGTGAGGTCCAAAAATACACCTGCTTCTGGAAAATCTTTGAGATTGCCACTTAAAGCCCAGTTCAGCTTGTTACACTTTGGAATGGTTATTTTATATTTGCGTTATTTTTACAACAAAAGTTGTGCATGGTACCAAAACAACTGTTCTGGACCATGGTGTTTTTTCTGTCACGCTTCTGATGAGGTACCTAGCACGCTGATCCGATACTTCTGACTGATTGGTCAGTCAGAACAGCCAGAGTCGTCTTGTCTCATCCGTACTATATAAAAAAACAGCATAGGCTCCAAAACTCCAGTATCACTCAGGTTTTAATTCGTATGTTTTTTAAGCCAACCACAATCGTCTTGGACGTTGCTAAACCAATGATGCAGCGACAGCACCCCTGCAAAAATAGTGTTTCAGGAGGCAAGTTCTGGCATTAAAAACAGCTAAATCCCTGCAAAAATAAAGATAAGACCATTTCAGCGTATAGAATGCCGTTTTTCGGGGTTTAAAAACATTAACAAGCAGAAAGCATAAGGTAGGAGAACGGCACCCTTGGATGCAAGTTTAATTTCTAATCTGTAAACCTCCTGCATGAGCCTGATATCCTTCCTTTCTATTTGAAGTCTGTCTGCAGCTGCACCAAATCTGTTGAAACTGTGTGAATGGCAACTGAAGCGCATCTGTCAATACAACAAAGCTATCGGCTGACATCTTTCCTGGTTCGGCTGCTATGAAGCAGACGATTGGCTTTGGGGGGGAGGGACGGGATAGACGACCACCATCCCTGGTAATAAGGACTTTTCTATTCAAAATGCCTTAAGTGCTTTGTTTCTTTATAATGTCTCAGTTTATACCTGAGTAGTCACTACTGCCTATGGCACTCCCCTATGAGGCCCAAACCCAGTGGTCACGATGGAAGATGTTTTTCCGAGAAGCGTTTTCTTTGAACAGCTGGGCAGTGACACTTTAAAGCTTTAGAGGCTGCACAATATGGCTAAATTAAATATTCAAGTTCAAATTCAGACAAAACGGCATCGTACTGAAGTACTGTAGTGTTACGCCAGTCTGTAAATATTGTCCTCCAAACTGGTAGTTTTCATCAAATGTACCATAATCACGGTTTCAGTCTTTTTTTTTCCCAACTGAGAATGAAAATTCTGACGCAGAAGCAGTCCTTCAACATCTTTCAAAATATTTGAATAATGATTTTTTGACCATAATATTTAGACCCTGGTAGCTTTTATCAAACATCATACGAAACTTAATCCAATAATTGTCGGCCACTAATTTCAGCTGCAAATTGCACTTATTTAATGAATGGACTCACAATGTAATTGTATTTTTGGCAGTTCGACAATGAAGGTGGGATTGATTTACGTCCAAGCATGTTCATTGCAATAAAGCATCATGGTGTTTTGTCTTCGAGTAACAGGGTGACTCACCGATGTGTGTTTTATTTTTTTATTTTTTTTATTAGTCTTTGGACAAATATTGAGTTATATGGCACCACGGAATAACATATATATTGCTATACTCAGACAACACAATAGAAGGATCAATTCATTGTTGGTTTTGGTCTTTTTCGTGGCAATTGTTGACAAGAAACTCTGAGAATAACACAGGTCATATCATAAAAGTACTTCAAGTACTTTTTGAACTTTTTCTCGCAATATGGCTTTACGGCGTCGCCCAAAGCAATTGACTGGCCTCTTAAATAACCTTGTGTTAATGTTTTGTTAATGTCTGCAAACCAGCTAAGTATTTTAAAGTTACGGACGCTGTCTTAATGTACAGATGTTAGCTCGTGAAGTAAATTAAGCTGATTTGTTATGCTAAGAAAACTTGCCTGCATCAACAGAGCAGCTGTATCCCCTAATGAATTGCACCTTTACTTACAACGAAACTCATTTTGAGGTCATATTAAGTTAAAAATATGCAAAACAGTTTATACTCTGGGTTATCTCTAGCCATCAACATGCATATAAAGTGATTTTCTACATACCGATGCCGCAGTCCCAACAACAGGGTGCAGGTCTCTGGTCTGATCTTTCAGCTTGACCTGCCGGCGATGTCCACCCACAAAGAGGTGAGCGCCTGTGCTCCGTACATGATTTGCTCAGCGGAACCTCTCGGAGACTATGCAGTGTTTGCAGAATCACCTCTTTATGGGCTCCGAAAAATGCCTCAAACATTTGATGGATGGCTCCCGTGAAACCTTGTGGCCTCCAAATAAGCTATAATGTAATTCCGCTTCTTGTGTGATTTCCCTCCATGACCCTGCGCGAGGAACAATCAGCAACTTTCAGCAAAAACATGGTGCCAAGGTTCAAATATCCCGAAGGTGGTGGAAAAATAAATAAATAAAATACACACAGCCTGGAACAACATGACCTGAAAAGAGACCTGATCCAAGGCAACCTTTCTGGAAAATGCTATGTATGGCAGTAGAGGGGCTGCTTAAGGGTGTTTGTTACAAGACAACTTGGATAAGAGACATGCCAGCGCAAACATGACATCTTTGCATTGATGCAAATGCTTCAGTATGCTTAGCTTAGCATCAAAGTTGCAGCTATAAAAGAAAAAAAAAAATGTTAAAATACAAGCGCTCACACTCCCATGAATGGAATCTGCACAGACAAATGAGAAACAGTATTATTGGCAGTATTAGAAGCAGTTTCTTGGTACAGTGAGGTCAGGCATTGGTCAGGAGACAAATCGGAGCAGTGAAGTCCACCGGCATCCAATTAACCCTTTATTTTACCATATGTGTCCGTCTCAGTAGTCTCCGTGGGTGAAACCTCGACTGAACCACGGACCCAGAACAGATGCACATCGTAAGCTGTGTGGGAAGCAGCATCAGCGGCCTGTAATCTCTGTTGGACTCTGAATCTGAAACGATCGGTTTTATCACAGACACATCATCTTTATTTAAAAACAGGACCATAATAGCGTGATAGATCATTACTTTTTACGGTGCGTATACACAACATTAGGCTAAGTTAATGGAATAATTAAAGGTTGTAAATGGGCACGCTCGGTTTAAAACCACAAGTTGAAAAATATCTTTGAATGTTTGCACTGAGAACTATCATCTTTTATAAAAGGCAACATGAAAAAGCAATGGTTGACGTTGAATAGGATGCCGAGAATGGCAGGAGGCTTTCAATAAACAAAATAAATGACAAAAAGAAGGGCAAGTTTCAACAAAAACATCCAAAATCGACAATTCAAACCTAAAGTGGCTGAGCCTGACAAAGAATAGCATACTTTACAAACTCTAGAGTGCAATCACCAGTTTCCCCACTTCCTTCGAGGATGCTGTCACGCACACCTGTTTTCACTTAATCACCAGGACCTGCAGCAGCGCTTGCAAGCAGACAAAGAAAACATTATTGAGACATTCATTTCTCTCCACCGTCAACCTAAACATTTAACCGGTGATAACTTTGTGAGGGGAGAAAAAACAAACAACACAACTAAAACCCGTGTTTGTTCTGTTTTGTCTTTTTGTTTCTTGAAGTTTGCTGTAAAATCAACTATTTATGGGCTGAGCTCAAAAATTGGTTCCTGAGAGTCAACAAAGCAGTCTTTTTCCTGCTGCATCAAGATCATTTAAGGCAACATTATGCAACTGTTTTACCTTAAAAAAACAGTTTTATAATCATTTTAAAAAGGTACAGCACCTTGTGATCGGTTGGAAGGTGTCTGTCACAGTTATCAGTTGTTTCTGGGCGATGTAACTCCAGTGAGAAAAAGCGGATTAGAGCGTTAAATACAGGTTTACCTCAACATGCAAGCTTCTAAACAATACTGTTATGGCATTATAGGTTTTGTTTTTAGCATCTGCATTACTTCTGATGAATTGTTACAGACCTGGGATTTGTATTATTGATAGTGACGTTGCACTCAGAACCTTTAGGGGGCACCAAATCGCACAAAATGCCAATTATGACATATTGCTGTTTTGACTTGTAAATGTAAAATGTCATCTTCACTCTCCTTCCTGTTGAATCTCCCCATTTCAATACCAACATTACCAAATTTCATATCCTTTCAACTTAATTCAATTCTCAAGATAGTATTGCTGTGATATGTAACTAGACAAAAATGTGTGATATAGGCCCAGCTCGGCATTACCAAAATGAATAATGTTACACCCTCAAACTTTGGCTTATCCAGCATAAGAATAATGTCTAATAACAACAGTTTAGGCCATCTGGCATTTGTTCTTGAGGTGCCCCTCTAGTGCCAAGCCCGAATTCAGGGGGTGGCAAGGGTAGGTCATGCACAGGACTTTCCCTCCAGAGACCAGGGTTCACACAAAGTCTGATCTTTCCCTTTGGACTAACCTTAACCAGTTTTACATTTGTGTAATCATTTACCAAACCGCAACCTTACCGACAATATTATGTATATTACTGTGTATATCATGTAGTGTTGCCAACTTGACCATGGCCCTTTCACGACCTCAGCTGAGGTAGTTTCAACCTTACGACCAGCGTACGGCTTATGGCAACTGACAAAGACGCCACATTTGATGAGTGGGGAGTGCAAATGTATTGACAATATGGTGGCAGCTAAAAATGCGAAAGGCCCTCACTAGAGCCGGGTCGGGTTTGTACATTTGGGGCTGCTGTAAAAACATGGCAGGGGAACATATTGGACTCCGTGTAAGATTCCATTTATCTTAAGTATCCAAAACACAATGACTCTAAGTTCCAGGGGACCATAAACCAATGAAAACACAATTGTGAATGGGTCCTCCTAAATCCTACACACTGGACCTTTAAAGTTATGTTATTATATCTCTTTTCCTAGAATTTCATCAGATAACTTAACCAGGAATCCATGAACCTCGTGTGATCAAATACAATATTGCCTCTGCAGGGACTTTCCATCTGCATTCAAGCCAGAAAAGTCGAAGTCTGTGAAGTCTAACCGCACAGACAATTGCATTCAGTGTGTCGTGGCGATACCACTCTGAGCAAAGATCTGAGGAAATCATCTCCAACCTTTGAAGTTACTCTCCCCCTATTTGTGAAGTCTTGCTGCTTCATAGTTCAGCTCAGGCGGTGGGGAACAGGCACCATCAAAGATAAAGAAAGGGCGCTCCAGCCTCCGGGGTCAGTCCACGTATAACGGATTGTTGAGCCGCAGCCAAACTCGTTGTCAGGCGTCAAGTATCTATGTGTGTGTCAGTGCTTACTTTTGAGTGGCATTTTCACATATGTAAATGCATGCACGCTTGAACCTGTGTGGGCTTGTGCAGTACGAGAGACATCGTTCAGGAACTCAGGAAATTCTAAATTGCGCGACTGTTCCCCTCAGGTGAACCCTGAAACGGAGTGAAGATTTTTTTCAAAAACCTTTGTCCTGTATCCCATCCATCTTCTAATTTCATGGCTGCACTATTTGCAATTGTCAAATACAATTAACCAGCACGGCCTCAGCATCATCAGTCATCAGAGGAGATATTAGAAGTGAAATCCTCTTTGGCCCCACATGAACTCGTGCTGATAATGATGTGCGGCATGTATAGGAAGGCAGCCAGAGGCTGTGGCAGATTTCCTCGCGGTTCCTCTCATAATCACAGTGCCTAAACATTTATGCTTACAATTTTGCTGAGTTCTGTTGAAAGTGAGATAATAAGTGAAGACCAGGAGGACAGGGGAAAAAAGAAAGATGATAATGGGCGAGAGGAGTGAATGAGCGATTTTTTGCTGAGAATCAGGAACATTCCGTTTTCTTTTTCACCTTGTGAGCGAGCGCTTCAATTGCAGCAAATGGCTGACTCCTGCACACCAGAGAGACAGAGACGGAGGAAGAGTGACAGAAAGAATGACTTTAATGGACAAGAAGAGAGGAGAAAGAGGGAAAGAAAGTGACAGAGATCGAGTAAAGGACATCGCAAAGGAGTTTAATGGAGAGAAAGAAGGTGGTGTCCTCTCCTTTTCTTGTTGGTATGAGTGTTTTTGCCCACTGAAATGCGACAGAGACAGCACTATCTCTCTGTGGCCTGACACTGCTGCCAGGTCTGGACTTTAGGGCCCAGGACGTCCAGTTCACTCCCGGGTCAACACTGAACAACAGCCGTCTCCTCTCGTGCTTTGCTCTGCCCAGACACTCATATTGAATGTGTGCAAAAACGTTTTGTCAGAGCAGAAACAGTGGATCAAAGAGCTGCACGCCAGAATCCATGGCTAGATAATAGCGAATGCAATCACAATCCCCAAAAAAGAAACATATTGCTTGGCAACACTAATGTCTCCCTTGAAGTTTCTGAATAACTGTGAAAATGCCCTTGTAGAGCCGCATCGCTGGGAGATTTAATTCACTGTCACTTCTGAATGAGTAGTTGTTGAATAATGGTGCGCTGTATGACTTCGACTCGACTCGACTTGTTAGTGTTCTTTAAAGTGCTGCGCCGATTGTGTGGTGAATGTTCAGCGGGGTCGAGGTCAGGTGATTGTTGAGGAAAGTTTATGGCAGTCAAGACTCCTGTCTTCTTTGCGTCCTCAAGTAGCTCTTGCAAAGTGTTTGGGCTCATTATCCTGTTGCAGTTGCGAATCCTTTTTTTACAAGGATGCACACCTGAGGGCGTAGCGTGTCTCTGAAGAATAGAGCGTGGTGGAGTCATGGTGCGTTCCATTTTATTTCAAGCTCAAAAGCAACATATCTAATGATAGAAGTTGGACAGCACTGATTGAATCCCTTGTATCTTGAATTCTTGGTTGATGAGGTGTGCCCTACTTTGTGTGCTTGAAAGCCAACTTCAGGGGCCGCTCCAGTTGAATGTGCAGACGGATCTCAGAAGTTACGACTTTCGACTTCAAATGCAATGCACCATCAGTCCTATGCAGGAGTCCAAATCCAGAGTAGGGAAAACAGCCCAAGACTTGAATGTCCCCACCATGATGTTCCACTGTCAGTTTGAAACACTGTCCTTGGGATTACATCCAGTCACCAAATGGGAAATTCTTATATTTATTTGTCACATCAAGCATTTGACCATGTTCCTCTCATAAAACCACCGCAAGACTTCTCTCAAAAGTACATTTGAATGGAGTCTTGTGTTCTTTATTCAGCTTTTCTATCTCTCAGGGAACAAAACTTGATGCCTTGATTTTCTCACATTGTGGTTGGGGTTAGGATTGGTCTACCTGATCACCCTTTGGATGCAACTAATCTAGTTTTGCTTTAGAGTTACGCACACTGCCCCCAACATGATACCAGAAAAAAAAATTATGTCTACCCGTTTGTTTTGATGGTCAAGGATTACAATGATTGCATATTCAGCATTCAGCTGAATAGTTTATGGTGAATTAGTAATGTTGTGAGAACAAAAGATGGCTGCCACAAGGCTTTGGCTGCTGTGGCTTAATTTATGAAAATGTTCAGGTCCAGCACGATACAGTTTCATCTTTTTATGAAAACATGAATACATTTCTGATATTACAAGGACTAGCCAGTTTTATCTCCATTCCATTCCATTTATCAGTCCATTAATCACAAAATGTCTCAAAACTAGGGGGGTAACAGTGAGCTAAAATGCCCTGTTTAAAAGGAATAAACCACCCACAGTCTGATATTCCCTTGAGTGTACAGTAAAAATCCCATTAATAACAATTATGAAAGAGATGTATTATCTGATGAATGCTTATTAGATGAAACTGTGTTTTTATTCAGTTTAAATACTGGAAGTGTTCTGAGCATATACAGGACAAATTGTTTTCTACTGCCATCTTTAGTCATTATATCTTCATAGATTTAGCTGTTGTATTTACTTCATATGGCTTCAATAGTTTGGATGCGTTTTGTGTCTGAACACATGCTGTCACATGGAACACGCTGAACACGCTCCTGATCCCTGATCAGTGTATCATCACTGGATGATCTGCAGGTTTAAGACAGTAGCATGAGCCAAATTTCTGCTTTCTCCCTCATCTCGCTCAAAATCCATCAATGCAAGTGCGTGTTGTCACAGTTGATGTATAGCTGTGTGCAAGCCACAGTGGGGAAACTGTTTTGTGATCATATAGTGGTCAGCTTGAGGTGCATTACTACCAGCCCCTGGACTGGATTAGCATCTACTACTGAAGACAGAAGAAGGATGCAATCAGAACTGTGACCTCGAACAGAAACACGTAATAGGGCTAAGTGTAGACCAGGGGTATTAATGACATCTTGATTTTATCTGGATATGAGACCCTTGACCGTGAACTAAACAAGTTAAAGTGTAAACAATCCATATCCTATTCTATCCTACGCAGGAATCCTGTCTCTCTGGGGTTTTGAATTCCACACACCATCGCATTAACAAGGGAAGCATGCTTGTTATCATTCTCATTTCCCTGATCACAGGGGACCTGAACTGCTCATCTCCACACTAAACTGAGACCTCTGCAGAATAATTCTGCGTGTCAATATCGCTCATGCTGGTAAACCATTCTTTGTCCTTTCTTACGGCTGCAGACCTGCACTCCTGATCGCCACCTCATTAAGCATGCTCAGGTCTGCTTAAAGTCCAATTCGGAGCAGATTTCCCAAGACAGTCGGATCTCATGGACATGACCGAGGTCAACACGCACACACACGCACATACATGAATAACAGCCTCCGCAGGTCCCTCCCTTTAGAGTGTCCCATTGTGGGAAAACGTCTCTTTTATGAGATTTAGCGTGATTACTTTCTTTCATTTGCACTAGCTGTGGAAATCCCTGTTCTCTGTTTGCACGTGTGTGATGGCCAGTGTGAGGCAAATTGGTTTTGAGACAGATCACATCAGAGACATGACAATACATTCAGATCCAACACGCTCGCTTGTTACGAAGGCAGATGCCATTCCCATTGCTTAAAACCGTTTGGAGACAGAAATGGGATTTGCTGCATCTGTATGCGTTCTGGCGAGGGGTTCATGACCACGACTCGTAGAAAAGTACAAATTTGAATAATTTCTGCGGGCATTCAATATTGTACAGCGGAACCGCATGAGAGTTCGCTTTACTGCTGCAGGGGGTAAATCACCAGTTTCATCACTATACAATATTGATTCTTTGGACAACTATATAATATTTCTCACATTCTGCCACAATACAATTTCCATTTGTTTAATTTAATTCAAGGGCCTGCCATCCACATACAAAACACAAACAATATGGCATGAAGACAAATTAAAAACAAAAACACAATGAACATGACCTAAACAGATTGAGCAGCAATCATTGATATCAACTATGCATTATCCAATTGCGAAAAAAAACAAACCACTTCCTTTTCCATCACATCCAACACAGGTTTATTCACGCAGTCTCAGTCATGATAGCAGCATTGATATGCAGCCAGTCTCAAAGCCACTAATGGCGCGTTTAAAGTGCAGTGCTAATCTAGAATCGTTTACATTTACATTTTAGCCATTTAGCTGATTTGTGTTTCCCACAGAAACCATGCAACAGACAATGTATTGGCAACATTCTCACATGAGCAAAATAACAGAGAAGTACACCAAGGTCAGAGTCAGGGTGTCCTTTTTGGGGAAAAACTCTGTAGTCTGTCCTCGGGACAAAGAATATTGCTGTGAAAGTGCTGCTTTCTCTTAAGTTGTCCTTGCTGTTTGTCATTTTATGCTAACAACGTGATGATTTGCACAACCATAACCACTGACAATAGAAGATATGCAAATGATTCATAGCAATCGCCAGGTTTTGTTATCCCTTCTTTATAATCCTCTGAAGGAGATTTTTTCTGGGGCCTCATTGAGAATTTACTCAGCTTTATAAAAATATGAAAAAGGGGTGTTGCGGGGAGAGCTGGAATCTACTTTGGTAACTTTTATGTCTCTCCTGAAAGTAATAAGAATTTAATGTAAGCATCCCGCACTGTACTGCTGAGATAAATGAACAATCCTGGGAACGGCTTGTAAACTCATCACTGTTTTCAATGATAAGGTGATACATTACATGCACATCGACTGGCTGAGGTTCATCTTGACCGGCTATTTGCTGAATCTGTATCAAGTAAAAAGACAGTGATCCTAAGAAATTTCAATGTTCTTCCTCTTGGATTTCACCATATGCATGCGCTAGTTCTGCACTGTCTTCCAATCAGCCCTGAGCCAGATGTTCACAGGTTTAATGAGTAGCCCGACTGTTCCTGCAATCGCGAGGCAGTCGACATCATTACACCTGTACCCATCAGAGGATTTACAGCACATGAAAAGGTAGTTATTTTCTAACTTATGATTGACAGTTTAAATAAGGGATCAAAGATAATACTATATACTATAGAGATATAGGGCATTTTTATTCCAAGCATTCTTCTTCTGCAGGTACCACCACCGACATTACCTGCCATTCAATTAAACTGCCAATGGTTTGATCTGAGATAAGGGTGTATTCATCTGATATCGCTGTCTTGGTATTGTTCCTACAACATCATAATTAATGTTGCTCCAGAGTCATCACACAGCCATCCACACGATTGTCCTTAGGTACTTATGACTGTTAGCTCAGAGGTCCAATTTGTAAGATGGTTGATTATGGAATCTCATTCCAAACTTGTCAATTACTGATGTTGCAGGGTGGTGGCCAACACGTCCTACCAGCACAAAGCATCTTTGACTATCTGGCAAACCAAAAGCATTGGGAGGGAATGAAACCCAACAATGAACCACCGTTGAATCTGGACCTGCAAGTGTTCTGGTTTCTGTTTGCAGTCCAAGTTTATTTGATCAATCGTGTTTATTTGATCAATCGTGTTTGAGCGGGCTTTGTTTGGTTTCACATAAACAAGATTACATAAGGACAAGAAGAACATTTTGACAGCAATTTTGGTTCAGTTTTAACCTCGGAACCCATCCCAACTCCGTTGCCCGAAAACCGAGGTTTGAGTTTCAAAAGCAGTCCCCAGTTGGCAAGACTGTTTTTTTTGTGGATGAATAAGGCCTGAGGGGTTCTGATATGTTTTTAAAAGTCAGTTTTCAAACGTAATCATGATTATACCCCAAAAAAGGATGCTTTCTGTGCTGAAGGGCAGTCGGGCAGATAAGAGGAGCACCAGTGGACCCTCACTGTTCACACGCCTGCTCCTGGCAAAACTTCATCATGGCAATTGCCTCCTATTTACTTTGATCTACCTCGACTGTGACAACCAGGGATTAACGGATAGTTGGGGATACGATGTCATAGAGGATTTAGGGATAGATTTTTGATTTACTCGCACTCGTCCCGTTTGTTTCTGGATGAGACATGCGGGAGTTGACCTCAAAAAAACTATTGGATTTGGGTATCCTAGCAACGGCTGGAAAATGGAGCAGTAATTGTGTAAAAGGCGGGGACAGGCAAGTCTGTCACAAGTACAGTTTTACCTTCCTGTGTCCTCAAAGAAATACCACGCTCTTTTTGGCATCTAAGCTGTTCAGATGCAAAGTATTAAATATTCTGTTTGCAAATATTTGAGTACATCTACACAGATGAACACACTATTTGGTGTTGGCCTCAGCTGCTTAGAATACAAGTGTTCCATAGCATTCATTATCATGCATGAACCTACATGCCCTTCGTCTGAACTCCCTAATCAGCTCAAAGCCATTTGCTTATGAAAAAGACATCAGATCTGAAAGCTTGCCTTGGATTTCAGAGACCACCAACGCTGAGCCCAGTCAAACAACAGACATGTTTGAGCAAGCAGGCCTTCTGAGTAAGACCCTCCTCTTAATCTGGCCCCTACATGGCACCCAACTCAACAGCTCTAAAGGGCCAAATCCCAAAGATCGAAAAAGCTTTATCCCAGATTCCCAGCCAGAACTTCCAGCAAATCCTCTGCTCCCTCTATCCATTTCTCCCTCCCCTGTGCATGAGATTTTCTCGCTTATTTTTTCTTCTCGCGGTGAATACTGATTATTTGACGAAATGATAGCTTTCTTTCAGAGATCCAGCAGTCAATTGTCCCTCATCATGTGGTATTTTAGTGCATGAACGAGACTGAGTACAGAAGTACTTCTGTAAATCTTGGGATGGCAACCAAAACCTTAACAAATACTTGAGTGTGTATGGCTTGCAATTATCAAGCATAAACCCATGGTAACCCTTGATCTAACTAGGTAGTGACTTGTTAATCAAAAGATAGCAATGCCCTAAAGTGATAGTAGACTTTTATTGTCTATTTTAGTCTAAATGGGATCATGATTTACGAAATGAACATCACCATGTATTGAATAAGACTCTAAAGTGACTGAGACTATAAACCCAATTGGTAAACTGCTTCCTGGGGTAATAAATCAAGTGAGAAGTGAGGTCATTCCCTCGTTGGCTTCACTTTTCAGACACGGAAGCTCTGTCTATATTTTATACAGTAGTTGTTGTTCTGTTCTTATCTCATTCTGTCTTCTCAGTTATCTTACACAACTGGTAATATACGTATACGCTATGTAAGTGAATAGCAGTGAAGATGTCAAGCCCACACCTTCCTTTGTCCTCCACACACTTTGAAGAGACGCGTAATCCCCACAGACACACGAACGGCGATGTCACCAATCACAGGACAGCGCCAAATGGCCAATCAGATCCCCTCACGGGTGCTGCACGGAGATAACACAGGAAAACATCCTCCCTTGATGTCACAGTGCGACTGGAGGGGGGGAAGGAAAAAAAAAAGTGACAGGTCACATTTGACATGTGACAGCTGGAAGTTACTGATGGAACTCTGCTGATGTCAGATGTCTCCAATTATTGATTACATTTCAAATGATGACATGGACACGTTTGCAGCCGATAAAGAAAAAAAAGGGAAAAAAAGAAAAAAGGATGAGAGATGAACATAATATTTCCGATATATTTAGTCAAAGAAGTGTGAAACATTAGGCTTATTCTTTAATAGCACAGACCCTGTGCAAATTCTGTACAAAGCCTATGAGAAAAAAACAGATTTACATCAATATTTAATTTGGCTGAGTTTCGAGCGGTGATTTTAAAGACATTTAGAAAATTAGCGCCCAGGAGGATGAGAATATGTACAGAACAACTAGATTGATTCAAGTAGAATATTCAGTTAAATTAAAATGACTGAATTAAATAAAAGGGAAAGTGAAATATACCATATATGCAGGCTCCTATAGGCTGTTATGAAGAGACTGAGACTCAGAGACGAAATGGGAAGGAAAAATCAAATGCCAAAATTTGAATTTTAATATGACATGAGTACATGCACATATGACACTGTAAGTATTACTGATACCCACCAGCTGACCCCTGGGTTGGGCAGGTTTGGGTCAGCTCGCGAGAAGAATAAATCACGGGTCACTTCGCGGTTGACGGCTGTCAGGAGGGTGTCTGTGTCTTTTCAGCCAAAAAACTTATTTTGCTGCCATTCAGCAATGACTGTATTATTCAGCCTGGATTTGCCTCCGTATCGGACCCCTCCGCCACCCCCCAGTAGTGGAGGATCAGCACCACGGAGAGCAGCTTTGCCCTCAGTCCTCACAATTTTGCTAATATGATGCATGATGCGGGGTCGGGCCGGCTACGGGTTGTTGATTAACGCATAATTATGTAACCGCGATCCACATGCTGCTTCGATTTGTCCTGCACACACACACACGCGCACACACAGATGAACATATGAATGCTTATACAGAAGTCAAATTGAGGAATGCAGAGATGTGAGGAAAAAGCTGTGGAAGATAAAATATTCCGACATGGGCGATGGTAAGAAAGAGATCAGATTTAAGTCAAGAAGTCAAAGAAATTGCAAAATGGAAATACTAAAGTGGGGTGTTCGGGGGGTGGTGGGGGGTGGTGAGTGAGACAGAAGGAACAACAGGCTGCTTGTTGTAGCCCACAGCCAGTGCCAGTTTCCTCCCTCCTTCACCAGCAGCAGCAAGAACATATTACATCATTAGCGGTGCATCACTCCGTGCCGAGGCTGATTCTGCCCTCCTTCATCTCCCTCTCGAACCCCACTTTGTCATAACACACAACGCGCTCACAAACACACATTTTGTTCCTGTTTATCTTCGCTTTTTGCACAACTTTTCACGCCGCCTCAGTTTTACTTCTGGATTCTTCACCCCCCCGGTTCAGTCTGTTGGGTAAACTGAGCATTGAGCTGCACTTTACAGTATGTGTGTGTGTGTGTGTGTGTGTGTGTGTGTGTGTGTGTGTGTGTGTGTGTGGAGAGAAGCTTTTGATTTTCTTTTGCGTTTGAAGAATTCTCCCTCCGTGTTGCGCACGTGCACAGATGTGACTGATGTTGCCCGTCCAACGTATTTTGGTAACGCATCACACGTTGCACGCCTCTGACATCATCCTCCCTCAGCTCTTTCGCTATCTGATGTTGTGTCTGTGCAAGGAAAAAAAGGAAAAAAAAAACAAAAAAGAAGTCCCTTCGTGATCATCGCGTGGAAGTGGACACATCAGTGATGTCAGCCAGAAAAAGACCAACAGCAGTGGATCCCAGTGTGATCCCTGCGGAAAATTACCTATTGAGGCTTTTGGGGCTGTAAACGACATCAGTGCACCCGGGCTAGTTTGCTTCTTTCATCATTATGGTTGTTTTTTTCAGCATACTGTAGGGTCAGTAAGAACATTGTATTGTCAGCATTCTGAGGTCTTTTCAAATATTTACCCACCAGCTTAAGCCCTTTTTATGTAACCATGTAGGTCAGATGGGAACAATTAGGAAGAACAAATTAGGGAACAACCAGTTTGTATTTACATTGGCACCAAACATCCACCAGTAAAAAAAACAAATCCAGGGGTGAGTTTCATCTTTCTTCCATCACCTACTTAGCTTCTAAAGACGTTAAAGGTTGGTAAGATTGGAGAAATGGAGTAAGAGCAAGCTTAGTTTTGAAAGTATCCAGCTGATCAAAGTCCACTGACTCCCTTCAGGCCTCCATCTATAGCGACACGTGACTGTGCACCGCCTGACTACGTTTTGCAGGAAGTACAATTGTTGTATTTATCGGATAATTTTGCCTTCTGCATGATGTAACGTCTATTATGAAAAAATTGCCATAATGTGCGATAATTTTGCTTATGCAAGACGTTGGTTTTAGTCTCATTTCGGTTCATTTCTGAGATCCTACATCTCACATCACTTCTTTCCAGTCCATTATGCTATGATTATGGTGCTTCGAGGCTCATTATTAGCAATTGTATAATGTACCACTAAGTCCAGTTTTATATTAGATTAGCTTAGCTTAGAATATAACCAGGCCCTCTTGTAATGCCCCTTCCACGCATCGAGGTTTGCCATTACAGCAGCAACAAGATGGCAATGATAATGTGGTCGGCATCGTCGCATCAAATTTTCGACATCTGGTAAACACCATCCATCAACTTTGACTGTGGGTGTGAGCACCAAGCATCGATGTTATAAACCCTAAGTCCAAAAAACGAAAATGTAGGGGACATTTGTTGGCGTAAGTAGTTGTTCTATAAAACACATTAACTACTGTGAGTCCGATATGATAATTATCTCTTAAATGCAATAATTCTAAGCCTCTGGTACAACAGTATAACAATTTTCATCTCGCAAAACACTACTGCCAAATACACCAACTGCCCCGTAGCTCTTGCTGGCTTGCTGGGGAGGTATGTATGTGCGTATAATAAGCTACATTCTACTTAGATACTTTAAAGTGTAATATACTTTTTTCTCTTTGCTCCTGTGATGACAATGACTCTGTATTCTAGTTGGGTACAAGTTGGATTGAACCAAACACTGTGTAATTTTGACCCGGCCCAACTCAGGTCCCAGGTCAGGAATGAGGAGCGCCCCTGACGATTTTGCCTTTCTGATCTTTTCTTCTCCTTTGTTTGCTTTAAAAGATACCAAATGCCAATCTTTTGTCCAGGGAAGCTTCGACTACACGATCAATGTGCGATGCGTTGACCCCCAGCATGCTGCGCTGTGTGATGTTTGTTTAAAGGAAGCTGCAGCGTCTGGGTTCATGGCTTCGTGGGTTTTCTCAAAAACATGTTAATATATTGATGAGAATCGGGAGACGGATGTAAAAAATTATACAAAAAGTCAAAGAAATAAAGTTTCCTCGGAAAAATTTCAATCGCATCATCTGCAGCACGAACTGTTTGTGCAAAGATATATTTTCAGCCCAGAATCACTTGAGCGCACACAGTCCATCAGACATTCAATCTATCAGTGATTAAGTTAAGAACGAGAGTCTTTTCCTTCTTCCTGCTCGTATCACTTTAAATGAAATGATGTAGGCTAAACTCTTTTGGGGACTTCACTCAAAAAAAAAACAGGGTAAAAAAAAATATAATAATCTGAATCAAAAATGAAAGATGACTGAACCATTATAGATACAAAAAAGCTGCATTTAGCAGTTCTCACTGCTGCTGCGAAAGCTCCGGTTGCATTCCCATATGACCGTTTAGATTTAAAACTAATGCAAATTAATCTTGCACTGGAAGTTATTTGTTAAAACAAATTGTCACCCAGTGTGAACGCGTAGCACATTAGATTATGTCTCAATGTACCGATTGTTGCTGTTGGGCAAATGCTGAGCTGATTCTGCCTGGTGGCTGTACCCCGGAAGACAAATCGCTACAATAAGCTTCCAAAGAAATATGCACTGGTTGGCTGATTTGCACACGAAGACATTCTGAGCTTGAATCAGTCAGTGTTTTAACTCAAATGTAATCTGTTTAAAAATCTGGATTAACTGCCGAATTTGCTGTATTAAATTAACTACAATGTTTTTGTGGTATGTATAGTACATATGGTGTTACATATATTGAGGAGAAGCTCACACAATAAACATAATCAAGTATTATTGGTGCCGTGTAATATAGGTATGTTACTTACCTTTGGAAAAGAGAAAAAAAAAATAACAAAATTAAATGTGCAATATTAGCTCACTGGGCCAAATTGTAGGATGTGCATGCAGAGATGAAAATAAATGAATAAACTTGTTTAAAGGAGACCTATTGTACTTTGTTGTGCTTGTAAAAGATCTTCAAAGTTAAAGATTCACACCAACAATGAAAATAACACCAGTGCAACATCAGTCACACTTTCATGTATGTTGCACAGCAATTTGTGCGCAAATGGATGATGCACTAAAAAGGAGGTACTGATGATGGACCCTCTCTTGATTACCCACGAGACAACTCTGCCTCCAAGATTTTATGCACTCCACCGACAGCTTCTGTGGCCGGAAGGCGCTATGTTTTCAGATTGCATCCCATGCTCCTGAATGTGATATCTCAGAGACTCTCTCTGGAATTTCTTTAAAGGTCCCATATTATGAAAAAACATGTTTTTTCTGGTCTCTACATATATAAGTTAACCCTCCCTGAGCCTGCCAACTCCCAGAAAGAGGAAAACAAGCAAGTCCTGCATGGTCTCTGCAGCCCACCCGCTGGTAAAACAGCGCTCCGACAGGCTGTTCAGATTCAGCTCCTTTCGTTACGTAACACAACGAGACAATGTGCCGGCTGCGGTTCGAGTTAGCTTGTATGTGTGTGCTAACGACTTCTCATCGGACTGCTTCAGTAACGAGGGTCAGTACAAAGCTGGCTTTGCCTCGACACTGACCCTCATAAAAGGATCAGTCCCAACCATACCGGACCCAGCAACTGCACCCGAGCCACCGGTAAGTGTCGCCACGGTTTGATAGTATTTACAGTTGTCTACGAGTATGGTGCAGTCAGCTGGAAATTGGCTAACTTGGTTGTCACAGTAAAAAAGTCTGCAAACATGTGCAGACTGGAGACAGAGACGATGCGAAGTGTCCAAGAGTTTGGAGACTGTGTTGGAGACAAACACAGCTTTCGCTAGCTGTTTAGACAGCATAAATTCAGGACCACGGATGGGTTTGGGGCAATGCATATCAAATACAGTGTTGTTGGACCTTTGTCAGCTGTGTGAAATTGATCAAAAACAGTATAATGTGGGACCTTTTAATTTGCCACAAATGTCCAATTTGACTTGAGGATGAACTGATTAAATCGTGGTAGTCCGAAGTAAAAGGTCAACACATATTAGGTCATAATTCAAGATACTATAATTATGACAGAATTTCACACATGTTTCTAATTTGATAAATTGATGATGTTTCACAAACAAAAAGGTCAACATCATAATGTTCTGGTTAAACATTTTCCTGGCCATTATCTAATGCCATCACTCAGGAACAGAAGGGCAGATTGGGACTATATTTCACATTTGGTCAGATCCTGAGTAAGTGACATTAATCTTGTATTTGCATTAAGGAAGGTAATGTTGTACCAGCTGCTAATTAGATACCTCACAACATCTGAGTTTATATGGATTTTTATGTGATTTAAAGTGTGCGAATGATTCTTCAGAAGGTATCGGCACTACAAAATCCAGACATTCTAGCAGTGCTTGTGTGAAGTCTGTTTGAGATAAGCATTATAACTCCGAGAAGGAGTAGTTTGTGTTTGAGGCAGATATGTATTAAAAACAAACAAGAAAAACAGTTATTACCGCAGAAATTCAGGAGCAACTTGCATCTGCTTGGTTACATCCTCAACATAAAGACACAAATAGATGCTGCAGGGCTGCTAAATGCTGGCTCTCCTTTTAATGAAATGCTGTTTGAAAGATTTTCCCCAGAAATGGATGAGTACAGACTCTTATGAGGCTGCTTTTCTAAGTATAACACACAGATCTGATCTAGGTTTTTACATTCTTTCACAAGGATAAAATGTTGGCATTTCAGGTTGTCTCAAATATGTGTCATATATGTCATGTATGTACTACATTGACCTTTTCTTACAAAATGTGTCATATCACGTTCACATTACGTTTATGACTTTTACATCGGGAGGGAATGTCGGTGGAGTTACAGGTGAGAAAGCTTTCTGCACACAGTTTCTCAAGAACAGACCCCAAATTCAGACACAGAGGTAGGCAGGTACAACCAGGAGCAACTCAAAGAAAGCTTTAATAATGGAAAACTGAAGGCTGAAAAATAAAAAAAATGCATGGTACAAACCAGCAACAAGTATAATCCCGAAAAATAACCAGTAATGCAAAAACGGAGGACAAACTATGAAGCCATGGGGAAGAAATCTGGACCTCAGGGAACACAAAATGACTGGGGAACAGAAGCAGGACCTCAGGAGACACAGCATGAAAACCAACAAACCAACGAAGAGAAAAGGAGAAACATAGATTTAAAAAACACAATGGCTAATGAATAACTGGAACGCAGGCGCTCTCAGCAAAAGGCTGGAAGTGGGTGGTAAAACATGATGAAAAATATTCAATATAAAAAGCAAATCAACTAAAATAGAACTTAGGACTATGACAGTGTAAGCGTGAAACCTCAACATAATTTTAGGGAGACATTGGGACAATTTCAAGGCTAGAGAGGTCCCGAAAAACTGGATAATTTTGACAGGAACTTGGGACATCTGCCATTTTTGTTGCGACAAACCCAGGTGCGTTTAAGGATAACTGTTCCTGCAGGTATGTAATGCCTAAACATGATCTGTTCTTATTTCTAACCAAGTGCTTTTTGTGCTTAAACCTGACCAGACTATAGCTTTGCATGTACATGGTAGGCTTGGTGGTTTTTTGCCTTGATGGCTTGTTGGTTGTCCATTTGGTTGGTTGGTTGGTTGGTTGGTTAGTTGTGTTTTTGGTTGGTTGGTTATCCATTTGGTTGGTTGGTTAGTTGGTCGGTTGGTTGTGATTTTGGTTGGTTGGCTGTCCATTTGGTTGGTTGGTTGGTTGTGCATTTGGTTGGTTGGTTGGTTGTGCCTTTGGTTGGTTGGTTGGTTGTGCATTTGGTTGGTTGGTTGGTTTTGCATTTGGTTGGTTGGTTGGTTATCTGCCTTATCGATTAGTTGGTTGGTTGTTTGGTTGGTCACAGAAATGTCACAACATATTTCGACATTTCTGTGATTTTGCAAAAACGTATATGACGACTGGAATATTTCACAAGGTAAATAGTGCAATAGAAAATCAATCAACCAATGATTGATGAATGTTATACTTGGCTTGAGACAGGATTGAAGACAACAGCCAGCTGCAGTTAATACAAACATGTATAAGAAAAAGCCAACTGTAAGGCGTGTTGGCAATGTTTTTTTTTTTTTACCTCCAGGAACAGGAACAAATGATATGTAAATGTTATCATGAGAAATTGAAACCACACATTATAGCCATACATTTCCACCGTCCTTACTAAACTTGACATTGCATGCCACCTCACATTCCCGCCCACGTCACCGCAGAGGAAAACTTCAGCTTTCTTTTTCCACATTAAGTACAAGAGCCCTTTTATCTTATAGCAGAAAAATAACAAAAAATAAAAATCCTGAAGGCGGTCCATCCATGGGGACTTGTGTATTTTTACAGAAATGCTTCTAACTCTCACTCAAATGTCACCCAATCAAGTCCAGTTATATGCACAGCTTTTTCATTAGCTGACTGAAAAATAAAAAAAATAAAAATAAAAAACGTAGGGGCGGAGGGGGGAGTGAAAAATGGAAAATCCCCTCCAGGGTTGTTTGTCTTTGTGATTCCAAAGCTAGCGGCAGCCCAAGTTTGGAATTACAACCACCAGTGAATGCTTGGATGTTAATTAAAGAATGCAAATTTCATGTTTCTGGTCCAAGGCTGACACACACTCAAGGCCCAGAGGTCCACGAGAGAGAACACACAGACACACACACACGAGAGTATGCACACACACACACAGCAGGAGACACACAAAGTTTTGAAGGCTTATACCCATGCAAAGAAAATACCCACACACAAACAACGCGCACACACAACTGAAGGCCCTAATCAGCCTCTCTCATCCCCCTTTGTTCTAAAAGATAGAGATAAGACAGTCGGCGAAGCAAATGACCTTAAGAGGGTAAAACTCAGGAAGCTGATTATACAGAAGTTATATGTTCATAAATATGTTTACCAATATGCAAAGAGCAGGCATAAAGTGGGTCAGAACTTTTGGGAAAGTTTTGCGGAGGGTGGAACATAGGCTGCATACGAATGCAAGGTTTGGGCGGGAACACCCACACAGAGACGGAGACGGAATGCGAGTCACATCGGCACAAAGTGAACCCCTATAGGTGCTGGACCCAGACACTGACTTTATTTGCTTTCAAACTGTGGGAGAACTTGCTCATTAAAATTTTTTCTTCGGAAAGGGAATTTTGATGGAGGGCTCTGCATAATCTGCAAACGTTAACCGGAGTGTTTGGACTGATAAGAATTACAGAGGTGTCGATTTCAATCACTTTCATTGTTTCTTCACCTGTTTATTTCACCGCCTGCCGCTCCCATTATTATCAAGCCTGCTTTCTGAACTCCGCGGGGGCTAAAACATCAGATAGCGTGCGTCGTGGTTAAACTTTCGACCGAAGCATGCGCAGCATTTGAAGCCAGTAACTGGTGCCAGTTTTTCTTGAATTGACATATTCAAGTTTTTGTGCTTAAAATGTCTAGCATTCTCTGCTTCTCCCAGAATGCAAAAGCCTTCCTTCCAAACTGATCAGAACATCTTGATGTGCACTGAGATTCCGAACCCCATTGCGCAGTAATTTAACTCATTTAGGGTTATTATGGCTGGGGGAAGTGCTGTGTCTCACACGTGGTCAACACCTGGTACTAAACTGTGATCTCTATCGAGACACATTATCCAGATAAGGAAAGACACGTGTTGACGCGAGGCGTAAATGTGTTCAGAATGCAATCAGCCTGTGCTAAGGAGCAGGATTTGTCGCTGGCGAGGCGACTTCAGGTTTGTGGCGCTGCTTCTTACTCGGGGGTACATTGCAACTGCGGCTTACGCTGCACACCTAACCCGCTCCAAAGCAGGTTATGCTGGAGATAACAGATCAGTGAGGTGTACTCCTGTGTAGGAGAGACGCCTCCGCATAGCCCAGGTGATGGAGTGCGTGCCTCATGTGCCTCGTTTTTACTTGCGCCCACGTTGTTTTGACACCGCGGGGGGTGCAGCTGAAAGAATCAAATCAATTTTGGTATTGATATTTGATATTATATATTTGATTTGAAAGAATAAGGGCTAAAACTGCTGGACTCGTACAAATAGGTCTAGGCAACACAATAATTCAACAGGACACACAACTGTAAACATGGTCAGATCTGCTGCTGTTCTAATGATTTGACATTGTAAGCCATGCCATTGACGTTGTTGCTTTTAGCCTGGATTATGTGCTTAACCACTTCTTCTATGTGTCGGATAGTTTGTCAGATTTATTCAGCTCTGCTGCCAGCAGGCTTATCCATGTTTGCGATTGGTTATGCACCCCTATTATGTTCACATGCTCATGGCTCGATGTGGGAAAACCTGGGTTGACTTATCGGGTTGATACCCAGCTTTGTGTGGCCGCTTAGCATGATTACGATCGTCAGGGTAGTGAAGCCAGTTAGCAGAAATATATCCAGGGTTGGTTGAACTGAATACAGGCATCTGGATAAGGTCTGGCTCGCACTGTGTCCGGATCTTAGCTGTAATCCCAATCTGTACAATTTACTGGCATCCGGGCGCAACGTAAATCGATGCAGATATTTGTTTTTTTTAGCTATAACTTGTCCAATTGTGGCGCGAGCGAGTGTGAAGGCTGAATGAGACACACCTCTATGTCACAGATTACGCTTAAAAAAGGACCCGAATGCAAGACGCATACAGAGGCAGGAAGGGAAAGAACAGAAAAGAACGCCTTGATGAGCTGATGTCCCAAAATCCAATGAGGACATGCAAGAACACCACCAGAACACAGCAAACACATTAAGACCGGGAACAAGAGAAACGTGGACAACAAAAAACCAACAGAGACTGGGGGAACAACAAAGGCTTAAACACAAGCTGAAATCACGAGAAGATGAGGCGCAGGTGGAGAGACACTGGAGACAGGGCAGCGCTAACAGGGAGGAGGTAGAAAGTATCACACAGGACGATATAACAAAAGAAATAAAATAGGCAGTAACTCACCAAAACCAGGACACTCCAATTAATGATTATAGGTGTATTCTATGCTACTGAAGCGCCAAATGATGCATTATTCAGCATGATTCCGTGGGAAATGATGGCAATAAAGATATGCATATTAATGACATACAAAAAAAAGACAGAAAAGACTGTTAGCTGTACAGCTGACCTCCTGTCAACAAGGCCCATTGTTTATCCAGCCACAGAGTAGCCCGCGCAGCTGTACCGCAACACACCGGGACAAACTGGCACAAAATGGAAAAAAAATAAATAAATAAAAAACAACTCAGTAAATTACATTTGCTGATTTTTTTTACAAGAGGTGACAAACAATGAAGATGATGAAGTCTATAAAGTTTCCCCTTACTCAACAAATCAACAAACAGGGACTCTGGTGCTCAGAGGTTTTTCTTGCTCTGCAGAGAGGTCTGATCTTCAATTACATAATCAAAATGTGTTGGAAAAATGGCTGGTGTGAATAAAAAAAGGTAAGCTTGGATGTTTTTTATTATCTGGATAGCCTGTGCGGATGCAAATCACATATCCATATCAGGTGTATTTGGGGTTTGAGAGGTTCTCATGACAATACCTATTTTAAATAATGTTCCAACACATCAACGTCATATGCATTAACAATATAATGATGTAATACAAGTGCAATGCCATAAATACAAAAGATGATCACAATAGAACTATGTACATCAACTACGTATATATAATATATAATGCATTTATATATAGTATGTATTTGTGTCTATTCATACATACATACATACTACAGTAGCCTAACTTACATAGCATATGACCTACTTTTGAGGTCATGTTCATTCATTTATCTCTCTCTCTCTCTCTCTCTCTCTCTCTCTGTGTCTCTCTCTCTCTCTCTCTCTCTCTCTCTCTCTCTCACACACACACACACACACACACAGAATACTACATACATGACATGGACCGCATGTTACATATGACAAAAGCACAGCCGCTCATCTCAGCAGGTGGCCCACTTACATGACTAAGTGTTTGAACTCTATTCAGTGACTGAGCACACTCACTCTTCCCCCTTTTTTCTTCCTCACGCAGACACACTCATGTACGCGCACGCGCGCGCGCACACACCACACACACACACACACCTGACAGCTCTGAAATCATATGGCTGGGGCTCTTTGGCACGGGGCATGATTGCTTTGGCATCTGACATGAAAAACTGTGCACCGGTGCGTTGGATTGTGTGTGTGTGTGTGTGTGTGTGTGTGTGTGTGTGTGTGTGTGTGTGTGTGTGTGTGTGTGTGTGTGTGTCCTCTGCACATGCTCTGTCACTCGAGTGGAGTTCCTGTGGAATGTCCATGTGTCCCTTTTTGACACGCATTTCTCTTTTTATGTGTGTGTGCATCCCAATTGCTGGAATAGATGTTTGCAATATATATATTTGCATTTTTGGCACTTTACATTGCCATCAGACAGCCCTTTCCTTTGGGCCTGCATTCACTCAACCATACAACGTCCGTGTTACTAAGCACAAGCATTACAAGTATTACGCAGCAGGTCAGCTGTACGTCAGCTGTCTGACGGCAATGCAAGGCACCGAAAATTATCAAAATATGGGCCACACTTAAACAGATATACATGTTTTTAGGCAGCTGCAGGAAACACACTGACTACAGATATGCACCTTATACAACCCCACATCAAAAGACCCCAACTCCATCACCACACTCTATATGGTAGTCAGGTCAGACAGACAGGCCTCGTGTCAATAAAAAGCCCTTTTAAGAGGGTCGAGACATCAAGCGTCAAGCGAGTTTTGCTTTCAATAAATTTTGGAAAAGCAAAAAACGATTTCTTCGCACGTGCTACTAAATTCCTGGCAAAAGCCAAACATTATTGGCTTTTTTCCCCTTCACTCTCAAGTTGAATCGTAACCAGGGCTGTGCGAGTGAGTGCATATGTGTGTGTGTGTCGTTTTGAGGGGTGGAAAAAAAAATTGCCGGGAGATATTGCTGAGTTCTCGTCAGTGTGCATAGGCTCATTTTTTGCTGCGCTTACATTTTTTTTTTTTTCCCCTCCTCGAGAAGTCAGAGCAAACTATATGCAGAGCCTGTGGAGACAGAGTTTCATTACACTTGCATAATGGGTCAAAATACGTTCCCCCCCTTCTCCCCTTTCTGTTTTTATGTATCGTAAGTATGCTATCAATCATGCACACGCATGGAAACAATGCGCGGCGGCGAAGGGAAACTGAGACGTATGCCGTGTGCAGAAGCCACATGAGCCCCCCGCACTAAACAAGACATACTACAAACACGACCGCACATGCACCAACACGGACTGGCGGAGAACCGCATGTGCACGAGTGGGCGCTGCGCAACTTCACGACGATGCTTTCAACCCGGTAGTAAAAAAGAAAACAAATTACTTTATCCACTTTGACAAGCTAATGTGTTGTGTTTCACAGCTCTGTGCCCCGCAGGCCCAAGTTTCCTCGTAATGCACTTTTTTTTTTCTCTTTTTCTTCCACCAGACTTATTTCTCTCTCAGAATGCTGGGAACTCTGTGAAACCGAGCGAGCCTGTTGGCAGGAGAGCTTAAAGGCACGATCTGTACTTACACCGAGGAAAGAAAACCCAAAAGTGATATAATAGCTGCTCCGACTGAGAGCGGAGGGAGGGATGTGGCGGAGCCTGTCGCCTAAACTCGCAACAAACGCTGAATGGAATGTGACACGAGGACTGCATAATTTGTACATCTGCAGTCTGTTGTCTTTTGTTTATGAAATGAAATTGAGCAATGTGTTAAAACCGCTTAGGGGGATACGTGTATATAGCTGTAGCAATAGACTTTTTAAATCCTATTTTACCTTCACAGTGGGAAAATTACGTCTTTTACTGTTTGTTGACTCGAAGGAAAAGAACTCAAGAACTTGGCTTTGCACAAAGTCTGACAGGCCGCGGCACAGTGGATTCAGCGTTGGTGGTCTGAGTTTGATATTTTTGACATCGTGTTTTTAGAAGCTGACTTTAACCGGATGCGATGAAGTCGCAAATGTCTTGTTTCGTTCTAAAGACTTCTAAGATCCCTCTAGTCGCGCCGTCTTTTGCGCTTATTAGGTGCCTGTGGGTTGTGCCTGCCATCGCTGCTGAATTGACTTACAGTTATATTAGAGCTTTTTCTATTATTCTTACCACTCAAAGCGCTTTACAACACTTGTCACATTCACTCATTCATAGACACAATCATTGGGGCATTGCCACTGCTCATCCCACCAGAACAGGCCAGCTTTGGAGGGCAGAGCCCAGACCTTCTGGAGGAATAAACACCCAGAGTCAGAGGGAACCAACTTCACTGTTAGTTCATGAACGTTACATTACCGAGATGAGAGTGTAGGTTTGGTGTTTGACCTGAATTCCATCACACGGACACACATGACATTTGCCATTACCCCAAGGCATAGGTGGGCTCTGTCTTTTCCCTCCCCAGTTGGTAGAAAATGGGTGAGTGTGCATAGATACAGTATGTGTGTTCAGAGGCAGAATTATCCTGTACAAATACTCCCTGTCAATCATGTCACAAAGGGAGTGGTCTGTGTTCTAGTGGGTCAACATCAGGAAATGTGCCACAGAAGGCAATAGAAGAAAAACAAAAAAGTTTCTGAAACTGACAGTTTCCCCGGACTTCCACAATGTTAATCCACCCATCTGGTGCAGCAAACACCTTTGCATTGTTTCGTGTGAGCCGGGTCTGGGCGAACGTGTCACTTGCACCATCTACCATGCACCTCGGGGAAAGAAACTGCTCCCTGTCAAAGAACTCCATAATAACACGAAGAATGTGTCAGAAGTCGTACATCATTCCGGTGCGACGGTAATCTTCTGAACTTGAATAAACTGCTTGGATTGCATGGCTCGTTTCTCCGGAAAAAAACCCAAAAGGTGAAGTGAGCTCTGTCACAGCACTTCGCTGCCTGAATCAGCCCAATGAGCATGAAGGACAGCGGGACAAATTTAACTGTCTGTGAAGACGACATTCTGTGAGTTTATGACCCTTGACCTTTGCTGCGTCTCTGCAGGCATGGGGGCTGTATGCCCGTGGCGCACTCTCGGATGCGTGAAGGCGTTAATGACTCTTGACTCTACAGTTTGGCTTTGTCAGCCCGGCCAGCTGTGTATTAATCTTAATGCTTGTGTGCTTGTGCATGTGCGCGCCGGCTTGTATCTGTCTTAGAGGGGAAAAGGGAGGTCGAGGGAGGGAGATGAGAGTGTGTCTATGTCTTTAATCCTCGCCTGCTTAATTATAAATCTCTCCAACTGTCATGGGCTCCTCGCTTGTATCCCAAGAGTTTCTGTTAATATTTCATGCCACCGTCTTGTCCCCCAAGCAAATGGCGGACCAAGCAATTAGGCCCTTCTGCAGAAGGCCGTTGCATAGCAGGGCAACTCCCTGCGGATGTGAAGACCTGTTTACTAGCAGAGAACTCTTCGTTTATTATCCCTTACAAAAAAAAAAGGCTCTCTTGGAAATTTTCTCCATGGATTATTTGTCAAATGTTTGCTTCTTTGTGCGAATGGAACATTGAAATCTATCAATACATGTAAGAGGGAACAGATATGTTGCCATCAATGACCACCTTGGATGCAACTGAGTGTTTCTGACAAAATGTGGGGCAATTAAATGAAAGCCACTCACATACACCACCCAATCAGGGCCATTAGTAATGGATTATGATCGGTGCAGCCATTTTGTAGAGGTCACCAAAACTCAGCAGTGCAGCCTGCCCTTTGCTGGCTTCATGTTTTCATGCAGATGAGTCATTTTGGAAAACATGATTAATTCATCCTCATCTAGCGGCTCACCACGGCATCGGGTAGATTACTGGAACAGCAGGAGAGGTAGATGGAGGGAAAGACAGCGAGAACGATGCAAAGGAAAAATGAATCTGAGGCGAGGGAGGGGGGGGGTGAGCAGAAAGACTGAGAGCGAGCAGCGGATATTAGCGCGCGAGCGATAAGGGAAGCTCGAGATGGAGAAGACGTGGCCTAAACTCAGTGCACACAAACGTACACCCACATACATACAAACAATTCCACTTCACTCAGCTGTACTCGGCAAATCAATACTCATCTTTTCCTCTCTGTACAAACCAAACTTCAGTACATTCCCTTGGCAAACAGGGAGCTGGACTCAGCCGAGGTCCCATGAGGATGCCACCGTGGTGACCCCGCCAAGTCCTCAACAGCACAAATGTGACCTTTAGCTTCCTTCAGAGAGCTAGTGGCTCTCCCCTTATCGGGCTGTCCTTGTGCTTCTCCCCGCTTCCTCTTGTGTCAGACAGCTATGGTGACCTTTATTTAAGCCAGCATGGGGATGTAGTCCCCTCCAGTCTTTGGGGGACTTCAGCCGACTGCTGTCCTCCACTCGTGTCCCCAAACCTGGATCTTTTAACTTTTTTAGTGAGGTGGGTTGTACTTTTTTTTTTTTTAAGTTGGGGTGTATCGAAACTCTCTTTACTTATCTCTTCAGGTCCGAATCATTTGGGGGAAAATATGAAGGCAGCAGCCTGTACTAACACGAGCAACACAGAGCAAGCAACCTTTAGTTATTTCATAGGTTAAAGTGAAACTCTCGCCAAAATGCAACCTCGGCTTTATTTGTGAATGTATATGAGTCAAACCTTTGTGTTAAAGCATAATTACGACGAAAGAGGCACTTTTAAGATTGACCGTATTTTCGTTTTCGGCTCAAACTCATCTTCACTGGGAGTGCATGGGGCACTTTTACGCTAGCATCAAAATCGCTATTTTTAAAACACTAAGAAGGCTCGACACAACATTAAACTTTGCTCGTAGTATCACCAGGGTCTCTACACATGAACAGACTTTACTAAAAAGAACGTTTTTGAACAACTCACGTTAGCAGTAGCTTCTTCCTCTAGCCGCCGTCATGGCAGCCCAGACACACTCGGGGATCGACACGTCTGGGTAGAGTGTATGTAGTTCAGTTGAGCTATGTGTAGAGACCCTGGTGATACTACGAGCAAAGTTTCATCTTGTGTCAAGCCTTCTTAGTGTTTTAAAAATATTTTGATGCTAGCGTAAAAGTGCCCCATGCACTCCCATTAAAAATGAGTTGAGCTGAGCTGAAAACGATTATGCTTTTACACAAAGGTTTGACTCATACACATTCACAAAAAAAAGCCTAGGTTGCATTTTGGCGAGAGTTTCACTTTAAGACTCTTAATTTAACAGGGAATTGAGTCCCGGAGTCTTCTTGTAATGAGATGAAAAACAACAACAATTTGTAAAGGCAGTGTCACAGTCAAGGGGAGACTCGACGAGTGAATAGGCTATTTTTTTATTAACAAATACATATGGCCATGAAACTTCCACAATTAATGACTTGCATCGAGGCAACATTTCTTTTTGTATTAAAAGTTTTCTTAGCTGTTAAATCTTTGAATACACAAATGAGGCGTTATCTAATCAGAAATGCACTAAACATTTTCAGATTCAAAACTCTTGTTTCATTTTGCTGTCCTATTTAAGTCTAAGGTTTTACCGAAGGGAATTTTAGATATATTTTTATCAGTAAATCAGAAAAATACTGTCGGAAGCCATTAAAGCTGATAACAGCAATAGTCATAACATTCACCATCGCTTTTTAGGTGGATTTAAATACTTTAATAAGCATTAACTAACATTTAATTAATACAATGATAAGAATTAAGTAACTGTTAACATTTATTTTAATCAGTTAATGCAGTAATACACATTAACCAATAGTTAATAAACAGTGAAATGAAAGTTAATCAATACAACACTAATTAATTATCTTGTTCTCTTGTTAATATTTATTTTGAATTACATTAATTAATGCAGTACTAAACATACACAACTAGCAGTTAAACAGATCATCAATGTATCTAGTAATCATTTAATAATGCCGTTCATGTTCAACTAAAGTATACGTTATTTTATATTTTATAAAGATGTGATAGACATTAATTATTACTATAAAAAGGCATGAGAGCAACAAAATTTGACTTTGTGGAGAAGGGTAGTTGATTGTTGAGTCAAAAGCGACAAAAGTTCAATTGTGTTGCTTTAAGTAACAGTTAATTAATGCAATACTCAAATGTCTCTTATGAACGTTAAGTATTAATTAACGTTCTTACAATGATGATGACATGTAGCCATGGTATTTAGCATTTACTGTTAGCTTAACGCTGCACTGACTAATGTTTTTTAATGTATCCTTACTGTAAAGTGTTACCAAGACGGGTATTGCGAAGTTGCATTTCAACATTTTTTTTTAGCCACAGATATCACCATGAAACATCACTGAGTTAATAACTAACATTCAGATGTTTATGTTTGTTTATTTATGTAGTATTACGATTTCCATGAGGATGGAGGACTTTCAATAAACAGACAAGGAAAATGATTAGCTAATTTGTTGCAATAGAGGCTGAGATACCCTAGCTTAGTGTTGGTCATGCTCCTCAACCACTGGATCCTCCACTTCCCATAATTCAACCTGATAGCATCTCTGCGTTAGACCCTTCCCGACTGGTAATGGCCCATTTCTGTCACTTTCCACTAAGAATTTGTGGCCTCGGGGCGCCCTGGTGGCCTAGGGGTTTATGTTGTCATAGCTTATGTTGTCTTTTTGCCATTAACAGCATAAAAAAGCTCAAATAACCCTGATGACATCATCAGGGGTTATTTTTTTTTTCAGACTTTAGAAATATGCCTCTGGAGTCCCCATGACACATCTTGATGAATACAGCTGGTAGTGGAGTTCCACTTTAAAGCCTTGTGGAAAGGTCTGTCAAATAGGTCTTCAGGCACATGCATGAGCGCTCAGATGTGGGCTCGCACCCCTGAAAGCGTACGTCCCCGTTTGCAAGGACTGTAAGGACACCGTTCATGGATCAGACTTTTTCTTCACTTACTTTTTTGTAGGGGCTGCACTTTTTGCTGCATCCACATCTCAGTGAATGGACGATGATCCATGAGGTCAAGCGTGCAGCTCAGCCGAGCGATTGAAATGCCTTTTAAATGCCTTGATTAATCCTCGGTATGAGACACTTTCCCTTACAGTGTGATCACTAGATTACGGCTAATGAATGATAGCGAGGGACACTCTGCTTGATCGTGACTTTCTCATCCCTGAGACTGATGTGTACCATAGGTCAATGGTTCCCAACCTAGGGGTCGCTAAAGTTTCACAGGGGGTTATGAGTCCTTCTTGATTTAAAGGGGTCATTATTAAGACATTTTTATATACATGTATAGTGCATAGGTGAACTGTGAAAGTGGCTTACTAGGACCAAGGGTCAGACAAGCCAAAGACTTTAACTCCAGAGACCGATGTTCGTGTCCAGTGTGAACCCAAGTCAACAGTTAGCTATTTTAACTTACTTCCGTATTGATGTAGCATTGCCTGCCTGTCGCTGGTACGCTGCAGTGGTCAGGTTTATTTGGAAAGAGTGGTGTATGTTGTTTTGGGAGTCGTTGGAAGATGACATACTGTACATAGTCATTTAGTTATGGGGACATGTTGGGAAAACTCATCTCTGATGCAGTATTCACAGGAAATAATAGGTTGAAAATTCAGTGTTCACTATTGTGCTTGATCGTACAGCCTTTTCCTTTTTTTTTGGTACTGCTATTGTTTTGCATTGGATATAATATGAAATATCTATAAACTATGTTACTTAGTCAGGGGTCATCAGTTATTCAATGATTAAAAAAAGGGGGTTCCATCCACTCTCACACTGTGTTATATCCCAGCTTTTTGACATATCCTCTACAGGAATCCGTGATTTCTCTTACGTTAATGTGTGCCTTTTAAGCCAAGAAGCTCCAACAGTTTGTTGAGTCGGAAAAGCATTTTTTTCTTGCTTATTCAATTCAATTTACTCAAAGAGCCTGTATATTAACTTGGAATTTCTTAGCAATATAGCTAGCATTGTAGGTAATGTAATGGTAGAAACCTGATCCAGTTCAAACTCACAGCTCGGGAATAATGCCTTTGTCAGCAAGCTCTTTTATGCCATGTTTCACGAGCAGAATTTTCCAGGACTACATACGTGTCTTGCAGTTACATAAGCAGAATGAAATCAACTCTGACTTCCCCCTTCAGACTCGCACACAGTGCTTAGCACCTTTTTTTCTAACCTCGTAGCACTTCTCATTGTTTCATCATTATGTAAAAAAAAAAAAAAAATCTCATTATGTTTTACAATCCCCTCGTCTTTATGCGAGAGGTTGTGATGCAAATTCCTCAAATGTTGGCATCATCATGTATGCTCGCCAGCCCCAGGTAGCAGGAATTAATGAGCATTTCTGCACTGCACCTGAGCATCATCATGCAGCCTAGTGGAGCGGCCAATTTCCCTCCGACTGGCACTGCCCTCCTAGTTAGCTGTTAAACCCCCTAAGGCAGTGAAGGATTGTTTTCAGCGGTTAATTGACAAGATCCTGGTGGTATTCCACATACACACACATTCATCTTGTGGAGAGATGTGTGTGTGTGTGTGTGTGTGTGTGTGTGTGTGTGTGTCGCACTTCACGTAGCCTTGTCATGCATGGCACTCTGACCTTCCTACTGGGGCATTTGTTTTAAACGAAAGGTTGCACTACTCTCCAGCACATGCCTTATTTATGGAGTTAATTATCCACATGTAGACTATCTTTTAATATGCTTTTCCAATTACAGTCTTTGTCAAGTTGTGCGCTACGCCCCGGCATGCCAATGAGTCAACCTTGATTGGCTGTTAATGAGTGAATATTATATGATGTTATATGATAGGTTCACGCAAAAATAAGAGCTCAGTCATTATAAAATAACCCCCATGCGGATGGTAAGTCGGGTCAGGTTTTGTAGATCTAAATAACATTGCAGTATTGTCTTAAACAACTGAAGTAAATGGAGAGTTGACACACAATAATAAACTCAAAAAACAAAACAAAACTCATAATGATAATAAAAAAACAACCATAAAAAAGGCTCCCTAAAGCTTGTCCAAGTCTCGGGAAACCCAACAACCCCAAACTGAAACCCAAAGATGTTATTTAAAACCCTTTTTTAAGCCAGATTGGTCACTACTAAGATATCAAGCTAATAACTAAACTATGTATAATTTCAGTAAAACTCTAAATGTAATAATTTAATTTGCATTATCAGTTTCATATACACATGTATGGGCATTCAATGGCTTCATCCAAATAAAAATAGAACAGCTGTCCCCACCTACTTCACCAACACACGACTTTTCATCTGCATGGAGGCGATTTTCTAATGACAGAATTTCAATTTTGGGGTGAATTTGCCCTTTAATGTCTCATCAAAACTTTCCATGAGTCAACACAAATTAAAGTGTCTGCTTTCCACAGCATTTACCATCCATTATTTAATGGCAATGATTTTTTTTTAGGAGAGTTTTACAGAAGTTAAGGTCATAAAACCTGTCCAGCCTATTCTGTACATTGTAAAAAATGTAAATTGGAATTAAGCGCTTTTCATGCAGCGGCAAAGGTGAGTAAGTGTTATGGAGTAGAGAGGAGGGAGCAGAGGAAATGGCCCTGAACAAAATGGGCCCGCCGTCTGCTTGTCGCTGTGTCTGTCTTTTCGGTTTGTGGCGGAGTGACAAAGAGCCTGAGGGGAAAGTGATTCTGAGGCTCTGACTTTGCCAACAGGCAACTAATCCCCGCACAAAGCTCAGCTGACCTGAAGCTGACTGTCTGCAGTGTTCACCTGCAACACACATATGAAGAAACCTAAGTCCATGTGCACGTTGCGTGTCTTAGACAAAGTACACACTCGTCTCCACGCGCGGCGCTTCCAGACACACTTGCAGTTACTCAGCGAGCATTCATGCACGTGCCTCCCAGACACAAGTCTGGATCATTACGGCCCTACCCCAAAAACAATATGTAGCATTATCAAGTGTGCGTCTTTCAGACAGTGAGAAAGATAACGGTCACGAGGAAACTGCAGTCGTCAAATGTGCAGAGAAACAGCTGTGAACACCTGCATCTTCAATGATGAGGGGATCTCAAGTGGGCTCCACGCGCCAGCCCTGTTCTCACACTGTGACAGCTTTGTGTGTATCCAAGACAACACGCATCACAAAGATGTAACTTCTCCATCTTGGTAAACACATCAGCCCTTCAGAGATGCGGCTCGTTTGGACGCGAGACACAAAGTACAAGGAGAGAGCTTGAAATTAAGGCAATTTAGGTGTTTCAGTCGAGGTCGAGGGGGGATGATGGATGAAAAATGCACGAGATATCAACCGTAAGACGGCTGCTGGTGAGGGGATGGGAAAGAGAGGCTTTAGCACGTGCGGCGGTGTGGCTGCGCCTGTCTCAAACAAAGGACGTGTGGAAGAAAATCTGATCATGAAACACGGAGACCCTGCTCAACCAAAGTCAGCATATTGATCGACTCTGAGTCTGAAAAGGGACACTAGCTCAATCCCAGGTCGGAACTTGTCTTTGTTGTTTTCCTGCCTAAGGTTTCCACGGATGGCTTAGTTATAATCATAGCCTGTCTGGTATTGTCGATACCACTGTGACACGAATAACTAGTAAAAAACGCCAAATAATATAGCACTCCCTATCAACACCTATCAATGCACACATTGAAACCTAGACAGACATGAATCACTTTACCGCAATTCGTGACTGTAATAAACTTTGCCAGTTGCAGAACTCACTCTCTCTGGATCTGGACAAAACTTGCCAGAGCTGAAGGTAACCACAGCTTCTGATTGAAGCCTGCCTTGCCCTGCCACACACATCACATACTGTGCTGCTGCAGTTCTGAGACTTGGCAAAGATATGTATAGGTAGCAAGGATGCGTTTATAGTCAGCCATCATCAATGTCAACTTGTGTCTTGTGCATTTATAGGGCCATAGTTCCTGTATTACTATGACAGGCAAATGTAGAAGTAGCTCCTATCTACCAGGCACTATTTATACTAGATCCTGGTTTTAACATGTGTCAACATTAATATGCACATTTAC
Source organism: Diplodus puntazzo (assembly GCA_963678695.2). NCBI lineage: Eukaryota > Metazoa > Chordata > Actinopteri > Spariformes > Sparidae > Diplodus > Diplodus puntazzo. The sequence continues at coordinate 12,819,047 of OZ023178.1, forward strand.
CCATAATTACTGAGTTTCAATATAAGAATCGATCCAACGGCAGAAACATTTCTGGCCAGAAGTATCGATTTTTCTGCATCGGTCTGCATACCACTCTCGTTAAGTTATGAGGATGTGCTCGAATATGTGCCTCTAAGTGGGCACATATGGAATATTCCGCTGTGTTGAAGACATTTCACAACACGTCTGCAATGTCTGCGACCTATGTTTTACAGCAAACACATGCAACCATTTGGATGCAGTGTTCACAGTCAGTTGAGCAATTTTCCTTTTTTTTTTTTCCTTGAGCAATCTGGCTGTGTTTTCCAGCAGCAGCAGCAGCAACATATCGGGCACCGGTGCCACGCAGGCTCCCTTGTGGTGACATCTGACTGGTTCAAACGATGACAACAGCCTACAGCATGGCAGCCCTCGCTCTGCTCTCCCCCAGTCTGCCTCTCTCCCTGCTTCTGCTTCTCTTACCTACACGGCTCACTCGGGAGACATCCCATCCGGGCAAATTAGCTCACACAGTCCTCGCTAAGTCATCAGCGCTCTAATAGCGCTTTTACCATTTGCCTCATGCACCGGATGACTCCTCCATGGATGTAATTCCTCCTCGCTATAGAGAGAAAAAAAAAAAACATCATTCTAAAATATTATTATCCTCTTCCCTCAGGTGGGAAAGAACGTTGAACATTTCATTTCTTTTCAGTATATGCGCCTGATTTCTGGCCTGGATCATAATCTCCACAGCGTCGAAGAACATTGGTACAGCATATGATTGCACTTCCAGAGGGGAAACAAGGGGCGAAGTCAGTGGAAACTCGAGGATATTTAAACTCGCATAGGAGAGGGAGTCTCGTGGAGAGCTTTAAGCGCATGTGTCTGGTGCCTGGCAACAAGATAAATGGCTGCATCACCCGATTTAAAAGCATAAAGCTGAAGTAGACAAAGCATTTTTTTTATGACCTTGAGTCAGGAGTTGAACTGACTTCAACTCTCGACTCAGCGAACCAAACTCCCTCTTGCAAGAGAGCTGGGCTTGACACTGTCCTCTGGACCGACAGGCACCAATTTTAAAGGTGTCATTCATACTAGCAAAGACTATAACTTTCTCAAAGGGTGAGTCCTTTCACATCTTTAAAGCCGTGACCCCTGTTCCTACAAGGATGACGGATAGCTCCTCTATCGATCGGGGCCTTTTGGAAAGCATGCCAAAGAATACGAAGATAGGTAGAATTCCTGCTATGTACTACAGTTGAAAAATAACCTTATATCCACACAGGCAACACATGCAAGCATGCCCACATGGACATACACACACACACACACAAGACAAACATATTCGCCAGCAAAGGAATTCCCCAAGAGAGGAGCTGTGCACACAGTGTTTACTGCTCTCCTCAATTATTGATTAGTTGTTTTCCTTCTGTTATGAGAGGCCACCCCATGAACAGGGAGGAAGGCCCGCTCATAAAAACTGCAGTAGGACTCGTTCTCTCAAACCAGACTGCACTTTATTGACCTCGGCCTCCCTCCCAAACAGGACACTTGCTTCTCTTGGCACCGCCTCGCTCGCTCAGTTGCTTATTCGCCGTGTTTTCCTTCACCATCTCTTATTTATCTCATTTATTCTCATATCCTCTCCCTCGTTTTGTCGCCCTCGCTCACACCTAGCCAACCCTCTCCGGTCCAGGGCGCCTTCATAAAGTGGACCGCAGACTGTGCTCAGCAAAAACCCAGACAAGCCATCGGTTAACGCTAAATTATTAAGAATCATTTACAGCTGGGGGTATCAAAAATGCCCAGAGTGCAGTATGATGCAAATTCCTGGCAGGATACAGCGGAGCAATTGGGACTTCATGGGTTTGAAATGTGGGCACTATTTTATAAAGGTGTAGTCAATCATTAAATCAGAGTTAAAGGCCAACAAATAAAAATAAAAATACATATGTTGGCATACTTAGACATTTACTCAGCTAAAAAAATATATGATAAAAATGTACTCACTAGGGTTAACCAGTGAAGACACAAAACTCAGACAACTGAAAATCACAACAATAAATAAAAACTCTATAGATACAGCTGGCTGCAGGCGTAACTAGCATTTTAGATTCAAATTAAATAGCCTGATTCTTCTTATTGAATCAACAACAGAATATAATATCCTCAAAGTGGACAACACAAAGATGCATAAACAATAAGCTGTAGGCTGAAGTCAAACACACATATTGAGGCAAAAGGGAGACAGTTTTTTTTACACACCGTGTATCGTGGATACACAATAAAAGTAACACAGCACTCATCTGGAGAGTAAGGTCAGTGAGTTTCATCATTGTACTCGCCTGTCTGAATGGGATTGTGTTAGTCTTGAGCACCGTCAAGTCCTCAACATCTCATTCATTCTCAGAGTACAACATAGCCAGTCCACTAGCCATACCCAACAAGTACATGATCCTTAATTTCATAAAATTGTTGTGCATTTGTTGTACCATTACTCAAGTGCTTGCGGCGGCCCCGGTTGTGAGTTATGTTACAAAGCTTTCACACCCCTTTTGACCAGTGAACGTTTGGATTGGTAACATATATGTTTTCCTGATTGTTAGCCGAGTGCACGCGGTCACATCCCTGATAACGGAGCTCTCTGGAGCTCTGCTCTTCTGCAGCTTCAGACACACCATCAGCTTCGTCTTGACTGCAGGCAGCCTCAGGTTCATTCTGACAGTTTATCAGGACGTTTTCATGTGACTTTTGTAAGGGATGGGACTTAGTATGTAGCAAGTAACGTGTTTAGGTAAAAAATAGTATGAAATATTCTGAAAAAGACGTACTCGCACACTCATAAAACAACTTTCTTACAGTAATGAGAGTAAATGTAAATTGTCAGTTTGACCCCTTTTCTGGACACACAATGCACACAACCATTAAACATGCCTCCTTCGCTTCTATGTTAAGATGAATTTTTAAATGATAAATGAACTATTCATAAAGTGTACAGGTACAACATCCTCAAGCTTTAAACTCTCAGAGCCAACACTTATTGAACTTGTCCCAACATAACCGGCCAGCCTGGACCTTCACCAGTATGTGTTCAGAACCAGCAGATCTACAGAGGATGCCATATCCACTGCCCTCCTTCAGTCGTCACACAAACCTCCTCCACTTTAGTGCTCAACAGAGGAGCCCTCCAGTGCTTATTCACACTCCAAACCCATGTGGTGGACAGAGAACAATCTACTGTTCAGTGTAAGTAAACCAAGAACATGATTGTTGATTGTAGTAAAAAAAAAAAAAAAAGAAAGAGCCAAGACACCCCTGTCTACATTAGTTGAGCTGCGGTGGAAACATCACAAACTGGGTTGGTCCTTGCACGGCCCAGGACAGAACGGCTCTACAGTGGGTGATTAAAACCACCAAGTACATCATTGGTACCCATCTGCCAAGCATTTATGACATCAGTGAAGTTAAATGTCTAAAAGATAACATTCACCACATCCAGTCTGTTCACCATGCTGCCATCTGGCAAAAGATACAGGAGCATCCGCTGCCATACCACCAGAATATGGAGCAGCTTCTTTCCTTGGCCTGTGAGACTCAAGTCAACTGCTGATCTCCATTATATAGAATAGATAGTTTTCCCTCTTTTTCTCCATTACCTTTTTGCATTGGCTCACTCTACCTAAGTCATCCCTCTGCACATTCAACCAGCCTGTATATTATATTCAAAATTCTAAGAAACACTTAAGACCTAGCAATCAAATTCACATCCACTGGCAGAGTATCTTGGCTTCCCAGCCACACAAGGATCTCAATTATGGTACGCTGGCTGTGCCACTGCCACTGCTGACGATAGAAGATAAAGCGCAGTAATGGAAATGCCATCCTGTTACAGAAGCTGGGGCTCCAGTGTCGACACGAAAACAAAACAAAGTCAATATTGAAGAGGCGAAACAATGTGGAAATAGAAAATTGTCAAACGGCAGTCGGACTTGGCGGGGGGAAAACAATCTCAAATGGCATGCAAAACAGAGTCGGTGATGGGGCTGCTGTTAAAGTTGTGCATCTGAGTGTGTGTGTGTGTGTGTGTGTGTGTGTGTGTGTGTGTGTGTGTGTGTTTGCACGCGTGAGAGAGGAAGGAGAGGCAGAGCGTGTTTACTTCCGTAGCCTTTTGTCAAAGGTGGCATAAAGAAAGGTGGCATGTGGTATCTAAAAGGCTCCACACGCAATCCCAGCTTGCCCACCTGTTCTGCTCCGGCTTTGATTTCAGCTTGAGAGGGAAGGAGAGAGCCTCTTGCTGAACAAGCTATGCATCAGGCTTGGCTGTGAGGTGTGCAGAAACAAAGTGAAATTGCCCTGATACTCCGCCCCATCCCCCCTTTCCTCTTGTAATATGTGGCAATTCAAAGAGAAAAAAAAAGTAGGTAAAGACAGGTTTACGGGACTCACAGGTGCGTTTAAAGACATGAAAAGATTTCAAGAAGTGTAGCGTCGAGGCATTTGCACAGCGCCCTCCTTTTGACCGTCGTGTTGGCATGCCTTGAGATCCTTTTTTCTCCACGCTAAGGAGAGACAAGAGGTGGTTCCGGGAGGGGCAAACAGGAATCATTCCTCTCCCCAGGGAGTTGAGCAAACTGTGAAAAAGATGAGACAGAGACAGAAGGGGTGAGAGAATGAGAGATGTAGACAGAGACAGAAACACAGCGGCAGAGAGGAAGGGGAGCGTAGAGGAGACGGAGCACTTCAGGGCATACCCAACTTAGACATGGCCATCATAAATGATTAAAGGCCGATTTCCCATTCTGACAAGCCTACCAATCTTTGCACAGTGTAATGGAAGCGAAAGTGAAACCAGCGCCAGGCGCTGCATTTGCATCAAGCAATCACCAAAGAGATGTGTTTAAAGAGTCCAGGAGGGGGAACGGTTGCACAGAGAGGCTTTTTTTACTATTATGCTCTGTTTAAATGGGGGATATTACCTGTTTACCCAGCTGCCGAGGGCAACCGGCATTTTGTTTGAGGTCACCACGTTAATATTCCTCCCACCGGTGGATGAGCCTGCAGTGGGGAAGGTTGCGGTTCCGTCTTTATAATTCCACAGTGCGATCCTCCGGGAGAGGGAGGGTCCTGACCTCGGAGGCAGAGGTGAAAATTGCACCAGTGGGCCAGTGAGGAGGAAGACAGAAATGAATGATGGAGCCGGGAAGGAGATAAAAACCATAAAGTCATACATAAAGCACAAGAATATGTGGCTCCGTGGATTTTCCGAGCTTGTATATTTCCCCTACACTTGATTGAATCCAGGAGCCTCAAATGTGACATGTGAAAAGGAAACAAAATCAGGGACGATCTGCGCCTTTCCCGATGTGTCACATGCGCACATCTGTGGAGCGCAATGTCGAAAACGTGTTGACGAGCAAGTTTCTGTGATATTTCCCGACATGTTGAAAAGACTTCTGGAGGTGATCTGAAGGTTGCAAACGCCATTTTTAGTCTCGCGTTTGAGGCATAGCCCCGAGCAGCTGTGAGCTGTGAAGCAATGGGTGCGTATCTCCGAGGCCATGAATGATGGATTATATGAGGAGTGATATTGATAGCCGGTGGGTTTCCCATACAAATGAAGAGTCAAACGAGTCCAACCAGAGCGAGCTTTCGGTGATCAAACCGACCAAGTTGCCAGATGAAATGGTAGCAGTCAACGTTTCCCCAAATCACAGATGCACTCAGATTTGTATGTGCCATTGACATGACTACAAAACGTCTCATATCAGGTTCACATTATTCCCTGACTTTCAGCGGAGTAGGAGGCGTCAAGGCGGCCAAGCCAGTGACCTGGGTTCAAGTCAGCGTTTCATGAACAGGAGGCCGGATGAGAGGGGGGGGATTACTGGCAGCAAAAGGCCGCAGGTTTGACCTGAACCCTGGGCAGCTGAGGTAAGAACACAGCCGTTGTACACCAGGCGCATGAACTCCTGGGGCGCCCCACCGCGGGATACTTCTGCCGAGGAACTACAGCATTTCAACAATTCTGAGGCAGGACACCACTGGATATTTTTTAAGTAGACCTCTGGACGGTTTCCAGAAAGCGATGAAAGCAGATGGTTTTTTTGTTGTTGTTTTTTTTTTTTTTTAGCCTTCCACACACATCACGCCAATTTTACATTCATTACATTTCACTCTTGGTTAATTGTATTCCTCTACCTATAAACTTATGTTATGAAGTCTGTTGATGCCTTCAAAAAACAACTGAAGAATTATTTTGTCAAACTGGCATTTGTCTCACCTGCTGCTACCAAGTGTTGTAATCTGAATGATTTTATTGGTTTTGTTTCTTCTTCCTTTTTGCTGCTTTTATGCTTTTGATGCATTATTTAATCTTGTTTGTTAAGGCCTTTGTGACCGTGTTCTGTGAAAGGTGCTATATTAAATAGACTTACTTTTAATGGCTTTATTAGACATGTGAGAGGAAACTGGATGACAGAGAGGGTGGGTGACATGCAGCAAAAGGGCCAAAGGTAAGAATCAAGCCGTGGGGTGCTGTGGCGGGGACACAGCTGGTGTACATACTGACCGAACTAGCAGGGTGCCCCAAAATTGTTTTTTAACCAGACCTTGGGCCATCTCCAGTCTTGTTTTTGGCAACCCAAACAGGTATTTAAAGCCATAAAATGAGACATAAAATGATGTTTCCTTAACCCTGACCAAGTGCGTACTATACCTAAACCTAACCAGAGCATAACCAAGAATGAAACTGAACTTAACAATCTGAAGGTTGCAACATCAAGAAATGTAAGTTTCAACACATATGATGGTTTTGTAGAAACAATCTTTCCCAACAGTTACTGAGGCGATTTCGGATGGATAAATCATATCACCTGGACAAAAAAAAAACAAAAAACAGCTACAACACATTTCCCTGAGCTTAATTTTGATGTTTGCCAAGTTATTCCAAATGAGAGTGAGTATAGAAGGAAAAAAATCAACATCACGAAGATGATTTGCAGACGCTCTTTGGCCTGGAACTGCCTATTACACACCACTCTAGCTGTGCCACGGTGCGGACGCTACAAATAGCGGCCAAGCAACGCCTCGTCCTCCTCGTTCCAGAACCTTTGTGGGTGCATCGCTGGCAGTTTCCACTGTTTTTAAATGCTACATTTGCTGCTGCTTGAAATGCTGAGGGGCGTGTTACATGTCCCGGCAGCTCATGCTTCACTATGCTGACTGATGATCCACCATGCCTTGATGGATCTCATCGAACGCCACCGTGCTGTAATATCCCTGCCTAAATCCAAGAAGCGCGTGGCTCAGTTTTTTTTTCACATCACTCTCTTTCAGACGTGACTGACTTGTTAGCCTTTTTGTGTCCGTGTATTCCTACGACAGCGCGACTAAATCCCGCACTGTACCGAGGATTTCTCGGGGCGACTTCAGAAAGTTCATCAGATCCTGACGCAGATCACTCATCCTAAATGCTTCCGCGTGTCGTTCGTGTAACAACCTCCAAATGAGCGATGTGACAGGATTTTAATCAATGTCACATCCTGTCCGCTGGGTTCAAGACCAGGCCAGGCGCTCCACACGCGCACACGCGCGCACACACACACACACACACACACACACACACACACACACACACACACACACACACACACACACACACACACACACACACGAGCAGAGGCATTCAGGCAGAAAAAGCAAAAGCTTAGACACAAACACGTGTGGTACAAGGTGATCCGCGGTTAAAAGGCCTTTGCCATTCACTGTCAGCGCCGTCCTCTAAATGTCATCCTTAATGCATCTGATAGCAAACAATTAGGTTGAGATTATGGAGGGGGGAAAAAAAAACAAAAAAAAAACATATCCAGCCCCTTCATCTTCTAATACACGTGCTGGAGGCTGAGCTGTAATGGCAAGGAGTAGGTAAATAATTCCCTCATGGACAGAACAAACAGCTCGGAGCCGACAGGTCAATTGTGATTCCGCTCGGGTGCGATTTAGCTTAATACGTTAGGAGAGACACCAGAGATGGAACACGCGTATGTCCACATGTGTGTGTGTTACAGAGATGCATGGAAACACTCCAGCCGGGATATTGGCTTTTGTCTGCTGCTAAATTTAGCGCAAGGTGTCTCCTTCGCCCGCCTTTAATATCCCTGCTCGGAGACAAACCCCCTAATTAGGATTTGTCTGCGCGATCCCGCCAGGCATGGCTTCATCTGTGTGTGTGTGTGTGTTGTCAATTTGTGGCCACATTTCAGAGTTTAGCACGTCTGCCGAGAGCGTGTGTGAAGCACGTGTGTGTTCGCACAGAGGCAAAGGCATTAACCTGAGGCTGATTCATATGGTCCCTGCTAAGCTAGTGGCTCTCCTCATAACGCTGAAAACGAGACAGATTTGTCATAATAGGGATGAGGCAGGCAGCAGGGGCCGTATCACAAGAACGGCCAGCCAGGGTCCTGGAAGTAATAAAGTACCTGAGAGACTGTGACTTCTTTTATCTGTCTGTTTTGCTTTTTTTTTTTTTTTCTCCTTTTCTTTACTGTCCCACTAATGGCAGTCTCTTTCGGTCCATGTGTGTCCGTCTCCTTTCATGTCTTGTTTTCTCCCTCCCCTCTCAACTTTTCTTTTCTTCTCTCTTTTCCGTCCTCAACCCCGCTCCACTAACTCTCCCTGTCTCCTTTCCCTCTCCTCCTCCATCTCCCACTCGCTCTCCCTCCGTCTCTCATGGGGAACAATATATATCAGAGCCCAGCAGAGCCCTGCTCCACTAGTTGCCATGGCAACCAGCCTCATCACAGCATCTACTCTCTCCCCTTCTCCCCCCCCCCCCCCCCCCTCGTCCTGCACCTCTCCCTTTCTCTTCCCCTCTGTCCTTTCCACTCTGTCCCTTAGAGGTGGTTCTTTAAATTGTAAGTGAGCCAGCTGGCCTCTCTGCGAGCGGAGCAGCGAGGTGAATCACAGGTAAAACGGAAACGCTGACCCCAGACGTGGTCTTTCAGAGACACCAAGTTGCTGCCTGCTCCGGTTAAATATGGCCTGGTGGGAAAAACATACTCTTTTTTTGATCTGTTCAGCTAATTATGTAGTTTATATCCACTATTCTCAAACTGTGGCGAGCTCCCTCTAGTGGCGTGTGGAGGAATCTCAGACATGTTTTTAAAAATTAGATTGATTATTTTTTTAAAAATCATAAAATATCAAAATACAGCAGAATTTCAACTTAAAAGACTTAAACTGAAATTAAATTGAATATAACTTTTGTCTTGCCTCCTCTTTGGTTCCGGCCTCCAACGTCTCCGATCGTACTAATGTCATCAGTGATTAGTTGCGGCTAAACTCAACCTGCGAAGGCTAGACAGTAAGCAGAAGTCAAATAAAGTGTCTGTTTCAAGTTTAAAGTGGTAACTTGAAGGGGCAATGTGCCACACACTGAATCCAATTATTCAAATCAAACAGGGGTCAACATATCACCAGAGTTATAGCTTACTGCTGCATGCTGTAGCCGCAGTTAGCTATTTAGCTAGTTAAGCTGTGCATCTAGCGGTTGAGACGAGGTGCTCACAGCACAAGGGCAGTATTAAATCGCTAGTGCAAGAGGTTTGGACCAGGTGGGACAATGCTAGCTGGTTAGCATGCTAACTTTAGCCGATATCGCTGCAACACCATATAACATAACATCGAAACTGTGAGTGCCTCAAATTCTAGTGATACTTTTGTGAATTTTTGAATGTTTTAACTCAAATTATTACATACTGCACCTTTAAGCAGTGCAACGAACAGCCTGTGCTACTGTTAACGTTGGCCATAATGGTGGTAATGGAAAGCCTAATAGTTTCTGAGGTGGTCCACAGTACGGTTCTTAGTAAACATTGTCTAATAATTCTGCTACATAATATGGTTCTAAAATCCTTCTCTCCCCACAGCATATTGGAATTTAGCTGCTGAGCTCATCAAGTTCAGGCACTGAATAAAGCTGCATCAATTAGTCAAAGAATCCATTTGTCCATTAATAGAAAATTAATTACCAATTATTTTGATTAATTAATTATTAAATCAGTTTAGAAGCAAAAAAGTGACACATGTTTCACCTTCTTATTTACAAGGACTTGTTGCTTTTCTTGGTTATTTACGATGGTAAATGAAGAGTCTTTTGGTTTCTGACTGTCAGCTACACAAAACAAGCATGTTACGGAGCCTGCTTTGTGCACCTGGACATTATTGTAACAGGAACGGTTTCTCTCCAAACTTTGACCAATGTAAAGGTGCACTGGATCTGACATTCAATCTCAATTAGGGCTAAGAAAATTACTGGGGGGAACTGTGTCCACATACTTTTGGCCATGAAGTGGGTCAATAAACTGTGATGTATATGTAGTTTACTTCTAATACAGTTTTCTGTTTGGATGGAAAACTAACACACGTGCAATGAATGCATTTCTGATCTGGATTCATTGATTTTCCCTTTCCTTTCGCATGGTACCCAATCCTTCACCCTGTACACACACACACACACACACACACACACACACACATACACACACACACACACACACACACATGGTCACGCACCTCCTCTCAACCTCCATTCACGGAGGATTCAGCCATATTTCAGAGGGCGACAAGGGCAGGGGAGCCTTTTTCCTGCTGTGGGAATTTATGTGGTATCATTATTTAACCTAATTGCACTGAAGACAAGTGGAGGGCGGCATGCTTTCTCGGAGTGGCGAGTACCGGGGATGCATCCATCACATGTTTACACACATGCCACACACACACACACACACACACAGGCACTCAGTACATGCAAATTATGCAGTGCGCTCACGTGCACGCAACATAAAGGGTGCTGTAAGTAAAACTGGGTACGAGGAGAGTGTATGTAAAAATGGAAACATGCGAGCTGAGATTAGACACACACCTCTCGCTCACACTCATTCACTGTACAGATGTATCAAAGCCGTATACAGACGTGCTCGCCAACGTGCCTTATCTCCTCTCTATTCCTCACCCGTCTCTATCTCTCTTACTCACCCACAAACACACACATGCGCACGCGCTGACACACTCCTTGCCATGCAGAGCAACAAGACAGTTGTCCTCCATCTGTCAATGTTATTCATGAGGAAATGGAGATCTGGGCCATGAGTGATGAGTTCTCCTACAGAAATGGCCCCGGCCAAAACCTCTAGGAAAACCGCCCAACCCATTTATGAGAGGGATGAATAAATATACGAATAATAACTCGCAACCAAACATTTGAGGCGCAAAATTAATGGCAAATTATTGTGTGGGGACTTGGGGAATGGGCTCGGCCCACTTTATCATGCCCACACCTTTATGTAATGAAATTTCCATAATGCACAGTGCAGAGGAGGGAGAAATATTCATGAAAATAGTAATAATTAGCTATGTTCAAGCAGTTGGAGCAAATTTTATTTAACCTTCTGTATATGTGAAAATAAACTAAAAGCAAAAAGAATTATACGCCTATATTTTTTTTTTAACATATAGGTATAATGATGTGACGTGCAATTTTGATGTCCAAAGCACATTTATGGAGTAAAAATACAAAAAATGTTAATAAAAAACACATTAATTCGATCTATGAATCTCTGTTTATCTAATGATAGGAAAATGTATTGAGGGTTTTACGAAGTTTAAGAGTTATTAGACACAATGGTCACAAAATGTCATACCGGATAACTGTCCGGTCCTCATGGTGCAAAAAAGCTACAAAATAATTGAAAAGAAAATAAATTTAAAAATCTCTTCCCCAGGCATTATTGTATGAGTGTTGCCTTTGATATATGAAAATGTTACCAAAAAATATGACATCCAGTGGATTGTTATGCTTTGGAGCAGCTTGTTCCAAAACTGGTATGTCAGCCAATGTCATCCGGGATAACAAGCAATCTGGAGCAAATTTATGGGGCATTATGGGGCACACTTTATCAGACAGGACGTTAGGCCATCAGGAAGACCCACAAGGACCCCCAAACAAAGGTTAAAAAGTCTCTCTTAAAATGTGCTTTGTTTACTCTTTTCAGTCACAGGTTCACTATGTAGTAAAATCCTGTGTCATATGGGATAACGCTAAAAAACATATTCCTAAAATTCACTAATGTTATCGTTATCGTTATCCAGTATGACATTTTTGACTGGTGTCATCAAATAAAATACATTTTTTGAAGATGAAATTTTAAAAATGAGTAAAAAAACTACATTGATCTGCAGTTTTAACCTATTTACAATTTTGGGCAACTTGAAACCTTATTCATCACTGAACCATGAAGAGTGGGAAAAACCATGCCAAACATGTATTATTATCTTTATTTTTATTGTTATCATTATTATTATTGGTAGGGTTAGTAGTAGTAATCTTACTATTAGAAGTATTAGTAGGAGTGTAGTAGTAGTCTTAGTAGTAATAGTTTTAGCCTTCACAGGGATAATTTGTTGCCAGTTAATGTTTTTTGCAAACCACTGATTCATTCAAGCTTGAAGTGTACGGCTCCACGTTCCATATATTTCTATGATACATGTCATATCATGTTCACATTACAAGTTTATGTAAGTCATAATCACAACGGGAGGTTATAAGGGATGGTGTTAAGAGTTACAGGTGAAAAAGGCTGCCAAGCCAGTGACCACTGTTCAGGACTGTGTTTCAACATTTGTAAGTCTGAAAGTAGACCTCGGGAGATTTTCATTTTGCTATTTTGTGGCAACAAAAAACAGATATTCTTTACCAAAAGTTGGGATATCTCTAGTCATGGACTATAACTAAGTATATATACTCAAATAACATACTTTGAGGTACTTGAGTATGTCTATTTTCTGCAGCTGTATAGTTCCACATTTTGGAGGCAAATATTGTGCTCCAATGCATTTATTTGGTAACTTTAGTTACTTGTTACTTTATAGATTGCATGCTGTGTCAAAGAGAAAGTAGCACGTTTTCAAATAAGTATTGTATTTAATTGCCTGTCTGTTGAGAAAAAAAAAAAAACTATTCTAATGATCACATGCTGAAATACTGAACATCAGATCCGATAATCTGTCCGCCCATAATATACAGCATGTAGCTCATGTAGACTTTCACTTTTACCAAAGTAAAAGGCCCCCAGAGGTTTTTCTCTGTCTACATCGAACCAGAGAGTTGTCATCGTCTCCTACGGCCCCAGAGTGTTTATTTCGTCTCCTACAAACTCCAAAGGGTTTTCGCCATCTCCTACAGCCCCCAAAGAGGTTTTCTCGGCCTACGACAAACCAGAGGGTTTTCTCTGTCTGCGACGAACCAGAGGGTTTCACGATATCAATATTTTCACTCAAGTATGACTTTTGAGTACTTTTTACAACACTGGATATCTCCATCCTTGTTTGTAGCTACCAAACAGCTATTTTAAGCCAAACCATGATCATTTCCAAACCCTCACCAAGTGGTTTCTGTGCCTAAACTTAACCAGACCAACGTTGTCACAAAATATGAAAGAAAACTGAATGGAAAGTTACAGCATAAGGAACTTTAAAGTTTTAACATATCTGTGGTTTGCAGAAGCATACTTTGACAACATTTATTCTTGTGATTAGTTTTGCAAATTTTCATGTATGTCAGACTTATTTTGAAAAGAAAACAAAGGTGAAAACAAAGGTGAAGGGTTCCTGTGGGTGGTGTGTGTGATTACCAACATTCCACTCAAATTCACTGTTGGTTTTAGCTCCTAATGAAGACAAAGTTTACAACATGACTTTAGTTGCCATGGCAGAATGACAGAAATTATCGTTTGTTCCAACACTTTAAAACAGCGTCCGTTTAACCACGCGAACAATGTGCAGTTCTATCACGAGCCGACGTGTCTCGTGACATTGTTATATAATCACGATTTCTGACTTTGTGACTGTAATACTATAATAATGATAACTAAAACTTAACTTGAAGGGTGCCACATCAACAAAACACATTATGAGTCATTTCAGGAGGCAATCTGAAACAACCTATGTTGGCATTTAGTTTGGGGGAGTTGTTTTGTCTAACACAACAAAGAGAACAAAAGCACAAACAGCACGAGGTAGCACAGGACATCAAAGCAGTTCTAAAAAAGAGAGTTTTAAGAACTTCTTGAACTTATCAAAATTGATGCTGTCAGGGAATGTGTTTGTGGAGAGAGCACCAGGGGAAAGGGGCGGCTGTGGGGAAGGCCCTGTTACCCCGTTGCGTTGGAGGTGGGAATGTGGTGGTGAAGGTCACTGAGACAGGAAAGGGGTCCGGTTACAGAGGGTTTTGGGTGAGTGAGGAAAAGGAGTTTGAATTGAGTATATTGTGGTCACAGCCGTGGGCGTAACTGATCTTCAGTTCATTAAAGACTTTGGATGATATACCATAAAGAACGCTGTTGCAGCCTTCAAGCTCAAATGTAATGAAAGGGATGCATCGTAGTGGGATGGGCGGAGGCGAGCTATGTTTTTCAAGTGAAAGAAAGCAATTTTGACAACGACATGTGCATGGTGTTCGCATGAGATTTTACTGCAAGGTCACTGTTTCAAGAGATCCTCTCAAATACTGTGAGTACAGTGTTATCACAATAAGCAATGATGGCCAACACCATAAAAGGAGGGATCCTTGAAAGGCGAGTAGGAGCAGCACCTAGGAAACACAATGCAAATGTTGTGAGGCTTCTAGATCTGTGGCCTCAGCACAGGAAATGTTCCTAATCACTTGTCCAAATAAGTTTCGAAGCTTCTCCTAACAGACTAACATTGATGTTAGCGTCTCTCTAAGAGGCTAGCTTCACAGTTAGCTTATTCCGACAGGACAACGCCAATGGTAGCTTGTCCACCAGCCTACCACCAACATCAGAGTAAGCTGGTCTGTAATGGTTAAGTTCTGAGTAGCATTTCAGTCATAATAGCCTATTTCTCCATCTCTGTTGCCTGTGACATGGAAAACCAATAAGAGTTAGTTGCAGTTATTTTGAATTTATGACAGGGTATGCCATCATTACATAGCTATCCTACCTTTCCTGAATGCTTTTGCTCTGTAATAGCAAAAATGACGATACTAAGATAAGATTTGATCCTAAATGCAGTTAGGAAAAGTATTTGTGGAAAGCCAAAAATCCAAATTGTCATCCAGGTTTTGGAAGTTTCTGCAGTAAGGCCCCTGATTCACATGACTACCACCCTGTGCTCCAACAGATGCAGCATACTCAGGCAACTTCATATGGCTAACTACTATATAATGACTGTACCAACACTGCAATCGTACATTCCAGTGATGATAATGCGAGCAAGATCTCTATAAAGCACTGCCATCACTATCACTGTCCCAGTGTGACTTTATTTGATGGGGAGAACAAGATGGTTGAGTGGAATGGCAGGTAGAAAAGCTGCCATGTATCTGCCAATCACCCCATAAAGTGGGAGGATGTTATCTCTCCCTCAGTCTCTCTCTCTCATTGATTCTTGCTCTGTCACAGACTCTCTCGCCCTCCCTCTCGCGCTTTGTATGTGGGGATCTCTCCATAAAACAGCTGACACTATGTCACCCGGCGCCTCGCTCTCCACCCGAAACCTGGACACTGCCATTACACAGATGTCAGACACAGTTGTGATATCATCGTAAAAAAGTAACTGCCATGATTTTCCCTTTTTTTAAAAACACACACACACACACACACACACACACATGCACTACCCTCCCTGTGCTTGTGAGTAAGCAGGGAATGGAGGAGGAGAGGTTCACGGGAGTCAGGATAGAAGTGCAATTACACTCGCTGATGTGCTTTGGCCCATATTATGATGTTGGGGGATGATAAGACGGCAACAGCCAATGCCGCACACACACACACACAGACACAGACAATAGCCCCGGCTGTGATGGATGTCCAGATGCAGACCCACTCCAAGCAGAAAATAGATGAGTTCCCTTCCTCTCCACCAAATGGCAGATGGTTCCAGGACGAGCATCACGTGAGCTCATAACTGGAACTTTATTGGCAGCACGACTGATAACGCCGCCAAGGGGTCCAGATGATAAAAGCGAGCGGGGGAAAAAAAACGAGCGCGGTTAGACATGATGATTTCATTCGTGTCCTTCAGTTCAGTCAGTCAGACTTGATTTATCATGTGTCCGTCATGAATCCAGGGCGTTCATTTTGAAGCATGCATCGCAGGCAACAGCATTGGCACTGTAATACAGAGGATAATACTGGCTCTCGGGCAATGATATGATGAGTGGGATGTGACCAAAATGGTATCTGCGCCCATTACATAGGTCTGCTATGTCTATAGAAGGCTATAGAGTCCTCCCTTGCAGGTGTACCCCCTCATGTATGATATGCTATTACTAGGATTGAGTTTGTGAAATTTACATAATTGTTTAATTTTCACTTACAAATTACAATTTTTTTACATGTATGCAAATGAATCATTGCTTTTATACGATTTATCATCCAAAAAATAAATTTTCTATCATTTTGTTTTTCTCACTTTTCTTATGCTTTTTTCCTTCCATGCTGGCAAATCTGAAAGAATTATTCTTTGTTTCCCATTCTGCTAAATGAACTCAACGACTGAATTATGGAGAATATAACTGATCTAACCATATATGCCATGCCCATATTAACAAAAGCTGACTCATATTATGAGCCACTTACTAGCTTAAAGGGTAACTCCATCAATTTTACACATGAAATTGTGTTTGCATTGCGGGTATTGTAGCCACCAGGTTTTAAAAAGCAGTCCACTGGTTGAGCATTGCTCTCCTACAACACTACTGGACTCATTATGTACACTTTAAAAATAAATGATGAATTTGATACCGCAGAAGCGGAGATACTGCCTTTTTTATTCTTCTTCCTTCTAAAAACCCGCCACCTCTATTTCCCACAATGCATTTTAGCAATGAAGCGACACAACTGGTGGCAATTTATCAGATTATATGCAGCTCAACCACACAATTGGTGGAATTAACCTTTAAATTTGAAAAAAAATAGGAGTTACAGTGTGTGTAACCCATTTTTTATTTTTCTCCGCACGGACCCATGGACACATTTGTGTGTATCTTAAGAACCATGATTAAAGTAAAATACAAATAATTGGATTTTAATTCCTGAAGGTTTACACTGTAATTTTGAAATGACTAGCTCAAAATTGCCACCTAAAGTAGACTTGTAATTAGACTAACAGAAAGTTGTTAAAACTTTTCACTACTTGAATTTAATAGTCTACTTGGTAATTCTGAGGTTTTTGGTTTCCAGCTTTAGCTGGGAGGATTCCCCGGATGTGACGGTCGTGGCTGGCTGATCTGGGGTCTTTTCCCTCTTTTTTTCAGTTTGGCCAGGAACTCTTGCCCTTTTCTTTATTAAATAAACACATTATAATTGACTGTGCTGAGTCGGCGTCCTGCATATGTTACTGGCCTCTTTTTGTTCTAGTCTTTGTTCTTGTTTACCTCGGGACCATAACATGGCACCATTCAGTTTCAAAGGTTTCAAGGGTTATCAGGTTCTGCAGCCAAGACCAAAACAGGTATTTTAAGCCAACCATCGTTGTTTCTCAATCCTAACCAAGTGGTTTTTGTGGATAAACCTAACCAGAACATAAGAACACCATTGTGAAAAGAAAACTGAACCTAAAGTAACAAAGTTTGACATTGTGGTTTTACAGAAACATACTTTACCAGCATTTAATATGCCAACTGGGTTGGGTTCCCAGTTCACCAGCTAGCCTCATCAGCAGTCAGTACATCATGTCTATGTCTATGACTTTGGTTGGGAGGAAGCCATCCTTGACAGCTACTTGCCAGATTTTGATATACATATTTATGATCACCAAAGGATGGTTTCTAATAAGTGGCCCCTCGACCTTTCCCTTGGCCCTGCCATCTAGCTGAAAGTTTCATATTCATCCTCCCAAGACAATTTCTCATTCTAGACATTTCACAAACTTTCCCTCTTGTGCCAACCTTAGGTCAGAATGTCAACTTGGTACACAAAATATTTAACAACAAATGCCAACACAACTTTACATGTTTACCAGTGGTGAACTAAATGATGAGATGGAAGAACGAACAAGTATTATAGAGTAGCAAACATATGAGGACAGCAGAATAATGGTGTCAATCATTTAGCCACGTTTGATAAGGTGACCAATGAAACGACCTTGATAGTCAGTATCACTCTGTATTTTCCACCCTGTTAAATTTTCCTGCCCTGTTCTATAGCAGTCTGACTCACTGGCTGTTTCAGGGTGAAATAGCAATTTCCACTTCCAGATGCACATCTATGATTGCCGTGACCCCCATCCCTTCAGTACAACCACCAAAAAATGCTTTTTGCATTTTGACTTATCACCTCCTATCTCTCAATCTGCCCAAGAGACGGCAGCACATTCACCCACCTGCGAGGAAGCCCATCAACTACTGGAATGTGACGTTTTGGGGGAAATAAAAGTGCTTACTGAAAGCCTTGTACCATTTCTTTCTGCAGTTTTAATTTCACCTTTGTGGGAGTTTTACAGACACTTTATTCCTGAAAATAACCCTGCAGATTTGCTGATTTCTGGACTGATTGTAAAGTAATGGACAACCTACTTAAAGGTCCAATTTGTAAGAAAGTCTCATTCCCAAATCATCACATATTGATGTTTTGGGATGGCAGCCGATCAGACCTACAATTCAACTGTGTGAGTATTTGATGAATTGGGTATGTGACTTCCTTACAAATTGGACCTTTTAAACATTAGGAAAAAGGAAGAATAAAATTTCACTTTTCAAAATAAATGAAGTTGAAATGAAGTTGAAATATGAAGCACATAAGGAGAGACAAGGTGAGGAAGTCTTAAAGAACTGAGGGATTCTTGGCTTTGTATGGAATGTCTCGATGGAAAGAAACACTAGAAAAACTCCCACCTGATCCTCAAACTGTAACGTCTTAAACAAATGTGAAACGGCATGCCTCTTGGAAAGGCAAATGTTGTCAAAAGGGGAGTGACGGTAAGATGACATAAAGAAAAGAAGGGAAATAACAGAAATGCGAGAATGGCAAGGAAGTAGGATTGGGGAAATGCAGCCAGTGAACGCTATCTTACCCAAGCAGAGGGAAGCCTGGGGAACATACAAGGGAGACTTATAGAAATCCATGTTATGTCACTGAGAAAGCAAACATGAATAGGGATTTTGAAGGTGCACATGTGGATTTGCATTTACAGTATGTCTGTATGTATGTTAATTCCTCCGGCCACGAACACATTGGGCAGCCACAACAGCCTTGTTACATTTCCCAGTATAAAGCCCTAAAATGGTAAATAGCCTTAAGAGGGAACCACATTGTGTTTTGCAGAATGTGTATTATGATACTGACAATGGCAAAAGCTGTTAAGGATTATAAGATGAAAAAAAAAACAAAACTGCAACATTGAACAGTACTACAGTCGAATGCATCGTGGCTCAGTGTTGGAAATCACACAATCACTACATTTTAATTTTCTTCATACACTTACTTCACAATAACAGGGATTGTGTGATGAATAATAGTCTGTGACAAAGTCAACTTGACCTTCAGAACTGAATGAAAAAAAACTGTTTTTTGTTGTTCATACACGATGTGTGTATATCGTGAGAGAGATGGGTGATTGCGCAAGGAGCTGTTTTCCAAGGCTGTTTTACTTTCTTAGTCCATTAATGTTTGCACACATTCGGATTGAGTCAGCTTTTATGGGGAAAGTACACCATTTTTTATGCTGTAAATATAATGGGTATCTACCATCTAATATCAGTTATGGTAGGAAGTAAGCATTTTGAGGGGTATTTGCTTAATTTTTAAGTTGAGGTGGTCATTAGGAGCCGCAGTAAAATCCCCTGCTCAGTGGATTCTACAACAGTTAATAATAGTGTGAGTTGTTGCTTAAGTTGCTATGCAGCAACGTGGTAAGGCAAATCAGCAGTTGCAATGGAGAAGAGAAGCTAACGAAAGTCTTAATGAACATTCTTGTCTTGAGTTCATTCTTTTTCTGCAACGTCAAAATACGCTGGTGGCCCAGAGGGCAGAGGTGACAAGTGGCAAGACCTCTTTTACAATATGAGAAAAAGATAAGAGATTTAAGATTTATAAACTTATGTCCAGTGGGTAAAAGTTGTTCATATGGAGAGAGAAAAAGATACAGTCAGAAAAGACAGAGGTAAGAAAAGAGAAGTGGACAGTCCACGTCATGACCCCCTGCCACTGGCTGAGATGTTGTAAAGCCTGATGGCTGTAAGGTTAAAGAATTCCCTGAACATTCCTTGCCGCATAGCGTGAAAAGTCCTTCTGTTAGAGCAACTTCTATGTCTTGTGGAGGGAATGACCGACATTGTCAAGGGTGGTCTTCGCCCTACCTTGCATACAACATTCCACCACAGTCCCCATTGAGTCTGACCTCCTGCCAAGTGCTGAACCTGCCTTTTCATCTGCCTGTCTAGCCGCCTAGTGTTGTTCTCTGTTTTGTCTTCAGACGGAAACATGAATCAAGTCACTTGCTCAGCCCTTTTCAGGAGAGACATTTTGTACAAGGACTAGTCCAGCTTGTTGTCATGATACACACAAAAATATTTCTAAGTGTGGACAATCGTCAGTGTCAACCACTCTAATGATGACTCTCACTGAGGTGTTCTTACCGCTCCAGTTGGTGAAGGCCGTTGTACTCCCATTCCCCGATAGCAACATTCACCAGACATCCGGCCCACATGATGGGTGACTTGGGTGGTCTGCTCCTGGCCTTGCTTTGGCCTGCCACAAGTGGGCGAACTGAATATACAACATCTGGTGTCAGCCAGATTTAGGCTGAAACAATTTTACTTGTATCTGGGTTGCTCCTCATTCCTCATCCATGCCATATCACCAGACTATTTCCCGATATGGCAGGACTCAGAATTGTGCCTCCAAGTCCACTTTGTACAATCTGACGGGATTGAACCCAAGAAAGTCCCCTGTGGAACCTCAGCAATGCTCACTGCCATCCCAGAGACACTGTTGCCTAGCTAGATTCCCTGTGTTGATCTGTGACCCTGGAAGCAAAGAAGTGATTTACTCCCATCCTTCAAACTTGGGAGTTAGGGAAGAACACAATCCTCCAATAACTACAGTACCTGGCTTATTGAAGTGAGATGTGGAGCATGTCAGGGACTGCAGTGTCCACACCAGTCTATTCTTGGTAAGCCACTCCAGGGTCTTCATAATGTGTAAGTGAAGGTCACTTGTCAGTAGTCATTTAGCACATCGGGGCACCCTGCCTCAGGTTCCAGCACAAGACCTGATGTTTTCAGAACAGGGACCATCCCCATTTGAAGACTAAGGGTGAAGATCCTCTGGAGAAGTTCATCCACTTGGCCTGCACAATTTGTCTTCACTTCATCTGCTGTGAGGGACAGGGGAGTGGGAAAAGTTACAGCTGTAGTGATATGAGAGAGAATGGGTGAGGCTCTACTGCCCGGGGCATGGCAGACATTTGCTGCTATTTCAGACCTTTTTGAAGAAATGGTTTAGCTCATTGGCCTTGTCCATCACTCACTGTTGCACGGCTATTTTTTTTTTGCAACCAGTGATGATCCTCATTCTCCTCCACACCTCTCTGGTGTGCTGCACCTGTTTTTTCAACATTCTTTTCCCGAAGTCCTCCTTTGCTTGCTTTTGTCTGCCGTTTCAGCCCGTGATGCACACACGTGAGATTTTCCCTGTGACAATCCTTCTGATCGAGGGGTGCACTGTGGTCTCTGGTTACCCAGGGTTTGTTATTGGGAAACAGCATACAGTCCTAGAAGTTAATATAGTCAGTAGTACAGCAAACCATTCTGTCAATGTCAGTGTCCGTGCTCTTCCCCAGTGACTCCTTCAGCACATTCCAAACCATGCACTCAAAAACAGTACCTGAGAGGCTCACTGGCCCCCGGTGACCACTTCATGAATAAGTGGGTGGTTTCAAGCCGCCTCAGTAAACACTGTTTCTAAGACAGTTGAAGAAGACCAGATTGTGATCTAATCCGCCAAGTGGTTGTGAGCTGAAGCACTGTAAGCCTCCTTGATAGCGGCATTCAGCAGATCAAGTACATTATTTTGTCCTTGTGGGACAGTAAGAAACTGGAGAAAGCCAGTTAGGTAAGAGGTGAGACGCAACCCATTGATATTAATCTGAATACATCAGGAAAATCTGGAATTTTCTCAAAAGCATTATTGAATCATCAAAATTGTCCAGTACGGGTGTGGTGGAAAATTAAATTAAGTATACAACATCTCTTTTCTTCAATGTCTTTATACCAGTGAGACTATATAATATATTGGAATACATTGAAATCTCAGATGTGAAGTAATTATGGATGTCCTGATCAAGTTTTGTTTTCTTTTTCCTTCTTTTTATTTTTTGGTAACATTCCCAAATAAATTCAAGTCTGATCCAAACTCACAAAGCGAACAGAAGATACAGTAAGTATCTGGCACATTCAAGTAGGAGCTGTAGCCTTCTAAATTTTTGCCAACTCTTATTTTTCCTTATCTTCAGGATTGGCCCGGGACAACTCCAGAAATAAACCAAAACTGCTCAAACATTTTGTGCACACACAGGACCGAATCAGTCAGCATAAAAATCTGATTGCAAAAATACATTTATAAGGGGATTCAAACTCAAAGTATGAGACACACGACCAATTATGTCATTTAGGCACAAATCCTATAGAGTACTGTTAATTCCTACATGCACGGTTAAAGGTTCCAATACCTGGATTAACATTAACATTAGTTCCTCTATGCCTGTGTTTTGCACTCAGAATAGGAGAAGACAACTCTTTATCAGTTTCTTTATTGCTATAGTTGCTCTCACTCTTTCATTTTATACCCTGGCCTGGTTTCTTTCCACATCATAGCGATGAGTATGAAGCCGGGGTCGAAATGTCGGATCCAAAAGAGGTGAGACTTATGCCCAAAAACGCAGTCCGTGACAAAATATTTGTGACGGTTGCAGAGGTTGTTCTTTTAAACAAACTCGAGTTGTCTTTATGTAGTCGTTAAAATGGTAAAGAGCTGACTCATGTGAACCTTTTTCAGTTGTATAATCTCACTGCTCTAAGACTGGAAAGTAATATGCCATCACATTGCAAAATTCATTTCTTTTAATCAGTCCTGAGAGCCTTGTGCCGCACGCTTAAATCGCAACATCAAATCCCGCCAGTCAGCCTTCCTTTAAAAGTGTCTCGTCATGAAAGGTAAACACTGCAAGGATCGGCCTTTAATCTGTCACTTTGTCAACATAGACTGGTAAAAAATCTGCAGAAGCAAAGATCTTAGAACAACACTCATAAGCAAATTACACAACCAAGTCTTATTCCGCTTTGAGTGTGCTGCTATGCCTCAGAATACCTCAGAATATCATTGAGTGTCGATGCCCTTTTGTATTCATGATCCGAATACTGCTCTAGAAAAAAGCAGGGGAAGGGATTGCCTGAGAGCAAGGACATGTTGGTATTTAGCGACCAACATGATGACAGATTAAGCAGCATGTTTGTTGACAATGCCTCTCCTTGGGTCAGTGTGAGATAGGTCACTACACTTTTTTTGCACAGCAGGAAGGGTGGTGGAGATGCGCGTATCCCTGATGGGCGAGGCTGTGTGACAGGTTGCTTCCCAGGGCTACTCGAGGACCCGGTGAAGACCTGTGGGTGTAGAAGCCAAGTGTTTTTGAGTGTGGTGTGCTGAGACAAGCCCTGTGTCTGCTTCTTTGTCCTTGTGTGAAAGCAGCAGGAGCGGGGGGGGGGGGGGCTATTCTGGCTTAGTTTCTGTATTGTGAGTCAATCAGGTTGGAACTGAGTTCTGTTTGTTCTCATGGCCTCTGCTGAGAACACTGTTAGGTCTGGCAGCCCAGTGAGGACCGAGAGGATACGTTTGCTATTTCCCAATGCAGATTGCATTGAATAACTTGACATTCTGCAAATAGAGGATGTTTATGTCAGATGGTTCTATAAAATCCTGAATTATGATTGACAATAGTTTTTTAAATTATTTCTCTCCCCTAAAAGACATTGTTAAGGAAAGATGGTGTGTGGCAGATCTCTGGTGGCCCACAGCTGTTTTGCACACCTATCCATGACCCTCCACATAGTTATTTTCATCTTTGATTCAAGTACGGTGGTTTGAACTTGAAGTCAATCATAGGCTGCAGTTTAATCCGTTAAGAATGTGATTCTTAGAGGTAATAGTCTCAGAGTGGCTGCAGTGATTCTCAAAGTCTTAAACTCTATGGGATGACCATTCAACCGAAACATAAGTCTTTCTATCTTTCAGCAGGAACTGGAGGTGTTGATTTTAAGATTTCTGTCAACATAAGTACACTAGCTAACATGAGCCTCAGCAGCTAGAATGCGTACCGTTGGGTGGCAGCACCATCAGCTGCTCTGGGACCCCTCTCTCATAGGCTTTTGTTGGGGTCCAGCTTGGAAAATACCGATGTAATCATCCAGTTTTAAATATCAAAACATAGTTTATGCGACCTGGCTGGCGATGATGGGTCTGTGAGCATTTCAGAAGGGACTGGATCTGTAGGCTAAACCCCCCACATTATCACATAATCTGTGCCGAACAGCATGTTTTGAACAAGAACTGAACTAGTCCACTGAAGAAGGCCCTAACTCAGGCAAACTTTTGCAGTGACCCCTTCGTCTTAGGTTGCAGCTGGACCCAATCCGTGCCAAGGAACAGTCCTCACCCTTATAGAAGCATTTGTTTGCTGTATGCTTTCATTTGTCATCTGCCGGATTGTTGTTCCCAATTATTTTGAAATATGCAAATCGCAGACATATCGATTGCTTCAGTTGTGGGACACTTGGTATTCTGAAGAAGTTTCTTACTTCTCGCAGCTCAATGGGGAAACAGTTAAGGCCTTCAAAAGCAATGCTTAATCTGATTTAAAAATATTTGGTGTCTGTACTGATATGTTCTAATGTGTTCTTAAAAGGCGAGAATTTTATCAAGCTGCATCAACTTTGACAACTGTGTTGTTCCCAAGAGGAACTTCAAATAGACCATATTCAGCCCAGGGTGCTGACAGCATCATGCTCAGTATGGGAAGCTCAATGTCATCTGTCATCCAGAGGATAATGTCAATGTCAAACTGTTGTGTTCCAGGTTTCTGACAAATCTATATCCAGTCACCATTCCTGATTGGTCAGCAACTCAAAAAGGAGGCAATATTCCACAGTCAAATATATTTGTCAATCAATACCCAAACGCTAGCATTCAACCGGTTCCTGGCTAAAATTTGGGTTTAATAGTGTTACACAGTAGGATGGAAAAGCATTAGATTTCTGCAGCAGCCTCTCGCTGCATACACGAAAACTCTGCCTCAGGTGTCAGCGTTGGTCGTGGCTAGGACATCAAGACTGAAAATCAAATTCTGTAGCCTGTTCCTCTGCTCTACTAGAGGCTATAGTACTAGCCATAACACATCTGAATCTCTGGCTTAACTGAGGTGCATTATGGGTAATGTTGGCAGGAGGTTTTGTGAGGAATTAAAAAAAGACAATCTAATTTATGCTGCTTTTACTTTGAAACTTATTATCGTAGGCTATGTTCGCATGGTTGTAAATAATTGGGTCCAACCAAAGTCAGCCTATCCTTTAAGCTGGCATGTCGGTATCACAGTACAGCGCACTATCTGCTTGGCCACCCCTAAGCCTGTGGACCCTTTTTCACTTCACAGATTCACAAAACATGTCCTGTAATACCCTGTTTGAGGACTCTCCTTGTGTTCACTGAAGCAGGGTGACAATAAATAAGCATGTTTTTAATGTCTAAGCTACCTAAGCTGTTGTAGTGTCTACACTGAGTAATGCATTAAATCTGACATTTAGTTATGTTAGCTCCAATTACATCACTATTGAATATGCAGGTCTGCAGAGACCTTTGTTATCTACTTTCCCCTGGTAGCTGTATTTCCTCCTTAACTCTATTTGTTGCTGCCAGAACCCTCAGCATCTTTAGTTTAATTTAAAATAAAACACCAGGGATGCGAGAACAGGCCGTCTATTCCAATCTTGCCAAACACATAGGTTGAGTTTAAAGGGCTAACACTCCTAAAGGCAACACTACCTATTTTTTAAGTTGATATAATCAAGGAAAATTCAGCCTCGGGGAGGAATGATTTCCTTTGAAATCGCCTTGTGAGCAGTTAAAGCCCGGCTGCAATCACTCCCAATACATCAGCGTTGTCACTCCCCGCACAATCTCATGTCACAGAGAAGATGAAAATGCCATGAGCGAGTGAATGATACCTGCCCGGATCCCCGCAATGGCTTCCTCGCAGGCGGGGACGACACGGCGCACACTGCCGCATGAATAATTCGAGCAGGTGCCAGGGTCTTGTTATTCACACAAGATAAAATGGAGACAACAAGTAGTGCTTCCACTTTTTCTCCATGATTTATTCAGAGATGTACGGTGTTTCAACTCTCGGGCATCGCCCGATGGATACCTTATGAAGAGACGTGGTGGGGGACTTTAATTAATGATAGGAACAGTGTGTGTTTTTACTTGCAAGCAAAGTGAGGAGATCTTTCCCAAACAGGGGAATGTATGTCACTTTCTCACATTTATTATGTTTATTATTATGTCTTATCTGCACCTCCTCAGACAGCAAACTAATTTCTATTTTGAAGGGCTAGATCTTGTTTTAAAACCCTAATACATTACACGGACACAGACACACTAATGTCACAGGGACGATGAAATCGCCTCAGCCAGGTGACTGATACCTGCCCTGATTTTGTTAATGGCGCCATTCCGATGACAAATGATCACGGCAGACAGCTGTAATGCGACTTCATCTTGTGCTAGTGTCATTACACACAGCCCATCGCAAATCAAGGCCTTTTCCAAGCCCTGATGAGCGGGAAAAAATAGTTCCTGATGAAATAATTATTCGTTACAGGTAATCATAAATCTGAAGAAAAATGGAGTGGTGCACCAAAAGTGGCTTGCAGCAAGGTTTCAGTCTGCTGGGAAAAGATGTTATTAAACTTTTTTAAAGTGAAATATACTCCTTATCGAATAAACAAAATTAGTCCCGGGGATCATTTTCAAAGAAGCCGGCTTTGGCTTGTACGTCGATTCTTGGTACTCGAAGCTAATCAGATGATACACTCAACGCACCAGTGAATTTCCCAGAAAAGCTCGCATGATTTCAAATTTCCCTTTCAATATATATATATGGTGATATATGAACTTCATTTACAATAGAACTATTGGAATGAAGCTGTTGCGTGCATTAATTAACAGCTGCCATGCTCACCATGCTCTGTGATCTTTCATGGAATTCCTGATATGTTCAACAACAGGTATGCCTAATAACATGGCATATCATATCCCTGTGGCACTGATATATAAATATACAATTACATGGAATAAAAACTTTAAAGTTTCCAGTTAAAAACAATCCAGGAAGAGGAGTACTGTTGATTGAGCCTTAATCTAGACATTCTTATTCTACCCCGTTCCATCCGTAATGCACCGCCAGTGATGGATTTCTCTGTTTAAAACGATTTTCTTTCTTTTTTTTCATCTCACTGCAAATATTCAGTTTGCAGGCAGAAAGTTGGAGCTTATATCTAACCGTTCTTCAGTAATATCTTGAGTGGAACATCATAACAATGTGTAAAGCACGGTGTGTGCATTGAGCAAAGCTCAGAAGCAGCGGGCCTTGAAAAGAAACAAGGATGTGAAAGGCAGACAGAACAGACAGAACATACAGAACGCGGTGCATTTATCTGTTTCTACAGTTTCTCCAACTCCACTCTGATGTTTTTTTTGTTCAACTTTTACCAGTAAGAAAAACCAGTTTTCTTATCTCACAAAGAGAATAACTCTATTTTCCAGAGGGTGTTAACCCCTTAATGGTTTTCTGTCAAAGAACATTTTGAGGCTGGGGATACATTATTGAAAACTTAGTTGTACTCACTGCAGCTGGTGAGGCGTTCAGGGAAGTGTTAGGCCCTAGACAACTTACAAGGATGAAGAGCAAGGAGTTTCACCATACTTTTTCCAGTTGGCTTTAATAAGGTTTGTGAAGCTCTTTGCATGTGGCTCAAATTTGGTTAACACTTTACAGCCCACTTTAATACATGATAAATGTACTGTTAATTAAACTTGATTTAACAGTTATTGGACTGTTAACGAACAATGTAATGTGTTTATTAAGCAATTGTTGATTGTGAAGCTGCATTGTAAAGCATAGAAATAAATATT
Organism: Diplodus puntazzo; assembly: GCA_963678695.2. Taxonomy (NCBI): domain Eukaryota; kingdom Metazoa; phylum Chordata; class Actinopteri; order Spariformes; family Sparidae; genus Diplodus; species Diplodus puntazzo. Next base: position 12,847,291 of record OZ023178.1, read on the forward strand.
AACTAAAGCTTAATTAACTATAGAGTAACAGCGATGGATTGAAGCGGACTCAATATCTTTGAGGAGCAGGGGCAAAATAAAAAAACAGTTGTGTGCGTTGGAGTATCAGTATGCAGAAAGTTTATCGTGCTTTATCAACCATAGGGGCATCTGCGAAAGGACTTGAGGTTTCTGGACAGCAACACATTCTGGTCTGTAATTCAACTCAGTGTAAATTTAACCTGTTCCTCTTTGTGTGAGTTAGGGAATCCAGACAGTATGGGGCTCATAGCTCCAAGGGACCTTGGAGTCAGCATTCAGCTGTGTGTAGGTCAAAGGTTAGCAGGAGACAAGGCCACTGTAGGGACTAAAATGGAGCCTGACTCTTATGTCAGATAGAGGGAGATATCTAAACGTGTACATCTCCAGGAAAGGATAGAGGGGTCATTTAGGTAATTTTGGAGCACAAGACCCAAGGAGTGACAATAACAGATTTAGCCATTTATGGGAGATGAGCAGAGAGATAGGCCAACTCCTTTTCTTTCGTTGATTGGACAGATGGACCCTCAACCCACCACAGTGACCAATTAGAAGTAGGCAGGTACAGGCCAAGAGACTTTAAGAAGGCTCATGAGTAGAGACTCGGGGGGTGGTATTTGGTGGATCTCCAAAGAGTTGGATTTCCGAGAGAGCAGAGGGCAAAGCATTTTGGCATGGCTTTTGCCACAGATTGGAGAAAATCAGAATGCGGCCGCTTCTGATCCGGACGCAGGGCTCAAGGTCTGTTTCAATAAAGATTGCTCTACTATTCCACCAGCCTGCCTCTGCAGAATTCTTTTATCAACATACTACACGCCGACACCTTTGAGGACGAGAGCCCAGAAACTACAGACTTTTTTGGCATTTTGTCGAACAAAGTGTAAAATTTTGTCTTCGTAAGTCATGGTATCAGAGGGTTTAATGACAAGGACAACACACATGTACATGCTCAAACAATCTTAAATTGTCTATTAATGCCATAGTTAGCACTGCTAACATGTTTTCTAATCATTAACTGCTGTCAATATATTAAATTTGACTTCTTTATCGACAATCTTATTTAAATCATGATATTGTCATGACTTCTAGATACTTTTGAGTGTGACTACTACTACTGCTAGTACCGAATTAACAAAACATAACAGTTCAAAACACTGACCAATTAACTCTGCCATTGAAGCGTACGGGAGATACTCTCAATATGATTTGACACATAATACAGGATCTGTCACCCCAAGATGTCACCGCATGTTGTCAGACCTTTTGCCATTTATGTATTTTGTACGCCCATGTATTATTTCAAAAAGGTTCTCGGATGTGGTATCAGATTTCATAAGATATTATGAAATTTAGACGGATTAACTAAGTTAGGTAATATCATCTGTATGGTTATAACCAACAATAGTACACAGGATATTACCTGACTTACTTCGCCCTCTTCGTCCTTTGTGAGATACGCAGCCACAATGAGTCACAGTGAGCTCCTTTTCTTTATTCAACCTTTGGCAACAAGTTGAGCCTCCTTCCAAGTTAAGTTCAATCTTTGAGATGTGATCTGCCCCCATTTGAAGCAGCCACCGCTGTGGCTTCTGCTTTATATAACTCCAAGGTTGTGATCTTTGCGCGCTGGACGGTGTCACACGGGGTCTTTTTCATATCAACTTTCGGTTTCCCACCAGCATTCAGAACTGCGCATTGGAAATGGACTTGGTGTCTCTGTTACATCAATAGAACTCTTTTGAGCTGGTTTAGGATGGAGATGGGAGGAAAAGCACCCTGGGCCTTTTCAAAATCATGCCTTCCTTGATATCATTTTTGTTCCACTGTCCTTGCTGAGGCTGTCTATAGGTACAGATTTCTCCACAAACTTAACCCTTAACAAACTTTTTAGCTCAGTCATCTCCTCTTCTGTTTTGCAGGTTTTATTCTCGGGTCAAATTTTGCGGTCAAATTGGCAATAATGTGTAGTATGCAACGTCCAGTTAGAAAATGCATCATCAAAATATGGACTATGAGGGCATGTTAGCAATAACACATAAAGCATAACAACCTGTTAGATTTTCAAAAGGAAGCTGGCTGACACACACCTATTCACACTATATTATCCCATATTATTACTTATTTAATGTTATTAACATTGTCAGTTGTGGTTTGATTAGGTTTAGACACAAAACTAACTGGAAATGTTTAGGCAAAAACATTAATTAGTTAGGTTTAGGTAAAAAAAACCACTTGGTTAGGTTAATACGTAACAACATGTTTGACTTTCAAAATAAAGCTGGCTGACAAACATTTATTTATCCAACATAATGACTTTTTGACTTTTATTAACATTATCATTTGAAATTTGATTAGGTTTAGACACAAAAGATAATCCGTCAGGTTTAGGCACAAAAATGAATTGGTTAGGGCTCAGCACACAGATTACTTGGTTAGGGTTAGGGACAAAAACAACATCATTTGTACAAAAAAATTGTAAGTGTAGGACTTCCAATCAGGCTGCTGTATCTGGCGCATTGTGAGGCAGAAACCAGTTGCAGTGGCAACCTATTTCAGTTTGTGCTTTTCCGTGTTCTCTCTTGTCAGCCTGCTTTTGTTCCCTTTTTGTTCCCTGCTTTTAGAATTCATCATCATTTGATTATAGCTTGCTCTTTTTTCTTTTCTTTTTTCCCCCCCTCTTTTCGATCTGCCTGGTGGTGTTGCGCATTTGGGTCATTTTATAATTAGTTTTTAAAACCACGTTTAGTCATTTAAAACATTTAGCAAGTGTTAAATTATATGTCCAGCGTTTTGTATGCTGGAGTCTAGAAATATGTAATTAAAAAGAAATAATGTTGTTTGTTTCACTCTAATGGACAAAAATAATGCAGAATGTTGGAGGTGCATTTGTGCTGTACATGCAGTAACGTAACTCTCAAACCATTGCAGGGTCTCATAATTAAAGATAATATGCATGTATTTGTATTCTTTGTTTGAGACCAAACAAAGGGTTAAAAGAAAAAAAACACGTGCTTGCTTATTATTCCCACATTTTGTTGTTTTCTCCTGCTATGAATGATGTATTTCTGTTATTCCCAATCAAATACAGGCGACACGGTGGTGTCGACACAATAAAAGGGCTTGATTGCTCATTATTAGAGTGCATTCAACTACTTGGATGCGGTCTATGTAATGGTAGCCTGCTTAAAGCAGAGTTAAATGGAATTATGGATGGAAGTGACAGAGGAAAACAAAGTGTTTATCGGCAGAATGCTTTTTATTATAGGTCATCACAATAAACAATGCACTGTCACTCCTGATATATTTACAATCTCTGTTAATGCTCGAATATTCCAACAGGAGAAACTAATGCTGTCACAGTCAGGAGAATATCTCTTATTACTGTGTTTATGCTTCATTCATACATCAATCATCTTAACCTTTTTCCAATAAGGACTGTCAAACAATGCTCAAAAAAATCCAAAAATGGAAATGCAGGCATTCAAATGTGTCACCCGTTATCGATTGGGCCTCAAACCAAAGCCATGGTATGTATGAAATTGACTTTTCAACTTACTTCCAGAATTACCAGGAAGCAGACAAAAGCTTATTAATTTGACACTGAATAAACGGAGCTTAATTATGCTCGATCGATGCTTCAAAAAAGACAAGTTCGAGGCGTCGCTGTGGCTTGCAGTCGCATAATACTTACAAAAGGAGGGTTAATTCGGGGAAAGAAAAAAAGCACGGCCGAATTGAGGGACGTTAACAAAGTTTAAGTTTTTATTCCAGCCTCTTAACAGTCAGAACCTCCTGTAAAAAGGAACAATTTGTCCTCCTTATCATCAGCTCACAGAGGTACACACCGAGGAAGAGAGGGAAAAAGAAGCAAAGAGAAAAATTCATGATGGTGGAACGATTTGTTCACGCAGGAGTATTCATCATGTCTCCTTTATTCACGAAAGGTAGCAATCACCAGTTAGACGGCGGCTTCGACCCTCTGAGGGAAAACAGAAGAGACCGCATGGAGAGGTTGGACGCCGCGGGGATGGTCGCCACATGACAAGTGCATGCACAAACATGGGGTGTGCGGCCGGACAATGAAGTCGGAGCTTGTCCTGCAGCTTTGTAGGCCCACCAATGGAGATTTGGATTGGAAGCGTCCAGGAGGGAGAAGGCGACTGGGGAAATGTTGTGAAGGTTGGCCTTATTGGGCGGGGGGGGGGTCTGTTTAAGGGTAAACACTTGCCAAGCCAAGCTGGTTTTGGTGGGTTGGGGGGGTCACACCACTCTGGGGTGAGGAAAATTTGGAAGCAGAGCTGTAGCGATGACGGCTCAAAAAAACTTGTGCGCTCAAATAAGCACATCAACAAGACTCGTGGGTTATGCTGAAATTTAAGGAAAACTTGGGGTGAGATTTCACCCAGAAATGTCCATTTAGTCTGGGTTTTTTGGAGGCTCAGCTTGAGAGCTGGGTGTCGCCACTGATTTTCCTGACACCAATACGATTCTGATTCGCAAGGCTGGGAATCAATTTGATTTCCTGCGCGGTTTCAGTTCGGTTGGGGATAATTCAGTTACGGCACCAATTTTGCTGGGCACACTGGGAAAGTCTGAGAGAACTGATGCTGTAAATTATACAAGGAACTCTCTAACCAGATGCATTATTAAGGATATTCATGTTTACCTTCAGAATTGAATAAATAGTTTCAGAGATTTGCGAATAAAATCTGCCCGTGGAGAAGTTAATGGAATATTGGTCTGGTATTTTAGCATCTTATTATTAAAAAACGCTGAAAGAACAAGAAAGTAATGAGATAATATCGAAGTCTCTGTTTGAAACAACCTTTACAGCCAGTTAAAAATAGGTTTCTGAGTGTGTTCGAATGCACCCTGAACACTGTGCTGTTGTTCTTCATACTTTGATGTACGAAGCAAGTCCTTGTCCAAGTCTGTGCTGCCTCTCTGGCTGTTGTGAGTCGATAAAAGTTAGATCTGAATTAGAAATCCGTTTTTTCCAAGCCCCAAGCTTCTTGAAAATGCAACCAAACTTCACTGCAAATTCCAATGAAGTTTGCTCATGTAAAACTGGTGATGACCTCTTCCTTTAGGAAACGCACGCATATACCCGTTTAGCGAATTCCACTGACACGCAGAGACTTCTACCACAAACGAGAAAACAAAAATAGCTTGCAAATGAATTCAAGCTCAGGCTGCGCTTTGCCCGTGCTTCACCTTGTTACAGGAGGCTTTCCGTGTATGAGTCACAGCGTGCTATCACATACCCATCCATCCATCCCTTTATACCCATTAATTTCTATACCTCACGATTGTTTCCTGCAGGTATCAAGGATCACATTCTTGCTTTCATGTAAAAAAAAAAAACCTTGAAGCTCGGGAAGGGAGAACGACAGAGAGCTGCATTTCCACGCGGTCACGGCGAGGTTATTTTGCTGTGAACCTCAAATGAACCAAACTAAAGGATTAAAAGCTCAAGGGTTCAAAAGGACTGCTCCGCAATTCATGGACCAGCTGAGCCGCAAGGTTGAAGAGAAAGCAGCCTAAAAACAAAAGTGGATGTAAAAAAGCTCAGGTACAAGAAGGATGAAGTGTTTTACATAGCGTATGAAAAAAGTAAAACTCCTCTTGTGGTGGAAACATGTCTGTGAAACAAGCTTGTAGCCTAATGGCTCACATGCTTTTACTTTGGTGACAATTCAAACCAAGATGATTTAATCTCAATCAAGTAACCACCAGTTTTAAAGTCAGAATGACCAAGCTTACCATTATCTTGATCCGTATTGGTTCAGTGATCTGACTCATCTCTATCCGTGTTATTGTGAATGTCGGAGATCCTGAACTGGCCAGTTTCAGTTTGATTGACACGTCATAATGAAATCGGAGCCAATTAAAGTTTCAAATGTAGCACTATATAGTAATTATTTTATTATGAATGCATTTCGCTCGTTGCGTAGGTTGTTTTTCCACCTAAGCACTTGCTTTTTGACTATATTATGGACATGAAGTTCGACTAAAAATTAAAATAAAGAACTATAACAAGTTTGTGCCTCCGTTCCTCTCAAGCTGTGGTATGTTCAGGTCACAAAATTACATTTGTTTTGGCCAGCTGCCTGGATATTTCCTCATAAAAATATGTGTTAAGTGTATTTTTCCATCAAAAAAATCCAGTGAGAAAAAATTATAAATAATTGAGTCTGTTCAAACTCCTATAGATTAATGCCAGAAGCACTTATAGATCTTCTGACTGTTTGGAAAACAAAATATGGCTGTAGCCTTTAAAAAATACCCAACATGTACTCCAATGGATCAACAACAGTTTTGAATTTACTTTGAGCAAGACTGTGATCTCATGAGGCTACGCAGCCAATGAAATCTATGTGTTTAAGGTCAAGGTTTGGGCTTTTGTTTAGTTGTTTCCCCAGTTTACATTGTTCGTTTTATCAGGCGCTGTGCCTTACTTTCCACTTCCTGCCTTAGCCTGTCCTCAGTTCCCTTTTTCTGCGATCACCCAATACACACACAGAGGCGGGAGGGTGAAAGAACAAAGTCTAAAATCCAAAGTGCAAACAGTAAAAGGCACCAAAAAAGAAAGTCCAAGAAAACGAAAGAGAAGTACAAAGTCTGACCATAATCCTCTTAGGGGGTTAGGGGACGTCCCCCCCAGTTAAGGACTGAACACAATCCCTACTGAGATACTGACATATTTCACTTGGGTGATCCTTAATGAAATACTTTCTTACTAAATCATGTGCATTGCATCTATGGAGAGGTTGGGTGAAAATTTGCAGTTATGACAAATGAATATGGTTAATGTACAACTCAGGTAGGCTAGAACATTGATGAGGGTCAGGGTTTTGGAACATGAATAGCAGGTTTGTGACAGGAAACAAACATTGGTCAAGACAGATATGTTATTATCCCATCAGCCTCGCATGCTCAACATGTCTGGTGTATGGTGATGATATCCCCCTGCCCTATTTACACCAATAAAACCTTAGTATAAAGTTATTGTTCGAGCATGTTTCATCATCATGTGAAGTGCGATACCACACTTCCCGACCTCGAACTGTAGCTCTCCTCTCAAGGACTGATGAATATTTATTCATTACCCACATTGGACTACACCTTTGCTTTTCATTCCACTCCATAAAGAGCTTACTATCCCTCCTGCGCTGACACCGAGCGTTAGACGTAAACTGCATGAATCGCTTTTTGTCCGATATAAACATAACCCGTGGGGGGGGGAATCCCGTGCTGATTTGCATGCAGAGACGTGTACCGGTGCACTAAGCATCTCATGAACTCGCACATAACAGCGAACAACTGTAAACCACGCTGGCAGCGCTGACCTTTAGGGAGCACAGAGAATCCAAAACGGAGGAGAACGAGGTATCGCATTAGCCGCGTCGCGCTATCCAATTGTACGTGACCCTGCCCGGCTGAACAAGCAGCAGAGCTTTTACTCCCTTCTACATGCACCTGAGACATTGTGTAGACAAAAAGACCTGCTCTAACAAGGCTTTAAGTGTTGTTGTTTTTCTTCTCCCCAATAGTCTTTGTTTTTCACAGTTCATAGTGAGCTTTGCATCCATTTCAGTCACATTCATTAGAAATCGAAGCTCCTCCAAAGCCCCACTCCCGACTGTTTTGTTGAAAGAAAGAATTAGAGACTGAGAACCCTTGTAAATTCTAATTATTATGTACAAAATATCCCACTAGAATGAAATGTAACCCTGGTTGAGAAGCACCTGCTATTTCACTTTCAACTCGGAGTCACAGATTTTGCATGCAAAAAAAATAAATTATCCTGTACCTGGACGAGGCTCCCTACATTTATTGCAATTTCCTCGCTAGTATAATCAAAAGGCTGCAAGTCAGCCAGAGGACGGGAAGGAGACTTGGAGCAATGTAACAGAGGAATAATAAAAAAACTCTCAGAAAGCTTGGTTTGGTTTGTGAGACTGGACCGAGAAAATGCTACATTTCATACTCATTCAAAAAACATTCTCAGGTTGACACTTAAAGGAATCATTTCTTATTTTTTGATTTAAAAACAAAGCTTTTGAAACAAAATCATTCCCAGTCAAAGATGAGAGAACATAAGAAGGTCATAACTGGAAAATTAATTGTTAATTGAACAGTAGTCCATGCTAATTTAACTGCAAACAAACAAACAATTCTGTATAAACCATTTATCAAGCCTTTGTTTATTGTTAAAGGTCCAAAATGTAAGAATTGTTATCTGTCAGATTCATACTACGAACAATTCAAGTAATTGCTAGTTGATGCTAGCCGTAGCTGCCTTTAGGCGAGTTAGCTCAGTTAGCTGTGCCGTTAGCTATTCAGAGTGGAAGCTCTGGGACTAGTGGAGTGCGACTGTTCGCACGGCTGAAGCACACCCTCCTAGTATGTGTCTTGGATGACTGGTCAGACCAGACAGTAAGTGAATCAGTCAGCCCGGAAAAAAAACTCCAAGCGGCACCTGCCTCCGTCAAAAGTCGACAGCAGCAATGCGGCTGAAGTTGTCCCACTTTGGATTCCCCCCCCTCCACTTCATGTCATGTTTGACACAGATTTGATAGCTTTTAATGAGTGTGAAGAGCAAAAAGCTGCGTGGTGTCACATTTTATTTGCACCACATGGATATGCAGTTGAAAGAAAAAGAAAAAAAAGAAAAAAAAAAAAAGATCCCAAGGCCTCTGACCTACATGCAAGTTGTATTCAAACACTGGCCAGAATTCATCAGCGTTGCCATGACGATGCGGGAAATCTTACTGCAATGTATATCATTCACATGAGACAAGTGTCACATTTTCAGAGCCCACAGCGGCTTGGCTTCATTCCCAGAACTTGGTCTCTCGGCGCAGAGGTGGAAATAAGGGAGTGCAGTCAAGACAGGACCTATTGTCTTTGAAGCCCGTCTCTTTCTTACCACGCCATGTAGGTGGACATAATAAACTGAAGGATGTCGGGTTGTTCCAGCACTGACGAGCATTTTTTTAATGCGTGAAGATTCACTGTATAAAAGTTGCATTTTTCAAGGCACATGTTTTAAAAGATATCTCTGAAGGACATAAATGTATGGTGTAAAAACCAATATACATACCATTGTTTTATCATTTTTATTGTGCTTTTTATGTCTCAGCATTTCTTTTAGGTCAAATGAATCTCACTTGAGTAAGTTCACAACTATGGAAGTAGTTGGACAGATCCTATTAAATGAAGCTGGATCAACCCTATGAGTTGAGTTAGCACATCTAGCCTACATTAAGCTGCTTAAAGGGACAATCACCCCAAAATAAAAAGGACGATTTGTTCTCTTTAACCTGCAGTGCTGCTAATCCTTTTAGATTGTTCTGGTGTGAGTTGCCAGGTTTTGGAGATATTGGCCAAAGAGATGTCTATTTTCTCGCCTACAAGATGGAACTAGATGGCAATCGGCGTGTGGCCCATTGAGCTTGAGCATTGGAGACTAGAAACTAGTTCCTACATGAAACTGCTCACAACAAGTTCTGTTGGTTAGCGCTTTATGCGCCACGAGCCAAGTGCCTCTTGGTTCCATTATATTTGAGAGAAAGCAGGCAACTCCAACACTCGGCAACTCACAGCGAAACAATCCAGATAGATAAAAAGCACTAGAGAGAAGAGGAAAGGTTGGGGATGAACTTTTCTTATAAGCTGCTTAATGCTGAAAGAAATCCATTGAATCCTGTTGATATACTTCAAATGATTTCACCTTGCACACAAGATATTCAGGGTTAATTAATATCGCGTTAATTTCCATGCCATGCTGTATACAGTATAAAAATTGTACAAGGCTAACATAGTCAATGGTAAATGTAAAAGGCCTGCAGCGGAGTAAACCGCGTGTAAATCTGGTTTCTTTCCACTCCGCTCAGCTGTTTTTGCCCCTGACAGGAGACTTGTGTTTGCGTGCGGAGGAAACAAATGTACAATATTCACCGAAGGAGACAGAAACACAAACACCCACGAGAAGCGCGGACGATCTAACACCGTCCCCCCCTGACCCTGTCGCTTCTGGGATGACAAATCGTCCACACGGCGGCGAGTCACGTGACCCCCCCCCCCCGTCTGCATCGGCGAGGCAGCGCTCACTGACAGGCCGTCCACAAACACTGACAACACGGATGTCATATCTTATTGACCAACAGTCCATGCTGGCATTTGGCTGTCTGTTTGCGTGTGTGTGTGTGTGTGTTTGAGAGAGCGGGAAAAAGACAGAATGACCTCCACTCATGCAGAACTATCAAAGGTGGCACTCAGCAATCAACAAACACGACTGACTTCATTTGGGGTTTAAAAAAAAAAAAAGAAAAAAAGAAGGGGATATCCGCGGCAGATTCAGACAGATGTGTATGAAATACGTTTGCTGTCGTTCCCGCAAAAGCACAACACTTAACCACTCTTCCCCTATCGCTAAATCACGGCCTCTCCCTGTACAAGCTGGGATTTACGCATTCAGAGAAAAAATAAATGGGACCACGTAGCATTAACAACAGATTTTATGCTCCGGGGGAAATTTCCGAAGCAGTTATCATCAGATGCGCAGTAAAACAAACTTCATATAAATTACGACACCGGACGATTTTTTTGCACATGAGGAAGTGCTTTTTCATTCCTCGGAGAACCAACCAGAGGAGCCATAAAGAGAAAGCAATATGCTTTGACTCGAGCATGGAAATCTTTTTTTTTTTTTTTTTTTTAACGGCGTGTGTGCACCTCCTGGATTAAAAAAAAAAAAAAAAAAAAAAGCAAACACTTGGAACTAAAGGCTAAATCAAATATGCTGTGACTTGTGACTTGGAAGAAATCAGTCCTGGAGCAGCTGCTCTCGACTCCGGGAAACAAAACGGATCAAAATAGTGTCTCTTTGATCTTCTCGCACTTGAACGCATCGCACCAGCGAGCATCGGGTGACCCGTCTGAGAGACGGCTGGTGTGTGAGCACCCTTTTAAAAAAAAGGTGAGCTCACGATGGAAAACTTTTCAGGGAATTGCAATAAGCACACGGGATCATGAGCTCATGAAGCGAACTGACAAAGAGCGCCAGAAAAATAAAGAGCAAGACATGATTTCCTGTCTTGTTTAGCACAATAACTTTAATCCGACGAGCCGAGGGCATGGCTTTGGTGAGGGGGGGGAAGAAAACAAGGACAAATTTAGAAATTAGAAACAAAAAAAAAAAAGCCAAACTGAGCAGAGCCTGAGAGGGGAAAAAAAAGAAAAGGAAAGGAGGTATTAAGGAACGTGGTGAATGTTTGTACCTCAAGCATCTTCAAGTTGGAAGCTACAGTGAATTATTTGAAAGTGAAAAAGGCTTCACTGACGGAGAATGTGAAGTTTTCATCAGCAGCATGCCCGTGGCTCACAATAGGGCGCTGCTATTCTTTGCGAGCTCCAGGTTGGATGTTTTTCTTCCCTCTGGCCCCGGGTCCTGTCGCTGTACAAGTCGTTCACTTATTGATTTCAGAGGACAATTTACCCAGAATTTATAGAGCAACAAAACAAGACAAACAAACAGTGAACCCTCTCCGCCCTACTCCAAGAAAGAGCGTCATGGAACGATGTTTAGTTCTGTTATTAAAAACTTTTTCATTACGCTTTAAAAAGAGGAAATAAATTGCTCTCTAATGCAATCATGTCGCGCCACTTATCTCGTCGGTTCAACTACAACAAAATTTGGGAAATGGGATTAGCATAATAGAATGCCGATTAGCATAATGGAATAGCGTGCATGTTTTAAGAAATGGCGTGCGCAGGCTGTCCCTGGCAATGCTGGCTGGCGTATTGGATTCTGTCGGAGGGGAAACGGAGAAGAGAGTGGGCCGAGTTTGAGCTTAAACCGCACCTTGGAACACGGGGCGGAAAATTTAACTGACACAATCTACATGTGTAATGTAATTTTGAGATTATTTGGGCAGTGTGTCCTAAAAACTGGAAATTTGAGACTTTCAGCCACAAAAATGAGGACATGAAACTTGACTTAGACTGAGGCTGGACTCAGACTACAGATTTTCTTCACTTACACACACAATCAGATTTGGAAGATAATGTCGAATTTTGGATTACTCACTGGGAGGCACTTGCAAACACAATGCTGACTGGTTTCCTTAGGTTAAATGTTCTATTCTCATCACGATGCTGTGCTTGTGATCTGGTTAGGTTTAGGGAAGAAAAAACACTTGGTTTGGGTTAGGAAAATATTTGGCTGTTTGGCTTAAACTACCTCTTTTAGACACCGCATAAATGGCAAAAAATGTCCCAAGAGTCTCATTAAAAACTCCCGGTTTTGATGCAACAAACATGACCCCCTGTCCCAATTTCCCATGGAGAATATCCGGTTCTGGTCGCTCCAAACATGGCTTGGAATTGTCGAAAAGTTCTTCTTAAAACCATGCACCCGTGCCACGTTTACAAATGTTGAAACTGGCGAATCAAGTGAAAAAAGTTGACCGTCCGAGTCTAAAATAATCCAAGACTTCCACTAACCAATCCAGCTAACTTCTTGCTAAATTGAAAGTTGGTACAATTATTTAATCGTTCAACTTTTCTCGACTTTCCAAATGATATTAGACCAAAATGGGTCAAATTTTGTCTAATTCCCAACTCATCCTTATGTTGGTCGGTCGGGCTGGCCATCAACCCAAAACGTCTGTATTAATTGGGCTGATTGGGGATAAATTAGCCTCAAACTTGTGTAGTCTGAGTCCAGCTTTGCTTGCGACTTTGAAGCAAAAACATTTAAAGGTACAAGTAGTAAGACACTTGATTGTCAAGGCTTATTCACGATTTTGTCAGATGCTGACCTACCAACCCAAAGCGTCAGTATTTGTTGAGATGGGAATTTGACTCAACAATCAACTAAACTGGACCTTAAAGCCTTAAATCATGGTTAAAAAAACAAACAAATCCATCCTGAATTAGCTCATAAATTTCAGTGTGGCAGCTGACAACTGACCAACATCGCCATCCCTAGAGCTGTGATGTTAGTGTGGTTCAAACTAACTGAGTAAGACGGCATTAGTCAGGTCTTGCTTGGCCTCACAATTGAACATCTTATTATTGATCAAATGCTTGGAAAGGATTTGTCTCAGCTATGTCAAAAAAACACTATAATCACAGCTTTAAAAAGGAGTGAGTGCAAACGCCGTGTCATTTTAATGAGCATGCAAAGACCTGATTTGGCTTGCAACTCAATTTCGACTTGTGCCCAAACTTGCCTTCAAGAGCTCGACACTTGATTTGAACTCGCCCCAAATGACTAAGAAGTAGCTCTGCTATTTTTACAGTAAATGAGCTATTTTGTAGTCTCACCCATGGCAATTCTGCGGAAATCCAAGCCGAGAGCTTAGTTTCTCTGTTTGAGAAAAGAGATTTTTGGAAAGCACTGTTCATATTGATAAATATTAATCCTGCTATTACGGATAACACACGAATCGTGTTGTGGGGGGATTTTCAATTGAACTTGGACCAATTACACCTCCCCGAACAAATCAAACCAAATGCTTGCTTTGGAGAAATTGCGAAAATGGCCTCGGAAATGCCCAGATGGGAGCCGTGAAGCAGCAGTCAAAGCGGCGCTTGTAAAAAAAAACTGACCCCTAGGTGAGAGGAAATAATAGGATATGAAAACAAAATGAATGGCTCATTAAAGTTCATTGTGGGGGTTTTTAAATTTCGGGGGAAGAGGATCTGACACGGAGAAGTTAGTAGCCTGCTAGCCTGGAGGTGCTGCTGTATCTTTTATAAGATGTGCCGTTTGGTGGATGCTCATTCTCAGAGCGAGAAAGAAACCATCGTTACAAGGTGCTTAAAAATCAAAATACAACCGTATTTACCCTCTTTATTTGTTCTGAAACCCACATCTTATTGACCTTTTCTCATGTTCGAGCACATATCTAATGGGCTGTAGTTTTTAATGGAGATATCATACACCGGCTCTGACAGACACCTACAAAGATAGATGTTTGTCTAGCCTGTGCGCAAAACATACTCTGATTCCTGGAGGTGTGTTTTCCCAAATATGCTCATCTCTTTCTTCTATACCATCTGCTTACCTGAGCTGAACATGTGTTCATTTGCATTTCCAATACATCATAAAAGAAGAAGAAGAAGATGCCTGAGACACGCATATGCTCCCCCTCGCTTTCACCCCTCTCTCACACAAACGCACCCACTGTGAAGGAACCTTGTTATCTGCACAGTGCATGTTCTCATTGCATATCCGATACATCATTTCCCCCCTCGCACGGAAAAAAAAACAAGATGCCCCATGCCCTACTTCATAAAGTGAAGTCAGGGCAGCTTTTACTTGAGGGCGCATGAGTCAGTACTGACTAAGACATGGCACTCTTCATAGACCCACCCACGCTCTCTAAGCCAATAATCACGCCGACGCTGCCTGACGCTGTGCGGAATAAAAAAAGAAAGCAAACAAAATATATCCATTCTGTGCCTTTTATATTAATTGATAGCTACAGGTGAATTAAAACACAACAGCTGGCACTGTTCCATATATGCACAGGGTTTTTGCAGGAAGCATAACAAATGGTAATTTAAACGGGCGATGGGAAAATCAATACAATTGTTTTAGGCTGTCACTTGGGGAGCATCATACGGGGGGCTCACAAGATTCCACGCAACAGTGTTTTACCTTCTTATCCTCAGACAAAGCTCAGCAGCTGTGTCCTACTTCATGGGCAAAAGGGTGATGTTTACTTAGGAGTATGTGAATCATTATAATCCTCTGTAATGTTCAGTGCAGGTCCACTACCAATTAAGCTGTTTATTATAACTATATGGAAAGGTTAGCTTGTTAGTTTATTCATTTTTAACATTATATACAATAACACAGCATTATTTAATGACTGTAATGGTATTCTAGTGGTTTACCCCAAGGGATAGCAATGTTGTTGTGCGAGTGAGTCCATGACTTTGGCCCAAACTGCAATATCCCATTCGTTATTGGATTGATTGCTATGCAATGTTGTACCAAGACCTAAACAGGTGCCCAGAGGATGAACCCTAATGATTTTGATCTCTGGCGTTTAATTTCGCACCAATTTTTCACCTATCAAATGACATATATTTCAACATCTATGACCAAAAGTCTGATGCATGGTTCTAAGATGATGCATCTTTGGAGGCCCACCTTCCTTTTTTTTCTCCTAGCGCTACCATCAATAACAGGTTGTGGTTTTAGGGAAGATGTTACCATGAATATCAAGATATTTACATTTGTTTCGGGATGAATTATGAGAAGTGACTTGAACTTGCATTCCATAGCCTGAATCTCAGTTTTGACTGAATTTGTGCACAACTACTGAAGACTGTAAGCCCTCTAACATTAGCAGACAACCTCATTTTTGTGTCTATAGCCATTGGTGATCTGGGGACTTCTGATCTGCTCCATATTTTGTACAAATCGAGTTTGAGGGCATGACAGTGTCACAACCAATCTTTGTGTGTTAAATGTACATTAGTACAGTTGCCGCTCATGTTGCATATCACTCAATGTTTGACGATCAAAGTGGGGCCATTTTAATTGAAGTTGGAAACTCGTACATGTATCTGTCAAACATATTTAATACATGAAAAAGAGTATGAATGGATGAACTATATATAAAAAATTGGGATTTATTATGCTCAGGAAGTGCAGACAGCCTACAGACATGAAAGGCCAACTCGATCAGTGACACAGATCAGTGGTTAGAGGGCCATGACGGCAACTGTCACCGTAATATTATGGAAATGATACAACTTGACATTAAGCTTCAGTATGTGACACTGGTGTGCCTTTCCACTCATTTACCACATCATTAACTTTCACTTAAAGTCTCAGACGCCATACATAGAACTTGCTGTTAAGAATAATTTGTGATCCTTGAAATCAGGGAATCCGCACTTCCAGAGGTGGCAATATTTTATGTGCGGAGAAAAAGCGGTGCGGTTTTGGATGAAGTTCAAAGACAGATGCACTCGTTTAGCTGCAGGCATATACAAGGAATAGTTTTCAAAGATTCATCCTCTTTCACACAGCATGCAGTCTGAAAGCAGATCCATATTCTTGGTTGAGAGACAGTAGTAATCAATATCCATTTCACTTACTTCCAGTTTTTCTCCCACATATACAAAAAAAAGTCAAATTATCAGAGATAAAGTTAACGTTGAGGGCAACACTAGGTTCTACTCAATAGGCGATGTTCATTTTTAACAAGGGGCGCTGGCCCTCGCCCTATGAATGAGCTTCTCTGATGCCAATTTGGATGATTACGTTTGCACATATGGTTAGTCAAACAACACTCAAAAGGCTTTTGAGGGATAAAAAAAAAAAAAAAAAAAACTGAAATGTAAACCTGTACCAAAAGTCTTAATGATGGACAAAAGTTTTGACATCATGAGAAACATGAGGTCACTTTTGGTTTTGCTGCAGATTCAGACAAAAAAATTGACTCAGAGTCCAAAGAACATCGGAAATACTAAATGACGCAGCGTGTCTCTATGATCCAGTCACTCTACTTAGACTGCATGCTGCCACATTTCACTTTGAAAGGTGCATTGAGTAAGTAATTCATACTCAAAACAAATAGGGGCAAAACATCATGACGAACTGCTACCTGCTGCCAACTGTTAGCTAGTCCCATATAGAAGTGCAGCTAGCAGTCTGGACCGGAAGCTTGGCTTACCAGGGTTACTGCTGGTGTTAACATCGCTAACACAGGAGCTCTGGACTGGGATGGGTCAGGGCTAACTTGTTAGCATGCTAACCTCAGCAGATACCTCTGCAACACAATACATAAACTAAAAATGTGACTTCAAGCCTCTTATTTCTTAAGAACCTGCTGCTAATTTAACTTAACATTGATTGTTTTCAACTAAAATTCTTACATGCTGCACCTTTAAAGAATACTATAGATCATAGACAGATCTGACAGAAGGGCAGAACAGAGAGATAATCAAAAATCTGTCAACTAATTTGGCGTCACGGACAGTGCGATGGATTTATCACTATGCAGCACAGCTGGGTGACTGGTCTATCAGAGCCATGGTCATGGCCAATGATCGGAATGTTTACCAACCTCGAATAATTTCATTCCTGCTCAATTTGCCTACTATTTCTACTGTAACTGCAGTGTAGGTGTAATGGTGGGATTACAAAATAATAATAATAACAATAAGGCCCTCATTTGAAACAAATTAATTCTCATCTGGTCTCACTTTTCTCCTCTGGTAAGAACATTATAACAGCCTTGTGCGAACACCACTTCACATGTAAAAGCCATTCACCTTGGATAATCCATATATAATACATGCTTATATGAGCTCCGACAGCCATGCAGTACTTCACAAGGCAGTGTCAAGGTAGCTGTTACCCCGGGGCATGTGAATCACCATTAAGTAAGACATTGCACACAGCGTCCAGGCCCACCCACTCTGTCTCAGCCATATGTACATCAACGGCACTGTCCAGCACCGCAAAGGGCCTTTAATAAATATACAAGCGGAGGCAGTGCATCAAGTTGACAGGACATCGCCTGTGCTGTCCATGGAAAAAAAAAAAAAAAAAAAAAGAATTAATGATTCATGATTCCCAATTATGTTTTAATTCAAAACGGAGATTAGTGCCTAGTATGGGGGCAGCCGGCGCGGCGGTGGGGGTGGGCAGAGCGGTTTGGCAGGCGCGGAGACAAGACATCTGTCTGTAACACCGGGCCAAGAGAGAGAACGATGGGTGACAACGAGGCCGCCGGCCGTGGCGCACGGGAGAACAGAGACACAGCTATGAATGTATGCACGGATCCCGCCATCTTTTAATTTTTTATAAATCACGGCCCATTACTGGAGAAACTAATTTCATGCAGACCACACCGGGTGGAGTGCATTTTTTATGTAGCTAAAATCAGTCAAAAATCAATGGGAAAACCTTTTCCTTTTTTTTTTTTTTTCCCCCTTCATTTTAAACGGACTACAAAAGGGCTGGAACATGGATCGCAGAGTCTGTGTGTGTGTGTGTGTGTGTCTGTGCGCAAGAGAGGTAAAAGGATTCCTTTTGCCAATTTGTTTCTTGGCAGTATTCTCCGAATCGCTCAATACAATCTCTCTAAAAGTTTTCATTTATCAATTGTTTGCACTCCGCCTCCTCCACCCCCCCACCCCCACCCCCCTCCAAGGGCCTTCGGTACAAGAGAGCCGCAGCCTCGCCGAAATCCTTCATTCATTAATGAAAGGCATCCATTACTGTCAAACGGCGACGGAGTTAATGTAAATAAATGAATTCTCCAACCCACTTAACTGTGGTTTATTATGAGCGAGCAAGGCATAATTGTGTTTCTGATCAGTTCAGATAAATTCAGACGCACAGTACCTCCACCCCCAATGCCACTTCTCATTTGCATGCCAAGGTCTGCAAACTAAAGGGGGGGGGATATATCACATGGCTTATTACCAAGGCTTCAGCTAATGACACTGGAATACGAGTAGATATATTAAAAAGGCAAAATGTGGTATTGCTTCGCTTTGTACCAGGAAGCCTGTTAAGTGAGTCAGTCTCCGCTGCTTCTGCCGTTCATAGGTTGTGAAAAAAAATGTCAGTTATAATCATAAGAAACTCATCTGCTTTGGGGTGTTTTAATCCAAGCCAACCTATAACTCTAAGTAAAATGATGCAGTTTTCAGTTTCAGCGCCTGCAACCTCCATCCCCTCCACCCCCGACGCGAGGCAAATGGCATTTCGGTAAATGCGGGCCTTTTCCGAAAGGATAAAGTAAGTGGCGTCTTAATAGAAAAGAGATGCAATTCGACTCAAAGCGCTGTGTCATTAGCCACATACGTATTTACTGTGAGCCGCTCCAGTGGGAACCGAGCCCAGAACCTGTCAGCTTTTTACGCACCGAGCGGCCGAAGATCACAATTTGTTGACGCCGTTCCCAAGCTGCTCCGCGTATGCTTTAAGTCCCCTCGACTTATATGAGAGCAGGTGTGTCGCTGGTAAATAAAAAAAGCCACTCAGCGTAATAGACCTTCACGCATTAATCATCCGCATGCTCACGGTGCTCCCCCTCGCCACGACGCTGACCCCACCGAAGGCGTAGAGGTACGAGCGGTGAAGAGCGGCTTGATGAGCGTGATCGAATCGAGGTAATAGACGTCTTTGATTCTCAAACTCCTCTGAAGCGGGCGGCGAAGACGACACCGCCAACGCTGAATTATGGAATCCCTTGTGGGAACACAGAGTCTCGTCTCCCACATGCAGCCTCAAAAAACACTTGTGCGAGCTCTGCCAAGGCACGTAGCGGTTGTGTGAATGTTGTTAAACTCTGCCTGCCGCTGCCACAGTTCTATTTTCCGACACTGACCGTAAATGTGGTTTAATTATTGCATGTTGCCAACTGCTGGCCGCGCTGATGTCACACACACACACACAAATCCTTTTTGTCCCAGAGTAGTTTTGTGTGTGAAGACAAAGCTGTCTCACTAAATCATTTTTAGTGCAGTGCAGAGGCTCAGGCATAAGCACTATTAGGTAGACATATTGTGACTCTCCTTGCACAGGGATGCACTCAGGCCCCGGTCGTTAGACGTGACATTTTTTAGCTGCGAAATGTTGACACACTTAGGTGCCACATGCGAGCCTCGATCAGAGGAGGCGCCGCGATGTGTGTTATTATTCTTTGCAGTCGCTGTTTAATGGGTGTCTGGTATTTGGCTCTGCCCAGGGGAGCGCAAAGGGAAAGGTGTTGCACAAGGAATGTCAGTTCCTGGAAAACACCATTAGTCAAGGTTCAGGAGCAGACTGCCAGGTAAACATTTGGGTATTTTTATGCTCATATTATAAACTCATATTCATCTCTTATGGAATTAGATTTGTGTCAAAAGAAACAAACAAAACTTCTTAAATCTTAAACAAAAACAGATATTTGAGAGAACATAAAACTCATTTCAAAAATAAAACTTAGAACTTGCAATCAAATAATTTGTCAAATAGTGTAAAATATTGGTCTTCTACTCTTCTAATAAGCATTATTTTGTTTATGGTTCCCTCTGCTGGTCTCTCTCCGCTCAGACTTTTGCGCTGACTCTCTCTCCGCAGCTCTGTCTCGTTTGCGCTCCCTGACTTTTTGTTTGCATTTTTGGCACAAACCTCTCGGGTGGGCAGGCCTTTTCAGCAGAGCGTCCCCATTGGCTAATTAGCTGTTGACTGACACAGCTCAGTACCTATGTGCAGGAAGCTAGCGCACTAAACGACCCTGGCTTTAAAACGGAGAGAAGAAGATGACGACGACGACAATGAAGAGCAACAGCAACAACCCACAACAAGAAAAACTCATGAAATGTATGTAGTCATGACATATATTGTTCTTCAAATAGTTAACAATTAAGCCCTTTTAAAACAATTGTTTATCGTAAAGTGTAACTGGTTAGCTTATATAATATGATATAATATAATATAATATAATCTATAAATCTTATATAATATAAGAATATAATGATTTTTGTTTTACACCAGAATCACTGGCAAGGTGATTCCTTCATGTATAGATAAACACTTTACAGCCCATGTATACAACAAACACTATACAACCACTTTCCTCAGTAAAGTCTGACTAAAATGCAAAAAAAAAAGTGAGCATAACATTCAGATGATGAAACAAACTTTTTCTAAAAAAAGGGGCTGTGGACCCTGCAATGGGTGCAACATGCACTGATCACACAGGTGGCTGCACCTAAACTGCTGGCAGAGACAGCCGCTGGAAAAGCTGACAGTCATCATCACTGTAGTATACAGTGTGGTATTTCATTCCATTGCACTGTTGTACTGCTGCTACTGGGGGTCCTGCTCGGGCCCTGACGCTCAGCAGAGGCCTGGATCGCAAAAGTTACACAGATCCAACAAAATATATTGCATGATACTGCTCAAACAGTAATCATTGTACAAACCTGTATTTTGAACACCCCACCCCACCATTGAGCTATATAGTTTCGGGCTTGTTGTGGATCCAAGACAAGCTGACAGAAGGGAGCAGAGAGAAAAAAGTGGAGATGCAAAAAAGAAAAGTCTACTAATTCAGCACCATGGACAGCACCGTGGATTTACCAGCACACAGCAGAGTGAGGCTGCTGATATTCTACCTTGTGCACACAGTCAAAGTATTGACTGTATATATGCATTTTATCTTTAAATATGCATGTGAGGAATTGAATTAAATGTGCACATATTTGCATAAATGTTCAGAGCAGTCATCTAAATGTGTATGTTGGACCTGTTTGTCCACTTGTCCGGCAAAAAAAAGACATGTTGTGGAAGCAAAATGTCCCAAAATCTCAAAATTGACCAGTGCATGAAAAATTGTGTTTCCACCTGTACCATCTCCCCTGAATGTTAAATGTATTTATTAGTGCCAGTGCTGAAGCAAAATATGTTTTATGCCAGAGTGCCAGCGTGACCCGAGTCAATCACGCTTGTTTGTTATTTTCACCCTGCTGCGTGGCATTCATTTGCACACACTCGCGACTTGGAACTGCCCAGCAAATCGTTTTTTTTCCCATTGTTGGCCACTGCTCATCTGTAATGGACCATGAGGGGGTGCTCCAGTGTTTTGCTGATGGGCGCCAGCACAATTGTTAAGTATCGCTCATTCATTTCCCCGAGCCAGATCAGGTTTAGATTTAGAAAAAAAAAAAAAATAGTGTGCTTGATATCCAACGTAGCTGAACGTTGAATAAACAAAAAAGCGATTTAACTGCAAATAAGCAATTCCAGAGGCCCCGGGGACCTTTAGAATATGCACGTTTATGGTTGGAATTATTCTCTGCTGTGGAAATGTCCCGATCCTATTCATTCAAGTCCCACCGAATCCATACATGATCTTCACTGTCTCACTGTGTTTTTAATGCACAACAATGCCCGTGGCAGGGATCAAGTACATTTACAAGATTTGTGTTTGTTCTTCGTGCGTGCCACAAGTACACAACTTTGCCCCTTTTTGCATTTGAAGGGGTGCGAGCGAAGCACGCCGAGCCCATTGTGGGAATACGCGTATAATGAATCAGGAAGAAAACAATGAGCGTTCAGAGGTCGTGTGGTATCTGAGTGTCTTTTCAATCATCGCCACCCACGACGACTCTGAGGTGAAATTCCCGAGGCGGGAACCCTCTCTCCCCGTTTGTCAGACAGTCTCCAGATATTGTATTTGACATTCTGTACAAGTCAGCTCAAGAGTGTTGTTTGTGAAAGCATGTACATGTGCTTGTGGTTATAAAGGAACAAAACAATTCAACCTTGAATTCCTTTGCACTGCTGTTCGGTGCTGCTGTCTGATGAGATGCTGTGCCCAATTTCCCTCACACTGCCTTGTCGACTTCTAAATCAGTGATTACCTGCGTCTCCCCGAGTGACCTGCAGCCATCCTTGTACCCGGCATGCTTTGCTGCGTATCCAGAGCTTCAAATGCGTTCAGGAAATCATCTCCCAGGACAGTTTTTTTTTCCACAACCTGCAGCTGGCAGATCACAACATTGAAAGTTAAAATGATTTCCGTGGATGCCTCATTTAAATGTGTATATGAGTGCAGAATGGGCAGTTACATCATGAATATGCAGCGTTTTTCAGCTGCAGAGGGAAGTAGAATGATGATACTTTCCTCGAAAGATATATCAATTAAAATCATGACCTAAGGTGCATTCAGGTTAACACATTTTCGAAGCGGCACGGTTGTATGCAAAGTCAGACAGGACTGTAGACAGATCTCGTGTTGCGAGCTAGCTTACAGCTAACATACAGCTGGTATGTTGGCTGGGGAGATAAAAAAAAAAAAAAAATGTGACCAATATTTGTTTCACAATTGGGGTTACACAAGAATTTAAAAAGGTTCTATACAGGATTTAAAACGATAAAAATGTGCAGCAAAAGCAGTTTACTCCAGCGGAATCACCAGAATCAGTAGACTAGCTAACTTGATTGTAGCGCGATACCAGCTCTGATACCATGGTATCAAAAGTAAAGATTACAGTACCATGTACATTTTTGTGTATTGAATTCTACCATTTAAGTACTAAAAGTATATACAGTACAGCAAAATGTCCGAGACCACTATTGCTATACCTTTACAATACAATATTTAATTACAAATGATATGAGCTTAACATTTCGTCCATTCATACTGGCATAACGTGAGTCATCAGCTTGTGGAGTCCGTGCCAGCTCGAGTGCACGCTGCCACAAAAGCAAAAGGGGGAGATGCCGAAGATATTGTCATTTCTAATGAATAGAAAAAAAAGATTATTCTTCTGTTTTCATTAATTGAATCATTTAATCATTTTAAATGCTAATAGTTATAATGATGAAACCTTGATATTTTCTGAGGTGGCTATTGTTTCTGAAATAGTCATATCACTGGAACCCTGTTTCCTATCTGCACAAACTTTTGACCAATAACAAGCTGTGTCGTCAGTGCTAAAATTTGGCAAATGATTGATGGTAGCCATGGATTTGCTATTCTCAAGTAAGGCTTTATCTTGGTAAGGGTGAGGCCAAAATGGGGTATCAGCTCATAGGCCGTCTTCTCCATCTAAATCAAAAATATAAAATGTGTGTAGACAGATATGACACCGTCAGTGGCACAAATATGTGAACTTATTTTCCTGTTTGTAGTTTTTCAAGCAATTGCAAGCTAGCATGCTCAGAGACCTTTCATTGCCCCTTCAAAAATCTCTCATATAAATTGAAATTATGTTCAAACTTGAGAGTAAGAAAATGGCCCAGTACGGAGGAAAAGGAGGAAGGAGAGCTGCTGCGAATGACTAAACACAAGCACGTTCCAGCTAGGTTAGTGCGTTAGCGGTTAGCCCGCTGGCTAAAGTAGTTCATCAACTAGCACCATTGCGTCAACGAGCTTCTACATCCGAATATTTCAGGGCACGGACTCATTTCCCTGTGCCATTTTGTGCCGCCTTAAGCTGGTTTATTCTATGAGTGTTTCTCTGCCGCGACATGAAACTCGCTTGCCTTACCCGAGCTACACTCAGAAGCTCAAAAACTTTGAGGGTCATTTGCAGCGTTACAAACATAACAGAGAGCATGCCCCTTCCATTTGAACATCCCCATCCCTGAGCACAGCCTTAATTTCAGCTGCCAGCTGTTGAGCAGACATCAAACACTTTGCTCTCCAAAAAAAAAAAGGAGAAGGAAAACATGACACTGTGTAAATTATTTTTTTGGAGGAAGATATCCTTTTTTTTTTTTTTTTTTTTTAAAACCATGACTGGAAAAATACAGGACATGTTGGAACCCTGGTATTATTGTGTCTTATTGAGTCTGCAGTTGGAGAAGAAATTGGTACTCCTGCTGCGGCGGGTTTCTGTCTGCTGAATGTTTGTGCAAACTGTTGAATCCAGCAAAATTCATTAAATTGAAGGATATCAAACTACGGAAGCCCTGAGAGGCTTTTCTATTTTTCTTCTGATCTAACTGTGTTTATTACTTAAGAACTGGTGTTTTTCATGTTTTTTTTTTTTACAGATGAATAAAAAAGGAACTGTGAGATAATCCAGGCAGAACTTCCTTTCACCAATTCTCAAGTCAAAAACACAGGAGAGAAAACAATTAACATCAGACTTCCCTTCCCTTCCCTGCTACATTCTTACAGTGTTTCCCACAGAATCAGACTTTAATTGTGGTGGTGGCTGTCCAGCTGGGGTGCCGTAGAGCATTGGCACTCGAGACTTCTGCTGACTGAGTCAGCTAACTTTCGGTTTGGCAGCGAGCTAACTTGGATGGGGATAAAATTTAATCTTCTAGATTCTCCAAATATTATTGGACCAAATTGCCCAAATTCTGACTGTAAAACAAGTCATTTCGCAGGGGTTGCAAGGCACTTATTACCATTTTACAGACTTATCTTTAACAATGTTAGCTTTTTGGGAAAAAAGTAATGTAATTACGCGGCTTGGCCACGACAAAAAATTGGCTTCAAGGCCTGGCACTCTTTGTGGGGGCTTGATCTCGACGATGAGGCCGGCCGTCTTCTCTGCAGAAGAAGTTATGGTCAAGCCAACTGTGTTAAACAGTCCTCCTCCTCTTCTTCATTGGTTTTACCTGCAGGCTAAAAACCACACTGCCATCCACTGTATCGGAGTATATAACATCATGCTATGCACTGACAGGTGTGCTGTCTTGAGTGAGTTAGAACAGGATGCGCAGCTCCAAAAATATAAAATGTTGATATTGTGGCAGACCGCCACAAATAAATTCATGTGTGGGAAACACTGTATTATGCATTATCATTGGTATGAGTGTGTGTGTACCGTGTGGACGTGTTGGAGGTTTCTCTTACTGATTTATGCCGGGGAGACGTTTCACGCCGTGGAGGAGAGGTTTGCACACAGTCCCCTCATCTGTAACGAGAGCCTTTGTATCAACACACGCTCGGTTTTGGCTCACAAGCAGAAGAACAGAAAAAACGGCGAGCTTATCGGCGTAATTGGTCACCGAGAACGCTGGCAGTACTTTGGACGTGTTTTGTTTTTTTTGTTGTTGTTGGGTTTTTTTTCTGTCTTTCTTTAATTTCCTGTTTTGAAATGATATTCTTGTATTCAAAAGACAATAACATTTAGCAAGATACGGTAGCTGCTGAATATGTATGGGGGGAGAAAAATTGTAAACAGCATCAATAAGGGCGACTGTTGGAGGCAATAACATAAATACAGTGGAATGGAATATTATCAGTGCTATTAATTATGCAGTACCTTCCAAATATAGTGGAAGCTATTAAAAGGGAATGACCGTTCCATCATAGAGGACTAACCAGGAAATCCCCTCGGAGAGTTACACCAAACAATAGCGGCAGAAAGTTTGCTTTGTCAGGCTTTACAGTGATTATGTTGGGAGGTGTTGGGAAACAACATCAGTTTGCGTGTCGGTGGCGTGAACTTTGTTGGGTTTATTATCAAATTACAAAGAATTACACAAAAAAACAAAAAACATCAAATACCTTTTTACAGAGTTGCTTTGAGTGTTCTTCTGTCTGCATGGTGTACTTTTAGCAGGGAATATTGATTGAACCAGTGACTGAAACGTCAGATTCAGGTGTCTTTATACTACACTTGATTGAGACACGTTCACTGCACCCAGGTGATCTCAATTTCACTAATTGTGAGGCTGCTAGCACTGATTGGCCGGACCTCTGTTCATTTAAAGGGGGTAAATACATATGCATATACTTTTAATTAATTTATATTACTTTGTAGAAATCTTTTTTTTCCCTTTGACTTTAAAGTCAGGGTTTTCTTTTTGTAAATATTTTGTTTTGTATATTTTTGTACGTTGACCATGATTCCATTTATACAAGCGAATAAATGGGCAACAGTCAAGGCGGTGAATACTTTTCACGGGCACCGTGTGTTACCATTTCTGTGAGGCACTTAGTTACACCTCTTGACATTCAGCCTCATATTATTGTTATAAAAACTGAACAAAGTGGTGTTCTAGCACATAAATCTAACTGAGATTAAGATCCTCCTTGAAAATGAGATCTCAATCTTGGTGGGATTTACCTGATATTGATAAAAGGTAAGGTTATAGTCATATACAGTATCACAATGGCTCTTTTTTTTCCCCTTTCCTGTGTGCGAGGCGTCACCCCATGTGGTTATTGTGTTTATTCGCCGTGTCCTTCTTCCCAGTGATCACCATGGCCCCAGCACTGATGCTTTCTATCAGGCCCTGAATGTTAATGAAACAGTAAAATGCAGTGGCCGTGGACGAGGTGACATCAGGATATAAACTTTGTCCCTGGAACGTCACAAAGTGAGGAGAGTCCTGCAGATGCAAAAGTGAGGACGGGGGGTTTTAAAAAAAGAAAAAATCTATTCAGACTGGTAACATTTTCCTCAGCGTGGCTGATTAATTCAATGTCTGCTCGTGTTGAGATACATGCTGCCATCGCCCTCCAACCTTCGCCATCTTCCCAGGTAGCGGGTGCGCTCACAAGGTTGCCTCATCGCATGGTGCCGAGGGCTCAAGAGCTTGTGTTTGCACGCAAGCGTAATGAATAAACAGAGACGGAAGAGGAGGAAGCGATAACAAAGTAGAAGGGAAAACACGTGCCAGCTGTCCGCTTTATTATGGAGATAATAATGAAGGGGCTTAGCGACAGACGCTTTAATCAGCCACATTAGAATATTTGCAGCAGCTTTTAACAATTCTATGGCTTGGATCCTTGCCAAGGATTTTAACTACAGACAATCTCTCACGTTGCTCCCTCAACTTGTCAGTTCCAAGCAACACAAATGAGTGACAGCTCCTCAAAGTCCACACCAGTAACGGCAGAACCTTTAATTTGCCAGATTGACCTTTAAATTTACCGGACTGTGGAGTATCGATGAAACCATAAGGCTTCTGGAAAACTGTCATAAATTACTTGTACTACTCGCCAGCAATGGGTTTCAACTAATTCTGATCTTAATTCAGATGCTTTTACGGTTTATATTGGGAAATCATTCAGTTTTGTAGTTTTGTATCTGCTGTTTGGCGTCTGTACGAAATGATCTACTTACCCTCCATGCTGATGAAACGTCAGGGGAGGTTGCGCTGTCCGCAAAATGTTTCTGGCGCTTCACAGCAAAAACAGCGTCACAACATTCATTTAACCCTCAAGCAACTGAAAGAAGAAACATACAAAAATAAGAAGTCACTCAGACCACACTTAGTAAAAACTTTGTGTCCATGTCAAAAACTGCCATAAAAACACATTTTATTACTATCACCTTACCTTACATTTCCCAACCCGTATCAGTCCTGATAACAACTACCAACAATTTATTTATTTTCAGGATTTTAACCCTTTAAATACCAGTTTGTTTACCTGGTGATTGTTTTTAACATAGCCTGATAACATGAGATGCATGATTTTATGCTGTAATGAGAGTGGGATGAACAAAAATAATAGTCTCATGGGGTTTTAATGATACATAATATGTAGATTTTATGATTATGATTTAGAAAAACAAGTTCCCATCTACTTTGGTTGTAACTGAAGTTGCAACACTCTGAATTTCTGCAAATCTTTTCCCGACTCTAACATTTCACCCAACTTTACCTCAGCATGTGGGTGAGTAGATAACTGAATTAATATTTTTGGGGCGGACAAATCCTTCGAGTTTGGGAAGTGGAGTACCCTGCCTCTCGCCCAATGTCAGTTGGGATTGGCTCCCGCCCCCTTTGACCCTCTTAAGGATAAGCAGGCATACATAATGGACAAATGATGTAAAAAAAAGAAAAGAAAAAAAAAACACCCCCAAAAAATCATCTTTTTTCAAACCCGACTTTCATTTTGAGCACTGTCCACCCCTACTTACCCTTCAATCTCAAGCAAATCTTTGCAGCACCACAGCGAGACAGGGACTACATCCCTAATAGGAGAGACTGTCATAATTTATTCCTCTACACCCTGTTTGAATCTCCCCCAAGGCATACTGTTGCTGTTTGTGTGCATGTGTGCATTCTTGCTTGCATTAACAATTCAGCAATCCTGGTGACCACTAACAACGGAGGGAGTATAATCGGACCCACCCAGCACATAACTACACGTATGAATGCGCTAAGAGTGTTTCCCCAGCCATGTCAAATAAACGCCAACTTAATTAATTAGTATTATTGTTTTTATTTCACAGGGAGTGGAGCCCATAAGTAAGGGCTGAGTCTGCATACAAAAGGCAGATGAATAAGACGAAAGAGAGGCAGTTAGGTTTATAATGCCGCCTGTGCTTTGTGATGATAGTGAGACTTCGTAGAGCTTCCCTCATACCCGAGCCTCTCTGTGGACCATAATCACCACATTTGTTGGGTGCAGAGACTCCGAGAAACATTTAACGAGCCTGTAAACAAGCGAGCGCTTCCTGCCTAGCTAGCACATTGCTAAATGTCAAGAGAGAGAGTGGGAAAACAAGGGTGCCGCCGTGCGAGAGAGTGCCGATGTGTGAAGCGAGATAGTATCATTCTCTCATTCTGCCTTGGTAGCAGACGGCTGTGGAGGGCTGAGGTCGATTCAGATCCATAAGTTACCGGGGTCAAGGTTTAGGGTCACTTATGTGCGTACACGCTGAGATATGTATTGATAAGTGAATCAATATTTTTTTAATTTTCAGTCTCCAGGTCACCAGGAACCTAGCCAATAAAAGGAAAGCAGTAAAGTAGTTCAATCAGCGGCCACACATTTAACAAGGGGGTCAAAAGACACCTCACATTCCGATTAAAACATTTGACATTTGAGTTGCATTGGATTTGAGGGCTATAGATGGGAACTACATTACACATTAGACATAGAGATTACCTCTTTCAGCAGTTATGTGTGTGATAAATGAATTCTACTGATGAGGACTTCAGGCAAATCAGATAAAAAAGTGTAAAAACACATGGATATATCTGACATTAGTAATGTAAAATCAAAGGTGTGTGAATGAAAACCAAGTACAAACAAAAAGAACAGAATAATTCATAAAAGCAAAGTGCAAAGGCAAAAATCAAACTAGATGCCACATGCTGAAACGATGGTGGACTCAGGATTTTTGAGGGGCGACGGAAAAAAACAAAAAAAGGCTCCAGCTGTCGGCTGTGGGGCACTGGTGCGCAGAAAGGGCACTGAAAAGGCAACCTTATCATGTTTTGTCTATAGGGGCATTAAAGAGGGCATTTTCCTGTGATAAAACATACTATTGCAAAGTAATGCCTTTTTTTGACTTTCGACATGATCCTTAATCCACAGATTAAATCCACAAAAAATGACTTCAAAATAAAATAATTTTCCAGTTAAAGCTGCTGTAAGCATTGTTGTCATTTTAGCTAACGTCCTGTATGTTTTGCAGTTAACTTTCCCTGCCCACCTCTTGTAAACAGCGCAGTAATAGACAGAAACAGCATTAAAAAAGAGGAGCCTGCTCTCTGCAGGTACTTAAGCAGACAGGACCGCCTCTGTAGGGAGTTGTCTGCCATGATTGGATAACGTGGGCAGGAATACAATACTAAGTAGAAGTGGAAGTCGTAGCAGTCAAAACATTAAAAAGTTAAAAATGGAGAGTAGTTTGCTCACAGACACTGTCACAACTCTGAGTCTTAAATGTTTCGAGCTGCGGAGTGCCCCAAGGCGCAAAAATAGGTCCCCTGTTTATCTGCTTTCATCTGCATATTTTGTTTTACTGATTGGTACTATTGACCCTATACACATGGCAGCCATTTTCTTCTGACGTCGTGCTTACACGCTGGGATAATGTTATGCTGGTGTGTTGTGTGTTACGGGTCGTATAAACATAGGGAATCTGACGGATTGTTATCATTTCATCACTTACCTGTTGCTAATAAACTGAAAAGTTACTGGACGATAATCTTGAGGGAAATTGGGCCACATTTTGAAGTAAAACTTTCAATAAACCGTCAGCTAATGTAAGCATTCAACAACTTCCTAGCAAACTACCATTTAATAACATCCAGCGTGTTTCACTTCCAGGCTCAAATGTGTCCAAGATATGGACTGATATTTATGAAACTAATTCATTCACTTTACTATTGTATTGTTTAAGACTATCAAACAGTAATGTAAGCTAGGAAGTGGTGGAATGCTGACGTTAGGTGTTTTTTAACAGAAGATGTGGTGTTTTAACTTGGAAAAAAAGGCACAAAAGTCCCTTCAGATTTTCACGATCCATTGTCTTTTTAGTTGCTCATCAATCAGCAAGCAGTGAAATGATAAAGATTTGTCGGTTTGCAATCTGGAACACAGCCAGGCAACATTTGAGCGTGATGTCAGAGGACACTCACTTCGCAATTATTGTATTATGATATTTGGCAAATGTTACTTTGGGAAGCACGCCCATCATCAGTTCAGATGTAGATGGAAAAAGGCTGCAAATTAGGTAGTTAAACATGTACAGCAACAATGGCTATTTAAAATTTTAATTGAGCAGACTTTCCTCAGCCATGCAAATTATTGAGATATTTTAGAGGAAATGAAAGAGCCTTCAAAAAATCACTATTAAATAATTATTCTGCAGTCTTTTTTTTTTCTTCTCCATTTTAATTATAGAAGTCAGATGAGTTGAACAGCAGCATCAATGAGTTAAAAAAATACAATTAGCCATGTGTGAAACAGAATTTAAAATGTTTCTATCAGAATGGGCTGACAGCATTATCTGCCGGAGCAGAGAACGGAGACCGGTTCGCCTTCTGAAGAAGCTGTGAAGTTTCCACAAGGCTTCACCAAACGAATGAAATGTTTTATTAATTGATTTGCTCGATTTCCCTCTCGTCTTCTTCCCACATTAGCATCAATTACTTTCTTGTGTCTGTCAGGCATTCTGTAGAAATTGACTTTTCTGGCAGCGTGCTTGCATATCAAATACATCGAGATGAGGCTCGCACCGACACACACACACACATGCACGCACGCACGCACGCCTCATCATCCGATCAATGGGGCTTAAATCATTTATCCCGTCGTCTGGTCGTCATGACACCAAAGCAAGTGGATTTGCACCTAAATCGCGACCAACTGTGGCTGTTTTTGTTTTGATGCAGGATTTGCTCAGCGAGAGTCGGAGGCTGCAGTCTGAGCAGTAGCACTGGAGGCAGATGATGTTCTTGGGGGTCATTAATTAACTCATCCAGAGCCTTTATTAGCTCCTTAATGGATCTGGTTAGAGCACATCAGGGCTTTGATTACCTCCCGTTGGCTATGCAGAGAGATTGACTACATATGTGTGTGTTGGTGTTTGTCAGAAAACTGTGCAAGCGTTTCTGTGTGTGTGTGTGTGTGTGTGTGTGTGTGTGTGTGATTGCGGAGGCGCTTGCGTGTCGGTTGCGTGCCGTGTGATTTTGCATGTGTGGGCGTGTGTTCACGCGCCCCCAGAGATCCCTCTATAAGGGGCTAAATTTGATGGAGGGAGGAAGCGAGTGAAGAAACGGGGAACTTTTTTATGTGGACTAAACTCCTTCCGCCTACAAGCCCGACCTTGCCACGACCTCTCATTGTATAACGCAGTATACTGCAATAAAGTTTGCTTGTCTGCGTCTCCCTGGAGACGGCTGCAAAAGTGCAAGCAAATGAAAAGGGATTTCATTCTGCATTGACGGCCTCGTAGAGGTTCCACTGTGGGTTTTTTTTTTTTTGCTCCCTTGACCGTAGCCTAAAGTGAAGCCGAAACGCACGTGCCGTTTGCGTTTCTGGCATCGCGGCAGCTGATATTGATTGACATTTACAATATGGGGCTCATGATCTCGCCGCAGTGAGGAAGCAAGTAAGCCTCCAGGCCCTTTTGTTGCCTGTGGTGAAAGTTCTTAATTGAGAGACAGAGGAGTTCTGTGCCCCATGTGCTCTTTCTCACACACACACACACACACACAGGGTTCCACAACTCAGCAGCATTTCTTCGATATCAAACACATGTCAACCCCCCACCCCCAGGTCTCTCCACCGTCTCGCTTTCAGTTCGCACACTTCCACCCTCAAGGCTCTCTCATCGCGAGGCTTCTGCAGAGGGGGGGCGCCAGATTGATCGCGGGGTCCTTGAATCCGCGGGAAAAGATGAGAGGGGGACAAGATGATTTATTAAGGGGTTTTGCGCGTTATAGAGAGGCAGCAATCCTTCGGCGGCTAAATCTCGGAGAGGGATCGGCCGTCACGCCATCTCGAACGCGCCGGGAATGAACGCGCGTACGCTGCTAATCTCACAGTTGGGAGGAAAGAGTAGTGGTTGAATGGTTGGAAGTTAAGAGAAGTAAATGAAGCTTGTTTGATAGATGTATATGTGAGGGTGTGAGGGTGTGTGTGTGTGGGTGTGTGTGTTGGGGGGGGGACTTACAGCATGATGGAGGGATTTGCATATTCATTTAAATCAGAAGTATTAGAAAAGACAGTCGTGTGGTTTGCATATTTCTTGTGATTGGTGGAATTTTAGGTCCAATCGACATGCAGGCCCCTTAAATCATTAAAGGCTGTGCACACGTGGTAAATAAATGTTTGCATGTTTAATGTGCTTCTCCCCGCAGCCTTAATTTAAAGCAAAGCTCGTCCAGTCGAGGCGACATCTGCTCGGTCTCCCTCCCCATTACTTCACTTGTGGTATTCGCAGCTCGTCAGGTGCCTACTTGTGTGATATAGGCAGGGTAATTGGCAGCACAAGCCCGAGTGCCTGTTAAAACCGAGAGTGCACGGAGGACTTTCTTTATAAGGCACTGGAACACACTCAGTTAATGGGGTCATGCTGTCACTCGGAGCACTGAGATGCTCATACCCATGTTTTTTTTTATGTTTTTTTTTTTTTTTTTTTTTAATATACTAACAGAAGAAACAGCATTCTAGGTAATTACCAGTGTGATGAAAAGAAAATGAAGTCACGGGGCACAGGGATTAATATAGTTCTGTGAACGAGTTTTATGAGAACTGTTACATAAAATACACGTGAAAGTATTTGACTTGATTTTAAAAGGGCCAAATGTGTCCGTTCTGGGCTGCTATAGAAACAAGGTGGTGCAACATGGTGAGCTCTGGATATGAAAAGCTATTCCAAGGTCAGAAACACAACAATTCTTCAAGTCTCAGGCAGTTATACACCAACGCAAACATACTGAAAAAAAAAAAAAATCTGTATATTTAATTTCTAACCCTAAATATCCCTAATATCATCAAACAATGAAATGACTAAACTAAATAAATCTAAATGTAACTTCTGGCATTTACATATAATATTTATGTTCACCATTCTGTAATATTTTGTTTTTGCTTGTTTGTTTTGACATTATATTTTACATGCAATATAGTACAATTCCTAAAACTGTTTGGTTAGGTTTAAACATGAAAACAACTTGGTCAGGTTTAGGAGACCATTCAGTTTTTGTTAAAATAACCAAGCTACTTCTGTAAATTCAACTATGAAGTCACATTATGTACATGACATCACTTTACTATGTCACACCAGACATCAACAGCCGTCTCCTGGTTTAAAGTCCCGTGCTTGTTCGACACAAACATCTGGCCCCCAACCTCCTCTTTACATGGACTTTCTTGCTCTTTATACTACCTCACCCAACTTCCTCCTTTGCCGCTGTAATAATTACTAAGGCCACTAGAGGTCAACACCTGACAAAGAAATGTAAATATAATCGATAGATTTAAATAGAAGAACTAGATACACAATGTAAAGATGACACCCCGTCAACCCGATGAGAAATGGTTGGCGAAGTTTTAAAAATATAAATCCTCCATCAATCAAAGATTCATAAAGAAAGAGTAATCATCAACCATGTTTGCAGCTCTTGAAGACCTGTCGACAGTTTTACAGATGTCTCTTCTATAATGGAGATCTATGGGGAAAATGTTGTTTCGGGTGCAATATTGCGAATGGCCACCGGGCAAGATTGGAAGCAAAGCTGAGCCGCAAAATCCAGGGCTTGATATTTTCCCAGCCAGCATTTTCATGTAGGCCCCGTACTGGCTTGATGTAATCTACGCATGTGGGGTTGGTTCACAGGTTCCGTGGTGGGGGGTTGCCGATAAATGAGGCTCAAAAAGGTTTTTAAAAGCAATTCTGAAGAAAAACAGTTGGTTTTCGGTGCTCATTCTCAGGTTGTCATACACCAACGCTTTGGGTATTTGAACAATTCACTGTTTAGGTAAGATCATCTGTTCCCAGTTAGTATGGAAGTCACGCCCGTAATTCGCACAAGGAATCATGGAGTCTAGGAATAAGGTGGGTTTAAGCCTTGCCCATCTGCAGATTGCACCATTTCAACAAAATGATGTGACATTAAATGTAAAAAAAGATATTGCACTGGAGACTAATAAATTGTGAGAAACATTGACCTCTGAATAACACTTTTAAGCAGTATCTTCTTACCCAATGGTATGTGAACTTATTTTAGACAGACCTTCTTCTTTACAGGTTACTTGACTATCATCCTGTGGGTTCAGACACCTGTCTGTACAAGTGTTCACCATTGCCTCCTTAGCGTTACAGGCCTCAATTTCTCTTCTTCCTCATTTCTTTTGTCTTTTGTCACGTCTTCATGCTTTCATGCTCTTGGTGCTGTAGTCATTAGGATGAAGCCTCCCCGAGTATCCTTTTGTCTCGAGACCTTCACCACCTGTGTCACGAGAACATGCGCCGCAATTGGACTCAACGCCTTTTACAAAACTGCCCAATCAAAGTCGAAGCGCCGCCACGTCTAAATGTCAACGTGAATCCGCTTCATTACAGCTAGATAACAATCCTGACCTCGGCGGCGCAAAGAGCAATTTGTTTTAGCAGGTTTAGAGCTTAACATGCGGGTAAACTTGAAAGCTTGTTGTCAGCGGCTTACGTCAAGCTAATTACACAAAAGGCATAAAACCTCAATGGGCGATTTTCAAAAAATCTTCGGCAGTTAATTATGTCTATTCAAAACTCTTTCTTCGGTGACCTTTCCTCACTGGGGGAATGACACGCAGCTTTGCTCTCTCCACAAAGTTTATCTTCCTATCAAGAGAGCATTTCCATTTAATTCCACTTCTTTCCCACTCTAACCTTTGATACAGTGGTTCAGTATGCAAATGATCATCTTCATATTGTTAGTGAGGTGAATTAGCATTCGCTTTTTTTGCCATATTATCTCACTTTGGGTTTACATAAACGTTCATTGTCAGTGTAGCCGCCGCTGTTTGAATAATGCATGAGGCCTTTCCCTCGGCTGAATCCGAGAATTTGAGATCAGCATATTTTTAGATATTTGCCCATTTTTCTCGGCGTATTCGGCATTAATATGTATCCCTTGTCTGAAGCTATGATAGTAACACCTTTTTAGGTGTGCGCAGCCCGCACTCCCTCCTTAACACGCCTCGAAAAATGTGCAAAACACACAAGATAAACTTGCATGTATCAGTCAGAACCAATTCCTTAACACAATGCATCTTTGTGGTTTGTCAGGAAGTATGGCATGCTGCCGTGCCATTTCGAGTAGCCTGCTGTTAGAAATAGCCGCTGTAATGCATAATTTTTGCTCTTATAAGCAAGATTTATTTTCTTATCTTTCTGCATATTGAGCATGATAACAGTGGTCTGAGGTGAATACAAAACGAATGCACACATAGTTGAAGACCATCATAATTTTAAAACACTGAATGCCTTTAAAAGATGTCTGACAACATACGGCAATATGACAATAATTCAGTGACTAGGTTGAACATGAGTCACTCATAAGAACATCAGAAGTTCACCTTTCTTTAGGTTTAATGATCAAGTTTATGTTAGCCTAGCCTACATCGGCTAGGGTCAAAAGTTGGTTCAAAAAACACGCCTAAAGACGTCCTGGTTTCCTGTCAGAAAATATATGGGTTTCATCACCCCAAACAAATGCTAGAAAATTGTCCCAGAGGTTCCCCTGAAAAATGTCAATCGCTGTCACACTTACAAATGTTGAAACAGAGTCTCGAACTGACTTACAGCCTTCTTGCCTGTAAGTCCACCACCACCCCCTCCATATGACAGACAGATCTCAAACACGTAACAATGCATGTCTCTGTGAACTCCAGGATGCTTGGAGCACCAAACATTGTTGTCGCTACCTTATGCACGACACACACAGTATCCAGTATGTAGCAGACCAGATGCCTTTTACGAGTGCACTGTGAGGTGGGTCTGCCGGTTCAGTTTTTCAATTATCCTGTTTCATCGACCTTTTCTAATGCAATCTTGGGTGTTGTGTGCTTGGAAACTACTATTGTACTATGGAAAACACCAATGTTTCTTTTCTGGTATGTGTTGTATACATGCTGTATTAGTACACTCCGGAAGAAAACACCCAGAGGTCCTCTTTGTTAAGGATGCTTTGTTGTGTATTAAATGCCATGGTCATAGTTGACAGTTGTTAGTTGACACAAACTAGAATCATTCAAATCAACAATCAGGAGAGGTGAATGAGAGGGCGCTTTTGCTGTAGTGGAAAGTCATTTAATTTTCATTGCGGGAAAACCCACTGAAACAGCAGGTAGCTTGGAAACAAGATTGTCTGTTTTCTGAATGTAAATACAAAAAAAAAAATTATGTTTGACTATTTATCCAGCAAATCAGCCTTTGATTAATAAATCTAAATTTGAGTCTGCTCTTCTTATAAAAATGTTTTGTTCCAACTTATCATAAAGTAAACACTGACGGCATCGCGTAATGGCTGTAGGAGAATATCACTGTGTGCCTAAAGATTGGTTCCCTATTAACTTCACTTTCACTGTGCTATTTGGCGCCAACAGCAATACCACAGGGAAATGCTCGGAGGATCGAAGGTTAATTTTCAGGTTCATACTTTAATTTTCGGTGTATACTAGAAAATGTGTACATGTTTCAGTGTTCGAACAACTTTTCTTACCGTCCACTGCGGCAACGCCTCTATTCACCCTCTGCCTGAACGCGCTGTCACTCTAAGGTCTTCCCCCTGCTCTAATTGGCCAGCGCTCACAGGCCTGAGGATGGCAGTGTTTTTGCAACCAAGGCCATGCTGGGGGGTGGCAGTGACTGTATAGTTTTGACATCTCAACCAACCACAGGAAGTCCTGAAGCAAGGCAATTGACAATTATATCACGTCCTGCACATATTATGACTGGGAATCTTCCTTGTTAGAATAAATGAAATCTTAAATAATTCACAGACACTACATTAGGTATCATCCGATAAATGTCACAGAATCTTAACAGGAAACAATTTCTCCAATTATGTTGCACTCAGTCAGCATCAACCAGCTGAACACTGCGGTCCCCCTCATAGCTAATCGATAGCATATGTCATCTCGTCTCGCAATTTGGACACTCCCAATTAGCGAAATGTGAGCCAAAATTCCAAAAGGTGAGCTGCATCGTTTCGAAATTTCATCAGCCTTCCAATCAGCAGCGTTTGAGAAATCTGATCTGTAGTCCCAATAATCAGCAGCTTTTACAAAGTGGCTATTCCCCTTGCTCATATTACCGTCCATCTTTTTCCCAGCAGCAGGCAAATTTGCCTTCATATACATATACACACACACACACACACACACACAACACACACACGCACAGACTGCCCTGGTAATTCTGCTAACAAGGCCTGCATAAAATTAGACCCCGATCAGAAAAAGCTATTCAAATAAAATGCAGCCTCATATAACATCTTTATTACTATTAGTGCAATTTACTGTGGGGGAACAATCAAAGAAATTGACCATTTATTACTGGAAGTGCTCTAAGAGGGAGAAGATGGACACTAATAGCATGATGATGATGCCGGGGAAAACATTATGGAACAGCTGGAATGGGTAAGAAATGAAAAAAAAAGTTCATAAAACAGGGGAATTAAAAATGATAATATATAACCAGCGTTGTAAAAATGTCATTTTTTTAATAGAGGGTGTGATATCCTGTTTCCAAGCATGTCTAGGCGCTACTGCTTGCTCAGGCCCATGAGAGCTGACCAATCAGAGCAGGCTGGGCTTTTCGAGAGGCTTTGAGATGGAGGATGAATAGAGGTGCTGCAGCAATGGACAGTACGAGAATAAAATAGCGTGTTTCTCGAACATTAAAGCATGCAGACATTTTCTCGTAGACAGCTGAAATACAAGTATGAACCTTAAAATTAGCATAATATGGGACCTTTAAAGGGGAACTCCGTAGTTTTTGGGGAGGAACTCCTAACTCTGAATTTAGATATTTACAATAATAATGAGGTAATAATACAAACTCAGAAATATTTAATTAACAAAATGTTCTCTGAGGAAATCCGAAGTAAACAAGTATGAAATTGTCCTTTACGGTCAGTTTGTTGATTCAGTTTTTTTCAGTCATGACAACAAAGAGAGGTGGTTTATTTAGTTTGTTAGGAATAGAACATTAGCCAATCTCCTGAGTTAAATGTCTTCCCCCAAACTGGGTATTGCTCCTTTAAGTGTGAAGGTTTCATTATCATTATTATATTAGTGTAAATAAGCATACTACAACATTTGACATTCAAGAATTGTGTCATTGACCCGGGCTACATTAGAACTGGCTGGATTAGGAGCAGCAGTTGTGGGCAGAGGGCTGCACTGCTCCACACTGCACACTGCCTGACACAAAAAGTGGAGTTAGCTCTCGACTGTCAGCGGCATTATCAGCCCTGTGTGTATTAAGCAGCCTGAGGGGGAAATATTTCATCAGGATCGCGGACGCGACAGAATTTGAAATCAAAGTTGCGGAGCCATGCCTTCACTTGCCCCGCCACTTGAGCACTTTCCCCTTATCTTAGCTGTCTTCGCCACTGGCGGCCAGACATGACTGTAAATGGCAACCCGCCCCCTGAAAATGAGTGTAATATCTGCAGCTTGGCTGAGCAGGCTCTGCCCTATAGCATCCACCAAACATAGTAACTTCCCAGAGAGACTCGCTCGGTGCCAGGCTCTGCCTTTTTATCAGTTTCCCAGAGCCTGGCAGTGTGCACAAGCAGGTCTAGGTGAAGAAAATTAATTCTACATTCTGGCTGTCAGCCTACCAAAGTAGCAGCAGCTAATACCAAAGACCCCAACTTGAGTACACTACTGAATGAGTCATACGCTTTGATAGCAAAGGTCTAGTGCTTTACTCCTGCCATTTTCTAAATTGGGAATAAAGATAAAAAACACAATGTGGGTGGCAATTTTTCCTGTCACCTGCCCTGTCATTGAACTTGGCTAAGAATAGCCACATCTAAAATTGATATTACTAGGATGTAAATCCATACATTTCTCACATCTGCTGCGATAGACTAAAGCCTGTCAACCATGTTGCTATAGTAAAAGTGCATTGCTCTGAAGCAGTGGTGGAAGAAATACACAGATCCCTTTCTTGAAGCACTGTTACAACCCATTAGTTAAATTCCTTCATTAAAAATTATGTTATAGAAGCATCATTAGATACATGTATAGGCTACAATTAGAATAGTACTATAATTGTTAATAATTAACAGCATGTCAGTGCTGTGGCTGGTAGGAGACTGTAGTTTTAAATGTCATGTTGATAACATTTTATGGAGACAATCTTTTTTAAAGTAATACCTCTACAGAGCTTATTGAAAGGTGCAGATAAAGTATGTATATTTTCATTAAAAACATTAATATGATTATGAAATATTATTTTTTTAAAACTGATTTCCAAAGTTATTTTTCTTTGTGACATTATTCTGAGGGTTAAAGCTTCTAACAAGGGTTATGAGCCAGTAGTGTAATGCTGCCACTTTTTGAGTTGTACACATTAGTTAACTAGCTAGTGTTAGCGATGCTAATGTTGTAGCAGCATATGGAAACCTCAAAATGATATTGACAACACTTGGTAAATCTACTGAGTTAGCGTACACCACTGGGGTCAGGGATGTGTTCTCTCGGGGAAATAAATCAAACCCTCACCTGAAGGGCAAAACAGCATTTTGAAGCAATGCGAAAAAGTTAATTTTCATAGTGCGAGTGATGCTCTTCATTAAAACTTCTAAGAATTCTTCCCACGATATTTGCATATGCATATGCATCAGGTATTCACTTTGCTATAATAGCATTCATTTCAAACTGTACATGCCCTCTGAAATATGAGCAATTTGAATTCTTGAGGTGGGTGGAATTGTAGACGTAGTAAACAAACATAAGGAACAGTGTTGCTCCCACCGCTTCTAACTCCAAACCCCAGTTTAATTGACTGGCACTGACTGATAGAACTGCACTCCGTCAAGAACCCTCTCCGTCAGTCAGTGTTGCACCAAGTGACCCGCCGCTCACA
Organism: Diplodus puntazzo; assembly: GCA_963678695.2. Classification (NCBI taxonomy): domain Eukaryota; kingdom Metazoa; phylum Chordata; class Actinopteri; order Spariformes; family Sparidae; genus Diplodus; species Diplodus puntazzo. Next base: position 12,888,091 of record OZ023178.1, read on the forward strand.
TAGCACAGTCTCTGATTAAAAGTTAATCCACACATGTTACCCGCCGCAGCCTTGCATCCGTGATGCAGATTTGATAAAGCTCAGTAAACATATACAGCTCCAGCCGAATCCATAACCCGGGTAGCTCCTCCACCGCCGCTGTCGCCGCTGCGCTCTCCCTATTGAGTTAATCATGTCGCTCTTTTTATTGTTTGGGCCCCCTTGAGCAAATATGAATCACTAACAGAGATTAACTGGCAGGCATCCTAAACACAAATCCATTTTAAATTACTGGAGCCCAGGTGGACAGATGTAGTCGCTTCCATCCAATAATGTTACAATTTCCACTGCGCCCTGCTTTTTTTTTCTTCTTTTTGTACACAGTGTGTGCTTCTCTCGAGCTATTACACAACATTTTGAGTTTCAAATTAGGTAATGGTCGTCCCAGTAAAGGTAAAAAAAACAAAAAAAAAACAAAAAGAGCACAGATGGACAGATGGGAGTTTCGCTCTGCATTGCTTTTTTTTGTTGCCTCGCCACGTGGCGCAGTCATACATCGAGTGGGGACGCTTTTAACTGTTACACAAGAATTCAAATTAAGTTACTTGTGTGGTTTTCGTCAACATTTTTCTTTTAACTGAACAAAGCTGTACGCTTTTTGAACAGCTGTGAAATCCAGTGATTGAAGTGACATTACAATTTGCACTTCAATGTTATGCAAGTTACTATTCTTACATTCCGAGCCATCAGATGGCTGTTTTATCTCTACTGGTACCTTTGATGCCATTTTTTTTCTTCTTCTTCTTCTTCTTTTTTGAGCAATACCTTTTATTGATTCAATCACAGAAGTTCACACAGTATTAAAAACAGCACTGTTTTATCATTTTTAAGCCTGGTTATTTATATTATAACCACGTTTGACCATATTTAAATGCATTTGAATTGGTTTTATAAAATATCCTTAATTAAACATTAAAAAGATTGTTAAATTAAAGCTAAAGACTATATTTTATTCATGGAAAACTACTGTATTTTTACAAGACGTATTGTTTTAGGAATTCTTTTTTTTGTATTTTTATTGTGTCACACTTTGGGTTATGTTTTTGAGGTTCATTTTAAGTGGCTTCTATTGCAGCTGACGGAACACCGTTTAGAATATAGATTGGTCTATTGGTATTCATCGCAAAACAATATTCGACTGATAAAACTGACTCTGATTCGGCCACAAAACTTTCATTTTCCCCGCATATCCTTCAATATCGGACGGTGTCGGGCATAAATGACAATCTTGGGACATAACGTTCAAAGGGACACCGTGTAGTTTCCGAAATATGTATTTTTTTCCATCGTGGAATAAATACGCTGCTTTTGGAGGAAAATAAGGTCCCCAGAACACTGTTTGAAGCTAGAAAGGTGGCAGGGTCCACCACATATAAACAACGTAAAACAGTACAAGATTGCATTGTCCTTTGAGGTCAGTTTGTTTATTTGATTCACTCAGACATGAAAAACAAAGGAGAGGGGTTTTTTTTAGTTTGTTTAGGCATTTTTTTTTCAATTTCTTCTCCAAAAGGACACAGTGTTCCTTTGACAAAGCAAACAATCGTGATGCGTGTTATTCTTTCGCAAAGAAAGCCTGCCCATGTTAACGGCCAGATATACTTAGAGATGGCATGCCAGTCCAGAAGTTGAACTATTTGTGGGACGAGGTTTTGACACTCTGACACAGTGTTGGAAAACAGACGAGAGGAATCAGGCAAAAGTCGTTCCGTCTTATTCGCAGTTTGACAAACATTTGGCTTAACCCTCAGTCAATACCGCAATTACACATAGCTGAGCGCTTACAATAGTCCGACGCCACACAGAATTACATTTGATAGTGGTTAATTATTCATGTGAGCCGTGCAATATTTATATCCTGATAAGAATAAATAATTCAAGCCAAGATTATCAATTATTTATAGATTTGGCATAACTAAATGCACTGTTTCTATAGCCTTTATCTACACGGAGCCCAAAGGAAAATGTCATAATTAAGAGACAGAGAGGGTTTTGTTTGTTGAGTTTTTTTTCTAAACGAGCATTCACTTGATCGCAACTCACTTGAGGATTCGAGCTGCCCGATCTATACAAACCCGCTGTCGCCACAGATCTCGCAGCTGCATCCGTTGTGAAAGTCTCATGGCTCTGTATGCCACCGCAATCCAGAAACTTCATTACCACTCCATCACTGAGATTAATTATGCAAAAAATTCTAATTTTCTTCACTTTAGCCGTCAGAAAATGGGACTGCGGTGTGAGTGGAAGATACAAGTTTTGTGTTCCCCAACGGCGCAAAGTGTTGGAACGCTTGCGTTAACACCCAGTACAGCCTCTTCCCTGCACTGGCAGACACTGAGCAGCTCCACCGGGTTTAAAACATAACATTTGTATTAATTTAATTGGCTTTATTTCACATTAATTCCGACATAGTGTTTTCTTTAAGACTGCAATTTCTTTGTGGGTCACCCTCTCCTTCGCTTTGCCTCCCAATACTTTCAAAATAAATATTTGTATGTTTTTCATTGGATCTTTGTGTGTTGATTCTGCTGTTTGTTGTGTGTATTTTTGTTGTATTTTCCAAAGTTGTTTTATCATTTTTGCAGGAGGCGAGGTCCATTGTTTATGCCTGATGGCTTCTTTGACCTCTCCTGACACTAATCTTATATGTGTGCAAATAAACTAAAACACAAAAATTACAAATAAAAACACAATTTGTTTATATTATAGTAGTATGGATAAAATATGTTGACTTTCTTTTGTATGTTTCCACTGATAATACATATCACACACACATGGATATTTGTGTGACGTGTGTGACATTTTAAGAGCCCTGCTGGCATGGGGGACCCCAAGCAACCGCTTAGTTTGCTAATTGCTTGGGCCCACCCTGTGTTAAGATAATGAAACAGCTACAGATTCAAGTTATGCCTTGTGTAGATGTCACATCATTGAAAAATCTGTAGTCCGAACATGCAAGAACAATTGACTTCCTGATCATATGATGTACGTCAGGCACATCTGAATCACAGCCTGAGTGCACCCATAATTTATGGAACTACACTGAAGCTCACAATGTCATTCAATCGGGTTCACATCAGCATTACTTTTAGTACCAGAGGAATTCAAAGTGGAACGACAGAACGATACTCACAATGTGCGTGTCATCGTGAGCTTTTAGTTCCCGCTCCACGATGTGTTTACCGAATGCTGATATTAAGGCTAAGTGGGATACATTATGTGCATTCATGCTGTACGTGTCTCACAACTTGTCTGCAAACACATTAGTGTCAACTCAGGCAGAGTCTTTACACAGCGTCACAAACAGTACAAGCTGTAGCCAAGCTGTACCCTACATAGTGTTCGAGAGCTAAGCCCCTGATGTGGGTGTAAACAGTAAATTTGAAGTATTTATCATTTTCATGGAATGTTTTGCCCTTTAACCCGCATCGACAAAATCAGGCTATACAATTTGAAATAAAAAAGCAATTTAATGGGCTTGCTGGGTAAAGAAAGAAAGCCAGTAAATATTTTAGGTATTTCAGGGTCTACTCACACAAATCACTCACAAAAAATAAAAAATACACTTACACTAAGATATCTTTATACTGGAATATCTCAGTAGAGAGGGAAAAAGGCATTCTCCACTTGTTCTTTGAGCTAAACAAGGACATTCCTTTCTGTCTTTTCTAACCATGTACTTTTGCAAACACTATTTAGTTTTCTCAAGAAATCTGTTTTTTGTTGGCCTGTATTGAAAAAAGTTTGGTCGAGATCAATCTCCAACTTCAGCTGTGATAGACACTAGAAAACAAAGAAGGCAAAAAAGTCCTCCTCCAAAGTTATGGCATATTAACTGTACCTCAGAACAGAAATGAATAAATATGCCAAACGCAGCCATTATTGTCTTGTTTTTAGGGGGCCAACACAGAGTAACTTTGTCGGTACTCTGTGATTACTACACATCAGTGCAAAATTTTAGCTACAAAGACACCCTCAGTACAGTATATACCCCATTTACACTTGGCCTTAACCTGCAGTCTGTAACTGGATATCTTGTCTGGATGAGGTCTAATGCAAGTTAATGCATATGTAAATGTACCCAGAACTCACTGGGATTGGAATGTGGCAGCCCAGTGGCCAGAACAAACTGTTGGCATAATTACGTGGTGATGACGTGACTTGTGTCTAGAGTTGGAGTGGATGGTGGTGGAGTTTACAGCTATGGTTGATATTTTTGACAGGAAGATGGGACATCTCCATCTTTGGATGAAGCAACCAAAACATAATGTCTTCCTTACCTTAACCGAGTGTTTTCTGTGCCGAAACCTAAGCAGAGTATAAGCCGCAATGCTGTCACGATATTACATTGAAAATTGAATCTTAAGAAACGCAAGCTGGGACTTAAAGACATTTTAAGTTTCAACATCTTCATGACTTGCAGATGCATACAAGATTTGATCATAATGTGGGAATAATCACAATTACCAGTTTATTAATACAAGTTTATAGCCGGGGTTGGTAACAATCGAGAAACCAGCAAGAGTAAGCCAAATTTAGCAGTATCCAACCAAAGAAATACCACCCCCTCCCTTCAGGCCAGCAGGTAGATGTGTTAGCTGCTAGAGTGCTATGTTCAGCAAGCTTTTTTAGTCTAATAAATACATATAAATAAATAAAACAACTTTATTAAGGGCCACAATCATATAAGCACAAACAACATAACTAATGTACCTCAGTCCGAAAAGGCTACCTGGAGCAACAGTCTGTGTGCTTTGTGCTAACTTGGTTACCTTAACTCACAGGCTGTGTGCTTTGTGCTAACATTAGCCGCTGAACTAGCTTGTTGCTGCCTCAGCGGGCCTGTTTGTTGGCTCATGGACTGAGTTTCCTGCTGAACAACAGGCCCAGAGTAAATGTACTGTGAAGGCAGCAAATAATGTTCATCACTAGCTGTATCCAACTACCTCATAAGATACACAAATAAGAAAACCTCTGACATCATTCTAATGAACAGACACAAAGAACATGGGTATTGTTGGTTCTCACCAATACTAGCTAGTAGATTTTGGCTGCTCTTTCTCTGCTATTCTTGAACCACTAGCTTGTTAATAGCTTTAGCAATTTGTCCACCTATTATTAATCAGATTCTGAGTGGGATGATTGACACAATGAATAACTTTAAGATGATTAAGAAATTATAAGCACATCCAAATCATGTTGCTAATTACAAATTCCGAACAATATGAAGATGCAAAATTGTTTGTTTAAAAAGATCAATAAAGCTGTCCCCTGCCCCAAAAGTCATGTCTCGGAAATGTTGCCATGTTTCTATTATGTATGCAATTTGCATATTGTAATTTAAAACATGATTGGCTTCCAGACCAGTTGTGATGTTGGAATGGGAAGTCATTTTTCTAATGACTGCACATACATCAGTCTTTAGAGCGAATGTCAATCATCCAAAGTATGTATTAGGAAAACTCATTTTGGGGTGCAGGCGCTCCAAACGATTTTCGGATTTTTCGGAGTGATGGCAAAGACACTCCCGAGGTTTCCTCTCCTGGTGTCCCTCGGGGTGAAGGCAGGTAAACAGAGTGTAGTGTTGAATCAGGCTTACCTCTGCACACACTCCAGCATTTTTCAAGTGGAATGACTTGTAGTGCCTCACATCTTGATAGGCACACATAAACGAAGCTAAACAAGCTAAATTGCTTTTAAGTGCAATCCAGCTCTTGAGTAATTTCCAGGGTAATTACATCAAAATATCAGACCATGCACCAAATTAGGCAGGAGGTAAAACAGTGTAGGAGGGAAGGGAGCAAAGGGAGAATGTAGGAAATGAGAGTGAATGGAAGGGGGAGCAAGAAAAATAGGAAACAGCAAACAAGGATGACTGCCCCTGAACGAGTGGGTGAGGTGAAGATATATTTGATTCTATTTTTACAGGATAACTCTTTAGCTGTGTGATGACAAACGACTTTCGCGGTGTCACAGAAAACAAAGTGCCCCACCGGGGGCCCTGTGCTATTTCATGATTTTCTCTGACCCTGGCAGTGACAAAGTGAAAGTAAAGAGAGCGACTTCAAAAGTGGCCGCAGACAGTCCCACGGCATTGCAAATAAAGTAGGCTTGTAGGGCGTGACGCTGCGTGTTTGCATGCAGCTGGCAGTCCTGCATAGGTGTGCCAGCGAACAGGAGCGAGTGCCTGGTCATTGATCAAAACAGCGGGGAAAGATGGTACAAGTGTGTCTGTGTCGATGGCCAACTGCATAACTTCTTTGGAGAATGTGTAATCAATGCCATTTGCTTCAGGAAGGAAGGACAGGTTTTAATCCCACGAGCTGTGCCTCCCATTTGACACTGATGACTCTCAATGCTAACCTCAATTTTTCGAAGGCGCCTGGAAATCAATTTGTTCTTGAGATGCTCCGACCTCTTCGCCCACCTTTTGATTCTCTCAAAATTCCTATCGATTAGTCCAACTTACGAGGCTCCGGCCACATTTGCTGTAGCCTTCCCTTGGGTTATTGGATTTGGATTGGCTTGTTTTGTTGTTTCCCTTACTTAAAGCTACATTAATCAGTATTTATTGATAGTAACATTGAATTAATTGACTGCAGCAACGTCGAAATCGTTGCTTGTAACATTGTTTGGGTCTGATTCGAGTCCAAACTGGCATCGAGCCGCAGTAACAAGGCGGCTGATGAAGAGAGGCAAATAAACACATAATAACAATCTTTGTTTGACCGCAAAAATCTTTTCAGATTAAAGGATTCAGCGAAAAAAAATTCAATTCAGTTGTTATCTACTCACCCCATCTGCTTCTGTGGAAATACAGCCTACACAGAAAACAATGTATAAACTGACATGAACTGGCATAATTCCCAATCTTAGGGCTTTAAAATTATCCGTATCCATGGATTTGAAATTTGATGCATCAATCATCCGGAGGCCGGTGTAGGCTCATTGGTTGTGGCAGGGCACAGGGTGGGTAAAGAAGTTCCTAACTGTCAAATGAGGTGTCAATAGTCCAGAGGTCAGCAGCCATCATGGGTCACAGTTAAATGGGATTTGACCTCAAAAGGTGGAGGTCATGATGGATAAAAAAGCAAATGAAAAAGCACCGCGATTGCAGTATGTTGCTATTTAATCACCATTAGTGCATGAAATACTAAGTTTTGGACTAAATCATTTACTGAAATGGATCTAGTGGACATTTGGGAAGAAGAGAAGAAAACTTTTGTTGGAGTTTAATGGTTTGCATGAACCAAATCACAAGAATCTAAGCTGCCTAACAATGTAAGACATGACACTTAAATTAAAGCACCAGTCTATTCGCTTCGCTGTGTTTGTATGGTTTGGTGAACAAGCCAACCAACAGTAACAGAAAAGAACAGTTTAGGAAAAAATGCTTAATCATGATATGACTGTGGAAACTTCTTCTTTATAGTGAGGCCAGGAGATAGGTATATTAGCTTAGCATGCAGCCTGGGAGCAGGTAAAACAGCTAGCTTGGCTCGTTCCAATGCTAAAAGCTCCCTAATTAACACGTTGAGTCTGTTTTATTTTAGTAAGCACAAATACTAATGTGTTATAAAAACAAGCTATGGTGGACTGTTTCTTAAAAACGGGAGCAGAAACTTCCTGGAGTCTCTGCTAGTTTGCAGACAAACTCACATTGACAAACATGGACATTGCAATCATGATCGCAGGATCCAGCACATTTGGAGCTTGGCCTTACTTGTGACTTATTGTGAGGATATTTATTAATCTGATGTTTGGATTAATCCATTTGTTCTTTCAAATCTACTGAAGTTATTTGAAAACTTTCTATATAGATCTTTATGCATGAAGTGACATCAAAGAATGTTGCACAAACACTATAAGACCGGGCCAAATCATTTGTATTTGTCTGGACGTGCAAAGCAGTCCAGACAAATGTTGGTTTTCATACAGCTACAGAAATAAATCTGTCCACAGGCGCCTCGGCTGAGGGTTTCATGTGAAAACATTGGCACAGCGAATGCTTCGCTATTAAAACAAATGGGAAAGTTTTAATGTTCATATCACACATTATATTATCACAAATTAAGATCTGTCTGAGGCAGGCAGACTCTGCACACTCTCATAAATTATCCATGTGGACATTTTTTTGGAACCATTTAGAAAAAGAAAAAGTCTGTGGTACTGCACATTCCTTGTATTTTTAGGGTGATTGGGGGGAAGAATACCGAAATGGAAAAATAGAAAGGAAAGAAGAGAGGATTAGAGGAGGTACACAAACGGGATTTGAGTAAACAAGATAGAGGAAGGGAAACAAAGTTGAATAGGTCCGTGATTTGGGAGATTAAAAGGCAACTCAACAGTTTGTTTGGAATTGCTGTGAAGGAGAATGTATTATTGCTTTATTGCTCGCATGAAAGCAAAACACTTAATGGTGTGGTAGTCATAGTATGAGTTGCTCTCTCCAAAATAATTCTGTGTTTGCTCCGTAAATCCACAGGTGGTTTTGGGATATGGGAGAAAGCAAACAAAAAGACAGAGATTATTGTAAAAATGTCATTGTGGTGTCCGAAACACAATCTTTTTTTTAACATTAAATGGCAAACCTGTAAATGTTTTTGATAAACTTCAAGATTTTCCCACAATCGGATGTATATTCATCTGCTCTCACCAATTTGCCCTTGATTGCTTGACTGCTAAACAGAATAAATGCATAATTGTCTAATTAGACCTGATTAAGCCAGATTTAGATGGGAAATGATTTTGGTGTGTTTTGAGAGATATTTAATTGGTGGCACTTGGTTGGAGTTAAATTAATTAACATGAGCATTACGTTCCATGATTAGGTCTCGAGAAAAGCACGTCACTTAGCCAACAGGCAGGAAATGGGACTGAACCTGGGGGGAATTTAACAAGGATGTACAATGAACATGTCACCTCGAACTGAGACTAAATGACAAGATCTGGGTGAAAGCGGAGGCGCCGGCGCGATGGAAATGTACTACAAGGGAACAGGCAGTTACAGTCAGGTGGAAGCTGAAAGCTCACACATCTCGCCACTGACCTTTTGACTTTTTCTATATAACTGAAAGAAGCACATGTCGGCTAAAAAAAAAAAAAAATTTTTGTTACAATTTAAATTACAGAACTTAAGTTAACTAACTGACATGACTGAATGCAGTTATTTTAAACCAAAGTATGATCTTTTCCTAAACCTAACCAAGTATTTTTATGCGTGAACTTAGCCAAGTAATTTTTTACGTCTAATCCTAACCTAGTTATGTAGTGCCTAAACCTAAACAAAGCAGCTTGTATAACTAAAACTAACCAAGCAGTGACTGTTATGCAACTTTAATAACAGCCGAAAAAGCTCTAAAATAGCCTCAAAGTGAACAGTTTGTTGGCAAGCTTTATTTTGAAAGTGAAATCTTGAAAAATTAGATGCTAGTGGGGTAGGCAGGGCTTCATAGTTTGAAGCTCAAGGCCACAAACCAATTTGCTGTATTTGATGAGTTAGGAGTGACAATATGTTGACATGTCCAACCAAAATGGACAAGTGTCATCAAATTAACTGCATTAAGTCCAAGCGGTGAGTTGCTGGGACTTGAATTTGATATGTTTTTTAGTTTTGTTTCTGTCCCAGAACACATCTTGTACTAGTTTTTCACACATCTCAGACACAAGATCAATGATGTAGCAAGGGATCATCAGAGCCCAGGTAACCCTGCCAGGGTTTATCAGTTCCAAGTGTATGTCAAAGTAGGGTATGTGGTCCAGTAGTCACCCCCTCTTGATCTGCAGCAGCCTTGCTGCCTTTTCTGTGCCATTCGTGATGTTCCTGACTGTTCCTGTGCAGTCCAGCCAAGGAACCAGCTTGGCTCTGGACAAGGATCGGCTGGCAAAGCCTCTATGGCCACCGTCAGTGAGAGAGCACCACACTCACCAGCCTTGACTTTGGTGATAAGGTCTCCATACTTGGATCTCTTTTTTTCTTGAAATCCTCCATCTGTTCTTCCTGTGCAATTCCAGCAGAACTAGTTGCCTTGTTGATTCAGACATGAGGCCAAAATGTCTGGACTAAGTGTGGTCTCTGGTGTCTGGGATCTTGTGATGCCTTGCTAGGTATAGGTCAACCTTAAGCTGCCAGCCCCTAGCAGTGGCAGGAACCCCACTTAATGATTTCATGCGATGCTGGGGCTTCTCCCTTTTGACAAAGCCAGTTCCGTTGGGTGCAGTCATTTGCTACGGTTAATCCCTTTGCAGATGGTGTTTGATTCGGTCAAGCAGAATGTCTTGCCAGACTGCTCTTACAGTTATTAAGGAACTAGTACAACACCTAACTCTTTTTCTGTTCCACAAAGGCGTAGGTCTATCTCAGAAGAATCTACAGGCGATAATGCCACTCCCTGCTGTGATATTGACACAGCATGACACCAAGACATGTAACTGATCAAACAGGAGCAAACCAACAAATTCTTTATAAGAAATGAAGGTAGTGATTCTCCATGAAAAGAAAAGTCATGAAGAAGGTCGGCTGTAACCTCAGATATACCACCCATACCTTGTGTTTGACATATTTATGTCTCAACAGCACAACATGTTAGAACGATACATTTGTCACATTTCCTTTTTAGATATGCGAAATAAGCACAGCAACACTGGCAGGGTCAAGGATGCATGCTGGCCTAGCATGTGCTAAACTTCAAACTAATGTTGAACACAAAGGAAGCAATTTTCCTTCGTGTTCTTTGCTTGGTTGTAGATGGGAACATCGAGCAGAATGATGCGCTCTTAGGCAAACTAGCCATTCTTGTTGGCCTCACGTGGTGTATGCAGGCTTCATTTTATAAGCCTTGCCTTGAGTGAACCAAAAGTGCACTCTCTCTCACTCTCTAATCCCAAGCAAACATCAGTGCTGACTTAATTGACAATGACTTAAGAGGTCTGCCCGATGGGCTCGAGAGGCTACTTTGGAGGCAGCCTTAATCAATATAAATGGGAATATATTACATAGCAATACAATCTAAGGTCGAAGAGCCATACCACTACCAAATCTTTTTGTTTTATTTCATGTGCCAACAAATTTCAGAGGATGAATGTAAAAAAAAGAAGTTCTTTCCACATGTGTGAAAAGCATTACATAAATTAATGGAGTTACCGAATTGTGAACAGTATAAACAAATAATGATCAAGACAAGGTTAACCAAGCAGGTACCATTAATGCAATTTTAAGCCCCCATGCATAGAATGTTTTTTTTTTTCTACACATGAGAAGCCTGTGTGGTTTATCAAATCTTAATGTTTCTAGAGCTTTCAACTGCATTTCACAGTCCTCACTAGCAGACTGAGGTTGCTTGGTTCAACATCCATTGAAAAAGATTGTGAGATGCAGTAAAACTCCTGAAAAAGCAATTAGGTAGACCTTGAGTTAACAGAATTGGGCTGAAAATGTTGCTTAAGGTGACATTTCCATACTTTAAAAACTCACACTTGAAAATATGACTAAAAGTTTCCCTCCTTGTTACATTGTATATGTTGGATGCAGTTAGTTTTGGTTTCAACTTACAGTATTATGTGCACACCAAAGAACTATATGACATACATCCTGTCATCATTATCTATGTGAGAGTCATTTCTTTTGCAGCTTTCATAACATCATAATTATCACATTGTTACAAAGTCAGTGGACCAAATACCACCATAGTAGGACTAATTCTTGGACCAATTCTGTTACCATTTTTGAGCGGAACCATTGTAATCAAGGATGTTGCATCCATGTTGAGAATTGTACAATACACAATAAACTGTCAAATATGAAACGCTGCTGCTGCTTCGCTCTTGGGTCAAGGAAAGCCTGCTTTTTTTGGCTCCAGCTAGGAGGATTTACAGGATTCATTGAAATGCTCTGAATAGTTAAGAATTAGGTAAACGATTTTTTTTAGGTCAAGCCTTCCATAACTTCATCTAATTGTTCCGCACAACACATCTCAATACCTTAAAGACTAACTAGGTCAGTGTACCAGCCACAGGCAGAAACTACTTGGTTAGGTTGAGACACTAAGATTGCTTGGTTAGGTTTGGCTTAATTCATTGTACATATGAATGTACATATGATGCATACTTAGGTTATATAGTATTATTACGTGACATAATTAAGCTAAAACAACTTCTGTCTCCTGGGTGCTTGTTTGACCCAACCATCCACCCTTTCCTAACCCCCCTGCGGACTTTGTGGATCGTCATTGCCTGACTGACTGCTGCCAGAAATATCACAGGCCAATCGACGTCACCGCCAAACAATAAATGTTAATATGGGTTACAGAATACATACATGCACAGTTGACCTTTACGTTTGTTGTGATGAGGATGGCCTGGGCCCAAAAGTACTAATCATTGGCAGACATGGTCAATTTGATCAGCACGAGACCACCCGTTTTGTGTGACAGAAGGTTCTGCTTTTGATTCGTCTATGGCTTAATGCCTGTAATTCTGATTTGGATCACATTCTTGTGTACAGGCATTTCTGATATTCGAACTACACCCTGCAGTTTAAATGAGCCAGATAACAACCAAATAATCTTTTGTTTTTTTTCTTGCAAGGCCTGCTTATTCATTTAATATTTAATGAGGTTATGGTAAAATGTGATTGGATCCATCTTCACGATTACCTTCCAATTCCATTTAATGAGGAAGTTAAAATGTAAACATGGAATAACTGAGGGAAATACAGAGTAATTAAGATCTTGCTTGCCCTTGATGAGAAACAAAGGCTTCTAATGTGTCTTACATATTTTCGAAAAGTCAACCCTGCTTCTATAATCACTGCATATTTTACAGTGTGTTTACAACTGGCAGACAGACTGCCAAACGACAGAGAACAGGTTGCCTGTCTCATATGTTTTGCAAATGAGCCTCTACAGTACTGATGTATGTAGCCGTTGGAAGTATTCCTCACAAAGTAAACATGGCCGCAAAAAAAATTGTCTCCCAAGGGACGGTATTGTGGGGAGGGGGTTGGTGGGGGATGCAAAGTGAGCACAGTTGGTGGCAACAGACATTTCACTTCCAAATGGGAATTACCTTGTGTTATGTACCCGACTTTTTACTCTCTTACATGCAGATTTCCCCCTGAAACCATTCATTGATCATGGAAATTAAGCCCGAGCACATTTATTTGCCAGCCTGACTCTACCACTCAAGTAGGCTCAACATTTGTTTTCCTGGTTGTCACTATGTCTCCAGGGAGCCTTGTGCCACCTGTTCGGTTTTCCGGGGCGGAAAATGATTGCAGGGAAGCGGGAACGGAGGGTCTTACTTTGCCTCCTGATTTTTCAGCGAGAGTTCGGTGGTACATTAGCCTGCAGCTCCGACTCTCACTGCACCGTGAACAAGCCGGAGACTTTACAGGAAAAATGATTGATGAGTGGCTCTCAGCAGAAAAGTCTCAGGGGTGTCTTCAGGAAAACTCAACTTTTAAAATTAAGGGAAGCTATTTGATTTTTTTTCATGAGTTTCATGCTTGTGTTTTTTTGGGGGGAGTTTTATGCTTATGTTTCTTTGCCATAACATCAGAAGTTTTCAATAGTTTTTGATCATTTTTGTATAGAACATATTATGCCAGCTACTTAACAACAATGCAATATCATTATTTGAGGTTTCTCTATTGAGTAATCTTTAATTCATGCACTAAGAAAACATACATTTAACTAATCTTCACCCCTTCAATCTAATGTAGTTACAGTATTACACAGAGTCATATAACTAGGAGCACCTTGAGCTCGTAATCTTAATGCACCCATCACTGGACTCAAGGTGCTATATGTAAAAATTTTCTTTTCAACCATTAAAAGATTAACACAAATTATCAACAGCCTGGAAGAAATGATAGTTTGGACTGTTTAGTTTAGCATGCTAGCTAGTTAGCAAAGCAAAGATCCAACACTCCTCTGGTGCTTAAAGCCCCCAGTTCGGACCTAACTACCAACAGTAACTAACAGTAGCTACAGTTGGTGGTTACATATTGAGGTAGTTAATGTTACCTGTCTTACACATGATATCTTTAAGGCATCTTCTAATTGTAGTTAGTTTTGTTTTACTTTTATAAGCAGGTGATACGAAATTAAAAGTTAAGCAGTAAACTTCTATTACTTTTGATGTTATTAATATAAAATGCTGCTGAAAGTCAATGTGTCGATGATTAACAGTCCTTCGTGTGACCAGCGTCGTCTGAATGTAACACAGGAAAAACAGGCTTACCCACAGATTGTCAGTTTCCTCATCAATAAATAAATCAATGGCTTCATCAGTTAATGTTCTGGCATCCAACTGAAGGTGAAAGGTGTCAGACAGCAGCATATGTAGATGGAGTGAGGTGCCTTCATAGTCTCAGGAGATCAGAACGCCTTGGGGCCTCCTTCAGCATAAAAATGTGCATATGTGTCTAATGCAAGATTTATGACTCTAAGTACACAATGAAAACTTGTGGACAGGCTTTTTGCAAATTTGTCCTGTGATTCATTACTGTTGCTGGAGTAAAACATCCAATTCTTTTGTTTTGCCTTTACATAAATTCTTAACTCTAAATATAGTGCTAATGTCTGTAATTGTCGGTGACATCTCCCGGGTGGATTTAAGGTTACTTAACCAGTTTGCACTTGTTTGATATAAATTGTAATAAAACCCTGCAGTGAAGTGCATATGTAGCACAGTACCTCTGTCATTAGCTCTGTTGGCCTGCACCAAGAAGGTCTAAGCCGTGGGCTGTTGACAGTTTACATGTTCTCACTAGGCTCGCTTAGATTTCCTCCCATGGTCAATGGTCCATATCCATTGACCATGGGTCAGGAGGCCTGCAGACTCAAATCCACCAATAATGGAGAGTTTGCCTGTCTCTGTGCTTGGGCCAAAATCTGTGATATATGACCTCAATAAGAGGTTAACATGTGCATAACAATGCTCTGACTGGTGGCCTGGATGTGCCCTTGTTTTGTTTAAGGCCACATTAGATACGTGGGATTCAGGGATGGCAATGTCAGGACATAGGTTGCTCCACTACATTGGTCCAGACTTAAATATATCTCCACAACTATTTCATGGATTGCAAGTTTGAAGAGATATTCATGGTCCCTGGAGGATGAGTTGTACTGACTTTTGTGATCCTGTGACTTTTTAACTTGCTGCACCATGCAGTTAACATGGCGGAGAAACACAGGTGAGGGTCATGAGTGGAAAAACACAAAGGACAGGGAAGGAGCTGATAGGTTGGAAAAATACAAGGAACAGGACTGGGCTTATGAAGGAGATGCAGTTCAGGTGTGGAGGGAAAGCAGACCCGGGAGGAACACAGGGATCAGGGCTGGGCTAATCAGACAGATACAAGACAGGGTCAGGCTGCTGAGGAGCAAAAGAAAATTGGCGGAACAGCAACACCACAAATATTCAGGAAACACATAATACACAAATAAAATGGCACTGAAACGACAGGACTATGTCAACCTGTCAGCCTCAGGTGTACTTTGTCATTGTCTCGGTCAGGTCTCCTCCATTTCAGCCTTCATCTTTATCTCCCTTCTCCACTTGATTAAACCTTTTAGCCAAGACAAACACCAAGATGACGATGACAACATAAAAGTGTTGAATTGAGTCAAACTGTTCGTACAAGAATGGAGTGAGTCAGGAGAAAATAATGAGTTACAGCCTACAGTTGGAAGCCTGTACAATAAAACATACGGTCTTCCAGATGCAGTGAGGACGGATAAAAAAAGAACAGTTGCATTTATGTCGAAACACATGGTGCGAACGCATGTGGATGATGGAAATAATGGGGGCTTCCATTCCGATGCACTTTGTATCCTGTCTGTGCGCCGACCTTTTGCCCTGCGAGGGAGCTTACAACCTCAGCAGTGTTTCCTGCCTTCTGTTCCCCTGACGATATTGACTGAAACCATGAAATATTGCTTGTATGCCTTGAAAGGATCCCGACAACGTGCAACCTGTTTTCCATATCAAGTAAAATTTCGCCAATGTACACTTCTGGTAAGGTCATGCCCGATTGCACAACTTCCCTACAAATGAGGCCCCTCGTCGAGTCTTTCCTTCAGCTGCGTGAGGGCAGGCGAGGATACCGAACAGAAAACTTTCAAGCAACACCCACAGAGGAACAGGACGATTAAAAAGAAGTGTCATTTAGTTTATAGGAGCAGGCCCCCATCAGAGGGGGCAGATTCACATTCAGGCATGAACCTTTTGCTGTGCTAACCTTTCAGAAGAGTAGCGAGAAACTGGCGGAAAAATGGAGAGAATGCCAAGTCAAATAAGTAAGGACGGAGAGCGTGGAAACTACAGGCAGAGGTGGAGATGAAAAGGGGAGATGACACACGGAGAGAAACAACCGAAGAAAAAGGGGGGCAGAGCAGAGAAAAGGAGGACGACCTTCTGTAATGAGCCCTGGTAAGAAGCAGCACTATACCGTCTGTCGGGTTTCATTTTGTATCGATGCTTCCATGCATTTTCTCTTTCGGTCCCTGCGCTGTAATCATGTTGTCTTGTAGAACTTCTAGAAAAAAGGAAGGCAAAAAAAAAAAAAAGGAAAAATAAATGTTTTCCGTCTTCGCCTCCCATAGTCGGTGGCTCTGCTCACTTCCAATTTCAGACATGCAGCATGGAAGTGTGCACAGCGTTCCGACGTTTCCGTTCGCGGGGCTCACTCTGCTGTCTCTATTCGATCAGACACTCCGTGTCTACAAGGCAACGTGGTGCGCAAGAGTACACAACCACCTCGATGCGCATCTTTATACAAATAAAGATACAAATAGGCCTGGCTTCACTGTAAGCACTCCGAGGCGGGTTTTCTTCTTCTTGTCAGAGTGGTCTCTGGATAGCGTCCCTTCAAGATGATGGCACCGGATCTTTGACAAGACAAGAATAATTGTAGCTGATCATTTGAATATGAGCGGGGAGATGGAGATTTTTCTCGTCCCTTGCGGAGAACCAAGCGCCCTCAATCTGAGAAAGTTGTGCTCATATCTTTCCCCCCAAAAAAAGTTTTTGACAGCATGAGCCGAGGTATTCACCCAAACAGATGCATAGACGTTATTCGCGAAAGAGCGCGACAGACCAGATCTTTTTTTAAGTCGCTGATGACGAGAAAACTCCCATTTCACATTGGAGTTCTAATTGAGTGGATGGAGGCTGGCGTGTGTGACGATGGAACCGTGACTTTGGCATCTGTGGTGCTGCACATTTGCTCTTATTCCTAAAAAAAAAAAAAATGCCGGCTAATTGGCATGTTTCAAAGAGGCAACCCCTCACTTTTAAGACATCTAATGAAAAAAAAAAAGACATTTAAGAAAATCAAATCTGAGCTTTTCTAATTATGTAAAAGCCAGAGGAGCTGCGAGATGGCTGAGAACAGCTTGTGCTTCATGTTACATGCACATGGCGTGTAGGTTTTGTTGCTGTACATAATTCCCCCAGTCCTCAAAATGAAGCCATCCAATTTACATTGTCGGTTTTTCTTCGAGGGTCAGACCACTTGCACACCCCCAGTGTTATTTTGATACGTGCATCTGTGCCTTTTATCACTGAGCTGTTTCTACTGACACAGACAAAACGAGACTCCCCGTGGACCAATTATTTTAGCTTTCTCATTGGCAGCACAGCTTCACTATTAGTGCAGGCTTATGGATATAGCTAAAGCCGTATATGATGTCCTCTTGTTATGTGTGTGGGCATGTACACGCATTTGTGTGCACGTGTTACAACTGACAGGGCGCTGCGTCAGTGCGATTCTCTTATGAGTCTTCTTCAGAGTCCTCACAATGAGAGCCCTGTCTCCGGTGGGAGCCTGTCCAGATCCACCACAGAGGCCGAATAAATAAGACGGTGCCGCAAAAAAAAAAAAAAAAACCTGTGAGGCTGTCAAAGAAACATGAAGAGAGCACGCCCAGGCCTAATGAAATTGGCAACATGGCACAGAAGATCTCATGCCGGTGTAATGATTCCACGCCCTGGATTGTACCAATTTCAGCCAATTTCAGACAGGTGTTTACTCCGACTGAGTGGCCAGCGCCCACGGCTGTCTACACAACAACACATTTCATTTAGATTGGTGGGTGCTATCAAAGTGGGGAGGGAGGGGGTCGCGCGGGCTGCTGTATTATATTGAAGTCTGCCTGAAACATTCCACGCACGAGTGCTCAGAAGCGAGCTTCATCCAGCCAGCTGCTTTTTAATTGAAAATACTACATCTTCAAAGGGTATACATATCACAGATTTCCTCAATCCATGTCTTGGCAGTCGTTCTTGGAAATTACATGTCTGTTTGAGTTTTTTGTAAATGAAATTAAAAAGTTCAAGAAATGGGATAGACCCCACGAGGTCACTCACAGGTGGACATAATAACAAAAAAAATACTTTTCACAGTCTCCTGTGTATTTTATCATTGAAGTTTATGAGAAACTATTCTGAGGCTGAAATCAAACAAGACATGCTGGAGCATACTTCACATACATTACTTGACGATGTTACGACCTTGCACTATGCCATTATGTACATGCTCTCGACTGCCTAATATACTTACAGCCTCACTTGGCATGGTGCTAGGGTGACTTTATTCTGTTATCACATATGTTGAGGAGGCCACTTGGTAGCGACTCTGAAGCTCAGAGCTCACAAGTGTCTTTAACGACTCTGTAAGGACACTCCCACGCAGACTTTAAAAGTCTCCAACGCCCTTTCCAGTTAGTTAGAACTGAAGAAGCCTCTTGGATGAGCGGTGAAACATCTTCAAGAAACTCAAAACAAGTCCAGTTGCCTACGATACAGCACATAGAATTACCATGACCTGGATGATTGAGAACTTTCATCAACACTAGCTAAGTAGCTTGGTCAGCAAGGTGCGTTTACATTTCACATTAACTGTGGGCAGGGGAAAAAATGAACACCCAACTCCTCAGTGTCTTTTACATCAACAGAATGCTGAATAAAACATCTCTACTTGAATAAAATGTTAAATAAAAAGCAACTTTACAATCACACTGTAGCCACACCCTAAAATATAACCTGCTTTATCATCTATTTGAATAACCATAGTCTATGAAATGAACATCCTGCTGTATTGAAGAAGACTCCAAACTTGTGATTGAGACCCTAAACTCACTGGGAAAGTGTTCACTGCGGTGGTAAATAAAGTGAGAAGTAGGGTCATTTTCTCATAAGCTTACATACAATCGGATTCCTTTTTGAAACCAGTTGAGTCACCCTCTGCTGGCCATTAAAAAGAATGCAGGTTTACAACACTTACAAGTAGTTTCACTTGTTGGACCTGGGAGCCATGTCCACCTCCTTTTATTTTATCTATTGAAAGACATTTAAATCTAAAAGGTAAGCACCTACGTGTTTCCTCTAATGGGATTCAAATTTATATCACAGCAGCGTTCGCCTCGAGTGTCCTCTCAAAGCCTTGCAAACAGTAGCCGAGAGGTGGACAATAACAAAACATAAATTTCACACTTATGCACCTTTCAGTGGCACGGGGGTGAAGTGGAGGCTTTGACAAGGCACACACTCAGGGACGAGGGCCCTGATGTAGAGCGCCGTTCACCCCCAAAGAGTAATAAAGCACTCAAGAAATGGCCTCTCAGTGCCATGGTAACAAATGTCCATGTAGGTTACCCCCGTGTGCGGCAGAAGGACGAGATGAACTACCAGTGTAAGGGGAAAGTAAAAGATGTAACCTCAGAATGGAGGTCAATTATGTTGGAAGTTATCCACGGCTTAGAGCGGGGACATTGCTGCCGTCACACAAGATAATAGCTATTACTGACAGGCTGGTAAAAGTCGTGCTGCGCAGGGCTGAGCTATAATTTCTCGGAGGCTATATGCCAGCAGTGTCAGCTCGCATCTATAAGGTACCCCTCTCTGCACGGGAGAAGAGAGGGAGAAGGCGTTCGGATAGGTCAGAAACAACAGGCCGGTGGAAAATTTTGATAAATAGTTCCTGGCAAGTCTTTTGTGCAGAGCTTTTCTCTCCAATTTGTTTATTCACTCGGGCCCGTAGTGATGCATTACAGATCTATACTGTTCCTAATCCCCTGCAGCACTGGCTTTGACAGCTTTTTGTAAAAGCACACAGAGCGGCGTGAAGCAGATTCCCTCCCTTTTGTTTTTGTTCCGAGTCCTAAAAAATTGCGTGTCGACACCAAAAAAAGCGCGCCGCCAATTTTATGGCCGGTGTTTGCGTGTGGGCTCACAGTTATACGTGCGCGTGGGAATCAATCTCGCCGACTGTGTTTGTGTCTGTGTGTCTGTTTTACAATAAATAGTGCCATAAAGTTTACATTCTGGTTTCGTCCCTTTTTAACAGAGTCTCAGTAGCGCGGCGCGGCCGTAAAGATTACAGCCGGAGTCAATCATTTGAACCCAGATGTGTGTTTAAATAAGACTCCAAAAACTACAAATAACTTTAACGCCACGCAGGAGAAGGTCTCTCATTGACAGCCTTTATCTTTCGTTCTCTCTATCTGTTTCTTGCAGTTCCCCTTTCTTCTCCAGGCTTGCTCATTCTTTTTTAACAGCCCTTTTTTTTTCCCTCCTCGCCTTTGTTTCACTTTTTTTTTTTTCCTCCTCACTACCCGCTCGTCTCTCCCCTCCCTCTGATTTGTTCCTTCCTGTCTTTTTGCTTCCCTCCTTCTCTGAAGATGGCCTTCACACAGAGTGAAGGAGAAAATGAGCTCGGTGAGAGGCCAGGCAGAAACGAGCGGGCGAGCTGACACTTCACACACATGCGCGGCGGCATTAATTGAGGGAAAATCAGCAGGTGCGCTCAGGTAGCGCTGCCCACCATTGGGAAGTGCTGAGGCTTCAAAAAAATGACCGGCGCCGGGAGTAGCGCTCCTGTCACGCATCAATCAGGAGTGCAGGTATCATTATAGGCGTGCGGGGAAGGGCGCCGGCTGCGATTGGTGAGAGCTGACTTATGGGGGGTGAGGCATGGCGCCGCTGGGGGGGATAAATCACTCTTAAAGCATCATCCGCGAGCCTCACATCCCAGTTTTAATGTACCTGACAGATGAGCTCACATTTGCTCCATGAATTTGTTTACAATTGATGATTTAAAAACCACAATGTCAGCACACCAAAGCTTTTATAGCATCACTGATTTTTAATCAAACTGTCGTTTTTTTTTCATAACAGTCTCCGGCTTATTCACCCATCTGCCGCCAGTATTCTGACTTGTAAAAGAGGGATGCAGAGGGATTTAATTGGCTGAATCAAATGCTTTGGATGAAATGAAAAAAAAAAAAAGGTTGCACTCTCCAGATGTCTGTGAAGTCAAACAAACGGCAAACAAACGACTGAAACAATGCAGTTGTAGACAGAGAGAAATAGGTCAGGAGTGAAAATGTTTACTGGATTTCTCAAAATTGGCAAAGTGAAACGCAAATGATGTCATGTTATCAATGTCAGACAAATACTAGCGATTAGCAAATTAGCATAAAGAGTTGGGGCATCAAAACAAACAGCTGATGGCACCCATTTCCCAGTTGGCCGTCATTTGGTTCAAGTTTAAATTTAAGTTAAATTTTGCAACATTTTTGTTTTTTAAACTGCTTTATTGTTGAAACATGTTTTGCCACATTATGACACAAAGACATTGATCAGCATTAAAGAAGAACGCGCAGCCTGACCAGCCAGACCACCGCAGGAAGGAAAGGAAAGAGGGTCGCGATTCGAGTCATGCTAATCCATCTAGGATTTATGGCTGGTCCTGGCTAATGTCGAGTCGCGGGAAAATGAAAGGGACCAATGGGAGTCAGCTGGAGCAAATCTTGGACATATTTCTAAAACATTACGCGGTGCGAGGAGTGGCAGACCGATGGATTCAGTTTGCCCATCGCTTCCATTGTTGTCCATTACTTCAGACAATTCAAATTTGCTCATCTAGGTGAAGGCTGGGTGGTGCTCAGGAGGATCAGAGTTGTGGATCAAGGCCAACATCCCTTGAAGACTTAATATTTCTAGGAAAAAGAAAGTCATTAGCAAAGACTCAGTTGAGAAGACAAAATTTGGGATGTTTCAATTGGATACAGGATCCATTGGCCACGTAGGACTGCAACGAAAAGCCCTGTGCACAGAAGCAGAGCAGTGAATGCTTATTAGTCACTTGTCACAGCAGGAGGAGGCAGGGAAGGTTTTGGCGTTATTACAAGCCAAAAAGGCTGCCGAAAGATCAGTACGAATCACACCACTGGATAGGTTTTACTGGAGACATTTCCAACAGTGTTTTTGGGAGTCAAAACCGGTTGTTTTTTAAGGAGAGCTGCGGACATTTCAAGCATTTTGTTTTTTTGTGGCGACCAAAAACGGAAGTCGACCACCTCCATCCGTGAACGTGGCAACCAAAACAGGTAATTCACTCCAATGATGTTTTCCTAACCAGGTGGTTCCTATGCCTAAACTTTGAAACACACGGTTGTGACAAAAGAGAACATCTATTGTGGTGTCTGGGTTGGCCTCAACATACAGGTATGTAGCTGATCATCCCCTGTTAAAGGTGTAGATAAAACAAATGCACATGAATGGGTGGGAGGAGAAATACTATAAAAGTAATTGGTGGAGAGACGCAGGCTGCAAACTGCCTCGACTGTTGTTTTGTGTTCGCAGTAATTACACCAAGGTATGAGAGTTAATGCGAAGATCACACTTAATAGGTCTGAAATCGTTTATGCGGCAACTTCAAAAACGCCTCTGACATGTTTTTTTTTCTCACCGCTTTAAAGCCATTTGTGTGATACTCACGACACGACACGCTGCGTGCAAAGAAATCCACGATAATTTAAGGAGATGGCACATTCTTTCAGCGACAAAGAGTCATTTCATCTGCTGAAGGCCCCTCACTGAGAGCAAAATGTCTGAAAGGAAAATCTCATGTAGGAGCCAAGAGAGGTAAATTATACATTTAAATGACATCTCTTTGGCCTCAATTTTCTGTTCCCCCCCCCCCCTCTGCCAATACAAATGGCACCCTGAAGAGTCCTTTTGGTGTTAAACGAGGAGAGCTTTTGAGATACAAAATTAGCACAGGTCATCCACTTATGAGAGCTATTTGGAAGGGGCAGAAGGGCCGGCCCCTGATATATGAGATACCGTCTGTTTAAGAGGGGATGCAACCATACAAACACTTTTATTACTCTATTACAGAAAGTGACGCGCAGATGAAATCGGGCGGCGATTCTCCAATCCGACCACGCTCGACTGAAAACTCAAGGGGTCGCGGCTGATTGGTTGGCAAATTTAAATGCGGAGGGACTTGGTCGCCGTCCAGCCGTGAGGAAGACAGTGAGGGGTAAACGGGACCAACGAACCGGGCCAGATGGGACCTCGCGTACAGGCATAAACCGCAACCTAAACGGCCAAGAATGAGGGCTCGAGAGCTTCACGTGTTCAGGGTTCAACCTGTGTACATCACAGTCGTCTCATTATGCCCAAGAAATGACCACCGCCTGGTCGGCGACACTTCAAAAACACTCGAGCAGCAGACTCTTGTGAGTTTTTCCCACAGCAGTCGGCTAACTATGAGTCACCCAAACACTTTGCTGACTGTGAAAGTTATTTGATACGGCCCCAGATACTAACAGTCGCCATGGAAACATGACCAAGCCAGAAATCGAGCACTTGTTCCACACCAGAATGCACTTTTTTTGTTTTTTTTTTATCTTTACAGTTGTTTGGGAGCCGGCTTTTCAATTCCCCCGTCGTAGTTTCAGTGTGGCTCATTATTTTGGCACTTTTTGGTGTCGAGAAAAAAAAACGAAAAAAAAAAAACACCCAAAACAAACCGGGGCTCGGCGGACATGAAATATACAAAGGCCCCCTGCCAAATCCTTCGTTTGTCTGCACCTGAAAGTGTGCAGCGAAAAAACCCTGACAAAAAAAAAAAAATCCATAAAATCAATGTGTGTGTAGGCAAATCCCAAACTTTGCTTTCCCCGACGCCAGCCTTGACAGAAATGAAACGATCCCTCCGCTCGGTTGTTTACACTGCCGCTGATTGTCTCAGATACAACTGGGTGAGAAAATCATACATATCGCCTGCATTCTGATGAGTTGTTATCGGCCAATTATTTTCTTCCGGCTGTCAACAGAAATGAAGCTGTATTTCTGCAAGCATGGCTAACAACCCGCAGGGAGGCCTGTCTGCCGGGTGTGTGTGGCGCCGGTGTGTGTGTGTTGCACAACATAAGCCAAACAAATAGACTCCCTTCCTTACATTACATCCCTTATTCTCCCTATACCCGTCTTCCTTTCCCGGTTCTACATGTTCCTGTTCACATTCCAGCTCTCTTTTTTACTTCGCTTTTTTCTTTTGATTCCCCGAGCCTCCTCCTCATTCCGCCTTATTATGGTTCCAGGACTCTCTACAACGCGGCTCTGTGTCTGTTTTTTTTCGGTACGGGCGTCTCCTCCGTCTTGTTTTTTTTGTTTTTTCCCCGTCGTCCCCTCATTTGCGCCGCTCCCGTCCTGCCAGCGCTGCATTCGCACACCTCTCCCGCTGATTCAAAGTTTTGTGTCGTGATTCTCTCTCAAACACGCGCGTGCAATATTTACGAACAGAAAAAAAAAAAAAAAAACTGTGCTCGCCGACAGAAATGCTCAAACGAAATGTCACAGATCTGCGCGAGTCCCCCAAAACACACAGGAGCGAGCGACTGACAGTGCAAGGGAGCAAAGGCATAACAGGCCAGAAACAATTGAGCACAGAGAGGAGACGGGCCCGCCAGTGAGGGACATTTACATTATTGAAAAGGACTTTGAGAGAGCGGCGGAAGCTGCATGCCCAGAAAACACACACACACACACACACACACACACAGGCTGCCTGCTTCACTGTTGGACATGCCAAATAATGATCTCTCCTCCGCGTCTGTCTCTCTTTCTCCCCTCCAGGTCGCTTGCTGCTGCTGCTGTCTTCCTCTCTGCCACGTCAGTCTCCCCCCCCCCCACTAGATGTGCCCTCCAGTATCATCCCAATCACAATCTAATCCTCACCAAAGGCGTACCTACGCAGCTGCGTGACGTGTCACTCCGCATCACAAACTAGGCCCGGGTGCGAGAAGACGTCTGCTGCGCTCGACATTCCCCCTCCCTCCTCTGTCATTTCATCATGTAAAATGTCAAAGTGTGTGTGTCGGGGCGTTTATGTAAGGGCGCGTAGGAGTGTGTGACTTTGCTCACGGAGGGATGTTTGTGTGTGTATGCATGTATTCATGCGTACCTGGATGGTGCCTCCCCCACAGCACCATGGGAAACAAAAGGAAAGGGACCACATCAGATACCCTGATGCATACGAAGTGTTCAGCACTTTTGGTTTCAATGTTCCTGTGCTTCTGTGTGTGTAAGCCTTGTTATTTGATTTCCAATAGATTAATAAAATGCGTGCGTTCTGTTTGTGTGTCTCCAAAACATCGAAAATGCACGCACATACACATATAATGTGTGTGATATATGTGGCCATATGCTCTGGAAAAGTGCACATACACTTTTTTTAACACAATGTACACTTGACATTGATGATGTGCACCTTTTCATTTGAAACTTGAACACACACACACTGAAAATGTGCAAAAAAACACACACTGATGTGTAAGAGAGATTTTGTGAAATGGGGAACTGACTGTGCTTGGTGGCATCAGACTTGTGTGTTTTGGGAGAGGCTGAGCGAGAGGGTGACTGGGACAGGAGGAGACAGGGGACTCATGGAAACGGTCGGCTGATGCCAGCTCGCAGCCAGCCCGCCCCCCTGGAGGGGGAGTATTCAGAGCGCCATTCTGAGCAAGAGCTTGTCAGCCCAAGCAGCCAGGGGTCTGAAAACTCACAAACGATTACATAATCTTTAAGAATGTGCACACACACACACACACACACACACACACACACAGACACACAGGGACACGTGCCAAGCTGTTCTGGTCAGAGCTGAAATGAAAACCGAATTTCAGCCACAGGTAGTAAAAATGGTTGAAGCTGCAGCAGTTTGAAAATGTCAACCAAAGGACACCCATTAATACTGTAGAGATAGTTTACCCAATAGGTTTTTTCGGATTTAAATGTTTTGTTTAATATGCCATTACATTCTTACATATCCCTGTCTGCTTATGGGCTGATGCATTATCTCACCTTCAGCGTATCTAATTTCTTAAAAGTCACCAGAATAACATCATGCATGTGTTTTCATGACACAACATGTGCCTGCGCCGTTGTTCTAATTAAAAGAGAGGGCGAGATTGACTTCTTTACTTGTTCGACCGCAAAGTAGCGAGACTCAGCGGGCTCTGGGCTAATTTTAGACGCGGGGGAGGCACTGACCTTTCATTCAGGAAAATTCTGATAGTTGCTGTTTTGGTGTATCCTTGTTTGTATAACAGCCTGCTGGAAGAAAACAAGCAGCAGAGTATAGCAGGGCAGTGCTGGGCTGGCAGTGGGTGCAGCAAGGGGGGACAAAGACAAAGTTTGTTTAATCACGATGTATTGATTTGAGCTTGTTGAATACAAAATTATTATTTTTTTTATAATATTATAATAAATGTATTTATTAAATGCTAATGTTAACTAGTTAATGTGGACAGTCTTGCCTGTGTAAATAGAGTTTTCCTTGCCATTAATAAACAAGACCATTACAAGATGGAGACAAAGACAGAAGACCACATTAACAGCTATAACGCTAAATGCTATATATTCAGCGCTATAGTCATTTCAAAGACAATTCTGCTGATTTTCTCTGTTTTTCTTGCTGTGTGCAGAAAGGCTTTATTGCCCTACAAAAGCTATTAAAAACACACTGGCGAGTCTGACCATTGCACTGTTCATTGTAATGTTCCTTCATTAAGACGAATGCAGGCACAACGTTGCACTTCGAATTACCACCCTGCTGCTCTAAACGGTCACCAGAGTGCTAAATGTGTATAAATCCTCAGCTGGAAGTTCCTTGTAAATGAGCTATTCATTTAAAACTTCAGTGACCAGCTTTATAAGGAAAAATGATCCATTTCAAATACACCTTATTTTCGGGCAAAGCTCGCCAGACTGAGTAATGACGAATGACCCACACATACCTGAAGTGCTTTCAACAACCTTTCTTAGTCATTATATTATAAGCGGGAAAAATAATTTGATTGAGATAAAATTGTGTTTGTAGCAATTTTGAAACCCTTTGGAGTACTTTTATTTTGAAATTGCTTTTATATAAGGAGGCTATTAAGTAGCACTTACAAAGATCTTTTACTGTGTGATGTAAAAGTTAAAAAAAACAAAAGCTTTCCATCCATCCATGTTTTACCTATCTACACGTAACCTTTGCAGTGTTGCGGGGGGCTGGAGCTGATCAACAGGTATTGAATCATTGACACGTGCATCTATGGGCAATTTTAAGTTACTAAATAAGCTAACTTGCGTGTCTTCAGACTGCAGGAAGAAACTAGAGCATCTGAAGGGAGAAAGTCCAAACTCCGAAAAAAAATCCTTAACGCAACATCATTCAATTTGGCGCCATGGATGTCACATGTTTTGAAGTAAACGCGCAGCCTAAGGCGTTTTTTTGCCATGCGGCAGTCAACGTTTGCACAAGCACTGCACACATCTCAGAACAGCAAAAGCACATCAAGCTAGTACAGGCCGAATCAAAGACAGTAACACTCGGCTGTAACATGCAACGGGCTAAATCTTTGTTGAAATGGGCCGACTTGATCGAAAATTGGCGAGCTGACAGGTTTCCTAACACAGCCACACATCAAGCAAGCGCAACAAGAGACAACTTAGCAAGCTAGTAACTGCTTTTATTTCTTGCTTTTGTTCTTGATTTTGGGTAGGGTGACCATACGTCCTCTTTTACCCGGACATGTCCTCTTTTGGGGGGCTGTCCGGCCTGTCCGGGGAGAGTTTATAAAATCCTTCAAATGTCCGGGGTTTTGACTTTGTGTAGCGTGCACTTTATCTTCGCATCACAGACCATTGTATTTACCATACACGTTAAATGGTTCATTTGGAAACACACTCTGAGAGGTGGAGTTCCACGCCGAACCCCGGAACGTGTATTCATTCATTATAAAACAGTGCAGCGCATCAGAGCTCTCTGCTGCTCTGCCCCTCCGCTCAGTTCGAAGCAAAGCCACTGACGCGACGCACGCATGCGCTGTCTGCCGGTGAGCGAAAGAAAAGGGAGAAATGCCGAAACGCAAATGCACTTTTACAGACGAAATGCGGAAAAAGTACCCGTGTTTTCGCCAGGGTCGTGAAAAATGGGAAGCAGAGTGTACTGTCTGCAAAGCTGGGACGTATGAATGATAGATAGAATTACTTTAATGATCCCAGACTGAGAAATTATTTTGTTACAGCAGTAGTGGGTCCGCAAATAAAACACTTTGTAAATAACATAAATAGAAGGCAATATATGCATAGTGTATATATACAATGCACAGTGTGCAATAAACAATAATAATATATACAACAAAACAAAATATGCAAAATATACTATAAACAATAATAATATATACAAGAAAACAGTAGAGAGATCAGAGTTTGTATGACCAAAGTATGTGTCCGTGGCAAACAAAGGCTCTAAGGACCTAGAAAAATGAATATATTGTTTAAACGCAACTTTGTGTGAGTATTTTTCAGTATCTCCAAGAGGCCTGGTTAAGTGTCTTTTTGGGAATTCAGAATATGCGTTTAACTGAGTTAGAAGCACGTAAAAAAAAACACTCGACCTGACCCGAAAAACCCTCAAAATTTTGCCGCGTAGTAGTGTCCTCTTTTTGGGGATTCAGAATATGGTCACCCTGATTTTGGGTGTTTAATCACTTTTATTTCTTTTACTTGTAATGACTCATAACAACTATTAGTGTTGTTACATT
Organism: Diplodus puntazzo; assembly: GCA_963678695.2. Lineage (NCBI taxonomy): Eukaryota > Metazoa > Chordata > Actinopteri > Spariformes > Sparidae > Diplodus > Diplodus puntazzo. The sequence continues at coordinate 12,917,025 of OZ023178.1, forward strand.
TCCTGCTTTGCTGTCTTGCTTTAACCTACATTAGATGAGGCTTCGTCGTGTTTACTTTGACTGTTGAGTGTTTATTCTACAATATTGTCTTCCTGACTTGCCTGCTTTTGCTTGATTTGTCATAGCCCTTTGTAAATTCTGTTTTTAACTACAGTTTATTTTTGTTATTATTTGTATTGCTTACTATCATAAAATCAAGCTTTATTTGTAAAGTCCTGATTGGAGCAGGTCTAGACCGTAGACATTCATGTATTTAAAGTTACATTATCAATTACTATTCGTCCAACGCTTCTGTGATAGAGGTGTAAAAACCAACTCCCCCAGGAGTAACATGACTTCCTGTCAACATTTCTAAGCATGACCCCTGGCATCACTGGGGTTATGTTTTTTTAAATGTTGGAAAAAAAAACTTTACAAAAGGTCTTTTTTTTTTTTTTTTTACTTAGAATGTCATTTATTTAGGAGTTGTTTACTTGAAACAGCAAAACTACAGCCACCCTATCCATTGTTTGCAATGAGGGGACCCTAACATTTAGCAGTGTGTGTGTGTGTGTGTGTGTGTGTGTGTGTGTGTGTGTGTGTGTGTGTGTGTGTGTGTGTGTGCGGCTTACATAAAAACAAGCTTCGGCAAATACTACACTCCAGTTCAATGCGCATAATACAAACACGCACACGCACACACACACACACACGCTCAGACATCTCATTCAGATGCTCAGCTGCCTGCCTCCCCCACAGTGTTGTTGCTGGGGAGTTGCTTGCTGAAATATCACCTTGAGTCTTGCCATTTCCCAAACTCATTTACTTTATTACAGCAAGTGTCTGCCATGAGCGGGGGGGGAAAACAAATGGGAGATATAGAAGAGTGGAGATAGAAAAAAAGATACACACACACACTCACACACACACACACACACACATTCTTGTGCGGACACCTACGTACGCACAGACCACCATAATCAGTCCCGAGGGGGACTCCATACTAACGTGGAGGAGAGAGGGGGGAGATTAATAGAATGAGAAGTGGAGTCGTGTGTCTGTTTGTATGAATGTACGAGGGCGGGTGGAGTGTGTGTCGGGCTGAAGGGGGGGTGGTGTCTGTTAGCACCAGTAGCACGAGCCAGGAGGAAATGACAGCATCGGGGTTGCCACGGCACGATGGAAGAGATGCTCTCTCTCCCCTCCAGTCATCCCCCCACTTCATCCATCAATCCCTCGCCCGTGCAATCTTTTCTCCTCCACTTGCTCTCCATCTTTGTCGCCCTCGCCGTGTCTCTTTATCCCTTCGCTCTGCACCGTGTCCTCTCCGTGCCCCCCCCGTCCCCCACCCGCCGCCATCGTCTGCCGGAGCTCTCTATAAACAAGCCAGGGACGGCGCCTCCTCGCTCCCCCTCTTCCAAATTGTCTTCCTCCGTCTGAAAACGGCCGTGATGATTGCAGTCTCACACTCTATTGTAAAACAAACAAAAAAAAAAAGAGAAAGGGAGAGACGGAAAAAAGGAGAGAGGGTAGCCGCCGTGCGACATGGCCCTTTTGTGGACGGCTGTTGGGAATCTGAATTGCCTGTCAAGCAAGGGGGACTTTCCAGCTCGGCAGCAAGGCACAATGGAGCTGTTTTGAAGGGGGGTGGGGGGATGCAAAGCAGGGGGACCATTCTCAGTGATGCCGCGCAGTCATTATGATGTCCTGACTCATCGCTTGGCAGCCTGCGTCATATTGCAACAAGCACACACACACACACACACACACACGGGACGTGGCCCACGTAAATTATAGCTTGATGGTACGAATCAAATGCAAATTGCGCACACAAACAGAAGGAAACTGAGTGGATGTTAATGATACGACAGTCAAATGTGTTTTGAAAATGTCGTTTGGCAAATACCAATCAAAGGGCAAAAAGAGCGACAATATGGAGAGCCTTTTTGTGTATAAATGATGCTGACAATGTATTTGGCACCAGCATACATCTTCTTTGATGTTTTTTTTCTCTCTCTCTCTCTCTCTCTGTTTGTTACCCGAATGCTTTGTTGAGGTTTGAAATATTCCTTTGTGTTTGCATGACAGGATTCATTTTATATGCATTTGTGGCATTTTTACACCCAGAAACTGATGAATGATTCCAGGCTAGCAATTTAAATTGTAATTTAATTTCTATATGGTACCCACCTCCTGTGAATTTCTAACTTTTAAGGAGACTTGGCAATTTTATTTTATTTTATTCTTTTTTTAAGGTGCACTATTTAAGAATAAGCCACCTGTCAAATTCATCCTCCAAACAACTAGAGGGCAGCATGTCAACAGAGTCTGCTAACTGCAGTCAGCACAGTTAGCCATGCAGTTAGCATGCATATAAGCTGACTCTGCCTGGACTTGGAGCTCGGGGCAACCGGGAGAGGGTTGGTGTTGTTCACTATCAGACTATCAACTTACATCATCTTTATCTCCTCACATTCTGTAAATAACTTAAGCAATGTTTTAAATGTTTTAAAGACAATAAATTACATATCGTATTAAGTAAATTACCAGCGCAACAAAAGGCCAGATAAGCTCACGTCTTTTACAATATTTACATGGTGGTAACAAAGCTCAATCATTTCCAATGTATTCATGATATGACATTGACAGGACCAGCTGTCACGCGGCTCTGAATCCCATCAGTCCCCACTCACATAAATTGATGAGCTTGAAAGAACGATGTGACGAGATAAAAAGAATAACTCGGAGGTCTCAACTACTTTTCACTATCCGCCAGCTGCCCGTCATTTACCTTCGACGACAATGTCAAATCTCCAAATTGGTTGAGCTGCATGGGAGTCATGGCACCAGTGTGAATTCAAAATGAGGGGCTGTTTGAGAGTTTTGTGACAAGACATAGAGTTGTTGGAGTAATCCCCCGTTTTTGCTGCTAAGTTTTGTTTTCATTTATGTATGCTTGTGAATGTCAATAAGTGAACTGTTGCTGGAGTGCTGATGCGGAAAAATGCAGTCCGTCCAAGGGGCTTGAGAACTGACATTACGTAATGCAACCAGCTAGTCATTTATGCAAAGACCCGCCACTGTTTTTAATTTTATTTTCGTTTTTCATAAAAAAGAGAGCACACTTACAAACATACAAACAGAGGCCTTCTGTTGAATACATGCCCAAACCAAATATTACCATACTAACTGCTGCTAACTGGAGCTGCTGCTATCTAGTTAGCTCAGTTAGCCATGCAGCTAGTGTTCCGGACGGGGAGCTCGGAGACTAGGATTAGTGTTTACACCAATGTAAACACCTCTTACACTGGAGCTTTGGTCTAGGATGGGCCACAGCTAGCTGACTAGCATGCTAAACTTGGTAGCTGCTAAAAATATATATATATATATATATATATATATATATATATATATATATACATATATACACACTGTATATGTACTTCAAACTGCTATTTCTTCCAATTTTGTTGAATATTTTGGTTATTTTTAAACTGAAATACTTACATATTGCAGCTTAAACGCATGCATACAAATGTTCTAATGTATGTCTAACAATGTTTTTGCAGGTAAATAATATAATTATTCATTTTCATTGATAATATATGAATATGCAAATATTGTCTTCATTTCACAGGTTAAACTGCTAGATACAAGACATCTCCGACCTCACTGTAAAGTCCATTCTCACTGTACTGTATTTGAACTGGAGGCTTTAAGTTACCATATCACATTGTAATTGCTGAATATTAGGCCTGGATTGATTTCCAAACTATTTGTGATGTCACAAATCATGCTCGGAGGCCCTCCACTTAAAATCAGATATCAGCAATGAATGTGAAAACCTCCTTGCTAGTTTCAAACTCTGCAAATGCATCATTCTACACAGTGAAGCTAAACCGTAGGAAGTAGATTGGATGATCTAAAAATATTGTAGTGTCCCACAGTAGGAAGAAAGTGAGACTTTAACAGGTTTCACTGGCAATTTATCAGTAATGAGGACACTAGGCCACTGTGAGCCAAAAGAACAAAAACCTGTTAGTTCTTTGAACTACCCTCTTGCCTTGATTCCTGCTCTTGGAGCTTGCAGGCAAAAAACAACAAACATTCTCTTAGCTCTCTGCCAATCACAGGTATGTGATCTCACACAAATCAGCATCATGGGTAGCTGGAATGAACTACAGGCTGTACAGCTTCACCGAAATCCCAGATATCTTTACGGCCAGTTTGTTTATTCAGTTCACTCAGCCATGAAAACAAAGAGTTTGTTTATTTAGTTTGGTTAGGCATAAATATAATCACTCGCTGATTAAAATGTATTCCTCAAAAATGACGTAGTGCAACTTTAAAACACATTCATTTTCATTTTCATTTAAGTTTGATTAAGCATTCAGTCATATCACCAGATGCACTATTCTGTAATCGCACGATCTATTTCAGTCATACAGCAGGTATACACTGTATAAAGATGTATGTTAAAAAGGTGAAAGATATTTACATTGGATAATACAAAAAAAAAAGAAAATCATTCTAAGCAGCACCGGGAGGGGGGGGGTCACACACACAGCACTCACACTCACAGCATTACAGCTTGAAGCCAGGAGGCATCACTGACATTTGGGGGATAAAGGTCTTGATGAAACCTTGCTGTTTTCACACACACACACACACACACACACACACACACACACACACACACACACAAACTGGCCGTGTTAATAAACGCTAAAGTACAGTTTTGCTCCTTACGGAAACATTCATAAAGGCTCACTGATCAATAGGACGGGCGTCCACAAATCCTCAACCTTTTTTCCCTTTTCTACCGATCTCCCCGCTCTTCCTTATAGCGAGCTGAACTCTTCCTTCTCTCCTTCCTCTCGCCCCCCTCAACATCATCACCATGTAGTCTTGACTCATCTAGGCCAACTGGCAGAATAATAAGCAGAGAGGGATATTTGGTGGGACTTTAAGAGAGCTGAAACTACAGTGCTGTATTAGTGCCACTTTCATTCACTCAGATGAAGAAACACTGCAAGTGATTAAGCTTCTTGTGGGTGTGTGTGTTCGCTTGTGTGTGTGTGTGTCTTGGCTCCACTGGGAGCCAGTAGCAGAGCCTTAAATTATACATATGTTCTCATTCCATTACCAGTGGCAACTACTAAAGGCTTCCCAGCATTTCCATTACCAAAATGAAGGGATGCACGCACTCACTTACTCACTAGCTCTCCCTTAAACACACATATATACAAGTGCAGGACAGTGTTGAACTCGAGCTTTTACTCATGCAGTTACACCAAAATGGCGACAACCCCGATTAAAGTCCAAGAAATAGTATCCATTTTTCATAGACTCCAATGCACCTGTGACCAAACGGTTGCCAGTTCAGATCCTCAGACAGGCCTGGCGACATCTGGGTGGAGGGAATGAATGATTAATGCACTGTCCCCCTCTTAACAACTGCCACTGAGACGCCATTGAAGACGGCATTTAATCCTCTTCTCCAGTAGAGCTGCAAGATGGCCAGCGGCAGTGGGCTAGCACTTGTGCTGGGCAGCTCCCACTTGTATCTGGGAGCGCAGTCAGATATTCAGTTTTATAATTTTGTCAAAGCAAGAAAATGTAGCCGCTGTGACCGACAGATCTGCCACGGGCACCCTCTCGAAGCAGCATTACATGCCTCAGCCCTTTCGTGACTTTTAAAATAGATCCAAAGTCAAGTGAAACATGAATAATGCAGTTGTATTATATGATTCCTTTCTTTAAGTCACACTTGACGCTAACATGCATTTATAATGGGAGATAATGTCGTAATGCAAGAGGCTGTGCTGATGCTGCTGCGTGCCGGAGAGGCACGCATAGGACCCATAACATCCCTTATCAAATTAGACAGCGAACACAAAGAGTATGTAAGTTGTTTCCAGGTGTGGTCATTTTAATCCACATGTGGAAAAAAAAAGCTAATGTGGAAGCATGTGGAAATGCAGGATTCACCTGTGAGGAAGCAAATTCTACGTGGTTTTATGTGCCATGTTTCGTTTCCACCATCTACACCCGTCTCACCCTCACAGAGACTGTTCCCCGCTGCCCCACGACAGCCATCATCCCCGTACCAAAAAAGCCTGTGGCTCTCACCCTGATGAAGCGCTTTGAGTAACTGTTTTACAAGCGCATCAAAGAAAAACATCCCTGGCAGCTTGGACCCTCACCAGTATGCTTTTAGCAACCAACAGATCCGCAGAGGATGCCATATCCACTTGCCCTCCACTCAGTCTTCACACACCTGGAGAATAAGAGCAGCTCCATCTGAATGCTGTTTGTTGCATTCAACAAAATTGCATCCATGAAGCTGTACACGTTGACATTTTAATTAATCTATGAAAAAAGTCAATTATTAGTCCACTTCAATTTATATGTGTCCAGTGTCCAAGTGCAAAATGTATCTATTCATGTGCTGAAATCTTAGATTCACATGTAAAAGTTAAAAGGTATTAAATTTACATGTGATGTTGTGATTTTAACATGTGAAAAGGCAAATTTTACATGTGACATTTTCGTAAGGTTGCTGGTTATACATTATCCCCGATTTAAAAGTCACAAGCAAATGTCATATATGTTCTCTGCTGAATTCCATTCACTTTTTCTGTTCTTTAGTTTACTGGAGGCTGTTTTTCCCAATACTTTAGACAGATGGATGAATTACATCTGAGACTTGCCTTAAAAAATTCACATGAACTCCTCTCTGCTGTGAACCTTGCTCCACTCGGCTCCTTCCCACTACACTCAGCTGGATGCCAGATCTTAAACCTTCTCCGGTAAACACTACTACCTTGCTGTGGCTGCTTTCTCATCAGCTTTCAGATCAGATCGGAGTGGCGGACTCTGAGGAGGGGTGTTATCAGACAGCTGAACGTAGAGGCCCGGTCGGCCGGCGCTGCAGTCATTTGAGCCCGGCTACGAGCTGAGACAACATCAGACAAGGATTAAATCAACAAACCGGACTGACCCTGGGTGACCAGGCAGGCTACTTACAACTCTGTGGAGAGAGCAGTATTTAGCCTTTTAGGGAGGAGACACAGAGGAGAAGGAAAGTGGGACAAATGAATGAACGAGGGAAGGTACATTTATGGAGACAGCTTTGCAAAAAGGCTCTGGCGGCAGCCATTTCCAATATATCTCTGAGCCATGCTAGGGACATGGAATAATGAATGAGTAATAAGCACGTGTCAGAGGGAAGGCGGCCATGAGCCAACGGTGTATCATTTTTTATTTATTTATTTTTTTCATCTGCTCAGCATGTCATGGAAGTACAAGAAGTCTCAGCTCGCCAGCTGCATCTGAGATGTCAAACTGCATCCTGTTTACGATAGCAGCACTGACTGGGGTGCTTTAATAACAGCCCAAAACACCCAGTGTTACCTTTGACTTGCTACTGCAAGACAGGACTGAGAATCTTAGACACTGCACCCATAATGTTGTGCCTGACCCGCTTCGACCGCACGGTTTAATATGACTCCGATGCCACAGCGAACTTTAATGTTGTTGTTTTCTCACCCTGCCCCATGCAATATGGGCTTTTTCCAGATGCAACTCTCTATTTGTCTCAGCTATTTTGAAGTGAAGTATGTCAAGTGGGATGGACATGCTTGTAACCTCTGGAGTGAAGGCAGATTTCACAGTGTTTTGGTCCCAGACAGGTCAAAAGATAGCTGCTAAATTGTTAATGCAGATATCATATAGTATAGTAGGTGACTGGGAGTGAAAGAAATGTAGTGGCACGGGGAGAGCAGTGCACAGAATTGGGTTTGATCTGATACCAACAAATAAAGGGCCAGAATCAACAATATCAATACAGATTTAGATATATTCTATCGCTAAAAGCCGCTTAAGAACTAACAAAGAGAAATATAACGTGATTTTTGGGCAAACCAATTGCCAGAATAAATGTTCCTTTATGTTACATGTTTATGCTTATATTAAACTTAAATTTTTCTACTTCTCTCTTCACATTGATGTGCTTGTGCTTTGTTAGGTTTAGGCAAAAAAAACACCTAGTTATGGTTTGGTAAATATCATGGTTCAGCTTAAAATACCTGTTTTGGGCACCATAAACAGGGCTGGAAATGTCCTGTGGTCTCCCGATCACCCCTGGCAGCTTGGACGCTCAACCAGTATGCATTCGCAATCAACAGATCCACTTAGGATGCCATATCCACTGCCGTCCGATCAGTCTTCACACACCTGGAGAATAAGAACAGCTAAATCAGAATGCTGTTTTTTTGACTCCAGCTCAGCAGCATTGAATACAATATTGGAAAATGTAACACTCCGGGCTTGAGTACAACACTGTGCAACTAGATATTGGACTTCCTAGTGCTGGACAGCAGACACTCCCAGGGCTAGGTGCTCAGTTTTGGTCATCACAAACACAGCTGGAAAGGTCCCAAACTGTTCTTATGAATATCCAGTGGTGTGATCCTCAAAATACCGTGCTGCAGACTCAACTTGGACCCATTTGCAGTACTGAGAGAGGTGTTGATGTGCCCAAGATATGATCTACCTTGTAAGGGACATTTTTGGTTTTCGTATACATCCGATTTGCGCTAATATTGTGTATTAGCGCATTTTAAAGTAATGATACTTTAACACATTTATTCTGTTGAAATAAAAAAATAAAAACATATTCTAACTTTGAATAAAACATACCTTTTTGACTTAGTTTGCCAACTTTCAAGGTTTTAAATTTGCCTTCACAAGCTTTTAGAAGATCCCACCACTTATTTCTGTGCCTTTTTGTCTCATTTAGTATCAGCGCAAGGACAAGATTTAAGCAAATTGAGTAATTAACAGTGCTGGTGTCAATATATTACATTAATGGACCTTGGCTGTTGTAAACTCATCTTTGCTCTTTGTTCTGTTCTTAAGCAATGCGTCCAGTAGGCATCTTTTACTGGCAGTAAAGCACTGCGGGGGCCATGGGAGCAAGCGCCTGGATGAAAAAAAGAAAAGTTAAAATCAAAACAGCACTCAGAGGTGCTTTTAGGGACTGGGTAAAAAGTGGTAATGTTTGTTAGCTGGTGTGTAGACAGTGCAATGCTACTGAAGGGGATACACACACACACAAACTTACCAGGACGATTCAGTGTCCTCCTAAGGAGCTACCATTGAATATTCTTATAACATGCTCTTTAAATCTGCATTTATTTATTACCGCATTGCTATACAGGCTATACTGCAGCTTTAATACGCAAAGATAAAATACATGATGACTAAGTTCAGAGAAAAGCTAATAAATATTAAGGGGCAGGATGGACATTATAAATGCTGGACTAGTTTTAGTGGCCAGGAAGGATCAGATCAAGTTGGACAATAAAAACTAGTGAAGTATATTCTTAGTTCATCCAGCTTGCAGTGTAGAGGAATAGCTCTCCTCAATCTCACAATCCCAAACACTGTTTTTTCTTCAAATATTTTCTGAGGTATTATGGATAGAAATTGTTTTTATCATAGCTGTACATCAAACATAAGCGAAATTTGAGGGCTTGTCTAGGAAACTAAAGGAGCAATTTGTAAGATATGGCCAGACTTTTTAAGTTTCAAACTGTCTTAACTGTCTTAGTCTCAAGAAACATCAGTGTTGACATGCCAAAGATGCCAATGCAATTTGCTGCAGAGATGTTTACTTAAGTTAGAATGCTAACCAGCTAGCTTTTGCCTGTCCCACCTCCTGATACCACTTTGTACCTAATATGTGATGAAAATAAACTCACAAAATGTCAAGAAATAAAATATGTTATGCCTTTCCAATTCAAGTTTCTCGCTTTTACCAACCTAAGACGAGCTTAATTGCCTTGTAACTCATCATTCAAACTGGACATACATTAAATGAACCCCCACCTATGGTTTGGTTTCGAAATAATCCTTGATACACAGAGAAAGCTGTGAAACTGTCTCTATAGGTCATTTTCACCCACTGCTGATACCGAACTCTCTCTTGCTACTATGCCACTGCGCCACTCTCTGTAAATCACCTCTGTACTGCATCCCCCGTCTTCAAACTGGCATATCCTGGTCTCAGAGGCAGTGTTCAGTCCCCGTTTGGTGTCCAGCTGTGTTCACAGTGGGGGCTGCTGAGCCCTGTTGCACACGTTATCTTGCCCTGTGATCCAAGGTCATGGTCCAGGCAGGCCCCCATTGTCTAATAGGGCCACTTAGCCACTTGCTTACTGCAGCTTGTTGATACAGCCAGGATAGCTACAGGAACCATTATAGTAAGCAGCAGTCAGCAGTTATGCCGCCTCCTACCTTCAATTTCTTGCACCTACAACTCTCATTGGGAAGTCCACCAGTTGTCTTCTGTGAATATACAGTAGTGTCAGCACTTTTGACTGAGTACTTTTGTTTTGCAATTGTTTTGAATTTGATCCTTTTTCAATGCAGTGAATTTTATCATTGGTATGTCCCCATTTTGCTTTAATGACAGCATGAACTTGAGCTGGCATGGACAGCACAAGTTTGTGCAAACCTAATGACTCATGTTATCCTGGCATGAATGGACAGTGTTTCAGAGAATGTATTTTGATGTAACAGAATGCTTGATTTTCCCAGTCTTCAAGTCCCTCTAATAAATGTTCATCATCATCTTATATATTCCTCATATCATGTATAGCATTCAAAGTATTGACGCAATAGCTTGTGATAAATTATTCATCTTTAGAGACGGGAGCTGAAATCGCAATTTGTGCATTCATAGTTTCCTTGTTGTCCCAAGACCTTGTAAGTACACAGAACCTCACAGCAAGCACTGATGTTTTAATGCAGCTAAGTTTTTCAGCACAGGTTTTACCCCTCGGGCCAAAATCACTCCCGTCGAGTAAAATAAGCAATGTTGCGGCGGGTTTTTGGAGATTAGACTGAGTTGAACTTGAGTCTTATTCGCGGCTGCACAGATAGGAAGTGAAAACGGGTTGTTGGGTCGTCTTCTTCAAACATTCATGATCCAGCTGAACCGCTTTATCAGATCCCTCCATAATGGCGGCGTGGTTCAAAGCGGCTGGTGGATTGGAAATAGGTTTCTGTTACAGCTTGTAAACAATCTGATAATTTACTTGGCACTGTAGAGAAGGAGAGGATGGTGGTGGTGGGGGGGGAGCAGAGAGCAAGAGTGAGGGAAACAGAGTTAGCAAAACAGAGGAGCTGAAAAGGCAGGAGGACGGCTGCCAATTCAATGATAATTATAGTCTCAGGAAGAAAAAAAAAACTCAAATCAACAGAAAAAAAGAAAAAAAAAACATATTGAGCAATGGATTTCTGCCCGAGGTGAGGTGCTGACAGTATCTCTTGCTGCTATCTGAATCTGTCACAGAGCTTATTCCTCAATTTTAGTTCTCTGGAGTGCAAGAAGAAGGAGAAGAAGAAAACTCCCCTGCACTCAATCTCATCCACGGGCAAAGCCATCACTCACACGGTCATATTTGAATTAGATGTCTAGACATACAGTTTGCCAAAGGACTACTCTGCTTTGTCGCAGAGGGTTTTCCATGCAGCCCTTATCCTCTATCAAAATGATAGAGTCCCACAGAGGATCCAAAGCTAGAAATGAATGTGGGTGTAAATGGATATGATCTGGAGGGGTTTCCTGGGAATGGGCAGCTGGAGACCCTGGAAAAGCCTCTTTCTCGTGAAGGGAAAGGAATGAAACATGAAACTATGAGACTCAAGAGAATCAACATGCTAGTGTATGATATTTCTAAGATTCTAAACAGCGTTACTACTAATGATGTTGCTGCTTACCGTGTTTTAAAGGCAGTATAAATATTTATGAAGCTAATTCCCAGCACAGGTAGAGGGTAATGCCTTCAGTATTTATTTCCGGATTCAATGAGGTCTAAAATGCTCTTGCGAGACATTAAAAATGGGAGCCATCCTACCCGAGGTCTGGTCATGACTCAAAATCCAATGATGACCTTGGGTTTGAGACATACTTAGAATTTCAGAAGTGTTTCAGTCCACCTAGGACCAAGTTTAATATACACGGATAACATCTATTCAATGACTTTAACAACATGATAGTGAAAGGTTAAGCATTTCATGCAGTATGTCAACTGTCATGTTATTGTCTGTTTATGAGGATTGACTGATATCCAGCTGAATACTAAGTTTGTTGTTCAACAAGATGATTGGTGGATGGTAAACTAAGTATATTTACTCAAGGAGGTACATGTACTTTAATTGAGTATTTACATTGCAAGATATTCTACTACTGCTAATATTCTACCTTTTGCTGTGCTACATTTATCTGAAAGATTAATTTAGTAGCTCATTTCAAGATTCAGTTTCTTTATACTAAATATGATCGACAAATAAGTGCAAATATAAATGTTTTAATTTAAGATCGACCTGTATAAAGTAGTTGAAAAAATCTCAATCATTGCCAGCTGCACTATTTAAGCAAATGTAATACTAGTTATAATCCAGTAATAGGATTTACATTATCCTGAAATGGATCATTATTTCAGCAAACTTAGCACTTCTTCTTTTGGTGCTTTTAGTATATTTTAATATCTGTGTACTTTTACTTAAAAATCACGACTACGTTGTGAAATTCTTAGGTTTACTTTGGTAAAATATCTGATTACTGCCTTCACCAGCTGTCAACATTCATTTGGCAAATAGTAAAAACATCTGCAGTGCTTTTAATTAGATGGGTATTATTGTGTCGATTTGTATAGGAAAATGAAAGCAATGCTAACAAGACAACGAGTCTACAGCTATTCTAGCTGCTGAGTGAGACTGTAAATGCTAATGTCGATTTGCTAACGTGCTCACAATAACAATGCCAAAGTGCCAATGATCAGTAGATGTGATGTCTCCAGTGTTCATCATCTTAACACAAGGTACAGCTAATGCTGATCAAAATGTTAATTATAATATGCTAATGCTAATATCTATAAGAAGATATCTGCATATGACTGCCAGTACATTTCTGCAAAGGCTAATTAAAGCTACTGAAAGCGTTCTCATCATTTTAGCTGACTTCTGGTCAGTTTTGCAGTCAGCAGTACCCTCCCTCCTCTCGACGTCACCACCTGCATCTCGACGTTTATTCAAGGCCGCTCTCCTTGCCTCTTTCTTTAGTTTTCCCACTTTCCACATGGACCATTAACACAACTATAGCTCGCTCTCATGAGATTGGTGAAGCCAGACCATGCACAGAGAACAAACCGAAACCAGAATGCTTACAATCCAAGAATTTCATTTCTTTAAGATACACCTACAGATTCTGCATTCTTATGTAGATATATGTTAATAGAAATTATTTGGCCATAAACCAGCAGAAAAAAAAAAGCCAGGTCAAGGCCATGAATGTAAGCACACACTGTCATGGTTATCGATTCAAGAATTATTTAGACTTTTCAGTCTGGAACAAAGTGGTTGCTCACCAAATAACAGATAAACATTCTCATCCATAGAGGAACGTTGCTAGCAGGGTAGTAAAAAGACAAATGGTGCTTGGAGATGATTTCCAAATGGTAATCAGTATTGGCCGTTCTAACTTCATCATTTGAGTAAATTACAGCATTTGTGTCCATGTTGATGGATTCTGTGACAACCTTTCTGGAAGAGCCACCAGATACTTAGTCATTATGCAATTTTAACATGAGTGCAGCTTTGATTTTGGCAAAATGTTGGCCTGACCCAAAACACAGAACCAAATTAATGTGATATTCATGATTACACAACCTATCATCCAAATTATAATTGACAGACTGACTGATTTAAGGGGCTATCGCAATAGAGGCCTTTTAATTGGGTGCTACCATGCAGGTAACCAGTGACCGGTGGAGAAACCACGCAGCTAGCATGGCCTGTTATGTGATCAGAGCCCAGTTTGAAATGATTTAAATTGTCAGAATTAGTAATATAATTATTGTTGTTGAGTTTGTGTGAGCAGTCCAATGCAAGTCTTTCCTTTTGAGCCAGTCCGCCATAAACTTTCCGATAAACTTTCCCACATTAATTAATGCTTGCTGCCTCTGGTGCTACATAATGACCTGGCTTTAGAAGCACATCAAAAGGTGTGCGGCGGCCTGATTATCGCAGGCCTTGGTGAAGTTGACTCAAGAAAACGGTTAATCCTGACACCGGTGATCCGTCGCCCCTTTATTTCCCACCCCTCTGCACTCACCACTCACCCACACTTGACTTCCACTATACTGTGACAGCTCGCCCACACTGTTGCATCCATTTTCACTCATCTCAACCAGGCAGAAATTGCACCTCCTCTCTGATTAGTAAGTATTATTCATGCGCTCGCAGTCTTTCACCAAGTCTTTCTTTGCGCCAAGAAGAATGTCTTTGTTACGAACGTGTGCCTCGGTATTTGCACATGTTTCTGTGAGTGTGCAAAAATTGTGGGCATGAATAGGTGTATGTGTGTGTGTGTGTGTGTGTGTGTGAATCTGTGTGAGGGTGGCAGTCAATTAAACAAACAGACACTGTCCTTGGGTAAAGCTTTCCTGGGTTTTTTTTTTTTTTTTTTTTTTCTCAAGCACCTTGCTTCGATTCAGGGAACCGCACAGTCCTGCGTGTTCAATTCCCAGCTGTATAACCGGCTCCATCATACATGCGGCGCATAGAGAGAGGGACGAAGAGAGGGAGGTGAAAAAGGAGAGGTGGAAGAGACAACATGAGATAGAAACAGAGACCTAGAAAAAGGGAGGAGAGGAGGAGTGGATGCAGGGAGGAGGAGGGGGGGATCGAATTCACCACGCAACAGTGCCATCTAGTGGAGCTCCGTCCCTTTTCAGCCCTCCTTCTCACTATGCCATCCTTCTTTCTCCCTGCCACAGCTCGCACTTCCTTTTTATTCTTTTCTTTTTTCAAACAAAACACACACACGCCTACATGAGTGCCCACGTGCATTAATATGCATGCGGGCCGGCGCATCCACGCCTGCACAGATTCCCGATTTGGCATGCTAAAGCGGCGGTGACTCGAAATCTTCCTCTGTGTACCATGCCCGTGTCCTGCAATGATTCAAAACAAGCAAATACACACTCGTGGTGACACACACACACACAGGAAAAGAAGTTGCCAGCCAGTACAAAAACACTTGTTTGTCCCCGCTGTCCTCTTACCCTTGTTTACTTCTATTTTTCCGTCCCCCCCACGCTGCTTTTTGACCTCCCTCTTTTTCCTCACCCCTTTAACACATTCCCCGCCCGTCCCTTGCCTCCTTTTCTCTCCGTCTCCCTTGCGCCACCACCCAGACTGTAAACAGCGGTGATGGATTACTAATTGTCCTGCTCTAGATGCAGGGCTGGTGGTGGTGTGTGGGGGGGCAGCCACGGGCGGGGAGGATTGGGATGTTGTGGCGCTGTGTGTGTGAATGGGAATCACGCAGTCAGCACAGATAGATAGAAGAACTCCACGCACACACACCTCAGTGTGGCGTGTTGGTGTGTTCTGTATCATACTGTACACATCGCGGCGGCAGGAGTGATGGGATGTTGCGTGACAGGACACTTTGACCTTCATGCTAAGCATATGGCCTTGATTGAGCGGTTTGCAGTTTGATACCTTGCCCATTAGTTTTGCTTTGATAGTCCTAATTAGGCCCTTGGGGAATCCTGTTGCAATCTTCAAGCAATATACTCTGTCCTGCAACATAAAAAAATAAAAATAAAAGCAGGGCTTTACTGCAAAGGTGGTTTTTCCTCAAGTGCGGGTTTTGCTAGGATATGAAAGCGACTTCAATAAAAAAAACGACCAAACACACACAGGTTTAGTGTCTCTTTTTTTTTTTGGTGGACACCGATGGCAGCGTCAACTTCACACAGCAGCTATTTCAGTGTCATGCTCGTGGCGGACGGATATGCTGCAGGATTGTTGTCATGCAGGAAAAATGAAAAGCAAACAAAGACGGGCCAGATGTAATATAAAAATGGAGCTTAACATTCCCTGTGAAAAAAAAAAAATCGGATATATTGCCGACAGTGATGACATTCAGTGGCAAAGTTGCATTGTGGTTAATATAGGCACTAACTGTTAGCTAGTAAGCTAAGTCAACCTGTTTACTTTCAGATATCACCTCTTAAGGGGGTAGTTGGTTAGCATGCTAACTTCAATAGATATCCCTCTAAAATAATACATAAATTTGTTTGAAATAACATCAAAACTTTTTAAAAAAATTTTGCATATTGCACCTTTAAAAACAGATGACAAAAATGGTTACAGCAGAACCAGAAATAATCTTTTCTTTTCAAAACATGGTCGCTACATTACCCACAATGCAATGTAAACTACTGAGGGACATTTACCAGATCACAAGCAGCTTTCTCTGGAGCCACAAAAAGCTTTTTTTCCACATATGCAGTACTACCCCCCGAATCTTAGACACACCTTAATGTGTAAAATTGGTGGAATTGACCTTTTAGGGAATGTAAATCAATTCAGCCAAAGATTTTCTGATTTAGACCTTTAGGAAAATATTTAACATATTTAGATGACAACACTTCAAGAAGTTAGGGCATCCATCTAAGGAATAATCCAGCACCTTTCCACTCATAAAAACCACAATGTGTCAATTTTACACTTTTGCTTTTGTACAGATCATACAAATGGGTTTAAAACACTTTATAGTAACTATCACTTACAAATGCGACAGTAAAATAAATATTAACTTTAACTAATCATTAACTGTAAACAACAGCTGGGATATAAAGTCTTAATTAGTAAGGTTACGAGATGCAGGGTAGCTGTTTCGCCAGCTATGCTAAGATTAATTAATCGCTGCCTTCACTTTCGAATTGAGTATACAGACATGAGATTGGTGTTAATCTTCTCACTGAACCCTCAGCAAGAGAAGGAGTAAGCACATTTCCCATAATATCCAACTATTTCTTAAATAAACTCCATTCCTGTGCATTAAAGTTGCTTTTAGTGAGTGCTAAATAGCTCTATATCCCAAAAGTAATCCCTGTTGTGCAGTGTTTGGTCAGTAACCCATGTGTCCTCTCCGCTTGCTCATGCCGTAAAGGACAAAAACAAATCTTCAGGTATCCCCGCCCACTTTATCCGACCAGGACAGGGAACTGGTGATTACCGCTCTGTGTTCATGTGGCGAGTTAGAGAGGCAGGGAGGAGAGCTGCAGAATGGACAGGGAGTTTGCTACAACGGCGATGTAAATGTGAAGATTTTGTACCATTTCTCTATTTTGCATTGTCATGACTTGAATATGTATGATCAGAATAAACAAGCAATATGAAGAGATACTTGAAGCTTGGGGGAATTGTGAGCGGCGAATTGTAAATTGCTAAAAGATTAATGGGTTGAATGGTAATTGCTGGTTGCGGCCATAAATTTGAGAGCGGAAGATCATTCTTCATGTTTAAAGATCCTATTTGTGCAAACAGTTGGTTTTTGAGTCTCCTTCCCAACTCGTCGAATAAGTCATCAAACACAACGCTTTAGGATTGTACAGCGTCCCAGAGCGTACCGAGTGTTTGAAGAGTTGGGAATGAGACTCAAAAAATTATCTTATCTTGCAAGTAGGACAAGTAGTGACATTACATTTTATCTGTGTACACTATTCCTTGTTAACAAAAAGCCAAAAAGTGTTTGAGTGTACCACCGAACAATATGACTGAGAGATTAAGATTGCATCGTGGGAAATAAGGGATTTGCTATTTTGGAGCTTGACACATACTCATGAATAAAAAGTGAGGCTTTTTCGGGCTCTACTACTTTCATTTGACCTTTAACAAAAAAAAAAAAAAAAAATGTCTCTTGTGAAGTCCTCCGACACTAACTGGCTGCAATTCTTTTTGAGCTTCATTTGTTGTTCTGTTTATTGCATGTCTAATCTGTGCTACAGTGGGAATAACATTAATATCCATGAAAAATATCCATGCCATTGTTGGGTTAAAGCTGTTTGGTTCAAGTCTTAAAAAGGAAGTTTTAACTCGTCTTCATGTATTTATACAGGAAAGGTGTCCTCTAAATACTACTTTTCACACTTTTTTTTTACTGCACTGGCACCAGTTGTGATGCTGGATTTACAGATTGAGGTACAGTTCTGCTGTAAAATCCATAAACTGCAAAGTCTTAATGCAACACTAAAACGGAGCTTGAGTCAGCACGCGCGCTCCCACACACATCCCCTTATCTTTATCTCCCCCCTCTTCCCCCGATCCATCCTCCCCTCTGCTTCCTGCTTCCTTCCTCTCTCGATCTCTGTGGTCACCTCACCCATCAATTAAAGCGACGGCGACCAATGGAGATGTTATCTGGCTTGGCTTTGGCTTGTGGGGGGGTGGGGGGGGGTGGGGTTGATTGCCCTAATGAATTATATATGCATTATTGATAAGCTCTACTTTTGCCCAGCTTCTATAAATATATATTTATATAACGTGTCACTTTGTCTAATCGTCACCGGCTGGCCCTCTGTCCTCAAGCTTCTGGCAGGGAGGCCGGCCCAGGAGTGGTGCCAACTGTGTTTGTATGCAGGTTTGCAGCTTGGATTATTAGGAGGGGAATGTGTTTGCATGCAGACTAAAAGTCTAGTCAATGCACCAATTGACTCATATTCAAAATGGATGGTTTTTTTTTTGGAATAAATGTCCCATGGGGACAAAGCAGAAATGACTCCTGGTTATCGCTAAGCAATACAAGCTGCACAGATACATAAATGACTGATTGATGGGATGATTGATTTTGCCTGCTCAGAACAACCTCCATCTTCTTCTGGCAGTTGTCAAGCAGCACCACTGCTCAGCAAATGTCATTCATAATTAAAACGGACCGAAAAAGATGAAATCAGCATTCAGGAGTTCGGGCGGCAGCTGAGCAGGCCGGATCCTCTTGACTTCTTTGCGGCTATGAGGATTGACTTGATCAATCATCACCCCTCCCCTCCCCTCCCTCGGAAATCTCCTCTGGGCCTGAGCTGCTTGGTGAATAATTTAAATGCAAACTTTGGCAGCTTCTATCCAGTCGTCTTGGGAGGAGTGGCTTAGCAGAGCAACATCAACATTTGATTGTTGTGTCGTTCCAATCTGAGCAAAGCCAATCTCCTCATTATCGCCTGGAGCCGCAGTCAGATCAGAACAGCTTCACAGGCGCTTTCATCAATAGTTTCTACTCGTGCATTCATACAGAACCGTATGCGGGGTACAGTACAGTAAGTCGTACACAGGCTAGAGATGTAGTCACTGCATGCACAGAAGGCTCTCCGTCTCTCTCAGATGTACACACACACAGAAACAGAGGTACCGCTCTTGATCCACAGCGAGAGCAAACACACACTGTCTGCACAAGACAAATGAACTTGATTCAAAGCGTTTGTTCTGGCGATTGTCCTCTGAGTTCGCACAACGGGACAAAGTATGCAGCTTACTGAGTTATAGCGAAGCAGAACTCGCACACGCGTCGACAAACATCTTCAAATCTGCTTTGGAAGGCAGTCGGAAGAGATACATTTCCTGCCTCTGGTCATCATTTAATGCAAAACACAAAAAAAATGTGTTGCGAAGCTGTACCATGCGTGCACCGGGTCGGCCACAAAAATAAAACCTCTGACATGTGCGGTGAATAACAATGATCATCTTGTCATCTCAGTGCAGGGTTCTACTGTGAAACATTGGGTCCTGCCATTCATGTCAGTGCGACATGACACACACGACCAACTCAAACACAGCAAAGTACAAATACACCCACTTATGGCGACAGCACTCGTAACACACCGCAAAAACTGCTTACGAATGAACTGAGGAATGTGACAAAGAGCTTGGGGTGTTGAACTGGCTCCCACATTTTCCCCAGATCCCAATTCGATCAAGCATCTGTGGGACACACCGGACCAAGTCTTATCCATGGAGGCCTGATTGTGAATTTGGACTTGGCTCTGACCTGTCAAGGCATGGACACAGGACCTCTGGGGGTGACTGGCACCAGAGCGTTGGCAGGTTGTGAGATGGGGCCTCCATGGAATGGACATGGTCTGGCAGGTCCCAACGGATGCTTGATCGAATCAGGATCTGGATAATTTGGGAGACAGTTCAACACCCTGAGCTCTTTGTCATGTTGCTCAGGTCGTTCCAGAGCAGCTTTGGTGGTGTGTCTGAGCACATTTTCCTGCTGGGGGTGGGGGCACTGACATCAGGGAGTACTTTTGCCATGATGGGGTGTACTTGGTCTTGGTACTTGGTGGTGTGTGTCAAATGGCATCCATATGAATGTCAGGACCTTTGGTTTCCCTGCAGAATACTTCACCTGTCAGTGGTTTGTGGCTGATCGGCGTCCA
Source organism: Diplodus puntazzo (assembly GCA_963678695.2). Lineage (NCBI taxonomy): Eukaryota > Metazoa > Chordata > Actinopteri > Spariformes > Sparidae > Diplodus > Diplodus puntazzo. The sequence goes on from OZ023178.1 coordinate 12,937,307, forward strand.
TTCATGCCAGAATTTTAATGTGTTGGTGGCGTGAATGCCAATTTTCGTTACCTGTCAAAACAAACTGCTACAAGAAAAAGCAGGCTACAACTTATGTGGCTGTTTTCATTCAGATGACAGTCAGCCAGTAAAATCTCTATTGTTTACTGTTTACCAGCAGTCCAAACTGAGACAAAGTGATATGTCACCAATAATGTGGTGTTGTGCTCTGATTGGAGCTTCGCGGTGACAGGTCTGTCGCCGTCTGTTGCAGTCAACAGCAGAGCTCTCTTCTTCTCAGTCTTCTGATCGTAGTAATCAAGAACAAAAGAATGCCAGTGCTGTCAATTGTAATGACATTTCTCCCTGTACATCTGACAGACAGCAAAGGAGCTCCACATTTAAGTAGCTCCAAAGTACAGTAGGTCCCCTTTGAGGGGTAAGGAATGCCTCTAATTGCTGTCGTTTCGATGCCGAAGTCGCTTTCGTTTTCTCGGCTTGGCCCTGGAGAAATTCAACTTAACATTCTGAGAGGCATCAAGATACTTTTCGACCCCTCGGTTTCCATCTGCTACCCTTTACTTTGTCTCTCTCGCCATATGTCCTAATGTGGCCCTGTGCTTTAAAGAAAAAGACAAAAGAACACCAAAAAAAATAGATCAAAAAATAGCCTCCACACTTCACCGGCGAGGTTCTGCAAAAAGCTACGCAATTACATTCTGAGCCTTGGGGGGGAAGGGGAGAGCAGAAGGGAGGGGTGACGAGAAGAGAAGAAGTTGGGGGGGGGGGGGAGGATATCTGAGTGCGATTGGTCATGCCTTACCCTCCCTGCTGAATCTCAAAGAGACAGAGCGATGAGTGGAAAGGGATTGCCCATTTTGTTCCTGGATAGAGAAATAGAGTCCTCTCCGGATCCGCGGCTTTAGACCCTCTCACATGTCACAGACAGACAAACGGACACACACACACACACACACACACACACGGCCTTGCTACTTTGGTAACTACACCCTGTGGTCCAAATGATGACTCAGTGCTTTAATCGTATTTGCAGGGGATTGATGCCCAGAGAGGAGTTTCCTCGCCACGGAGAGCAAGAAAGAGATAGAAATGATAGAGGGAGAGAAAGAAAGTCTCAGACCAGAAGAAAAAAAAAGAGAGAGCAATCAGAATTCAGAGGTGCAGCTATTGAACCGCGACGACTGTTTCACAGAGAACTCATTATTGTTCTCAGCGATGAGAAGAGACGGCCTTATTATTCTCCTGTGCATAACAAGAACTCATAACAGGAGATTGCTGGCAGCGTTTATGGAGTAGGGATAATGCTTAGGTGCTTCTTGTCCTTACCTTTGGCACACTCTTTTTTCACATAATCCAATCATTGAAGTATTCTCGAGCTTATTTCACTTGTTAGTACCTCTTATTCTCCTGGAGGGTGGAGGGTGAGGGCGATGCAAGGCAGGAGAAGGATGGAGATTTAGGGGGATTTTGAGGTGAGAAGTGGTGGTGTGGGGGTGAAAAATAAAATGATGTAGCGTGCATTGGTATATTTTCTTTTATACTGGCCACTTCTGATTCTTCTCTCTGAGAATTCAGCATAAATTAATAGCTGTGCTGTCATTGAAAATACAGAAAGCCTGTGCACTTAACGCCCCAGCGCTGTTTAATTTCTGACAACATACTTTTCCAAGTGTAGCTGTTACACAAACTTATTATGCTCCTTCCCTAATCTTTTATATTACCTGTTTAAATTTTAAACCTTAAAAACACTCACAAGAAAGCCTCAATTACTACACAAATTTAAATTTACTGCACTAATCCAAAACTGGGGGGGATTAGGTACAAACACGGATAAAGTTCCTCCCGAACTGTGAACCCCGTCAAAAGAAGCTTTTAATGCTATTACAGTTATTACAGTTAAAAGCCTCGTCCAGCACTGAGATGTGAAATCACATCAGGTGGTTCTAATAGCTTTTTATTATGGAGTGAATAGCACATGCTACGAACTATTAACAGGTTTCACAAATTGGACCATTGTAACAAACATGCACATCACTTGTTGCTGTATTAAATAAAGGATTTGCTGTTGCTGTATATCATCAGTAGGAGGTGGTGTATCAATTTTAGTCATGTGTTGTACTGGTAATTTCCTACACTGCAAATAGCCCTGAAAAATCAACAAGATTTAATCAAGGGTTCAATATTTACCATATTGCTGACTGTCTTCTTTGGTCTTTGTTGTTTTACAACAAGCAGGATTTTCCTTACAAACAAAATATAGAGTCACCAAAAAGCAATCACTCTCAGTAGTCACTTTTGAACTACTTGAAATGTCTGGTGGTTTCTTGACCCCACCCCCTGCAGTTTCTTATTTTGCCATGTTTTGGCCATTTTATCAGCTTTTTCAATAACTGTAACGTCAGGACTCCACGAAAACACCGGATTATACTGCTGTCTCCATCTTGCTTTTCTACTCTTGATCATTCATGGATGCAGAAAGAGTTGCAGACCTGTGTGTGTGTTTGACAGAGGGTGGAGCTGAGCAACACACATAGAGCAGAAAGGCAAAAAGATGTGTGCTGAGGGCAGGTTTTTGCAGAGTTCTGACTTTCTGTTTCTGTTTTAGAATGAAACCAGCGTGAAAAAATCAGCACTAAAAATGGGATGAATAAGATAAATACAAATATTTCTTCAAAAATCTAACACCACTCCCTCTCTTCATTAACTCTTAACTCACTCGACCGCCGCTGCTCCTTCTCTCACAACAGGAGGGGGCCAATTTGGAATGATGTGTTTTCTGCAACTGACAAATCCTGCATACTATACCTTTAAAAACTATTTTTAAAGTGCCATTTTCCCAAATAAGAGTTTATGCACAGGAACCTTAAGACTGTCCCTCCCTGACAGGAAGGTCACTCTATGGAGTTATCTATGGAGTTTAATATTCAGTATAACGATTTCTCATCAGTAACTGTGATGGAAGATGGTCTTTACATGTACCGAGTTAATATTTCATCTCAATAATATCTAACTATATTAATCTCTGATGATGGTGCATTACACTGAGAGTACCTTTTCAGGTTGCACAAGCTGACCGGTCTTTGCCAAGATGGCCTTGCTTTATTCCCCTTTATTTCAGTCTGCCCTTTATATCACGACATTAGGCCTGGAATGTGCATAAACAACCTTGCTTTGTCCCATGGTTTAAATTCTATTCTGGGAAGTTTCTCCTCCTCATCGGAAATGAAGAAAAATACAGTCGGAGGCTCGGTCTGAATGGTTCCTGGCAAGAAAATGCTCCTTGGTGATTACAGTAATGATGCTGAAAGAGCTCCTTGACACAATTGCCCATTGGAGATGCTCAACATGTTGCCATTTGCATCAGTGCTATAAAGGACAAAGTACAGATGCTCTGAATGGATGTTATATAAGATTGTAAATTAGGTTCTGGACCATAAAAGATTTTACTCCTCATCACTGGTGGTGGTTGTGTCTTCTGCCATAGAGTCCCAGTTGTAAACAGCAGTAGGAAACATGGCCATAAGAATGATTGCATGACTTGCCAATGACACATCGGGGATTTCCAAATGAAGATAAGTTATGCTCACAACATAAAAAAGCTGTTTTCCAGGTCACCAGAAAGCTGCAATGTCATTAGCGTTTATAAACATAACTTTGACAGCAATAGCTTAAATGTTTAAAAAGCTATAACATTCAGCCATTTAATGTGACATTTCACCGTCTCCTGCCATTACACTCACGTCAAAACATTGCTGCTGTTCGAATCATCTGCCCATTGAGTGGTTGCCAATTTGCTAACGCTAGCTAGCAAGTGTTAACATTGCTTACGCTAGCAAAGTTTAATGCATGCTAACAATAATATTGCTAATGTTAGCTAACTTTAATTTATTTCACTAACGCTAGCTAACGTTAGTGATGCTAAGTTCTAGCTAGCTAGCTAACATTAGGGCAGTACAGTACACTGGACACATACCTTAGAACCCAGCCATTTATTTATTCCTGTTTTTCACAAACAACTACGAAGACTCTTGACTCCGACAAAACACAGATGCCATGTGATGTCATTTGTGATTTAAGAAAAAGTGATTTATTCTGCACCTTTCAATAAGCTCTGCAGTTTTAGCATTAAAAAAAAAATCAAAATGTTCAACATGACTTTTAACACTACTACACCTAACATTATGCAGAGTTCCAGACAACTCAGAACTTGAAAAATGACGTACCTTCTAGAAAAGTACCATGAAGCGCCACTCAAGGTTGGAATTCCTACTTGTCAACATGTTGGCGCACATTCATCTATCCCAACTTGCCGAGGGCACAGTTGTTTGACTTCACTCAACAATTGCAGCACCAGTGGGGAGAGGTAGGATGTATTTGTAGACTACAGTATTTGTATTAGGTTAATGAATTGAATAACTAGATGTGTAAAAGCTGGACATTTTTTTACTACGATGTTCCAATCTCCATGTTGACTGGAACACAACGTAAGAAAGGACCTAGATTGGGAAATATTGCCGCAACCTCACTGCTTATGTGTATCTTGATGGTAAACTGGCCACTTATTGTTGTAAATGTTCTGTTTCCATATCTACTTTCTTTCTTTCTTTTACCTACGTGAGTTGAATGAATTGCCTTACTTTTTGAAAACATATACAGTTGAGTTCACGCTGACATTCTGAGTTAGAGAAAAGATATATGCAGACTTAACTATATGGGTTTGTGATGTTCTACAGTGTACTGATATACATGGTCTGTTCCCATTTTGTAAATGCAAATGGGAGAGCGCAGAAATTTAAGGCACGGTACTTTATCTGTGAATGATTAGTTGCAAAGTTTTCAGTTCACTGCTTCAGCAATCTAAAACAACTCTAAGAGGGTTGACTTCTAAGGAATGACTTTGGACTGTGTCTGTGTCTGCATCTCCCGATGATAGGCTGCTAAACCCGAGGTCGCCTTTAATCTCATATTTTTCAAAAAGATAATGGGAAATCAAAGCATACACAGCTCCGGCACAGGCTATTGACTAAGTATTTGCCATGCAAGGAAAATGAATGTGGAGAGTTTATCTGGGTTTCTCTGCTTCCACACACTGCTGCGGTTGAATTGGTCCAGGCCGTTGCCATTAATACTGTGAGCACCACTTTGAGCGTTCACTCAAGTTAGCAAGCAGTGTGAAGGTCCCTCTATCAGTACCAGGACCGCTATCGCAAGTGCTTTATGCCAAGTGGTTGTGTGCAAATACAGGAGGTGCTTTACAAAAGCCCATCTATAATTCCCTGAATTTTAAAGAATGGGATTGTTTTTTTTAATCATTCATTTATTTATTTTTTTATTTTTGCAGGAGTTTGCTCACCACAGTGGCAGCACTGCTTGCGGAACAAGGGAGAGCATTAAAACCTTAAGGATTCTCTTGAAAAAAAAAAAAATAATCAACCAAGCTGTGCAATAAAAACAACAAAGGCTAGCGTAATGAGCACAAGGCTTTCACAGCACCATTATTAGCCAATGCGGAGAGATGAGGGCCCTCGCACAATTACAAGTCCCGCACTTATCTTGTCGAAGCAGATTCTGCAGGGGGAGAGAGAAGCTTGAATGTGTGTGTGTGTGTGTGTGTATGTATGTGTGTGTGTGTGTGTGTGTGTGTGTGTGTGTGTGTGTGTGTGTGTTTGGGGAGAGGGGCAGCAGAGTGCATGGCCAAACCTTTAATTCTTTATTTTTTTGTTTGAAACTCAATAAACTAACAATCTCAGAGAGTCCAATATTGTATAGAATTCCACAAACTAAGCAGGACACGGTAATATTTGCTGATTCCTATCATTGTCATGTGGGCAAGTCATTATCTCAGACTTGGGCAATGATGTATCAGGCCTTGTTAACCATTCTAAAGTGCTGAAATGTCATGTAACTATGATGGATTGGGTCATATGACATTTATTATGGCTGCAGCATCTGTGTTAAAGGGTAAACCCCCACTGAATCAAGCAGGGCAGAGAACTGCAGCTGGCTGATTGTGTAATTGTGGTATCATGTCTGAGCGATATGATATGTCATATGATATATCTGTTCGAAGCTTGCACTGCTGCTTGTTACAGGAACTCCAAGGTATGAAAGGTAACCAATGGAGTTGTTTTTTGTTTTTTTTCTTAAACATGTTGAAGGCATTTCCTTCCTCCTCCTTTCTTTCTTCCTGCTTGCCAGCAGTCTCCTCTTCCTTGCTTCTGAGCCTAATTGGCACATTAATGACCATATTCACAGGGCGGCCATTTTCCTCTGACATTGTGCTCAGGGTGGGAATGTCCCATAAACATAAAGAATCTGAAAATGATCATTCTACTTCTTACTGATTGATTGGCAACTGAAAAGACAATGGACAGTGAAAATCCAAAAGGGACATTGGGCCAAATTTCAAGGCAAAATAGCATCTTTAAGAACCCATTAGCTTCTGTTAGACAACAGCATTCAACCACTTCCTAGCTAACATTACAGTATGATAATTAGTAAGACAATAACTTTCCCAGTCTCATCTCATCTCCTCAAATACTGACGCTTTTGGTGTTGGCCAACCCCACTTACAATACCAAAGCGTCCGTATTTGATGAGTTAAGAATGAGACTTGGAAATCAACTATCTTACTGACAGGAGCTTTAACTATTCATTTTAAAACCATAATTAACAATTTCAAGCTACAGTTCACAAAAAGAATAATGTCTGAAATGATTGTTTTCAGTGTCTGAGGAGTCTTAAGTGTATCAATTATTACTTAAAATGATGAACAAAGTAAACTAAACTTGAAAAACTGAGTTTTTATCCAGTAGAAGTTTAGTATCAGCAGCACTGCTCTCGATGGGTTCATATTTCCGAGCATATTTCCCTTTTGATCACACCCCAATCTGTGATTCACTGTGGATTTACTAAGAAGCGTGCAACAGTGACACATCGGCTCATGTGGCCAACATGGTCCCATGTTGCCTTCAAAAACCAACGTTGTCCGATGCCATGGAATAGTGTGTGGGTTTTCCTTCCAACCAGACCTTACCGCAGCTTATTTCACTGATTAACACTGTCAACCAGATAGAAGAGAACCAATTAGTGGGATTGTATTGTATTTGGACTGAAAACCTGCCTATTCTTCCATGGCAGAGGGCTGAGAAGCTGTGATTTACCAGAAACAATGGTAGGGTTGAACTCAACAGGTCATAGGTCAACATGACTCATCAAACTGTGTCTCTCTGCACTTATTTATTTCTTTTTTTCAGATCTTTCCTGTCTCACTGCAGAGCAGTAGAGAAGAGAATAAGAACTATTTATCACCCACACATACTCCTGTTAAATATGAACAATTCTCCACTACGTGTCCCTTTTGTGTGAGCGAGCTTGGCTTTGAAATCTAATATCTTTCCCACTGAAGGTTTTCCACTCTTCTGAATAAATTATTTGATAGACTTGAGTGTCCTGACTTACAATAAAATAAGCAGCTCATTGTTCGGCATGTCCCCTGTGTTCTGGTTGGCATGACAATCAGGTTAGTCTGAACTTGAGACTTCCTATAAGCGTTGATTTAAGTGAGAGGGTCTTTAAAGTGTCATTGAAGCGCCTGGAAGCAGGCCTGGCATGTTTTATCACGTGTCCAGTCGAACCGGCGCCAGCTACAGACAAGCAGCAGCAGTTTGCATTAGCACCTGCTGTTGTGCACTGTCTAAAGATAATAAAGCTATGTCCATTTTTTGGGTTTTTTTGGGACAAATCCAAAAAACAGCCACGGTACGTTCACCCTGCTAGATCAGTTTTACTCGTTGCATTCTGGAGTGCGTCACCTAAAACATATAATTCAACAAGGGCTGGTACTTCAGGCCGAGGTAAAGTGGACACCTTTCTGATTTTGGTCAAAACAACCATGGCTTTGACAAAGCTCCAGCTGATCCTATCTGTACGCATAAACACATTAATAACACTTTCCCCTTCCATTTCTTTTTGTCTTCCTTCTGTGCAGTAGGTACAATAGTACACATTCTTCCCCAGACACCATGTTTGTTACTGTGGGCTTGGAAATGCTCTAATTAGTGCTATATCGCCCCTTTGAGGACTGACGGTTTTGACCTGCAGTTGTGCATAATAGCGCACGTTTAATATGTTCACTGGGGACGTGCCTTCATGACAGCTTGGTCAGGCATTGTCATTGGAGGTTGTGTACTTGTGAGCATGGGTTGCCCCACCATTAAAACATGTACATTTGGTTAATTTTCTGGTCGTTGCCCATGACCAAGGCACAAGCTTCGATCTTGCGTCATTGCTGTTTTTTTAAATATCATTAAAAGAGAGATAACTATTGGCAATTTGCTCATTCTGTCTTTCAGACCGACTACTGCGCAGCCCAGTTACCCAAAAAAATATGCACAGCAGCTGCGGTATGGTGGTACATTCATAAAGAATATCATGCACCCAAAGGCCAGGTTATGTATATTTGACTTGTGCAGAATTCATGTAGTCTTGTTGTAAGAGCCCCACATGATTGTTAAACAAGTGTGTGAACGGGTCAGTTTTGGATTACAAAGGTCACTGCCCACTGCATGAAGTGTGGGTGGGCTGTAGTGTGTGTGTTTGTGGGTGTAGTGGTTGCTCAGTGTTTAGTAAAGTGCACTTGGGTGTATTTATGAGCCTCTTCTTCAGCAGTCCTATGGCTTCAGGGGAAAATCTGCTCCAATGTTGAGATGCTGCAGTGCCATTTACTAAACAGCAAGGGACAAAGCAGTTTGCGGCCTGGGCGGGTTAGATTGCCGCCATTGCCTTCCTCCCACACTTATTCCTGTAAAGCTTTTGTACAGGTGGGATTTAGCAACGGTAATGTATTGGCAAGGCAGTGGAATCAGAGGCCATGCAATGCCCACACTGAGCTGCAATGCAACAAAAGATTCTCCTCTCTTTTATGCAACTGCTTTTACACAATGACTTCCTCTGCCTCCTCTGGTTCATGCTATTTTGCAATTGGTGGGGGCTCAGATATGAAGGATCTGAGGAACTTGAACTTGCTGACTTAGTCATCCTCAATCTTATCATCATGGGTGTTTCCTCAGTGAATCAAGTGTGCTAGTTCACGCAAGCCAGCCAATATTTTACACAGCATGTTGCCATCCCATTTTAAACTAACAATGTGCAGTTTTTATAGTTTTCTAAAGTTTAAAGTTGGAAATTATTCAAGTTCATGTAATATTTCCCCACACATTGACTGTTTTCCAAAGTTATGCCCTTGTTTTTGCCTATTTTATATGCACAAAGTTGGTGTAAATAAGGAAATAAAACAACTGTAAAGATTTTACAGAGGAACAGGATGCTAATAGAGAGCAATAGATATGCAAAAGTTGTGCAAATAGTAATACAGTACTTTTACACAGACAGTAATACTATAAACGTATGTGTAATTTTCAAGTTAAAGTAATTCATGATATGTTGTACATGTGGCACTTTGTAGCAAGAGACACACTGCTGTCTCACATCATCACACATCCCCAGCAGGCTGATCATTACTGTCTGTCAGCACATCATTTTGGTGCTAGCTGCAAAATTTTAGCTATGCTAACGAGTGTTACACACAAATGGCAATAGTGCTCCAGAATTGGGGGGAAAAAAAATCAGACCAATGGCAATAATAACAGGGGAGAAGGAGAGTGATGATGTGCAGGACAATGGGGAAAAGCCAGTGCCTTTATTAGAGAGATTGAGCCCTCGAGTCAACAAATCACTCCTCTACTGTGACCTCTTACAATGTGTAATTTAGTAATTGACATCCCCCCTCTCATGTTGATCCTGGCTTCTGGCTGCTGGTCCACTCAGCAGTATTCACACCATCCAATTCCTAAAAGATGTATTTAATCAGGAACACTTTGGCGCCCACTAAAAAGCTCCAGAGATCAATTGGCATGGTGGCTTTTGAAATTTGAGTACAAAATTATTTGTTGGTGTTGTCTCTTGGCTTTTTTCTCCCTTTCATTTTTTTTGAGCTCCCGTTATCTTAAGACATGTAGATTAGATTTATCCACAGCATGCTGCACTCAGCAGCCCAGTATTTTGCTTTTTGCAACCATCAAACCAACGATTGATGACAAAGTTTTGCTCCACGCCGAAAATAACTTTTCTATGCCATCCTCTTTTGGGAACGTCTAAAATGCACAGCTCCGTAGCCAATTAATTCAAATGGATGGAAAGAATCTTCTCTGCAGACCCCACAGTCAAAAGATGCTTCAGATGTTCAGCGGTTTCGAAGAAGAAAACATAATGCGACACAGCCAATCGCTGATCATCATGAAACAACCGCCGACTGTCATTAGAGATTACAGCCCAGTCTTGTGATTTCGAGTTGTACTTTTCTCTTTGTGGCTTCAAGCTGTGCAGTTTTCACTACACATACCATATAGATCCATCCCATGAGAGACAGATAGAAAGTTGTTGAAGAGATGACAGTTACATCTTCATTGATAACGCTTGAAACTTTGAAATGGATGCAAACACATGACGTGTTTCCTGTCAAGCAGAAATGTCAGGGAGGGCAATCTCTGCTCCGTGCCTGGCGCTTGCAGACTGACACTTTTAATACTTCTGCCAGAGAGGAAATATGGTAGGTGACCTAACACGGAGGCTTACCACTGATGGTCACAATGAGAAGGCTCAGTGTCAAAGCCATTATACAAGCCTCTGTGAAAATACACACACAAATCAACCTCTGCCGGCATGCCAAGATTTTTGACTCCCGACACAGCCCTCGGGCCAGATTTCCCTTTTCATCAGCTTTTCTCTTCTTCCTCCAACCAGAACCAGTTAAAAGATTGGGATTTGATATGCTGTCACTCATACCCCGCCTGATTCGGATGACAGGCGGGTTCATGAGCTGCTGTGGAGTTGATGCGAGTCGAGCGGGGAGGAAATTTCGAAGCTTCGGAAGAATCCCCACTGAGCAGAAAGGCAATCATTAGGAATTAGAAAGGGGAGGAGGACGAGGGAAAATAGTTCAGGGGAAAGGGGAATAAATGTAATGGCAAGTCAATAGGTATTGATTTTTATGTAAATTTCTACACAGCAGAGGAGCGCCTGTTCGGTCATGGACTATCAGGATTGAAAATAAGGCTGAAACAGATGAGGGGTTATTATCCACAATTCGTTGTGTCTACTATTTTTCACCATCCTGCGCTGCTACGTCTCTGGTCACTGACAGTTTCTCATTCACCACCGCTTCACCTTTTCCCTGTCTCATTCTCTTTCCCTCTCGTTCTCTCCCATCCCCTTTGTATTGCTGCCAAGCAGTCAAATGGATGTTGGCATATTTTAGAGCCATGTTGTCCAACTCTCTCTCATGCGCAGGCCAAGTCCGTTGCTCAGCAGAGTGCAACTTGGCAGCCAACGAGACAAGCACACAAAAGCAATTAGCCCGGCCACCAACAGTCGCTTGGAGAACCGTGCATCCGTTCTGTTCACAAGTCAAATAGAGAGTGTTATTTATATCCAAAGGTCAGAACCCTCCCTGACAGAGGATTTCAGATCTGCTAATGTGGGACGTTTACACTGCGGGCATGAAAACACAGAAGAAGTCCAAGCAGAGTGATGTTAAAAGGGCAGGGCTGTGCCAACGCCAACTCCCCTGCACAAGCACGCAAGCCCGGCAGAGGCTGAAGCTGAGAGGTGTTAAAAGATCAGGATTTTAACAACCTCCCTCTCACTCACTCACTCGCCCACGTGCACGCACGCAGAAATGAAGTGCGCGGGAACGCGCACTCGAGCGAGCGGAGAGGTGAGTCAAAGCAGCGCACTGTAGAAGGCAGCCGAGTACGACAAGCTCAGAGGGGCTGACCGCCCTTGCTGTCAGAGAAGATGACCCTCATCTCACAGTCTTTGTTCCGAACAAGGGAGGAAGCAAAGCGGACAAAAAAATGACAGCGGAGCCTAAGAATAGTATGTGCTGCTGGGATACCTGAGACTAGCTGGCCTGACATGATGTGCTTGGCATGAATGTACCATCGGGGTTATCTGTCCAGGTCCGTAGTGTGTCGATGAACAGTCGTATCTCAATCTGGAGATTGTCTTGGCGGTGTGAAAATGGTGTGAAAATTGAAAGTTGAAGCTAAACAATGCTCTATCAAGACTTTCTATGTGTAACTGTGGTGCCCTTTCCAAGATAAACAGTGTTATTTTTCTGTAATCAAAGTCCTAACCCTAACCCCTGCACATTATAGCACGTTTCAAGTTCCTGTATGGTCCTAAATGCTCAGGACACATCTCAGATCTCTTCAAAAATGTTTGGAAATCAAACACCATTGTGCAACTGTCGTTGGTGTAGTGCTGTTCACTTTGTTATAGCACAGCTTTATTGGATGGCCAGCATCTCATTCACCAAAACAAAAAAGAGCTTTTATAGTTGGCATGTGTATAAATCATCAAATCATTGCTTTTATTGTTTCTTGTAAGTGGTCCAAACTTGGATTACCAAGCCCCTCAGGTGGAGTAAAGGACCCAAAAGACAGACACAAAGGCAGGCAGGTTAAAAAAATAAATAAAAAAAAGAAAGCTTTTATGACAAAGCCCAAGTCCAAAATTCAAAATGCAAGCAATAAAAAGGCAGGGGACAAGAAAATTGGCAGCAAGAAAGGCAGGCAAAGGAGAATCCAAGAATAAACCAAAGAGTAAAAAAAAACAAAAACTGAGAACAAACCAGGAAGCCACAGGGAACAAAAGCAGGGCTGGAAACACAGAGGAACCAATGAAGAGTGAAGGAAAATCACAGACATGAATAAACAGAGGCTGAGTAACTAACAAAGCACAGGTGAAAAGGAAAAAGGATGCGAAAAAAAGACAAAGACAGGAAAGGAAGTTGCTTCATGCAAATGTTTAAGAGATATTATCATCATTTTCATAAATAAACGTTTGGGCTTTTGCTTTTGCAGATTATATAGATAAATATGCATATTTTTCTCAGTCACTGTAAGGGGCATACAAAAATGTGTATTCAAGAATGCCCAAAATAAAATGTCAAAGTGTATGTTTTTAAGGATTTTAGTTTTTGTAACAGTGCTGCAATGTACAGGCAAGTACATCACTGGCTCATTTGATGCTCACGTTGTTTTCACGTTCACACAGCTTCAAGGCGCAGAGTAAAAACTTCAGGTAAGCATGAAGGGAGCATAAATGAGCCTTGAGCCATGTCATGCCAGGTAAATATAGTATGGATGAATTATTGACCCGGAAACAATAATTCTGGCCAGTGGCCATTTGTATCATCTAAATCCAACCACTGACTGACTTGAATTGACTCTGTGTGCTTATTACAGCAAGAAAGGTGAGATTCCTGAGCATTAGTGAGTAGGGCGTGAAAATGCTGTTTATAACCGATTCCCTTGAGATTACCCATAAATGCAAGGCTTTTTTTTTTTCCTCTTAGCTCTGATCTAATTGATTATTGCTTCATCAAGGGAGCAACCTGTGGGATTTTCCACACCTCGAGCATTAAATTTAATTATGAACGATTGTTTTTTTTTTTAAGCGTTTGTTGTAAAAGCATCCCAAGCCTTTAAGTAAGCTTTGCTAAACTATTTTTCGCAGGTTTTCACATCCTTGTTGAAATATGTTAGATTAGGATTTTAAGTCTCTGCAGTCGCGGCATCAATTGCAAATACAACTTGTGATTTATGATGACCACTCTTTTCAGTGGGCAGAGGGCCTGGGGCCAGCGATGTCAGTCAATACCTGCAATATTGCCTCATTTGCAGCAGCTGTCAAAGTGACTTACACCCGTGCACACGCATACATACACATGCGCACACACACACAAACACACCTCCCCCACTGTCAAAGTAAATTGGGTGCATGTTCTCTAAACCCTATTTATGGGTCTCCCATTGTTTTTCTTGATGCAGTGTCTGACACGGGGGAAGAAAGGGCAAAATTCATCCAGCCATCATCCGGACAGAGAGGGAGAGAGAGAGACGGAAAAAAAAAATATATGTATTCGAAAGTGAGAGAGAGAGAGATGGACGGACAGGACAAAGAAGCCAGAAAGGTTGAAACAGACTGGCAGGCATAAGAAAAGAGACAGATGGATAGAGAGACAGTGAGGGAGGGAGAAGGTGAGACAAACACATAGACAGACAGAGGGATAGACTGCATGCCATGAACTCAGCTGTCACTACCCCCACCTTCCCCGCCTCAGCTTCCTGTCACTCACAGCTGATGACAGCCCCCATCCTGTCTCTGCCTCCGTCACCTCAATCACACAAGGACCTGATACTGTCATCACACTCTGAGCGCCATATCAAACTAGTACACTGCTATGTGTGTGTATATGCTTGTGTGTACCTGATTGGGTATGTGACCCCTTGCTGGGGAAAGAATGTGAGTGTGTGTGTGTGTGTGTGTGTGTGTGCAAATGTCTGATTGTGGGTCTGCAATTTGACAAGCAAGCCTTCTTGAGGAAAGTCTGTCCCACTGTCGGTCTATCTGACAAGCTTCCATTCTAAGGGAGAGCCTATGGATTAAGGCAGGGCCAACAAATACAGCCGTCTTAAATCACTGTTGCTTACAGCGGGACAGCAGACGCTTCCATCCCGAGGCTGCATTGAATACAGATGAAGATCTGCGATGTGAAGTCTTTCGCAAAAAGCTCCACATTCTCCCGGAAACATGTTTGAAACTGATCCGTCAGCCCGGTCACCAGAATGAAACGTTGGCATTTTATGTTTCTGCAAAAGACAGAAGAGTTCGACTTTGATCAGCCTCATTTGTGGAGGCAAAACGGGGTGTTCTCTACAGAGATGTTGGGACATTTCTAGCTGGGTTTGTGGAGGAAAAACAGGGTGTTTTTTAACAAGGTGTCAAGGCATTTCCAGCCACGAGACACTGGGAAATTTAAAGCCGTACATGTGGTGACAAAACCAGAAAATTTAGGCCAAAACATGATGTTTAATTTACCCTAACCAAGTGGTTTTCCCTAGCTAAACCCAACCAGACTGTGTGCACAGTGTTGTTAAAACATAATATTAGAAATTGAACGTAAAGAAGTTGCAAAGACATCAGTCAGTGTCATCCACATCCAATTATGATAATGACTGATGTCAGGAATAAGCATTTATCTGATTACCAATTATAAAAACCCTAGCAATAAAGTGTAGACCAAAGTCATTGGGACTCATCCTCTCTGGACTAGGAATATCTGTACAGAATCGCATGGTAGACTATCCTATAGTTTTTGAGATAGTTAGATCTTGGTCAAAGTAAGGACAATCCAAGATGCTAAGCCATTTTCTCTCTTAAGAGTTAGTAGATCAAAGCTAAATAGCAAGTGATTGATGGACTTTAATCTAATCGGGAAACCAAAAGGACAACCCCAATTGGGTGCTCGTCGAAACACCTCGATGAGAAAAGTACATCTCAGGGCTGCCTGTGAGTGCGAGTTCATCTAAATGCCCCCAAGTTGTCAAAACTCCCTTAATGCAGGTTTTATTAAGATGGATACTGAATGTTGGCACACAATGTCAAAAGTTGTCGGCTTTAATAAAACAAGGACAGACATGGTAATAGGCAAAGAGCACCTTCACAGTACAACGCAACCACATAAAAGGAGCTGAATAAATGATCTTGCCCGGGCCTAGATGATTACTTCTGAGCTCTCAAAAAGTGGCTTTTCGCTTTACTCTTCTACTTCGCGAGCACTGGAATGATAATGCTTATCCCATCAGGAGTCGTGAGTCCATTCAAGTCTGAGGGCTGGGCCAATACTAAGGTGTCTGAAGTCCTCAGCAATAAGCGGAGCAGCAGGACTGCTACTGTTGTCATCTTGTTTTTCTCACAGTCACCTTTAACAGGGCTCTACTGACTTAGAGGGGTGAGCTCGATGGCTTCACCCCTGCTGTGACACAATGACACTTCCATCATTGATAGTCGACGTTCTGACAAACCAAACAGACTGTAGATCCAACTTGATGCGCCACTCTGCGGAAAGCCTAATTGACACACACTCCATCCTCTCCTCCTTGCCTCTCCTGTCACCTATTCCCTTCTGCCCCGGCCAACACATACAGGTCCCAACACGACACTTACACTGTATGACTCTTGCACAGTGAACCTGTCACTCAACGCACCAACCCGGAGTAAAAGGCACAGTTGCCTCAGAGGTGAGGCAGGAAAAAAAACAAAGCCGAAACTACCAATATTTCTTGATCCAAGCAAAAGAGCTGTAATGGCCGATTTAAACAAATCAAAGAAGAAGGCACATGTTGTCATATAGCAACAGTCAGCAGCAAGGTACAAGAGATGGTTTTCGTAAATGATGAAATGATGTTAGAGTCTTTGAGACCTGCTACATCTGTTTCATGGAGTGTTAAGTGTTGTAGTAGAAGATGAGTTCAAGAGTCTACCAGCCTGGGGAATGAAGCTGCTTCGTAGTCTGCTGGTACGGCAGCGGACACTTCTGTATCTTTTGCAAGATGGTAGCAGGGTGAACAGCATCAGTCTACTTCTGGATGGATTCTTTATGGACTTTAATGGACTCAAGGCTAGTGGCTGGACCTTCCCTTCGCCGTAAAAAATGGCCAAGCCTATGGTGCCCACCGGCCTCAAGGTGTTTCCCACTGAATGCTTGACCAATCCCTCCAACCACGCAAACATTTGTTCTCAAATGCAGCGATGCCAGTATGCAAGGCAAGGCTGCTTCGGCAGACAATGAATGGGAAGCATAGAAATGACAGATTCTGTGGACATGTACCATCAGACAGACCAATCCAAAGTGAAAGTCCCACCGCCAACAGTGAAACTGCTGTGGAAGAAGATGGCGGAACAAGATGATAGTAACCGAACGGCAATTGAACAATGTAGAAAAATGACAGAAATATGGAATTTGTGTTGGTTACGTGAGATCTGACGTCTTTGTCGGCCACTATGTTTAGTGTACTCAGTGGAGTGGAAGCCTTGGTGGAGTTTTAAGACCTGTGCGTCATGTATGTCATGATTTGCGTTGAAACTGTTTCGCAAGTTTTGTTTTTTTTTCATTCCATGCACAAATGAAAACGCGCTTTCAAAGAACCTTTGAATCTTGTTGAATAATTCTGTTCTGTTAAAAGCAAAAAAAAAAAAAAAAAAAAACTGAATGGCTAAAATTTGTGCCATTCGTAAATTTTATTAAAAAACCCTTTAAAAGATGATCTTTCAGCAGCCAAAACCAAAGTGGTTGAGTGCCTGTTTTCAGTCTTGTATTCATACATCGTCCTTCCCCTCCCAGCTGTTTTCACTGCTGCTCACTTGGCCTCTGTTTTGGTTGCTCCCCTGAACTCTCCCAAGGCGGTGTTCTCGCCCGATTGAAGTCCATGCGCATATTCAAAGAGATGTCCTTTCCTGCCCGTGCAGGGTGTCCCATTTTTTAAAATGTAAGTTATGGATTTATTCATTAACTTTCATTATGTCCACTCAGAGGACACGAGAGGAGACAAGAAGGAGAGGAGCCTGTGTGTGCGTGTCCTTATGCTCGTATATGGACAATGATGTGGAGGATTATGGCTAACCTTTAGTTTTGGCCATTTTAAGATGATTAATTTGTTACTGTGTTTTTAGCTGGAGGGCAGATGCAAGCAGAGAAAACTTATAATTGCCTCAGTACTGCATACCCTTCTCAATGTCAAGCCTACGATAGAGAGCCCCCTATTCAATAATGCCTAATCTAGAAGGGATTTAATCAGAAAACTGATACAGTTGAAAAAACAGGGTGAGGTCAGTATAATTAAGTTATTCTCCCTCCACTGACATGTTCTGTGGTTTGTGAACGCTTTTCATACCGACACACAATGGCGGAGGGATCTGTAAAGAAACCGTCTTCTCCGTTTTATCTGATATATTGTGTGAGGCAGAAAACTCTTCTGCGCCTCGCTTCACTTGACAGTATTTTTCAATCGCGGGGTCAATGCAACAGGTTCGACCGCAATGCAATCTATGAGAACACGTTTGAAGGAACTACGTATAATATAATCACCTTGATGTGTAATTTTCAACAATACATCAACTAATCTTTATAGAGATGTTAGGTAGTATCTCCTTTGATTCACTGCTTCTGTACTTATGTGAGAAACGGCTGTTTCCCTTTGCTGCATTCATCGTTTTTAGCCCTACTCCTCATTTCTGAGTGCCCCCGTGTCCCTCAGAACAGTGCCACAAGGGGTAGTGGTTCAAATCTCCCCTTATGAAATAGGACAGCCCTTCAAGACCTTCATACATCATCAGTAGTCATTCCGTTTGTGTCAACAGACGCAACCAGACATCCCAATATGCCGCCTTCAGCTGTGGTGGTTTCTGCTGTGTTATTGTGGCAATCCTGGTATTATCGCAATGCCATTTGCTATTTATCTAATGCAGATAGAAATGCATGGATGCTCACTATTTGTTCACAACTTCAAAACTCAACAAAGTTATCAAAAAAAAAAAAGAACACCGCTTCATTACAAGGTCCCTTGCAATGCTTTAAAGGCTAATGTTAGCAACTTGTGCTTCCATCCTGCTAGTCTACACTGATCTAAGAGGAACGGTACCCAGAGGAGATTGACTGGTGTACAGTTATAATAAAATGTATGAAGAAAGGGACTGTTTCATTCAAATTACAGAGTTTTCATGATTAGGCCTCAGAAAAGCCTCCATCTGGAGTCTTGAGAGACCCTACCCCAAGGCATGAAGTTACAAAACTGATGGTAGGCTTAGTGGTAGGGGCAAGGGATGGGAATGGGCCTCTGTCATTCAGATAGTTCATACCATTTTCGAAATTAAAAACCCTTTAAACCACTAGACCTTTCATATCAAATGTGTGGTTTTGTCTACTGTCAGGACTGAATAACAGATGTTAACACCAAAAGCAACTAACTTCCATGATTACTGCAAACAGCTTACATGAAATCAAGTTGACAGACAGGCAGGTAGACACAGAGGCACAGAGGTCCCGTTGACCAAACTCAAATACTGGAACAAGCAAAATCCAACATGACTATGAGTATGAATTGACAGAGTCTGGTGGGAACGAGCTGGTTAAATAGCTACAGGGCTGAGTGGAAATCGGTGTGACAGTCTGACTCACACTGTGCCATTCTTCAGATTGTCCATTATATATATATATATATATATATATATATATATATATATAATATATATATATATATATATATATATATATATTATATATATATATTTATATATATATATATATATATATTTATATATATACATACACACACACAAACACACGTATATCTCGGATTACCCCTGCCCAGCAATCGGAGCTCCTTCTACTTCCTGTTTCCTGGGATAAATGGCTGTCTCACATTCCAGATCCCCCGCATGTGGAAATTGAAAACAAGGTATAACATATTAACAAATTCTCCACTACTGATAAACTTATAACCACTTAACATTAGCCAAAATGTGTGTACTCATATTGGAAACTTATAAATGGGACCTTTGAAACAATGTGCTACCTGGTTTTATTAATGTGTAAATGTTTGTATCTTCCAAACCAGTTTTCCTGTAAAAAAAAAAAAAAAAAAAATGTTGTCTCAAAGCCCAAGCTAATGGCGCATTCCATTGGAGCTTGAATGGAAAAAAAATGATCTCTGACACAGAAAGTGCCCTCAACTGTGAAATCAGCTGCTGTAGTCACTTGTGAAGTGCACAGACATGCCATTCAAACACTCGTCTGCAGCGAGTATCCGTATTTTCTGACTGGAATGCTTTTGGATCGTGAGTTGGACACATCGACTTGGAAATTCTGGCCTCTGACTTGCAATTGAACGCCCCAGAAAATCACAGTGATGACATCACTATGACATCAGTTTCTTTTCTCACTTTTCACTCCTCTAGAGCCACGGACAACAGTTGAACTGTTTCAACGGGCTGAGCAGCACTTCCCAACAATCGAAAAAAAAAAAAAGAATTAAAGGGTAAATTCACCAAATTCACCCTTTGAACTCATTTCACCATTGGTTGCACATTGTACTTTTGAGGACAAAACGGACATCCAGTGTAATAAAGTGTGTTTTCACATGTGCTTCTCAGTAAAACTGTTGTTTTTAGCAACAACAGTGCAGCAGCAGTCTACCGCATGCCCCCTTTTGTTTTAGCTGGGTTCCTTTGTACACAAAAGCCACCTTAATAGCCAAAATATTCCAGTTAAAAGCAAACGACATTTTAATGCCTCATATATTCAGTCCTGTTAATAGAATTCATGTTTCGATCTGCTTCAGCTAGTGTGACATCTCCACAACAGTGGCAATTAAACGCAGCCGACAATATAAATAATGCCCGTGCAGCACACATCGCATCCATCCTTAGCCATGCTATTTTATCCTCGTCTTGTTGCACTCCTCTTGTGCAATCCTTGTCCTCATTTGCATTTTAATTCCTGTGCTTGTGCGGCTCGGCGTGGCTAATCCTGTGCTAACCTAAATGAGGCCTGTGTTCTCAGCTAAAGAGTGTGTGTTCCTCGTCTCGGCCCTCGCCGGTTCGCTGTGAAAAAAAACTTTTTTTTTTCACCACCGCACATGTATTTCCCACACATGTGAGCGGCCGCACACACAAACGCACAAATTGACAGCCACCTAAGTGCAAGCTCACAGACAGGCAGGCACGCATGTATCAAAAAAAAAAAAAAAAAGCCTGGAAATCTGTCTCTCTCTCGAACACGCCACACAACCTCGTTTCTTTTTTTCTCCCGCAGCTATCATACCTCAGTGAAGGAGACAAGATAGCCAATTAAATCAATCCTCGCACCTTGTGTGGATGCTATGCAAATACTCCTGCAGCTGAGGGAAAGGGGGTGACAAATTCTGGATCTCTGCTCCCCCTTCTCTCCTCTACCTACAGTAAAAAGGTGCTTAGATGGAAAGAGGATTACAGCTTTGCTACCCACCTGAGACGCCTGTTGGGGGCTTTATTGTGTTTGTGCGTGAAAAGCCCTTTTACTAAAGTGCTGACGAGCCATGGCGAAATGCCGAGACAGAGTGAGAGAGATGCAAATTGTGCTGCTGGTGAGTGCATCCTGATTGTATTTAGATAATGCTTAACACAGCAGCTGTTCATTTAGGTGTGAATGTGCGCGCCCACACGCGCACGTAGCCAGGTGTTGCGTGCGTGCGTGCGTGCGCCCAGGTGTAAATGCATCCTCGCGTGCAAAGTTCTTACCCGTTCGTACTTGGGCGGCGCATTTGTCACCGATTCCTGCTGCCTTAAAAGCTTTCCGTTCCCCTGGTCCCAGGCTATGCATTTTGAGCAACTCCCCGACTCATATTTTGTCATCATTAAAGAACATCTTACTCATGTTTCTGCTCCCCCAGGCTTCGTGAGTCAGTCTCTGACCAAATGAAGATTTTACGCAGTTGTTTTCGAGTTGTACAAGCCCGGTCGCGTCAATACCTGTCGTATCACGTTCGCATTACGGGTTTATGAGCTGACTGTCAAGTTGGGAGGTGGAAGGGACAGCGGTGGTGGTCTACAGCTAGACAGGAGAGCACTGATATCGTTTCAACATCTTCAAGCATGAAAACACTTTTTCTTTTTTTTTATCAAGACCAAGGACATTTTCAGCCGTTTGTGGAAACAAAAGCTGACATTTTGAACGAGACATCACAACAGTTTCCAGCTTTGCTAGCCGCAACACTGACAGTTATTTTTGACCAAACACTGGGACAATTTTTCGCCCGTCTCATTTTTTTTTTTTTTTCCGTTTTGTCAGGAGAATTTGCAGCTGTGTTAGGGACAACAACTTTTTAAGCAGGCGTCTGGACATTTTTTGGCAGCGTTTGAGACATCACACCTAGATATTTTTGACGAGCAACAAAACAATTTCCACCTGCGTTTGTGGCAACAAAACTGGACATTCATGTCGAGACAACAAAACGTTTTGATTAGAAAACAGGAAGACATCCAGCTTTGCCAGTCGCAACAAAGCCGGATGTCTTTGACGAGACAACCAGATTATTTCTTGCCGTGTCTGAGGCAACAAAAGGAGATATTTTTGACTAACAATAAATCAATTTTCAACCCATGTTCAACCCAGTAAAATTGGACATTTTTGAAGAGATGTTGGGACAATTTCCAGCTCGTGCCAACACATTTAATAAGACGACAGAACAACTTCCACCCGTGTTCAAGGTAATTGGATGTCAGGACAGTTTCCAGCTGTGGTGGTAGAAACAAAACAAGTCAATGGAATAATTACCAGCATTGTGGCAACAAACCCATTGAGACAACAATATGATATCTGGGTGTGTTTGTAGCAACAAAATTGGACATTTTTTTTGTTTTGATGAGATGTGGAGACAGTTTTAAACTATAATTCGTAACAAACCGGATATTTTTGATTCTTGAGCGGCTTTGAGGCAACAAAAATCAATATCTTTGATCATACAACTAGACGATTTTACGCTCTGTTTATGGCACCAAAAACTGGATATTTTTGATAGTTTATAGTTTATAGTTGTATGTGTGGCGGTGGAACCAGATAAGTCAAAACTTGATCTTCTCCTAACCCTAACCAAATGTTTTGCGCAGGATTGTGACAACGTAAAATAGAAATGAAGTTGGACATAAAGTTCAACTTATCCGTGGTTTGCGGAAAAGTGCGTTGCACATTTATTCCAACTCCTCAGGCACCATCATGAGACTGCAGGAGTTGGGGTTTCTGCGGAAAATAAAGGCACGGATGTCCATATACCTATGTATGACTGGTATCAAAACATAACAGCTGGAGTTTTCAGCACCAGTCTGTGAAGCGGTAAGAGGGTTGGTGGTCCATGTTAAACGACTAATCAATAACTGGTAAGAGAATTATTTCCTCTGGTGTTTTTTTTAACTTTGTTTATAAAGATTTACTGAGCATAAACGTGTTTGGAAGTCTGCTCCGTCTCCATCCTTGCCATACAAGCCTTGGCCGTCTGGTACCTGACAGAATTCTGATGAGCCGTCTGACTCACTGGCTATCAGGAGTTTTCTAACCTTTTTTTTTTTTTTTTTCCTCTTCCCTCTTCTGTTTTGCTGTTTGGTCAAGGTTGCCGCCCGCTGTGCCGGCTGCTGGGCCAATCATTTGCCCTTAAACGCTTGTACTGGTGTGTGTCCAAGTGATGGAAAGAGGATGAGAGCTGTTTTCAAAAACACATTGTGCACTTGGACGTTGTTTTGCCTCAGCACTGATATTGCCAAGCTGCGCCATTTATTATTTTGAGAAATTACACTTGGCCCATGAAGTTTTTATTATTCACGCGCTCTGGTCCCGTTTTCCAGTAGATAATAAATCATGATTATATTTGGTGATAACCAGTCAGCCTGTAGTTGTTGCTGACTGGGACTTGCTTTAACTTAAAGGGGCACTCCACCGATGTCCCCGGGACTAATACACACCTTAAAACATGTTTTAATAGAATGAATGTGCTACAAACCGGGGACAGGAGAGTTTCAGAGATGTATCCCCTTTATCAAGCAAGAAGGGTCTAACAAAAAATGCTTCTGTGTTGCATTATGGGAAGTGTAGGATCCAGAGTTTCTTAAGTTTGAGCCAGGACATCTAGTCCTGTCTCTCTGAATCAGTTTTGACTATTATCATGTTTTTTTTATCAGTCACTTCTGATTGTCCCAAATTTATTGAAGTGCATTACTAGTAATTGTTAGATCCATGATCCGGACTACAAGCAGCACAGCTAACTGAACCAACTAGCTAACTATCTGTAGTTACCTTTAATGTCTGTTTCTTAGGGTATTACTGCGGCTAACTGTCTTTGAGCAGAGTCGCCTGAACCTGTCGTTGGATCTTCTGAAACTGACCTTGAAAGGACAACTAAATTTTCATACTGTTTAACTTTGTTTATTTGTGGCGGACCCTGCCACCTTTCTAGTGTCAAACATTGTTCTGGAGCCTTATTTTCCTCTGAGAGGAGCTTGTTTTTTCACTTATGGAAACAATGATTATTTCTGAGTTTGTATTATTATCTCATCAGTATTGTAAAGATCAAAATTCTGAGTTTAGATTTCTTCAAAACTACGTAGTGCTACTCTAACCCTAGTTTTAACACTTGCCTGTGAAGTCATCTATTGAAAATGTAGTTTATCAAACTGTAATTCAGACGAGGCAAACAACATGTATTATGATTCAGGTAGAATATGGTCTTTCTAGGGTCAAACACGGACACATGGATGATTACGGAGCCAATTCCAAAACAAGAATCCATTCTTGGACACATTTCCTTTCGCAGTTTGATACCATGATCCGGCAGATCACACATGGAGCTTAAGTTGAAAGCAGGTTGGAAAAATAAATTAAAAGTGGAGGAAAAAAAGCTCCACGCTCTGCAAGTGAAATTTACATTTAATTAAGGCTTCCTGATCTTTGATTTCAGACACCTGTTGTTTGCCTGGAAAAAGAAGTGTCTGCAGAAGACAATGATGAACTCCCTTGATGTAAGTGGCACTCTGCTAATATTTTGACTGCAGTTGCAGCTGCGAGCACACATACAGACACATCAGAAAGGAGTGCAGAGCCACTGTCGCCTGTCAAAGCCAGAAAGTTTGTTAAGTAAATGTGGACTTTTAACAGCCAAGCCGCCGGGATATAAAATGTTGGCAGGTGACGCTTCATCAAACCATTCCATCGCATTCTTACACACCACATTGACATTTCTACAATATGTGTCATATCATGTTCACGTTATGTGTATGGGCGGAATGTTGTATGATGAATCGGAGGGGATGGTGGTTTGATAGCCAGTGACCACAGTTCAAGACTGCTTTCTGTAAGTCCATCCATGCGTCCAATTCTTGTGAACATGATATCTCAAAAATTCATGACTCAAGGATGAACCGATTCGATTTTGGTGGTCAAAGGTGAAAGGTCAGTGTGATGCCTCATGGCATTCTCGTGAACATGGTCATTTCTGGAAGAAACGTTCACCTGAACTCGAGGAGGAACTGATTAGATTTGAGGGGTCAAAGGTCACTGTGACCTCACAATCAACAATTCACTCATAACAGACCTGCTCCACACTAAGTGTCTAATGGGACAAAATGATGAAGTGGGAGGTCAAAGGTCATGATCATCCCAACTGGTCGATTGACTCCAGTTCTGCGCCGAGTTTTCTGCAGTTTCTTAAACCCAAAGAAACCTAAAGTTGCAACGTATCAGTGGTGTGCAGAAATGTACATTTCCAGCATTTATTCTGGCGATTGCATTGGTTCAGTCATTCAGTTTGAAGCATCGGTTAAACCCATATTTATTGTAATCTAGACACCAAGCTACACATTCTGATTTACAGTAAGGGGAAAGGGGGGACAGTTTTTTGTGCTCGCCGTTTTTAGATACAGCACAGTCAGGGTCCTCGCACTCCTCACTCATCATCATTAACATTACAGGAGAGACCAGGGCAATGCCTCATTTGCCAACCCCTTTCGTGACCCTATTTAGCTCCCCACACACTCATCATCCACTCACTCTCATTCCCTCCCTTTGACACCCCGTGTCCACATCCGCTATTTCACTTTCACATGTGCCTAGCCACAGGTTGAACGCGACGAACGGTACCCCCGAGCCGTGGCAAGTGCCGGCGACTGTGCCCGCTGCCCCATTTAGCATTCAGCTCAGCCTCCGCTCTCAGGACAGCGGGCTCTGCAGGGACATCACAGTGTTAGAGGCGTTTAACATTCTATAGACAACTCAGCCCTGAGAGGGAGAGAGAGAGAGAGAGAGCGAGGGGGAAGAAATACAGCGATGGAAAACAATAGTTGGAGTAGATAGAGAGGGTAAGAGAGAAACGCCGGATGATTTTGAGGAAGAGTGAGATATGGCCGGCACAGTCTTGTTTGCGCTAAACACCACAAGGCAAAGCGACGTACTCCGTGTGTTGATCCTCGAGTCATCTCCGTGCGCAATTACAGCCCCATAGTAGTTTTTTAGAGTTAGAAAATAGCGATGGAGTGCATTGTGAATGCATGGGTGAACATGAAAAATGTGTTTTTCATCTCTACCCTGCCAGTGCCATGTCTTCTTTTGATGCCGGTTAAGTGTCTGGAATGACAAATTGCATCGCCAATTGAACCGTATGCCTTTGTTTGGTATCCTAAAAGTCTTAAAAAATGAAAGTTGGGGTTAGCACAGGGCTTCATCTTATAAATCAGTGGATTAAGGCCGAACAGGGGTCGCAAGGGAGAGGAGAACGGTAGGCTGACTGAACTCTGTGAGCACAGGACCTTCAATGGTTGTTATACCCTTCAACTGGTGCCCTTCGAAAGTACAAAGTGAAATTACATCTTCTGTGAGGCATGTGATGCTACATTTGAAGAGTTGTATTGGATGTTCTATTAATCAGAACCCAGACTGATTTAATTTATTCCATGAAGCGTTTTGTGCATATTCCGCCATAAATGTAATCTAGAAGCGGCTACAAACTGCACATACTGATGACCTTGGGGCTATCGTGTTTGACAGAATAATTTACCACAATGTCTGCTTTGTAGCTTCATCAACAAATAAGTAAAATTACAGAAAAATAACAGAAAATAAGTTTATTAAAAATCTACTTTACAAACTACATAATCAAGGAACGGTACAAACACAGCTAAAAGACTATAGGCTAATGTCTTAGTTTGTTGTCTTTGCATATTCCCAAACGTCCAGTATATCCATTTCAGTCAAATATGTAGTCTAAAAGACAGTATTCCATATGTTAATAGTGACAAAATAGCGACAAACTGCAAAGTTAAGTTTATGTAGTTGTATGCATTATGTGCTTTGTATAGCCTTTTCCCACCACCCAAGCACTTGCTTTTGACTATATTATATACACAAAGAAAGAAACAAAGAACAGCAATGAGTTTATGCCTCTCTCTCAAGCAGGGTTATTTTGAGGTCAGAACATACCTTTTATTTTGCCAGGCATCTCAATGTTTCATAGAAAAATATGAACTTGGACCATCTAGGGTTATGCGGAATGGACTCACTGTGTTTTCATGCCAATAGGGGCAGTTGCAGGTCACCCGCAGGCTTATTTTGCATTAAAAAATGCAGACGAGAAAAAATAATAAATATTTCAGTGCCTTCAGACTTCTATAGATCAAAGCCAGAAGCACTTGCAGAGTTTCTGACTGTTTGTTCTAGAACAAACATTCAGTTTGTAACCTTTCAAACTTGCACAAACTCATGCATGTACTCGAAACGGCTCAACAACAACTTTAAATTTACTTCGGACTAGACTGGGGTTGGGTTTATTTTTTTTCAGAATAATTTGACATAGACTTTCTAGAATGGTATTACGTAACATTTTCGCATTATATGTCTAGAAAAGACCAGACCTTTGCTGTACTTTCACTACCACTATTTACATTATCCAGTGCTTCATTTGGTCTCCAGTCGCTCAACCTTCCAGCTGTGTTAGGAGCTGCGTCGGCCAATGTTTTCATATAAACAGTGGATGAAATGCTGGTGTGTAATGTGGAAGAGCTCACTAGCGGTGAGAAACCCAAAGAAAAACAAACTACTCTGCCATTCCCCACAGCTCTGGAAGCCATTTTAGTGTCTTTCAGCTCGTTATTTTGGTTTCCAGCTGTAGCAGGCAGCCATTGTTGCGTAGTAGTAGCATATGATATCTAAAATGCTAGACGTTTCTTCTGAAGACCAGAACTAAGCCAAGGGGAGAATAGATATTAGACTTTGGTATTTATTGGGTGTCCAGAAACACATCTCCAAATGAACACTAATAGTGCTCTCTGCCTACTAGATGTGTAAACAGGCATGTTCATGTCAGTGTTGTATTATGGTATCAGCTCACTGCTCTGCCCGCAGTTGACCCATAGAGTTAGCAAACCTGTACAGTACTTCTGATAGAGAACTGTCAGACTTGCAACAGGACGACGCAGTACTCAACTCATGATTAAACAGTGGGTGAAATACACAAATAACCAGCTTTGTTTCTGCATCATGTTCACTCTGTCTGTTCTCTGCAGAGCTCTTGTACGTGGGGGACGCTGCTGATATAATCAGAATCACCTGATAACAATAAAAAGCCGCTCTACTATAAAGGTAGAGGTAATTATTGAATGTAAATAAGTATTATGGCTGTAGCCCACTAGAGCAATGAAGTCATGCCCTCCTGCTGTATAATGAGGTGGGTTTTCAAGGCTGATTTTGATATTTGTTAAACTAGATATCTTTATAATTAACTTTTTTTTTCCCTTCAAGCGCACAACGTCAAAAGTAGTTCAAATATAATAGAAGGGATCCAATATTTGTACACTCTAATTATGTTCAGGGGAAATGTGCAGGAGGTTTAGAAGCAGGCTTTAATCCATATGGGGAGATAACATTTACCGGCAAGATAATCAAACAGTTAAATGAATGAATGATATTAGGCTTTTTTTCTTTTCTTTTCAATACATAAGAAAACACTTTGTTGTCGGTGGTTAGCAAAATGTTTCTCAAGGGGGTTGTAATCACAAACCTGGGGTATGAAGCTATGAGCAAAGCTGTGCGGGCGTTTTCCGAACAAGAGAAACTGTTTTTGTTTTTCAGAATTGAAAGAGAAACTTGAAAAAAAGTTGACGCGTAAGATGGTGCTCAGACAACGATCTGTTGCCGGGGTTTGTCTCATAACGCGCGAAAAAAAAGACAGTCCTTGATGTTCGCTGTTTTTTTTCTGCAACGCATCTTTCCGAGCTCACCTGTCACTCCCGTCACTCAAACGGAGTGGGCGGGACTGTGATGCCTTTAACCTTCATTTCTTTTTCGTCTCTTGTAGATGAATGCGGTAGACGCTCTTTGTTCGGCTGATGCTTCATCTTTTTCCTGCACAAACTGCTTTTCTGCCTCCGACTGAAACACAAAAACACACCGCTTCAAAGTGATTTTTCTGACCCCATTTAGAACAACAAATCTTTATTAAAAGCATAGCTGGTATGCTGGGATGTGGAATGCGGTAACCCTACTGTGGCTTTGCAGAGATACAGGCCACCCCATATGGGAATTTGATAAATCCCCTTCCAGTCTATCAGCAGTGGTCACCTTCATGTCCTGCAGACTACATCCTGGTGGTGTATTTTCAGGAGGTTTTTTTTGGCCCAGGGTGCTGCGCCGGGCACTGAGCGCGCTATATCGGTGTTTTGAATCATATTAAACGTCTAATGTCGACTTATCTGCTAGCTAGGGGCTAACAGTGGCTCAGGCAAAGCTACTGTACACTGGCCTTTCACAAGTCCCAACTGGCTGATTAGCATTTCCCCCGGGCCTCAGAGTTCAGTACCTGGGCTGGTGCCACATACAGGACAAAGAGCTGTTTATTTTCAAAGGTCAGAATGCAGCAGGGGCAGAAAAAAACACATATTTTCATTACAACCACCATGTGAGTTAATGTAGTTTTCAAAATACATAAAAAAAAAAAGGGCAGCCCATCCTTATGAGAAAATGACCACACATGCTTGACATTTGTTGTTGAGTGGCGACCTCTAGTGGCTCTAGCAATTATTACGACCGCAAAGGAGGAAGTCAGAGAAGATAGTATAAATAGTGACAAACCTAACATAACGAGGAGGGCGGGATAGTTAAAAACTGTCAGTGTTACTGCTGCTTCACGGTGTTCCGACATACACCAATTACATTCCTTGCCCACTGCCTCCATGTTTTGCTTTTTGACGGACGCAGCAAAAATCTTCTTGAGTTGACCGGTGAGATGATGGTGGAAGCTTTGCTGTCGAAGCGAAAAAGAGTCAAACGTCCTTACATCGCGATATTTCTTATTTACCCGGCGCAAATAGGGAACCTGATGAGGTTAATGACAGAAATGGAGTTGGTTACCTCACTAAGAAGTTGGAAGTGTGCAACCTGTTGCCTGCAGCTCCTCATCCAACAGCTCCCTCCTCATTCCATTCCTCCGGCAGACTGTATAAAACCGCCAATCTTCAAACTGATTTGCTGTCAACAAGATGCAGAAGATGACTATCGTTTTGCTCCGTAGATGCATTTTTGATTAACGATAGAGGAGCGGTTAGTACTAAACCCACTAAACACATTGCATTTTCTGTGATGACAAAGTGGAGAAAATATTTGATATATTCAAAAGCTTGGTACCATCAGTGTGGTCATAAGCGTATTCATGGGTGGGAAAATTGCATCGTCGCAGCAACCTAGGGCACGTACGGTACATAACGTAACTTAAAGGAGAACTATTATGTGTTTCATATATGTTTTTGTGCATTTAAAAGATGTTGAAAGTCAAAAAGGTGTGCGCCAACAGAAGCTCTTCTCTCCCACAAAAAAACACTTTCCTGAAATGCCTCGTCAGTTCGCCTTTAATTCTGTCACTCCGTGACATCACTACATTGCAGAGTCACACGTGGGCATAATTTATGCCTTGTGGCTAGTCCTTCACACGAGAATTGATTTAGCACCGCTGCTGTGTTGTTTGTAGGGGTGTTGGCTTAGACAAGTGTGAGCTGACCAATCAGAGGAGACCCCCTCCTCCTTGAGCGAGGGGGGGTTTAAAGAGGCAGGAGCTAAAACAGAGTGTTTGAGATGGAGGGGGGAATACAGTGCTGCAGTACTGGACAGAATGAGAAAACTGATGGGTTTTTTGAGGAGCTATACTTGTAGTAAGCAACAATAAAATGATGAACCTGAAAATAAGGATATGTCTCTTTAAGTTACGTAAACGAAACCTAATCTTTGAACTTTTAATTTCACTGATAGACAATGTGATTGTGGCTGTTTCAGGCACAAGTAAGAGAAAAAAAAAAAACCCTTTACTGTACACTTTGAGCCTGAGGCCATGTTTCCTTCTTGGTTTAATCCTCCAGTTCTGTGTGGGTTGCACAATTTATGATAACTCAAATGAGAATCATGACGGCTGTGCATCTCCCCATCTCGCCCGTCTCTCCTGTCTTCTTCCCCACGGTCTCTGTTTTCTAACCGCAAATAAGATCTCCCCCTCTTTCCCCTGCCTCTCCTATTTATCTCGCAGCCGTCTGCTCCTCACGACGATGCTCTGATTTCCTCTCCTCCTTTTCACCTCGCTCGGCGTGTCTCCCCCCGTCTCCTAAACAAAGTCAGCGTGGGTGTGATTGGGCCTGAATTTGCATTAACAAATCGCGCAGGCTGTTGCAGCTCGACAGCAGCGGCGGCGGTGGCGGCGGCGGCACTTTCTGGATGATTCAGCTTCAGGTGGGTGTGTGTCTGTCTCCGTCAGGTCGACGCCAGGAACGTGTGTGTGTGTGTGTCGACCTCCCTCTGTGGGTGCCCTACTTCCCAGCCACCAGTCACACCAACACACACATTCGTACACATACCCGAATGTGCTTGACGTTCTAATGCTTTTGGAAATATTAGCGCGCCTGCTGCGGGCGCCTGCCAAGGATTACTCCTTCTGCAACAGCCCCTTTCCGACCCTAATGAGAATTCATGTTACATTTTAAACAGCCACGGAGACGTCGGCTGCATCGCTATCATCCTTTCACTCCTTTCAGCTGCGTACCGAGGTGCCAAATTCAAATTCATTTCAGCGAGAAAGAAAAGTACATTCTAAAATACCTATGAAGCAAGAGAATGCGCTTAATCCAGCGAACATGCACACCGTGTTAGTTCGCAGTTTAATAGAGCAACTGTATTATTCAGATAGGCTGGTCTCGAGGTTCGCGCAAAATGAGAAACGGCAAATGAGCGTGAAGCTCAGGCAGAGTTTCAACTCGCACGACGACTTAAAAGAACACTCAGCCTTCCAAATGGAGATCCAAGCGAGATTTGGCGTTCTTTTCTTTTTTTGACATCAACAGATGAATTTCCAACAATATTAACATCTGCTGCCTCGAATGAATAATTCAATTTCTCCAGTTTTCTCCAATAAGCATGTGTTGGCTGTGTAAGCTTGTAACTTTGGCTCTGCGCTGCCTTGGGAGGGAGGTGAACCGGGCAACATCTTCAGCGAAACCTCTGAAAGATGCAGAAGATGACGCCTAAGATGAGAGTGTTTTCCTGGGTGCTTTGTAATGTCACCAAAAAGCACCACTTGCTAGTCTACTCCAGCATCTGTGTAAATGAGATAGGGGAGATTTGCAATAAAAAAATCAGCACTATCTTGAGCAACCAGAGGATTTCTTGAAATTCCTCTCTCCCTCTTCTGCTTCCACTTCCTTGCACTCAAGAGTTCCCTGCCCTTTTGCAGTCGCCTGATCCAGCTCTTCCCTGTGCACTTAACCTGCTGATGCAATATTTTTGATCCCGCTACTTTTTTCCTTTTTTTTTTTTGCAAAAAGCGGTCCTGCTCTTCTTCTGATTTGCTCTGCCCTTATAAACCAGTGTTTGATGTTTATTTGAATTATGAAAAACAAGTGTATCAGGATGATGTAATAGGGCTGCAGGCCAACCCATTCAGGATTTTACCAGTCGAATCGAATTGAACCACACTAAACTTCTTTATCGGCCTACATGAGTAAGTTTGACCTGCAGCCTCGGGGCTCGTGTTTTAACGCGTTTGTTCATCATCTTTGATGCGAATACATCATATTTCATGTGTTTCCTGCTCATAGTTCATTGTTCAGTTATGAAACCCCAACATGGAGCGTCTCTCTTGCCAGCTGCAGACAGCGCATTCAGGGCAGGGGCTGCACTACACATTTTGGAGCCCAGGGCAAAATTAGGATTTGATGCTCCCTCACCCCAACTGCAGCTTCTGTCATCTGTTTAACAACATTGCATGTTGTCAGTTGGATTATTTTTTTAGTGGGGATAAAGCTAATGTTTCTATAATGTGATCTGGATAACGGGCTCGTCAACTTTCTGGGGACATCTGTAGATGTGCCATGTGTTTTTTGTCGCAGTTTTCAGATTTTATTAGTTACATTTTCAACATACATGAATACATCATCATAAGAAATCACAAACTTAGTTGGAGGACCCACTAAATTCTACCAGGGACCCACTCATATGACCAGCT
This sequence comes from Diplodus puntazzo, assembly GCA_963678695.2. Taxonomy (NCBI): domain Eukaryota; kingdom Metazoa; phylum Chordata; class Actinopteri; order Spariformes; family Sparidae; genus Diplodus; species Diplodus puntazzo. Next base: position 12,970,264 of record OZ023178.1, read on the forward strand.
GTGGGTCCCAGCCGGGACGTACTATGTCAAAAACCCTAGCAACATCCCTGCTAACCAACCCAACCAACGAAGACAACCAATCAGAGGCAAAATCAGGTGATCTTAGTCTTTTTTTAATGCTAGGTTCATTGGAATTCTGCAGTCAAGTCAGACAGTTTTCCTGCAGCCTTCAGTCTTCAATTCATCTGTGAATTCTTTTCAAGGGTCGACCTCCATTTTACATACATTTGCACGTAAATCGGCTTCATAATGATCTGCTGCTTTATATAAATCAGCTGAGCCCTTCGCAAACTACATAAATGAATTGAAAGCATTCATAGTCAGACATCTGTGCAGATGTTGATGTCAGAATCATCACATCACATTTACCAGAAGTATTTTTATGTTGCTGAATACTTAAATAATCAAATCAGTCCAATGTTTATCCACAATAGACTGTTTGCAGTTTATATGAGTGTATTTTGTCACCATCAGCCACCGTTCTGGCCAAAAATAGTATCAAAAGTAACGAGTGAGTCCACAATGAGTAAATATATTCATAAAAAAGCAGAAAGCACGCAGTCTTCTTTTAGATAGTTCACTACTCATTATAAAAAGTAAAAAGTAGATTAATTCCATCTCTTTGACGTCAGTCTTGCTTCAGCTCCCCATGAATACCCAATTCACACACCCTTCACTGAGACTCTCCCAACTGATCTGAGATGTAGCCTGTTTCCATTTGATCATCATTAAAATGTCTCTGGAACTTGACTGCAGATCGCTTGGGACAGATGCAATTCATTGGACATGATTTTTGAAAAAAGGCACACACTTGTCTAAACACAGCCCACGCTCGTTCAGTGCATATAAGAACAAACACAAAGCCTTGAAACCTCCCCGATAGAATCATGTCAGGTTATCGTTCCAGGAGGAATATAATGATTTGCTAGAGCAATGTTCCCAGCACAGCAGGCTCCATTGTGCAAATGTAGAGGCTGGGAAAAGCACCATGATTCAAATTGGGGTGGGGGGGTGATGAAGAACATAATGGTTGTCTCAGCCAAGCTTCAGAATGCCTCGATCTGCAGAGATAGAAGAATCTGCCAGAGGGAAACCCATTCCTGTAGCTCGACATCAATCAGGGCTTAATGGCACAGTGACCAAACGCAAGCAATTCCTGAGTGCTCGAGCTCATAAAGCAGCCTCTGAGAGAACTTGGCAGAACATTTTACCTTGTGCTTTTAGGCCACCGTCTGATATCAACATGTGATCTGTATCTGAATACATTATCTGGATAATACATAATCCACAGCCTTTTACACCTGTTATGAATAAGTGTTCTTGTTATCTCAAAAACATGCCTGCACCATTTGTAGTTTTGTCAGATTGTCAGAGCCAGAATCAGGGATGTCGAGTGAACCGCTTTTACTATGTAATTTATAAACAGATCACAAGTTAAGGCGAATCCGCCTTGATTTAACACATCAAATTCTGCAGGTCTTGGGGAGCACTACTACAAATGTAGAAAAAGTCGTATGAAGTCTTTTGTGGCTTCAGAGGGAGCTATATTAAGTCTGATACAGTGCCTACAGTGACTTAATTTACCAATGTCAGTTCGAGCTGAAGACTTCATGTTTGAATATTGAATAATCGGGGGTGTGGAGTTTGACCTCGGTAACCTACTCCTCGTCTCTGTTCAAGACTGCTGACTTCAGACTATATTAGCTGCAACTAGTATAACAAACAGTAATCTCAAGAGTCGAGAGCATCAATAAGAGATTAAATGAATTCCAAATTGATGGAGAAGCATCAGTTGCAAATGATGACTTGGAAGCCAGTTGCTACATCAGGCAGAAAGTAGGGATCACGTGCTGATAGTCGCAACCTAATGATGCCAATCACACCACAGATTCCACGGGGCACCAGGCCGCTGCTGGAGCTGTTCCAAACCCTTTTGGTTCCACCAGGCATCCCAGAATTGGCTCTGGCCTTGAGGAGAATTCACAGCGAGTCTATCTTCGATTGAAGTTGCTTCAAGCTGGACATAGCAGATTGAGCTAGGCAGGAAGTCAGACACAGGAAGAGGATAGAACAACCTGTCCATTTTCAAGATAAAACACCCTGCGCAACTTTTGAAAGGCTCCCATGGGGTATGAAGTCACATGGAGGAAGGAACAATCACAATAGCAACGTGTTGGTCAAATTAAGACTTAATCACTTATTTTTGCCTCAACTAAAGTATAGTTTTGCCGTTAATAGTTCATCAAGAGGGGCCGAAACGCAAGACAAGAAGCGGCAGAAGGGTTGACAAACAAAAGGAGTGCTTTCATAAAATCAACCTCAAATCCTCAAAGAACAAAGTCCAAAGCACAAGCAACAAAAGACACGCGATGAAAGAGCAGGCAGCAAAAAGGCAACATGGGGAATCCAAGAAAACTAAAGACTAACACAAAAATGGAAGACATACATGGACAGACATAGGGATGCTGGAGATACAGCCAAACCACCAAAGAGTGGTGAGAAAGGGTGGGAAAAAGACAAAGACAGGAAGTGAAAAGTAACATGAATCTACAAAATATGACAGAAAATGACTAAAATAAAAATTACACATTTGCATCTTTAGAAAGACTCACTGTATTCATTTGACAGTGAAAAGCAACTGCCTTCTTTCATACTTGTTAGTAATTTAAATGTATATAGGCCAACATCAAGGGGCTTTACCATCTGTACAGAATATGACACCCTCTATACTAAGATCACTGATTGGACAAGGCAAAACTTTCCACAAAAAGCTCCTTTTATCATGGAAAAAGGAGAGAATCTCCAGGAAGAGCATTAATATAGCTTGAAAGATCAAAAAAAAACCCTGCAGTTTAGGCTGTCCATCTCAGCTGAGGTACCTTTGTTATCTGCGCCGAGATATAATAATGTTAACCCAAATCCATAATATAGTCATCCTGACCTTAATCACTATTGTTCATTCTATTGGTAGTTTGGAAGTGCTTATGGAGGTCTGACCACCAGCCAGATCTGGAAGGGGCCTTGAAGACAGCGAGCATAGTCAAGATGAAGCGACTCTACGACCGTCCTTGAGTGTCCCATTCACCACGCACAATATTTGGCAAGATTTGCAGATCACCATACAGCGATGTTCCATCACCGGAGCCATTATTAGCCTTTAAATTGTGTTTTTCGCACAAGCAACCTCCAAAGATAATATAATACTCAGTGATACTTTAGCCATTTTGTTTTACACATCAAAGAAATAATAAATATCTGTCCCTGACACCTCACATACTTATCTCTATACAAAGCGCTTCATGTGTGGCCCTGGCGCCAAGGTTGACAAAATGTTTGGTGTTTTAGTTTTTAGTTCAACTTTTCTCCGCAGAAATGAATTAATGGCAAAATCCCAGAGGGAGCCGGCAATACTAAAACAGAAAATCAGGAGGAAAAGAAAAAGGAGACGAGGTTTCCTCTTTCCATTCACCTCTGCTACTCATTCCCCTCATTGGGCTTCTTTCTGATCCGTCTCTTTTCGCCATCCCTTTTTCTTCTTTCGGCAGTGTAAATGACCCTGGAGGGTTGGCAGGCTGTGAGCAGAAGCTAGTCAATCAAGATTTGAGGAGAGGGGGAGAAGATCCAAGACGTCATGCTGGATTTCAGACTGCATGCGGGGCCGGCGTGTGCGTGTGCACGCGCTTGTGTGTATGCGTGCGCGCAGCAGCGGGGGGTTGTCAGCACAGGTTGGCCCTGACACAGGAGTCGGTTTCAGAGGTTGCCTCGGAAATGAGGCAGAAACGATTCCGCTAACTCCGTTCTTAAGACAGACAGGGAAAGTGACTTTGGGGAGTTAACAACCACTCTCACAAAAGGACAGGCTGAGCTTACAAAAAAAAAAAAAAAGAAAGAGGATGTTTTATTTATATATTTTTATTTTTTGTTTTTCTCTCTTCTATGAGAGTTTGGAAGAATGACCCAGTCTTGGAAAGAGAATTGGTAATTACCTCTGGAGCATGACGTTTATCTCATTTCAACACCTTGACTGCATTACACATCCTGGAGACAAAGCAAATTAAAAATGCATGGTGGTCTGGCACCTACCTAGAGTTCAGTGTTGTTGCACAGAGCGCACAAGTAGCAGGAAGTGGAGAAATGCAGCTTGCGGGAGGCGGTGTTTTCTGCCCCAACGGCTTGATATCTCACCTGATGAATGAAAGCCACAATCCGGCTTGTCAGTGTTTTCCTCCGAATATTTTCGTTATTCACGCGAGTGATCTAAATGAAAGGTCAGATTTACCTGAGGTCCGGAGAACGTCATTGGAAACGACGGGGCATTTGTCTCTGAGTTAATGAACACAGGGAGAAATCCAGGTTTACCCTGCAGAAGTGAAAGAGGCTGAATCAAAATATGATTAAAAGCTAATTAAACACACCATTAAATCGGCAATGAATGTGGTTGCCTGTATTGCGCAATGAGGTTCATGTATCACGCCCAGCTGTCCGGCTAAGCACGGGCGGCTTCATTTGTCACCGGCGTGTGGCTCGAGCAGTCACGGGAATAGTTTTTGCCGTTGATCCACTTGCTGCACACGTGCACAACTCTGCTATCTGGTTTTTCCCGAACGCTGCACAAAAGACACGTGGAACCTACAAATCAGCTTAATGACCAATTCTATGACATCTCCGTATGTGCCAAAGAATGCTCATATTGTATTTGCCGCGGTGAATTCCTTTTGATCAGCTGCTTTATAAAACGTGTAATTTGATCACTCCTTGAAAGAATCAAATAAGAAGCCGTTTTTTTATCAGTTTAGGTGAGCTGAAAATATACATAACTTAACATACATAACACAACATTTTGTATGGCCAGAAAAAAAAAAAGAACATGCTATCAGATAGAGGAAGTCCTACCTGCTTCTAGCCATTTATTGTGTGGATCAATGCAGTGTTTTGTCAACCGTCATTATAATGTATAGCACACAGCATGCTGTTCCCCTTTAAAAAATTAATGAGATACAGTGCAAGCAATTGTACAACTCTCCACTCCTGCTACAAGATGCTTCCTTTTGATGATTTAATAATCTGGCAAAGCTTCATCTTTATGTACCCAAACTAGAGCACTAAGATGATCATTAATAATCCACAAACAGCTACACATCAGGCATCTCTGGATCTATTTTAAAGATTTTCTTTTCTTTTGACTGTTGATGTGAAGCAGAGCCGTCATTGTGATTAAGAAACATGCTTGTTTATTGCACCAGGAAAGGGCTTTTACCTTTCTTTTACTCTTCCTTTGTTTAAAAGGATCTGTTCAGTCTTTTTACATCATTTTGATTTAGGCACCCTTTTTACCTTCTTGATTGGGATGGCTTCCGAGCAGTCTATGGATCGTTCAGTAGAGTAGCTTGGACTATAATTACCTGGAAAGCATCATTTCTTCGTAAGACCTAGGAGTTGTACTATGTTGTCAAAGAAAAATCTTGACAAAATTTGACATGTGTGAGAAATATCAACTGCATTATACGCACAGTATGTAAGTTCTTCCACTAATGTTGCTTGATGTTGGGAACTTACGTAGGAGTTACAGTCACTGGTTAACAACCACGTGTATCTGATACAGCCATGTTGCCATTGTTCCTAGAACATCACATTTGATGTTGTTTACGGATTATCATTTCAGCTAATGAAAAGGCATCAAAAACTACATGTGGAGCAAGCCGGTATCGTGCAGGACCCTCCCCGAGTAGACAGGGGTTTGTATCCTGTGTTGGAATATATAAATATACTGTTCACTGATTTTTGGTTTCTTTTAAGTTTTCTGTCATTGTTTGGTTAGGTTTAGACTACAAATATACTAAGTTAGGTTTAGGTAACAAAATGCTTTGTTAGGTTAAGGCAGTGGTTCTCAATTATTTTTTGTCATGCCCTCCCTAGAGGACAGAATTTGTTTTGCGCCCCCCCCCAATTGAAATACTATTGAGAACCTGATAATATCTATTTATTTATCTGTATAGTCCACTGTATGAGTTGCAGCATTCTGCATACAATCACCTGATTATCAGAATGGTTTCATGCTGTCCTGCCAGAGTTTTTAGGCATGAAACACAAACAGGTCTTTTCTCATTTCCGACCGTGTTCATGGTAAACCCAAGGGCTATAAACATAGTCATATTTCCTGCTCCCGACCGAAGGATTAGCAGAAGAGCAAGTGTTTGTCTCTTTTTTTAGATTTGTGTGCTGGTGTCAACACGGAGTGTTTTATTTTGAAAAGTAACCGGATGTTATATTGTTATTTCAGTGCTTGACTTCCTGTCTGCTCCATGTAAAATTCAGTTGAATTGCTGCGTCGTGCTCGGGCATCCGCCAGAAATATAGAAGTCCTGCGTATCTGTGCCGGAGGGCTCCGGACTGCCGGAGCTGGGTCAGTGCAGACACGCAGCGCAGTGGACCTGCTGGAAGTGAACACATAGACTAAAGTGAAAGTGAAACCTATCAGCTCCGCTGGCGTGACGGAGACGTAATGCAGCGGACACATATCCAAAGGAAATAGACCTTCGGGCCCTGCCTCTCACGCCCCCCCTGAAAATGGGGGGGGCGCACCCCACCATTTGAGAACCACTGGGTTAAGGCAACTTGGTTAGCTTCTGGCCAAAAAATACTTGTTTAGGTTTAGGCAACAACGATACTTGGTTATGTTTAGGCAACAAAAGTGTTTGGTTAGGTCTAGGCAACAAATAACTTGGTTAGGTTTAGGAAACAAAGATACTTGGATAGGGTAAGGCAAAAAAAAATGTTGGTTAAGTCTCGGCAACAAAATAATTGGTTAGGTTTCGACAACAGCAATACTTTGCTATGTTTAGAAAACACCTTCACAACATTAAGACTGCGTCTGGAAAGATAACTTCAAAGTGCAAACAATGGAAACATAGTAATATCAGTTCATGTACAAAACCACCATTGCTGATAAAAATGTATTAATGTGACTCAGACAGAGGCATTCATGGATGGGGTAATGTATCAAAACGTTATTCAAATACATTTAGTCTCTTACTCCTCACTCTCCAGCTATCATCATATTTTCACAACTCAACAAAATATTGACCAAAAATCTCTTTCAGACATTTGTATGCGGAACTACAGCATGATCTAGTATGTATGACAGGTAATCTTCAACTATTTTTTCCCTCCTGAAGCACTGACACATGTGTAATTAGAGAAGAAAAGTCCATGCCTGTTAATATTCTTCAGTGAAGTGTCAGTCAAGCCTGTGTGGGTGGTTGCCTCTGCAAGTTTCTGCTGACCATCCTCTAATCTTCACATCACCATAAAGTTTTCCATCTATGTGCAGACAGAGCCATCTGTCACAATGCAACGCTCAAACTGTTGAAAGGCAAGACGTGTCTTTCATGTCGCTAGACAATTCAGTGAAGTGAAGCAGATGAACAGAGCGGCATAAGGTAGACTGAGAACTCTTGCTGGGTTTGTCTCAAAAATGTTCGACAAAGATGGATGGACACATCTCTCTCTAAAATGACAAATTTGTGCAGAAAACTGCTTATTTCCGTGAATTAAGTTATGTTCCTTCATTTTGCATGCAAGGAAATTTTATTTGTCCCCTCAAAGCACTATGGGGTACTTCAAATGTATGCTCATATAAGCATGGCAACGTGAACAAAATGGCCATGTTAACGTGCTGTATTCAACCAGCACAGTGTTTCCAGTGGTGTGTCAGTCGTTCAAATTGGTTTCTCAGCACGTAACGTACAATGATGTTTACATCAAATTCAGAATTGGCCATCCATGACTGCAAACACATTTCTACATGTCAGCCGCCGCCGATCTTGTCAGTTGTGATGGAGGACATGTGCACAATGACTACATGGTATGAAGTGAGAAATGATACAGCTCCATTCATCTGCTGTCTCGGGTTGTTTATTTGAAACACGAACCACCAGGAGGGCACTGTATTTCCACAGTGACACATGCTGATTGGATGGAGATATGATGCGTAACATTCCGGCATAAAAAATGTCTAAAACCAACTAGACCTTTGTTGTGTTTTTTGCTTTTTGAGTTTGTGCTGACATTAACCCAAGTGTTCCAAACAATGATCCAACCCAGAGAAATATGTAAGAAAGTAGATTCCCAACTCATTGAGCACTGACTCTTTGGGAGGGCATCCGACTCGACCTACAATCCCAGTGTGTCATTATTTGATGAGTTGGGAAACCCAAAGCATCAGTGTTTGATGGGAATGAAACTTTACTCAGAGTGGAATCCCAACCTGTCAAATACTGATGCTTTGGGATGGTAGATTGGGACAGTTGGCACCCCAAAGCGTCAGTATTTAATGGGTCAAAAATCAACTTTCTTACACATAGGACCTTGAAGCTAACAGTGCATTTTATTTGGTTTCATTACCCGAGAGAGTCAGAGCAAGGATCTAATCAGTGAATGAGACTAAACATAACATGAATTAAACATTAAAAATGTGAACATTTGTTCCTGAGTCATGTCGGTTCATTTTCATCAGCAAATGTGGTTGTTTAACAATTAAGACAACAAGTCCCACGATCCCACCCTACGTATATCTTTTTAAAGACATATTTTGTGTTAAATAAACCGACTTGGAAGTTAATAAATCCAACCCGATCACTTTGGACAGTCTGTCCTAAAATGCAGATTTCACAAAAAGTTTTGTTCTTTCCAAAGTCTTTTTTACTTCCTTCTGTTGTTTGTTAAAACAAGGCAAACTCATGGATTTAATTCATGCTGCAGCCTGCTTATAATATGTTTAGACATAAACAGTCTCCATATTAACTAGATGCAATTAGAACAATCTTCTGGAGTCATGCATTTGATCTATGCTTTGTGTGAAAGGGTTACAGCAATCCCTCTACTCATTAGAGGGCTGGAACATCCTTTGGTATACATGATGTGCTTCAGCCAGTTACTGGGCCCTACCATTTTGGTAGTCTCTCCGGGACAGAGAGTTCACACACATCATAATTTCAAGAGTAGAGAGTTCACACATGTGTGTGTAATTACCCGTCGTACAACTGTAAAGCATTTGGAGTCGTAGTTTTGAAACACCTTCCATTCTTTTGTTCTATATTAGAAAAGATGCATAATGTATAAGGCCGACTAAAGCTAATTAGCTGTTATCATGGCCTTTTACAGAATGTATGAATAACATCAATAATAATGCTAAATCTTTACTTACATATTCTACTCATACGCATTATGAATGTCATTAGTGGGTATTTTTTTGTGCCTGGCTCAGAGGGATCTTTTAATTCACAGCGCAGCACTGCATAGCAAGTGCTCTCTGGCTCTCTCTAAATGTGGTGTAAGGTCTTTTTCACTCTCAAAGATTGGGTGAGGAGATGTAGGGGAGGTGGAGGAGGAGGAGGAGGAGGAGGAAGCGAGAAAATATTGCGAAACTACAAAGAGCTATTTAGCTCCGCAAATAAATAATGTCGGTGTCAGCGCAATGCTCGAAACACTTCCTAAACCCATCCCAAAAGATAATGACCTGGACACACCTCTCTGTCAAGCAAAATAAAAGTACTGCTTCATCAGCCTGTTCTTTTTATTATCTGTTTTTGGCATCAAGGTGTGTTTACAAGACAGGTCCTTATTGTATTTCCTGATCTTATCCTTTGCCCCCTTTCATTTCCGTCTGGCGCCTTTCATTTAGACGCCACGACGCTGCACCTCTCTCTGCCAAGGCTCGTCAAAGCCCAGTGCTAAATATGCAGTGGCCTCAAAAGGTGCTCTTTACCTCCATACCCATCTCTCCATCACCTCCCCTCTCTTGCGTTCTCGCTCACTTTTTTCTCCCCAGCTTTCCCTTCCTGTCGTCTTTTCACTCAAAGCTCAAGAGCAACCAGTGCTCTCGGAGGAAATACGGGCCCCTGCCAAAGAATTCATTGAATTTGTTGTACAATTGATCCCTTGGAGGCAAGCTGGGGTTGAGAGTGGGATGAGGGGGGTGGTGGAGGGATGGAGGTATGGAAGGGTCAGGAGTACAGGGAGGGAGGGTTAATGTGAAGGGCTGGCAACTGCATCTGGGGAGTCTGATTGAAAATAACACGGCAAAGTCTCAATTGGAATGGATCCTGTTCAAATTCACCCCCCCCCCACCCCCCCACCCCCGACCCCCCACACCTATCTCCCAATGCTGTGAAGTGGGCATAATGGGAGACTGCAACAATAGAGGCAGCACTGTCTTTTTCCCTTTTCAATACATTGCAGACAAAATATTAAATCTTCAACAGTGATCGAAGAGACAATGAACAAAAATCAGATAATCAAGTTTTTCTTCAAACTTGTAACGTTGACATTCTCGCAAAGTAATTACTTTGGGTGTAACATATGTGTACTGGCGGCAATCTGAGTTTCGATGCTTGCCCGGCTGTGATTCATGATCTGAACCACAGGTGATCAATCATGGTCGATAACCCTGCTGACCAACCCCTCAGGAGTGGTCGTGATCACATGCCTAGGGCTCTAGGACTGTTGGTTTAAAACTACAAGTGCAAAGCTTCAGTTCATATAAGGAGAAAGAAAGAAACAGGCAGCAGCAATGCATCCTGCCATGCGAATTTTACAAGTATTAATTTCTAAGTGCAGAAAAATCTGTTGAGTGTACAGTGTTGCCACGGAACTTGGTGTACCTCTATCACTGTGATGGACATGCTCCATGATCCCGCTTTGACACTTAACCACAGGCTTTCAAGCATGTCAGCAAGAATTTAAGTAATTCTAACATGAGTGGTATTTATTGCTGAAATCTCTCACTATTTTAGTGGTTGGTAATTACTTGAGAGATGTTACCCGGGGTTTCACAATCATCCAAATGAGCCTCCTGATTTTGTAGAGCAGCAGCCGAGGTTAGCTCAGGTGGCTCCCTTGTGCCCGCTCAGACACTCAGCAGGGCCAGGATCCATGCATGTTGAAGATCAATGCGGATAGCCTTTTGATTTTGGCCATCTCCTGATTTTTACTCTAGCACCAGCATGAGGTTTACCTTTTTGACTGAAAGGTCTCTATTAAATGGTATACAATTGTTACAGGCATGGATGGTCCAAAGAGGATGTCCCCTTGACAGCAGGTGGTGCCGCAAGCTGAAAGGTCTCCACTGAATGGAATTCCACTAAATAAGTACAGACATTCAGGGTCCCCAGAGGATTACCCCCTGACTTTTCAGCCTGCACCGCCAGCTGGTTTATTTTCAGCATCTCAGCTAGGGATGCACCGATCTGACTTTTTCAGTCCTCATACCGATGCCTGGGCTTTGTTTATCTGTCGATACCCGGTACCGATCCGATGCCACTGTTGAATTAATAATAAACTGTATATTGGTTTCGGAAAAATACTTGCGTGATGGAAGAGAGTACCTTGGCTCTAAGTATTCCAGTAGGCGATGGAAGCCCTCATCTTCAACAACTGACATTGGTTGAGCATCTAAAACTATGAATTCTAAAACTTTTTGTGTTATTGCAAATGCTTTCAAGCTTTCCGTCGGAAACTTTTGCATTGTTGAAGTGCGTCTGCCAAAGTTAATTGCCGGGCTGTACTGTCTCCTGCTCCTTTTGTTTTGTTGAGCTGCAGGAATTCGGCGCGCTCCTTAGCATGGTGCTTTTGGACGTACTTGATTAAATTGATAGTATTGTACTTTGCAGTACTACCACCACCCCTCAAAACATTTACTTTGCAGACATTGCAAACAGCCGTTGAACTAGTTGGTGTGGCAAGCGTGAAATATCTCCACACAGCCAACTCTTTGGCTCGCTCCATGTTGCTTAGCAGTTAACTGAACTCTTTTAGCATGCAACACATGTGCTGCTGACGAATGATGTAGGATGTGTTGTGAAGGAGGAAAAAAAAAAAAACTGGAACGGCCTCTGGATCTGTTAATTTTTCCGATCCCCGATCCAGCTATTTTGTCAATATCAGGGCCGATTTCCGATCTTAATATCGGATCGGGGCACCCCTAATCTCTGTATATGAAATATCTAAGAATCTACTTGATAGGCAAACACTTTTGTAGCAATTCTGTACAAACATTCATGGTTCCCACATGATGACATTCATAGTCCCCAAAGGACAAAGCCTACTGATTTTGGTCGTTGTCTGATTTTTTCTTCAGCGTCCGCGTTAGGTTGACATTTTCAGCTGAAAGGTCACTATTAAATGGAATGGCAGAAAATTGGTACTGGCATGGATGGTCCCAGGAGGATGCCCCCCTGACAGCAGGTGGGGGTGCAAGCTGAAAGGTCTTAAAGGTCTACATTAAATGGAATTCTCATTTGCAGTTTTGACTGAAATATCTTGACAACCACAGAAATTCATAAAATTTGGTGAAGACATTGATACCACCTTCAGGATGCCTTAACATTTGATCTTTTGCCATAAGGTCAGAATTTTTTGGTTATCTTTAGGTTACTTATGATCAAAAAGCTGTAAAAATAATAGCATTTTCATTGGCCTGAGCTGTACTATGCATTCAGGACTAACACAATTCACTCCATGCCACACATCTCAAGCCCACCTGGATCAACACCAGGTCAGAAAAATCTGCTAACCTCTAAACTTTTCTTGCAATGAAGTAAGTGCTCTGGCATGACCTTTTTTCAGTAATGCTGTCTCCTGATAGCCTCACACCTATGTGGTCTACGTATTTATGCTTCAAATATTAGCATGCTAACATTCAAAACCAAGATGATGAATATGATAAACATTGTATCGAGACAGCATTTTAGCGATTTTGTAATGGGAACGTTTGCATGCTGCTCAAAGCTATGTACAGCTTCATAGAGTCACTAATGAGGTCTTGTAGAATTAATAAACAAAAATGTTGTTTGATTTAGCATTGATGACATTCTAGTCCAAGTAATATGTTACAAAGGTAATGTACATTTTTCAATATATTGGAAAAGATGTGACTTTAACTTTCATGTATGTTTTCTGTAATAGTGTGTTCATGGGTTCAATACTGTCCAATTTTGTGATCATATGACAGTAAAGGTTTAATGTCCATCCCACCCATAATCTGCATCTACACACCCACAGATTCAGTGTCATTACAGTGTTCAACACATCTAACCAGAGTAATTGAAATCATAATATTCTGGTGCCTCTGACAGGATTTTTGATGGAGTTTCAGTAGGGCCTAATGGCTTCCACATAGATTTGATCATTAGTGAGAATGAAAGCTAGCTTTTGTAAGGAGCTGGTGATTATCCACCTGCTCCATTTTGAGCCCAAGGAAAAAAATTGGACCTCCAATTTGTATCTGCGCGGCTTGTATTCATTTTAAGGTCCGCGGTGTCATCAAAGGGTATGGAGTGGTGCTTGTTCCCGTGCGATGAGACACAAGAAAGCCAATCATATTGCTACACAAAGAATAATGATGCCAGCTGATGGACAATTTACACAAACACAGGTTTTTCCCAATACCCAAGATGGGCATCAAATTATGCTTTTATGCCTTACCCATTTTTTAATGCTGGCACCATACGGAGCCATGATTCGCCCTCATTATTACGAACATTATTCATATGTCACAAAGCTTTGTGATGCTGTTACAAAAGAAAAGCCTTGAAATTAGGCTCTGCATTCTTCTTTTTTTTCCAAGCCTGTATTTTTAGATCCTTTTTTATGTCCCTTCTCCTATCCTGTTCCAATATTCTTCTGGGGCAAAAAAAGCTTATTTTTTTCACTTCTTCAACATTCTTCTAAGTCAAGTTATAGAGTGAAAAAAAGCAAACATATCAGGGGAGATACAAAAAGCGGGATAGATGATATATCCCAACAAGAAGTGGATTCCAAAACTTAAGTTCTAAGGCTTCCAAACTCACAGCAGTCTGTGTTTGGAGAATAACCAAGTCCAGCGGCTAGCTGCCTCTTCAAAGGCGTCGAAGCAGGAGGGAAGATCTCGAATAAACCCAAAGTAAGGCCATGTTTTTGGCATGAAAGTTTTTTTTTTCTTTTATTCCGTCTCATTTCCCTAAATTGTTACACTCTCTGCTTGTAATGCTTCGTGGGTACTCAAAAGGTAGCTAACACTGGCAGGTTTTACAAGCTGCGAGGTATCCACAAGGGGCTGAAATCCCCTCTATTTTTTGGCTCTGTCGAGTGGAATATAGCAGGGCTCGCGAGCTGCGTCTTCCAATCCACCGGGCTGATTGGTGTAGAGGAGCTGATTCCCCGTGTTTCACTCTAAGTCTGACTAGTTCTCGCTGCGCTTTGAAGTGCCTCACCCAGAGCTCTGGCAATCTGCAGGAGCCGGAGAACTGAGACGCCACGTCCGGCATGCGATCACACACACGCGGCAGTGTGCACAGGCAAGCAAATCTTGCCATATGTTTCTATATGAACTTACTCACATGTGAACACACCTTTACACTGTTTCACACGAAACTACCTCCTTGAACCTGCATCACTAGACGCCTTTGCCTTAACTGCAGGCAACACTGTCTGCACTGAATTTGCTCAAAAGTAGAAATGTCAGTGGACTTATGATTATAGTCATAACAATAATTCACTGTTGCCTATTTCATTTCAACTTATTTAGAGTTTTAAAAGTTCCTGAATTGCCTGAAATGACTTCTAATTGACTCCAATATCCTGCTGCACAAATCTACACTGATTCTCTGGCTTGAGTTTCACTTCCAGCCGGCCCTGCTGCAATTTAGCCTCGCTCCCCCCCAGTAATAATATTACCATCATTACACAGATGACTATTCCTTCCACTTCTCATCCTCAAATGCTCCTAAAATCCCCAAATCTCTACCTTGAAATGCACTTCCACAGCCCTGTGAGCTGTGCGCCCCGAGCTACAATCCATCCAGGCAATAATTCCATTACTATACAGAGCATAGCATATAAGGGCATCGCTTCTGCCTCAAAACACACTGACTCACCGGATTGAAATGTGCCTTCAGTCTGCATTACTTCCACAGCGTTCATCCCCATAGTAGCATCTTGAAGGACGGGTAGACGTACAAACCTGGAGGAAACTTGCTGCAATCTGAGTTTAGTGTTTCCATTTTTCCAAGCAAAAAATGATAAATAAATGACAATGTGCACGGTAAGAGACGAGCTGAATCTAAACATGGCAGATATGGTGGATTCATGCGTATGTCAGATGGTTTTTAACCTGTCTGTGAGTTGCTACACTTGATGTAAGGAAGCAAAATGGATGCATCCATTAAAACAGCTTAGTACAAAATGTGTCTGTGATGGTTATGAGAGCAGAAGAGAGGGAAATCAAGTAAGGTAGTATAAGAGCAAAGGTCACACAAGGTCTTTGCTCTTGTACTACCTCACCTGATGGGGTTGGTGTTAAGGACAATCAAACACAGGAATTCAACTCGGGAGACTGCTGTTCATGTCCCGCTACATAGGATACTTGACATATACATACATACATGATGTATCTTTTTCTTTACGAGCATAGCTTAGTTTAGCCCACTCCTTGATCAAACAAACCTTTTAACTAACCTTGACTCATTTTTAAAGCAAGCAGTTTTGGTCTTCTGATCAACACATCCAATGTTGACATTCGCTCATCTTGCTCCTAACCTTACTCTTTTTCAACTCAATCTTTGCATAAGCTTTGTTCTTGACTGTATTAAACTGTGTGATGAATCACATTTTAAAAATATTGCTGAACTGAACCGAGTTTCACGGCACTTTTGGTTGCTCATTGCTTCCAGAAACCTAACTTGAAAGGGTCAAGGCAGTAACTGATGCACGACTTAACAACACACTAAGCAAGTAGTTGTTTGTGCCAAAACCTAACCAAGTATTGTTTTCTCTTAAACCTAACCAAATATTTTTGGTAAGTTCTTTTGTGTAAAAAATGTCATTTTGTTGTTGCTTAAATCTCAACAAACTGCCACCACCAAAACATGAATCATGTGACGACGTTGCTGGTTCTCTTCAATGGTCACGTCACAGCCTTTTTTCTGATGTAGGAATGGTTCTATGTCTGGAGTCATTTGCATCACACTGTTCAGTCATTTAGGTATGCAGATGTGTTGCTATTGGCTTTCTGGTTGAAACTGCAGCTATATAGATGTGTTATTTCTTTATACTTGTTATTGGCCTAGACCCCACTAATAGAGGCAGATGCATGCTCCTGGTTACATTGTGTTTGATCTCGATATCAGATTCCAGACTTGGTCTTTTTTTTTTTTTTTTCCTTTTGCCTTGACCTCAGACTGGGGATGTACTGTTGGTGTGATTTGTCTAGATATTCTCGGCTTTTCACATCTGCACAAGCATACAATCAGTAAACAGAGCTCAGAATTCACCGACTGTGGAGGTTCAAGGTATTAAAAAAAACTACCCAAGCATCATTTTCATCAGCATAATCAACGGAGAACATATAGAGCGAGAGTTTGCTTCTTATGATTGATTGAATGCATTCTAATGGAGGAGAAAACAAAACTTTTAGTAGAGGGGAAGAAAATATATTTACCACTGTGAATGGGCAGACAACCAGGAAGCATCACAGTGCGAATTGTAGTGTGTGAGCAACGTTAAAAGGCCCATTATAGAAAGAACGCTGTCTAACTGTTAAACACAGCTATTTAAAGATGTGTAAGTGCAGTGTAGGTGTTGAAAGAACATTTTTATCACTGGTTTGTTTTAAACAGTTGGAGATTACATTCACTCACTGTGGGTGTGTTGGACAGCAGCGGTGCCTTAAAGCTATACGGCTTAAATGTTAAAATTTGAATACCGTCGGGGATCATGTTTGGTTAAAAAATTACTCAGACAGGACTCCACAAGGAATCTGCTTTGTCATGCTCAGTGACACAGCAAATCTAATTATAGTTGGAAGCAATTATTCAAACTCACCAGTCAACGGTTGTACTGTCAGTGCATATTTGCTCGCGGCCTTGTGGAAAACGAACTGGAGGACTTTTAACCTTGAGTACACAACTGTCTACCTCGCTTTAAGCGGCAATTCCTCCTCACAATTATACTATCACTACAAATAACCGTCCACTGTGCTCTTTTACCTCCAAATACACTGTGACCAACCCAATTGAAACTCTGGCGCGCATTTTTTTCCCGGCACAGCTATCTACCCCGTATGGCAGTATTTCGAAAGTTCGCCAGACAGATTGTTTGTCAATACAAATGTGCATAAACATACGTGAATGCAAACAGTTAGAGGATGCCCAGGGAGCATTACAATTCAAGGTGTTGCCAGAGTATTTATGCTCTTCCCCTGGTGTGCAGTTGACCCATAAAATTACTAAGCCAAATGGATGTTTGACTCAAACACCACCCTTAGGATGTTTATGCTGCGCTGCAAAATGCAGTCGGCTACAAATCGCCCTCGAGTAATTGCCGGGGCTTTCCAAAAAAGCCACAATTGCGTTAACACTTCTGATCTGGGGCTGAGGTATAAAGGTGCTTTGATTGTGGGATGATTTAGTTAAAGGGTGGCTGGAAAAGGGATCTGCATGGTCACATAAATCCACACCTAGGGCGATGTCTTATGCTGGAGCTAGAAAAAGGGGTGGGTGGAGGAAGCAAGAGCTTTGCAAGCTGTTGCACATGAGGACAGGGAAATGATCCCAGGCATCTTGTTTGCATTGTCTTGCCTGGCCATTGTTTGTGAATGTCAGGCAGCAGCTTCCAGCTCTCAGTGTGCTGAAGAGGGTTGAAGCTTAGTGCTAGGACAGATGTACACACATGTACGACCGTGCACGGACACACACAGTTTCAACTCCTCTCCGCTGCAGATGGATGGAAAGTGTCTCACAAGCTCTCCCACCAAAGCCGCATTCTGGAGCAGCTCCATTATAGTGTGTGTATCGCTCTCTGCTGGCCGACCGTGTGAACCGCACCCACACAGCTCTGGTAACAGACCCTAATTGTGTTAGTCACAATCCTTGCATCGCACATTGTTGCTTTCCTCTTCCTATAGATGCCAGTTTGAAATTCTCATCAACTAACCTTTCACCTTAGACTAACCCTAATCTGGTTGAGGTTCTGGAAACCATGGGCCCCATGTCACAGCATAAAAACAAACTCAATGCTGGTTATTACCTTGATACTTAATGGCTCTAAATATGATCAGAATTGCTAATAAATATTATTTTGAACTGATGGCATGTTTCAGAAATCTGCTATAGAAACTGAATGATCAATTCAGTCTCATATAATATAATAATAACAGCAACAACAATTATAATACCGTTCCAGAGTCGTGGGGTCCTGACCCAGGAATAAAGAACAGAACTCAGGCTCTTAAGGAGTCTGTAAGTCGGTTACATATTCAGGGGCCAACCCCAAAGGTGCTTTAAAAGCGATCATTAAAATTGTAAAATCAATTCCAAAACAATCAGGTAACCAATGTAGAGATGCTACAGTCAGCGTCATGTGTATTGAATAAGACAAGAACACAGCACGTCACAGCATTGTAACAAAATGTATTAAAAGTGTGTATTTCCACATAAATACTGTGCATTTTTATATGTCAACTGTGATTTGTATTGTTAAAACTGTTTTTCTCAGCATTCCCAATATCTTAAATAACTAAGGGGATATCTCTTTTTTAGTTTTATAACAGAGTTCGACCTCTCTGGGTCACATCACTGTGTAGAATAATGTATGGTACATTTGTTTGTGTATGACTGATTGGTAAACAAATGGTGTGTACTGCATTTGTTTATGTGTAGCTCATATAAGTTGTTTACTGTAATATATTTATTTCTTTGTCTGCGTTTTATAAACACTTTTAATCTTGCGCTGTGGAATTCAGTTTTTGATACATTCATCAAACATGCAAGCTCAATTTGCCAAGGAAAAAAAAGCAAATGAACCAATAAATTAGCAGGAAACAAATTCACAAATAAATTATTTAAAGTTTTGAGGAAATGAGGTTCATGCAAGACACTGAAGATATGGGTCTTGCTTGTAAATCAGTAATTCAGAGCATGCCTCTGGTAAAAATTCTGGTTCAGCTGTCCTGCTGTGCACTTGAAAGAATCACTGATTCTCTATGGCTCAATCAAGAATCCCAGGGGTACTGGGCAAAATAAATAGTTTAAAGAATCAATAATAAATACAGGGAATTTAAGAATATCAACGTTATTACTTCTTTTAAGAAAACAGTCCTTGCATTTACAAACCTAAATGTCTTATTTGATTTCTAAGCACATGTAGAAGCTTTAGGCAACATTCATCAAACATTAACGATACCAAAGCCCTTACTGTTGGCACAGAACAGCGCATCAACCACACAAACACCCTGTGGTTCTGTCCTAGTAAAAAAATACAAGGACCACTGAGTTTTGAGCTTATCCCTGTCACCCCTCATCTACTTCAGGCCCACCACAGTTCAATACATACTGTGTGTAGAGAGGTATGTAATTGAATGTTACCTATACCTTTCACTGCTCACAGGATCCCGGCGAGACTGAAACTCTATCAAATACCCCACTCACAAACAGCCTCCTCAGGTCTAAAGGCATTTGTCAGTATGAGCACTGCCCGCTTTGTTCATTTCATCTCTGACTGACTACTGGTTTTATCATTGACAACAGTCAGCATAAAATATGAGCAGATAACGGAGCTTGCATTGGAGATGGTAGCTATTCTGTTATTTTGTTTGGACAAAGAGTGAGTAGACTTTTTTATTTTGTAAGTCGCCCTCCAGTTTTTACAACACGTCCTTATGTCTAATCGACTGAACAGGTCATTGCCAGTGATTACCAAAATATATATATACACACACATACACACACACACAGACAAGCATATGTCACAGTTCTCAAGACAACATGGCATTGTAGCATACCGTCAATGGGCATACTGGACCTTCAACTGTGGAGTAATATTTTGGCTAGGTTAAGGCACTTGAACTACTTGGTTAGGTTTAGTAAAATATTGTGGATTGAAGTTTATACATACATTACCCATTTAATTTAAGTTGTATAATGCATGTGATGTAAACTAATTACGTTTCTATGCGAAATAACTCCTACCAAATATACATCACCTGGCTTATACAACTTGAGGTCGCCACCAAAAGTAAACAAAAACATCACTCTTACAACCAAGTATTATGTCAAATCGTGTTATAGATGCATGAAAACAACACAGCCTCTTTTATGGTCAACTATACAAATAACAATAACAAACATGCTATTTCCCGTAACATTTTCAAAATAAAAGGCATCAAAACTACTTGGTTCGCTTTAGAAATAGAGAATGTTTATGCTGAAAAGACCTACTACCTTAAAACAATTAGAATTATTTGGTTAGGTTTTGGAAAAGATCATGTTCCGCTACTACTTCCACAACAGTCATCCGACCTTGCCCAACTTCCTCTCAACACAGACTTTCTGGCTTTTTGAATCTCATTTGTCCATTGTTCTGCTGGTACTACAACTTCCTACATGCATATACAGGCCAACAATCAATCACCCTACAGGCTTTGGCATGAGTCTGGACTGGGCGAAAATGAGCTTTTTTTCACAGACAACCTATATGACTGTTTTTTTCTGATGATGATGACAGGCTGGATTTTGGTTGTTCAAGGGTCACACTTCCTGAATAATTTATCTGCGAATAAGATCAGCAAAGCCACAGTACAGTTAATAAAAATGATTGATAGGTGGGAAATAGTTCTTGAGTTTTACTGTGACCTTTACCTGATAGCTTCAAGTCCACGAAGACAGTTCCTGGATAATGTCCCTCTGTTGGAAAGGTATTGTAGAACAATTTTCTTTCTGCCCTAATGAAGGGATTTCAGCCAAACTGCCTCGGCTTTTATGTGACAATAAAAACATTTGTTGCAGAACATTTATCACCCTCCATTTGTTGCAGAATTTCCTCTCTCAGATTTCCAATGGACCAAGAAAGTACTAAATTTTTCTACAAAGCACATTCAAATAAATGAGGGATGGTGTTTAATACAATATGTGAACGAAAGGACAATCACGCCAAGAGTTACACATTGTCATTCACTCCTCTATCTCACCTTGCAGTTGAGGGGCATTTATTTAAGTCCAGTCAATTATAAGGAAAGTAATTGCAAGAGGACATATTTCACTATCAAATCAATAAGTGCTCCAGCAAAAGACCTCAGTTCTCTGCTTTCATACCAAGATGGATTTTATATATACACACTATATTGCCAAAAGTATTCGCTCACCTGCCTTGACTCGCATATGAACTTAAGTGACATCCCATTCTTAATCCATAGGGTTTAATATGACACTGGTCCACCCTTTGCAGCGATAACAGCTTCAACTCTTCTGGGAAGGCTTTCCACAAGGTTTAGGAATGCGTTTTTGGGAATATTTGACCATTCTTCTAGAAGCACATTTGTGAGGTCACACACTGATGTTGGACGGGAAGGCCTGGTACTCTCTCTGCTCTGCTCTAATTCATTCCAAAGGTGTTCTGTCGGATTGAGGTCGAGACTTTGTGCAGGCCAGTCAAGTTCATCCAAACCAAACTCTCTCATCCATGTCTTTATGGACCCTGATTTGTGCAGTGGTACACAGTCATGTTGGAACAGGAGGGGCCATCCCCAAACTGTTCCCACAAATTTGGGAGCATGGAAATGTCCAACATCTCTCTGGGCCTGGCCAAGCTCCTGAGACACAACCCCACACCATAATACCCCCTCCACCAAACTTTACACTTGGCACAATGCAGTCAGACAAGTACCGTTCTCCTGGCAACCGCCAAACCCAGACTCATCCATCAGATTGCCAGATGGAGAAGCGCGGTTCGTCATTTCAGAGAACACGTCTCCACTGCTCTAGAGTCCAGTGGCGGTATGCTTTACACCACTGCATCCAACACTTTGCATTGTACTTGCTGATGTATGGCTTGGATGCAGCTGCTTGGCCATGGAAACCCATTCTATGAAGCTCTCTACATGTTGTTCTTGAGCTAATCTGAAGGCCACATGAAGTTTGGAGTGTAACTCTGCATAAAGTTGGCAACCTCTGCGCACTATGCGCCTCAGCATCCGCTGACCCTGCGCTGTCATTTTACATGGCCACTTCGTGGCTGAGTTGCTGTTGTTCCCAATCGCTTCCACTTTGTTATAATACCACTAGGAGTAAGGAAATTTGTTGCACAGGTGGCATCGTATCACAGTACCACGCTGGAATTCACTGAGCTCCTGAGAGCGACCCATTCTTTCACAAATGTTTGTAGAAACAGTCTGCATCCCTAGGTGCTTGCTTTTATACACCTGTGGCCATGGAAGTAATTGGAACACCTTTCAATTATTTAATTATTATTTTCAATTATTTGGATGGGCGAGAGAGAGAGAGAGAGAGAGAGAGAGAGAGAGAGAGAGAGAGGGGGGGGGGGATTTAGAGTAGTTATTGCTTCAGAAATTATTTATTTAAATAAGTCAAATGCCCTCTACACTCACATAGTCATGGAAATATTGAAAACCCCCCCACTGAGCAATTGTTGATAGCAGTGACTATCACTGTTTGAAATCCTAATTTACTGTGAATCACTAAACAAGCTTATCACCGACTGAGAAAATTGCAGTCCCCCTTATTTTCATATTTTGGCCATTTTTTTTCCTCTCCCGTGACTATAAATAACAGCCTTGATAGCAAAGAAAAGTAGCAGGCCTTGGGGTATCTGAACATGCAACAGGGCCTCTGGATCAATGAAGAGACAGAAAATGGATGAGCATCTTAATCAAGGCAGCAAACATTTTACTTCTGCTCGACATCAGAATGTTTCCCTGTTATTCGCTTTCAATCTTGCCTCCCAAAATAAAAAAAAGAGAACATATATTTTTGTCTTGAATGGTACTTTGTAGAAAGCATAACTCAGCCAACACCGTTGTAGGCCTGGCAGTCATATGGGGGCCACTTGACACACACCACCCACCCACATACTGTTGCAAACGAAGTACACCTCATGGAGTCCTCAACAGGACTCCCTGATGGCAGTGGTCCCTGAACAGGACAAGGCTCCCTGCCACAGTGCATAAACTGCTCAAGGATGGCCAGATGAAAGTTACAGAGAGCTTAAGGTGCCAATCTGGCATCCAAATTGCCAAGATACCATCCAATGGAACATCCATGGGAAGTTACGAAACAAGTTTGATCCATGTTGGAACCCATCGTGGATCACACATGACTCTGACCTTTCGAGACATAGACAGTGGACCTACGGTGATGTCCTGTGGTATCAGTCACCAGGGCATTGGTGGCAGATACTGTGGGTTTCGGATATGCGGGCTCCAAGGATCTGACCTGTTCAGGTACATTCCACAGCTGCTTAATCAGATTAGACAATGGGGAATTGGTGTCCAGGTTGATGCCTCAAGCTCTTTCTCATAATCTTTGGGCCATTCCTAAATGTGTTTTGTGGTGTTGCAGGGTACAGTGTCTGGCTGGGGTACTTGGTCTGCAACAGTGTTTGGGTTGTTGATGACTGTCACGTGGCATCCACATGAATACCAGGATCTGAGGTTTCCCACCAGAATATTGACAAATTGACTAACTAGCCCCCAAAACTGCATTTGTGAATCTTTTTAAATCAATTATTGATGGAGCCAAACCAATAAACAAATGTTATAAGTACTCTAAATCAAAACAAAGTGGTTTTTCATCATTTCCCTTTCTGTGAGAGTAAACCACATGGTTTGTAATATATTTTTACAGTATCTGTGGATCAACGAAGGGACACACGATAGGACAATGTCTTAGTCAAGCCAGTGCCATTTTATTTTGGAGTACTGATCTACCATCTGAGCATTTAAATCCACACTGAATTTTCGTTGAGCCTGTTTGTCTGTCTAAACACACAGGCTAGGGGGTGTCTGTTTTATATCATAACAAACTCAAACTCAGTATAAATCATTTGATCCTTTGGTGTGATATGCTGATATCCATATTTTGGATACATTTTATCAATTTCTGTGAAGTGTTAGTTACAGATTTTTGCCCTGTCTTAATGGGATTGCATCAAAAAGAATTAACTATATGATCAACAGTAGGAGGGAAAATTTGCCAAAAGGTAAAAAGGTACCCTTTGAGGAGTTGGCTAGCGTGTATTGATCTGTGGTGTCCAGCTGAGCAAGCCTCAGAGTTAAAAGAAGGTTTTTCAGTCATTTTTTTTTCCTCAATATCATCTGCCAGACACTAGCACAAGTTCTAACACTACTAGCTAAAACAAAGACTGAGTCTGACTAGAGGACGACATCACTGTTAGCCATGACAAGAGGGATAACCTACTGTTGTATCATTCGGTGTTACACCTGTTCATAGCAGGTGTACTCATATGGCAACAGGATAAAATTGCATATTCCCATGTCTTATCTATTGTTCACAATTAGCAGCTTAGTAACACCTGCTAGTACTAACAGTATCTAGTAAGCAGCGTTCATTTGGAGGCTATTCACTGTTCCACCAACTGTTCCGACGCATTGTTTGTGCCATTGTTTGCCCCTTTTGAATACTAATGGTACATGTAATAGCTCTATTGTGTATATTTGTCGGGCAAGCAGAAACATAGACGTGACAAGACTTTACTCAGCAGCCAGGTAAACACACTTCCTCAAACTTGTATGGCTTGAGCAGTAAGACACTTCAGGGTTGCTAAATAACAGAATGAAACAACAAATATCTATAATAGCAAGCACCTTCCCTTCCCTCTACTCCCTATGCAGCTTTTGACCTCTTAAATCATTCAAGGTTCCCTCTCATGGTGCCCCAGACCTTGAGGATTCAGAGTCAAGTAGCTAATACAATGCATTCTGGTACATGTAGACTGTTGGAAAGGCTCTCTGAGACAGAAAATATCTGCCACTGGAGTGGTGCTGAAGAAGTTCTTTGTTTTAATGAACAATCTTGGTATACTGTGTTTCGACACAATTTCAGCACCATCCCAGCAAGCCATGTACTCTCAGGCAACATACAGGTGGGATGTGGACTAGGTACTGTCGGACAGGTGACATTCTCTGAGCTTAGCCTGAGCCAATTGATGCAGTAATATGTGCAGCTGAGTACTGGATAACTAAACTCGTATATGGCTCACATCTTGAATTATAAACTTGGGCCAATAGCAATAGGCCACATGACGCTTGTGGTGTAGGCCTACTTTCGGCTTAGTTGTGTGTTGTTGGACTCTTCAGCCGTATGTCTTGTCCTAGACTTGGTCCAAAACCATTCCTGCCTTTCTTGGCCCACATTATGTCCGTACCTGACGACCAGCACTATGCCGACTCTGCCTGCCAAGACTACACGATGTTGAACCACATGTGGACCGATACAATTTCACCAACTGGCAAACTGTTGCCACATGAAATTAAGCTGTGTCACAAGCCTTTTTACCTCTACCAAGCCTCTACCCCTGATCAGGAACATTGCCCGCATGAGGTGACGTGTGAATGGATGCAGGGATCTATTGTCTCGCTAAAGACACTTTCACGTGGAGCGAGAAAACCAATCACAAAGACCCTGCGGATGTCATCCTTTATCTTCCTCAAATGTATATCTACTTAAGTCCAGTTCAGCATCCTGTTTTCTTTTTACATCAGATGCATATTTATGAAGTAGATCACAAAAAGCATTACTTCTCTCACAAACTTGATAAATATGAAATACATTAGAAGAACGCTACATACACAAATGTCAGGCCTTTCCCCATCCGTTTCTTCTACTGCTGAGTTTTATGGAACTTTCCTTCCGGAAGTGTTGCTTTATCGCCGTCTATTGGACTGCCACTTGTCCCATCTATGTGGGAACTTTCAGAATTGTCTATTTTTGCATGTTTCAAAAGCTGCAAAATGGAAATGTTCAATGGACATAATCTGCTTGTGTGAACAGTGAAATTCACTAGCGTTACGTGAAAGGTCGCCCCTGTATTTTATCTGGAACTTCATGTATAAGAGGCTACGGATGATGAGTCTGAAGCAAGCATGCTTTCTGTGTACGTGTGTGTGTAATAAACAGCTATGACGTCCTAGGATTTACTTGTGTGTCAGTCAGTAAGATGAAGGAGACAACTTATCTCCTTGCATCTGAAAACATTCACACACACACACACACACACACACACACACAGGGACGCACACAAAAGGATACGCGTACATCAGGCAAAGCAAAATCAAACTCTCGCTCAGACCGGATATGAACATGATTCAAGGAGTCACCTGGGAGTGTCATTTCTAAGTATCTCCAGTGGGACCCGCCTCAGGTAATCCATAAGCAATTATTCTGGGGAGACAACAGACAGGGCTGTCATATCCGTTCTCCTCTGTGCAAATGCACTCGGGCGAGAACAAACGCCGGCACACACGCACACATTTGCACACCCATATACAAATGCGCATCTTCCTCTCACCAGCTCTCCTTCCCCGTCTTTTCTTCACACGCAACTACACCTAATCTCACACATATACCCTTTTTTTGCACTTGTCATCACACACATACACACACACGTTTTCTCTCTTGTCTTGCGTCCTGTCTTCCTCTCATCCTCACCTTCAAAAACACACACGAGTTAGGATTCGATTTCAGTCCTAATGAGATCTTTCAGTTGATCACATGCATTACTTCTTCAAAAATTTGAAAGGGGGTACTCAACTGATGTTGCATGTAAGGTTCAACAAAGGTTAGAAAACATGTGCCACAAACTTGAAAGATAGAATTTCAAAGTTTAATATCATCTGATAATTTGAACTGCCACACCTGGCATTAATAAGCAGGATCTTCTTTTTGTCCTCATTGTGATGGACTGGCAGACTCCCAGATCAAGGGATGCAATGCTACTTTATGTACTGTACTTCTTATCTTTATTGAAAGGAAGATGGTGATACTAGAGGAAGATAGTTGGTCCAAATTCAAACGCCAAAACTAGTTTGTGCAATGAGTCGTCCCTTCACGTTGGAAAACAAGAGTGATCACACCTGATCTGAACGGCCATATTGGTGATGGTAGAGTGATAGAGACCGCCGATATTGCTTGACTATGAGGATAACGGCGCATATTTTCAGACAGACTCTCCTGAAAGGTAGTCACGGTGTGGCACTTGCTTGTCGATATGAAAGTTGTGAAGTTACAGGAATCATAGTGCATAGAACGTAATGCAAGACAGGTTCAAACCCACTGGTGTGAGGTGTGAATGTCAGATAGTCGGCTTTTGGAAAAGCCGATGGGCCAACAGTCCAAAAATCCCTGAATCCCTGAGTCTGACCTTGGAAAGGTTTGGAAGCAGAGGTTGTTCAGCTATCCGACCAACCAACAAGCACCTCTCAAGACTTCTGGTAGCTGTAAGTAGCGTTTGTAATTTGTTCAGGCAGGTTTAGTTTATTTTGAGGGGTACTGACAATAACACAGGCTTGACCAATTCAGTGAACTGTAATAAGTGTAGCTCTCCAGACTAAAGTTGAAATAAATCACTAAGTCTGTGTTCAATTACTAATGGATGCACAGCATTAACGGTTATACAGTTTTTCTTGATTGCTTATGCACTATAACTGGGCCTCTACACTCAAATCTCTTCATTTATCAACAACACTGCAATGTGTGCCCAGTTAAAAAGCACAGAGAGTCAATATCATGAACTCAAGTCATCACACCTGCAACTCAATTAACACAGAATTCCCCCAAAAAAGGGTCAAAATGGTTCATACACCAATTTCAACCACAGGATAGATTGGTAAAAGGGTCAAAAGGTAATTTACCTGCATATTCTCCCTTCGTAAACCCCATAGAGTAGGGTTTGTTTTTCTTTTTCAGCATGGTTTTTGAAGTATCTATGACAAGACCCCTGCATCAGTGCTCACCTCCTTCAGGCGATAAATAAGGCGTGTATCGTTGTTATGTTTGAGGCTTACCAGGGGTTGATAAGGCATACAACAGGGTGTCCCCGCTGCTTAACTGAGGCTAATATTTGCATGTGATAAACGTGATTCTGAGGCAGAATAGATATATTTTTCTTTATGTACAAAGTGTTTTTGTTTTGTTCTGTATAGTCTGTAAATGGCATGGTTTTACAGAACATTTACATTTACTCATTTTCAGCCCCAAAGCCTCATTATTCATTGCAGGAACAGTGATTCAAGTTGATCTCACCAGTGTTCTATTGTCATTGTGTCGTGTTTTAATGGCTTCTTGTTAAATGTCTGAAGGCAGAAATTTGTTTTTGATGCAAGATCACTAGTTTGGAGTGAAGACTTTGTGAGGATAAGTGTGCAATCATATCATTTTGTTTAGAGCAGTGGTCTCAAACTGATCCAGTAAGGGCCGTTGTGGCTGCAGGTTTTCATTCCAACTAAGCAAGAACACACCTGATCCAACCAATCAACTGTGTAAAGACAATTCAGTTGATCGAACAGATCACATGATTATGCCATCTGTACATTTAATCAATGTTTTTTTTTTTTCTTTTTAGGGAAGAATCTGCACCTTTTGTGGGTGATGAGCCACATTTCCAAAGGTTGGAGATTCTCTTATTCTCTGTCCTGAAGCTAAACTAATCAATCTTCACCTATCCGTCACGCTGGTTAACTGTAATCTTAAATCCCTCACTGAGGACAAAACCTCAGTCCACTCACGTCTCACAAATGTTGTCACTCCAAAGGTCTAAAACTCAATTTGTTTCTCACAAGTACAAAAGTACAAGAACACACAAACACAAGCACAGTCTTGTTTGTTCTTCCACCTTGCCGGGTCAGAGACCCTCTCTCGTACTTTCCTTATAAAAATGAAAGGCAGCGTGTTGCTGATACAAGCAACGCTCCCCTGAATTTTAAAAGCAGATATGAAAGACACCCAAGTCCTTAGACGACCTGTGTTGCATACCACCCCGCTAGGACTCCTTTAGAGTAATGTCCGACTCTTACTTTAGACTTAGTCAAGGGAGAAATGAGCAGAAATGGCTCAAACAGCTAGCTAACACCCTGCCCGTGTCTGCTACCTTTTAATTCATGCCTTTATCGTTTCTCGTCGCTTGGTTGCTCCCCTCTCTTGTCTCCCTTCTCTATTTTTTTTCCAATTACTTGAGTGCACAAAAGCGCTTGCCCATTTGGAGTGCAATAAATTATCGTCTCTTAATTAGGCAGCGAGGCGGTAAAAGCATGTCTGTCCAAGTTTGTTTCAACCTGACTGAAGATTTTATGATTGAGAGGCGCAAACTAATTGGATTCTTGACTGGCTGTCAAATTGCTACACTATCAAAAGAGGGATTGAGGGAGTGATTGAGAAGGTGGGAGAGAAATGCAGCGTGTCGGTGAGTTATAAGAAGTGTAACCTAAGAAAGTGCTGAAAATACAGACAATAGAGAGAGGGAGATGGCAGAAGATGAAGGGAAATGGCATAAGACGACACAACTAAGAGTTGAGTTAAAGGATATCAGTCACAAATTCAGTCAACAGACGGAATCTCTTTAGCTCAAAACCAGGCTTACAGAGGGTTTTTTCTGAAGATGCATTTTAGAGCTTGTCGACTGTGAGTTCAACTTTCTACTTCCCAGCTGAACTTTCCCAAAGCCCTATCATTAGTAAAACGATCATTCTTTCCTTTGGCCTTAATTGTGCCCCAGGCTTTGTCTGATCAATAGACTAAATTGTTCATCACAAAAGCCTCTGGTGCCTTGTCTGGTGCAACAGATTAGAATGCAAGACTGGCGCATATGCAACAAGGCTCTGATTAAGATCAAGTGCGGTAAAGTAGAAATGAGGGGTCTCATTCCAATAGTGCCATCAGAAGCTTTAAAATAGGTTTTGGCAACAAAAGGGTATGGCTGAGCAAAATATAGAAGGCAGCGAGAGGCGCAGGGGATTCCTGATAAGAAAATGATTGTCATTAATGACCCCGTATTTGTCTGCTCTCCTTTCAGGGGATGGTGAGCTTGGGAATTAGCATGGGTGTAAAGGTTTATGCTCTGTATTAGGTACGTGTACAGACAGAGGGATGGTGGATGTTTTTCATGCTTTTATCTGTCAGAAAGCTCTTGTATTTCACAGCAAAATGCAGTAAAGGGCAATACTGAAGATACATGAGATGGATGCTGTTTGATTAACACCTCATTTGACCAGTTAGGAGGATGCATGCACATCCTAGAGCCTACAACATCGAACGAGTGATTGCCTAGACAGGAGACCCACTCCTTCTCCTACTTTAATGAGTATGAAAATTAGGCAAATTTAGTTGCTCTTTGTAAATGCTGGTTTTCCATCTATGCACATACTTGTCATTATTTAATATACACAAAGTTATTGTAAATATGGCCTGTGTTCCTCTCAAGAAAGGGTATTCTGAGGTCACAAATTGGCATCTTTTGCCAGGCACCTGGATATTTCCTCGGAAAGTGTTTTAAGTATTTCTTTTCAGTGATAATGATCAATTTGAACTTTTACCATGCAAGGCTACGTGATGTGGACCCATTTTGTTTTCCTGCTATTCAGGACAGTCCTAGGTCATATGCAGGTCTTTTTGCATCAACAATTTCAGGTGAGAAATGATAATGTTTGTGTGTGTTCAATATTTGTGCTCAGACTCCTACAGATCAATGTCAGAACTTCCAGAGCTTCTTACTTGGAAAGTATAATCAGACTGTAAACTTTCATAACAGCCCCAAACCATGCCTGTACCCCAAAAGGTTGAATAACAGCTTTGAATTATCTTTGGGCTC
Source organism: Diplodus puntazzo (assembly GCA_963678695.2). Classification (NCBI taxonomy): domain Eukaryota; kingdom Metazoa; phylum Chordata; class Actinopteri; order Spariformes; family Sparidae; genus Diplodus; species Diplodus puntazzo. The sequence goes on from OZ023178.1 coordinate 13,000,909, forward strand.
GATTAGGATAGTTTTTTGTTTTTTTTTGGGATAATTTTACATCAGTTTTCAGGAATGGTGATGCCAGCAATAGTGTTTTTCAAGAGGCTAGTGCTGCTATTAAGTCATGAACTTCCCAGCTCAAAACAAAAGATGAATTTGTGATTTGAAGAAATACATCAAGCAGTAACAAGGCTTAGTGATTCTGAAAGCAAGGATGAACAGGCAACCATGGAATATCTGCTGCAATTTCCAGATCCCCAAATAGCTAGCCTGCAATTAACACAGACCGTGTGAGGGCTAATTGCAGACTAAAGAAGTGAACTACCCTCTTTTTAGCTTTCTAACCCGACCATCCTGAGAATTAAGCCAGGCAACTAGCTCAGACCCTTCGAGGGGGATTTTACTGAGGTCAGCAGTAGGGATGACTGACCAGACAGCCTTTGGGCCCCTTGTTACAACTCCACCTCCTCATTGGTGTGGCCCAGCTAGCAGCCAAACTTTGCATCTGCCATCCCAGAGGTACTTAATACAAGTAAAGAGGGCAATTCTAGATCTAGAGCAAGCCCTAAAGCGGCTGCCAGCAACCTGGTCATTATGCATATCAGCCAAGTTCCTGGATTGTTGATGGCAGCAAACTCCACATATGTGCTGGTCATCACGAAGCAGGACCAGAAGGTGGAACAGTTTGGCAACAGCATATCAAAGGAGATAGTGGACGGTCCTTAACAGCAAACAAATGACTGTGTCGCCTTCCATATACTGTCAGAAAGACTATCAGAGAAGCCTGCAGCTGCTCTCTCTTCCTCTCTGCTAATGATTGACCTGAAACCTGTTAGCCACAATAGCTAATAACTTTCCCATAATAATGGTAATTTTACTTTCATACTAGCAATTATTTTGTCAGAGCTACTGGGAGATTTCTCAAATAGTGGCTAATGAGCGTGTAATATTTAATAATACTATGACAGTGAAATGATCACCTTAGGATAAAAAAAGGCACCAACCACGAAATGGCATCTCTGTAGGTGGCATGGCTTCAGGACGCCCCGGCAGGGCAGCGTGCACCCTGGAACATGGCAGTGGACCATTTCTGGTCCATAGTTGAAGGATCCTTGAGAAAATGCTGCAACTTCATGACTCAGGAAATTGCGGTGTTTTAAGATAATAATAAATGATACCGACTGGGTGTCATGATGTTGTTCCTGCTTGCTTGACCTCAAAGGGGATCAGTGTGCCCCAAGTCGGTCGTTTCGAAACTAATGTTAGCCACTGTTGCTCTCTGTTCACAGGGCAAGGAGAGGCACAGACGAGGCAGTCAAGGATGTAGTCAAAGTCACATAAAGCATACATAAGTCCGTCGCAAAGAAATCCTCAGTCCAGCATCGTTAAACAACTTAAACCAATCATCCACATGGCCGAGGTCTCGTTTTTCACGTCACTTTTCAAACCACTCATGTATGACCAATTGAAACTGCTAGAAAAAGTTACATAGAGCCCCTTCAATGTGAAGGACCTCTTTAACTTCACTTGCAGGGCAAGAAAATGTACATATTTTATATCTTGAGAGGATGCACAGACACCGAGTCTGGCATAGAATCCTTTAAACTTAAAAAATAAAAGACCAACAAGCTCCTGATTGCATATTGATCTTTTCAAAACAACACAACAAACACATAGCGACCGAAGTCAAGCCGTGACTTATTCTGGCATATTTCCTCCACCCATCCCCTAAAATAGACACAAGTGTGATCTCAATTAGAGCTATGGCTTGTGAATAACTGGACCTGCCAAAGTGAGAATCAAATAGAATTGGATGGATCAGAAAATGCTTGAGTGTAAGTGCAGACATGTGATACATGGACAAAGCTAGACCAGGGGCTCAGTGATACTGAAATACCCATGGATAGATTGTTATGGAATGCAATTATTTGAATGTCTCCTTGGAAATTGGAAATCTTTGACACAACCATTGACGAACACACATACATCCACGTTAGGTCTATAAAGTGGGAAGGTCAATAGTCATTGTGTTGCCAGTTACTTTCCATGATCCGATGACATTTCTGTGGGGTGCCTGTGTGCTTATTTTCCTGAATCCTAACAGTGACATCTGCTGGACATTCTTAGGACTTGATTTCACTGTGGAACAACACAGCATGGAGAGAAACGCTTTTGCATGTGTCAACCACATGAGGAATTGGTAAGGAACGGACTTGCAAAACATTATTTTGTGTATTCCCTATTTGTTCTTTCCCTTCTGGATGGCTGATCAGAATACCATACGCACAAAACGAATGTTTTGAAAGATATGTGCGGCATTTCCATACAAAACAGACGAGTCAACACAAACGTCAGACCTAGCTTCATTGAGGCTGTTGTTCTGTACCAACATCTGTCCCATTTTTCAGATCCCTCCTCAGGGAGTCCCTGTTATTGCCCCCTGTGGACATAACTCAAAATGCTGCCATTGCCTATTTGCTTGAAATGCCAAATTGTCAGCAAGCGGCTTCTGATACATGCCCGAGTTTGCTTAACACACACACACACACACACACACACACACACACACACACACGCACACGCACTGCTCCCCCGGGAGCATGAAGGCTGTGTCTTTTTGAGTCTTGTCTCTATCTCTGTGCTCTGGCCTGGCTGTGAAAATACTCTAGGGAACGCAAAGCCTCAAGACTGCCCATACAAGAGCGGATGCAGTGGTAGCGGCACAAACAGCAACACACTGGAGCAGCTCTGGCTTGACTTTATGTCCAAAAGTGGGACAGCGTTCGCCTGGAGGAAAGCAAAGTGGTCTTGTGATGGAAGGTCAGTGGTTCGAGATCCAAGACCCATGGGGATGAACTGAACGGGTAGCTGTCGCTAAAGTATGTATTCAAGGTGCCCTTGGGGCTCTTCACACCAGTTCTCAAGTGTGACTATGGTCCGGTGTCTGTGAATGAAGGTTATGTAGAGAAACAACAGCACACAAGCTCAGCAAATCCCTCCACTGATATAGGTTAATGTAATAGCCGGTCTTCAACCTTTTGCGGTGCACTCCAGCCGAACAGCAACAATCCGGAGACGCATGAAGTTACAGTATCGATTGTTTGAAATGTCACACAAAGTCTTGAATGGAAACGCAGACTGGTCAGTAAGCAATTTTTTACCGCTGAACTAGGCTCAAAATTGTGTTAACTCTGAGGAAAAGGTCAGAATTTAGGGTAAAAATGAAATTGCATTTCCCATTATGTAAACGCGTTTGACGATGACTTTGGGACATCTGAAGGCTTACCTCTGTCGCAGTCGGATGAACTCCTTCAAGGTGAACAAGTAGATGTGTCACTTAAGAACAGAGCCACAGAGTGTGATATACTGTGTTCCCTCGTCTTTAGACGATAATTGCTCTCTGTGGACGTCCACCTATCAACAAACGACACAATTTATGCTCAGCTCATGCCTTTTTAAAAGAAGCACAGATGGCCTCATATTGTGACTTATGATTCGTGCGTATAATTGAGTCGAGATGCAACACTGTAGCTAGTTGTCATGACACGTCAGACTAATTAAAGTCAGTAGCCCATATTCTTAGCTGAGCGTTGACATGTTTCGTCGAAAGGGACAGTTTATTGTCTCAAATTTATGGAAGTAGACGGCACCTGGCTTCAAAAAACATGTTTTCTTAACTCAACAGATGGGTCTTCACAAAAAAACATGACCTGATCACTCAAGATAAGACAGGTGTGTGAGCTGTGTCATTTAGGAACAAGACCATAGTCACACGGCAGCCATTTTCCTCTGACATCACAGAGGATATATGATGTATATAAACATTGACAATCTGACAAATTGCCATTATTTCACTCTACCTTGATTAATTAATTAGCAACGGTAAAAACAATGAATAGTTTAAACTGTGAGGACATCTGCGATATTTTAAGGTAAAATCTCAGGGTTTATAACCAGTTAGATAAAAGCTAGCTAACGATACTGTTTTGATTGGATGTGATTACGAAACGTCAACGATTAAGGTCCATTTTCCTTGAGTGTCGCTGTGCAGACGAAAGCGTTCATGGAAGAGAGGCTAGCTAACTGAGCTAGCTAACATCCGAGCTCAATCGAGGAATACAACATGATGTTACGCGTAAGGGGAAAAACTTGAAGAGGACCCAAATGCAGACTCATGCGGGAGGCAGGAAATAGGGGGGGAAAAAACAAACAACCCAGGGAACCAGAGCAAAAAAACACAGTTCAAAAGGGCAAAAACCAAAGTAGCAAAATGCAACAAAGACAATGTACAAATTATTGGAGAACAAGAGGAGCCAGAAACATACCAGGGCCAGGCGTGAGGAGACACTGACAACACGGGAAACGCAGAACAGGACGGCCCAACAGGGAAACATCACGGGACGAACTGACAAACACAGGAGGGAGAACGCAGGGACGCTAACGAGGGGATCAGGAACAGATGGGGTGAGTGAGGAGGGAAGAGGACAGGTGAGGTAACGAGCGGAAAAACACAGAGGAGAAACTGAAAAGCAGGAAGAGACGCACAAGGGCATGGCTTCAAAATAAAACAATAAAACCCAGGATCATGACACATGATCTGTCACTATAACAACCTCTCATCCAATTTCCTTCTGTGCATTGAAACAGTGTAGTCTGGTAAAAGAAAATAGTTCCCACATGAAACTGTTAACAACAAAGTCTTTACGTCTGGAAAGAGACAATGCAGTATCTACAATAGTAAATGCACGCTGTCTATCTTATGTGAAAAGCAGCACTAGTCTAGTCTGGCCATGCTATCCTCAATATATCCTCTGTATCACAGGTTGAATTACAGACAAACAAGTGCGCGCCTCCATTATTTGTGGATGGCGACCTGCAAATTGCCTTTGTGTTCTTTTTTTATTGTTTGCTCAGTGGAGCGCTGGGTAAACTCATTTTGCCCACTCACTCCCCTGAACCCTGTGAACAACACACTCAGTGTTCCAGCTATAACGCTAGCTCGTAGCGACAAAAGCCCCCACCGAAACCTGACGTCTAAGAACAATCGCCACTGGAAAATCAGGAAGAGCCCCCCCCCCCATGTCTGCGGGAAGTTCACATGATAAACCCAATGACTTCCTCTTCCACAGGAAATTCATAAACTCGAGTGAACTCAGACTTTGACATTAACATCTGTCTGGATGATTCATCGTGTGGAAGAAAAGGTGCAGATGCTGTTCAATTCTCTGATACCTCGTGCAGCATCTGTTCCCATGGTATTGGAGTTTTGAATAATGTCGTTTAACAAAGGATAATAACGTTACACAGTGTTGTCAAGATGATGAGACCCAACTTTTTCGACATAAATCTAAATAAGTCTAGCTGAGGCGGGTTCGAATATGAAACACATGTGGGGAAAGTGTTTTTGTGATCAAGCTCATACAGAGAGATTAGATGGCTGACTATTTTGTAGATTTCTGGATAATTTCACCTCCCTGGGCCTTCTGATTGGTCACAAATGCAGATGTGGACAACCTGTGGTGAGGAGGTTTAGGTCGTCTCCTTCCAAAAACCTTGGGGAACACTGTTCTTCAGGTCAGAATTCATAGACTTTTAGAATATGTCTGGGAACAAACATGGTGAATTTGGGGTCAAGCTTGGATGGACTCTAGACATACTATTGTTTTCGTCAATAGACAATATTCACACGACCGCCATTTTTACTCCGGCGTCAAGCTCAGGATAGTAAACTGATGTAAGCTTCCATGTCATATAACATAGGTAATCTGACAAATAGTTATAATTCACCACTTTCTCATTGATCAACACCTGAAAAGGCATGGATAGTAATGATCCAGAGGGACATCTGGTTCTATTCATGGTAAAACAACATATCTGATGACGGATTAGCTTCTGTTAGACAGCAGCTAAGCATCCAAACACTTTCTTGCACTTTCATAGCCTTTCTATATTGTTAAATAATAAGATAGGAAAAGGCATAAACTAACCCTAAAATAGCAACACACATTCTGGACACATTTATTTAAGTGTAATTAATGTGATTTTTTTTTTTGCTAGGAAGTGGTTAATGCTAACGCTTCAAACCTTTCAAGCTTCTCACCCTAAGGCTGCTATCAGATGAAAATGGCAACCAAAATTTGAAAAACTCCAGATATGTATTGTCTTTATAACCAAATAAATGACTGCTGAGTTGGGTTATGATTATCTGTGGGATTATCACTATAAATTACCCCTTTCACATACAAGTAGCCACGTAGCAGTAGCTTTAAAAGTCGGATGACATCGTGTCTGACATGGATTTACCTGTTTAACTTGGCAAGCAACTGGAAGAAAGCATATTCATGCTCACAGTGTCTTCCAAAAGGGCACTAGTAACTTTACACAGGGCAAAATGCCATAGTCTAAACCTACTGAATTTAGGACTGCTTACATTTCCTCAAAATATGATATCTGCAAGTCCCCAAGAAGGAGATACAAAAATGGCTCCTGGCATTTCACCTCGTCCCGCTTTATTAGATCGGCTCTTGACATTCTCACACCGCTGCGCCGCTTCACCGGACAAATAAAAGCACACTTTAATGTGAAAAGGAACACCGTTTATTTTTGACCTTCTCGTAGACACATCTCAGACGACAGTGATGCAAGCACTCATATCCTGTTTTCCCATAAAAATGTCCACAGAGACGCAACATATAACACCATGGTCATAAAAGTTCAAATGGAAACATTAAATTAAGCAGTACATATTCGTATCAGATACAATGAAAACACACAGTATAATTAATTGCCAAGGAAACACAGTCATTAAAGAACAGTTTGTTATTTGTTGTCATACTTTTTAAAGTGTACCAGGTATTGAAACACAGCAACATCGAGAAACACTGCTCAACCGGAGCGCCACTATCGTAACCATTCCATAAAATTTCTGAATCTCATTTAGGCCATTTTGTCCCTTTTTTTTCTTAAATAGCCAAGAACTGGGGAAAATTCCAATCAGGGTTCAGCCAATGAGCGAAGTAATGAGTTATGTGCACTCTATGTCATCATCAATGTGCATCAAGTCCGCGGAGAGCCCCCCTGTGCATGGCTGTGTGTCGGTAAAGTGAAGGTGAAAGTGAAATTCAACCAATTTCAAACAATGCTTTCCATGTGGATTTGACAAAAGAAGACCTCAGAGTGTAAACTGAATGTCAGATTTTACTTTTTGAAAATGGGGAGACACTCACTGTCAAAAGCGAATTCATGAACCCCAACACAAACAGATCACTTAACAGCCATACGCTAGTTTTTTTTAATAGAAAAATGAGAGAGAAAAAAAAAAAAAAACACAACCCAAATAAGCATTTTACCTTTCAGCTCCAACAATAGCCTGGAGCCACAACTGTAACACAACTCACATATTATCACATGAAATTATAATGGCGCGACTTGTCCGTCTGCCAGAAACAAAAAAAGAAGGAAATTAAACACAACAAAACTCAAACAAAACACAACACTTTTCCCAATATGAATGTTAATTGCACCAAAATTAATTAAAAAAAAGCATTTTAGGCTACAAAACTATGAATAAAGTATGAACAATGTGCAAAAACAAGGTCTACCTTTAAGGGAATCCTGCATTTCAATATTAGCATAACGCTATTTCCTCTCTGTAGCTCTTTAAAAATAATTCAGCATTTATTAATTTATGTAAATGTTTATGTAAAGACATCTGAATGGACAGCAATGGCTACTTTGGTTCCTTTTTAATGTAGGAGGGAAAGATAAGGGGGGAGAATGAGATGAATTTACAAAATATACATCTATTGTTCTACTCTTTCCCAGCAACCATGATTGATTTAAGTTAGTGTTTGCACTTGTTTGTGTGTGGGTGTGTATGCGTATGTGTGTGTACTTTCAGGGATTTTCAAAGTGCTATATCTGATAAGGAGAAAATTAGAATTGATTTGTGGCTTGTTTCCTAGATGCAATGGCACAAATACACCCATCGTGGCCCCAAAGTGCCTCGACTCCAGCTCACTGTCATCCGTTTAGATTAGGTTTACTGAGCTTTTAAGAGACAAAGACGTCCAGCGTTGTATTTGCTTTAAGGAATGATGGTAAACAGCTGTAAATCACTGTTTTAGGAGCCTGATTATATAACAGCCTGGGCATTACTTGCTTTTTCTTTGCATATTAAAGCTGCATTGGGTAATTGTGCACAAATGGCAGCAGTCAGACCCTGGTGAGTCCAGCTTTTTGGGAAAAATGTGCTCGCCTGCTGCTGTTTCCGAGCATTATATTCCTCTTATTGTTTTGCCGTTGCCTCTGGGTGCAAAATTGCACATGACCAGAATTAATTTAGAGCAGAAAAATAGAGCAGATCTGAATTAAAATGTGTGGGACTCTTCTGTTCTTTATCCAAGGATCATCATTTTTGAAAAATTTTGCCCAGTGCAGCTTTAGGATAATTAGGACCGGTTTATGCTGATTTATTCTTGTCTGTCTGTAGTTCTTAGTCCTGGGGTTCCAGTCCCTCTAGATGGTCGGGGATGGGTAGACCGGTGAGGATCGTCAGACACTTATTCCACACGTTGAACACGGGACACACGGGCTGACAGAAGGAGACGTGAAATGTGTGCAGGTGCTGGGAGCCCACCGCGTCGTAGAAGGTCAGGTAGCCAGCGTCGTAGTCCAGCAGGACCCCGACTCGTCGCAGGTGGGGCGAGGGCTCGATGGCCAGCTCTTTGCTGTTGTGGCGAACCACCCAGGAGTTGTTGCAGCGGCAGAGCACCCAGGAGGCCGAGTTCTTGCCGATCCACTCATGCTTAGGAGCTGACTTGTAGGCGATGCCCACAGCGTACCTGAGAAAGAATGGATGATTTGGTTATTACATTTTAAAACGAAGTTAAAAAATTTTTAGTGAAATATATTACCTAAAATAGAAATACAAACTTGCAACAACTTTTCATCCCAGTCTGTTAATACTGAAGTCACTTTGTCATGCTACTTGGTGTCTGATACAGACACACAAGGCACCACTAAGGGTTTGCCGCCAAGGTGGTTAATGTTTTGAAGTGGTTGTAGTTTGAAAACCCTAAGTCCATGCAAAGAATTACTTGGTTAGGTGTCGCAAAGGAACGCTTGATTAGGTTTTTGAAAAAAGGTGTTTGGTTATGTTGACGGAAAGTTGATCTGTTTAGGTTTAAGAAAAGATTACTCAATTAGGTTTAGGAAAAGATCTTTTGGTTGTGTTTCGGAAGAACTATTCGGTTATATCTAAGAAAGGATTGTCATGTTTAGGAAAAATAGCTTGGACGGCTTAAGGGAAACGCTTGTTTGGTTAGGTCGAGGACAAGATCTTTTGGTTAGGTTTAGGAAAAAAATGACTGACCTTTAGTTCTACATGGGACACTTCAGGTAAAAGTCCAAACAATCTACCCCTACCTCCACCCCTTTTGGGACTTATTCGCTACATTGGGTGGAGCTGCTGCTCTAAGCATCTCAAGTTGATGCGGAGTGGTTTACAGAGGAGCTACTTAAAAGCCTGGTGCTTTTCATACAGATTCTAATTGTACCCTGTGCCTCTTTATGAGCAACTGAGCTACAACTTTTGCTGACAAAACTCACCATGTGCTCCCTCCAATTAAAGCCTCCCAGTAGTGGCGACCGCTGTCGATGAAGACGTTCCCCACCACGCCGTAGCTGCTCTGGCTGGTAAAGCGATCCTGGCTGTGGCCCTTCTTGGACGTGGTTTCGTCCCGCTCCACCGTCAGGTTATCGTGGGACACCTTCAGCTTCTTGTGGGCAGATTTGGGATCCAGCTTGAACGGCTGGCCTGGGGGAGGAGAGTGAGTAAATGAAAACAAATTGATTTTGAAATGTATTGAGACCTGTAACAGTAGACAGTCTTCAAAGAACAGCTCATTTATTTTCAGTTAATTGAATTCCATATTTGCCAACTGGGGGGGGGACTGAAAATCCAATAAGCTACTTCTGTGTGGGTGTTTACATGTGAATGTTCAGTTAAGGTCATCCTATATCGAGTGTTGGTTTTCATCGTCTGGTGCTTACTGTTGGTCTTCAGAGTCCCCGGTTCACTGCTCCTGCTTCCCGCCTGGTTAATGGCCTTGACAACAAAGATATACTTGGTGCCACTCTGCAGACCGTGCACCGTGTAGTGGTTCTGCTTGATGTTGGGAACAATCATCCAGCTCTCCAGTGAGTTACACAGACCTGAGAGGAAAGGGAAAGGAGGGCGAGATAAAGAAATAGAGGCACAGGTGAGAGTCAAGTTTTCAGTTTCTCTTTTAGCAATTAAAGCTTTGATGTGACAATAACACACCAAAGAGACAAACCGTGTCTTTAAAAATCCCTTAGAGAAGAGTGATGTACACCTGTGTGGAAGGTTATTAAATGATTGGCTGTGGGAGAGCCCGTGGCAGTGGGAACAGGTGAGAGGGTGTGAAAAGGCACAAGAGGAAACCATTCACACCTCGTTGGCATCAGAGTGGCACTGTGCTCTCTCTGGTTTGTAGGATGTCTTTGCAGTGTGTTTTATTCAATGGCACTTCAGCACCACCTCCTGAGGCCAGAGTATGTTTGTGTGTGTGTGTGCGTGTGTGTATGTGTGTGTGTGTGTGTGCATCTTCCTTTCATGTCAAGGATTTGCCCACCTGAGAAATTTTAAGGCAGGAAGTTGAAACTATGCTGTTGCTCTTTGTTGGCCACCAAGGGGCAAAAAACAGTCTTCCATTATGAGTTCTCCTTTGAATGTTATAGTGTCACATAAAGACGTGTTATCAACGCGTTCACCGCATTCTCTTGAGGAACTGCCACCGTGGTCCAAAACCAGACGAAAAAAAAAAACAAATAAATGGACATACTGTATATAATTAAAATTAGAGTTATATTTTGTTTTTTTCAAATAAAGAAACTAAGGAAAATAGTCAAGAATGTTGTCTAATGTTCTAGCATTGAACTAATTTTCAAATATAATATTCTGCATTTAGTGGAGTGTGTGCGAGTACACCTACTGGATTTCTGGACCGTCGATGCCAAAAGACAGTAACCTCACCCTGCCTGATGTTTGCTATACAATCTGAAAATGACTAAGCTATGCAATAGACATGTATCATTTCTGAGAAAACAATGGTTTAAATGTATGCCAACAGAAAGAGCTAAATACCATGTCAGACTATGAACTCACTGCAATTTGCCACAGATAGCTAGCTAGCTGCATCGAGCGTGAAAGCGCTATGTCAAGTGAAACCATGCTTGCGAGAAAGCTACAGCTAACCTGAAGCTTAAACTTGTTGATTTTTCTATTCGTGTTTTATTTTTAAAACTTTTTATTTTTAATGTTATTTAAAAATCAACTAATGAACTGACATTGGTATATGAATACAATTATCATTAGCTAAGTCATGTCATAATGAAGAGAAACAAAAGAAATAAACATCTGCTGAATTTTGGCTAACTAGCTTAGCAGAGTGGCAATAATAATGAGCTGCCATTAAATACTTAAATGCAAAAAAAAGGGTAATTGAATCAGGAAAAAAATCTAAAATAAAACTTTCATCAACCTGAAACTTTAAAATGCAAACACCTATACTTATACAGTGAAATCTTAAACAATTAAAGCTTTAGACAATGCAAGACTACACTAAAGTAAATGCAGTTATTTCTACAACACCAACCAACACTGAGATTAAGATGAAATAGGTCATTATGTTATTGAGCATCACACTATAGGTAACATTACTCAACCATTACAGTACTACTACTGCTGCTGGAATACTATCCCCACTGATAAACACTTTCAGACTTAAAGTTAATTGCCCGCGTTCATTAAAACCAAACACATTGCAATTTCATTTGATGAAGCCTGGTGCGCTGCGCAACAGAAATAGCCTGTCGTCTGTCACTAACATATTAACACATATTTCCCACAGGAAATGCAGCGGACAATAATGCGCAATAGTTAACGACGTTGTTTTTGTGTTATCATTGCATTAACAGTAGAAGAATCCCTCTCCTTCAACAGTGATTCATCTGAATTGCTGCAGGGGGGAATCTTCTGGCACGTGACTTTAGACGCAAACGGCGACGCCATTGATGTTATTGGATGTGAAAACGGGAGGTGTGAGAGCTCAAAGCGTCTCGGTGAACAGAAGGAGACAGGCGAGTGAAAGCAAGAGGAAAATACATCACACGTTACTTTATTGGCTGTTGGTAATGTGCAACCTCTGGAAGAAGTGAGGGAGGAAATGAGGAAGGATTCCCCTTCACATGCGGAGCTGAAGGGAAAGGAAAAGGATGCAAGAAAGCAAGGACAAAGAGAAAGAAACGGGGGTAGGCAGAGGATTTTTGCTGTGAGGTATTAGAATCTGAAAAAAAAGTAGGAAATAAAAAGGCAGAGAGAATACAGTTTGATTGAAAGGGAACAGGAGAGCTCGTCTTCAAATGCCCTGACCCCATTTTCTTCCTTGTAGCTGTTGCTCACTCGACTGTGCTCATGAGTTTTTTTCTGGGCCTTGTGTGGATGGGAGTAGGTGTGTGTGTGTGTGTGTCAGCGCGTACAGTATTTCTGCCGTTCTACAAGACATCGTGTCACTACATGTGTGGCTGCGATGCTGATTCATATTACAGCTTGTCATCTCTCCTAATGCGACGTCTCCCTCCTCCGGCGCTAAACGCCTCGTATGTATAGAAACACGAACTCAGCACATCCACTGAAGTTCCTGGTGTGAATTCTCTGCCGCGCTGTCATCAAAATCTGATTCTCCTTTCACTCCTCACCAGTTTTCTGTCATTTGATGTGAGGCTGATAGTAACATAAAGGGCTGGAGGCTTCACTTCAGGAGGCTCCACTTCCACCGCTATCGCAGCCTTTTAGGAGACGCACCTCAACTCCCAGCTGCCTTAGGGGCGCTAGTGGCCACAGTGGGGTAGCAAGAGTGTACTAAATAGTATGTAAATGGTAAAAATGTATTACGGGATTGCTTTCACAACACTTCATTATCCAAATAACTTCTTTTTTTTAAATTTATTTATTTGCTTTTTCATACTTTATTTATTGCACAGTGTTTAATATTGCCCGGGGTCTAAACACAGTGTCGTAAACTTCTCCACTGGCCTGAATTCCTCATCATTTTCACTTAATTAAGGTTCGGATGTCATGTTCATGTTCATAACTTCTTATCCAGGAGGGATTGTTGCTCTGCCAGTACGTATCCATCCAGTCTAACACTTTATCAGGGCTAGAGGCTATTTCCATGTCACTTCTTTTTGCTTGTATTTTTCTGGCAACTGCATGAGGGGGATACCATTTTTAACTCCACCCTGTAAGATTGTCACAATACCTGAATTTAAAAGTTAGAAAAACTAAACTAGCCAGCTGTATTGACACAAAGGTAATGGAGTAGAGAAAACAGACCTAGGCACTCAAAATACTGTTGGGTTAGTTTTTTTTCTTAGTTTTCAGTTTGTTGAAGTTGTTTTTTTTGTGTGTTTTTTAATCAACAACCTGCACACAATTCAGGTATATATATATATATTTATATAGTTATCATAGTTATCATTTGCTAACCACCTTGCCCTGGCCTCCCCGGTCCAAAGCTCATGTGCCCCCGGTGTTCTGAGCTCCAAGTCCGAACCGCTAGATGCATGACTAACTGAGCCAACTAGCAGACAGCTATAGTTAGCAGCAGTTAGTGGTTAGGTTGCTTATAATAACATAATAATAGCCTAACAACATCAAATAATTCAGTCTCCTCAGCCACAACTACAAACATGACAATGACTAGAAAGGATTTTGAACATGATGATAAGATACATGATTTTCCTGGTCCAAGTCGAGCATTCCTTCACTTACTGGCAATGTTAGACTGTCCAGTGAAGATGGCGTACTGGAGCTCATAGGAAACCACGGTGAACTCATCATCAGACGTCCAGTGGACTGCGATAGTGTCGTAGGAAGCTGTGCACAATTCCTCCCTTATGCACGGAGCATTCGGAGCTGCAAGCGGTGGAAAAAGAAGTATCATCCGACAAGATCTTGAACTCTAATGCTACATTCCAATTCAGTATAGTTGCAAATTACATTAGTAGTACTCCAAAATGATAAGACACTCAAAGGCTGCCAGCTATTATAACAAACAGTAGCTCCAATTAACCACGTACGTGTTCATTTGGTTTAATTTAAGAGTGTAAAGGCTTCATTACACACAGGATTGAAGATGTACTTTCCAGTAGAGTGGTAGGTTGAGCATTAAAAGCAATGCGGTGGAGAAATAATAAAATATTCAGATAAACACATTAACACAGCCGGGAAGAGGAAAGATCCCAGGCCTTTTAGCGGTGACAAATGTGGGTCGTTACATAACTAAAATTGCTAAATTGGATTTCTTCCACGCGTGTTTTGATCCATGCGCACTTTATCACATCCTAGTTGTTCTAATTCTACGGGGAAATAAACGAGACAAACCATATTCGTATTCGAATCATGAAGTAGTAGAGAGAGAATGGACTGAGGTAAGAAACAAAGATACAAAGGCACAGCTTAAATTGATTGTAAAGCCACTTCCTATCTCTTTGGGTGTCTGTCACTCTCTCCCTTTACCGAGCCTTCTGTCACGAGTGGCTGCACATAGCGGAGTGATTCAGGCTGATTCACTTAGTGAAAAGGCCCTCCAGCGAAAGCCCTCATGCATCGTGAGGAATAAATACGTCATTTTCACAGGCCATTCAAATCCTGTGCACATGATGCCTTGTAATTCTTGCTCGTAATTCATGCGGAGACATTTTGATGGCTCCCCGCAAATGGGACATCAGAAATTAATGGTGAAAATTAATTTTTCGAGTTAATAGGTTGGGGCCTGTTTCTTCCAACGCAGTGCTTGAAGACAGAGAGACTTCAAAAGAATAATAATAAAAAAAAATCAGATTTCAAAGCTGGAATAGAATTATAAATAGAGGCAATGTTTGCTTTCATGGTCAGCGGGGGAATAAGGGATTAAGGGCTCGACTGGGGATGCAACAAAAGGGGACGTTTGGCTCGTCGCTTTAACCTCAAAGAAGATCATCGATTGATCTTGACTTCAAAGAATTTAAAACAAGGTGTTCAAGGTGTTTTTTGGTTTGATCAACACATGTCCCTTTGACAAAAAGAAAGGCTTTGATGAAAGGCTTACCGGTAAGGTAGTCCAGACTCTCCAGCAACTTCTTCTCTCTCCCGAAGTCCAGGGCAAACGTGTCAAAGGTGTCCGTTAGGTTTATCTCAGGGATCAGCACTTGGGTTGATGCAGTTGCCATGGAAACCCTAGATAATTACCAATCAAAATTGGACATGTTTATTAGGATCTTTGAAATGACAGAAAGACACATACTGTCTTGTAAGATAAACTGGAAATTCAAACATTATTTTAGCTGATAAATCAAAATCAACAGTTGCTCAATTAAAAACACTGAATCTGAATGAAATCAGCCCTCTAATTAGTGAGGCTGTGCGGATTAGATTCTAATACAAACACTGCTTTAATTCGAAGGACTAAAGGATAGCGATTTCTTTTTATATCACTCAGCTTTGTCACACTTATCACTTTGTTTTTCCTGAGGAAGCCCATATTAGAAACTATTTCACTCTCAATTGTCAAATCAATTAGTCAGAAAGCATAAGCAGGAAGTGGAACAACAGGAGGCCAAATAAAAGATGCATTCCCACTCTACTTGTCTTTTGAGTCAAGTGGATGGAGTTGTCAAAACTGTTTCTTAAATCTGTGTGTGCCCTCTTTGCCCTTTATCTAGAGGCTAGATTTTAATTTGCTAAAGTGTGAGTGATTCCATCATGTGTGGCCTTGTATGTGGGCTGTCCGACCTCTCATTGATGCTCTTGGCAGTCTGCAGGAAGCGAGCGTGATCGGTTTCTTTCAGCGTCTGATCGGCCTGTGTGATGAGTGCTGAGGACCTCTCGATGCACTGCTTGCAGTTGGAGATCTGCTGCGCGAGCTTCCGAAGCCTTTGCGCCTAGAGAGAATGGCAAATAAGATAAAATCATCAGACCACAGATGCGTGAAAAAGGTCCCCATCCAGGCTAAGATGTTGAAGATCATTAGGGATGAGAACGTAATCAGAGATGGCGACAAAATACCAACGCATTTGATGACGCAAATATCAACTATCTTTCTCAAGAGTCACCTACTTCGCCTACAGTTCAACTGGGACTGGGAGCTGATTTGTTTTGACCTCGTGACTTGTGTTTTGTTCGACGAAGAAAGAAAGAACCTTCTCTTGGCTTAGAGCCTCTTCTTCTCTTTTAGCAGTGAAGCTAAGTGAACCAGACACTTCAGTGTTAACCTTTTCTCTCTGTTGTAGACCAAATAAATGTGGACGTGATTACGCAAGTAAGCGTCATACAAAAGTTGCTTTCGATTGAAAAAGACAGTAAACAAGGAACATACAAATGGCTCAACTCAAGTGTCTGAGCTACCATGAGATAAGCTTCTGCCATGTCCCTGCTTTTACTACATTTTCTAGGCCTGTCAATGATTCTATTGCACGCAAATCTGGGATTTCATTTCCCCTCGTCGCTCAGCTTCATTCCTTCTCCCGACAGTGCAGGCAGAGATTTTAGGAGACAGATTGAGGTCAGTGGCTGAATTGAGGTCAAAGGATATTTCATCAGAGGTTTGGCTTGCAAAGCACCCAAAACACTGTTATCTCGGGCCAAATCCATTTATGAAATTGGCAATATTATGAATGTTAGACAATAACAACATAAGGCGGACTAACACCAGAAACGTGGTCTCAAAAAAGACCATTTGAGGTGTTACTGATCATGATCTCACATTCCACACAAAGCAATAATTGAAGGAAGCTGTTGGCCTCAAAACAAGTATCTCGGTATCGTCTCTGCTACATTCCATGGTGGAAAGCAAATCCCTATAGTAGGTTCCAAGTCTCATTAAATACAGCTGAAAGAAAAATCACCCGGGTTTAGAGCACAAGTAAATGTGCCCTCCCATATGCTCTGGGATCTAGACTTGGCCAGTCCGACTTATTTCACCGTCTGTTCAGAATGGGTTGAAGGGGTTTGTGTTGTCGGCAGTTGAACAGTTTGCCTTCTGCTCACCACGTAAGGTTCAGGTCAAGTGGCAGAGACAAAGTATTGCATTTGACACAAAATGGGGTTGAATTGTATCTCAGAGAGATTTTAGTGCAAGCCCTGGATACTGAATTGCACTACATTGGCACATTACATTTGATATACTAAAGGAGAAGAGAGTTAATTTGTTTTTATTTCATGAATATGACTGTGGAATACTACATTTGCAGACAGCATTTGCTCCCTGATGATCATTAAATACGCTATAATGGTTTACTTATGGGAGAAAATATAGTTTTTAATGATAAAGGGATGATTTAAATTAGTAGCTACAAAAACATGGTTCAAGCGTTAATTAAATATCAAGATAACGGAACAGTTCACCCCGAAATGAAAATTTAGTCAGTGCAAGCGGGAAATCGGGTGAAGTTCTATAGTCTACAGAGCATTCCTGGAGCTTCACAGCAAAACAGCGTTGCAGTATTGTCCTAAACAAACTGAAAAAAGTGCTCCGTAAATCTTGTACGCCATAATCCTAGTCTCCAGAGGTCCAGAGATCCCAGATTGATTTGAAGAGACATTATTACACCGCCAGTGTGCAGGCGAGCTTGACCCACTTCAGACAGGGTGCGTGCTAACACATTGAGCTTAGCAGCTAGCAAAGATTTCGGCATTAAAAAGGATGTACATAACGACATTTCAATACAGTGTGGGATCTCAGGCTTCTAGTGACATGGATTACACCTCAGACAAGCTCTATGAAGCCAATGTATGTATTTGTTTCAGTTGTTTATTAACATTTTTAAAACATGTCCCCATCTACTTCAGGTCCTTAGGTGAATTCTGCAATGCCGTTTTGCCATGAAGTTACAGAAATGTTGTGCGGACAACAAAACTTAACCCGACTTTCTATCGGCATGGGAGTGAGAAGATAACAACTATATTTTCATTTTTGGGTGAGCCGTTCCTTTAAATTGTGCTGTTTGTGCTGGAAGAAGAAAATGACAAATGAAGACAGGCATAAAAAAAACCAACTCAAGAAAATAAATGCTATATGCCATCAAATTCCTCGCCCCCCCTCTGAGTGTTCACCTCACCTTCCCCTCCTTGATCTTGCTGCCAATGATCTGCCTCCTCTGCTGAATGATGTCAATCAGGAGATCGCACTCCTCGATGAGCTTGCCCTCCTGACGGGACGCGTTCACCTGAGAACCAATTCAAACAGAGTATTAGATAAACAAAGAGAGTGATGGATGCCATGGGGGTGGGGGATAGTGGGGGATAGTATCTCCGAGGGCCAGGACGTCATTTTCATCCATCAGCCGGCACTCCTTGTCTGGAAGCAACACTTGAGGAAGATGAGGCATATTCAGTCATTTTGCCTCCTGCTGGCTTGAGTGGTGAGTGACAAGTGAAATTAGCAGGAAGCCCCGTGGCTGTGAGAGAGACATGACACTCAGCAGCATGAGTGGCTATGTCCGAAATCACCCCTATTTGCTGTATAGTGCACTATATCAAGCCTCCACCATGTTCTGACTGTCTGACTTCGGTGCCCTGTATGCATCTATGTTTAAAAACTCAATTTAACCCCCAGACACCGAACAAATGAGTGATTTTGGATGCAGCCAAGAAGTAGCCCTCAGTGACATGGCAGCCATTTCGAGTTATTTGACAAGATGAGGCAAAGTCAGACACTTGGCACTCTATACATTCCCCATAAAGTGTTGCAGGGATGATTTGTAGGCCAACCCAGATGTTAGCATCCCCCTGGTTCCCTCAACATAAACCCTATGATATTGTTGAGCTTGATTTTGGATTATCGCCCACAATGGGCTCTGTGGTAAACACAAGTTTATGGTGTGTTTTGCTCATCAAGATAATCTCCACAGATAAACACCACTGTTATTCATTTTGAAGCAAAAATGGAACCACCAGAGGTAAAAAGACAATGTTAAGGCTATAGCGTTAAGGCTATAAACGAACTACGCTGCGGACGCATGACTACATACTACACAAACAGTTAGAAATGTGCAAAATGTAGTGTCATAATTAGAATAGTTTGGAACTAAAGTCCAGCTGTATAGACGGAACAGTGATTAGATGAGCCTCCATGTTCGGCAGAACAACGGTTAATGTCCCTGACAACCTCTGTATTTAGCCACTTGTTAGCAACTGCCTTTTGGGGGCAACAAAAGCGCTTTATAAAACAAACCTGAGGCATTTACTGGAGTATTTTATGTCGTAGAACAAAGCTTTAAAATCCCTTAAGCTATTGTTAACCTTATTTCAACAGAAAAACCCCTTCAAAAACCCCATTGACCTCAAGAATAGGGAGCCGGAGTTCAAAACTGCCTACTCATTTCCAGAATTTAGGAATCACTCCTTCGATGCTCAAATGAAACACATATTAAAACATTTTTAAAAAAGTTGGTTCACATACAGACAGTTAACAGTTCAAGGTTGTATTTACAACTTCTGAAGGTAGAAACTAGCTAACATGTAGGCTCACAACCAGATTAAGGTAGTTTCAGCAGCTGCTGTGAATGAGGCTAGTAAACTAATCCAAACTGTGGACAGCTATACCTACACATTTCAGAGAGTTAGTTTTGATCACACACTTTGATCACAACCTAATATATTCAAGTCATTAAATTCTGACAATACATTGATTCTACACTGTCCGGGATTCTACACTTTGACCTGGTGACTTGTGCTGTCCACCTTTGTGTTGAAATCAAGCACGGTCCCTACTTGACAAGTCTAGGTTTCTACTTTAAGATCAACCACTTAAATACTTTAATATTTTATACATGATCCAACAAGGAGAACGTTAAGCAATAAAAGACAAAGTCATCGTCACACAACACAAGCCTGTCGCGTAACTTTATATAAAGCATATTTGGGTTGTTTTTTGTGGCTGTGGCTTCAAACATTTGCTTGTCCCGAAAATCCACTGATACCAATAATGTAAGAAAAATGATTTAATTTAGGTTGGAGGGTGTTTGGAAAGTGCGCTTGATGCCATTGATTACACCACAGCCGTGAGGGTCTTTGGATGAAAAATGGCATCCAGCTCCGCTCTCTGAGGGCATTTGATTCACTTCGTTGTGGCACCTTCCCAGTCTGAGCAGGCTATAAAAGTTGTAAAAGTCCAATTATAAGACTGCGGGTCCGAACATAATGTGTAATTTCACATTGTGGTCATTTCCTACCGGCCTCCTTTTCAGCACCTTGTAAAGTGTTTTCTTGCTGCAGCAAAGCGATAGCACGGGGAGCAATGAAAGGGAAGTCCGCGGTGAGTGTTGCCAAGCCAACGAGAGATTGCACAGTTTTTCACGCACACATGGACTCGCCTCGCGCACACGCATACGTGTTGACAGGACGTTGTAATAATGACATCAAGGGGAGTCATTTGCCTTTCCTCCATAGAGCCAAACTAAACTGGGAAGGACTTTTCTCAATATCCACAAAAGTGATTGTGTGATTTTGTGACATGGTGGCTGCCAACGGAAACAATTCGCCACCTGGATTACATCTCGGCGCTTACGGCGTGTGAGACATGCTAAGCTGAAAGCCTCGGCTCTGCTGTACAGGGTAGCCGCGGCAGGGCCCGGTGCATCTGTCTTTTCAGCGCTGCTAATTGGTTTCTTCGACATCACAGTGACAGCTCTGGGGAAGCTGGAGATTTGAAAGTGCTTACTCTGTGAAAGGCTTGTACACATGTTATCTCTTTGTGGAATTCTGCACACCAATTAGCAAACTTATGCGGATCTGAAAACAAGGTTGTTCAGGGTGGAAGTTTCTCTGAACACAGACCACAAAAACACACACCGAAGTTCATGTAGTCTTTTGAAGTCGGCTCTTTTTTTTTGGTCTACAGCTGATTTTGTTTATTTCGCCGTGCGTTTTCTTTTTAATGCGCTGCCGGGTCGGGAGGAGTTTCCAACAACTAATTAACAACACTTAAACTTAAAAGACCTTTTTTTTAATCTCTCGAAAGATGACCGTTGCATAAAACCGGCCTGTCTATGCAGCAGGAATGTGCAGCTGATACGTTGCATCCTTTTGCAGAATATTTCCAGCTATACAGTGGTAGAGATGTCACCACAGTTCAATTGCATGTACGACCACCACTGCGGTGATAACAAGCTGAATAATCGGCAAAGTTCCCGTACGAATGGAGCTGCAATGAAAGCCTGGGCGTTGTCTTGGCTGAGACTCTGATTCCCTCTTCCTGACATTTCGTGACTGATCTCAACATGAATAAAGGTTGACGTCCGCCGACGTTGCTCATCTGACCAGAACAGCCGCCCACAAGGCTGCACGGGCGCACACTTCCATCACGCCTCCTCCAAATTTAAGCGTTCTGATAAGATACCGCATTTTAGGAGGATATTTCCTCGCCTGCATCTGAATGGTTGACTTGTGATGAACCAGACAGTGAATCCCCCCCCCACCGACACTTTGGGACCAGAGTACACCATGTGCCATGTAGAGATGCGGAGAGATGTGGAGCATCTAATGACTTTGGGCAGTGCCCTCTGGAGCATATGATCGGTGTGACAGATTGTACCCTGGCAGCCACATTAAGTGATTCATTAAGCTGCAGAAACACACTCTAAAAACACACTGCAAAAATTACTCAGTCCTCGAGGGAGTGAAAACTTTTTGGAGAAGGCACGTGAGGTAAACTTTGTGCAGAAGGGGTTGACGTTTAAACTTGACACGCCTGATGAATTCGGCGAATCCGCGCCTAAAGACATCAGAGGTATTTTCTTCATCGCTGTGGTTATTTCCGCCTTGGAATCATTTTCCTTATTGCGTTTTCATAAACAAGTCAATTAAGTGTCTATAATGACCCCTCTTTTGGGGTAATTTGTCATCATCCAACACGATCACTCGGTTCCCTATTTTCCAACATTGAAAATATTGTGCAGCATCAGATTCAGACGGTTACAGCATCTTGATCCTATTAGCCGACATGCTGCCAGCTGAAAAAGAAATGCCGCAATTTGACATAATGCGCCGCAGAGGCGTTACATCGCAGCTGAACCGCAGGCTCAGAGCAACTGGATGCGAGCTTTGTGATCACATTTAGAGGACCGCTCACGGAGGGGGATGTTAAGAAAGGTTGCCATCGGTGCCATTTTGAGTTTGTTAAAAAACTTTTTTGCTAAGCGTGCACGAACACTTTGTAGTTTTCAGACAGCTTCTGCAGACTCAGAGGCGTCAGAGAGCCTCGGCAGCCGTCTCCAGAATAGCTTTGGAGTAGATGAATCTGTGAAATATTCAAAGCGCTTTTTCCCCATGTGGCCCTCTATTTTTCACATCCACCTGACAGACGGCTTCATTTATTGAGTTTCTATGACTTCACGCAATTCTTTGGCTAGTGATCTAAGGTTGATATGTATTTCTTTTGGGAAGTTTGATCTCGTGCAATCTGAGTTTTCACACCTCAAGGCCAACACGCTGCCACTGTACGCCCCGCAAGCTATTTCAGGGCTTGAGAGCGTGTTGTGAAGCCTTACTGTACGTGTGACCATAATGCACTGGAGGAAAAAAAGAAAACAGGTCATGCATTTCTTGTTTTTTTGCACCCTCATACATGAATCATTTATTCATTTTTGTATTTTTCCCTTTTTGGTCCTTTTGTGTTCAGAGATTCTTATTTAAAATTCCTGCATCATCGAAATTCCCCCCTCACAGAGAACATGTTTGCGTGACGGCGGACACGCACAGAGCACATGGGCAGAATTAACATGGACAGGTGGGCTTAGCACAGCGGAGCTAAACACACACAGGCATTCACACACACTGCTGTTATTCCCAAAAAAAAAACCAACATATTAGCTAAAAGCAGATGCAAAACATGTATTGCTCATGCCAAATGTTAAGACGCTGTTTTAAAGTCAGAATGATGCTAAAGTCCATATTTTCAAAGAACTGGAAGAACTGGTGTCATTAAAATGTGAAATGAAACCTTTCTCAGCATTATATTTGCACTTCAAAGTGATGACAACTCAGTCTGAATCTAAAAGACATACAGTCGAGCTACGCTAAATGTCACCAATTATTAATCATTCAGCTTGAGGAGGAGAATGCTAGAGTTCCCAGAAAAGTACCTATTTCTCCGACCAACACGCTGAACCCAACGACATCGCATTTCCAATCGCAAACAAATGAAAATGCTGAAAATGTTCTCTTTTTTTGCTTAATAACTGGCTAAAACAACTTCTTTCAACTCTAAAGCACAATGCTTTTTTTACATGGCATCATTATTTGACACAGCCCCAACAGAGGTTAGGCTAGCTGCTAACCTAAGCTACATGCTAAGCTAAAGGATGCTGCTCTCCGCTTTAGGTCTCAACATGAATCACAAAGGAAATGGGAATAAAACATTAACTTTTCAGTGAATAAGTCAAAATATAAACTAAAATGCACAATATTTTCCAATGATAATGAAACATAAGAACACTTTCCATAAATTCCCAGTGCCAGTAAACATTCGCCGGAGCGGATTAACTGTGTGAATTCTAAAGAAAAATGACATGTCGAGTGAGGCGGTATCTAGGTCAACGTTGACCCCAGAGCAGCCGCCGGGACTGACCTCCACATGTTGACAAGTCTGGATCAACTTCCCCATAAGCGACTCCAGCTCGTTGTTCCTCTTGATCAGGTTGCTCAGGTTGGAGTCCAGGGCTTGCTGCGGAAGAAAAACAACAGAGAGAGAGTGAGGAATGAAAAAGGAAAATGGATGGGACGTAAATGCAAAGGAGCAGACGTGAAAGGGGCAGAGCCGTGTAGCACAGGAGGATAAAGAACACAACATTTTTGTATCCCTCTACCCTTTAGGTTTCTCGGCATAGACGAGCCGAAGAAGTTGCCAGACAACCTCAGGCACTACATCGCAGCACAAACTAAAGTTGTAATACAGTTACTTTTCTAAAAACACAAGAATGAGCAAAATAAATGTTTGATTCCTCAGGAAAGAGAAGCCGCTTTCCTTCGCAAAGCATCCCGGGGACTCCCTCTGAAGAGCGTCTACGTACCTCCGAGCGCGGGTGGTGATACCCGTCGTCCCTGTACTGCCTCCTCATCCTGCCCCGTCCGAGCCTCAGAGAGTGGATCCTACTCTAGTAGAGGATGTGACTGGGACAGCCACTCCACTGAGCACCAAGCCATGCGCAAACCCGGCCAAGCGGCAAATTAGGCATCAAAAGCTTCCCCCTATGAGTGCACGCAGCAGCGCCCTCGGCTAACGAACCGGCAAACAGGTGACGGCACGTCAGCTCAGTCCCCTAACGCTCCTCCCCGTTTATTTTTTTCCTTATCTTCCCTCCCTCCCCCCCCCCCTTTTTTTTTCCTCTTTTGCTGCTTTTCATCCACCCGGGCACAAGCTGTCTCCAGTACTTCCAAGACCTTCATATTATTGCCAAACCGAGCGTGCTTAAGCCGCTCTGACGCCGCGTCTCTCCGCTGTCCCGTTCCAAGCTGTGTTCCAGATGGATTTTAAAGCTCAGACCCGCGGCGGATGCTGAGATTTCCCTGCGACGCCTCCAACAGTGGCGTAAAAAGGTGTCTTGGTTGCAGCAAGGCCGAAAACAGCAGAAGTCGAAGACAGGCGCTTGTGAACCTGCTTCGAAAAATTAAGGAGGTAAACGCGCTAGATGAGCTACATCTAGCACGATTTAGCTGCCAGATTCCGATTGTTCTGTAGCGGATTAAAAAAGGAGTTGCCCCCGGATGGAATACTGAGTCAACAACAGTAAAAAAAAAAAAAAAAACACATAGAGATGGTGGGATTTGGTGTGGTTTTTGTGTGTGTGCGCTGTAGTGGCACTAGAGGCTTAATAGATGGCCTTAATACGCCGATGACACACAAAAGCAAAGAGCGGCACAAAGGTCTGCCTCGGAGGAGAATGTATGACGCTGCGATCATCATCTGGAGAGAGATAAAAATAAAACTGAAACCTCGCGAAAGGATAATGGGGGAGGATTAGCATCACAATAACGATAAGTCAGCAGCCGCGCCACGTGCAGGTCAGGGTATGCAGCAAAAATTCCCGCATGATTAAATGCAAAAAAAAAAAAAAAACCTATTCTTGTGCTTTTTTTACAACATGGAATACAGAAGTGGCATGTGTCCAAGGGGAACAGCAAACAGCATCTCTGGGATTTGAAGAGATCAAACCGGCTGTCACTCCCCATGCAAAGCTATGTTCATTGGACATGGCGGGGTCGCTATAGTGTCCGCGTTGCCGGCTCGTATTAACGCGTCAGCGCCGGGCCGCCCGCCTGCCTGCCCGTCCGTCAGGCGGATCGGCTGTCAATCACCCCCCTCCTGTTATCCGCACCATCACCCTCTCTCTCTCTTTCTGTCTGCCTATCATCTGAGCTGGATTTTCACGCCCTAAAAAAAAAGAAAATCAGTGTCTGTGCAACCTTAATCTCTGCCCTGAACCAACGAGGCTAAGCCATGTTGATTTGATGACATTTGAGATATGCAGTAAGCCAACGGGTTCACATTTGCTCAGTGCTGCGCTGCGAGGATGCGTGTTGGAAAGTGAACCAGGTGCAGAAAGAAGCCCAACATATTAAATTATAATGTTGAAGTGAGTGTACTCGAGGGGATTTCAGAGGGGAAATGACTCTGCCACATTCACCACTAAGTCACCTCGCAGATTAGGATTTTGCATATGAAACATCGCTTAAAGTGACGCTAATGCATTTCACGGTCGTCATGCGGTGCACATACAACACGGGCATTGAAAGTCACAAAAATAAACACGAGGGATATAAAACGCTGCAAAAACATAAGGAATAAAAGAGAATGAATGTAGTTTATAGTCCGGAAAGGGATAGCAAACAAGGCAACAAGAGCTCATTGTAAAGTCGACTGCACTGTTAGGTGAGGAGACTGGTGGGAGTGTGGTGTCAGCATGAAAGTGTTCAGGGATGCGTGTGACAGTATTACATAGGCGATTTATGTGAGGATTGTGTACATGTGGGAATTCTGCTCCGCATGTGAAGAAAAACATCTATATAGTATAAATGTGTATAGGTAAGATGTGAAAAGGTGGAAATTGGCGTGTGGAAATTTGTGAAAAAAGCCATTCACTTGTGAGGATGTCCAGTTCACAGACTTTTATTTTTCACATGTCAAAGTTTTAGTTCACATGTAATAAGAAAAAGAAAAGACAACCACATGTGAAAATCTGTAAAAAAAAAAAAAAAAAAACCCTGAACTTCATTGGACTTCGTGTGCTATGTTTTGAGTTCTAATTAAAGTTCTAATTGAAAGCTGAGAAAAGCCAATCACATGTGATTGACAAGTGATAATGTTAAAATGCTAGTTCACATGCAGAAATATCCATGTGTCAAATTGTCATTTTCACGTGTAAAAAGGCAAATTGCACTTGTAGTTTTCATATGAGCAGAACGGTTAACATGTTAAGTCACTTATAGGATTTTAGATTTAAGATATCATGGTGCCAGGTATGCAAAGATGTCAAGATTGGCTCTTGAAGACAATCAGGAATGATCAATTATTATATAATAAAAAACATGGTACTGGTTGTGATTGTTGAGCTTAAATATCCGTGGTTGATGGACCCAAATGTCATGACTATTCATCCAATAGTTGTTGATATATTTCAGACTCGAGCAAAGTGTTGGACCGACCAACAAACTAGCTGACTAACAAAGCTAACTCTAGCTCTCAGTGATAGAAATGGTGGAAGAAGTCAAAGGTCAAGGTCATTTATTTCTAATTATACTCAAAAAGTAGTATAAGTACAAATGAAAATAGCAGTATCAAGTATTTTGCATATATTGCACTGCAGGTAATGTAGTCGCCAGGTTTTGAAAAAGCAGTTCACTGGTCTCAAATAGCACCGCTGGACTCGATGTGGACAGTTTCAAAACAAATGATGAAAATAAATGCGGCAGAGTCTAGTGCCTACATTACCCACAATGCAACAGTGGAGGAAATGTATCGGTGTACATTAAGCTTCCTCTGGAGCCACAAAAGGCTTCATCCTACTTGTTTCCACATATGCAGTAGTAAGCCACAAGACCTTCAGACTTTAATGTGTAAAATTGGTGGAGTTACCCTTTAGTAATCATGAACTCGATGTACAAGCAGCAGTCAGTGGGTCCAGTTACAGCGAAGTTTTGCAGTTAGTCCGATAGTTTCCAGCCTAATACTCCACATATTTCTGTAATCTTTGTTTTTTTGGTGAAATCACAGGGTTGAGTCAGCGTCTTCGGCAGCATCTGCTCTTAATTAGCGCAAAGCTAAAGCAAAGCTCTCTTTAAATCGCCCGACAGGAATCCACTCCCTGACACCGAGGCAAACTCTGCACACGCATCATCGCCAAACATCTCCCTGTCGGCTTTGAAAGTAAAAAGTTTCAAGGCCATGTGCTTTGCGGCCTCGTCTACCGTTTGTGTCTAAACCCCATTGTTGTCAGTGCTCTATGCGAGCTGAAGTAGCCTCCGATAAGCTCCGAATTTATGCAAAGGGATCACACGTGGACTCATCCGCGG
Organism: Diplodus puntazzo; assembly: GCA_963678695.2. NCBI lineage: Eukaryota > Metazoa > Chordata > Actinopteri > Spariformes > Sparidae > Diplodus > Diplodus puntazzo. The sequence goes on from OZ023178.1 coordinate 13,028,522, forward strand.
ATGGAGACGAGCAGGTAGGCAGCTGAACGGAGAACTTTCATCTTTTTTTTTTTTTTTGCGAGATTTACCATGACACTGAGCGGGATTGTGTTCCCGACGAACTGCCAGATTTTTTTACTCTGTTCCGCGTGGAGATCAGAAAGACCTCAGCGGCGAAGGCGAAGACACGTGCCGAGGGAACAAAGGTGGACGGGTGAACAGCGAGACAGAAATTAAAGAGGGGGGAAGGCCGAGGAAAGCGCAGCGGGAGCCGAGAGCCGTAATCACAGGATTTATCATTTGTTTGCTCGCCGCTGCGTGCGCTCAGACATCCACACTGTGTTTATCTCCCGTTCTGAAGACATCATTGTATTGGATGTTCCGTGTTTTGATGGAGGGGGGGCCCTGTTGTTGTGTTTGCTCGACACCCAAGTTTTCTTCCGGCGAGCTTCCCTCCATAAATTGGAAACAATATGTCTGTGTATCAGTCTGAGGGAGAAAACAGATTGGAAAAAAAAAAGAAAAAGGAAAAGAAAAAAGGCAAGCAAAGCCCAACAGAGAGAAAAAAGAAAAACACAGCGAGGAAGGAACATTGTAGCACACGAGGGGGGGAAATTGGGAGAGGATGGAGAGAGTGTGTGATTGTGTGGGTGTTTGAGTTTGATTGGGAGACAAGAGGGCCCCCGAGCGAAAGGAACATCCAGTACAGGAGGAAAGAGAAGACATCGAGCGCCGCGCGATGCGCTGTAAATTCTCAAATAACATCTTTTATTTACTCCGACTGGAGAGAGCGTCGGCTGTCTTGGAGACGGGACTCGGTTCACGCCCGGGTTCAACAGACTGAGAAAACCGGGACAAACCCTGTGATACTTGCCGTTGTAGTGCGAGTAATGATGCTTCTCTTCGATGCGTACCAGGAAAGTGGTAAATATATCAGCACAACATCTTTAACCAAAAACAAACTTTTTCTTCCTGGACGATAAGAACACAACTGCTAAATGCAAATTTAAATGTTAATGTAACACAACCAGTGTGCATTTTTATCATGTTTACCTGTATATAAACATAAATCCTTATCCTTACAGGGGGAATATGTAGTTTTGCAAGTAAAATTCTAACTCAGAATTTCAATATTTACTACATTAATGAGTTGTACATGTAAGGAATGTTGCTTGTAATATTCAGAACTTTACTCGTTATCGACAGAATGCGTCTCAAGGGTAGAGCCAGCGCCTTGTTTATCGGAATGTCGATGGTTCGATTCCCCTGGTCTGCATGTGGAAGTGTCCTTGGGCAAGATACTGAATCTCAAACTGCTCCTGGCGTGCTGATCGGCACCTTGCATGGTTGCCACCGCCATCAGTGTGTGAATGTACGTATGAATTACAGTAAGCCACTTTTGACAAAAGCATCTGCTAAAATGCCCTAATTGTAAGTTAACATGCTAACCAGCTAGCCCCCAGCCCATCCTGCCTCGTATCCAGGATGGGCTAAAGGCTTCCTCTATTGGTGTTGATTGATTGGTGTGCTGGTTCAACATGTGGCCTTTAAGGGACCTTTAGCTACAGGGGCATTTGGGGTAATTATATTAAAAACGTGACTGAACCATTAAGATTCCTTTTTAAAAATCACTGCAGCGAAGAAAGAAGTTCAACCACTGGAGGTCAGACAAACAAGGTTTTTGGCGGGCGCCGTCCTTTTATAAACCACTCTAAGACAAGTTTGTCAAAGTCAAGGTTGAAATTTAAAGGTGAGAAGTTGTCAACTTAATAGCGCGGGACTATATAAAGGCAAGGAAGGAGGAGAATAAGTGTATTCCTGATATAAAAGATGAACGAGACAGCTGGAGGACATAAAGGTAAATATTGTGCTTATCTGCGAGACCGTGAATCAAATGTTGTGTTTTGTGTCCGTTCATATTTTACTGCGCCCGTTGGCACTTGACAACCACAAAGTATGTTGCCTCAACGCTAAAGGGGCAGCTGATTAAACCACAACAAACCTATGATTTAAAACTAAAGCTGCCCACACACACACACACACACACACATACACACACACACGCACACACAGCAGTACCTATCTTTTATCCTCAAGGTTCTTTCTCCTCAGACCCGGAGCCAAGGACTTTAAAAGCTATTTCCAGCTGCCTTCTCAGTCAATTTCCTGTGACGGGGGTAATTTTATCTCCGAAAAAAGGATGGGTGTTCCCACAATAACCTCCACGGCTCTTATCAGACGCACCACTGCTGCCACTGTAAAAAGGAAACCATTCCAATCATCTGATATTCGTTTTTTTTCCTCCTCCCCTTGCGCTGAGTCGGGGGGGGGTGTATCTCCAATTGCAGCAGATCAGGGCAAAAAGTGATATGCGTGAAATGGTCCGGAAAATATGACCAAAATAGTTTCAGCTTGTCAGATTTCGCAACAAAATGAAAGCAAAACATATCTGAGTGGGGTAAAAAAAAAAAAAAAAAAAGGGGGGGGGACCAGATGTAACATCTTAAGTTTTTCAAGTTTTAACCATTTGGGGCTACCTGACAAGGGGCTTTCGTGCCTCCTCCTCTTTCCCAGAACTTCTCCTGAACTTTTCTGTCGTCATGAATTAAAAATCAGATGTGCTGTTCGGTATAAATATTGCAAGGCAGCGGAGTTTGTTTCCTGTGGTAATTAGCTCGGATCGAGACCTCAGCTTTCTTTTCTTGTCTTGTTTCTGTCACTAGTTTGAAGCGCCCGACAAAACTTCGCCTCTTAAAAGCCTTGACGCGACAGGGAAGGGTTTTAAATGAACCGTTCCGCGATCATAATCGAAGACGTGATTACTGTTTCTGTCAGGACTGGTTTGCCGAGGCGCCGCGTGGGTTAACTGCGTGCTTTTTACAGTACGTGTGCCATGAGATGCTGCCGTGCAACGGATAAAAACAACGAGAAGGAGAAAAAAAAAAAGACTGTTTACAGAAGTGCATTAAGGTTAAGTGAACTGACAAGTGCAGAACTCAGCCTTCTACATTAAAGCAGAGTTTAGCCTGAGGCCGAGATGTATTTAAAGCCTCGCTGCTGCTGAAGAAGCAAAACAAGTCAGGCAGCAATGAGAATGAAGTGGAGATATACATTTTGTTTTGCATTTTGCAAGTGTCATTGTGTATATATATATGCATATATTTTCTTTTTAATAAAGTCACAGTCATAAAATTCAACTTGTGTGTCCTTGAAGGCCCCATATTCCGGAAAGGTAGGTATGCGGCAGGGTACCAGGTTTTTCAAACATGGCGGCACCCCGCGGGGCGTGATCACCCCCTAAAGGTGTAAGATGTAAGAATGTACGAATGATGTTAGTAGAGGCAAACTGTTTTCTGAATTCATACTCAAAATAAATATCTGTCAGCATATCACTAGAGTAACCGCTAACTGCTGCTAACTGTAGCTGTCATTAGCTACAGTGGTTAGCTCAGTACACGATGCAGCTAGTCGTCGTGACTATGAGTTTGGAGATTTGGCAGAACCAAGGCAGCATTGGTGTTTTAACTGCTCGCACAGAAGATCTGGCCTGGGATGGGCCAGGGCTAACTGGTTAGCATGCTAACTTCTGCGACACAATACACAGACATCATAAGGTTTAAACTTACGACAACATTCTGTTGATCAGTTGAGCCGTTTTATAAACTTTACTTTAACTCAAATTCTCACATGTAGCACCTTTAAAGTAATCGCTTCATGGTAATTTGTGACTGTGACGAAGGCTCAGTCAAAGCAGAGCACCAGACAGCAGTGATGATGAAACCCCTCTGCAAACATAAGAAAGAAATTGAACATTTTGTTAATGTCATCATGATGCTCTAATTTCAGACAATTATTAGTGTCAGATAAAGACAAGAAGCCTTCCCTTTAATGGTGTCCCTGTGGGACGGCTCAGGGCTTACGGAGTCTTAACCCGTGGCTTGTATCAGACTCACATCGTGTACCATCTGGCTGGCGTGAGGGTTTTCAGAACTTAACAGGTGGTCAAATCCCCCTCTAACTTTTGGCAGAGAGGTCACATTTGTCTTCTGTGTGTGAGAATTGGGGGGCAGTCTGGGGTTTATCTTCAGATTCTCGTCAGGGCAGAGGGCAGATATGGGGTCACTAGTGTGGGCAGGCATGCATGCCTGGTTTTGCATGTGTCTGTGTGAATGCTCAAAAGCTATGAAGCAGCCATGCATGCTTATCTTTCCCATCTGTCCTCATGAGGTACAGGGACGTGTGTCAGACGGCAGCATGTGATTTATTTATGTCACGCAAAACTTCAGTTATCAACAAGTCCATCCAAGAGTGTCAGAATGCATATTTATGAACATTACACATATAATTAATATTTTAATCTCCACTATGGTTTGGTTTGGCTTAAGCAAGGAAAGGGTAATATGGTCAAATTTAGTTTGTTTAAATGAAACTATTACATATTGAAATCAGTACAATAACTGAATCTATAGACTGGTATTTTTGAAGTCATGATATCAAAGTAGCTTAAATAGCTAAGTAGCTCAATCATAGAAAGTCAACTGCTATCAAAACATAAAATTAAAAACATTTTAAAAAAAAACTATATAGGTCAACTGTGCAAGCAGCTTAATATGACCCATATTTATGTTTATTGTTGGGCAGTGCCCTCTAGTGGCTGTAGTAATTATTACTTATTATTAAACTGTGACTGTATGATAAAGGTCCAGCTGGTTGCTGTATGTAGCTACAGTTATGTTGTTTTAGCAGTCATTGGCAATCAACTTGTGCAGTCGTTTTAAAGGTGCAACATGTGACAGTTGGCCAAGCTGTCAAATTCATATTGCAAACAAACAGGGGGCAGCTTAGCAAGTAAGCTCAGCTAACCGCGCAGTTAGCGGTCATATTAGCTCAGAGCCCCATCTTAGAAGTCTTAGAAGTCTCTGATATAATGTTAAAACACATTTTTCTTTACATTCTATTGGTCATTTTAGTTTGTTGTTGAAAAATGTCACCTAAAATCTTACATACTACACCTTTAAACATGAGAATGTGTTTAAGTGAGAGTTTAGCTGGGTTTCTCCATCATGATTGGATTTAGCTGTTACCTTATTCAGTTAATAAGACATTTAAGGTGTGAGGTCATCCGTTAGTAAGTAAATGTAGTTTCAGCTAAGCTAATCTCACAGGCTAGCTTTGAGGGGGCAGTATGCAAGAATTTTAGTTGACAACATTCAGAAAGTGGCTAAAATTACCAGCAGAATGCGAGGAAATGGCAGTTTCGACGTTATGTTGTGTATGTATTGTGCTTCAAAGACAGTCCATCTACTGTTATGTTATTAGCATGCTAACCAGCTAACTATGACTTAACCCAATCCAACATTCCTGTGCTAGTGGTGTAAACAGCAACATTCCACTGGTGCCCCAAGCTCCCACGACTTAACGAGCCAAATAGCTAACGGCAGCTACTAATGGATGTTATAGATATTTTATAATACTCAATTTTTAACTTTTCCCTGAGGTTCAAGTGGACACGCTCCCCAAAACTGTCAACACCCAATGCTTTATTCAGAGACATGTCCTACGTTCAGCAGCTCAAGCTGTTAAGGGGCCAACGTGAGACAAGTGCGCTCACAAAGTCCTCAGGCAATTCATTAAAACTCAAACTCATACGGTTAAACAAAGGGTGAACATTGCACCTGCGCTTCACACGTGTTCCATCTCATGCACCCTCTGAAGCTGACATGAGTTCAACTTGTAATACTCAGGGGTCATATTGCACACACGTAGCACATCAGAGACTCCAGGTGTGTCACGTTGTGCTTGTTATAAGTTGGATGACAATGTTTCGCGACTCGCGGGCATGTCACCTCAAGGGTAAATCTGCTTTTGCTTAGCTTTTTTTTTTGTGATACGGCAGATAATTAGCCCGTGTGATCACTGCTGGGCGCGCTGACCTGTGATGTGCCGCGCTCTCTCCGCGGATGAACGGACGGAGAAGGAGGAGGGGGGGCAGACGGAGAAGCATGATAATTAGATGAAGCGCTGACCTGTAGCTTTCCTGCTAATTACTCTCCTCTCTGCTTAAATCTGCTGAAACACGCAAGATGAGAAGGTACGGACAGACGCAAGCGGCGGCTGAGATGACTAAGGGCATCGAGCCCGTCATTGGAGGGAAAACAGCTTTTAAAATAGAGGACGCCAGCCAGCAGAGGGCCCGTAATGATAGAGGGGACGGTGCTTTAGTGGTTTCATGCTGATTTAAGATTATCCCACTGAAATAATGATCACTGTGAGGGGTGTTTCAGCGCAGACACTGAAAATAGATGGTTATAATCATTGACTTTTTTATTCTTTCGAAGGTTTTGGATGTTAAGACATGAGTATTTTATTACTCAAGGACACATTATGCTCTTTGAAACCGAGTCTAAGAGGAGAATCTTATTACAGAGCTCTAACGTTTCAGTTATTAGAGAATCACTGCCTTTCCCTGTGGTCACCGCAACTTGGAATTAGTTGGCGTGATTCAGTTTCTTCCATTAAATCACCAAAGGCATGCCTACCTCTCTGAGGGCGTATTATAAACTATTTCACACTTGAACACGCGTTCCAAAAGTTCTGGTAGAGGAGAAAAAAAACTTGTTTCTCATAAGAGCCACACCAGGACTTTTCATTTAAAGACTCCTAGAAAGGCTGAGCAAACACTCTCCGGGCGAGCGTGCGGGAGGCTCAAAATGCTCCCCGGGTGAATGACGCTTTGGAAAAAGTAGGGTGTACTTTATCGCTCGTTGTTCCTGCGAGAAAATCTGTAACGCGCGACTCGTTTGCGGGCAAAAAAAATGTTTTTTTTATTGGGCGAGTTAATCGATGCTCTGTCCGAAAACTTCTGACTTTGTTTGCACCCAAATGCTGAAGGTTAAACCCGGTAAAACTGCATCTGCTGCATGTTAGGTGTTACATAACTGGCGCTAAGGGAGACAAGTGTACATATTACCCATTGCCAGCCAACTTACAATGTCTCTTTTGTAAACTTTGTATTGATATTTTTTAAATTCTTCAGACCACTTTTAAAAGGCATGACCTTGCTCCAAAAGCATCCTCATTGATTGGCTGACCCTGTGTCCACTAAGATCCATGAATGAGGCTGCATAAAAACACATTTTGGTCGCGTGGAATACAACTCAGCCCGATAAGTCCCCGAACTTCACGGACGCACAACTCCAAACAATGGAGCCATCCATTAAGGAGAGCGCTGCACATCATTCGAAGGCAGATTACTCTGATGGTCAGAGGAGCAGCATCCGGTGGACATCCTGAGAAACAGTTGATTCTGCATGAGCTCCGGTGTACCACACAAACATCTACATGCGCACTCTGACGCCCGCCTCTATGGCCATTACCAGCACATTCTAATAGCCACGCTCAATTAAGCACACCTACACCCGGCAGGCAATTGGCGCTTGTTAACCTGCAACCCTCGCTGAAGACACCATGCCTCGTCGGTAATGACACTCGGCGTATTCACTCCGTGTGCATGCCTCTGAATACCCTCCTGGCACACTTGCATGGTGTAGCGATTATGCTAATTGCTTAATTATTCAACGGAGATAATAAGTCAGCGTGAGACGATACAATCGCACTTGATAATTGAGTTAGATACCTGGGTAAGGAGAATGGGGACATTTCCTACAGCAGGGCGGCATGAAATTAATGTTTAAAATTCATTATATGTGTTAGATAAATAATGGAGGGGATCTGTAACCTTGGCACATCGGTCGTTAAGGGCTGCAGGTTAATTAGAGCTCAGTTCGGGAAAAAAATTGACGTATTCCCAAAAAAGAAAAAAAAAATCATTCACAGAAGCAAAAGGAAATAGTAGAAAATGAGAAGAGAAATTAAAGGTGCACTATGTGGTTTTGGGGATGTGTGCCTACCTTGAGTTTTTCGTAGCGGTCGCTCAGTGCCGCCACCTGGTGGTCTCTGTGCCTTCCGACCAGTTTGCACAGCGAGCAGATGAGCTGGTCATCAGTGACACAGTACATGTTCACCTTCTCCTCGTCGTGCTCCAGGCACTGGAGGCCCCTGAGGTGGGAGTCCGGCATGGGCTCGATGAGCCGGTGGCCCGTGAAGGGCTTCTTGTTGGGGTGAGTTGCCCGGAGGCACTCCTCGCAGTATGACACCTCGCACGTCACGCAAGTCTTGACGGCATCCTGCGGCGGGTCCTGCTCGCAGAACTGGCACTGGACCGGCTCAGGAGGCGTACCTGGGCTGGACATGGCGGCGCTGACGGGGACCAGCGCCAATCGGTTGCTCCCTTCCTCGCCGGGAGAGTTGGGCCCGCTGTGGGGCGCGGGCAGCGGCAGGGGTAGCGGCAGCCCTGCTGAAGATGAGGCCCGCTGAACTCTATCGATTATGTTCTGTAAGGTCACGTTTCTCTTAAGTCCCTCTAATCCACGCTCAGGACTCAGGGAAATGACATATCTACAGGTGGGGCACTGGAAGGCGCCGATGCTCTGAACGGATTCGTTGGTTGCGCAGTGGGAGATAAGGATGCGGTGAGCGCAGCCGAAGCACAGGCTGTGGGCGCAGGGGAGCAGCAGCGGGTCTTCAAACAGCTCCAGGCAGATTGGGCAGGTCAGCTCTGACTCCAGAGTGTCCATTCTGCTCAGAGGAGGCCAGGCGGGACCAGGCGCAGCGTCAGCGAAATCCGGAAGAGCCGCTCAGCCGTCTGTAGGCCGCAGACAGAGGGATAGATGGAGGGAGGCACAAAGGGAGGGAGAGAAAAGGGGGAAAGAAAGCAGAGGGATTTGTGAATAAATGGTGTGAAACGGCTTACGTCTTACTGCTTCCTTGGGAGGGCTTATATCTCAATGGAGCAAACCGCTGACTGGACTTAAAGAATGGCAGAGTGTTAAGTGGTCCGCGTGAAAAACGGAAAATGAAGGGAAAATCGATGCCTGCAAAGACGAGACAAACTTTAAAAAGTTCAGTCTGCTTCCTCATTAGACATTTAGATCTTTAAAAACCAGCCACAACAATGAAGAACGGATGAAAACACGGCAGAATATAACCACCAAAGACTCGAGACACAATGCCGAGTATCGAACACGACATCTTCACCAAAAGCAGCAAATCTATTCGACAAACATGATTCAAGATATACAAACTTTGTCTATAGGTTCAGCAACAACAACACCAGTGGAGGAAGACATTAAACACCCACGGCGAAACAGACAGAACTTACGAGGAAGAAAACAACTATTGACAGCCCAGAGGAAATGGAAGACGGGCTGCGCCGACAGCCAAACATGCAGCTCCTCTTCAATTACCCCGTGGCTTTTCGTGTCACAAACATGTTACAAACAAGCTGCTGACCCACTTTTGCCCTCTCGTCATTCTAATTGTCGCTGGCTCTGCGGTCGCTAACTGCTGCTTCAGTTCAGACCGAGCTCGGATTGACAAGACTGATGTTTCTCACAGCAGTTTCTGAAACCTCAAGCGTCAGTCCGCACGAGTCCTATTGGCTCTACTGCACAGTACATTTACTGACTTAAAGCAACATTATATAACCTATCTACATTATAATAACAGCTTCAAAATCATGTTGATGGTACAGTATCATTAATAGGGTGAACGGTGTCTCTGTATCAGCCCATTTATACTCTATACTGTATCCATATAATAATATGCATGATTTACATATAAAATGTTTGATTTGATTATTATTTTCAGAATGTGAAAAAACAGTGTTGACGTCGATCTAATCATTAGGTATCTACTGAAGTTAGCATGCTAATGACTTAGCCCTGTCGAAAAGCTCCTGTGCTAGCATTTCGAAACACATTGCAACACTCTCCGGGCTCCCAGTCTTGACTGCTAGCTTCAAAGCTGACTGCGCTAAGTAGCTAACGGAACCCTACAGTCCCCTTTTTGTTTGGAGTTGACCAGTTCTTATGGATTTAATTACATGTGAGCAGAGAAATAACTGTTAACTAGTGGAATTTAATGGCATGTCCCCGATGTTGTTTCATTTTGGTGTAGACCTGGCTGAAAGTTCCTTTTTTGTTTTTTTCATGACAGCAAAGAACTGTCTCGCACGTTGTCAAAACCGAAACGAAACTCGATAATTTATGTCAAGCTTGAAGACAGAACACTTTTAATTGACTAGTCTGAACACTCGGCGCAGGTGTGGCCGACACGTGGTGCGGCGGTGGCGGCGGCGGCGGCAGCTGCACAGCTGTGGCTAATTGGTAATTAGTATGTGCTCGTCTGTCTATCCCTGCAGAGGAGCTGAAGCCTGATTTCCGTCTGACCCTGCATGCTGCCAGTGTGAATCCCAGTTAAACAAAGGAGGAGAAGTGGTGGCTGCTGTCAGTCGCGGAGCTGTGGAGGAGTTCTGCACTGAAATGACACCAAATTCAAAGTCACACGCTCACACAGGTGACTTTAAAGGGGCGCTGTGTAGTCTTGGAGAAGGAATTCAAACTCAGAAATGTTTTTGTTTTTTTTCCCATAACTGAATAAAGAAGCTGTTTTCAAAGGAAGATCAGGTTTAAAACGAGAAAGGTGGCAGGGTCCGCCAGATATAAACAAAGTAAAGCAGTATTAAATTGTGTTGTTCTTTAAGATCAGTTTGTGCAGTCATTAAAACAAAGAGAGAGTGTTTAGGCGTGAATGATTAGTCAATGAAGAACCTTCTAAACTTCTTCCACAAAACTACATAGTGCACCTTTAATTTCCCCAAAAACAACATCCAGCAGACAGTGGTTTTACCAGATTTCCTCATTATCGCAGCCGTGATAAGGTTAGAAGATATTTAAGTTCTGGGGTTCTGTTGTTGTTTAATTGTTTCTTTAATTAAGAAATCTGTCTGGAAATATAAAAACTGAGCGCGATAAAGGCGTCAGTAAGCTGATAAACAACTGCGGCTGGGATCTTGATTACCTCGCTCTCAATCGGTTTCATCAGCCCGTCCGAAAGTTAACTCCAACTCCGCTTATATCTCGGCTCTGCTATTTCTTTGTCCCTCTCTTTCTTTATGATTTCTCAGCTACTGACAAAAGAAAAAAGGCGAAAAAAAAAACCTTTTAAGATTGGATGAACAACAAGGCCTTGAGGAAAATGGATCACTGCAGAGAAAACACTAGATAAGAAGTGGAATCCATTCAACAAAAAGATGTACTGAAATGAAGTTTTTTTTTTTTTTATGCAGATCCATTGAAGTGAAATCTAAAGATTAGCAATCTAATTAATGCTGATTCTAGCAACGACCTCTGCGAGTCATAATAATGGCGATGGCAAAGGACGTAATGCCTCCCGAGTCGAATGCGTGCGGGGCCGAGGCAGGAGAGGCAGCCACTCTAAACCCCTCAGTGCAGCAGATGTCACTGTTTACTGGGCTTAAAGGCCTGTGTGCATCTGAGTGGACCACCGCGCTCGCACTATCTCTCCCATTCGTCTGTGTCTATATATGGTTTCCCTTCATCCTCTGCAAAAAAACAAAAAGAAAGAAAAGGGGCGAGAGATAAACTAAGTTGGACTTGATGTCTGAGGCCAGATAGGATGAATTCGCACAGCGGGAGGAGGAGGGGAGGGAATGTTGTGCGTAAATGACGTTTCTGGGTTTAGGACTGAAAATTCTAAACTTACGAGAGTCGAGCAATTTTGATCTCACATTTCAAAAGAAGGAATTCAAAGCCTGATTTCAAATGCAGCAAAAATGGGAGGATATAAAGCCGAGAGAGAAGGGGGACAGGAATTGCGTGGGTAGCCGGTTCAGCAATCACACGCTTCGAATGAAATGAAAGTGTCGCCGTGTTTGAAGGGACTTTAAACACGACAAATCCTCAGAAATGCACACAAACAGTCAACATTTTTGGGCTTGTGCGCGCCCCTACATGTCCCTCCACATCGATACACGCACACATATTCGAACACACAGCGGTTTCCTTCAGAGCCTCCCTCAGGTGTTTGTGTTTGAGAGATATTTTGTCGGTGAAGGCTGAGGCTTGTTGACAGTCGGGTAAAACTCGGAGAACATGTGTTGAATTCAGTAACTCACGATGCTCGTGGACCTTTGGTCAGTTTGCCGAACAAATCGCCCATGTGTCCAACATGAAGCGACTTTGAATCCAAGTTATCAGCTTGATTTGATATGACAGTAGCCAATTGTAGGAGGCCGAACATTGAAATATGTGATTTGTCTGTCTGCATCATACACCAAAGCTCTGTCAAGAACACAAAGAAGAATTTGGTGTCTGTATTCTCATTGTATCCATGACAACACTTTACATCAACCATCATTATTAATCTTAAAGGGGCTCTGTGTAGTTTTGGAGTATAATTTAAATTCAGAGTTTTAGTATTTATGATATTATTGAGCCAACAATACAAACTTAGAATTATCTCTTTTTTTTTATAACTGAATAAAGAAGCTGTTATCAGAAGAAAATAAGGTTTGAAGCTAGAAAGGTGGCAGGGTCCGCCAATTATAAACAAAGTCAGTTTGTTTATTCAATTTATTCAGTCATGAAAACAAAAGAGTTTGTTTATTAAGTTTGTCCTCCCTAAAACTACATACTGCCCCTTTAAACCCACAACTAGATAAACTGTAGCTGTTGTTAGCTTGTTAGCTCATTTAGCCTTGCGATAAGGCTCTGCAGTCCTGAGCTTGCTGTATTATCCGACTGTTGCATCTTGAGGTACAAGGTGGTACTCGACAGGAAAGGACGGCACTAGCTGGCGAGCATGCTAACTTCAGAAGATATATCTGGATGGATGTTTCTGATATCAAATCAAAACGGTAATTTCTTCACATTCTGCTGATAATATGAGTTAAAAATATATGTAAAAACCCAGTAGTGCACATACTGCCGTCAAAGGCCAAACAGCCCCCTTTAATCCAATCAATACAAAACTTTGTAGCCTTATATAACAATAACTATATATTCTTAATCTACCTACTGCTTAACCATAATTTAAGTTTATCATATCATTCACAAATATGAGTCACCTCGTTACGCCTGATTATTTTCATCAAAATCTGTGCATTACTCCTTGAGAAATTAACAGAAATGTCGAACAATGCCCCATCTCACAAGATTCCTCAGAGTATCCATTTCAGCACCAAAAGTTAATAGGTTCTATTCTGGGCCAAGAGCCATCCTCCATCCAAGTTTTGTGGAAATTCGTGCAGCGGTTTTTGTACAAGCCCGGGAACAAACCAACCAACAAGTGGACAAGGGTGAAAACATAAACTCCCCGGTGGAGGTAAGTGTTTCTGATTTTTATTTGCAGGCATCCTCGCTGACAACAATCGAATGAGGCTGCTGACAACACTGTGACTTTTCCTTTAGGATGATAAACGCTCTCCAGTTCTAGGCCTTTCACTCATTTATGTGTCTACTGCTGATTACCAACTGAACATTCAGTGCACATCCTTCAGTTCTCACAAATGTCGGTTGCATAAGCATTTCATACTCTGCTGTATCTTGTCTGGCACCTGCGTATTATTTTGTGTGTCTCATCATGCGTGATATAAACAAAAAGGGGGAAAAGCGTCTCCATAGCACCACTAGAGCTCCGTCTAACTCAACAGGGAAGCGTTTAGGCTGTGCGTGATTAATCAACAGGAACAAACCTTTCAGGCGTCTTATTCATTTTGTACCCCGGCTCTCAAGAATGCAGATGCGCAGGCAAACAACACACGGCCACAAAATGTCAGGGCTGAAAAGCTGACAAATGGAATTAAATGGTCCTTAAAGCTGCGCTAATCGATACTTTACACAAACAACAGATCATGGGGGCTTTGTATAATGTTAAAAGGGTTGAATTATCACCCAACTTTGCAGTTCCCGCTCAGATTAATCAGCTAAAGAGCTTTTTAATTCATTAAATAGATGGTCCGGATGAAAAAACACAGCTGAAGGAGGGTGAGTTTTGAACTTCCATTTGTTGGTGTGCCAGGCACACGACTCCAAATGAATGCTAATGATGCTTTGTGAACAGGCAACTGCTAGCGTTGTGATTTTTTAAGCTTGCTTATTGCCGCCTTGTTGCCGGAAATCAATTAATGCAGCTTTAAGTGTGATGAAACCGATATTAACATGCTCGGCAAAAGCTGGCTCGGTATTGCACCCGAGCCGGGGCTCAAGTTAATGTCGCTCAGTGGGGAAACCGGAGTTAAATTACAGCAGGTTTAATAAGGCTATAATCTTACATAACACATGGCAACACCCCATTTTAACTTCCTGCTCCAGGGTGTGCCTCATTTATGCTTTCAGCCCACTGATCCCAGTTGGTCAGTGTCCATAGCTGGAGCGTGCGTGCCGTACACTGGATGGCAGATTTGAGTCATAAAAAGTCCAAGGGAACTTTCATGTAGTCCACAAACAGCATTTTTACAGAGGCAAAGAAAAAAGTTCCCTCCAGAGTCGGGGGAAAAGTTTGACACTGATGGAGCTCTGACAGGGTACCTGCTCGACATGGAGGGAAGCCTAGGGTAAAAGAGAATAAATTCACCATCGCAAAAAAACATAAACCTGCGCCGGAAAACACAGACACGCACAGTCAGGCAGACCCGAATCGGCAGGTGAGACAGGCTGAAGTGCCTCTCGGCACACCATAGGTGACACTGTTGAACCGCGCATGGCAGAAAACAGAAGGAGGATGAGGGTTAGCGAGGGGGAAGAGGAGCACAGCGAGTCAGCGGGGGAAGAGAGAAGAGGAATTCAAGGAGGAGAAAAAAGTGCATTCATGCTGGAAGGGCAGATTTGGTGAAAAATCCGAGCCGAGTTGTTTATTTTTCCCACCATCGCAGTGCGCTTCATGACTGTCAGAGCTGCCAGCGTGTGTGAGAAAAGGCTGCTGGCACCACTGAGACGTCAGTACCAATGCTCTTCAGTGGGGGGCAATACAAAGCTGAATGAGAAAGTGAGAGAGTCCTCCACACTCTCACTCCTCCTCCTCCTCCTTTTTCACCCTGCAGCATGAGAGATATGAATGCTCCTTACAGAGCAGAGGAACAGATTCCATGTTCTTTCTGTCCACACTCTGACTGATTCCTTTGATTTTTTGTCTATTTTCTTGTCATGCACTAAAAAAAGCGCGGACACCGAAAGTGCGGCCGCGGTGTTCGGGCATTTCATTTGATTACAAAATTACAGGTTATTTTGCGAATCGGTCTCCGAGCGAAATATGTTTGCCTTCTCTCCCCAAGCTTGGTAAAAATCTGCTCCAAGAAATGTTCCCTCTGTAGAGCACAACTCTGGTTTTTCATAATCATCCAGCCAAAAGGAATCAACATAGCTGCAGGATGTTTAACTAAAAAGTACATGCCCATTCTAAATTCAATCTCCCTAACACTCCAAACAAATTATTCCTCTACCTCTATATATAGCTACATATATATATATATATATATATATATATATATATATATATATATATATATATATATACATATGTTTTTTTTTGTTTTGTTTTTTTTTCTTTCTCCTTCCTTCCTCCATTTTACAGTCCTCCAATGCATCCAATTACATTTTAATTGTTGTTATGTAACATGAAATTAAAAAAGAGCCATGCTGATCTTTTTTGGTTTAAGGCTGCTCCTCGCTAACCTCTGGTCAAAGGACAAGGAACTGGACAAAATGGGACAAATAACATGTAATCAGAGTCCACAGACTGGCAACCACTTGCCGATTTGAACAACGGGAGTGTTTTAACATGAATGAAATGTGGAAATCCAAAATCAGTGGCTGAATGTTATCAATTAAACCTTGAACATTAATTTTTTTCTGTCATTTCCGACCTTGCTGCGCCTAACAGTTATTCCTCAGTCAGTCCAACTGGCTAGAAAAATATCACTTTCAAGGTCAAAGGTCACATCATCACTTAAATTCATTAGTTTGTTCATTCACAACAGACATATCTACATAGCACTAAAGCTTCCTCACAGGGTGATAACGCTAGCAGCTCTTTCCCGCTCTTTAAGAAAGAGTTTACGCTCCAGCAGCACAAACTGATGTTAACCAAGACAGCCGATATGACTTTTTTTCTTTCAGTCTCTTAGCATGACATCATGCACGGAGACATCAGACGCCTATTACAGGTGTGTTGCTTTTCAAATAGTCGGCCTGAAACTTAAAAGAACCAGACGAGGTGGAAAAGTATACGGCGGGCTGAGTCGTCAGTGAGCTCCTGAGGTTGTAATTGAAAACTGTCTGCACCTATTCATTTTGAAAGAGCTTGTGGAGGAGGAAACTCCCGTATGTGGTCCTGCTCTGCTGCGGTCCAGCCAAAAAGTCAAATTATCTCCAGCCTTATTTTAGTCAAGTTGACCTTCACAGTGTATTAAGTAAGATCTGAAACCAATTACCCGAAAGGAAACCTAAAGAAAATCTGACACAAGGAACACTGAGATCTATTTTTGAGCCTCTCGCCCACGCTGATTTTATTTTCTTGATCACTTCTCATCACTTTTACGCGAACTAAATTGGGCAATGTCATTTTGAAGAGCACAAAGTGAAGTAATAATTCTATTTGCTTGTAATTAAAAGAAAAAACATCGAGAAAGACACTTTATATTTGCTTGACTGTAAAAATATGAGCTTCTGAACACGGCTGTAATCCCTGTAACCACACATAGATAATAAAATATAGATGTTACGTTTCTGTACAGAAGCCAAGAACGGACAAGCTTGAAATTATTTTTTTATAGATTAATTTGAGATTACAAGTGAATTATTTCATTATCTTGAAATAATACGCTCATATTCTTCTGTTAACCGGTTAGTTTATCTCGTTATTTTGAACACACACAGTCGGATTTGTTGAGATAACGAGATCATTTAACCAAACAAAAACAACTAAATAGAATTTAAACTTTTTAAACTAGACTTCATAAGAGTGGACCATGAAACACGCACACTGCTTGGTGGGTTTTGTTGGTTTCAAACCAAACATTATTTACCTTTTTTTTTTTTTTTTGACATTTGTTTTCAGAATGTTTTTTGATAAACATTATTCAAAAGTATGAAGAAGAAACAACCTTTTGGGTTTTTCTGTGATATCGGCACTGACTATCTAATGTGTAATTTGTTTTTTAAATAAAAAATATGTAACGTAAATAAATGTATAAATAATAAACACATTGCATTATATAGATATTATGTATAATTTTTATTATATTATAAATAAAAACATAATTGATAATCTTAATAAGAGCATTTAAAAAAAGATGTTCCAAGTTTGGCACTTCTTGGCCTCCGTACATCAGAGGATCTGTGCCAGAGATGCTCCCCCTTTCAAAAGAATCAGACTGCCCTGTGCCGTCTTCTTCCTCTCCGTCTATTCCTGACAGTTTCACTGCTCCACCCGTCTCCCGTTAACGGATTGTGTAACAGAAGTCCAAAATGCTACGTTTCTATTTTAAGAGGGGGAACAAAGGTCGCTGCCCTGATGCCACTCTCAGCTTTATGTGGCATTTTTATTCCTCAACAAAACCTTCTAAAAACCACTAATCCATGAATATCAGCGGACCTTTTAAAATGAAACATCACTTTTAACATCTTGAACAATGTCCATCGGAAAACAAATCTATGAGGACTTGAGAAAATTAAATCCCCTTTCAACTTTCCATCTCTCTTCCTGTTTATATTTGGGCCGACTCCCCAACATCAGCCCGCGCCCGACTGCTGAATCTTTCATTGACTTCGGGGGGCCGAGGAGGTCGCGGGCTCTCCCGTTCCACTCATAGTTTAGGCTGTTAAAACTTTCATGGGGACCCTTTCTGTCCATTTTCTTAAAAAACGATCCAACAAGAGCCCGAGCCAGAGAGTGTGTTTATGAGATGGGAAAAGAATGTTTCTCCGTGATGCATGGCGCTCCTCGTAATGCTGATGTGCTTTCAATAATTGTTAATAATTCCGGGTTCCAGCCACATTTTTTTCACCCAGCCTTTTAGCAATAAAAAAGCCCTCTTAATCTGCTTCGGGGGGGGGAGTTTTATTTCACCGCCACTTTAGCTTTTTAGCAAAATGAATATTTCAGCTAGGCCATTACTTGACAAACTGCGCTACCCCCTTCACGGCTCCCAGTAAAATGATGTGACACAAAAATCACCCCAAAAAATCATTACGATAAGCAGGCAGAAGCAATCTAACCCCCACTCCCCCACCCCCGCCGCTTGCACCACTCCCTCCTCCCAAAACACACACTTTGAGTGGGTGGAGGGCTCCATTCGGCGAGTTTGACGTGAGCGGCTGTGGCAGTCGGCGGAGCAGAACCCGAGAAGTAGGTCATCCACATTGACCTGGCTCACACAATCAGCATACACTGCGCGCGCGTGTGTCACTGTATGAGCATGACTCGCTCTTTAACTCGCAAGGAGGCAGAGAATAGCAAACAGATAGCGCGGCAGAATGTCGGGAAACGCAGTGAAGGAGGGCGAACGCGACGATATCCAACTGTTTTTTTGTTTTGTTTTTTTAACAATGCCACATTTTCAGACCGTCTGGTTTTGAGCTGAAATATGTTCCAGATTGAAGGTCAACGTGACTTAAAGGATCAAATTTGGCCTCAGAAATCTAATCTCTTCACAGCTCCAGGTTTTAAAATGTGCCCACGGACGTCACCTAGTTTCACAGCAGGGACGCTGGGAGGAAAGAGCCTCAATTATTCAGATATTTGGGGCGACATACATTATTGACACCTTTTTGTGAATTATGAAACACAACCTCTACCCTTTTGTGTTCTCCCCCCCTTTGAAAAAATATGCCCCCCCCCCCTCCATTTTTAACAACACCTAAACCTTTTGACACCTTTGTTGACCTCTGGTACGTCGAAGAATTTTCGACTGCTTACGGGATTTGTATTTAGAATAATCCGCTTTCGGAGAGATTAACCCTTGATTGATAAGTCGTTTTTTTTTTTAGGGGCATACTATCCATGCCAAGGTTGAAAAACAACCTTTGTAAATCAGTTGTTTTAAAGGTGCATTCTGTAGTTTTGTTGCTTTTGTTTTACTTTGTTTATATGTGGCGGACCCCGCCACCTCTCCAGCTTTAATCCCTATAATCCTCTAATTTATTCAGTTGTGGAAAAAAATAAACATTTACGAGTTACCTCATTAATATTGTAAACATTAAAACTCTAAGTTTTAAAGTTCCCCTCCAAAAGACACAATGCAACTTTAAAAGAAGATTGTATCGCCCTCTGTACGCTGCAGCCATTAGGAAAGAGTGCTGGTACGCTTCCCCCCCGCCATGTGGAGTAAAGTCAAAATATTTTTCTACACCATTTCCTTGCTAAATATTTGTCTTGGGCACAGCTTGTGGGAAGTACGTGATAAATCTTGCAAGCGCGGGTGCAGAGAGAAATTCACTTTATGTGGAGCACGCCAGCTCGCAGGCAGGTGGAGGTGGAGTCCAATTAGGACGGAGGGATAAAAAAAAAAAAAAAGTTGGGGGCTATGAATATGCCCAGAGCTGAAGCGCAATCCAAACTTCACTTTTAGACTAATAAAGAAAAAAAAAGGAAAGGAAGCTTTAGATGTCAAACTCAAAGGAGAGTACGATTTTGAAAAATCTCTCTCATCTTCCCTTCTCGTTCCTCCTTCTCATCTTCGTCTCCCTCATCTTCCCGTCATCTCCCCCTTACAGCGGGAGGCTGCATTCGCTGGATTATTAACGAGTTAACAACGCTAAATGTTGCCACACACACACACACACACGCATGCACACACAAAGTCTTTGTCTGACTCCAGACACCCTGCCATGTTGATCCCTAATCCGCTTCCGACCACACTTGCTGTGACCAATCACAGCCTTTCATGTTCCGAAGCGGTCAGTCACACCTAACAGGATTGGCCGCTCGTAGTCCGGGATGCCGCGGCTATTAGTGATTATGATACAGGGTGACGTTTTTGGGGGGGTTTTTGTGTGTTGCTGCATGTGTGTGGGCGGGCGGGCACGGTCCGTCTGCTCGCGTGACCCAGATCGGGATACAGTCGCCGCATGCGTAATTAGATGTGATGTTTCGGGAGGCCGGAGATGACGAGAGACGAAAACAAGTCTGGTGCTGTCAAGGACATATTTCATCGGGGTGGGTGATCTTTGCACCCATGAGGCACACACACACTGGCGAACACACACAGTGCTAGATAAACCGAAAGCTGAACATGCTGCGGCTCCAAGGTTACTCTTCTTTACAGCAGAAATCCCCCTCAAATACTCGCCTATCACGCACTCACATGTCTTCATTTAATCTCACGCTGACAGCGGGAGGAAAATATCACCCTGGGAATGCTGTTCAGGGATGATTGAGCGCTCCTATATTTCCTTTTCTAAGACGCGTCAAAATTTAGTTAACGCCTCCTCCCCGTGATTACAATCATTCCACATACAATGATGTTGCCTCAAAATATATGCTCGGGATCCCCTTGGCGGACGTGAAAGTGATTAAGCGTCGGTTTTATTCCCCGAAGTGCTAAATTATCGTTGCAACTTTGATTGGATAATGAAGTGTTTTTTTCCGCGTGGAAAAGCGGCCCCAGAGAGCTGGCAGAGAGCGAGGTAAGCTAGTTTATGTGTGTGTGTGTGTGTTAGCAGAGGCACTCGGGGGGATAAATGCAAGGCATCTGTGGGGTTTATATGCCGCAGCTGCGAGGGAGGAATGTGACGAGGCAGATTCGGAGGATGCTCAGGTGTGCATGTAAAAATAGCCCATGTATCAAGTGTTCTTTGTGCGGTGTTTGAATCCTGTAAGCCAGGCAGTGAATGAACGTTTTTCCACTATTTGCAACGTCTAGTTTATTTACTTCCTTCTGGTTCAACAGCTTGTTTTTTTTTTTTTTCAGGCCGAACGCCGGGATTAATGTCTGCAATATCCGTCTCTGAGTGTCCATTTTGTGAGAACCCTGTGCTTGTGTTCTGGTTGGGTTTCGGCACCAAAACCATTTGGGTTAGGGTTAGAAAAAGTTCAGGGTTTGGCTTAAAATACCTGTTTTTACCACCAACAAAACCCCCCATCAGGAAATCGTCCTGAGGTTTCACTCTGACAGATGTTGAAACACAGTTTGAACTGTGGTCACTGGCTTGGCAGCCTCGTCCTCCAGATATGACGGCCAGGTCAAAAACATGTGATGTGAACATGATGTGACAGAAATGTCAATATGGTGCTTAACCTATGACGCATAAATCACGTTAAATGTGGACTTCCTGTGGACAAAACCTGGTGAAGCGCACAACTTTCTGCGAGGGTGCCTCCTTTTTATATTTCGCCCCTGCCCCTCAAACATTCTGAGTCCACCACTGATGTTTCAATTTTTAGTTTTTTTTTATTCTGGTGGTAGTTTTTTGCTATTTTCCAGATACTCTTTATTAGAAAATGTGTGAAACATGATGACATTTGCAAAAAAAATAAATAAAATATTTTGAGTGCAAGAAAATTAGGAATTTATGTCTGAATTTTAAAACCCTGCTCCAAAAAACAAAGGAATTTGACACCATGTCGAACAAATAAAAACAAAATGCAACCATCGCTGACAAACTGTGTTTACTGATAACAGTTTCACCCTAATGTAGTGATATTCTTAACACTATCATGCCTTTCACTAGGTGATAAACTTGCCTCACACCTGTCTGAGTCATTTGAGATCCTCTTTTCATACCAATCATGATACTACCACCTGTTTCCAATGAACATGTTTACCTACATTTACAGTTCAGTATGTACAGCATCCCAACTGCTTTGGGAATCGAAGGTTGACAGAAATAACTTGGTCTGATAGAGATGTTTATGCAAATTGGTGAAGGAGCTAGCCTGGAGTTCTGTTTTCTCAAGGAACATGTATCTTAGCACATGTGACCTGAGTTTAACCCCAGCATGCCTGCAATGACCCTGCGTCCCAGGGCACCTTGTTTTCCATAACACCTCATACATAGGAATCTCTGGAATATGCTTACAATTATCACATTTGCGTCGTATCCTCTGCATTTTTTTCAGCACGAACAATGAGAGCAAAAGTGAGACGTGACGTGATCCGAAGTGAAGGAATGTCAAAAAACATCATGATATTGAAATCTCGGGGCCTCTCCACTGGCTGATGTACCGAAAATGATGTGATGTGAATTTTAAACCTGCTGGTCGGCGGCTGTTTCGCTTAAACCCATGCATATCAAACAGCTGCGACATATCTCCGAATTTGTAATCTGGAGGGGGAATTGATGAAAACCGAGCTGTGTCTGATACCTGTGAAACGTTGTTTATCAGGCGGCGCTCTCAGAGAATTAGTGATTACTTTTTCTCCAGACGGAAAAACTGTGAAAGGTCATGTTTTATCAAAGATTCAAACTTCCGCGAACAGAGTCATTTGCAGCGCCTCGCAGAATAACAAGTTGGTTCTGCAGAAAAGTTATGAGACTGCAGGATTACTGAGGTATAATTTGAAAAATGCCGCACGTTGTCACTCCTGTCTTGTCAAAAATTGGGCAGCTTGGTCAGTCACGTTCAGCTTCATACTGAGAAGCTCCTGCTACTAAGGAAGAATGAAGGCTCTGTGGTAAATTTAGCAACGATACCTTACCGACAGCCTCCAGTCAGACTTTCAAAATGAACAATGCTGACAAACAGTTTGCATAGTGTTGCAAATTGTTATTTTTTTTAACGCAATTAATATAGTCACAGTAACAGTCACTTGGTCAGGGTTAGGCAAAATAAACGACTTGGTTAGGGTTAGGTAAAATAAACGACTTTTTCAGGGTTAGGTAAAATAAAAGACTTGGTTAGGGTTAGGTAAAATAAAAGACTTGGTTAGGGTTAGGCAAAATAAACGACTTGGTTAGGGTTAGGCAAAATAAACGACTTGCTTAGGGTTAGGTAAAATAAACGACTTGATCAGGGTTAGGCAAAATAAACGACTTGGTTAGGGTTAGGCAAAATAAACGACTTGGTCAGGGTTAGGTAAAATAAAGTACCTGGTTAGGTTTAGGAAAAAAACTGCTTGGTTAGGGTTAGGCGAAATTAAGTACTTGCTTAGGGTTAAGAAAAATAAAATACTCGGTGAGGGTTTGGTGAAATTAAATATTTGGTTAGGTTTAGGAAAAAAGGGTTAGGTTCGGCAAAATGACCTACTCAGTTA
Organism: Diplodus puntazzo; assembly: GCA_963678695.2. NCBI lineage: Eukaryota > Metazoa > Chordata > Actinopteri > Spariformes > Sparidae > Diplodus > Diplodus puntazzo. The sequence continues at coordinate 13,051,614 of OZ023178.1, forward strand.
AGGTAAGGCAAAAGAAAGGTCTCGGTAAGCATTAGGAAAAGTCAATTAAGTTTGCGATGTAACTTACGTGGCGTCACTCAGGTAATTTCCTTGACATTGGTCACCTTTTTACGTATGTTCACTCACATTACATAACTTTGTTACAAATTTCTCTTTACGATTGGTCAACAACGGGATGTAAACCCTGGTCTCCGGAGGGGGAAAATCCTGTGAATGACCTTCCCAGCCACCCTCTGGCTCAGACTTTCTTGCTCATTATGCTACTGCACAGGAAGTGGAGCTGGAGGGGTGACAGTGTAGGGCCACTGACCCAGGCTGCCGTATCCGACACATTAGCACTGAGGCTGAAATATGGTGTGCGATGCAACTTGCTTATCTGCACTGAAAAAGACGCCTCAATTAGATATACTGCAAATGACAGAGGAAGCCAGCTCTGGGGCCTTCTCAGCAGGCATTTAGCCGAGCAAAACTCTGTTTATACACTGGAATTCTTTTTTATCTCTAACATTAAAGTAAGAAGTGTGCAGTCCAGCGTGGGCAATGATAGCGTAACCATAGTTCACATGTTAAGTTTCGGGCAATACCGCACTTGATTTGTAAAGCAGTCTACTGTAAAGACTCCTGACAAGTGTAGGGGGGAAAAAAGAAAAGTTTGAGGAGCTACATATCCTCGCCACAGGACAACACAGGCTGCCAAGTCTCGCCGAACCGATTGTGCTCATTGTCACGAGTCTCCATGGCAACGTTGTGCGCTCTCGTCTCATTCGGCTGGTGATTAAAGAACGCACTGGGGTGAATAAAATGAACTGAACTGGAGTGGATATAGACGGATGACGAGAGGGAAAGGGAAGAAGAAGAAAAAAAAAAGTATTCCAGTCTGTCTTTGTCCTTTTTGTTGAAGGATGTTTAGATAGCAATTAGCGGTTTCGCCCCTCGAGCGTCTGAAGTGGGAGGCTGCCGACGCTTTGAAGATCAAATTAACCAATTAGGGAGAGATAAGGGTCTCATGAGTTACACCTCCCAATTTTAGCATGTAAGCTACGCGCTGGTGAGATAGGAGGGCAGGCGATGTAGGTGGCAGCATCCAGTGACAGAGGCCTTCTCCCCGACGCTCAAGCAGCTCCTTGGGTTTATATTAAGAGCAGAGACTTAAACAAACCGACAGTGCAAAAACCCCACACAGGAAAAAGCACTGACAATTACTGCCTTTGCTATATTTATCTGCATGGTTCCCACAGTCAGTCTTCAGGTTCAAAGAGGGGAGAAAAAAAGAAAACAGAGCTAAGATGCTGTTCTCAAGCCCGCCCAGGCTGACAATGCGGCTGAAACGTGTCAAGGGAAACAGGAAAAGAAACAGCAACTGCTCTATTGTTGCTATATCGGTCGGCATCGCGACAGCTACAAAACAAACGGCAGACAAAAGCCGTTTTGTCCTTCCATGTCACTGTTTGTCAAAGCCGATGGAGGAAATGACAAACTGCAGACTTGAATTCAACTTTTTTATGGATAGATGAAGCTTTTATTCAACCCTCAAAGTCCAGAACAGTTTTTTTGAGTGGCCTGATTCTCCTGTTGGGCTCTACTTTATTTTGTTGGTCCTATCTTATTGGAGCAGTCAGCAACAAGTTCCAATGCTTGGTTTCATTGAGGAGACCCTCAAGTTTGGCTCATTTAAAGTCCAATTCTTGCATTTATTTATCTGAGAATAGAAGAATTCACTCAAAATGTAGTGGGTTGTTTTGTATTATGAACTTAGACAGAATCTTATGAATGTTTTCAACTTCCAAGCGATTTTTGGTTGACATCTGACCTTTCCTAAGCAGGTTAAAGCCATTTCTTATAATATCGTTCGATGCATTTTTCGCTGAAAACAGGTGAAATCCTGAACTGACCATGTAAATGTGTCCAAAAAAGCTTTAAACTATCAGAGAGAGGACTTTGAAGCCAAGGGGAAATGTCTCATCAGTTGAACTTCAACAACAAAAAAATAGATGCTACAACAATCACCCATTGGCACAGAAGAAAAAAAACGGATTTCCTCGACGAATCAAGTCTGCAGAACGTGATGGCGTAATCGCGTTCGCCCAGGAGCCCCTGAGTGCACGAGAAACTCCACTTTTACACAAGTCTTTAAAGCATGTGGATGGGATTAGTGGTTCAAGAGTTCTTAAACCTTTCAGAACAATAGCTATTTTTGGCCGCCGGCAGCTGTCTAGGTCTTTGAGGCCTCGAGAACAAAGCGCTTAATATGAAATATATCTCTCCCAACACTTGGAAACTGTCTCATCTGTGCCGGGAGAAAAGGCAGAGCTGCAAGATACGCTGGCGACTGTCATAAACTAAAGAGAAACAAGCTCTGCACTTAATGTTTCCCGATGCGTGAATGTTTAAAAGAATGCCAATAAAGTTCGTCTGTATCCCTTTGATTTCCAGTCACGGTCGATCACATGTGAGCATTTTGTTCAATGCTTTAAAGTTTTAGCGCAAAAAATGTGTTTTTTCTAGCGCTTAAACTCGCACATGCTTCGCTTTAATGCACTTAGCTTCGGTCAAAACTACACTCATCATCCCAGTCATGCCACTGCAGCCTCCCTCCCTTGAGTTTTTCCCCCCCATTGTCTCGCAGATCAAACGCCGAACCTGGATTTCCTCGATCCCCGTGACCCGGAGCAGGTGAGAAGGATCAGCAGCAGTGGGCGGCGGCGGTGGCACCGAAGCCCAGCGGCTGCCAGCTGTCGCACACACGCTCCAGCACGCACGGCTGCGGCACGCGCACGGACACGAACCCCCAAACACGCCTCGGCACACAGAAGATGCTGTGAAATTGAATAACCCGACCTCTGGGAGGGCTCGTGCAAACAGAGTTGATCAAATCTGAACGGATGAAGTGTGTAGGAAAGCACTCATGTGGATGTATAAACATAATGTAACACACACACACACACACACAATGTTGGCGGCTGGGGGTGGGAGTGTCCACTCTCCCCGAGCTGTTAGATCAACACTGTCAAACTTCCTCCCTTCTCAAGTGCCATAATGTTTGGGACCTTTTATATCACGCTCAAACACACACTTCCAGCACTCAAGTACACACACATTTTTTTTTTTTTTTTTAACGCATCCCTCAAGGCACCCTCTCCTGTCTTTATGTGTCTTGGGCTTCAAGCAAACCGACCAAAAAAACACACAGCGGCTCTCTTTGAAAATTGGGTCACACGAAACAGACTCTCAAATGCGACGTAACCCCCCCCCCCACACACACACACACACACACGCGCCGTACAGTTTTAATGCACTTCTGCGGTCAGTATTCAAAAGTGTCACAGTCGGCGCCTCCTAAAATTTCATGCACATTTTAGGGGCCCCGAACAAACGAGAGAATTAAAGTTCCCCGTGAGGCCGAAGTTGACAAATAACTGACACATACATAGTCATGCGGACCCCCCCACTGTGGAAAAACACCACTCTCTGTTAGGAAATGTAAATTCAGCAGCAAGTTTTCCTCCTTGATACAGATGGCTCCACGGCACCCATTGGCTGCGTCCCCTAAGCCACTGCTCTATCATTATCATTCCAGAAATGCTGGCAACTCGGCGCTTCCACTCCTCATTTCCACTGAGGATACAGTCTGAGCCCAGATTGGAAGGGGTGAAAGCGTGCGGGAATCCCCCCGGGGGAACTAACTCTTAAGTAAACTAAGGAGAACAAACTCCCTCAGAGAGAGAGAGGCCCCCCTTATACAGTAAGCATCAAGAAAACAAAACAAGCTTGCTCACTCCCTCCTCCTCCTCCTCCTCCTCCTCCTCCTCCTCCTCCTCTCTGTCTCTCTTACCTTCCACATGATTAAAATCCCATCATCCACAGACAAAGTGAAAAAAAGAGAGGAAGAGAGAGAGAGAGAGTGGTGGCCGGAGGGGGGGGAGAACGGAGGGGCTATCCTCGGCTCTCTCTCTCATCTGTCGGCGTTGTCGGCGGAGGCAGCGGCGGGCAGCGAACTTGGGAGTCAGCGAGGATGTGGATGTGTCTCCGTGGCTGTGTCATCACCTCTCATGACATGTTTCCTCCCCCTGCCTGTGTAAGCCTTTCCATCCTGACCCAGCAGAGAGAGAGAGAGGGAGAGGGAAAGAGAGAGAGAGCAGGGACAAACTAGTGCACCGCCCCCCTCTCTGTATCCCCTCCTCCTCCTCTGTCCATCCCCTCCCTCACTCTGTTTCCCTGTTTTCAAATCTGCCAGTGGGCTTGCCCCTGCCTCTAAGTAGGCCAATCACTGAACCCGTGGGGGGCGGAGCCTGGTGCCGGGCTGAGTGCCGAGGCTGAGTTTCGCAGTCGGATGTGTCAGTCTGTGAGTGTGTGCATGTCTGCTTGTCCAGGCTCATATGCCGGCTCGCATGCAAACTCGGATGTGTGCCTGCTCGTGTACACAAGCAGGCCGTCCGAGGCCAGGTTAGGTTTTCCTTTCAGCAGGAAGATCGCACCGCCGCCTCCATCCCTTTAACCTTCAAGTCTCAAACTAATTTGATGTTTAATTCACAAACAAAAAGTCCTGCTAGTGCCTAAAAGTAGTCACATCACAGTTAGAGCTGAAGACTGTGTGACCGACAGTGGATATGACAAAAAAATCGTTGTCTTTGTTAACTTGTCTTACTAAAATATGATAAAAACATACTCTTGTTTGAATCTCTACATCCAGCATAAACAAATAAATGACAACCCTCTAAAGATGCAGTGACATTGGACTTGTGTCTTGCGAATATTCTCTTCTGCGTCTCCAATCCACGTCAGCTGAAGCCAGTCTAGCAGGCCGATTTAAGCATGGGTTTCCTGCTCTGGCAGAACCTCCTTCTCACTCTGCTAAGCAGTTAGTTATTACAGTAATTGGAACTGTGACATCCACTTTTTAGAGATTTAGAGGGACAATAGTGTTCAAGGATACATGCAAGTCTCATGTGCGACTGGGAAGACTCATGCGAAGGTGCCAGAAAAACAAACAAAGGTGGCTGTGTCGGAATCTTTAACACTGATCGTATCAGACGTGAGCTGCAAAGGAGAACCAATTGAAATTTATTGGTAAGTTAACTAGGAACTCGAAACACGGGTGTGATGAGTATGACTTGGATATCGAGTTAGGTAAACATAGAGAAAGAGATGTCTTTACATTGGAGCAAATGCCACCAACAGCCATTTATCATGCAACAATCGGGAAATGTGATAAATGGTCGAAATAAAGGCCACTGTGGGTGAATTTACAGAATGTAATTCTTCATCTGTCTCCTCTCTGCAACCATGACACATCCTCAGTGAGCAATCCAGCCCCTCTGTATTTTTTAATGTCTCCCTGCTGTCTCTTCCTCTACCTTGAAACTTCAGCTGTTTTGGCCGCTACCCATAAAAAACAGCCCACTTTTTTTTTTTCTTTTTTTTTTATGTGGCCCACAAGGAAAGCAGCTTAAATTAATCTCCGAGATGCAAGTCAGTGATTTAACCCTCCCACACCAGACACGCTGGCCCGCCATGACTGCAGTCTTTGATTGGAAGTCGTCCGCGTTCATCGGCTGTCTCGTAAACTGCGCCTCTCCATCACGTCTGATTCACCGCGGACGATGCTCTTAATCCTGGCAATTGTGCGTATCGGAAGGCATTATAAAGCCCCCCCCAGGAAAAAAGGAAGAATCATCAGCCCCAAATCATTACTCAAACTCTGCAGTCCATGTGTTGTGAAAGCTTTGAATGCCCGGAGCTCATTGGTAGCTAGATCCCAAATAATCCCCTAACATTTTGCCCCTAGGCGAGTGAGTCTTGTACTTGGAAGTGTAGAACATGGTTTTCTTACTTTGGAAAAAAGGCCTATGGGTTTAATTCCATGCCCGTGTCCTGGACTGCAGGATCGTAGACAGAAACTATTTGTTTGGGTCTGATAAGTTCCAGAAAGCATGTCCAGAAGCAAATGCGCCACTGAAATGCAAAACTCTAACCGAGATTCCAGAGATTAGGGAGGGTTTTTTGGAATTCCTGTAAGGTCAATTAAGATGTGCTTTAGAGAATTCAGTGAATTGTTCTGAAACAAAAGCTTCTTCCTGAATCTTAAAAACAACTCACAAATTCCAATGATCTTTGAGATAAGTTACATCCAAACAAATAGATATAGTGTGGCAGGAGTATTGATGGCGTGTTTTATGAACAGCGCAGCAATTTGGCACCCTGTATGTGTGTGTTATTGTGTGGAGCACTGTTGCCCAATCCCAATCCCAGTGGCCTCCTTATGGCTTGAAGCCCTGATCCCTTACATACTTAGTTGACACCACCTGGTAAGTGTTGCAGAGAGGCTGCAAGGGCCTGAATGGTATTAATGGAGACGGGACAGCGATTTCAGGCTTTTTATTTTCTGTCTTAAAATACGCAATGATAAAAAATACATATAAACATGTTCAGTTGAAGGATTATAGGTTAATAACCCATTGGTAATCCCATGTTTAACGTACGGAAGACTTCCAGAGTCACGGAAAGTGGCCATCAATGGCTCAAAATGTGTGCGAGGGAGCGCTCATGCCCTTGAAGGTTGTAATTGGGGCAGCCCAAAGCTGTGGCAGGCTGACTGGGAACGCGCCTCAAAGTCTGTGAGTCCGAGTGTGGACACTGGGATTGGGCCAGTAACTGCTGTGATTGGCTTTGAATGAATGAATGAATGATAATGAGGCAGACATGCATTAAGACATTAAAAAAGAAGATACAGGCATATGAAATTATGTTCATATACATCAATGGGGTGTGGGTGGGGATTATTTAAACAGTAAATAAATAAAGTAAAATAATATTTAAAATAATAAGGTAAAATAATTGTCACATTTTATGAAATAATAAATGCCTATTATTATTATTATTATTTTTTTTACATTTTTTGTGTATTTGATGGCATTTCATTTCTAATTATTGAACTACATGTTTATTTTTCCATTTTTAAAAGTCACAGACATTGTTTCTTTGCAGTCCCACTAAACGTGTAGGGAGGAGGTATCAGAATGTGTTCGACCATCCAACAATCTCTTTACTTATCTTTTTTTTTTAATATTATTTGGCAGTTCTAGTCCTCAATACAATTTTTCCAAGAATCTTTTGGACCCTCAAACAATCTCTTTAATTATTCCAATTTTGGCAGATTTAGTCCTACATAGAATTGTGGGTGCCATGTCCACAATATGTTAATGTGCACTACTTGGATGTGTGTGCTGCTCTGGGGATTGTGGCCGTGTGTTTTCTGGCGGTTGGAGCGGGATCAGTCGAGGTGAGGCTGCCGCTAAAGAATGCTGCTCTGGAAAAGGGACAGGGAAAGAGTTTCCATCTCGGGTCAGCTGTCGGCGAAAGCAAGACCGCTCGCTTTTCCCGAACACTTTAGCGTGACACGAGACATTTCTTCGGTGCGGCGAGAAAGAAAACAGAGGCGCACACATAGTTATAGAAAAAAGATATGTGTCTTGTACTTTTACACTTACAATAGACGTGGCTCGAGTTGTGAAATTGGAAAGCGCCTCGTGTCCGAGGGTTATACTTTCATCAAGCAACACTCACCACTGTGAAGGCTCACAGGGCAGCGAGGGCAGATTAAAAGTATAAAGGCACAGGTCTGCTCAAAAAGAAGAAAGTTCAAGTAAAGCCATATGAGAAGAAATGTGATGCATGTCTCCATCTGGGCAGTGATACAGTTGGATGCGGCTACATATCCAAAATTCTACAATTCACTCCAAAACAATATGGAAGGATGAAAAGCACTACAAGTAAAAGGAAAAGTGCATATTTGGGGTGAACAATCCTTTTTTAAAAGTCAGTTTATTTTCCTTTTTATCCAAGTTTTACCTTGAGGGAGTCAGTTGAGGAGCACACAGGATGTAACAATGTAAACAGAGTTGTTGTATTAGCTGCACTTTGCTTATTTTTTTTTTTTTCGCCTTGGATTTGATCCAACCGCACTCTTCAGAATTAAAGCCTCTTCAAGTTCCTCAGAGGCGGCAGCTGGAGCCGTCGAGTGTCCTCTAACTCGACACTGCAAAGTCGAACGGCTGTTTTTCACCTTGAACTATATGTTCCCCGTCTCGCCCCCCGGGTGATATTTCAGTTGCGCTTGAAATGACACTGTGCAAGTAGAGATAGAGGATATTGAGTTCAGGCGCAGCGGACACGTAAGATCTGTTAAAGTCGAGTGTGATTCAAGGTGGGTGACAACGGGTGAACGACATCGAATATAACGACATACAAAACTGCGAGGACAGTTGAAACTTTTAGGTGAAGCCGAGAGGTTCAGTGCAGAAGCATTCAGAAGCTGTTTTGATGAGGTTTTTGTGTCTGTTCTTGGCTTTTGCCAAGGCTGCGGTTTTGTGCTCTTTACCGCACCAGAGACCTGAAGTGATCGCTCATTATTTGGCATGCTTTGTCAAATCAAGGATCGAGACATGGAAAGAAGATGTGACTAAAAAGCTCCCTCTTGAAACTTAAAATCAACATCTTTTTGCCTCACATTAGCTACTACATCTCTTTGTGAAATGTAGGGTGGGGTGGGGGGGGATCCACTCTTCCCACGACAGCTCTCTAAATTCAAGTAAAGTCGGCCTCTTCTGAGTTTAGAGAGGTCTTATTTTTAACGACCAGGAATGAGCGGAATGCGGTGGGGTTCGTCTCCCCTCTCAGGGGCGAGACCATTACGGGGGATAAAGCATGACAGGGTTATGACCGGGACCTTTCAGAGGGCACCAGCGCCGTGGGTAGCCGGGGATTTGTGGGGCTTATAACACACATATGTTCATACGAACATGTGACCACCAACACTGCTAAATGGGTCCAAGCCAACCTCCAAGGTAAAGTAGATTTCGCTGTAAGCTTCGACGCGAGGCAGCATTCTTTGATCCGAACATCCACATACATTCAAACAAATACACGACTTCCACCGGCATATTATCTTCCAGAGGCATCTTTACGACGGAGATATACAGCATCTTAATTCCTCCCCCGTCATCGATCGCTATCTTGAACACCACATTAGATATGCATTCATATTGCATGAGTCATAGGAGGCTGGGAGACAGTCCGCAGAGCAGCTCTTGCATATTTTTGCCTCTGAGTGTCTCTCACTTCGGCCCCGCCGAATACGTCCGCGACCTTTTGCAAACATCTCGGCCGTCACAGCCAAGGGCCTTTTTGGAAAATGCCAAACACATTTACCCCCGAACTGACCTCTCGCCCTCTAAGTGAGTTCACATGCGGGCAGTAAAGCGCTGGTTTCAGTCAGGGAGGGGAAGAGATGTACAGCTGGTACGGGCCGAGCTGAGACGCAGCAGCTGCTTTTAAGCACAGTTCGGGATTAGGACAGAAGTCGTTGCTTTCAGTGATGCAGATACTTTTTTGGGTGTTTTTATTTAAGGACATTCAGTTGCAGAGGCTGTGAGCTATCTCTCCCTGTCGAGTGACCTCGGCGAATGAGCCGATCTAATCAGAGAAGCTAATACAGAGAAAAGCTCGAAAATGGATTTAAGAGAGGAGGAGAGGGAGCAAGGGAGACAGACAGATTAAGAGATAGAGAGGGATTTTGGGGGGGGGGGCAGGAGATAAAGAAGACGAGGTGATAAACATTAACTGTGGCTCCACTATTCCATCTGAAAAAGATGTGTTTGGTATGCAGCAGAGGTGGGAGTATGTTGTGTGTGCAAGTCACAGGTTATTGTGGTGAGAATCGAGCAAGTCCTGCGACGAGTGGGATCATGGAGAACTTGACGTTTGCACAGCCAGTTGGTTAGCGCAGAAGTGACGGATGGAGTTGAATGTTGGGTGGTGGTCGTGTCATTGATTTTTGAGTTGAAAACTTGTATTGATTGTGTGGATTTCTTTGCAAAGCACTTGGTCATTCTTGACTGCCCTGTCTTAGCAGCAGCAGCTCACGTTAGTTTGGATATGCAGAAATTCTACGGTGCCCCTTTAAACCTTCAAGTCTCAAGCTAGTCTCAACGTACTTCTTTTTGGTGAGAGTAAAACAAGTCAAGTCTCGTTGAGGTGGTCGTGTCAATGATTTTTTAGCAGCAAACCTTGCATACCGCTGTTCTCCTCTTTCTACCGGCATTGACCACATCTACCCTGAAGACTAGGCCCCTTCATGTCATCTAACACTGTTGGATTATAGTTTTATTTTGTAAATGACCTTCCGCAACAGTCCAAAGGATGGGACCCTCATTCTCAAGTGAGTCTTCTGAGTGCCCCTCTCCCCTCCACAGCAGCGTCCTTGTAGTCCTCTAGATTCGTGGGTGCATTGTGCATTGCATTAGAAATGACCCAATCATGTTTCAAAAACAGAGCAGGACTTCTCAGTTATTCCATTTGAGTCTCAGTCAAGTCTCAAGAATGGTACGCAATAAAGGAGAAAATTAGGAGTGGAACTAAAACTGACATCTGCATGGCTATGTACTTTTCTTCCTCCTGAAATGACCCTTTAAATGTGTCCACTCAGATAGCACACAAGAGACTCGCTGCCATCACGCGTTTACACATCAACAGACAGCAGGAATAATAATTCCCAAGGTGTGTGTGCGATCATGTCCGTCTGCGTATGAGAGTTGACAGTACAACCTGACAAACATCCCCCCAGGTGCTTCGAGAGCGGCGCACGAAACGCTGTGCAACACGACTTCAAACGTCACCATGAGTCAGAGGATCAAGCAGAGGTCAGCCGATCAACGGAAATATTTTGATCCGCCGCTGTTCCTGAATATCTTAACAAGGAGCGTGAGGCGGCTGAGGTCAGAGTGAGTAATAATAAACTCTGAATCAACAGTGGTCGTGAACGTCTCTGCCCTGCTGGCTCCTCTCAGCCGTGACATCAAGGCGGATGCGATAAAAACAACAACCATCCAGGACGATGAAGACAAAAAGTGCCTTCCCTTTTTCAGATTTGAGATAAAGTCAAGAGCCTTAGTAGCGCTTTTCTACATTATGCATGCACACACACACACACACACACATCGAGATCCATTGCCTGAATCTGACACATTCGCCGGAAGCTTAGCAGCTCAAGGTCATCCTCTGTCACACCAAAGAAACTCACTGCGGCTTCATCTAAGCTAATGCAAATAGCGGAGTCAAGCGCGTAAATGCCCAAAAGCACACAAACCACACACACACACACACATACACGTGATACTGATAATGTAAACACATACGCACAGATGGACACGCACATAAGCATATACAAGTGTCAGGCGGCATCATCATTAGCTGTCAGCTGGCCCAATGTGTCCTCAAACTGTCACGGAGGAGGAGTCATGTCCTCGCTGCACGCCCTCAACCCAAAGCAACACCAGCTGGCACACTACGACAACACCAGAATCATATGACAACAACACATGATCGTCAAGAGAGAGTCCAAATCCTGAAAATCTATCCAAAAACACACATCTGCATTAGCATAAGAGACATCTTTAAAATAAACACACTTGTCAGGAGGGTAAGAGGGGGAAGACGACGGCAGGATAGTTTGATTTAAGGTCAATTTTTAGGCTTTAAGAGTTGACATAAGCATATATATCAGTTTTGACTGACAGCCTTTAAAGGTCAAATACTGACAGTCGGGGTTGGTGTTGACCTGGGAATGACACTCAGCAATCCACAAAGGTTTCTCCAGAATCACTCGCAGCAGGCCAGCCCGGCTATCCAAACAAAGAACAGAGAAGCTCCAATTACGACGACGGGTTAAACAAGCACAGGGCTTTCATGCAGGAGACCTCTGTTTGCGTCCAACGACGAGATATGATGTGATGTAGCTGCCTCCATAATGTGGTACAATTAATGATCAGAAACGTAATTATTTTTAACCAAAGCAGTGTTTTCTTAACTGATCCATGGAGTTTTTGTGCCTCAACACAACCAAGTAATTTGAATGCTTAAACCCAACCGTGTAGTTTCAATTCCTAAACCTAACCAAGCAGTTTAAATATCTAAACCTAACCAAGGAGTTTAAATATCTAAACCTAACCAAGAAGTTTAAATATCTAAACCTAACCAAGAAGTTTTAGTACCTAAACCCAATCAAGTAGTTTAAATGCCTAAACTTAAACAAACAGTTTGACTGCCTAAACCTAACCAAGTTATATATAACATTTAGAGAGTCACTGTTTTTCGACCTATCCAGTCATATCAGTGTGAGCATGTGTTTGACTTTGGGGTTGAACTAGAACTCGACCGGAAGTCATGAAACGCAGGAATTTCAGTCACTAAGCTGGGTATTTAAACTCTTTATCCTCAGCTTCTGATTTTGAAAGGCTACTTGTGAATAGACAGCATTGAATATTTGAATGACAAACTTCAGTTCCTATGCTTTTAGCGTTTAAGCATCTTTCAGCTCATTGTTTTGTACCAAAGCGCATCTGAACAGTGATGCGACTGCTTACCTTTGGATAACAAGTGAGCTACATAGTGACCACGATTATTGGAACTGATCTAAACTGAACGACATGTTACATCATGCTAACGCTCTGTATCGAGGTCAACAAAGCTGGGAAAATTGTGACCAGACTTCGATGTGCACTGAGGCATCAAAATGGGGCCATCCTAATGAATCACTCAGGATGTTACTGACTTACAAAATCACTTTTTGTGCAAATGTGGTGGGAGGATTTAACCTGTATTAACCTGTGGTAGCTTCTCCAGTTCTGCTCAATCGAGATCAAGATTGAAGTCTTGAAGGTCTAAATAGAGACAAGCGCCCATCGACTGCACATACTAAAGTCAGTGTATCATGCATCACTTCATCGGAGCTTCAACCAGCTCTCAGGCGGTCGCTGTCACACACAGCTGAGGTAGTCGCCAAGCTAATGTGCTAATTCAGGCGTCACTGCATTATCTATTAAAATGATCGCAGTGTTAAGTGCAGTATAGCTGCCATCTTGCACTGGGTGCAATAAGGGTGTGATGAGGCATGGAAATTCTCTTCATTTCTTCTTTTGAGCCCAGGGTAGTAGCTAATCTAATATAAGGTTTAAAGTATATTGGAGTTCATGGCACAAAGGCAGCCTAGTCACCAGCTGTGAATACTCTGCAAACTGATCACACCTTTACATGTGTATGTGCCATACAGATTTCTACCATTTCTACCATATGTATCATATCGCATTTACATGTATATGGACCTCGGGATTTGGAGGGGAAGATAGGCTGTGTTACAGGTGAGAATGGTGCCATCAAGGTTGTGTTTCATGCAAGCATGACACCAGTGGATACTGTTAAAGAGGTCCTATTGTGCTAATTTTCAGGTTCATACTTTTACTTTGGGATCCGAGTAGAGTAGGTTTACTTTCAATCTGAATTTTCACAAAACACATTTTTCTCCGTTTCAGCTACAGAGTGAGACATCTCGTCATTGTTCAATCTTTGGTGAGAGTTGCACACATGCACATTAGCTTAGCAGGCAGGATGTAGCCATCAGAAGCAGAGTAGTGTCGAGCAAAGTAGTGTGATCAAGAATTATGGGACTACTGCACTCCTGACTGCCTGGAGTGTATATATTTCCTAATCAATATATAAACATTTCTTTTCATATAAAGCCTGTAACATAGTGATGCACATAAGTTATGGAGGTCAAGGTTCAACTCCAAACCAGGAGTGCAGTGCAGGAGCAGTGCTTTCTGTGGGAGAGAGAAGCTTCCTTCTGTGTGGATTTTGGGCTTTTTCACTTTTACATGCACAAAAATGCTACATAGCACAATCAAGGAAAGGCAAAAACCCAAAAAGCATAATATGACCTCTTTAAAGAGCCCTCTGTACAATTCCCAGATATGTCTGTTGTGACCAAAACAGGTATTTGAAGCCAAAACATGGATCTTTTTCTTATTTTAACCAAGAGATTTTCGTGCCTAATCTGACCAAATCGTAACAAAATGAAACCCAAAGAAACGTTAAGTTGCAACATATCCTTGGTTTGCAGAAATGCACATTTACACAACGTATTCTAAGGATCGGGTGGCGCAAATGACTATTAATCATTTTGTCATCCTCATAATCTCCTGTGGGGTACAGTCATGCAACACACCGCTTTTCAAATTAAAATCCTAATTATGTGCGATGTCTAACTCTCCAATTAGTGAACGTAACTCTCCACAAAGAGCCGCTTGTATTGTGCACCCAGTCACAATTTGTCCCTGGAAGTTGTATAACTGAAAAGTCCTCATTCCATTGGAAATGGAGTTCAAAACCAATTCATTTCAGTATAATCACAGCCCTGATATATGAAATCAGAAGCCCTTTACCCTCTGCTGGGATGAAAACTAGCTCAAGTAGAAGTTATGTTTATAAGGCCGGGAAATAACAGCAATACTGAAAGTTACATAATGTCCCACACTTGTGACCTTTCATGATGAATCGCTCCTATAATGGCGCCAATGATTCAATCAGCCGAGCCTGAAACTGCTCCAGCTGGGAGGCCGATTCCTCCTGCGGTCACATAAATGCATTCATAATACTGTACCTCAGTTTGAGTACAAAATAACTTGCAGAGGTGATAGGGAACATGCAAGTTGTTATTTTAAAACCACATACCGCTGCTTTAGATGAGCCTCCCTGTCGTGAAAAGAATTGACTTTTTCCCAGGTGTGCCGAATGACGGCGTGAAGCATGAATAAGTTATGAGTGAAAGTCAGGCTCCCCGACCTCCCATGCTCTCCTCGCTGCAGTGTTGCGCAGCCCTGTGAGTATATGTGTGCACGGTCGATGTAATGCAATGGTTAAAGCACTATAGTCCACCTGGAAGTGAGAACATATTCTGATTTATGGGGCCTGCCATCACCTGTGACGGGGAGGGCGCACACACTAGCACATAAAGTAGGAAGTGGGAACATCTTCCTTGGCTCGGAGTGAATGTATGTATCTTCTGTCGCCATGAGAAGAGGCAGAGATGCTAGCTTGGGATGCAGAGAGGTATCGGAAGCTGGGGCATTAATCAGAGGTCATGCATTTTGGATGAAGGTGGGGAGGGGGCTCGGTACAGTGGGATGGCAGTGTGACTACAGTATAAGACAGCGATGAATTATAAATGGAATAAATGATGGTCTCAGTTGGATCTTTGACGGTGTGAATTATTAATGAAGTTGTTTGGACTCAGGTGTTATTTTTAAAAAATCCAACAGATCCGTTTCGGTCGCTTTAGGGCTTCTCGAAGATACAATCAATGATCCAGTTCTTCCAACTTTTAAAAGAATCCAAATCAATCAAATCAAACCCGTCAGTGCTGCATGTTTGTGACTACACTTCAAGATCGGCTATTGAGCACTACATATAAAGTCATTTTGAAGAGGAGCTTAATGTTTTTCTTTATACTCTCGTTCATCTTTAAAAGAGTTTGAATGACAGAAGTAGGGCATACGGCTATCATCCCCTCTTTTGGTGGATAGCGATTGATGCAATGGCAATGCAATGCAAAAGAATCTTCATGACATATGAATATGTGCATATGCAACCCTGCCTTGGTTCTCAGAATGGAGTTGAGTGCATTCCAGAGGGATCCTCAGGAAAACAGGAAATGATTTATTGTCATCATAATTCTATCAATAAGTAACACAATGTCAAAATTGATTTCATGTAATTGTAATTGTAATTGTGTTTCTATCTACCTTGAGGGCCAAAAAAAAGTTTAATCAAGAATTGGTTGCAAGAGAAGATTCAGTATCAGTCTCACATGACCTGACATTGTTTCCTCAGCGTGCTGATCAAAAATGGTATTTGCTGTTTGAAATTATAGTTATCATTGTCAGTTGTAGGATATAGGATGGACATATGTCTGTAGTACAACCACAAATAATCTGAGTTGCAAAAAGGCAAGATTTTGCATTTGAAAAGTGAGCTTTTTTGCCATTATTAGACCTTTATCTCTACCTGCTTATCATGTGCATGGTCGTCAGGGGATGAACCACTGATGGACCTGGGGCAGGGGTAGTTTGACCTCCTTGTTTGGCCCCTACCCCTCAAAAATCCTGAGTTTGTCTTGTTGTTCTGTATAAAATATACCAACACTCTCTTGCGCAAGGCAAGTGATTTGAAAGGGGAAAGGGGGTTTTGCAGGATTTGGGGTGTGTAAAAGAGGCAAATGGATGTGAATGATTGTAAATCAAGAACACATTGACAGTCCGTCAAATAGAACAAATGCGAGCCAATTTAAACCTCCAGGTGATGGGAAAAAATCTGGGCTTGCTAAGGAAACTGTGCAGATATAAGCAGACATTGGCAGTTGCTAATTGCAAACCATGTCTGATTTGAAATGAGTCAAAATTAAGTTTCATCTGTTTCAAACTCAGCCCATATTTAATGGCAAATCTGGGTGTGTGAGAAAATCAGGCACTCGCTGATAGAAAAGTTCAAGAGGTTGATAAAAATATCTCAGTCGCTTCTATTTAGGCAGACAGACAGTCAGGCACACAGACAGGTAGTTGTTCCGGCCCACAGGGTTGCATGCCGGGGGACAAGCCTTCTTAAGGCGAATGACATTTGCTTTCAACATGGTTGCTTGCCCTCTCTACATGTCTTGTTTCTTTATCGAGCTCGAGCTGCTCCCTCAGGCAGAGCCGACACCTCGTCTCTATTCTTCAAACACCAGCACAGATAAATAGTGCCAGTCGCACATACACACACACTGACCTCTGAGGTATGATCAATAAACCACCCACGGCAGTTTTCCAAAGCTTTCAAAGAGACACTGTGTGACTGTGCGCATACTTTTTGTGTTTCGTTGCAGCTCTCCAAAACATACACGGCGCTCTGTGGGACCATTAGTGATATTGCATTACTCTCCTTGGAATGCGTGGCTTTATACAATCTCAGACGCGGTTATCTGTTCACACAAAGGAATCCATTCTTAAGTAGGCAGGTAAAAAGAGAGAATCTCTGTGCTTCGTACTTGACCCTCCCCACAGAGAAACATCACCCTGTCTCTAACCCAAATGAAGCTGTAGATGCAGCAGCGGATGAGGAATGGTTCGATTGAACTGTGCTCACGACGTTGACCGACTTGTTGCGCCACCTTATTGCGCAGGAACAACATTTTTTTTCACATGCTGCGCGCAAATTTGTTCAAATCTGTATTTGCGCGTACTTCCCCTTTGCCCTGATTCATCCACCTGACATGATGGTCACATTAAAATGTATTATGCACCAAAATGTGGACTACACTGGACTAGGTGTATATACTCAAGGTAAAAGAAAAAGCAATGAGCAGTTAACATTCAAATTAGCACACTAACTATGCTATATGCTATAAAGGGCATCATCCTAGTTGCCATGTGGTTGAAGTGGATAAGAGAAGATGCCATGAAAAACATGCAGCAGTTAGCAAGTGTGGTTAGAAGAGTTTGAACAAATCATTCATCACCGAGCCGAAGAAAGAACGCTAATTCCATGTCTATGGCGAAGGACAAAAAGTGTTTCTTTTCTGTTTCTGGTGACCTTGTGTCATAGTTTGAGTTTGTGGTTTTGTTATTTCCTGTTTTATTTGGAGGTTCTGCCCCTATGCGCCATGTTTTGCTCGTCACTTCCTACCTTTGTGTGATTCCCCACCCTTTTTTCTCTGTGTCCTATTAGTTAATCAGCCTTTGTGTATATGTGTTTTCCTGGCTTTTATTCCCCATGTCATACCAGGTTTGCACCCTTGTCTTTTGATTTGACACTTTTTGGTTGGTACTTTGCTTTTCTTGGTTTGAACTTTGAGCTAGTTCAGTTAAACTTTGTTGTCCATGTCGGCCTTCAGAGCTTCATTAGAGACTCAAAGCCTCTTCTCTCTCTTGGGATATTTTATGTTAGCTAGCCAGCCAAGTAATTTACAAAAAGATTCAACATTTCATGATTAACAATCTGGATAGAGCTGCCTATGCTATCGGCAGAATGCCGTGGAGGATTTACAGATGATAAAACCATGCCTCAATCTACTCAGTAACGATTTTTGCTTGACTTAATCACTGAATTAAGAGTAGTTTCCGACGTCCTTATGGGAATGCGTATTGATCGTTTGCAACGAGTGCCGCCCCAATTTGGCCAGTGCAACTAAATTTGTGATGCAGTTGAATTATTCTCCAAGATAATGAGCTTAACTTGCCATTTAACATTGCACTGGGTGCAGTTTTGTTCAGACAGGGTGGTTTCTGAGTAATCCTGTCGACAAGACACATTCTTCTGTTCCCTTCATGGAAAACATGGACAAACAGTCATAAAATCATCAGTCAGACTGCATTGCTTTGTTCAGACACGAATTCAATTGTTTTTTTATAGTAGGTCATAAAGGCCGACTTGTCCGCTTGTTATTTTATAAGCCTCTGCATTGGATTTGTCTTTGAACAATATAATCTTTTGTATTGGTTGTCCGGGTAATAATACAATTGTACATGCTGACTAAGACTGTTGTTTCGGGATTGGGAGCACTGGGTGCACCACAATGTTTAGATCTGTTTTTTAATTGGTGGCACCACTGTGAGTGGTGGCAGAAAACCTCATTTGTCTCCAGTTCTTTGTTGAATAGTAATTTTCGTTGTCACTTTGTTTAAGAAAGATTTGTTTTGGTTTGTTTTTGGTCTTTTAGTTTATTGGACTGAGACGAAGTTTGCTAGAAGTTTTGTAGTCGCCCCCAAAACATAATTGTTGTAATCAGTAGGCGATCTGAGGCGGTATGAGCAAGGATGCCATCCGTCTTGTTCGCAAAATAACCAAAAATGCATCCCTTTTGTTAGTTGGCCATTGCTCTCCATCCCTCATGAGACCACCGCAGTCAAGGTCCAAACTGAGAAATATTGCAATTCCCACGCCCAGTGAGTCAGATACAACAGCCTGGTCAGTGGCCCATACTACTGAGTTTGATGCTGAAGTTCCCCTTAAGCATCACTTCTTGAATGATCCTCTTGTGTATTAGTATAAGCGTGTAAAGTCTGAATCTTATGCCAATCTATAACAATACAGTAATGAGAGTGCACATAAAGTATGTGGCCATGCTTGTGATCTCCCGACACTGCTCTCCCAGTTTATGAATTCTCCACAAGGACACATCGATCCACGTCTGCTCGTAGGCCAGACATTGACTTTGAGCTTCAGCTAATCAAAGAGCCAATTAATGTGGGCAGCAGTATGCAGGCCGAGCTGCGGCGTTAATCAATGACATACTAAGCTGAAAGGCCACACAGACTTCGTAAACTGGATGAGACAAACAGCCTCAGCTCGTATGTTGTTGAGGATGGTCCTGGTTGAATTACTTTCTGTGGTCTATTCTATTGTATTCTATCCTGGTGCAAATCAAGAATGAGGTTTTGTTGACTCCATCGGCTATGGGATCATCACTCAGCCATTCAGTGGTAACACATTCACCATCTTTTCAGTCATTGTCTTTAACTCATGACCTTGAAATTGTTTGTTTTTTCCCTCTGCTGGAGATAAGAGAAACATAATTCCCTAAGGCAGCATATCAATCTCCTACTCTCTATACATACAGCATGTTGTATCAATGTTTGATCTATGACCTTAGAAGTCTGTGGTAAGGGTTCATAAAGATGTAGCAGAAATGAAACGAACAAATCAATAAAACGTTTTCCACCTGTACACTCCTCATGGAACCCAGTGGAGAACTATTTTCGTCCAGTACATGTCAGTAATTCACTGCCAGATTATTTTCAGGAATTCCTTGCCAAGTTCAGACAGTTTGTTTGGCTGCTGTCCTGTCAGCTCTTCCGGCGCTTTTCTGTTGGCAGTTGTTTCCCAGGACGGTGACACCGTAAAAGGTCAGAGAACGGGACGGACTGGACAGACTAATGCTTCATGCCGATGACTTTGCGCATCTGGTGTTAATTCAGTGTTTTTTGCGTGAATAAACACAAGTTACTCATTCTTTTGAATGCAAACACTGAGCTGTCCCAGCAGGGGTGCCAATGCAGAGGGAGTCGTCAAAAAACAGAAGCAGGCTCTTAAAATGATTATGGCTGTGATAACTCAACCTGCTACTCAAACCAGCCTTCCTGGATTGCATAGAAAGGTCCAGAGTGTCAGATTTCGGGGGCTCTACTGGCAGAAAAGGAATTTAAGAAACAGATTTGTTTTCATTAATTTATAACACCTGAAATTTCAGCCCTAAAATATCGGTCTGCCAATATTATCGGCCGATATTGGCATACCATATATATAGGCATCGGCTTGTATGTTATCCGATATGTCCCGATATTGCAATCATGAATACTGATTGTAATGCAGAAAAATGCTTGGGGTTATGTATATTTATTACTTTCTTCAGCAAGTTTACCATTTCAGTCAGATACCTATTTGGGTTAGCATGCTAGAATGCTAGCCAGCTAGCGCCTAGCTGCTTTGCACCTCAAAGAGGGGATAAGTCCAATACTAACCAACAACAATGCTCCAAATCCAGGCAAGGTCAGCTATTGCGATCATTGGCTGCATAGTCAATTGTACTTACAATTAGCTACAAAAGCAGCTACAGTAAGCAGCTACAGCTAGCAGCAGCTAGCGGCTACGATGGTCATATGTTGCACCCATTTGTTTTGAGCTGACATATAAATTCAAAAGGTTGCCAATTCTTTGATATTGCACCTATCACCTACCTAGTATCTTGCTTGCATTATATATCTTTGATGCAAGTGTTTGATCGCCACATTTGAGGGATCATTGTAAATAAAGTAGGCGTTTAATGTATATTTGATGCAGCAAAGGGCCACAGGTCATACTCGAAACCTGGGCCGCTGCAGGGAGGACAAAGCCTCTGTACATGGTGGACGCAAGCTCTACCAACTGAGCCACCACTGGGGCACCATTCTTCGTCATTTATGACAGTAAATAAAGAATGTTTGGGCTTTGTACTGTTGGTTTGACAAAAGAATGAAAATTAAGACGTCACTTTGGACATTTTATAGACTAAACTGTCAACTGATTTATCGTGAAATAATCAGCTGACCAATTGATGATGAATGTAATCGTCAGTCGCAGCCATAATCACTGGTACAGGAAACAACATGCTCACCAACACAGCCCCTATAACTTTAACATATGTCTCGTTTCTGTCTTCCTGCTTATGTTGTAAAAATATCAACTTGGTTGCCTCGTAAGATTCAATTGAATGTTGACATTTTGTGGTTGTAGACATCAAATCAAGTCGACATCATGCCACTATGTTTAGCAATCACCAGCTACCATCTATAGGACGTTAACTTTTATATTTAGCCCTAGAACATGTCACTTCTTTCTATTCTATTCAAAATTATGATCACTCTGTGAGTTCTTGCAGCAGTAGTGTACTATCTGGTTCCCAGCACCTTTGAACAATAGCAAGAGTCCACTATTATCTTCCAGTGGCTGGCACAAGAGCACAATGTATTGAGAGGAGTTGGATCGCCAAACCAGCCAAAGCTGCGGGGCAAGCCAAAGCTCTGTGTTAGCGGGGCACGGAACAGAACGGGGCACTTGACTAGTTCACGGTCCATCTCATCACCAAGTGTCTTTGGTTCTCTCAAGCTTTGTCATTGTGCAGATAAACATTCAAGTGTCATGTTTGGTCAGCCGTAGAACAAACTGGCCCATTCACAGAGTCCAATAGCCCCAGGGTGGATGAAAGGGCGTCGTTGCAAATAAAATGCCTCGACTTGCATTTAAACTCCCACTTACTTCCCTCCAAAATCTCCCCACTGTCCTTTTCTCTCCATTCAAACTAATTTTCTTGAGCTTTGGTCTAAGACAAGGAGGTGGCCATGAGCCAGATTTTCTGACTCTTGGGGATCTGAAATGTGAATGCCAAGCCCTGGAGTCCACAGCGGAGAGATGGGATTTTAAAGCTGGAATGTGGGGGGCTTGGCTGGGCATGAAAGAGATTGGACACATTGGCAGTTGACGATGCCAGGGCCTCCTAGCTTGATACCCTGCTGGGCTCCAAATACGGCAAAGAGGCTGTTAGAACTGAAAATTATTTGGGATGCAGGAAAAATATTAGCGTGTGCTAAACTGTCCCTGTTCATGACAAAAAAATAACTGAACGTGTTGTCTTTTTCCTGGGGAAAATGAAAAAGTGTGAGGAATAAACAGGCAGATAACTGGGGAGCTAGTGTTAGCAGCTAATGAACAAAGAAGAGATGAATAACCCTTAACACGATATTTCACTATCTATGCCGTGTTCTCCAACACCTCAACTCCTCACTGTGATTTGCCAAGAACTCGCCTCTCTGCCTCTAGGTTAGTGTCACGTATCCGAACCTTCCTCCACACGCCGTTTCACCTCATTTTAGCTCAGCGCCAGTAGCTCCAGGTAGGCAACTGTCACATCCTGCTGCATCTGCCCAACACCTCCCTCTCCACATGTCAGCACTGATAAGGAGAATCTAGTGTTTGGAATCCATGATGGGGAGAGAAAAGGGAGTGGGAACGTACTGAGAATACCTCCATGACCATGGCAGTAACGGCTACATCAGACAGCTTCTGGTCGGGAGTGAATAATGAAACATTTCGTCCATCTTGAAGAAAAAAGTCAATGCATTACCAGTATCTCAGAGAACCGAATATACGGAAGATGAGCGTTATTTAAAATGCCTCTGGGCGTTGTGAATAAAGTGAAACATGTCCTTAAAAAACAAACTCCATCTTAAATCAGTCAAATTTAGATCTGTTAAAAAGTTCCCACAGTCCTTGGTCCACTGCAAAGACATGTTTCATTTATCTTGCACTTAAGTAAGTTGTAGATTCATGCTGCTCAATCAGCCACAGAGAAATCCCACTGACTGCACCAGATGCTAAATGCATTTTACATCGCGATTCAATATTTATATCTGAGTGTCTTCTTAAAGGCCAGCACCAAAAACACAAACACTTTGCATGGGAGCAACGCTAACATGTCAAGCCCACGGTGACTTTTAAAATGGGAAATCACTAATATATATTCCGAAAGAGTGATGCAGGTAAACGCATGTTTACCACAGACATCAGCAGTCAGCTTAGTTTAAGCTGTCCATTATTGATAACAGCATGTATACACTATTTGTATTATTTATCGACCCTGTCAGTCGCAATCTGCTTCAAGCACATCGCGCTGAAGTGAAGCACAGGAGGAGGCTAAACACCGAAACCTCACAGAGATTCATGCAGACCTGGAGGAGTTTTTGAACGACTTATCACATGAAGTTCGACTGTACTTTTTTTTTTTTTTTATCTCTGCAGAGAGTGGGTACATATTTGCATGCATTAAAATGCAAGCGGTACAAAGATTTTGCTTGTGCCTTCAAATCGTTGCTTACATTATTCAGCATTAGTAACTTTTGACAGCTGGTGGAGCGAGCCGAAAGAGACCCCTCATCTTCGTATTCGCAGATTCGGTCGGTTTCTCCATGCGTGGAGATATTTCAAAGTATATGGCTGAGTTTGTTTATGCCTAAAAAAATGTAAGCCGCATCCTCATGATTCAAAGATGAGGTCACTGCAAAAAGCCAGCAAACAAGGCCTATTATACTGACGAGCGGGAGATTTAGCCTTATCATATATTCACTTCGACTTCGGAACATTGGCTTCCATAATATGGACATGAGTCCAAACAAGCAATTTGTCTCTGGGCTCATGTGCACAGAGAACAAATTGGACCATATTTTAGTATCAGTAAACAAAAGCCCTCCGGGGTAAAGCTAGCAAGCCAGTGGTGCAACATAAACACTGTGAATTTAGAATGCAAGACGGAACAGATAGTTGTAGTCCTCAACTTTGGTTGAAGATGATAAAAATACTCACACACATACTTTGGTGATTTTGGGGAGATGTGACCAAAAAAGACAAATGTATTGGAATCAAGGTGATTAGTTAAAGTGCAGGGGCTATGTGTAGAGTTAGTTTTCGGGTAAGGGTTAGGTTCTGGGTCAGGGTTAGGACTAGGGGTCAGGGTTAGGGCTAGGGGTCAGGGTTAAGGATCACGGATGACAATAAAAGTATTAGACTTGTTGGTCAGTTAATTATTTTGCTATATCTAAACAAGGCATTATTGAATGTTCTCATTTACATATACGTAACATACTGTTTACATTTGTACACCTTTTGAGCAAACAATGTAAACTTTTAAAAGACATCACCAAAACATCAAAATGTATTGCAACCAAATGGATTAGTTATTGTGTAGTGGCTATTATGTGAGTTAGGGTCCGGTTTAGACGTTGATGGATGCTAATGACATAATTTGTAATATTGTTTTTTTGCACTTGAAATTGGTCGTAACTATTGTTTATTCATTAACTTACGGTTCTTTTTGTGTTTTAAAAAACGAATGGATTCTCTTGTTTACATGTGTACGTGTTTCAGAAATAAAGTGCCCAATCTTTTCAGAGTTAAATCTACAATCAGAGCGACAGTGAAGCACATGTTTACCAAATACAAACAATGCAAAGCCAACCTAAAAGTCAGTGAACAACACATGCGACACGCAAAACCGAGTTACAAAGTAAAGACAAAAGCGGCGCAAAAAGCCACGCCGAGACAATGACAGCAGCGTACACGTGCATTCAACTCCCACGCTTAGACCACATGGAGCAATCAAGCCCCTTAAACACCCCCCCACCCCATCCCATCCCATCCCGTCCCGACCCACTCCACCCCTCCGATGTATGACAGCCCATTGTGCATGTGCTGCGAGGTAAAAAAGAAAAAAAGACCCCGAAACCTATTGCCTCTGAAGGAATGGACCCAATGAAAGTGAATTAAGTAACAAAGGAGGCACTTACATTCAAGAGGGCTCACATGGTCCTCCGACAGAAAAGAAGAGAAGCGTGCAGTGATTCCAGTCTGGGAAAACAATAGTAACCTTGGAGAGAGAGAGGGAGGGAGAGAGAGAGAGAGAGAGAGAGAGAGAGAGAGAGAGGGGAAAAGAGAGAGAGTTAGAGAGATGGAGTAGGAGGTGAGAGAGAGGACGTAGATTCATGCATCCACACACAGCGCACACGCAAATCAAAACACTTAGAATCTTTTCTTGCATCCCTCCTCCTCCTCCTCCTCCTCCTGTTCAGCTTTACACCCCCCCCTCCTCCTCCTCCTCCTCCTCCTGTTCAGCTTTACACCCCCCTCCTCCTCCTCCTCCTCCTCCTCCTCCTCCGCCCCCCCAACCCGTGCCTTCGGGTTTTACTTGTCATGTGTTCAGGCTCAGGCGAGCGTGAAGCGAACTGAGGAAACTGGCGCTGCAAGTGCTTTGTCCAGCGGTTGGGAAAACTCATGCCTCCATTACGTGGAACATTGAGCTTCTTGGCCCCCTTTTCGCATGTCTGATCCGCAGCAGATGGATGGTGAGGCGGGAGACGATATCCAGCATCTTGGCTCATCTACCACACCTTCCAGGGATCTCGTCCCGCTAATGGGGAAAAAAATTAAGAACCCATATCTCCAGTGGAAAATGTGGATGGATCACTTTTAGAGGCGTGTGTCCAGTTTCCAGAGACAGCTAAGCCAGCCCCAACAAAGATCAAGTCCCAAAATGAATTTCGAGCTCAGGGTTTCACTCACATTACCTCAATTGAACCTAATGAGGGGATCATGTTGTGCAGCCATTTGCTGATTACACAAGATATTACGCTCCACATGTCATTCTTTTTTTCCCCTCGCTTAAAAAGCTGATGCAAACTGCCTCAATTTTTAGTAATGTTTGCAATTTTTCCCCAGCTTTGAATTGCTTTTAACTTTTAGCGCTTGTCACCCCGAGGGGATTGGAAGCGCAGAGCAGCAGGATCAGCAAATGTTTTCATATTCAAACTAAAACTCCACGGTTTAAACTTGAAGCGCTTTTGGGTTTAAACTGGGTTGTTAAAGAGTAATACAAAATATTTGATCTGCCAATTGCTGGTGTTTAAAGTGGGCATTCTCGCATCGAGACAAGAAAAATATTGTAGACCCAACCACTTTGGTCTTGATGGGAAGGAAAAGTGTTGTTATCAATACTTTAGGTTCAGTTTTAATGAAACTTTATCGCGAATGGTTTACATTTTTTCTCTTGTCCTTGACTGAATGTGACACTCTTGTTCCAACTTAAGAGTGCAGTTTCTTGGGACCATTACTCTTATCATATTTTGATAATATAATATATTTCTCCATGTTTGCTGATGATACCATTGTTTACACATAGTGAACTTACGGAATCACTAAAGAAAACTGTTAAGTTTAAACTGTTAATTCAAAGCCACACACCAAAAAGAAAGGTACGTTATTTTTCTCAATCCAGGTAACCTCGATAGTGCAAGTTCCTA
Organism: Diplodus puntazzo; assembly: GCA_963678695.2. Classification (NCBI taxonomy): domain Eukaryota; kingdom Metazoa; phylum Chordata; class Actinopteri; order Spariformes; family Sparidae; genus Diplodus; species Diplodus puntazzo. The sequence goes on from OZ023178.1 coordinate 13,077,860, forward strand.
ATGCTTATATTTACTAGTATCTATTAGCATTATTTGCTAACATCTCTGTGAGGCTGCACAGGCTTAGACACAGTGGCACTTTGAGCCAAATGCAAACATGAGCATGCTAACACGTTCACAGTGACAAGGCTAACATGCTGATGTTTTAGCAGGTAAGGTTAATGATCACAATCCAGGCTTCAAGTGTTAACATGCTCAATTGTCCAGTTAGCAAAAAAGTAAAAAAAGATTTTAAGATATTTCAGTCTGAACCAAAGTGGTGGACCAACAGACTGTTGCTATTTCTCGAGTCACGCCACTACCTTGGCTAAAAACAGTTTAGTTCTAAATGTCTCTTAGTTATGTATTAGAGAGGATGAATTAATCATGTGCCTTAGCCTTCTCATGGTCACCTGTGAAGAGCAGGTCCCTAATGTTAGAATTTAGAGATCTGCACATCAATTCTTAAATGAAAGAGTTACAAAGATAGTAAGAGGGTGACTAGCTTTTACAAGAAGGACCTAAACCATCATTATTTCTGGTTTCCTCACTGGTTTCACAACAACGTCTGATTATATATAAACTAATGAGAAAATGACTCCACTTCGAACTCGATTTCTTGAAGGACCCCGAGGGACTATTGAGGGACTATTGTTGTTACCATAATGAGGTGAATAGACACAATTGAAAATCTGACACGTTGGAGTATAGACAGATAAACAAAGTTGTTACTTCTTGTGACACAGCTGCACTGATGGTTATTTCAACTTTTTTTTTTTTCCTCTTTATTAATAGAAACGTAAGGGTTCAAAGGCAGTGTGTGGGCATGTTCCCTTGATTGACAGGTGTCTCGTACTATCACGCTCAAACGTGCTGTTTACCCCAGCGGAGCTCCAACCAGCGCTCGGATTATTTTGGTAGCTACAGCAGAGATGGTGAGAACGGATGTACCCAGATCCAAGCTTCAAAACACTTAAACCTCAAATATGTCAAAACTTCCAGACAGTTCTCTGCAGTCTGTGGCAGAAACCTTTTACTGACACACACCACCCTCCCTCTGACGTCTCCGACCAGACTTGAAGAGACCTGAGGCTGCAAACCAGTCTGCAGGTCGGTGTACAGATTTACCCGCACAAAGCAGGCCGATGAAATGTAACTCAGCACAAATGCACGAATGAGACCTTTTCTTCTAGTTGGCATGGCTCTACAGCCATTATGCAGCCAGGACAAACGTGTCTGTAGAGGAATTCAGATGGTTGGGTCATAGAGATTAACCCATTTGCCCATAGTCTGCTTTAGGAAAGCAATTTGGTGCCCCCCCCCCCCTGCTGACAGAGGGGCTGTTGGAACAGCTTAGGTCATTCAAATCCTAACCTAACAACATGATCAGCAGCTAAGTCAAGCTCCACCAGGGAGCCTAAGACTTGCTGATGAGGGCAGGCATGCCTAATCATCTGCTTCAGCGCTGGTGAAAACAACAAAAAAAGACGATTAAAGTGAATGACCGAATGTGCCATGCCTTTGAGTGACGATGAGTTCGTACCATGAAGATTACAGAGGATGTAGAGCCAATTTCTGAGTCTGTCCCTGCCTCCCTCGTGCCCATGGACATGTAGGGAGATAATCTTGAGATGTGCCGTTTTGCCAGGGAAGTGGTGGGATAATCTTACAGGCCACCCAGGAGAAGGCCTTCGGTCTGCCATGTGTTTCATCGAAATCAGATTATGCGTATGCATCCATTTTCGTTTTTTGCTGAAAGGGTAACTCACCCGCAGCAAACGGCCCTTCTGTTGCACGCCGGTTTGATAAGGGCTGTCCTGGTGTTCAATAAACAGTGTTACAGCATTGTGAGTGATCACTGAGGGAACAGACAAACTACAGGCTTAGCTCTTATGAAACATTCACACACATTTCATTATTGCTTTCTGCAGGGTAGCAGCTGTCTATATCTCCCCAGGGCTCATAGATCAGTCTATATGTTCCATGCCAACCTATGGCACTTTTCTAATGCTTTCATCCTTTCTTTTCTGCAATGGAACATACTGTACTGTGAGAGGCCCGTTGTGTGTCACATTACTTCAACCTCGAGGTGAGTGGGCGAATTGGTTTCATTCAGCGTACCAGCTGTGTCAGGCTGCTGGAGTTTCAAGGTTTTTTTAAAAAAAAAAAACTTTTGTCACTTGTCCAGTTCTGGCTGAAGATTGAAATGGTGGGAAACAATACAGATGGTAGATGCACAGTTACCCAGTACCTGAAAGAGTCCCTGAAGGGAAACTGTATGTGTGTCGCAATGAAGTTATTATAACTAAGGTTCAGGAACAAGACCATGCCACTCTGCCACCCTCACAAATTCAATATCCTGTGCAGACCTGTGCAGGTGACACCCTTTTCATCCCTCTCCTTGACCCCAATCATCTATTGAGCACGACCTGTCTATCTTGAATCTTCTAGAAAATACTAAAATATACTTTTATGCCATACATTGGTGGACGCTGACTGAAAAACAAATTATTTTTGGAAGTTGGTAAAGTCCCGACCAGAAGTTCTGGAGCCAAGCTGCAATGCGATCCTTTGTGGAAATTTTGCAACGTCAACGAATGGCTGCTAAAGGTGCCTGTTTTTGCAGCAACTGACTGTGTCTGACTGTTACGGTTATATTAGTGTGCCTGACAACATCGTGGAAAGGAGCTTTGCTTGATTTCTTCTCCTCACTGGATGCCAGACGTAATCTCAGCCAGACTGCAGATTCAATGTTCTGCACAGCGCAGTGTATGGACAGAAGAGTTAGCATCCGTTTGTAGCACAACCAGTCACAACTTTTTTTGAGAGCTGCACAAAGTATGGCTCGACATTCTGTCGGCACAATTTGGAAATAAGAAAACATAATTATTTTTCCTTAGATGACACTAACTTGTGCTTTATGTTCTACAACATTACAAACTCAGCATGGCACTACTCTGTCCAACTCTCACTCAACTTTCCCCCGATGTCTTCCTGCAACTTAAGCAAGACTTCCGAGCAATACTTTTCCTTCATGAAAGCTTCCTTAGCCACAATAGCAAGAGCAAAATCTCATCAAGCGAAAGGCAAAAAATAAGAAAACGAATGATTTCTCCGTAAGGTTCTTTTCGTGAACCTATTGTGTTGTCAGACAATAATAACAAGCCTGAACCGGTCAGTAGCAAAAATAAGTACTTTTCCCTCATGGAAAAGCCATGACATATTGAAAAAAAAATGAAAAATTCATTTTGACATGTGGAGCGAGTTAAGATGTGTTTGACAATGCATGCCTATTGCTTCAAGAAGGTATAACAAAATATGTTTGGATAATAGATTGGATATATATACTTCTGTAGTTAAAAAAAACATATTTGCATATATATATATTTATTATACGATATGTTATATGGTAATATATGTTAAAATACATACAAAAAATTATAACATAATTTGATACATATGAAGATGATGCCTGTGTCAACATACAACATGCAGTGGATGTTGCACCATGAACAATTACATCCCACAATTGCAAAAACATCCCTGGACCCCCGGAACAATTTCAAAAAATGTTACTCCCATTCGTCACTTAGACATAAAAACATGGGAAAAATTTGGTCCAGATCAAAAAAACACCCTTTAAGATGCACTTTAAATGTAATTTCCTTAGTTTGATTACATTTCTACACCTATATAACAAGTGGTGGCTGCAGCATCCAAATAAAATGTGACAATGTGCAATAAACACAGACTTAGTGAAATAAATCAGGATTAACATGAAGCCTGTAACGTAAACATCATTCATGTTTCCACTGAAGGGAGAATGAAATTAAATGAAAATCAGATCTTCGCAGATGGAAATGTACAATCATTTCATTTCTTTTGGGGGATTTTATGATTACTTGGTTAAATGTGTGCTATGGAAAGTTGACTTCTGTCGAAAGCCATCTGGTAAAACAAACATTTTTGAGTGATCCCTGTGTTTACGTTTAAACCCAGCGGCCACAAAGTGAACTTTTCCCACCACACATGTGCAAAAAGAAAAGTTTATGTCGATGGAAGAAAAAAGGATGTGTTCTTCAGATTTCCTGGAAGTACAAGAGCAAAAACACAAAACTTCTTTTTTTTTCCGATCACATAAGTTGGAACAGAAGCTTCCGCCACATGAACTGCCACGAGCCCCTCAGCAGAAACTTAAAAGCCGGGACACTGCAGTTTAATTACGGCTTGTTTGGTTACTTCAGGGTACCCGAGTGTCACTGCTCGCTACCCTGCCGCCTCAAGGTGCAAACCTGTCCTCACACAGCATAGTTTATAACCTCCACAGTGCTACACATCAAAGAGATTAATTAATGCGATCAATATGCTCCAAAGTTAGTTTATTTCGGTGCCGGTGCACGGGTTCCAGCTGTGTACTGTATACAGTTTGGAAGTGGAACAAACAGGTCAAGGCTGCTTTAAAGTGAGCGTCAGCAGCTTTTTTTTTTTTTTTTTGCCTCTGCTGAGTCTCCACAGGCAGGCGGTCAGCTCTTTACCAGGAGGGAGTCACTGACACACATCCACCGTCTGTTGACCCATTTAGCCCATCTGTACGACAGAGAAAAAGCACAAAAAAAAAAAGTGCATTGCTGGTATTTGGAGTTAATACAGTGAGGTCTTACGGGTCATGCTCGTCAACATGGGCTGCCACATCTCCCTAATGAAATTGTCCCTTTTGAAAAGCATCCACAAATGTTTATATCCCATCACGCTCAGTGGTAGAGTTCAGTTGTGGGTATAAAAATGAGGGAGAGGGTAAACAGAGAACATGATGGTGATGGGTGGCAGCCGTTTAAAGGGGCTATATTGAAGATTTTTGCGGGGAGGGAATTTTTGAAAATCGACTAAAATTAACACCAGAATGTGAATATATATATATATATATATATCAATTTTAATATTATTATGTTCATGTATTGTGATGTAGAGATATCTACAGAAGTTATCATACTAACCAGCTACCATTCCTAGCCTTTTTTTTAAAGCTCCAGACTCCCCTGGCTCCTTAGCTCCCGATCCGAACCTCTAGCTGCACGGCTAACTGAGCAAACTAGCTTAGGGCAGCTACAGCTAATAGCAGTTAGTGCTAACTCTGGTAACTGCAGCACAATTTTCAGGAAACTTGATTTAAGAAGAGGCAAGATTTTAATGTGTAATGTCAAAATAAAAGATGGACATGGACATCTTGTGGATGGACAAAAAATGGACATTACACAAGCTATCCACACTACACTGCAAACATGTTCCTCTTTTTCCCCTCTGAGAAAATAGGAGCCAATTTGTTTTTGTAACATACATTTACACTTAAAGGGAAACTCTCGCCAAAATGCAACTAAGGCTTTTTTTGTGAATGTATATGAGTCAAACTTTCGTGTAAAAGCATAATTACGACGAAAGAGGAACTTTTAAGATTAACCGTAGTTTCGTTTTCAGCTCAAACTCATTTTCAATGGGAAATAAATATGGTATAAATAAATATGTATAAATATTAAATACGGGTACATTATGCCTTGCCACTGGGTCATCTTGTAAATATTCCACGTTCTGTATCAGCTGTACCATTAAAAACAATTTCTACTGAATCAGCCAGCACATGGCTGACTGCAGAGGCAGCGGAGCGTCGTGGCTGGGGGGTGGGGGGCACGCTCGGCACAACGAAGGAAGCCAAATGGGAAATTGAATGTTTGTTTATACATTTTTCTGAAGAATTGTGCGACCAGAGACGAAGATGATTCACATAACTTACATACTCCCCCCCCACCCTCTCCTCACTCCTTGCCTTATATAACTTGCAGAAATCAGCAGGAGTCAAAAGGTAAGACGGCCGAGGGATGATTCAAAGCACAAGAAGCCGCACTGTTCTCAGCGACTAATCATGGTAAGTAGAGGAAAGGACGAATGAGACAAACTCCCCGACATCTCCATGACTGTGTTGCCTGTAGCCCCTGCAACAGCACATGGGTGACCTATTTGCTTATAGCGGTGCAATATGTCTAATTTTATTGTATGAACAATGAAAAACCCCCTTTAATCCAATGACACAATATTTTGTAAAAATACGAGAGCCGGGAGGTTTTGCAGACGTTTCTTCTTCTCAAAGCCGCGTTTGTACTATAAATACCTATTGCACTTTGCTCGCCGAAACAAAAGGGCAACAAGAAGAAGAAGGAAATGTCAAAAGGGACAAAATACATGAGCAGTCAGGTGAACACACATGGTTCAACAAACCCGTGTCGGCCAAACTTCTTTGGAAAAGCAATATTTAGAGATATTTGGAAATATACAATAAATTACCAACATTTATGGATTTCTGAGGTATCCCAAAATGGGCTGGGGAGGTGGGATCGGGTTGGACGGTTGCGGGTACAGAGTAGGGAAGGGAAAACGTCACACCTGCTCTTCAATCCTGCCAAGCTGGATTTCATTCAGAGTCAGGACGCCTCGTGGGTTTTTGCGATGGGCCGCCAATACTTGACGGAGCTGGACTACCTCCACCTGCAAGCTAGTCACCACCTGCCCCTGTTTGCAAAGCCGGTGGTGAGCACCTGCACAGAGGGAAGCATTGGTCTGTATCAAAAGTTTGCTGGTTTCTTGGATTTTATAGAAAGCGTTTTTCTGGGTTTTGACAGTGCAGGGCTGCACAGCATGGGTTTGTAATGACTGTCCCACTGTCAGATCCATGAGCTTCAGTGTCATACGGATTGGAATCTTTTGAGGCTTCATTATTGCCGTCACAGAGCCAGCCCTGCTGTGTCCTGACCTCTCCCTGTCCTGGACGCTTTGGCACCGTCGTTCCACTGCATTTTTCCCTTCCCTACCGCTGTAACACAGCACCACAACAGAAACCGGCACTTGCACTCTGCCTCTCCATGCCCAGTCATCTGTGGCTTTTTTTCGCTTGCGTACTGTTGAGCGTGCATCTGCCTCCTCCCTGAGCCTTCATAACCCAGGGCGATGCCCCTGGGCTTCGGAACATGTGTAGGGGGGGAAGGGCGCGCATGTCATGACCGCTTGCTCCTCCGTGCCAGCTTCTCCTGCCCAACTCCCTTGACCCATGCGCCGCCTTTAATTATCCTATATGTGCTGTGCTAACAGGAGGCAGTGAGACTCAGCTGTGAGAAGCAAGCAAGCGAGCTGACCTGGAAAAAAGAATTCCTTTGCTCCGAAGGACCCGGAGGGTTTAAAGGGCACTATATAGGAGAGTGCCTGGCAGGGCCGAGAGCATTGGCAATATTGCGCCCATCAGCCCCAGCTGTGTCTGTTCACCATGACACATGGATGCAAGCCTTCACGTGTCAGGCAGTCGCCAAATGCTTTTTCTTTAATACCAAATCCAGATATTATAGGAGTAAGTGAAGGACTCAGAGGACACTTAAAGACCTTCGAGCGTCGCCGCGGCTCTCATTCTCATTAGATAAGGGAGTGAATGCTCTGCTTTACAGGCCTCTTTCCTAGCGCTTCCTCCTCCTCGAGCGTGCGTGGTAATTTAATTAAGTCCACTGACTTTTCTAAAGGGCAACCGCGGGAACCAACACAATTAATAAAATGGGTGACTCCTCTGCTCTTTGTTGCTCTTTGTGCGCCTTTCCTCATTTGACTGGCTCGGCGCAATCCCCTCGCGGCGGCGCCCTCCCCCCGCCCCCTCCCCTGTCTCGATTTGCATTTAGAAAAGTCAAATCCGGCCTCTCTGCTGCAATTATTCCTAAACTTCAAGCACAAAGTAAATAGCACACGAAGTATTCAGCGAGTGGAGTTCTGAGAATACTTCTCTTTGAGTGCGAGATTCATTTGTATGCGAGAGGCAGCGCATGGAGGCTACAAAACAGAAGCGCTATGGTTAAACCCTTTAAAATACATGTGATGGAAGTGTTATTATATGCTAATGTGCGTGATCACACGGGCTCTATGGCGTGATCTAAAAACTTCTGGCTCAATGACAAGCGATGGCGTTAATGCAGTCAGATTGCGGCGCCAGCACATCCACGCCCCTGCGGGAGTCTACTTATCCTTCTCAAATGTCAGTGTTTAACTGATGATGTCGCTTACCAAAATGGTCGCCCCTCTTTGGGATTTCTCTCTAAAACCGAGGGTTATTAGCAGGCTGGCTGCGGCTCATAGATGGCTCAGGGGTCCCACAGGATAGTTCAAAGTGTAACGAGGTTAATTAGCAAGAATCACGACCCAGACGAAAGAAAACTGCTCATAATAATACGTGATAATATGTGTGGGTAATTTATGTCTGTGTATTTTTAGACTTCTTGGTTTGGCTGAAATGGGGTTTTCAAGGCAACCGGCGATACATGTTAGCAATTTATTTTGTTGAAAGTCAAATTTTTGTATCATTTCTTACAGTTTACCTTCTTAAGTCAAACAACTGTCACAGACAAATGTGTACTTTTGATGATTTATATTTGCATTTAACCCAGCGAAGACAACTGGATGAAATGTTGTCAGTAAACATTCAGCAAACCACCGATGCTGGACTACGTGACATTTCTACCTAACTTATAGTGGTCACATGTCCGGAATTGGAGGGGATGGTGCTGGAGATACAGGGGAATAGGCTGATGAACCAGTGACAACAGTTTGTGACTGCATTTAAATAATTATGTAAGTTTGAAACTACTTGTTTGCCAAACACAGTTAAGCAAACATCCTCTGCAGTGTGTATAGTCATGCCATACATTGTTAAGGTTTGATCAACAAACCACCAACCTCCAAATCATTTTGAAATGACTTTGGGTGAATGATCTTGCATGCACTTCCAGGAATAAGAACAGGTTAAAGCCTCACCCTTACCAAGTGTTTGTTGTGCCTATGCCCGACCAGACCACAAGCAAAGGATTGTCGCAACATAAAAAAAGAATGTTTGACCCAAAAAAATCAAAGTTACAACATGAAGAAACAGAGACGTCCAACATATCTGTGGTTTACAGAAACTTACATTGCCAACATTTATTCTGGCAATTTGATTGTTTAATCAGTATGTCATCCATCATATCAGACATGATTTATAGCACTTCACAATGGGCCAAAACGCAAAAGCACATTTGGGATTAATCAATGACAAACCAGGACAAAAAAAAAATAATAATAAAAAAAATAAAAAATGTGACGTACAATCTGTGCAAGTCTGGAAATTCTTAATCTGGACTGCTCATTTATTCAACATAATCCAGTCAGAAATCCCTGTCCACATTCCACACACACACACACACACACACACACACACACAAGGTTGCCTGAGGATAGGCTGGTCATGCAGTCACACCAGTAGAAGGTCACCGTCTCGAGGACAGCTCCCCGCGGCGATAAAGAGCACGGTTCTGAGGTCAAACCCAGAACAAACACCCACACAGGGTCGCATGCAAAATATGTGTGTGGCCTCGTGGTCCGTTATTAACACGCAATATTCCCTTCGCAGTTGGCTCTGGTCGGCGCACATTTCGGCATCTCGCTTTTTTTTTCCCGCCTGCAAGTGCTGCGGCGCTGACACATGCGAGACATGTCGGGAGGATTACCGGTCTCCCGACCTCGCAAGTATACCAACATGTGTTTTCCATCGCATGCCTTGAATAATGCATCCCCTCACCTGCTTTTAGCACACAGGCAGCCGTGCCGCCTTACAAACATACAGTACATATGGCGCGCTTGTGTGTACATCTGCGTGTCTGCAATTCTTCAGTGTAGTGGTGAGCGGCAAGGTGACTTGTGTTAGGCTTCGGCGGACTTTCAATTCATTATTCAAATCCACAGCAGTTATTTTTCTCCGAGCTCATCAAGCAGGTTTCTGTAGCGAGTCAGAAGCCATGAAGGTTACTCTATTGTACCCATCTCATAAAAAAGCATTTCTATATTTGCTTTCTCATCGGCCTCCAAATTCCCAATTGAGATCGTGTTGAGAGCTTTTCAAATAAGAAAGAAAGCAAAACCAGAGCATCCACTTCCCTCCATGTATATTTCATGCTCTCTGATTCTTGTACTGTATTTCTACATCTGTATAAGTCTATATTTTTACCTTTACCAAGCAGGTCCTCTGAACAATGCAGCCTCTGGCTCTTAGGAGGCATTAAGGTCTGTCAGATGAATCGGAAAAATCACGCTTGGAGAGGGAATGAAAAGCTCTCAAAAGCCACATGAAATCTTAAACACTATTTCAGCTTTTTTCTTTTTCCTTTTTTTTTCCCTTCTCTCTTTTCATTCGGCGAGCCGCGTTTGGACTGTACAAACCTCAAGGTTTTTCCTCTCCGTGGGTGTGCGACGCTTGTGTTGCGTTTTGTAGCGAGTTTGACTCGTTTTCAGCATCGGGGCGAGAGACGCTGAATGTCAACGAGGCAGCGCTCCAAAGCGCGAACGCACAGCTCTGAGAGCGAGCGCCGAGCGAAGGGATCTTGGGTTTTTGTTTTTCTGAGACTCGAAAGAGTGTTAAAACCACTCAGCGTTCATGGCGTTGTGAATAAATTGAAAATCATAGTGCACTCAGTGACACTGACGCCTCAGAGAAATGTAATTGAGTCTTCCCTTTTTCCTTTTAAAAGGCCTCTCAGGGCCAAGTCTGCTCATGTGCACACCTCTGTCACAATATTCCCCACCTAAATTTTCCACCTGTCTTCATTCTGCTTAAAAAAAAATACATTTGGGTTGGATGGTGTCTTGTCTTCTTCATTTCGACTGAGCGGACTTGTACCCATTTATCTTTTGTCCTAAAGCTTTGTGTGTCACAATCAGGTATTTGGCCTTTTAAAGTTTGTGGTGTCTAATTTTCAAATGAGCCAGGACTCGTTTGGTAGACACGGAAAACCTATTTGTAGCGCCTGTAAGTAACAGTGTACAATGTCTGATGCTCATGACTGTAGAAAACAGGAGTTAAAAAAGACTGCTGCTTTCTTTGAGCTGGAATGCGCAGTTGCCATGTTCCAGGTTCCGAGTCATATAAACTTAGAGAATATGACAAATTGTTATCATTTAACCCCTTCCCAATTGATCAGCAATGGAAAAGATTGTGGGTACTGAAAATCGGATGGGACGTGCAGCCATTTTTTAACGTGAAACAACATGTTTGCTAACCAGTTAGCTAACGTTAGCATTCAACCACTTTTTTTCAGTAGTATATGTTTGATTATGTCCAGTGCGTTTCACTTTCAGACCTAAATAAATGTGCCCAAGATGTGTGCTGAAAACAAATTTGTTCTTATACCTTGAAATGTGGCCCGATGTCCCTCCGGATTTTCACTCTCCATCGTCTTTCCAGTTGTTGCTCAGTCGGTAATAGGCGATGTGATAATGATTCATCAGATTCTCTGTACCTGCAACGTGGATCACAGCAATGGTGCATTTGAGCTGCCCACCCTGAGCACGCTGTCCGAGCCGCCGTGTGAATATGCCTCAGACCCTCTTTACCCATAACCTTTACGTCTGCTGTTTGGTGCTGGCTAAGTAGAGTTTGTTACCTGTTTAAGCTGGAAACAAGGTCGGTGAGAGGTTTACCGCACTGACAAGCCTTGGAAAAACAAAACAGTTAGCTGAAAGAGGCTAAAAAGCGCCGTAGAGCCAAGAAGAACTGCAGTGTCAGGTGATCGTTGTGTTTGGATTTGCTTCTATGAGCGACACACTGAATGTCATGCATCAGTTGATCCATTGTTCATAAAAAAGATTGGAGTTGTGCAGTTTTAAAAGGGCTTCATGTTTTCTACACGTTTAATGTTAATCGGAATGTTAATCTAAGGTCACTTCATAGATTCATTTATACGTGTCAAGTTGCATGGATTAATTGAGCATCCTTATAAAGTGTCACCCGCTATCTTTAAATGTCTGTTTACTTCTAAATTGCTGAATAAACTTACCTGAGGTATGCAGTCAAAGCGCTCCAAACGTACCTCTCATGAACTCAACATTCACACATCGGCTCTAAGCAGCTGATTTCTAAATCCTTTGAAATACCTCAAAATATCTGTAAAACATCCCCCCGGTGGGTCATTCTAAGGGCAATTTATGCAAACCTGTCCTAAAATTAGTTCCACCAGAAAAGTTTTGCTGAAAATCCTCTCGCAAGTGTTGATTTAATGAGCTTATATTTTTTCGTGCTGTTGCCACTGATATGGAAATGTTCTTTGGCAGATGGCACACCCAAATATGTGGCACTCTCTCCGGGCATGCAGGACCTGCACAATATGCTAGTTTCCAGCCCTGATGAAGCTGACACACACACACACACACACACACACACACACACACACACACATACACAAGGGCACCTTTGCATGTCGCGGGACACAGGCCGGCAGCTGCAGGGTGTTTGAAGTAACTGCACAACTGAAGGGAAAATTGGAAAAATGATGTTTGGATCCATTTGTGAAGAGGCCAAAACATCTGCTTTTTAAACTAACCAGCAGAGTAACATGGTGTTCCATCGCTCCGAGGCATATGGACCTACAGCGAGAGACATGTAACGTCTCTCCCCAACACTGAGTTAGAGAACTGGTCTGTGAAAAATGAGGAAAAAACCAAATTACAGAACAAGTGAAAGGTAAAATCTGCCCAAAAATGCTCATGAGGACGTAATCCTTTCCTGGGAGTGATCCTAATATGGGATTTAGGTCTTTGGTTCTTTGGACCCTTGGTCACACACACACACACAAACACACACACACACACACACACACACCATGTTAGTCACTTTTTCCACTGTAGCTCCAGGAGCCTGTGGCTATCTTAAGCAGTTTTCTGGCAAGTCCAAAGCCAAACAATCTTCATGTGCTCCGATTTCCCAGGAGTCATCTTCTGTCAACAACATGAAGAGTCTCAAACATGAGGAGTATATCATTTCATTCCAGACATGTAAGTTTTTGGCAGCGCTCCGTCTCTTAGTCATGAATCTGGAACGGATACCAGCATATTTTGTAGAGATGGCACAAATGTTGAAGGTCCGGTATTTTGGAAAAAGTGAGATTACCATGTTTTTTTGGTTAAAAAATCAGATTTAGGTGCTGTGTTAACTCTGTAAAGGTATCTAAATGTTTGGTCAGTGAAGCAATGCGCACAGCCTGTATTCAGAACCAGTGCCTTCAATAAACGAGCCGTCGGGACTTCGTTAATGTTGTGATGTCACAACTATACAGTCACCGCCCCCCAGCAATGTCCTCAGCACAGCTGTGGTTTTGCAGAAACATCAGCAAAATTAACCTGAAAGCAAGGTGGGTGGTGCCTGCTCAGGCCTGTGAGAGCTGACCAATCAGAGCAGACCGGGCTGGCCAGACCAGGATGGCTTTGAAATTTGGCAAAGACATTCTGCAGTCTTAGCTTCATCATAGGATGAACCGTTTTATTTATCCAGTCCTTTTTTTTAGACCCAACAGCCCAAAAACATTACACACATTAACAAGTTGTGTTTCCTCTTCAGTAGTAGATTTTAGCATGTTAAATGCTAAACTTAGGTGGTAAATATGTTAGCTTTGTCATCGTAAGCCATGGATCTGTTATGAGAATTGGCTGCTCAGTGGTGCATGAAGCTAAACAAGGTCCACTTCCCGGGTATAAAAATTATGTAGATCTTCAGCATTGTTGGGCCAACAGGGCATGAGCGCTAGAGACTTCAGCCAGCTGTGCCTGCTAATGCCCGGTTTTAACTGCTCTTCTTGACTTTGAAGGAATGCATAAAATTGCGATTGTTGAACATGTCTTTCCCTGGGAAATGCGATGCTCAAAACATGTCAAAAAATCCCTTCCATACCTCTCCCTGGGGGCCTGCTGTAAGCATGTAAATATGCTCAAGTTAGCATTTACCTTAAAGCAGCGCTGCACTTACAGCCTCACATAGCAGCTAGCATGGCTGTATACTCTTAAATCGTGTTTCCCCCGAGGCTGTCAGAATGGGTTTATCTGAAAGCAGTTCTAATGCATTCAGGACTGCCACCTCATTATGGCCTGATGTTTTGTTTCAGAACTCAAAAATGTGCCGACTGAGTCTGTAACGTCACCTCAGTAGTCATTAAGCACGATCAACACCAGGAAAACTTTGAGTGTAGTCCTATGCAAGATGGGTTTTCCCAGCATGTATAATTTAGCCGAGTAAAAGCTTGAACATACAAATTTGCATGAGATTGCACTCCACAAGGACAGTTTCTCACTCATTGCTAAACAGACACTGAATGACACTGCAGACTGCGGGCCTGGGGAAAAAAAGCATGTTGGACACAAATTGTTGACAGATGTGAATTACAATGGTAGTATTACCCGCTGGAACGCCGACCGAATGATCACTTTGGATTTCCATCAGACATTGACAGAGCGAATGTTTGACATATCCAAACCTACAGCATCATGTGACCGCGGTCACGGCGAAAACAATAAGTCGGTTGCGCTCTTGTCAGGGGGGGAGAGCTGGGACGGATTGGGTGCTGATGCAGTCGTTTTCGGACTAGGCGAAAGACCACAGATGTGGGCCGACCCGCCCTGCCGTGACCACACGCTGGATATTTCCACTCACTGAGGACGTGAGGAATTTTAACTGGACTACTACAGGCTGAAATGCAAAAGTAAGGGGTAGTAAGGGAGCATGATTTAATGTAACATTGATTATACAGCTTTTGCTTTGATGCATAAGGGGATAAATAATGCAGCGGTGTTCTTGTAATGCTCTTAAGGTAGTACAAGCTGGGATTTTTTCAGAAAAACAACCTGGTGCAAAGAGAAAAGTGGTGCATTCTCGACTGAATGTGTATTTAGCAAACTAGGTTTCGATGAGGCAGGACAACACCCTTAAAATCGCTTTCCTTTTACAATTTGCTTTCCTGTCATTCGTCATCGAGAATAACGTCCTCTAGAATATTGCACGAGATATTTAAAGATCCCCATAAAAGCTGCTCCATCCTCCATAAGCTGTAAACACACTTTTAATTCTAAGCTGTAATTCAGGTGCAATTGCAGGAGAAACTGTATCCTGCAGGGTCCTTTGAGACTTACAATCGAAGGCTGAGCTGGTCTTTTTCATAAAGCTGTAAAAGAGGAATACAAGAGGAGATGTGAGGTTGGATGAAATTAAGGTAAAGGTTAGATCAAGCCACAGGCTGCATTCGAGGACGACTTTAAAGACCTTTTAGCTGAATTTAGAGTCGATTTACTCCTCAGCCTCTGTGCTGTTAAAATGCCGACGCTCACTGCGGCTACAGTCGTGTCTCATTTGCACAGACAGAGCTGTTCACATAAATCGCTACCGTTACGGCGCCGCGCATACAATTTTTAACGTCGAGGCATTAATTTCCTGGACGTTTTTAAAAATCGCTGTAAACAAATAACGACCTGGCCCAGAAGATCAGCAGCCATTATTCATCTCGCTAAACAAAAATCTCTCCGGGGTCATTTGTAGCCAAAAAAGAAGATTGCTGTTTTACAATGCAGGTGATAAACAACTTGACTGCAGCTGAGCTTCTGTAGCTGCAGAGTTTCAGCTTCACATCGGCTGACCTCGTCCTTGCGAATCTGCTGCCAAAAGCTCTAATGTCCTCGGTTCCTGCTCTTTGAAACAAAATGTGCAGTAAGTGCGTTTACGGGGAAATGCAGTCTTGAATTTACGAGAAACATCAATTCCAAAGCTTTTTTGTTCTATTTCAGTTTGTTTCTTTGCAGAGGTATTGGAATCCAACAACAGACAAGAACGCCTGCCGGAGAGGAGCAAAAATGGTTCATTTGGTGGAGTACGAATTTAAAATTAAAAGGCACTGGTGTGTCTCTGCCACTTAGATCACACATTTTCAAACAAAACTAAGAGATTACAGCCAGTCTAGTTTCCTTATGAGGCTGCCATGTACAACACTTGAGGAAATTACGATAATTGGATTGAAAAGTAGGGAAAAAATGGTGAAGTTCGGCCAGTTTAGGGCAGATTTACTCTACTGTCAGGTTCAACTATGCATCCTGCGGTGTTGATTGGCTAATCGTTCGTCCCATCCATGGATTTTATTGGGTTGTCTGCCTTTTCAGATGGGAAACTGCTGTTTCATGCAACAATGCTAGATGATACAGTCAGCCAGATGGAGAGGATGGATTCAAAGGTCTGGATTTAGACGATTTTAGGCTCCACCATTATGGCGTGCTTCTGCTACCTTTCATTTCAAAGTGAAATGACTGGATGAAATGGCAAGAAAAAACATTGACATTGGACCATTTTGCAAAACGCTGACTGGATGAAGGACAAATTCAGATGTCCAAAGCCAAAATCTTGTTTGCGGCTCTGACAAATAGACCATTGTTAAGGTAACTCCAACAAGGTTAAGCTTAGTGAAAGATTGTGCCCGATAGCAGAATTCAAGACAGCACATCCAATAGTTGTTGAAATATTTCACCAGTGGTCCCAAGTGTTGGATTTACAGACTGGATGACTGCCTTCACCGCCTATGTATCCGCAGCACTATCACAGCTATAAATAACTGCAAGGATCATATAAGAGATCATATCCCAGAGGGGGAAAACCCCCATGTAAAGTTAGTCGTGCCATAACCAAAAAGCTCTATTGTAGATTACAAGCTTCTGCGGCTTCTATGCCTCACAGTTAAGTAATTCATGAGGAATCCGTTTTTTCTTTCTCTTCAGCGAGAGAGTGGAAAAAAAAGGGAAAAATTAAAGAAAAAGCGGAGGTTGGAGAAGACAGAAGGAAAAGAAGATGGAAAAAAGTAGAGAACAGACGACAGACAGCCCCGCCAATGAAACATTAATATGCCCACTGTGCATGGCGTGGGCATCTCTGTACTTTTCCGTCAGACTCATTTCCTGTTGTAAAAATGGAACTGCGCTTATAATACGCCGTACCTATGAATCGGTTCAATACATTCCCACACAGTCAAATTTCTTTTACTGCAGGCATGTGCATTTCTGTGCAATTTCCTCAGGCTTCATAAACACGAGGCCCGCTGGCTCTGGGACAATGAAAATGTCAGGAAGTTTCCCCCCCACTGAAGAAAAAGCCAAAGCAGACACTTCCCCCTTGAATTCTTCCCCCAGCCGTGAATTCAGCAGCATGTGCTGAGATGCTAATTGTGGATGTTTTTTTTTCCATCAACAATTATTCTGATAGGGAATTTGGCAGACGTGTTTGGAGGGTGACACAGAGGAGGAAAGTATCGAGTTGCAGAAATAGAGGCGATAATCATGAGCCATACGCTTGTTGTTGTTTTTTTTTTTTGCAGCAAATGTGGCTTTGTTATCAGTGTCTCTCTACGCTTGTTAGCATTATGAAATTGCCGTTTCAGAAAAGATTCGCAACGCCGTCAAAGCGGAGTATGTTATGTTTTCCATCCTTTGCAGACTGAGAAGATGAAGGGAGGGGGATAAGCAACAGAAGGACTGTGATGTGCAAACTATATCCAGGGAAAATCAATGAGGATACTGAAAAGGATACTGAAAAGCATCCCGAAAGAGGAGAAGAGGCTCTGGAGGGGGGGGAGGTGTAGCGCAGCAAGAGGAGCGGAAGTGACAGCCAGGTTCTCGGATCCTATTATTATAGCGCCGCTATCACTTCTACTCTCTTCACCTCATGTCCGTCCATTCCTCCTTTTTAACCCTCCCCGTCCCACCCACCTCTCACATCCTCTCAACTCTCCTCTCCTCTCCTCTCCCTGCCTTCACACATTCTCCCTCCACTCCTGCCCTGTCGTCTGTCATTTCCATACCACTCGTCCCCTTGGCCTGCCTCTGCTGCTCCCGGAGCGATCTGGGCCACTTGACGTTCGCGCTCACCCATGGGAAAAGCTCGGCTGCTGGCTCGTCCAGCAGGAAGAAGTATGTCTTCAAACTGTTTTGTCACACACAACTGCTCAAGTAAGGCTCAAATCGGGGTGAATTGAGGCCGACAGGTGTCCCGCTCGCGGCTTGTAGCCTCTCCGCTTGGACATTTCCTTTTTGTAGTCGTTATGGCAACCATTTTGAAGCCTAAAGTTTGACAAAAGGGCTTTCTCCATCTTAGTCTTCAGCGCCAAAAGTGAGAATATTTGGACGAGATGGTGGAGCTGCCATCAGAATGCATTGTTACGCTTCTGTACTGATCAGCATTTGTCGTGGATGCATAATCTTCTTTATCGTCTATTTTACTCTAAATTGGACGATAATATACCAAATTAGCATAATTCAAAAATTTTATTAGCGATTGTGACCATGAAGTAATTAGGAATCTGTTTCCTAAGGTAATAACTCAAGTGAGAAGTAAGTACGTTTTCCCATAAGCTTACATACGGTCTGACTTCTTTTTGCAACGAGTGTAGTCGCCCCCTGCTGGCCGTTAAAAGGAGTGTAATATGTACGAGAGTGTCTGTGTGATGTTACAACTGAAGAAATATAGGTTTCAGTTTTATTTCCTTATTGCATTAACATCATTCCTGATTATGTTAGATAGCTTGTGAAATTATTTGAACAACTGAGATTGTGAAAAGAATCTCACAACTAGGTCAATTGTATTCCTGCAGCTTTTAGTTTTATTGTCTAATCTGCATCAGCAAATTGAGTTATATCAGGAATTACATGACTACATTTCCATTATGTTTGAGGATTTCTCAGCCATGTAGGCAAAAAAGATGGCCTTCAAAGGTTTGTTGTTGTTCTAGAGCTTTCAAACATATTCCATGATCATTAAATGCAGATGGAGTTCCTCAGTTGTCAGTTTGGTTGATTGCTAACTTTGACGTTGGGTTTTGTTGGCATGATTCTCAACAGTTTACTTCACCTCCAGGCTTTTGTGCCATTAAAGGTGCTAAGAATAGGCCACCTGTCAAATCCATATTCAGAATAAATGCAGGGCGGCATAGCACCACAAAACTTGCTATCTGCTGCTAATTGTAGCTACCAATAGCTAGTTAGCCCAGTTAGCCGTGCAGCTAGCGGTCCAGCACTGGGAGCTTGAGGACTGTGAGTGTTGCTGTTTAGACTGTGAGCATTGGACCGAGACTGGCCAAGGCTAGTTAGTTAGCATGCTAACTTTAGTTAATATGACTGTAATGGCGTAAAAACTGTTATTACTTCACAGTCTGTTCATCATTTTTGAACGTTTTGAACTAAAATTCTTCCAGTAAATCTGATCGAAATTAAAATGTTTAAAGAGGCCTTACATTAAGTATCACATTTTTTTCAGTCACTAACGTTTGATATTCCCAATTTCTAATAGGATCTATGTCCTGTTTTGAAGTGTTGAAGAACCTTTGGCCAACATCAGACTCGATGTTTGCTTACCTAACCTAAAGTGTGTACTCTGTGTCTTCAGGATTATTAGTCGATCGGGGGAAAGAACATGAAAACTCCGTCCGCCTCCTACAAGCCGGGCTGCATCCACACAACAACTTTTTAAGTGGGGAATCAATATTTCACAAAGTCTCCTGTGCTGCGCCCTGGGCTGCAGTGGGCCTTCGCCGAACAATAGATTCCTGACCTGCATTATTCATCCCTCACTCATTCACTCCTCTCTGACTCAGGCACACGGGGGAATTCAACTTTCCCAAACTAAACTTCGGATAAGAAAGCCTTTCAAAACATCTGCCCCTCCGTCCTCCAATCTCCGCGGTGCTTTGAGTCGCCTCCTACCATCCCTAATGATGTTAACCATGTTGAATAATGCATCACCGACTCGTATCTCGCAGCCGAGCCCTGCCAGAAACCCCTCGGTTTGAGCGAATATCAATAAGTGCAGCAAACAAAATTTCTTACGACTTTTGACTAAACTCTTTCCCATCTGTGGAGATTCCAGTGATTTTACGAGCAGATGGTGAAAAAAAAAAACATCCATTTAATGTGTAAAAATCACCCATCCAAAATCAGTAATACGGATCTATCTTTAGTACTCCAATCATCATTAAATCTAACTTTGGGGATCCAATAAGCGTAACTCCGTTATTACAAAATGGCTCAAATACTGGCAGCAGATTTTTAATGAACCTGACATTTAATGCTTCATGGCTTTTAGAAGGTTTCCCTTAATGTCTTTTCATAACGCATAATTAGGCACGGACTTTAAATAACGTGTGCGTGCCAAGGTTTCCGAACTGAGGAGACGAGGATAACTCAGTCTCAATCAGTGTATTATCTCTGCTCCAGACCATTACTAAACGTGGCCACTAAATAGCCTCTGAATTAGATGCGTAGCTGATTGCGCCTTGATTATAACTGAATGAGGGCGGGGGGGACGTCAGTGGCAACGTCCAAAGTGACTCTAAAAGACATAAAGAGGGTGACCAGGGGAGGATTTTTGTAAATTCAAAGCTGTGTCAGGATGGATTTTAGTGCTCAAGTCTGCCGCAAGATTTAACCTTATCTTTGATTTTTGTTAAAGTGGGGCCCAGCAGGAGTTAGGAGCTCAGTCCCGCTCTCAAATTGGTTCAGCTGGAGACACATATTTCACTCTCGCACCTCACGAGTGCTGAAAGCCTTCCACGGATCAGCTTTTTGTGAAATGGCACCCAAAATGTGTCAAGTACATTTTTACAGTTTGAAGGTGAAACAGCCACCTATAAGCACTGAATGTGTTTTGTGCAATTCAATCTATATGACTACTTGCATTTCAGACATGGGTGAGTTCTCACTTTCAGTTTCAAAGCTGTATTGCTACTAAAAAAAATAACACCTTATGAAAAGGGCACTAATTACCATTAGTTAAACATTAACTAACAGTTAATTCATTAATATGAACTAATATGGGTATCTATGGGTGCATTATATAAGATTAGCTAATGCAGTGTTCAACATTTAACAGTTCAATAATATGCCCATGAGTTACTTACTAATTCTGTTCATGATATGATGATTTTTATAATATTCAAGTGAAATTGTTTCACAAGAGGGATTTGTTAACAGTTCTTACCAAATAAATGTTAGTTAATGCTTATTACTGTATTAACTAATAAAACCATAATTTTCAGTTCAGTTTTAGCACCTGTCTCTTTAAAGCCCCCTCCTGGAAAGCCCAGTCTGACCTCTGATTGGACAGCTTTCACAGGCCTGAGCAGGCACTTGACAGTAACAGGCAGTACATAATGTGCAGATGAAGCATGAGAGCAATTCCTCTGAAAGTCGTTTATCTTTTTTGAAGTGGAAGAACAAAAAGCACCTGTTGTTGGGTAACAGGAACCAGATTTTGTCCTAAGTCCTACTTTTTGTTGTTTAAACTTAACCACTCAGGCGCCACGTGAGAAACTCTTCTGTGACTCGTTCTTGTAAGGGTCCTTTAGTGTCACCACTTTCGAAAGATTGCTGACAAAACCACAGATTTTGAAGATGTGAGCTATTGATGAGTGTGCTGCGCTGACAAGGACAGGGCGGGAAACAGAGAGGGATGAAACGAAATGAGGAAACCTTTCACTGCGAGCCTGCTGAGGCATCAATGCGTCTCCTCCTTCTCTTTCATGCCCTTTTGTTCTTTTAGTCTGTCTTCCTCACTGTCTCACCCCAAAGAGGAATTTAGAATTTAAGATTGCTTCCCTCTGCTCAGCCTCACAAAATATATCACTGCAAGCCTGCAACACCTGAGTAATTCAATGAGTTTCTGCCATATGTCTTGCATATGGTTTCCGGGGTTATGAACAGGTGTCACCCATGACAGAATCAAGCTCATCCAGTGCGACCAAAAGGGAAGACCGAGAGGAAGCAGTGATACTGTTGCATCAACATGACACCAGCCCCTGTTTCCTCTTAGCACCGCTGCGTCAGGTGACAGGGAGGTGAGGTGACCTCAGCTGAGCTCTGTTTGGACAGCAGTATCGCGGGACACAATGCGAGAATCAAAAGCCAAAAAAACGGGTCGGCTGTGATGATGTGCCAGAGACTGACTGCAGTCGGGATCTTCTCGCTATCACAGCTCTGCACACAGCACAGCGGAGGATTCGACAGCAGAAAAAAAAACCCTAGCTGGCATCCGTGCTTAGAAAGCTCATCCGTTGAAAGTGCACTTGGAAGCGCAGTTCACCGACAATCTCCAAAAGGACCCTTTTTGGGGGGGAAAATGTGTGCTCAATCATATTTTTTTTCTTTTGAGTGACCACACACACAAAAAAAATGGCTTAAAGAATGTAGAAGTAGATGCAATCACATGCACATCAGTTCATTTACTATATATAGAAAGCCTACTACCAGGAGTGTCACTTCTGCTTACATCACCACGCGGCAGCGTAACGTTGTATCTTGTTGCCTTCAAGTGCTGCGGGAAAAACGTGACAGCGTGCAACAGCAGCTCGGATAGAGTAGACGAAAATGCAAACTTGCTTTTGATGGGCTGTTAGTCCAAATGTACCTCCATAAAACATGCATGCAGATGCTGAAGCTAGTAATATTTAAGGCTTATAAATGATGATGCTCCGCTTAAACCCTACACATATTAAACTGTGCTGACCCAGCTGTCTAATTAAACAGCCCCGCCAGTGAACTCGTCATCTGCAATTTATGAATCAAATGTTTTATTCAGCTACTATGATTTATTCACGCACATTTACGGATGACTAACAAAGATGTCTCCCAAACACACATATGTACAGTATGAATCACCAGGAGCACACCTGTACAGGATATGGAGTGAAATTACAGTCTTCAAGGACATTAGTGTCAGTGTGACGGCCTTCACATATGGCCAAATGGATTCTCTACACATGCCAATTGTTGTGTATAGAGGTGTTACATGTGCTGTCTGCCCAAGGCCCATTTAAATAAATGTTGGAATTAATATTTGCTTTTTTACTGTAACCACAATCTTTCCTTTTGACGGCAGCAAACAAATTTTGCTGTTGGAAAGACATTTATTTTCCTTGCCTTAAATTAAGACTATATGACTTTTACTGACCAGCAGCCAACATCTGAGACAAATTAATTTAATTCCAATCCACTACTGACAAAAGTTGAGGTGCTATAAATGGTAAGTGAACCTTGCGTGAAGATAATTTGGTCAAACTATTCATTTCCAAAGTCACAAATGAACTTTCATGTTCAAGAGTCGTAAAATCAACAAAATTCTACAGTTTAACCTTAGCTATCATTAGAAATGTTAAGCTCCTAGAGTACAAGTAAGACTGTAGCATGCAGCCCTGCCCTCAAAACGCCTCCCACAGAAGAACCACGGTAACAGAGGACGCCAGACAACCAAGATGGCGCATTCAAAATAACAACATCATAAGCCCTGACTGTTCTCTTTCTGACCAAAGAAAATGACGAGTGCCTCATACAGATCACTGTAGATATCCCGAGTAACAAATAATATTCCTCACATCACAGTAGACGAAGTTACCATGTTATTATCACCCGGTGCAACATTTTGCATTGCTGCCTTTCTGAAGCATGAGTAACTTATTTTTCTAAATTAATTCAACCACTTCAGAGCGTACTGAACACAATCTAACGTTATAACTGCCCGGTCAGTTGAAAGAAACTTTTGCTAGCCAGTAGCCATAAAAACAAAGCTAAACATCGGAGTTAGCATGCAAGCTAACAAACTAGAGTTAGCAACAAGCTACGTAGCAAGACTGTAACATGGTCTAGCGGCGATATGCGCCACTGCAAGTATTACTGTAACCGCTGCCACCATAGCTTTGTGGTTAAAGCACAGAATTAATATGAAGCAGGGGTCCTTACCTGTCCAGCAGAAAAGCCGCTAACTCTGTGTCTCTCTTGAGTCCTTACAAATCCTGCAGCTCTCTCCACCTCTGAAATGACGTGCCGATATTTAGTCTTTTATTTTTATATTGCTTTTCTTCCTCAGTCTTCTTATTTCTTCTCTTTGACATGGGCAATGGTCAGGCATTCTTCGGCTTTGTTGTTGTTGTCTGTTCTCTGCCATTGTTTACAGTTTTGGCTCGAATGTATTGGACCAGGTAAGAGAAATAATGATGTCATATCTTTTTTCTCACATGGTTGTCCATCACCGCAATGTGTTTTCACTTATTTAATCTTTGTCTGTTGGTGCACACACACAGATCCACTTACAGCAGTTGCGCCTCCTCTCTCCGCTGAGTGCTCATTGATTGCACCTGTGCCTGGTGCATTCAAATGACCTGGAACAGTGGGTCTGTGAGCACTGAGAGCTCTGTTGGCAACATCTCTGTAGTGAGATCAGAATCTCTGAGCAATGAAAATATCCTGAGGCTGTCTTTTTAATGTGCGTGAGGGGGGTCAATGTTTCAGTGGATGAAGCAGCGTCAAATCTGTTTTGTTTTTTTCCCAGCCCCTGTACTGCCACGGATGCAGAATGTTCTAACAAGAACACACAAGACCAAGCGCGACCTTGATGGAAACCCAGATGGATGGAAACAACAGATTAACAGTGACAGTTTATCTGTCGGTGTCCTGTAATGGAACGGGGCCATGCGGTCAATGGATTGGTCCATTATTTTCTACGGAACTAAGCTGCTGACAAAGGCTGTGTGTCTGTGTGTGTGTGTGTGTGTGTGTGTGTGTGTCAACACATATTTCCGCTCCTGAGGGCAGATCAGTATGTCATGGTTGGTTGGACAGTGTCCTTCTGTCACACATGATGATAATGAACACACACTGGTAGAAATTAAGCTTTTCTACTGTCACCTCAGCTTTAACACCATAATGTACACAGGCCAGTTAGTTGTTGGCAGTTATTTTTCAAGTTGTGGTGATGTTTGTGTGCCACTTGTCAGCCCAGTCATCTTGACTCATCTGCTCTTTGGAAAAAACATTTGAATGTTACCATCATTGGATCGATGAATGGAAATTCTCTTCATTTTTAGGGTTTTCTGTGCCCAAACAGCCTGTAATCGGTAGATGACATGCATTGCATACCACCACCAAGGTCAGCTTCCATTTCCTGTGTTGTTAGTTTTTATATTTTAATAGGCACTATGTACGATATGAAGGAAAGAAAGAAAGAAAGACATTTTAACCATCATTGACTTTTTTTAGATGCTTAGACAAACTAAATAAACATTTTTTTGTTTTCATGACTGAGTAAACAAACTAACCTTAAAGGACAACGCAATGTCACACCGTTTCACTTTGTTTATATGTGGCGGACCCTGCTATCTTTCCAGCTTCGAGTTTTCTTTCCATTTAGGTATGGAAAAAAATTTATGTATTTCTGAGTTTGTACTGTTACCTTGTAAACATTATAAATATAAGAATTCTGGAGTTTTAATTTCTTCAAAACTGAGTAGTGCCCCTTTAAGTTCTCATCTCAGAAGCTACATTACATGGCTTTTGTACATTTGTTTGAAAGTGAGGGTGCAGGCAAAGTAGAAAATGATGAGCGGATCAGGGAACATCAGCCAACAGTGAATTTGACCTGTAACAAGTATCAGTCATGTGGCTGACTCATGTGTGCTACAAGGCTTCATTGTTGTCCTTCCCTGGTTATGTAATTACAAATTATGAGCCCAATGTTTTACAAAAGAAACAATATGTTTATGCCCCATTTAAAAAAAATAAAATATGACAAAACAGCTACTGGGCATGCCATAGACAGTGTGGAAAAGTGAAAGCATTGTGGGACGGGTGAACACATTGTGGGTTAGCTGGGTAACACCACAGGGGGTTGGTTGGTTGGAGGCCTGGGTGTTTGGAGGGCTGGGTGTGTGGAGGATTGGATGGTTGGTCGGAGGTATGGGTGGGTGTTTGGAGGGTTGGAGGGGTATGGTATAGGTGTGTGGGGTGGAGGGGTGGGTGTAGGTGTGTTAGGGCTCGGGAATACTAGTATATGTGTAAGAAAAAAAAAAGTATTATGAAGCCTCTTGTGTTTCCAGATGGAGCTGCATGTAGTCTAATATACTGCCTCCAGTGATGTCACTCAAGTTGCATTATGGGTAATGTAGGAAGACGAATTCGTTGGGGGGATAAAGGGATATCTCTTGGTCTGCTGCATCAATTTCAATCATTTGTTTAAAACTATCCATGATGAGAGGAGAACAGGTGACTGCTTTTTTTTTTTCAAAATGTGGTTCCTACATTACCCACAATGCAGCACAGATTACAATCGGCTTCCTCTTGAGCCTAAAAAAAAAAAATGAAAAAAAGAAACGCTTCATACTGCTTATTTCACATATGCAGTCGTGCCTCCTGACACCTGTAAACACACTTCAATGTGTAAAAGCCTAAAAAAGTTGTGGAGTTGCCCTTTAAGAACAGCAGTCCTGACCTTTAACATTGTGATAGGATGTTCGTGTACATATTTTTCATTTTCTAAGTAGCTACAAATACTTGAATGAAAAGGAAAACTTCCCACAGTCATCTGGAACAGAGAGATTTTTTCTCTCATGTGTTGAGTCGACAGCAGACTGCAGCCTCGGTGAAGGCTGCTGAGCCCTCTGTTGGCTGTCATCTGTCCACGCATGACGGAGGATGCACCGCCGCTGTGTGATGATCTTTTACATTTTTCTCAGGCAAGTGATGCGACTCTATTCAACAATGATTTACAGATGGGTTAATTCAGGTCAGAAACCCCTACCCGCGCTTCCTCACATTTGCATCCTCGGGGCCAGTTTGTTGGACTGCATCACGAGAATGAGTCGACCGCGCCTGCTAATGAGGACCTTGTGGGTACAAATTCCTTTCTGGAGTGTTGACTGTGTGCTTCGGCATGTGTGGGCAGAAAGGGAGAAAAAAAAAAAAAGCACCGGGGCCCTTCAAAATGCGATAAAACAAAACGGATATCTACATTCTGTTTGCCGACATGCGTTCTTAAGTCTCTCCGGGAGTCGGGGCTGAGTTCTTATCAATTACAAGTGTCTCTGTGTAGATGAGTTCATGCATGTGCGTTTCCCTGGCAAAATCGTCTTTTTCGCTTGGCCAACTGGATAACGTTACTCTGGGCCAAGTCATTAGCCGCTGAAATAAAGCAGCTTTGTTTTGTTGTCATGGTCCACAAAATTCTATTTAAAATCCGGCTCCCTTCCAGAAACCGGCGGGAAAAAAAAGGGGGGTTGGGGTGGGGTGGGCAAGGGGAAAAACAGAACCGCCACAGAACTTCTTTGAGCAGAACGTGACATTCTCATTCGGCAACGTCGCAAAAATGCAGCTTTTTAATTAGCGTCGTAAGCGACGGACATCTCGAGCGAGGAGAAGGGAAGTTGAGGAAAAGAGGGATCTGACTGATGAAAAGGTCCTCGGGCTCGCTCTGGCGGATCGAAAAAAGACGCGTGAAAAGATTCTAATTACTTTCCAAAGTTCCCTGACTTGGTCAGCGTTGATCGGAGCCCTGATAAGCCGCGAGTGAGAGAATGGTTAAATCGACTTTTCTCCTCATTACTCCCCCCTCCCTCCTGAGTGCATTACCAGGAATGAGAGAACGCAAGTGTCCACGCTGAACATTATCTCTATTTCAATTATTAGCTCGCCCCCATCTGTCAGTCACACAGTCGGAGTTAGGTGCCCGAGCGCTCATCCATTACCTCGACCAAACATGTCTGTAATGGCGCGCTCGCAGTTAATTCCACGTCTCTGGGAGGTGTGCGAGGTGATTTAATGTGCCATCGGGCGGCTCTAAAGGAGAATTAAAGAAACCAAAAGCAATGACATCTTCATCTCTTTTCCCCCCTCCATCACAAAACATTAGCGTTACGGCGCTTATTCCTTAGTTAGAGCCCCGGCGTGACACCTTCTGTAACTAGTTTTGTGTAATTCATTCGATATCAGTTGCGGCGTGTGCGCTTTGGCAATGAAGAAGGAGGAAAAAAAGCGGAGTTCATTTCACAGATAAAAGTGTCTCAAAGTGTCCAAAAGCTATGCAAGGCTCTTGGCCGACCTCTAGTGGTGGATGTGCCAAGTTACACTAAAACACTTTGACCCACTGACTCAGGATCAGTGCCAGAATGCCTTCCTCTCCTGGCTGAATGAGACATACCTTTTTTTTCATTAGATTGTTAGTAGAATGTCCTTATTTCATTAATATTCTAATAAAAAGTCTTTTTTTTGAAATAGCTTGTCATGGACAGATCAGAGATTCCCCGATGTCGTGATGTGAACAGGGATTTCTCAAAATCCAGGTCACAGGTGATCAGAAGCTATTGGGTGCACCTGTGATGATCTCCCTCAGCTGGCTGCAATCAGTCAGCTGGGAGGTGGAGGTGTGGTGTGGGTGGGCTGTATGTGTGTGTGTGTGTGTGTAGGTTGTGGGAGGGCTAGATCGCTCCTCTCCCTTTTCATCTCCTTGGTAGATGTCTCAAATTCATCATCATCGGAGGCGTTGCCGGGTTGGAAGTGTGTGTTGGTGGTAGGTGGCTGACAACAAACATGGCAGCCACGTTACAAAAGACATCCACCCGTGACTAGAATGCAACCCAAAACTTTGAACACACTTGTAATTTATCTTTAATTTACATTTGCCTAAATTGGTTCCAATGAAATTGTCCTTCACACAAACACTTGATCTGGGTATTATATTATATATTATATCATACCAATATCATGTTCATCTGGTCATTGTTAAAGCATATGGTAGGAACAGATCAGCTAATACGAATACTGACACCTACACTTATCAATTATAAACTTCATTCAGTGTTT
This sequence comes from Diplodus puntazzo, assembly GCA_963678695.2. Taxonomy (NCBI): domain Eukaryota; kingdom Metazoa; phylum Chordata; class Actinopteri; order Spariformes; family Sparidae; genus Diplodus; species Diplodus puntazzo. The sequence continues at coordinate 13,106,354 of OZ023178.1, forward strand.
GGATGTGACTAAATGTGACTCGCTTCAAACATTTCCATATATTTGTGTCAGAATTTTTCAAAAATGGCTTAAATGTTATGCCGTATTTCTGTATTTTAGAGTCACGTAGCTCTGATGATGTTGGTGCTGGACCTGTCAGAACCACAGCGCTGGTTTCTGCATGAATGAAACTGTGACAGGACAAAAAAAGGGAAAAGAACTATGAGTCTCAAATACTCTTTCATTACTACTTATCTCTCAGACTTGTTGACCGGTGTTCGCCCCGAGCCCCGCAAACACTTTTCTGCATTTTCAAGAGATGACTCCTCTGACCCTCTGACACCCCACTGCTCACCAGACTATCGACTCCGTTCTTCGTGCCACTTCACTGGCGGTCATGGATTTTTCAGGTGTAATAAAGGGCTTCACACACTCCAGTTCAACCCCTAACCCCCTCAACACTTCAGTCAGGTTTTCGAGGGCGAGACTTTGAAACCCGCCGGCTCACACCTCGCTTTGACATTTACAGTCGAGTGACTCGCAGTTTTTTTTTTCCTTCATCCATTGTCATCACAACCCAGAGGCAGGTTTCATGACATATCTGTCTCAATGGGGGGTAGCATGGACACAATCCCTTCAGTGCGATTGAAATAATTCCGAAGTGAGAGTCAAACATTACGTCGACGATAACGAAGTGATCAGATAAGACGTGCGTCTGCATCATCCAAAGCATTTAATCAGAAGTTAACTTCCGGTTCGGTAGATTCTGGCTTCGTTCATCTTTTTAAACGCCTCAACCCATGTGCAGAAACAAACGAACAGAAGCAGTGTACTTTATCCTCTGTCTTTAAGTGTTACTAACAGTTCTTTGGAATCTACCTGTGGACCGCTAAGGAAAAAAATGACACGCCATGACGACAGAAACAACAATGGCGGGGCCACCCACCGGCAAAAAGTCTCCCAGCTATCCCCGAGCTACTGCAGGCGGACACACACCCAGAACTTGTGGTAAATTTATGTCTCCTATGGATCATGAAAAGTACTGAACTTTGGACCTTTTTTTAAAAAAAAAGTAGCGTCTCAGAGAACTCGACACACAGCTCATTTACAAACCAGAAAAGCGAGCGCCTCCGGTGGAAATGATTGGCACTTGTCCTGCCGGCTGAAGATAATTGGCACTGACACTCTCTGTGGGATGAAAAAGCGCCATTACTGTCACCAACCGGACTAACAGCTGCGGTATCCTCTCTGAGCACGGTAAACAGTTACTGTGAAGTCCACATCGACACCTATGGCTGCCAGCAATAAGTGTGTAAATAATGCAGGTAGTTTGCTTCAGCCGCGTGATCTGAGGAAGTGTGAACAGCGTGTGACAGATGATGGACAGGTTGGCGGCAGGATGTCAGAACATCTGATTATAGTGTACCGACACACAGACCCAACATGGCAACACATCATGACGGGGCCTACATATAGTGGAACTATTTATTTAACAACTTAGATATGTGTAGGGATGGGAGGAGATCAGTGATGTAATGAGCGCTCCTTCTAGTTTTTAGCCTCCTTGGTTGCGGTGCAGTGGTCCCAGTATCTGCTGCTTGCTAGCTTTTCATTTCAGCTGCAGTCGAAGCCCCTCTGTACTGATTGGAGTATATCAGGATCACCTGTTGCACCCGCTGAGTGGAGACCGGCTCCTAATTAATGACTGAGAGCATCTTGGGGCATTTTAAATCCTCACAGTGTGTTGGCGCCCTCTGGTGGAGGCTTAAGAGATGGGGACTGTTGTGAGACTTAAGAAAGGGAAGAAATAGATCTCAGTTTCATTGTTATTTGAAGATTCATATCTCTTCATCACTGGGAAAAACATTTTTAAATATTAATATATTAACCATTTCTTTATGTTGTTTGGAACTCCCTCCCAAACTCAGTATGACACGTTAGTTGGTGAGCAAATAGATTTTTTTTAAATCTAAGAATTAGACGTTTCCCCTTGCTTCCAGTCATTATGCCCATGGTGCGTTCAATTGCAGGTTGGAAGTAGGAATTTTTCTCAGTCACTAAAAGTGAACTTGGATGGCCATTCCACTGCACTTTTGCACATCGAACATCAGTACAATGGGACACACCATAAGCTAATTGACTAGCTTTTTAATCCCCTTCACAAAGCACCCCGTTAACCCCTAGAATCTGCCTGCAGCAGTCATCTGTGTAGTGCATGTCAAATTATACTATATTATTTATTAAACTTATTACAATAAAGTATGTAATAGTGTGCAATGGTGTCCTATATTATGACATGCTGCACTCCTTTATCCCAACAGGTTTTAATGAATTTTGTCCGAAGCAGGTGTAAACTTTATCATATTTTAATTCCATTGTAGCATATTGATGATGACACGCAGTACAAAAAGCAAATGACCAGACATTCCAATTACAACTTGGACCCAGTAAAACCCCACCACAAATATCAACAACAGAACACCAGAACACTAAGTTTCTCTTAGTTTCATAGTGACGTCAACAAGACCAACGGGATCTCGTTTTTTGGGGAGACAAAGCTAGGACCGTTTTTTTTATTATTACCTCTCCTGTTTTTCTCCCCCCCCCTCCCCCCCGAATAAAAATCGTTATATAGTATTTATATATTACAACACTCAACAGAAAACAAGGTAATACAAAAAAAAAAATTAATATGAACATTGAGCAATGCATGGAGAAAGAGAGCTTTTTTAAGAGCAACACCTATGGCACGTTTTTTATTTTTTCCTCACGCATTTTCACAAAAAAGGTGCTGTTAATCACAAGCTGGTTTTCTAAACTGAGCACGGGTTGAAACGGTGAACTGCGGCAGGCGGCAACATGTCAACGCACGTGGTCCGACGACAGATGGCGCCACAACCCCTTCCCACGATCCCCCTTCCACTTCCCGCACTTTGTGAGGCTCCCTCCTCGACATCCCACGCAAGTGACAAAGCAAAATGAAAGGAAATTACACATGGACAGATTTAACGCCGACGAGGCAGCAAATGAGCAAATATTACACCGTGACTTGAGAAAAAAATGTGAAATATTTGCCAGCAAATACCCACTTGGCTGTGACATTTGAAAGGATTTGGACAGGTTGTGTTCAGAAAGGGTTTGTTTTTCTTTTCTGAACAGCTACAACACTGGAGTTGTAATGACAAAATACACGAACAAACTGTTTTTTTCCAGTACCTCAGCTGGACCTTTTTGTAGAGTGAGTGAATTTTGAGGGAATGAGTCGGCGGTCGGAGTATTAAGTCTAGTGCGAGGGGTCACACATGTGAATGTGCCATATTATACTGTGTTGTAATGAACCATGGCTCAGGTTGGGATCTAAGTGCATACTTTAATTCATACCAGTATTTGCGGTGAATCTAAACTACGAATGTGTGAAATGAAGTTCCGGACTGTAGTTCATATTTTGTTCTGTTGCAACCAGATTTAGATCGAATGATACGCTCAGATATTTGTCGATTTTTAACATCTCAGGTGATGTAATGGACTTTATGCATCCAATTACAATTCATTTTTACATGCGACACTGTTCTCCAGATTCTCAAAATGCTTCACCTCTGGCCTCCCAGACACGATTACACAAGAGCAGGAGTTGAATGTTATTTGGCATAGAGTCAAACCTTAAAGGACAGGTTCACCCAAAAAACTGCAAAATTCAGTCTTAATCTGCTCACTCCCATGCTGAAGTAGTCCGACAAACATTTCTGGAGCTTCACAGTAGAACATCATTCAGCTAAACAACTAAAATAGATTGACTTGTGATTGATGTGATTTGCACCCCTTAAGCTTGTGCACTGATCTCAGACAGGGTATACGCTAACACCTTTAGCTTAGCAGCTACGGTGAAGATTTTGGCTTCAGAAACGGCTGTAAAAGCCAGTTTAATTTGACTTTCAAGACATTTGAAGCTGACTAGCTGAGTGAGCTGTAAGGAGTGATTTTATGTTTTTCTTTGGTCCCCCATTTATTTAATTTGTACATTTTAAAACAAGTCCCCATCAACTTCAGTTGTTTAGGAGAATGGTGCAACACTGTCTTGCAGTGAAGCCCCAGAAATGTTGTGTGGACTACGAAACAAAAAGATAAATGACTGAGTTTAAATTTGTGTGTGAACGCTCCCTTAAACCTTGCCTCTTCTTTACACATCCTTTTTGTTACTTTATGCAGGATTAAAACCACAATTTAAAACCATTTTGGACATTTTAATATGTATTGCTTGGGCTCAATCTTCCTTTATCTCAATTTGTGTCATCATGAAATAATCCCAAATATAATCCATACACCATCCTGAGGATGAAAATCAAAACGAGCCTCTTTATTCTTGCTCTGCCATGCTGGAATGCCAAGCCGTCACGTTATATCCAAAGCTGTCTTTATTCAGAAACGGAAACCGGATGAAGTGACTGTAAGACAAATACCTTGAAGTAAAAAATAAAAGACACTTTGGCACACTGTTCCTGCGCTGCAGCATGTGGCGAGAGCGCATGTAAGCAAAGTTACAGCCGAGTGCTTTGTAATTAGATCGAAAGCATTTTACATTCAATGTTAAAGATGAGAGAGAGCAGTCAGACAAACACCACCATGTAGACTGCCAGTTAAAGGGCTGACTTACTTTGAGTAGATTTGAGGCAATTTATATACTTTACATGTCAATTTACATATATATTGGTTATGTATGTTTCTCAGCAGTGTAACTGTTTATATATACAGCCATACATAATTTGATATTGAAACTCATCATTTGATCTTTTTTTTTTCGACTGATGTGGCTGAACTACATTACCAGTAACGCACAAACACACAAACTCTACACTTAGCAGCAGTTACTAATACGTACATCTTAGTGTCTGTATGCTGGAAAAAAAAGTTTTTAAAAAATCAAAAATGATGAAATGAAAATACAACAAACAAAAAAAGAAACAAATGCTTTCCTATTGTTCTCCATTGAGATTTGTCATGATAAGTTCTGAAGAGCGCTGAAAGGATAGGGGTTTTTTTGAGGTATTTCTTGTGGGGAAAAAAAATGAGCAAGGAACAGAAGCAACTTTTTAACATCCGTACTAAACAGGAAATACTAGTGGCTCTTGGATGCAAAAGTCTGCATAAGGCAGCAGCTGCGCACGTAAACAACAACGCCAGGGCGCTAAGATGCAGGAGAAAGTACAGAAGAGGGGACAAAAGGCATGACAAATATGAAGGTAGGGGTAAGGAGTGATTGTCATTGGAGGGGTTTGATCACGCCATCGCAGAATCTCTGCTGCAGTTCGTGGTCTGAGATCACACCAGAGTTTCAGGCAGTGCGTCGGCATTGTCCGAGGACAGCAGCTGCCAGATCTGCCACCGGTCCCTCTGCCAGTCCTGCCACTCCGGGCTGTGCGGCACCATCTGGCCGTCCGTCTTCGAGGCCGAGTTACTCTGCGCCGCGCTCAGCCTCCCGTGCTGCAGAGGGGGTCGCTGGGCTGTCGCGAGCTGAGGTGAACTTTGGGAACTAGCCAGTCGATGGTGAGCGGTATACGGCGGAGGGCTGTGGCCGTCGTTGAGCGCAGCAGAGCCACCGTCACCAGAGTTCGCCCCGCCTTGAGGCCTGGAGTTCGGGTTAAGTCCACTTGCCCGATGGAGACCTTGCATGCTGTTGAGGTTTGACATCATGGAGGGCTTGATGTTGAGCTGCAGGCGTGGCTGTCCGCTCTCCACATGAGAGCTGGTACACACCCTGGTGACCGGCGGGTGGGGCCTGCACTCGGTGATGCCAGGCGCCGTTTGGGTCCGTTGAAGCGCTGCCTGCTGCCTGCCGTCGGCGTGGAGACCGTCGAGACCTTCCTGTGAGCTGCGGGAGCTTCCTTCTGACATGTTGCCTTGGGAACCTGGAAAACAGAACATCAACTACATCAGTCGATTCTCCACCGATGCCACCATTTTCAGGCTCTGCAGATAATCTGATTGACCCCAGTGATGTCACTCGGCGGCTAAATTGCATTGTGGGTAATGTAGGCACAATGTTTTGAAAAGCAGTCCAGTGGGTCTGGCACTGCACACAAATGGTCAACACTGACACAGCAGAACCAGAGATCACATATTCCACTCATTCTTCTTTTTCAAAACCTGGCGCCTACATTACCCACAATGCAGCTTAGCCCATGAGTGACATCAAGTAACAACTTGAGCTGAGCTTGTGGTTGGGTTCTGAGATTTGAGAATTAGATTGAGAACTACAAATGGAAACCAGAACACTTCCGATAGCAAAATCTTGTACCTTGCTGACAGATCCTGCATTTAAATATAGATGTGTTTATAGAGATTAGGGATTGACATAGAAATGTACAAAGAAACGCTCCAAAACATCTTTTGGCAGGTCTTGTTGCATCTTCAATGAAAAGATTAAACTTGCATAATCACTGAACTGTTGCTGCTGTTGCATCCTGTGATAAAGTATTGATCATTTTCGGTCCTCCCAGCTTGTTAATTAATTGAATGCATTCACTTGGCATCACAAGTGTAAATCAGCTGCTAATTAGGTGGCTCAAAAAACAGGCAGAAACAGAAGTGGTTACTGAAGCTAGTCCTTGCTTTTGAGTATTCCCTCAGGTTTCTGTTCCGCCCTCATAGTTATTAACCAGCAGCAGGTGTCAGGCTCTTACTGCTCTGGCTCATTAACCACTGGGAACAAAGCTGCAGACTGCCTGGAGCGACACAAAACTGTTTACCTGCGTATGGTTGGTCGTTGAGTGACGGTTTCAGAGTGCTGTGCCACGTCCCCCAAATGTTAGCATGCTCCTCTGATACAGCGTCTGAAGGGAGCGAAACAGGGTCAGACTCCTCCGCAAACTCAGTTACGCACAAAAGAAAAATCAAAGAGCATGAACAAACATGCATCTTCAGAAGTCTTCTGTATAACCGGCAAAAAATCTCACTTTTAAACGCACCAATGTCCAAAAATCAAAAGCCAGACATGAGAGACATTGAAGCTATATGGATGGTGTTGCAAAATGGAAAGAAAAATAGCAGGTTTTCCTTGACAAAGGTTAAAAAAAAAAACAGTTCAAGGACATACGGCTAATTTGGTGGAAAAACAGCCAGAGAAACATATGTCATAGGTTCACCTTTGGAACCCCAAGTCTCAGCTCCAGGCTCTCTACTCCAGCCGGCCACCTGCCCCACCAGACTGTACTGTTCTGGGACACGGAAGAGCTGCTCGCTGCCCGGGCTTCCTGGTTCTCCTCTCCTCTCGCTCAGGACCGGGGAGTTGTTGTCATACGGGGACACCTCGCCGCTGGACGCCTTGTTGGAGTCGCTGGAGGACCGGCGCTCGCTCAGGGTGAAGGGCTCCTCTGTCTGTAGCAGGTCTGGACTCCTGTGGTTAATTACGGATGAAAATTAAAAAAACAACAAACGGCTGACCTTATGCGTGTGAACGAATTGTGTAACTCACTGTGATGCTTTTCTCCTCAGGAGGTAATCCACCACATCTGGATCTGTCTCCAACAGACTCATCAGAACCTCATTTTGCAGATCAGGGGGCACCTGAAAAAAAATATAACTATTAACAAAGTGACAATTTGAATGAATAATGAGGATTTTCTTCTTTTTAAGGTTATCAAAAGAGATGCCTTTGAAACTAGATGGGTTGTTTGCTGATGACTACCAAAACAATGGTACGTAGTAGAAATTTTAAGTACAAGTACCTCAAAGTTGTACTTAAGGACGGTACTTAGGTAAATGTACTTGGTTTGGTAGGTTAGGTTCAGGCACTAAATCTACTTGGTTAGATTTAGAAAAAGATTCTGGTTTGACTTAAAATGAGCACACTAACTTAAGTTACATGCCTGATTTTTTTTAGATGTATTACGTGAATCTACAATTGCTACACTGACATTTGTTTTTTTGCGGGACACGAGCAAACAGAGGCCTCCTGAGTGAACCCGGGTTTGATCTGTCCATCCACTCCAACCTCTGCCAAATGCAGACTCCGTAGCTCTTGATACTCCATGACTTGACCTCCTCCTTTGCTCCTGTCATGATTAGCACATCCAGTAGAGGTCGCAACTGAACAATAAACGTACATATGGTTTGCAATAGGCTACTGACACAAGCAAACAAAACAAATGTTCATGGTGAGGACTGACTGACAATGACGATGCACACATTTTCTTTTATTAATATATATTGCATTAATCTGAATGAGTCATATTAAAGTATTCTTGATCTCTAGTTAATGAACTCTACCTCCAAGCTCATCAAACATCTTTTCAGCACTGCCTTCTTATTCACCCCAACTTAAAATAAGTGGTTCACTGCTCTTAAAAAACAATAAGGCAGTTGAGTGTCTGTCATTTCCAGTGCACTTCTTAATCTGATGTCCCGGTAATAATCAGAATTTTTATGCTCATTATGTGGATTTTAAAGCCCAAACACCCACTCTCCACCAATAATTCTCATACCCAAATGTCCTGTTGGTAAAGGTTGCCAGATTTGTGATTTAAGCATGTTACAAAACAACTTTCAGATGTCATTCACGGAGCTCCTTACCAATCTGTTTTTACTCACCAAGACTGAGCGAGTCAGTACCAATTCACTACGTGTGATTAATAGCTCTTCATTGGCTTACTGCAGGAATGTAAGCCCTCAGCGGAACAGCAGTGGCAGATTACAAAACATCACGGTTTAGGGTTTCGGACCCGAAATGACCTGAACTGCCTGTCTGCACTGTTTGAGGAACAGAGGAACAAAAGCAACTGATGAGGCACTAATCCGCGTGAAATCGTGACCTCTTCTGACACCGCATGAAGGATTTCATGCTTCGATTTTCTGCTTTTTTATTTTGGAAAGAACAAGTTCAAGTATCTCGGTGAAAAGTCCCTGATGTTACTGTCGGCTAACTGGCGAGATGTGACTTTATTTTTGTATCTACTCACAAGAATTCTGATCTGACTTAGACGGAAAAAACGCCTCCATCTGTCATCTTGCACTTCTCTTTGTTTTCTCTCACCTTCCTCTGTTTGCATTAACAAAGACACAACCATTGTCTGCTAAGCCAGGAGGGGATTGTCTTACTTTAAGCCTACACAAGAATGTGAGAGGGAAATAGTGCATGAGTGAATGTGAGACAGTGTGTGTTTAGTGGTAGGGTGAAAAGCATGAAAGAGGAGAAAGACACATGCTGAATGACAGACCATGAAGAGGGTCTGGTAGCTGGCGATCATCCTCTGCAGCACGGCGATGACGGCGGTGCTCTCCTCGGCCCGGGCCGAGCTCTGGACGCTGAACTCCTTGTCCGAGCTCTTCTGCTTGTGGAGCAGGTTGGGGCCGAAGATGGTGGCGAGGTTCAGAGACGTCATCTTGTTCCCTGTGATCTGAATTTAGAGAAAGGAAAAACAGTGTTTTTCGATCAAATGAACCTTGTGGAGACGGTCTGAACTAAATGTTAATGTCAGCGAGCTATCATTGTAGCAATAACCACGCTAAAATGCTAATGTTAAGCAGGTAAATGAGCTACTACAATAAGAAGCACCTTAGTCGATTTGTGCACCACTACAAACCCAATCCAAACCACAAATGTGCTAGAGAACAAGTCATTGGGTCTCATGTCTCTACAAAATGTCGTGCAAACCAATCGAGTAGATGCTGAGATATTTCGCAAATTAGCGGAAACTTTGTCCCGCTGGTGGTGGTGCGTGACAAGTCAGGGGGTTGTCAAAGCCAGCAGAATTCGTCCCGTGTGGATCATGAATGTCTGTACGAAATCTCATGGAAATCTAATAGCTGTTGTGATATTTCAGTCTCGGACAAAGTGGCGGACCAACTGACAGACTGACACTGCCAACCACAGAAAACGAATGGCGTCAACAGCAAAAAGAATTAAAGACCGTGTTTGTAACACAAGACAAAGGCAAGAGGCAAATTACATAATGTTTTGCAGCATTTGCACGCTCCTTGCAGACACTTCCTCTCCTCCGTCCTGACTCGTCCTCTCGCCCCTCTCTGCTCCAGTTCCACTTCTCCTCCGTCAACCTCCGTCATCCTCTATCCACATTGATTTTCTCACATCTCCCTCCAACACTGTGTCTCTCTTGTCACATCACCCCTCCCTGTTTTTGTCATTTTCTCACCTAGTGTTTGTTAACACCTGAAGGTGTCGGAGCGTATGACGGCTGAATCTGTTTCTACCAGGGTTGGGTGATGGTGTGCATCCTGTGACCCAATTAGCAGCCATCCCCTCAGAGCTCGGACAGCTTTTTTTAGTGATAAATTCACTTTTTTTTCTGATTCTTTCCTAGTTTCCTCCTCCGGGGTCGACGGGAGCCACATACGCACAAAAAGTATTGATGTGTTCACTCCCAGGCGAGTGTGAAACGCTCCGACTTCCTGTCACGATCTCGGATACAGATACTGGAGTCGTGAAGGGGGGAAAAAAAACGCGCACACACGTCAGTGTTGGAGACAATTCACACGTATACACGCATGAGACAACAAAACACACTTCCATCTGTGCTCAAACCAGCCAAAACACACTTTTTTTCCTCACACATAATGGTGAGATTACACATTGGCAGAGACACTAAAATAAACTTTCAGTCCTCACAAACACACACACACACACACACTGGATGAGTCCATGGTGTCTAAATCAAAACGGGGTGTGGGACTGGAAAAGTAGAGAGACTATCATTAAACCATTCAGAATCACTGATCATGATGTCACTTCCTCTATTCCGATCTCTACCCCTCCCTTATGTCTACCATCCCAGTTTCTAACGCGGTGTTCCAGTCAGTGTCGTAGGTCAGAATTTCCTAGATGAAGTTTCCAACTTCTGACCTCCAAACGTTCCAGTACACTACATGACAACACAACGTTAACATAACACTTGGCTGACACCCTACACCCATGGGTGCTGCCCTTGTCGTGTGACGTCAGACAACCTCTCCCTGGCGAAGGCAGTGCAGGAGCAGCGTTCTCTGCACAAAAATGCCTGGTAAATCAAAGTAGATGGAGCAGAACCGATCTGGTCGGGTCTCCAATTTCATTGAGCTCCCTTTGGAGTCACAAAAAGGCTTTAAACAGCTCTTTTCACATATGCAGTCGTGTTCCTCAGCACCTGCACTGACCACTTGTGCAGTTTCAAGCCTGCCCGGCACAGAGAAATGTGTGTTCATACCAGCAACACAAACCGATTCCTATCACTTCTTTGGTAATTTCCTCCCAATGAGGTGGAAACACAGGGCCAAGAAAACGCAGCTAAGTGTTCCATATAAGCACGTGTTTGCACGCGCCGAAAAACAACTACATTTGGATGTTTTGGACATGTTTTTTTGCGACTTAAAAGGTCCAGCGTGTTGGAAATTTGTTTTGTTTATCCCAGAATAAGCCTACAGGGAAACAGAAATCTGCAACTTCACCACTAGATGACACTAAATCCTCCACACTGGACCATTTTAAGTCAAGGATGTGATGGAGGATCTTTCGTTTTAGTCACATTTCCTGTTCATCAAAATTGGCGCTCACCTCGTGCCCGTCTTTGTCCTGCCGGTCGTGGGCGTGGTCGGTCACAGTGGACAGAAACTCCAAGAGGCGGTGGAGAGTGTCACTGTTGCATGCTGGGAGCAGGTAGACCAGAAGTTGAGTGACATTCTGCTGCTCATCTGAGTCCAACACTGCAACACAGGTCAGGATGGAGATGGTGAGAATGAAACAATAAACAGAAGAGAAACAGAAGGAAGACAAGCACTACACAAGATGGAAGTCAGGGGAAGAAAGGGAAGTCGAGGCCTACATGTGGTGTTGATGAAGGCCGTGTAGAGCTCCTTGGTTAGAAGAGGGTCGGGCATGTCCCTGAGGAACTCCTTCAGCAGAGCAGCCACATCGTGAATGCTGTGCTCCTCGTCCAGCTGGACGTCGACGCCGCGGTCAAACTCCTCGCGGAGCTGAAGGAGGGACGAGAAATAAAGAAAGGGAGAGGAATGGGGGGGGGATTAAGAAACATCCTCTACATCTAACAATGGATATTATTTTCTCAGAGGGTGCACACTCCCACGCACACTCGCTTCCTGTCGGTTCCTGCGAGTGACCTGGTAGACTCCACGCTCAAACCGGTATTACAAGTGCGCATATTTAATCTTTTACCATCTGACCTTTGGACGACTTCCAGAGAATCCAACTGCTGTATATCCATCACCACTGCCAACAATACACTCTCTATCTGCGCGGCGTATTCACTTTTCAGTTTTCAGATTACAAATGGTGGCAAATGCATAAATGTTGACACTGGGTTGTATCAACACAGACCAGCAGGGAACGCGGAATGGGTATTTACATTTGCGGCACATAGTATACAGATGTGTGAATACGGGCCATTTCGGTTAGTGAGTTTATAATAAAGAGGAGACGCATAAACACACACAGACGTAGAGTGGTCCATTTAACTACAATTAACACATGACTAATTAAGTATTTTATTTAGTGGAGCCACTTTTAACAAGTAATTTTGGTCCATTTCATTCTCTTCTATTTGCCTCCTGTTCTTTAAATGTTGATCTGCAAGTTCCCACATAGTGACAGTTTAGAAACTATATATATTTTTAGGAAGAGCACTACAGAATAGTCTATCAAAAGACACACTGTGATTGGATTTAAACATCACGAAGAAAATATCTAACCACTTTCATCAAGATTAGACAATTCTATTTGAAAAGAAGTAGTCATTTGTCAGGCCTGTTGTCCCATAAAGCACACTTTACTGACATGTCTGCAGTTTTAACACAGATTTTACCAGAACAACCTTTTTATGAATACTGTTGCAGAGTTAGTGAGTTGAGAAGTTCCAATGAGAAAAAAAATACTCTGCTACTTAGATATGCATTAAAAAAGTTATCTAATGGATTTGATTACATACGATTTTCTTTATCGTAACACCAGCTGGGGTGTTAAACGTCTAAAAGAAGTAATGAGTAGCTTTCTGCAGCAGAATTCTGAAAAATGTGATCTATTCAAAATCTTGTTTATTCAATTGAGCAAATTCACAAAAACAATCAAATAAAACATTTAGTTTATTCATTTATGGAGTTGTTAAATGTCATGTTGTGTATGTTATGAACATTTTGAGTTTCATAATTGTATTCATACACATCTGGCTGCATTTTTTTGCCCACAATATATAACACTAAATTATTGTTTTTTACTAACTAGAAAGTCTTTTAAATACCTTCTGAAAAGTCCAGTGTGCTCTGATTGGACAGTTCTCATAGGCTGGAGCAGGAAAATTGCCTACTGTGTTTCTGCAACGCCAGCAGACATCATAACCCGAGCACAGTTTCTGAATACGCACTGTGTGCATTTGTCCGTAGATTGAGCATTTTGATACTTTGACAATATTCATGCAGCACCAGGACCTGCTTTATGTTAAAGACAGACACTGACATCACTTTTCTACAATATGGGACCTTTTAAAGAGGGCCCCCCTGGACTCTACGGTGGTTAAATAATGATTCCGTTTAAAACAAATTGTACCTGAAGGTCTGTCTGATAGAGTTTTGTCCCCCAGGATCTTTTTGCAATGTGCTGCTCTGATTTATTACTAAAAAAGTGTCCGTGAAGTGTGATCTCACAATCACATGTAGCCGTTTTATAAGCAATAAGTGTCTTCAGTTCAGTGTAACAGCTACAGTTTGAAGTCAGTTGTATTAAAAAAGATTCTGTAGACACTAATGCTGCCCACACTGACTGACCCACGAAGCTTAACCCTCATTTACATATTGTTTTGCTGTGTTTTTCTCTCCGCAGTCAATAGATAATGAAAGGTGTTGGAGTAACTAGAATAATTTACTGTAAAAGGCTGAGTACTGAGCTGGTAAGGATATATTCTCTTGAATAACAAATACGGCCTCAGGAGCAGCTCTGTTGGATCACTTTGTGTGTGTCTTCAGAAATCCAAGAGGTATGTTGTTGGACCTGTGCTAGTCTCTTCAGAGGAACGGTTGTTTTACAAAAATAAATGGCGAATGAAACTGGAGGAGCTTTGGGACACTGGGGACAACAACGTTCTGCATTGCTGATCACACAATCTGTTTTGAGAAAAGGAGCTTTTGTTTGTGCCGTCGATGTTCATGGATAGAACAGAACGTGTGAAGAGCAGTTTTCACGAAAACATTTAACTTGTTGCAAATGGTGCTTGCATACTCCAAGTTAGGGGGACGTTCAGGAAACACTCACCTGTCGAACTCTCTTCTTGGAGCTCCCCACTCTGAAGATCCCCACAGTCTGCAAACCTGATTGGGGAACAGGAAAAACACTTAAAGTATGAAAGGAGCTATCTACCAGCTGTCATTGCAACAGATAAAAGAACTACTGGATGAACAAATACGTCGGCCACAGCGGTAAAGTAGCTGCTCACCGTATTTCTCGATGTGCTGACAGCAGCTGTCGACCACCCGGGGCACCTGGCGGTAGATGGGATTGAGGCTCAGCCGTTTGTCCCGGTGCTTCTCCTTTTTGCTCGGCGTCTCGGCTGGCAGGGAGAGCTGCAGCGCCTCGAGCAGGCGGGACTGGTTGTCGTCCAGATCGGTGATGGAGTCTACTGACATGCCTCCCTGGAGGTCAATAAGTGTTTCATTCAGATTCAAACACCTTGACGTCGATCTGTAGCTCAGAGTGGAATCAAATCGTGTTATTTTGCCTTACCCTCCGGCGTGCTCGGGGTGCCGCCTCGGGCGTGTTGGGCGACGTCGACTCATTGGCTGTCTCCGATGTGGAGCTCAGAGAGGAGTTGCTGCTGGACAGCTCCTTATTGGACGGCCGCTTAGTGGCAAACTGCAGGATGGATGAAAAAAGTTAGATATGTCAGAATCGGGAAAACTTATCCTACAGAATTTAGGTTTGCAACTAATGATTATTTTCATCATCGATTAACCTACTGATTATGTTTAGGATTTGTTGAGTAGTTATTTAAGTCTGTAAAATGTCAAAACATTGTGGAAAAAGGCACATTTTAATTTCCCTGAGCCCAATTTGATAATACACAGATAATACTTTGATAATACAACAATACCCGTTGAGATTATCAGCGTTTGAAGCTCCCACACTGAGCATGTGCAAGGAAAATGGCCTCCGTGTGAATAAGGTCCATTAAATATCGTCATTTAATTGACAGATGAGCTGACAGACCTGTAAAATGGACGAGACGAGGTCGGAGGAGTCCTTGTGCTCCTCGCGCTGCGGATGGTCCTGGCGATAGCCGTCCTGGCGCTGCCGGTGCGTTCGGTCGTTGGCGATGACCTGGGAGAGCGGTATACTGAAGGCCTGGGGCATGCATTCTGGGTAAAAAAAATAGAGATGATGGCAGAGGATGAGGGAAGGAACGAGGAGGTTGAATAAAACTTGCACTAGCAGAACACTGGCTGCAAGAAGAGGAAGAAGAAAGCTCTATTAGCAACTCCCAAAAATAGCTCTGAGCCTCTGTAAACATTTAACACCAACATCTAACACATCTTCAATTAAAACTCTTCATTACTTCTGCTGGAGGCTGTGATGAAAGCTGAAAAACACTCGTTTACTATGTCAGTTAAAACTCTTACAGCGCTTCTACAGTTCTACATCTGTTTTCCAAAATAAGACATCACAGAAGGAAAACTGGCAGGAACCTGGCAACGAATACCAATAATTACTGCAGCTTTGACCGAAATAACACACAACTTTGATGAATCTTTCCCACAAGTAAAGTCATGTAGGTCATTTTTAGAAGCTGCTCGGCGCTGACGCATCTGTTCAGCTAGCATGTTTTCTAGCCTGCACTTATTCCTTTGTTCCATTTTCTGTCTTTCTTGGAGTTTACTTTGGCAAGACGTTGCAGGAGACGTATTCTGTTAGCAAAGCAAACCGTAGACTTGTCTCAGATATGCGCAGGGCTCACTTCAGAGAGAAATTATGTCATACTGGGGCCGTCGCCGGCTATATATTCCATTATACAGAATCCCAAAGGCCGAGCCAACAGCTGAGAAAAAACAGTCCAGCTGTTCTGGAGTGAGTGTGTGTGTGTTCATGTGTGTGTGTGTGGAGAGGAGGCCAAAGGAAAACAGAGGGAAAGAAAAGCGAAATGCATTCCACAACCACAAGCAGAGGGCTGCGGTTCGTGAACAACATGACCACTAACACTGTGACACAACGAATTTTGCTCTACAGCATCGCGGAGTTGACGCCGATTACGTAACAGCTACACAATCTGGATCGCACACTGTACAGTGATTTGCCAACATAATGCACAGCACGGTCAGATCACATTCATCAGGGCCGTGTCAGATTTTCATAAATCTATATTTTCCAGGCCTCGGGTTAACAGCCGTTGGTTTTTCAGAACTGTCTCATGCCCTTTCCGACTCACGACCGTGTAGTGTGTTTACATAAGCTGGATGTGATTCGAGTCCAAGGAGAAAGTCTCTCACCGCCTCCGGAAAGTTTACAACTAACACGAAACATTTCGTCTTAATGTGCACAAAGTCCCTGATGGGTGAAGTTCACCACACAGGACAAAGAAGGAGTCTGCAAAAAGTGCCAGAAAGTATCTCGGAGGCCAATTAGTAAATCTTTGCTGTGACTGACAATTTGCTTGATTTTATCAGAGGTAGAACATCACCCATAAGCCACTCAGAGCAGATTATACCGGCCATTAAACCTCATTCGCGGATATAGTTTGACTGCGGTCTGGTCACAACATCTCAGAGCACTGTGGCTGCATCAAAAGAAGGCAACTTTGTGTGTCTCTCTCTCTCTTGCAGAGAAAAAAAACTGAGCCTGCTTCAAAGTGAAGTGCGCGGCTGGTATTCAGGGACCCTGGGAGAAAATTAAACTTAGAATTCATTTGGCAAGTTGGACCACAGTTACATCTCAGCCATCTGCTCCGGAGAGGGGCGAAGCCAGGCTTGCCGTGGAGGGAAAAAAAACGAACCTATACCTAGACCCACGAGCGCTATCCTGAGGTATAATGTTACGTAATTTATAGAAATGGAAGTATTTGTTCCAAAATGAACGTTGCTCTGGGAATAAGGCTGTTTGTTTTCCCTCATGATAGTCTACGTGTCATCTGGAGGTCTGACGTAACTTCACAATACGCTCACAGTTGCCACAGATGCCGCCGACAATATCGGGTTCCGATTGGCCAAAGCATGCGTATTATTTTCAGACAAGGCAGCTGTGACATACTGTAGCAGCTCCGTCATCATTCCAATATAAACCTCAGGGCTTGGCAGCTGTTTCTTGTGCTTATCTGAGCAGTAAATGATAATTACTCCAAGGCTGACAGAGAGAGCAATGACATTAGTTCGAGTTGTCCAAAATATGAGCTACTTTTTTAAAAATCTTTGGCTGTGATTCCAAGTCAGATGAAAACAGCTTTTTTGAAGAGTTACACACTTAGCTTTGCTCAATTTCCTTTCAGTTACTCTATTTAACTTGGCGTATCTGAGTTAAGCGTCCTACAGTATTACAAAATTGCCTCTAGATTCGATTTTATGCAACTTCTGCTGAACTGCAGCAACTGTGGTGAACGGTAGCAATTAAGGCTAGGCTACCAGCAAATGCTAAAATGTAGTGCAACAGTAGCACAAGCAAACTAGAGTCATTAAGTCAGCCAAGGCACTCAGTAAAGTAAGTTGCACAGCAAGTTTAAGTTGGCTAATGTTAGCCAGTGCTAGCATTCATAAGGATGAAGCAACAAAACTAAAGAAAGCAGTTATGTCGTGGCATATTATACGGATTTCATTTTTTTTTTCAGCCCTTTTTCTGAAAAAGTAATTTAGTCACACTTTAAACTTGAGATTAAATAAAAAATGCCTTTATAACCCTTTACAGATCACATACCCAGTCAAACTGTGCACCTAGCCTATTATAGACTATCACTTTTTTGTATCCTTGCATCAAAATCTAATGTTTCTGTGAAACAAAATATGCCTGTGATAACACTGGCTTGAACCAGTTTCGAAATCCAACTGTCAATCAATCTTTTAGCGGCACGGAGCTGAGATCCATTCGTTAGCAAGTTAGCTGGTGACATTGTAGCACTTTGGCTTGTCTCTGGCTACTCAAAACCCCCAAAACTAAACTTAGAATTTATTCACTTTGAGAAAAAAATGCATTTTACAGTGGTCTGTTTCCTTAAAAGAACCCTAAAAAAGTAGTAGTAGTAGACAAATTTCAATGCAAATACTGTATATACTACTTTGTTATTTGCATACATAAACCACTGTTAGTTTGAATGATGAGGTTTTTACGAACTGGTCAGACTATTAACTACTGCCTTGGCGCTCCTTTTACAGGAGTGCAGTTGCTAAATCCCCCTAAACCCAGAGTATCACATTAATGCCAATTACCATTACTGACTCATTTGTACCGTATTAGTCAGTGACTCGAGAAAACTGCTGGCGAAGCAAAAAATCTGAGCTGGCTTGCATATTTTTGACATTGCTTATTTATCATAAACGAGACCCTCGGTTTAGCACTCTCTCAAACCTGACAAGAAAAAGCCCGACTCTGTTTATCTACCTGCTCTTATGAGTAAAGATCCCTTTCTCTTTCTGCCAAATATGCTTTGCTTAGTGCAGCAGAGTGAGTGGCCGCTCCGCAGAGCCGGTCCCCTTACAAGGAGTCCCTTCACTTAGGCCAAATATAAACTGTCAAAGCCCAGTAAACAGAAACTCTTTTTGTAACCTTGCTGTTCACCTGCCCGAGGGGCGGGGACTGCAGTCCAGCCCCGCGTCTCACAGGCAGGAGAGCAAGATGTTCGAGTCGTGACAAAGAGAGGCTGAGAGAAAAAGACAAAGAGGCAGAGATAGAGAGAAAAACATTGTGAAGTGCGTGTCAAAAGAACTTGGCGTACCTTTGTCTTTACTCTTCTCCTTCGCTAAAGAGTCCAACTTCCTCCTCAGCGACTTTTTCCTCTTCTGTCCATCTGTGCCGTGGAAAAAAAAAAAAAAAAGAAACAACAAGAAAATGAATCATCCGAAACAAATGGCTTCCATATCTGCAGTATCTTATCTGGATTATTTTATCTAATAAGCTTATGTCAGGAATGCAGATGTGAATTAACCACAGTGGGGAGAATGCTGCCTATGAACTCAAATCCATTTAACTGAAACGCCAGACAGGGTCAGCCACAGTATTAGTCATCCCCAAAAAACCTGTCAAAACTTGTTAAATCGCTTATATTGTTTATCCACACTGGCTAATATGTGTCATGGATGTTCTCAGTTTGGATACTGGGAAATATTGCACTGCACATGGGTCTTCAAAACATTTTCTTGGCCGGGTTTCCCATGAATAATACATTTTGGAATTTCAACCTTTTAGCATCGCCCAGGGTTACCACACATTGTTGCCAATGAATTATCAAAACGTTTCCGAGTTCTTTCTTCTGTGTGCCCTTTTTTAAATATCCTGCAATTACGCAAGTGTTCAATGTAAACTGATGATCATAAAACTTCAAAAATGGTTCATAAACAATGCGTAGTTGATCTATTAAATCAATTACAATAGCTTAAAGGGGCGGGCAATATGTATGAATTTTCTAGTTGTACACCTTAGAAAATTAACTTAAATGATCAATATAATAAAAATAATAAATGCAGTTTTGTATAATGTTGCAGAAATATTTACTGAGTTAGAATGCAATGGTCCAAAGCACCTGTGCTAGCAGTGTAGACTAGAACTACACTCCCCCATCCATAACTTCCAGTCTGAACTGCTAGCTGCACAGCTAACTGAGCTAACTAGCTAACAGCAGCTACAGTTAGCAGCGGTTAGCATTTACTCTGATGGTATGCTGGCCCTCTAATTGTTCCGAGTATTTCAACATAGAACTCTCACATGAGCTACTCAAAGCTTTCTGATTTAAATTCACCTCACATTCATACCAACACTGACACAAACATTTGATGAACGCCATTATCCGCTATATCATATTCGGGCATGGTGGCACAATGTAAAACTTATATTTATGCTAATTAAACACACGCATCAGGACACAACCACAATACTCAGAACATGTACAGAAATGTACACTAAGATGTACAAAAATAATAACTCAACATACACATTCACTACACTCTCACGCTTACATTCATTCACATTTAACACGTAAATTTCGTTCACACTCATACTACACTTGATTAGCATACCTACATTTTTTCCACATAAACAATACTCTTACACTCGACTTCCGCGGTTAACATATGTGGCGTGACCCCACACACGTTAGCTAGCTCATGCTAGCTTGCTAACTAACTAACTAACTAACTAACTCAAAAGCGAACTTGTTTGGAAATAGCGTCCTTCTCAACCATTTACTTCCAATTGGCTGGCTCAGACTCGTAACACTCTCGAAAACACATTACGTTACTCCAATACTTGTGTGTGTTACGTTACTTACAAAAACTATTATAGACATCTGAAATTCAAAGACAGTACATATCCAACATGGCGACGCCTGTCGCGACACGAAGCTTTAAACTTAAGCTTTCAACACGCTGTATACATCTCCAAAACAAACAAAAACTTTCCGGAACGGTTATTACAGTATTGATATTTAATAGCAAACTGGGCTGAACATAGAACAACAAGTTGTGCAGTAACGTTATCTGTGGATGAGAGAGAGAACAAAAGTCAGTGTCTTGCTCAGGGCCAGTGCTCGTTTTGTCTCCCTAGTGGAGCTACAGTGGCACCACAGCGCCATCTACTGACTAATTTGACTATAAACTTCACGTAAAGTCTGTATAACCAGTGTTAGATGATCCAAATGTTTACAAAAAAAAAAATTAGGGGGGGTCTGTTTACATAAAAAACTTAAAATGTGGCATTTCCAACCCACTACATGTGTATTTGACCACTAATTATTACATATTTCACCTTTATGAAATGCTACAAACCCTTTTTTTATTGCTTGTTAACAATGAAATAACTGGTAACCAAAGTCTAAGTATCCCCAAATTAGAGGTGCACTATGTAGTTATGGAAAAGAAAATTCAAACTCAGTAATACTTACTATATTGATGAGGTAATACTACTAATTCAAGTGTAAACATCCGCTGAAATTCTGGTGTACGTACATAGAACAGGTTAACATATTTGATGAGCAACAATGGCCAAATACGAAAGGAAAATGTGCAAGCAATCACACTGGTTGCCCTGAAAATGCTGTTTAAAAGAGTGATTGCATGTGTGAGACGGCTTCACGTCCAGGTTCTAGACCGGAGTGTTCTGCAAGGAGGGGGAAGCCACTTTGTCAGCTGTCAACATGATGAACGACTCCCGAATTCGCTGATTAACGATCAGGAAAATGTGGAAATGGTGGCTTTTAAGTCTCGGGCCAGGATGTCAGCTCTTGAAACCTCAGCAACTTGTAACGCCGCCGCCCGGTCACTCCGCTCTCTTGCGCATCAGATCGTTTTGCGAGATGTCAGAGTCTTTTTTTGCCTTGATCTGCTGGTTTGGCAACCTCGGTTTGAACTCTGCAGATGTTCCCCCTCTCGCTGTATCAAGTGAGTCACTTGCGGTGCTGCAGGAAATTTCATCCAGCTCCCACAACACGCCCGGTGGCAGACTGTTACGTCAGGGAGCCGGTTCAGTTCCCCCCCTCCCGATGTGGCAGAGCATTTCAGACAAATCTGAACAAGTTCAACAACGCCACTGTTGATGCTCAATTTGTTACGAGTGTAGTGATACATGAGAAACCTGCGTGTCCTTTCCAAGACACCGACCTAGAAGGACGGGATGTGAAATCTTTGGGGTGTATGAGGAGAATAATAGGTGGGAAACAGTGAGGAGGGGGTGTGACATGGGAGAGAGAAAGCAGATGTTGTGATGGAGAGGGAGAGAGAGAGAGAGAGGGGAGAAGCTCAGATAGGAAATGGTTTGGATTTTTGAGAGATGGCTCCCAAAGCCGTACGGAAATCCCCCGAACCTCCGAACTTCCACTCCTCCCGACCCGTTGTGAAACCGTCTGAGGAACCTTTTTCGCTTCGTCCTTCTCATCGCACCCTCGTCCCATCTCACTTTGCCCTATCTCTCTCTCTCTCTCTTTAATCTGTTTTTTGCGTTTCTTGCAAAAACACTATAAACACGACCCCCGCCACTCCGGGCAAATATGAGAAACAGCAGGGCTTTAAAGTCCACATTAGCGGCGCTGAAATGGCGCACACACACGGGTCTTACACACCAGTTGAAATATTTCTCCGGCGAGCACATGGCGGCCGTTAGGGGCTCTGGAATTCATAAGCAACACAGACAAGTACGTATTAAATCATGGTGGGGAGAGGTTTAACCTTCAGCTGGAATGCAAGGCCCCGGATAATCCACTGGCTGCACTGTATTGCTGCTACGGCGGCCACTCCACTCCCATACAGTGCAGGGCAAAGACGCTGTACAGTGTGTGCGAGCTCAGGATTAAATCTTGAACTAAAAGTTCAATAAAAATGTTGGTCGACCTCAACTCCGGTGTGTTTTTGATGAAATTATATTGCTGCGGGGGAAACACGTCAACAGCACCAGACAAGGGCAAGAAACAAGGGTTGAGACAATAAGACGGGTTTTTAATCAAGCCAGTCGTTAGTGGTTCCCAGCCTAGGGGTCGAAAGGAAGATCCGAGGGGTCATGAGATGATTAACAGGACAGGAAAGGAGATAATGTTACCTGCTATACTAAGCAGGTAAGTTGAATGTTTTTGTTTTTTTCTAAATCTGAATTACTGGATATTTTTACCTTTTCAGGCATTTAAAGGTGCGATGTGTGGGAATTTTTAGTTTAAAACGTTCAAAACATTAACAAAAATTATCAACAGAGACCCCCGAATGCCCCCCACCCCACCCTCAGTTGCTGTGTTAGTGGTATAATCACCAACCCTCCCCCGGCACTAACCCTAACCCACTCCGGACAGAATCCTGTGTGCTAGCTGAACTGCTAGCTGCACTGCTAACTAAGCTAACAAGCTAACATAAGCTACAGTTCTAAGCAGTTAGTGGTTTCTCTTGTGATATGCTGCCCCCCGATTTATGAGGAGTATGATCTTGACAGGTGACCGATTCTTACTTACTGCACCTTCTTAACGAAAATGTATTTTTGGCCAACTCGTCCCCACTCACATCAACCTGTGACAAGAGGCCCTAAACAGATATTGGTTTCACTCTTTGATAATTATGTTATTTGAATGTAAAGGGAACACGCCCAAAAGTGTTTGAACAGGAACACTGTGGGCACATACGGAGTAAAAGATGCTGTTGAATTGCATTATGTGAAATGAAGCATCCACTTTTTTGGGAGTACAAGTCAGAAAAATCTGGCCTCTACTGCTGCCAGCACCAGAAGTCCAACTCTAAATACTAGACGACTGTTTTAAAGGAGACATATAATGCATTTCCAGTTTTTATGAAGGCTGTTTATATAGGCTCTTGTACATCTTAGCAGTCTTCAAAGTTAAAAAAAAAAAAAACAGAGCTCTCCTTTACCACAGAAAAAACTGATCCTGAAACGCATCATCACTAGTCCCGCCTTTAATTCCGTGACTTCTTGACATTACGCTACGTTATTCCTGTTTTGGCGGTATAAGTGAAACTAACTCAAAGCTGAAAACTTGACAGAGCCGACCGGAGCTACGGTGCGTGGTGCTGTCTCAGGCGTGTGTGAGCTGACCAATCAGAGCAGATTGGGTATTCTGGAAGGGGGGGCCTTAAAGAGACAGGAGCTGCGACAGAGCATTTCAGACAGAGGGGGGATGTACTGCTGCTGTACAAGAAAACTGATTTAAGCATGTAAACCTATTGCAGTAGTAACCCCAAATAAAAAAAACAAGGTCTCCTTTAAAACTTTTGTGGTAGTCTGATCTCTTGCGTCATGCACTATGGGACTACAAAAAAAGCAAGAAGCTGAAATAAATTCCACTTTTGAAATAGGCACACTTGTTTCCTTTAGTGGCGGAATTTTGTGTATTTTTATTTTCCATCTATAAACTATGATGCAGATGTAGACGTTTTCAGCACGGGCATGAGCAATGGGAAGCAAACCACAAAGTCCAGCAGCCACAGTGCCCTGCCTATTTCTGTAACATCTGGATTAATCTGTCAAATTTATGGTTTGGTTTACAAGACCTAAATACAGCTGTTTAGGTTTCAAATAGGGCCACCGATACAAATACGGCCTGCTTATGCAACACTTTTAATCGAGTCTGCATGGTGACGAGTGGGGTGACTGCACTCAAGCCTCAAGGAAAGGGAGTCGCGTGTCATTACGAGGAGGAGGGTCAACAAATACCAAGTCAAACAGGAAGCGCCCGATCCCGATGTGAAGTGTGGTTTATATCTAGATCCGCGTGTTGTCACGACTTCCCCAAACATAGACCCTACACGACTTCCCTTAAAGACACTTGAGGGATGACAGGAGGATGTGGTCAGAGGTTTTACTTTATGGGACACTTGAAAAGTAGCTGCACAAGCTTACACAGCAAACCCGGGTTAAGAATATCAAATGGGAAGCGTTTTTGCAACAGTTCCGGAGCCGAGCGCAGATGTGTTTCGCCACAGTTAACAGCCGCATAAATGTCAGGGGTCTTAAAAGTATGCCAGGGGCTGTAAAAATCCCACCCACCCCGGAACTAACAAAACAAGTGATGTAACAGCGTTTAACTCAGGTTTTTGCAATATGCATAAAGCAACACACGTGCTGCTCCCACCTTTCGGCATGGTTATCTGACAGCCCAGGTCATAGTCCTGGTGCAGACGGGTGTAGGCCACTTCCTGCAGCCTGGCCCTCTCCAGCTCCGACAAGCTCTGGATGGCGACCGGCATCAGACGCACGCTCCGTCCCGACAGGCTGCTCCAGGTGAAATCACCCTGGGGTGGACAAAAGTATGAGTATGGTTAACATCGGAATATACAACAGATACACAAACAGCTAACATTGGAAGCATGCTAGCTGTGTGCAACAATGCATGCATAACATTAGGCATTTAAAAAAAACAGTCGATGATTAAAATGTCTTCCAAAAAACTGCATGGCATTGGCACGGCAAAAGTCACAAGATAACACAAACTAACCAACCCATCAGCGACTCCTGTGTCCTGTGAGGTAAAATTACTGTGTTTTTCAATGGAGTCTGGTGGGTCTGAGCAGAGTCGACTTAACGGCTATTTATAGTTATAGAAAAATGGATTTCTACTATCCTCTCCATTATGTTGTCAGACACTTTTAATACAAATCTGAGTGTGCTACTTTGACATTGCCCCCAAGGATTTCACTGCAGCCAAGGCGGTCCATTTTATCACTGCTGGCTGGGGTGATCTAATGGAGCAGTTCCACAACCTTTTGTACCTATTAGTCATTTAGACTAATGTAAAGGTATGTAAAAAAAAAAAAAGAGAGAGAACCCGGGTTTAAAAATACCAGAATGGGCCTTTAATGCATGTGAGGCTTCGGGCTAAAAAAGAGTAATAAAAAAGACGATTTTATGAGAATCTCATAGATGAGCAGATTATATAAGATAAAATGTAGTCTGACCAACAATCCTTAAAAAATGGAGAACATAATGAAATGTCGGGAAAAAGAACAACATGCGTGCAGGATGGTTCTTTTGCAACAGCAGAACGGAAGTCAAACTAAATGTATAACATACACACAGGCAGATAAACGGCGAGACGGACTGTGTCTCGGAAGAACAAAAATAAGAAAAACCCCTGTCTTTCTCTTTCAGGTGCAAGTGGGGACATGGAGCAGCGCTGATGGATTTGCAATATGCTTTTCCACACATAAACCATTCTCGAGAATGCATAGCATATGTGGAGGAGGAGATGTGGTAACTAAAGCGAACAGCGGTCTTGAGTCACCGCGGTCAGACACGTTACATCTGCAGCTTTTGGGGATATTAATCTGTGATCAAGGTGGAACCGAATTGGCGGAGACCCGGAGACCGCTCCGGCTTTGAACGCTCGAGTCGTCCCGAATCACCGGTCATGCATTCCTCTCCCTGCGTCTACTGAGAGAGAGAGAGAGTGGGGTCAGGGAGAGAGGTTAAGAAAGAAGGAGGGGAGACTCTGCTGCAATCTATCTAATGCCTTATCCAGACAGAGGGCTTACAAGTGTCCTCTCTAATGTGTCTGTGTTTATGTTCTGGTCTCGATTTTTGTTGGGTCCGCTGCAAGAGCGGGGAAACCGTTTTGCATCACGGTTTATGTCTTTGAAAAAAAATCTAATAAAATAATCGCGTTGCTTTCTCCGTCCTCCTCGAGTCTCCTCGAGCCTTTATGTCAACAGCTTCGCTTTTAGCTTTTTTTTTTCACGATCGGGCCCCTATGAACAATATTTTCTCGCGGTTCTTCCTCCCCCGCTGTCCACCCTCTTGTTATTTGACCCCACTTAGTGCAGTGGAGCGAAAGAGGCGTCGTTCAGCCGTGGATTGGGAAAACAGGACGACCTGGAGAGCCACCTGAGAGTGTGTGTGTGTGTGTGTGTGTGTGTCACGAGTCACAGGTCCGGCGGAATAAAGAAAGTTCCATGTTGCCCCTCTTAATAGAGCGTTTCTAGCCGGGACAGCTGTTGTATGTGCGCGCCAGTGTATGCCATTCCTTATCGCTGAGGAAACCCGTATTCCCCCTCCCGATTGACCTCACGCGCAGCTTGAGAGGGCACACACACACATGCACGTACACACAGCAAAAGAAAAGACAAACAGTTGGAAAAGTTAAATAAGAAGGCCTCAACTCCGCGGAGCCTGGTTCTGCCCAGTAGGGGTGAGGATGAGGATGAGCGCAGCTTCTCAAGTGTCGGCCTGTGAGACCCGCAGAATGCTGAGAGAAGAGCCAACGGGGGGGCGGGACTAAACCCTGGTATCACTGCTGGACTCTGGCAACAATGAGCCGAAAGCCCGCACGACCCGCAGGGGATGCCATTCAAATCCACAAACCGAGACGCCGTAAAGCCGACCCGCTCGGTTTGACTTTCGAGAAAAACAGATTCTTGTTAAATCCTGATGTCTTTATTCGTCTTCTCCGTTTGAGAGGGTCCAAAAAGAAACACAGCACATCTGTAACCACTAGGTAATCCGCCATATTTCTTCACTCAATGTTAATTTTAGGTGAGATTATTTTTGCCACGGGCATGGTTGATAAGACTGTACATTTTTCACAAATGGTGGATCAGCTGTCTACATGCACCGCCATTCAGTCGCACTGCGCCGGCTAATGGCGAGCAAATATTGTAGATGAGCTCCATGCAAACCAAAGCTGTTTTGTAGTTTTTTCTTGATGGTTTATGGTTGCTAATGCATACCTTTACTTTGAAACAGCTATTTGAAACATCCAAATCCTATTTTTTGGTCTCTCTGCGGACACAGATTTCACATATTTTCTGCTATTTTTCTCAGGCCTCTTCCTTTTAATAACCTATTGTAATAAAATGTCATGCATATAACCCTAACCCCAACCTTTGTAAATATTTAAGCTTATTCTTGTCTCATGTTTTTTCTTTGTTTCATTTACTTTTTTATTAATTTCACCTGTCATGTTATGAGACTCTGGCCCATTAACTATAGCTACTACACAGGGGAGGCCATACCTTTGTTTGCTTTCTTGGAGCCCTGAAGAGGACCTAATGGTTAGGATATCTTACCAAAACCATGGCTGAAGTGCATGAATTGCCATGAAAGTTTTGAAAAAATATTTTTGATTGATTTAATTGTAATTGTAGAGGAATACAAACACTTTTTGGGCCCAAAAGTGCGAAAACTGGTCACATTTCTTGAGTCAAAAATGTCTGAAATCAGCCCTAAAACACTTACCATATACTGTATATTGCTGTAGAATAAAGAGAACTTTCCCATACCCTACTCAAAAAACCTCCAGCTCCCAAGACAAAATACCAGTAACATGACCTCAGTGTCCTCGCTGCTAGCTGCGGCCCTGCCCTACGCTAGATCAACAAAAAAGAAGCCCCTGCAGAGAGGGAGAGACACATGAGTGCCTCGACTTTGTTACGCAATGCACGATGCAGAATTTGTGGAAAGTTACAGATTTTAGCTATAAATAAAAAGAATAATAAACCTTTTCCACATCAGCGCTCTAGTTAATGGAGCGAAAAAAAAAGGCAGCGCTTTGGATCCGTTTTGGCCTTGAAGGGATTTGGAGCTGATAGCCAAGTGTACCTAATCGGACATCAGACAAGCCTGTGGCCTTAACAGCAGCAGACACAAATACAGGAGCCATGGTGAGGAGGAACTCTGAGTTCCTGATCAGATGTTTCACAGTCATCTAATCAAGAGCTCATTTTCTCACTCTGAAGATAATGAGGATCAGCTACATTTAATGCTAATTTGTTTGGCCGCGTCAGTGGAGTTAATGAGCTACAAAAGCACACGTATCACAATATCGCAACCGCCGTTATTGTGAGGCCCGTCCAGGTTAATGAGATCACGCGTCACCGGACCGAATCCATTCACAGCTCAGATAGGTGCCGCTCATCTCGCAAAATGTCACGCCGCGGCGCACCGTGACGCCCGGACCCCTCTGGAACGCACGACCAAAGCATTCATTATCGGCGTGACGTCGCAGCAGTGTTTGCACAGCCTGTATAGAGACAGATCTGCCACGCCGCTGCTGTCACGATCCCTGTAACTCCTAATGTTTGTCTCCAAAATATGCCTGGTTGCTAAGCCTTTCACACAACCGCCATCATCTGTTTTCCTCTTAGAACTATGGAACCCCCCATCCCCCTTGGTCCCCCCCACCACACTGACACGGATGATGTTTGCTGGAATGGACTGTGCAGATCTAATCAGATGATCCCCAGTTTAACAAATGATATTTTCTGCCAGTTCGCTTCACTTGATCCAATTTTGCGCCAGTAGACATAAATCAGCTTGGCGCAAATAGGACGCAGAGAAAAGATTAGGACACATGTGGTAAAAGAATGCAAAGAGAGGTTTAAGTGTGCAGTTGCATCATTATATACATTATAAGGACATTTAGAGTATTTACTGATTCAGTGTTTGTCTTCTAGGGAGACATATGTCAATTATTACATCTGCATTTGACCATATTCTTAGTCTTTCATTAATGTTTCTACATCCAGTTACAGAGCTCATATAACCACCTTTGGAAATCGGTAAATTCAAAGATTAAACTTAAGTTGAAAGTTATTTCACTGGTAACAAACAATAACATGCTTTATAAATTGCATTTATCAAGCAATGAACGGCTTCTAAATATCAGCCGTAACTTCATCATGGCCATACAAATAGTGTTTTAATAAGAATTTGGTAGCGATGTCTATGAGCGCCGTGTCCAAAATGCAGTACGAACATATTTTTATTGTGTAAGAATACGCATACATATAACTTGCATTGTTATAGTAAGAAGCGCTCACTGATACTCAAAATTATTTATACAATTTCTGGAATGCATTATGAACATTAGAACAATTTGTTGTACATTAGTGCTTGTTAAAAAGACAAATTATGATGTTTTGTGTGCTGTTCTTGCTTTAACTTAATCTTTTTTTGTATTTACTGAAAGAAAAACATGACAACTTTTATTACTATTTTTTATTTTATTTTTTGTTTTTTTACTTATAACCAACTGTAATGTATTAAATCTACCTATAACAAAGGGATTTCATGACGTTACTTAAAAGCACAAGATGGCCTCTTAAAGTAACTTGAATCATATTATGATGCAGTATAATCCAGATTATAATATGTTATAAAATTGTGATAATGTATTACAACAATGACAATTGAGTGAGTGTCCAGCACATATACATTTCTTGATACTTAAAAAAAAATATTGAAAATGTGTTGTGATTATTGTTATATGTTCTGAATGATTGATTATAACTATGGGCACACAATAATGAATCATAAGTATGTTTTTATGCATAATGCATTACAGACATTGCTATAAAGCAATAAGTATTCACAAAGTATTCTCATAACTGTGATTATACAGAGGTATGGGTGCTTTATAATGCATTATAAGAGTGTTCATGAAGTGTTACCAAGCATTTCATATATATATATCATATACATGAATAAAAGCTTGACAATTACAACTACATTATAGTCTGTTTAAAACAATGTATTGAATGTTATGGTTTGCTTCTAATCTGTATCGAAAATGTTATATGAAGCCTTGTTGCGAAGCTTCAGTTCAACACGGGATCCATCACGTGTCGCTCCGTGACAGACGTTACTCCGAACAGATTGGTGACTTCGCTGGCATCAGTCATCCAGTGCTCTGCTGTGTGTGCTTTTTCTGTTCTTGTTCTGACAAAAGGGACAAATGGCACAAAAAAATAAAAGCCAAGGGGTAAAAAAAAAAGAAGAAGAAAAAAAAGAAAAGAATATGTCAGTTTCCCTGGCAACGCAATACACAGAAAATCAAAAGGGCTCGGGGAAGTGAAAGAAATATTGCTATGGTAACGCACCTGCAACACACACACACACACACCCAGGCAGTTTAGACACTCGTTGCTGTGGTGCACGGTGAGTAACATCTGTGTGTCGACATTGGCAATAACAATTAAACAGTGTGTGTATTTTCTGAAAATAAAATTCAATGCCACATGATGATTGTCCTCTCTGAATCATTACTGCGGTTGATGACTTATCATCAACCACAATAAACAACCCAGCATACAATAAACAACCCAGCTACTCCTTTGCCGCTCAATATTCCATATACTGTGTGACTATTATTGACCCTGAGCGCCGTGGCATGGACAAGAGGGTAACAGCAAACCCCCTACCTTATAGAATTATATGCATACGCACATTGCCTTCAAGTGCTGTTGGGTTTATCTGGGTTTACGACCCTGTACAACAGTAAACAGAAACAATTAAGAAAATCCTCTTTTCGTAGGAAAAAAACTGTTCTAAAGCTTTTAATCCACTGGCCTGAGCAATGAACAGGGTGTAAATCCTCCAATGAGTTTTGACCTTAAGAGCAGTGTGGCGTTCAGGATGCCGATCATAGTCTATCCACTTATTTGAGGATTGAAATATCTCAAATTTGGTGCAGACATTCATGGTTTCCAGACGAGGAATCCTAATTCCTTTGGTAACCTGCTCACTCTTCATTTAGTGCCATAAGTGAGTCAACGCGTTCATAAATCCACTGAAATATCCCAGCATCAACTTGATGAGTTGGCGTAACATATTGTGCCGACGTTCATGGTTCCCAGAGGATGAATGCCTAGTGACTTGACGTGATGGTTTGCGGCTATGAGGCTGACGTTTGTGGTTCCGGGTGAAATGTCTCAACAACTAAGACATAGATTGTCTTGAAATGTTGTACGTACAGTCATGGTCCCCACACAATCAACTCTTAAACTTTAAATCTAGCAGCATCACCAGCTCAAATCTTTAAATTCTCTAATACTTTGGTTTACGACCATAAAACTGCAAGGCTAATAAGCTTTAGCCTCAGCCAATTTGCTAATGTTAGCATGCTAACACCCTAAGCTATGATTGTGCACACTGGTAAACATTATACATGCTAAACTTCAGCATGTTGATACTATTACATACATGATAGCACTTAGCTTAAAGCACCATCATGCATAGATCTTTGCAGGGCAGCTCGCATGGACTGCTAGGAAGACTCTCAGTCTTGTTTACAAAGAGGACTTGAATACATGTCAAATAATACAGTATTTAGCGTCGGAACTCTTCAACAATTGTCTTGACCATCATTTAGCCTCTGGTGGATATGGCCAGCTGTTATTCAGATATAATAAAAGATATCCGGGCCGAGACTTCCTCTCCCCGTGTGCAGGTCAACGTTTCAAGTCTGATTAGTGCGATTCCAACGCAGTTAAAGCTAATAAAAAGGTTTGTTTGCTGTCAGGCTACGGCTAATGCGTTGAGAGATTGCAAGTTTGCTCCCCACATGGACTGCACGACACCGAAGCCCACTCGAATGTAATTGTTTAAACCACTGACAGCAAGCTGGCTACAAACGGAATGCTTCCAATGCCAAATATTTGTCCCTTGAGTTCAGACTGTGCGTTCATATTCAGATGACTGTTGACAGAGATAAAACAGCAGTGAAATTGTATCAATACGTTGACGGCAAGGTCATCAATTACAATTGCAGATGTGCCAGTGGAAAGAAAAATACAGGTAGCAACTTTAAGGTCTATTTGTGAGAAAGTAGATTTTGGGGTCTTACTCCAAACTCTTCAAATATTGACGCTTTGGGTTGGTACGTCGGGTCGGCTGCTATCTCAAAGCGTCAGTGTTTGACAAGTTGGGACGTTTAATTGTGTACTAATACTGCAGGAAGGTATCAGAGGCCCAGGAAAAGATCACTCATGGCAAACAAAGACACAAAAGGAGCTTTCCAAAATTCTTCACATTGTACTTTGGGTTTGTTTTTCTTACTTTTCGCGTTGCAGCTGCCTTTAAATGACCCTTGAGCGGAGTTTCTGTGCCACAACACTGATCCACAGGAATGCACAAGTATTTTTCAACACGTCTTTCTTTCCCCCTCCTTTTTTTTTTTTCGTCTTTTTACAGGTTGCCTCCACGCATGCATGTAATAGATTGCTTTCGCTGACCTGAAACCTCCTCGCGGTTCACATCTGCTTGTAATTACTGACCACCTTTGCTCGTCGGCCAGTGCTGTGTGTGTGTGTGTGTGTGTGTGTATGTTTGTACATGTATCTGTCACACACTAACGATTAATTGGCTTCCCCACCTGTTTTGGGTTGTCCCTGACACTGCCTGAGGGGGGAAACTAACCACCAAATTATAGATCGCTGTAAGCCACACACAAGTTACATAACCCAGTGGGAAAGTAATTCAATGGTATTAGGCTTATCATTGGCTGTTAAATGTGAAGTTATAGGCCTCCAGTATGGGAGGTCATGCAGACGGAGTGTTGTGTGAAGAAAATAACCTGTTATGGCTGTAAAAGCAATTATCATACCAGACGTTCCGATGCAGAGGAAAGGGCATGGTTAGCTGTAGATCAAGTGGATTAAGTCAAGTGGTAAAGGTTATATTGATAAAAGAAATTGTTTAAGAATTCTGACAGTTGGTTCCAGCTTCTAACAAGGTTTGTCAGCCAATACTATGATGCTAATGATCAAGAGTCTTGAAAGTGAATGTAAATGTAAATGTAAGTTTGTTGCTTCCAGGTCCTCAAATGTGAAGATTCGCTCCTTTTTGTCCTGTTTTCTATCAATGTCAATTAAGAACATCTGAAGCTGTAACGCGAGGCTCTGCGAAAGAGTTCCTGACATTTGAAGCCAAAGTTAAGGTGAACACTGATTCAAACTTGATGCAGAATGTGCAAAGAGTTAGAATTCAGTTCAAAAATTCACATTTGTGTTCCATTTAGTGGATGAAAAACACAGATTTCGGATCAGTTGCGGCCGTCGAGCCAAATGTGGTCGATGGAAAAGAGCATATATATTCAAATGAACATGCACAGGTACAAGCTGTTTGGCAATTCAAACGGCATATACATTATGATTACATAAGCTGTATATGTCTGGCCAAAAGAACAATGTGCTGTAATGGAATACAATTCCATTAAATCAGTGGGGGAAGAAAAAAACAAAAAACACAAGCGCACTCGCAAATTACTTACACAACTTTGAGCCAGCTTTTTGTCCTTTCCAGCGAGCATAATGGTGCAGAGGAGGACAATCTGTCCCACATTTTCCTCTAAGAATCACATTCTGACAACAAAAGCGGTGTTTACTTCAGCGCGCCACGGCGATCGTTCATCTTGTTTTTCGAAGGCGGGCCGAAACGCGACTGTCAAAACAACTTTTCCGTGGCGACTTCCACGCTTGATTTTGATTCACTGAGCAGCTCCAAAACATGCTCCGCGACGCACATTCTTCACGAGGTCTTGCTGAATGTGTACGCACTCTATGGGAGTGTTTGATCACGTTTTGTGCTTTCTTTTTCTTGTGGATGCAACATTCGTTGACTTGAGTTCAGGAATGCTCAATTATGACATTCATTTCTGCATGTTTTCAGGTGAAACTGCTGAAGAACAACACAAATTATCCTCTTTATAACTTTTTGGTCCGGCTGTGGGGGGGGCCGTCATATACCGGTGAGGAAATCCACATTTGGATAATTAGCCAAAGCTTTCATGTGCGGGTATCAGCTTTCACTGCGTGTTGTTTTTCCCCTCTGCCTTTGCATTTAATGAGGGCCTCCTGGCTCGGTCGCAAGAGTAGAGCAACTTACTGTGTGTGTGTGTGTGTGTGTGTGCCCTAAATATTACTCCCAATCACTGGCAGCCACATCTAAAGCCTCGAGCGGACTTCAAACATTTTAAAGACAGATTAATGCGAAGGGGGCCCGCGGCAATAATGAGGCCCGACCTTGAAGATTTAGGATCTTGCGTAATGGTTACGTAAGCTGCGAAAGCAAAGGAAATCAGGTATT
Organism: Diplodus puntazzo; assembly: GCA_963678695.2. Classification (NCBI taxonomy): domain Eukaryota; kingdom Metazoa; phylum Chordata; class Actinopteri; order Spariformes; family Sparidae; genus Diplodus; species Diplodus puntazzo. The sequence goes on from OZ023178.1 coordinate 13,140,792, forward strand.
GTATCAACACCACAGTTGATAGTAGAAGGAGAAGTCGAGATAATGTGCGGGGTTGTGTGTGTGAGTGTGTGTGTGTGGGATGTTGGATGGCAGTCCGACCACAGGCCGCGTCCAAAAATCTGTCGGTGTATTTCTCTGTCAGCTGTCGTTGGCAGACCGGGTTTATGACGGAGATACTGAACTCTTCTTTGCAACATCGGACTTTAAGTGTGTTACGTTTGTGTTCGTGCTGGAGATCAAACTCAGATCAAATCGTTTGCCTCTTCGTCACAACTGTCCGATTTGCATGTTTCTCGACTTCCGCGATGGCTCATCCATCGAGGGGAAACCAGAGTGAGGGAGAGCACAGCTGTGTTGAACATGCGAGTGATTGCTCCTCGCCCCTACTTTGCCTTGCAAACCATTCATTTGCTTGCAAGGCTTGTTTGGAAACCCTTCAAAATAGCTTTGGATAGTCCAGGAGCCGGACTACAACACAATGGATAACTCTATTGTTTGATTCTTCTCTAAATCCTGCTTCTCCTCTCTGCGCTTTCTTCCACATCCAGTATTGTAAGTTGAGTGAGGGGCTTTCCACAATTCATATTTCTGACCCTCCCAGTTTGCCGTTCTCACTAAAGTCGCAGATGAAACGAGATTTCTTACTGGCTTCTTGATGATGAATTGGCCACCTGTTGATGATCCAAGAGGCAAGATTTGATAGTGGTGGACTCGGGAGGGGTGGGGAGCAAAAGTGTGCTACTGGATGCCCCTGTGGTAGATAAAACATGACGAAGTGACCCCTAGGGTGGGGGGAAATGATGCGGTGAAGTGCCCCTCAGATACAACTGATGCCCTTTATATTGTCCCGCCCCTGCCTCTTAAACATCCTGAGTCCACCACTGAGCTTTGCGTTCCTAAAAATACACTACGCATCTACTTCCCTTTTAAATATTACACAGATACAGTTTAATAGTAATGTTTCTGTGCTCTTATTTGCCCTGGGTTTTGCCTCCCAGGTCAACCTTCAAGCTGCCTTAACCGTCTTGTAGAAGTTGTTAGGGGACATAAGCAGTTTAACAAGGGAAAAAAAAATGTTGAATCTTCATATGTACTTGTTGTTTGTAGACATAAAAAAAATGGCATTCAGAGGTGCATTATGCAATTCTGGACAGAGGGAGGTTACTGCTGAGCCTCAACTTTTGGGGCTGGTGAGCCTCCAGCTTAACACCTCGGTATTTGATTTCCTCCGAATGAGATTCAGCAATCAGCTATCTTTCTCCAGAAGCGATGACGCCCAAAAACTGAAAAAGATAGGAACAAACAGACTTCTAGTGGGTCGTAGCTGATGACTGAGATGAATTCTTTTTCATTTTATTCATTTTTTGAGTCCAAACAGAGCTAAAAGGAAAAAAAAAAGAAAATTCTGCATAGTATAGCTTTCAGCAATCCACAAATAATTATTAACTATTATTAAAGGAAACCGTAATGTGCCATTTTCTCATCAGCCGACATGTGGCCCTCTGGCATTGCATATCATTTCGCACACACACACACACACACACACACCCGAGCCAAGCTCTATAAATTATCCTCCTCTCTCTCTGACCACACTAGCCAACTGAGCTAATGAAGCTGGTTAATCATTACTAATCCTGTACGGAGAGTAGAGCTCTTATAGTGATTGGTTTGTGTGTGTGTGAGCGTGCAGATTGCAGGTCGTTGTGGTGGATCATGTGCGTGTTCAACATAAATAAGTGGAAAGAAATGCGCCGCTCGCTCCACTCCACTGAGACAAACCGATTGTGGCCTGGTGGCAGCGGTGGAGACGGCCTGAGCAATCGCCACTGACCGGCATGCATGTCTGTGCGTGTGCGTGTCTGTGTGTGTTTATGTGAGTTCCCCCAGGCCTGCACGGTACAGTGTGTGTGCTACGGAGTGATTTGAAGCTCGAATTAAGGTCACAACTCAGCAGTGAGCCCAACCGCTGCCAAGCGGAGCTGAGTGGATGACAATCGCAGTCTTTCAGCGACCCAGAGGTGGGCACGGATTTAGTCAGACAGACACTCTGAGGCTGAAGGAATGGAAGGACGACTTGCCAGGAAAAAAAAAAAGCGCATTCGCTCTTCGTGCTGATCGCTATAAGATCGGTTTTATTCCTCTTTTCATCGGCTGGTGTTTAATTCGGAGGCTGATCTCGCTTTAACAAATTGCCAGAGGTATCTGTTTATTCCACATTTCGGGCTTCTTGGCAGCAGCTTGAGACAATCAGGAAATAACAATCCCCAGAATGAAACTGTGGCTCATTACGCAGTGATGTAATGGCTGGGGCTCATGCATCAATTTCACTCATGCCATATCAAATTCCGAGACTGGATGGAAGAGACTCACGTCGCCCCGCCCTGACGCAGCCGGCAAAAATACCATCCCTCGAATGGCCTCCCAGCTGTGTGTAATTACTCTCCTTAGGTGTGGTTGCTGCACATCAGGAACATTTAACATTAAAAGACATTAAATAAATCCTAAAAGCTCCCAGCGCTGTGATGGCTGGCCCCAAAGTACCAAAAGATATCCGGTGCCAAAACTGAATGTTACTTAAACCTGTCACAATAAAAGTCTCCAGTGACTCGCACAACTGTCCTTATTTTCATTATTGTTCCAGAGCCGTACTGAAATGTCTTCTCTTCTCTGAACAAAAGTTAGGAAACCTGAATAAATTCAGTTAGCTATGATTGAACACAGGAAAAAAAACAGGAAATATTGACATTTAAAAGGCTGGAAAGTGAATTTTAGCCAATTTTTTGCTTTATGAAAGGAGCTTGATGGAGTCGTTTACTAAATCAAAGGTCTCATATGTTCATTTTCAGGTCCATTATTTTTATTTAGGGTAACCGATAACCATGCCTTTATGTTAAAAAAAAACATTATTTTTCTCATACTGTTAACCGCTTCAGCACCTCTGTTTACTCCAATAATCTCTTCGAGGCCCTCCTCCTGTGTCTGCTCTGATTGGTCAGCTCTTGCAGGCCCGAGCAGGCACCACTTCATCAGCTCCGACAGTGTTTTTTTTTTTTTTTTTAAGAACAGTGGCAGTGCTAGGGCGGCGTGGTTTTTAGAGTATCACAGAATTTCTATGGGACACTCACGTGCTCAACAATCAAGAATGAATTGTGTTATAAGAAATACAACAATATGTGACCTTTAAGAATAAACGACTGAGCATCTATTTTCCTTTTCTGGACAACATGTTCAGTTCCAGCTCATTTGTAGCTCAAATCACATCAGTTTATCTCAGTTTGCGGGCACATCTCTGATTGCGATCCAGTGGTTGGTTTTGCTGAATCATTTCTTTTTCTCATCCAATTTTGCCGTTTTCCCCGATGAATACCCCTCATCGAAAATGTCTGATGTGAAAATAGCTGCATCTGCTCGCAGTGACTCAAAGAAGACTGACCTGGATACAGATGAGTATGTGGAATAGAACAGTCGGCACGCCTGCGTTAACACAGGCATTCAATACATATACAGTACGTGTGTGAGTGTGTGTGTGTGTCTCTGTGTGTGTGTCTGTGTGTGCTTTATCTGCCAATCAGTCAAAACGCTTGTGTAAGTAGCCCCGTGGGCATTACTTTCCCATCGAACGTTTTTGCTGTCTGAGCACTCGACTATGTCGGCACCGTGAGAACGGGATCTTGCACGCACACACACATGCACACACACATGCTTCACAGGAACAACTCCCAGGGAAATATTGTACCACTCCATCAATTCAGGAATGTTTAATAGATAGATCCCGAGATTAAAACTGGCATCTGTGCCAAAAAAGCTGTAACGCGTCAGGCCTCACACGTGAAGCCGGAATGTGACCCCATGCGAGCCGGACGCGCCTTCTCTTATCCGCCACAAGTGTGAAGAGCTCAATCCAACATACCTAAAAAGCCTCCGATTGCTATCATGGCACCTTAACATTCCTCCTCCTATCAAACATCTTTTAAGTGGCCCCAACTTTTTTGATAATCAAAGGTTAAAAGGTGCGGTATGTAAGATTTGGCCACTTGTTGAATTCACATTCCACTCCTAATAACTGCTAACGGCTGCTAGCTGTATTCTGCTTATACATCCATGACTATATCTACTGTCTACTGATGGTTTAGTTAGCCATGCAGCTAAGCGGACTTCCAGGTGAGGAGAAAGCATTTTTTTTCAGGCGTGGGGCTAGCTGGTTAGCATGCTAATAGAAGTAGATCTTCAGTAGATACTTCATATCTACGAGACAGCGCGTGGAAATCTTTGACAGAATGTCAACTGTGTTGTTTCTTTGCATTCTGTTGATAGTTTGAGTTCATTTTTTAATTCTCACATATTGCACCTTTAAATATTTAACCAACAAGTAAAACAAAAAGCACATGGGCACACACATCACAGAGACTCAGTCAACTTTGTACAGTTACTTCCTGTTGTCCAGACAGACACATGACAGCCGTGACGCCGGGAAAAAGACAGGAAGCAAGAGAAGAGCGGCTTCACAGCCAGACAGCTCGCATTAGTGTTCCTGGTGTTCTTAGGAGACGTCCCAAAGCTTGTGATAAACACAAGGATTTTTCAGTTTTTAATTCGAAGCAACTAGCGGCATTAATCTGTCACTTGTGCAACAGCTGCCGTCTTCTGAAGACTTTCTCGACATCTTTCCCCCGCCCGTCAAATCCCACAACAAACCCGATTTCACAGTCTGGCTGCGATCATGTCAGTTGAAGGGGACGGTTTTGTAACCGTGGACTGGGCCTCCTCCTTGCTCAAGAAAGATTTCCTCACAGAAAAAAGAAAAAACGGCCGAGGGACTAGGCTTTTACGTGTCGGTTGCGTTCGCATCGTTTGAGGAAGTGGGCTTCCAACTGTCACTTTAAGATAAGACCGACTCCTGAACCATTTCATCAGCGCATTCTTAAGCTGGATGGATTGGAGTCTCATCCTCCCTCTCACATTTTCTGCGTTCATCCCAAACACCTTCCATTACAGCAGATCAGAGCGCTGCTGTGTGAAGTGTGTTTACTTTAACGCCTCCGTCTTTTACGTTTCCACTGATGCAAACGTGTGCATGATTCTGATCCTATTAGGGGGGACAGTTTATTTTCCGCACAAATGGCGAGAACATGAGCCAAGAAAGGTACGGCACATTCTCTTGTTCCCCCCCTCCCTCTCTGTGCTTCTTCCACCGTATCCATTAAACACAGCAGGATCAGGGTAAAGTCTCCATAAGACTCTTTATTTTCCACGTGGGTGCCGGATCCCCCCCCCCTCCACAACCCCCCTCCCAGTTAATCCTGCGAGGAAGTTAAAGAGCAGGGGATTATAACTTGCCGAATCCGGACGCGAAGATGACAGACTTTGAGGCAGAGCTGTGGTCACTTTGTGAGACACATGGCAGCGCTTTTTACGTGGGTTACTCGAATGCAACGTGTGAGCGTATGTTGAGGGGACTGCAAACGTGTGCTTACGCGCCATGAAAATACAAGTATGTGCAGAGAAAACAATGCCATCGCGCCAATCGTGTCCCTGTAGTTGTGTTTTTCTTTTATATGTATTAAACCAAAAGAAATATTTATGTTTTGACCGCTTCAGAAATCCTTCCATGTGACACCTCAATCACAACAGCCACCATGAAACATGTAAAAATAGCTCCTTCTTTTGAGTTTGACAACGATGCCTTCACTGTCTCTCTCTTGTTGCTGTTTTTCAGTCCCTGTGTTTTGCACATGACAGTGTGATCAATGTGTTCCACTTTATGTTTTGACTCCAAACAACACAAAGGGGCCCCTTTTTTCACGGCCCAGGGCTCCGTCCCGCAGGAGGAGGAGGAGGAGGTGGAGTCCGGACTGACTCGGCGGCTTCCGATGGAGATTGAGAGTCTTCCATGACTGGACTGGAATGTATGACCGGGCTGAGACGCTGCAGATCTCAGCCCCTGAGGCTCTACTGATGGCTGGACTCGCTTTTTCTTCATGCTTGATACTCCACATCATGGCCATTACATCTGGCTAAAGACTTACATACACTCTGTGTTTCTGTTCTTCCATGTTTCTATTCAATCTCCACTGTAAAGTTGTAATCAGATAAAATGTCTGAGATTATGTTTGTTATGCTGCAAAGTTTATGCTTTATGCTATGCTTAAAGCAGAAAAATTGAGCACCGGTTAATGTTTTCCTGCGGACACAGTAGCGTATCGATCACAGTGTGTAATGTGCGTGGATATACGTGGCACACAGAACGGGACATTGTTGGCTACGGGAAACGGAATTCAATGAAAAGCTAAACTTTTAATATTGTCAATGTTAATGATGTTATAATACAAACTCTTTATAATACAAAATTGCCTTCTATAAGTGAGCGACCAAGCTGTTCTCAGAGGAAAATAAGGTCCCCGGAAAACTGTTTGAAACTAGATAGGTGGCAGGGTCCGCCACACTATGAAACTGTGTTGTCCTTTAAGGTCCTTTTGTTTATTCACTATACTCAGTCATGAAAACTGAGAGTTTGTTTATGTAGTTATGTAGTTTTAAGGGATACAAAAGCAGCCAATGAAGAGCTTTCTTTTGTGATTAAAATGTCCTCCCCAAATCTACATAGTGCACCTTTAAATGAAATGAAAATCATTTCTGAACCTGCCTTTTTGTAATCTGCAATTTTTATCGCATAAAAAGAAAAAAAAATCGTGCAAAAGTTTGAACACAAAAAGAAAAGCACTTAGTAGAGCTAGCCTTTCATTTATTTTCCTAACATATTTAAAGGGACCTTGTGTAATTTGCACCTTCAGTCTTAAGTAATAAGATTTTTTTTATTTTTGCTCACCATTTTCAACCTTGTTTGCTAAATTTTCCAATAAGAAACATTTTAAAAGCACTGCCACATGAAGGAATCCAGGGATTTTTCAATGAAAAGTGGTGAAAACTAAAGAAACAACCAGATTTTAATACAGCTGTGCCGCCATATTTTCAGCCATATTCAATCCACAACAGTGCGAAGAAAAACGGTCAAAAAACAACAAAACCACTGCGCACGAGAGAAAACTCTTCAGGAGTAATTAAATTACTGTTTCAAACCGTCAGCCTCGTTTCAGTCCAGGAAGTTTTAGCCAAGTGTAACTTCCTGCACGCCACACCCGTCACTGCCCAGCGATGCTTTGTTCTCCCTGGACAGTGGATGTGACACTGCATGTGTGTTGGTGCGTGCGTGGATTCGTGCACGTGTAGCACAGGTCAGAGGCGGGTCAGCCGCTCTATTATTGATTTCCTATTTCCGCACTGCCAAACACACTAGCCAACCTTCAACGGACCGAAACGTGTGTGTGTGTGTGTGTGTGTGTGTGTGTGTGAACGGGTGCCAGCACTGAATGCTGCATGCTGAAGTGTTAACAATAGCGACTAGGTGTAGAACACTTTAAACGCAGGCTGATAGGTGCTAATGGGGTGTTTAATTAGCATGGTAAACTACTTATCGCCATTCCGCTGGCACTGCTCCACGAGAGCAATCAGAAGCCAAACAGAGTCTGTTTAGCGCTGTGAGCTGTAGGTTGGATTACCGGCGAGGGCTGGAAACTAAACCAAACAATGTGTAGCGTCACAAGGTTTTAAAAAAAACAGTCCAGCAGTGAAACACGATGACAGCGAAAATGATCCAAAATGTCTTTCACCGTCGTTTGAGTGACAGCCGCAGCCGAAAATCGAGAATGTTTCAGAGACAGTATGAAAACCAACTCACCCCAGTATTATTACCATTTGCCCAGATCTCTCCTCTTAGAAAAACTGCAACATCTTTGACACCCATATCTCACCTTAGCCGCCATTTTAAGCTAATATATTTAGCAGAACAATCACGTTAGCACATTGGGAGCGAAATGAGCATATTATTTATTTTTTTCAACTTTCAAATTCTGTATTCCAGCAGCTCTCTCTAAAGAACCAAGAGTCAATAAATAAATAATTGTTAGCATTGCTACTGAAGAAGCTAGCTTAGACTTAGCATGCATTTAGCTCGCAGGGTTTGTTGCTGCCGCTTCACCCATCGGCGCACCAGGTTGGGTTGTGCTGAACATGAGTTATGTAACAGGTCAAACGTTACGCGAAACATTTAAATATAATTGTGATGTGACGCAAAATTAAAGGGAAGGTGACCATCATCTAGAGGCAGACATGTAAGGCAGCGACCTCTAGTGGCTGTAGTAATTATCACAGCTGCAAAGGAGGACGTTGGGAGAAGACGTCCATATAAGGAGGGTCACAGGGAGCAGTGAGGTATGTCGTTTTCTTTCTAGGTACTGAAATTTACACAAGCCACCTTTCCAGGGACTGTCAGTGTTTTCACTCAGGAGTTGCACTTTGAACAACGGTGCTCGTCGATGCCAACTATCAGTCAGCGCTGTGTTTATGAGTTACCGCGGAACGCCGGACTATTCACAAAGCACACAGGCGATTTTCCTTCTCCCTTTCCACCTGTTTCACGTAATAAATAAACAGATAGAGTCCGGCGCGTTCGCAAAAAAAAACTGAAAACACATTTTCAAAATGAAAAAAAAGGACGCTTTGTGAGAATTTTGACACTTATGAAAGAAGATACTTGGTTTCTCTGAATTTTTTTCACGCCACCGAGTTTCGTCACCCACCGTTACCCTGACCTTCAAAAGAGATTGTCGGGAGATTAGGAAGAAATTGAAAACCTTTCTTTGTCTTTACAAGCCTGTTTGTTCGGTTCTTTCCTGACCACAGGCACGAGACGTTGGTTTGTCTAGAATATCACCACAATACCTTCGGGGAGACGCTGGATGAACACACAATGGCTGTCTTTCAAGGCTTATATTCAAGGACAATTGCATTACCTGTGTACCGGTGCATCTAATGAATAAAACATGTAAAATAAAGAAATAACACATCATAATATGTCTGTGACTGTGAACACGAACACTGCTAGATCCACTCATCCATCGGTCAACATGTGTACACACACACACACACACACACACACATGCAGACACACACTTCCTGTTTACATGCGCTCATCATTTCACTATACACAAGTGTCTAGCAGCGCACGTGGTGACAATGCACCCGGAGGACTTTCCCATCATTTGAGCTTTTTCATTCAGCCTTTATCATTTTCTGCTCATTTCCGCTCTTTTTCCCTTCATATTCCGAAGCAAAACGCAATGCCGCCGTCTTTTTGGATGATTTTGATAGAAAAAAAGACACTTTCAACAACGAAAAGTTGCTCTCTGCAACTTCACAGAATGAATAACTGACTGAAATGCCTATAAATCTGCGTTTGCGTCCACACCAAAGCGCACGTACGCTGATGTAAATGATAAAAATAGCCACTTGTTTCCTCTGCCAACAGCGCTGGTTTCACGAAATTCAATTACGCGCCGAGAGAGAAAGTGGACAGCGCGGAGGGAGAGGAGGAATATTAATAGACTCTAATAGACTGGAAGGTAAACAGTGTGTGTGTGCGCCACGTTGAAATGTGTGTGTGTGTGTGTGTGTGTTCGCAACAGACACGTTGATCCTCACATTCCAGCGGCAGCCTTGAGAGCAGCTAATCCAGTCTTATTTTCGAAGCACCCCCCCCTCCAACTCCGGGGGTCACACTTCTGCACACATGCTCACAAGTTAGGGGTTAAACGCATGGGCGCACTCTTCAAAAACGTCCTGTGTGCAAACATGTGCGTACCAGGCGCGTCAAAGCACCCCGCACGCCGTGTATCTGCAGAGTGTGTCACGGAAATCTGTTATTCCTGGCACCGGCTGTGTTATTCCTCTCCTTAGTCGGAATATTCCCTTCGTCGCTGCCTCTCGAGATGTCACCAGACTGGAAACTTCACTTCCAGCTTCGTGGCCTGCCATCATCCGTCTCTATCTGTCTGGCCCTTGATTCCTATCTCGTCCACCTGTCTCCACGTCTCCGACCGTCTCTCAGAAGGCGCTCCGCTAATGATGATCAGAGCGAGCGCCTCCAGGGCCCCGGTCACGTACGCACGATCGCCGGGCGACTTTTATCAGCTAATCTCTGACAGGCGGGCCATTACCACCGTGACGCCGACAGAGAGTGATGAGGTTTATTTAAAGCCGCGCACGCCGCCGCTCACCTCGTGGCCTTCGTGCTCGCCCGTAGTGGCTCGTGAGACCGCCACGCCGCGTGCACAGCTTTGCGCATTGTCACGTCGAGAGAGGCCGAACGTCATTCATTCCAGAAGGAGGCGAGTGACGGGCGGCGACAGAGTACCAACTTGCTGCCATCAGATCAGATGATCCAGTACAGTACAGCCAGGAAGTTGTAATCTGTTGTAAACACCGGCTTCAACTTGACAAGGGAGACAATTTTCATTTATTTTCCTAAAAGAAAGCCGGATTGTATTCCGTCCAAAAATGATGATCATCAGGAGGATATTGTAGCCATGAATCATACTAATACTTGACATTAACCACTGCTGTCTTTATTCATGAGAACCAAAATCACCCACACAATGCTACACATTTTGGTCACGATGGCACAATCGTCCGAAGTTCCCCCGGCAGCGTGGGCTGAATCGACAAAAACACTTTGCCAAACCTGCAGGACGAGGCGTGCATTAAGAGTTACTGTCCCGCAAAACCGCCAGGCAAAGGTGTTTATGTGCCTCTGAGGTTGATTGCGCCTCTTTCCGAAGGATAAGCAATGTTTTGCTTTTCTTCAATAGAGGAGAAAGCATTGCGAGATAACCACAGCTTTCAGATTCCCTGCCAAGATTAAGACGCCCCCCCCCCGGTCTATCTGCTGTAAAATTACAGAGTATCTATAGAAGCTTGTTCAACAGCATATAGTGCGGTTCAAAAATGCAATATTGAACGCTTTGTAGATCCTCGGTGCATCCGATGCTGACAAATGGAGTCAGGACATGGGGAGTGAGGTGGAGTTGGAACAGAGGGTAGTGGATGTGATAAAAAAAATAGGCGAGAAACAGTTTTACGGTGATGGATTACACACACTGCCGTACGAGAAGAACGTCATGGAAACGGCTGCTCCTTCAATACAAAGAAAGAAAAACAAATGAAAGTAACTGCAGATGCACGATATTGCATTTTATACCTGATATGCCATTTTTTCCTAACTCATTTTGGTCAACTGCACGTGCTGATTTTGCAAAATAATGAACCAGCCTTTATCGCCTGATATCGAAGACGTCTTCCAGTATCCCCTGAATAAAAAAAGCTGCGCCGAGTTACTGGAGCCGGTAGAACGGCAATCGACTCAGACGTGATCCCAGGACTTTCGCTCTTATCGGCAGACGTGCTCCTGAACTGGATCTCTATCGCTAAGAATAACAATTCCATCATCCTACCGTGCTGCCTGTCTCATTAATAATTCTTCACGATTTGATTCGCAGGCATCCACCCAGAGCTTTTACAGGTTACAGCGCACAAGAACACATGCACCTTGTTAGAGGCAAGCGCTGGCAGACACACTCCCCCCCACCCGTGCTCTCTGACCTTCAGAGACACGCCGACGCAGTGAAACAGATGACACGATCGCTGATGCGAACCCGGTGCTTTCTGACCCGTCGACCTTCTGCGAAAGCTTTCCTGGAAATGTCCAACCTCCGGTAAAGAGTGCGGGTAATTGTTTTCACTGCAGCTTTTGAAATCTGCGAGCAGCGCTCTTAGGACTACTGTGAGATGCATATACAAAAAAAAAAAATGCTCAAGGCCGCGGAGTGTGTACGAGATCCAACAGCTTCGGCTGGGTTTTTTGGCACCGCCGTGTTTTTAAGGTCGACAAAGGGAGCAGCAGCTGTCCGAGGTGTTGAAAACACGAGCAGAGATGTCTCGGCCTGGACAGCACGACCCGTTCTCATTATTTAGCATCCAGCTCTGCTTTGTGTGTGCATGACTCATGCGGTATGTGCGCACTCGTGCGTGGCCGAGTGCAAACATCAGCGTGTGAAGATTACCCGGGATGGTAAACTCGATTAGCCTCCGTCTGGCATCCAGTTCATTACGCCATTCTGCGGCGCTTGCAAATCAGGGAGAACCTGCTGTAACGGTGCTTTTAAGATTCCCAAAATGTGATGTAATCTGAACTTCACACGGCAACGCGGGTGATTGACGCCATGCCCTCATGGCTTTCGTACGAACGGCCAAGAAACACGTCTAACCTTTTCCTGAACCGACTTACCCGCTCTCTTAACTTTCCCCTCAAGAGAAGAAACACCTCCGAGTGAGGTAATGATGAAACCAGGGCAAGGCTGTAAATCAAACTCCTTTTTAAAACATCTAGAGTGCACATTTTTTTTTGCTCAGGCCCGCAGAGAGGGCTCCGAGTAGCGCGTCTACTCCAGATCAGATCTCGCCAGAACTTTCTCTTCTGCGCTTCCTCCGCTGTGTTCCCTGCCCCCCCCCAGCCTTTCGACCATCTCCATAAAAAGACAAGTCTTGGGGGAGGGCGGACTTCTCCTTTCGCTGTTGATAATAAAACAAGTGCCTTTCCCTGACAGGGTCTAGAAAAGAAAAACGAGGGACGGACGGTGTTGTCATGACGAGCCAGAAGTGACGGCTGTGGAACAACAAGAGGCGGTTTTCTCCTTTTTTTTTTTTCCCCGCAGCGCTGGAAACTGCGCAAAATCACGCAACAGCCAGAGCACGGATCCTTTCAAGTGTGAGGTTAATGGATGCAGAGGAATGTCATAACACATGACATACATGAGGAGAGGTCATCAAGCGCTGAGCGGGAGCGGTCATGAGACAGCAGGAGAAACAAAACGTTTCTCCCCCACCCCCGCCACCGAAACTAGACTGAAAGGCTCGGGTGATGAAACCAGAACAATTTTGAAATAATTCAGCATCCGTGCGCATTCCCAGCAGCCGCACTCCCGCGAACAAAATGTCCACTGCTGCGTGGCTCTCCCTCTGGGTCAGAGTGTGCTTCGGAAAACTTGTGATCAATGTAAATAAACTGCTGATGACTAAGAGGCCGCATGGACGGTTGGTGCCATCCAGCCTCCCACGCGCCCGCACACACACACACACACACACACACAGGCATGAGCACAGCTGTTCATTTCAGTCACTCAAGCACCAACAATGGGCATTCTCTTTTTGGAGAACACTTAAAATCAACAGAGATTAAGGCTCAATCCCAATACATCCTTTGCTCCAAACACTTAGTCCTACCCCCTTGTTTTTGCGTTCACACCCAGGGAGAGGGGTTGTCCCAGTTCTTTCTTGGATAGATGGTTAGGGTGAAGTGCAAATTGTGTTATTTCAGTGGCAAACTTTGTGTTGCAAAAAAATGGGAGTTACCGCCCTGCACTTGTATGCCTCCGTGCACCATTCAAGATCCTGTTCCTGAGACATGGCCGCCAAAAATTGATCACGATCACCAAACTGAGTAACTGATGAAGTGTGATGGTGTTGAAGGCTTATCCTATCTCATTAAGGGGGACTAAACCCTAATCCTAAACCTTCCAACTCTGCTGAGGGGCAAGGGGGAACTTGAAAACAAGGGGTAGGAGCATAAATCTTAAATGGGATTGAGCGATACGTATATGCATCCAATTATTCTGTAAAACCTGCAAAACACATTTTTCAGTTTGTCTCATGAGTGAAGCCTTCATGGCTTTTTTCCTGCCGGAGCTGTTTGTACTGGGAGTGGCACAGGGAGCAGAGCAAACACACTCACCGCAACAGAACAAGGTCACCGATCGTCAGGTGAGGAGGCGACGGCGCGTTACAAAAATGTTTGCTCTCTCGGAGTTAGAGGAGGAGGTAAAGGAGGTCACTCGAAGTTGCGGAGGAACACCGGAGAGCAGCGAAGTCAAATGTCAAGAGACGCGGCAAAGAGGAGAGACAATCGGGAGACAAACGTGGGGGAATTTGGCGCTTGTCGAAACAGGTAGCCGCATTCTGACAAGGGTCCCTGGAAGACAGAGCATTTTCTGTTCGGTCAGTGGAGAGAGGCTCAAACAGACAAAGAGAGACACAGTCGGAGATGAAACAAACGATAGTGGAGGGCAATCAATCATTTCATCAATACGCCCTTTGTGTTGCTCCCTGTCTGCGTTGCTGCTCCTCGGTGTCAGCTCATCCATCAACCCAGTGTGGCCTGAGCTGATTGAAAAGTCAATTGCAATATCATTATCAAGCTCTTATCGCACTCCGGATCGATCTGCAGAAGGATGAAGCGCCGGCTTCTCAAATAAACCCTGCGTTCGACTGATAACCCACTTTAAAATGTGCACGTCGCACCACTCTGTGCACACAAAAAGGCAAGACAAAGACGATCCTTATTTTGAATATTGGCCTCTGCGCCGACTGGCTCGTCACCAGGATTAGCTCACTCGCATCAAACCCGTGTATTCTGAAACGGCCTTGTTCATTCATGTCTCTGTTGTCATTACGTGACATATTACTTCACGGCACACATGACCTACGACTCAACTCCGGTCTAGAACACTAATCAGTGAGTACAAAACAGTGACGCAATGGTTAGACAGTTCTTACTAATGCAGGTCAGGAAAGACAATTATTTTAAAGTGTAGGCCCTCCAGAATGAACACGGCACATAAGGGACGGATCAAATATGGAAAATTCAGTTGTACAGGACAAATCCTTACAGGAGCAGGTTATATAATCCACCTTGTGTAAGGTGTCAAATGTGATTAGTGTCTTTTCGTATCAGATGACAATCTCCCTGTGTAGCGGACGTACGTTTCCTGCCAGAATCGACGGAGGATTCATAATTTATTTTCAATGTTTGTTAAGCCGCTGGATAAACAAGTTAACAAGCTCGTCTGCGAAAGCTAAATAAATTTACTGCGCTGAGCAAACAGTTGGGAATCAGGAGGCCGATTCAAACGGTTAGGGGTCACGTCATTTCACAGATTCATATGACACCATGACGCCACCATTGCTCTGTGTAGCGTCGCTGGCCGAGCAGCTGTAAAATGTGTTACCATCAAATTGTTCTCAGAAAGTCCTGGTCTCCAGAGGATGAATCTGAATGACTTTTGCCAGCTTGAAGTTGACTATTGTGTTTTGTTTTGTTTTTTTTTTTTGGTGTTTACACAACACATCTGGTGTGGATTGGCACAAAATCTTCAGTCGATATTCATGGTTCCCAGATGATGTATCATGAGGACTTGGTGATTGCAAAGCATGACCATGAGGTTGCGCCATCCTCAGGTCAAATCAGGTAAAAATTTGTGCAGTTTGCTGTTTTATAGCCAAACATCTGCAAAACAAATTACATTCCCATTAGCTTTAGCTTGACTTTGTGTTTAGTGCTAATGGTGGCATGCTAACACATCAAAATACATTGGTGGATGTGGTGCACATTATACCTGAAAAAATCATCAATTTAGCATTGTCATTGTGAGCAGGCTAGCGTGCTGCAGTTAGCATTTAGTTTCAAGCACCACTGTATGACACACGAGAAAACAAATCGCCAACTTCCTGTTTATAATCCTGTGACACCAGGGCGCCAATCCTGACCGTGTTACCTAGAATACTAAATTCAGTCTGCTGCATCTCCACACTGTAATAAACACTTAGACATCTCAGTGATATGAAACCAGTCAATACGTGTATGTGCATGCTCTTGTACCCTGTTCCAATAATCCAAAGAAAACCTCAGTATAGTCTCAGACTTGCATCTGTTCGGCCACAAGTTTGGCATTTCTGTGTCCGCAGATGCTCGTTCCTTTACAGACAACTGCACGGGTAGGAGTGCAAGTCAGCGCCAGTGATTGGTGGACATGTTGCAGATGAAAAGGAAGAGCCCGCCTGTGTTCGAAAGCCAACAAGCATCAATTTGCCTCGTATTTTGTTTTCTTTTACCCTGATAAACCATTTTACAAGGAATGATTTGTTCTTCCTGACGTTTACATCATCTCGCCCGCGTGTCGTCCTCGTAATCCTCACAACACCGCGTAAACCTGCAGACCGCAATACTTGAAAACAGATGACTTGAAAGACGGGAGCTGAGTGATGACTCCGTACTGCTACATCTTATCCCTGATTGTGTTCCATTAGTACAATGCCTTGACGCCAGGAGCAGAGCGCATCACGCGTCACTGCAATTGGAACGAGTGCGAGGCTGGGAAGGAGAGGGGATTAAACGTTTACGCACTGGCGACCGCAAGGTGCTGTTACACAACAGCCCCGCTTGCGCTCTGGCTCCCTCTCCATCTTCTCCATCCCTGTGTGTCTCCAGCCTGGTAACCTAGAATCTGAAATATGCATCTGCCCTGGCAGGAATGACGAAAGCCTGCGTTTGTTTACCATCTGCGGGACGGAGGGCGGCCTGAAGAGGCGTAATCGCCCATTAGCACAAATGCATTTCGCTTTGGAACAGCTTCTTTGTCATATTTTAACTGCATTCTTGCATCAAGTTCAACTAAGTGTTGAGGATTTATGAGACAGCAGCGAGCAGCCTGGCTGCAAGTCCACTAGTGTTTGATTATGATGCACGGCCAGGACGTAACTCTTGTGCCTTTACCTGCTGCTTTTTGCAATAAAGATGTGGTTTAAGGTTTCCTGAGGAAAGATTTCTTATATTTACAATTAACAGACGCTGTCCGTATGAATTTCTTACCATATAAAGCCTCCACATAGACGATTACCCATCCGTGACTTTTGTTGAGACACATTTTCCAATGCAAACTATAGTTTCTTTTACGGCTTGGCCCCGTCACAGCATGCACTCGAGACGCGATTACTAGATTTTTACTGCTTGCTCATGAAATGTGGACTATCAACAGAAACTTTGCAGACATGCTTGTATGCCTCCAGCACACCCACATACTGTAGTGCGGCCTCAGGCACATGGAAGGCTGGGAAAGTAAGCAATCACAATCTGATAAATCAAAGAGGTGTGACACTGTCTCTAGGCCAAAGAGGAAAATATGTTTGAAATGGAGAAAAAGGTGCAACGTCTGATCAGATACTGAATCAAGCAACAGAGACAACGCAAGTGGCATTAAATCCTCACCTGCCCTTCCAAGTAAAAGATGTAATATGTAAGATTTCTGCATTAAAATAACTAAAAACTGAGGCATCAGATGACACGTCACAGAGAGAGGAAGAAAGCCGGCGAGCATGAACAAAACTGTAGAACGTCACCTCGTCGTCCATGAGCATTTCTACCTCAGATCAGCCGTAATCAGATAGATTTTCATCAGCAGTGGCGGTTGTTTATCAGTGAAGACAACATCTCACATGATCCCGTGCTACTTCTTGATGTCATCAGACTGTGTCTTTTGCTTTCATTGTTTTGAGCGACAGGCCGAGATGATTTTGATTGTGGGCTTAATCTTTTTCATCCAAACAAGCACTTCGAGCTGTCTGATTTCCAACCGCAGTCACCAGCATGCTGCCTAGCCATAACGCTCACCTGGGTATTTGAAACAGAACTGCAAGTTTAGCTGAGTAATCGATCAAAGAAAAGGAATGAGCAACTGTATCGATAACTAGCTGGCTGGGTAATTAATTCTTTAAGCAAAAATAGCCAAAAATGCACCGGTCTTAGCGCCAGGGATTCATTGAAGAGACCAATGTTTGTGTCCGGTGTGAAACCAGAAGTCAAAGGTAAGTTCTTCTGACTTAATGACATGGAGAAGTAACATCACATGCATAATGTGATGTATGTTACATCGGTAACGTTAACCCTGAACCTAACCAAGTGTCTTTCCAGCCTAAATCTAGCAAGTAGTTTTCTTGTCTTAACTTGACCAAGTAGTCTTTTAGCCTAAACCTAACTGAGCAGATTTCTAGCCTTAAACCTAACCAAGTAGAGTTTTAACCTAAACCTAACCAAGTAGAGTTTTAATCTAAACCTAACCAAGTAGAGTTCTAGCCTTAATCTGAACAAGAAGATTTCTAGCCTAAACCTAAATTAGCAGATTTCGTGCCTCAACCCTACAAAGTCGTTTTCTTACCTAAACCTAACCAAGTAGCTTTCTATAGTGAAAATAATGAAAAACATCCATCACAGTGTCCCAGTGGCATCTTCAGTGTTCCATTTACTATAAAGGAATACTAAGAAGACTAAAAGATGCTGGTACTTAACTAAAGTAGGGTTCAAATAAGGAATTGTTGCATTATTGGTTAAAAAACAAACTTTATCAATTTATCAATTATCAATAAAGTTTCTCATTTATTTTCTGTCAACTGACTAATCCACTCTTAAATCATATCAGCTCCACATTTAAAGGTTAACGGAAAGGGGAAAGCTTTAATTGCGATATTGCAGATATTTTCGGCTGCTTATAAGCAAAGTAGCCCACATGGCTTCCTTGCTACCCCCAGCTCTTCTTTGGGGATCTTGGGGTATTCCCAAACCATCTAGGACATTTAATCCCTCTATTGTTTTCTCGGCTTGCCCCAGGTATCCTCCCTCAACTGGAATACCCCCACATGGCGGCATCCAGCGTGGAACCACAACCCACCGGATTCCACTACCTCGGCTGACTCTGCTCATTCTGTCTGTCTGAGCTCTTCATCCTGACCCCGAGGGTTGAGCCCAGGCGTTCAGCGAAGGATTTCGGATGCTTGTATTCGCAATCTCATTCTTTGGGACACCACCCAAAAAAAGTTCAACAACACAGCGGAGCACGAAATCTGCTGCATCTTTCAGCACGATTGTCTTGTCGGAAAGGTGCACTATCGGTTTTGGGCTTGAGTCCAATCAGATCACCCGCTCCGAAAGGCTGTAAGTATTTCCGATCGTGTATTTAATCTGAACAAACAAACAGGCGCCAAGACGCATCAAGTTTCATTCCTCTACAGAGATGACGGGCGCTGTCGTTGAGTGACGCATCAAGAACAATTTGGCCCGAGCACTGACGCCTCATCAGCCTGTGTTGGATGAATTTGAAACGGCGTCGCTGTGGGCCGTGTGGCGACGGCTTTCACACCACACAGCCACACTTCCAAAAGTACAAACCCAGACCACAGCGTGCCGCCGGCCCAGCCAAAGAAAATTCCTTTGTTTTCCAATCAATTGCTCGTAGCTTTTACGAGGGGCTCTCAGCCGCAGAAACATTAGTCATGAAGAGGAGACAGACCGCTGGAGCAGCGAAGCTGAGGATTCCTCACCACTGGGGAGGAGGAGAAGAGGGGACAGATGGAGGAGAGAGACGGCAGATGATAAAAATACAACCACTACTACTCGGTTCCCACATTTGAATGAACCTGTTCTGCGGGCAACCTGTCGCTTCTTCCAGATAAAAGCTCTCTAATCATCATCAGGCGGGTACTACACGAGCTCCGTAAACGCTGAGGGGTCTGGTTTTTGAAGGTGAGGTTCTCACTCCGTCATCGTCCCTCGCGGCCTTGACCCATAGCTGTGTGTTTTGCCCTCATCTGGCCGGGCGAGCTTCGAGGTGTAGAGTATCAAACAAAACACCTGTGGCTCGCTCGCAGAGAGAGAGAGAGAGAGAGAGAGCCCGCTGCAGCTAAGTCTCCTCTTTGAGAACCAGGAAACATGTGTGGTCTTGTGTGGCTCGCATGCGCTAGCGCTCTACACGCCACATGTCACTTAAAATGCTCACATCACAGGAAGTTGCTCGCATGTCGGGGCCCCCCTCGAGCTCAGATTTCTATTTAAGTCACTGACTCTCCCTTTTTTTTTTTACAGGGGAAATACATTTATTTTGTTAAATCTTGATGTCATATTCACTTATTTCTTGCATATCTTAAAATTCATGCAAGACTGAAGCATAAAAAAAAGGGTTGTGACTGTGTGAAATGAATAGACATTCTGCAAAAGCACTTTAAATGCATGCTGTTTGAGTTCCAGAGAGGCACAGCGGGGTTTCAGATTCTATATGCAGAACTGTGTTAAAGTCGTCTTCCTGCAGGAAATAAACATCTCTCTCTGTTCCCCACACAAGCACGCACACCCACACACACTCACAAACACACACACACACACACACACTATACATGCACGCGCGTATGCTCAACAGACCACAGAAGATGCAAACCCCTAAAGCCTTATCAGTGAGCGCCCGAGAGTCGTTGTAATTAATTTATGGCCCAAGTAAACCCCCAGTACTTACAAGATAGGAATTTTGCCTGTCGAGGAACACGGAGTCTCCCATGGTCCCGAATAAGTATCCACATATAAACACCCCCCCGACCCCCCCAAAAAATGCAGATGCAACAGATGATATCCCGTTTGGAAAACAATAAGTCCAGGAGAAGTGTGCTGCGTGTGCGTCGGAGCGGAGCGCAGTAAAAAAGAAAAATAAGTCAAAAGAAAGAAAGAAAGTCTCCACGAATCACTTGTGTCTCCCTCCTCTATCTGCATTAAAGGCAGACAGAGACCTTGGGCTACTTGATGTCGCCTGCTTTTAACAGTTCATGGCTTTACGCGAGTCAGAAGCGCGTGTCGGGGAAGCATCTGTGCCAGACAGGACACCGCGGTGCGTAATGCGTAACGGATCCATACTGCGCGCTCCGCGGACTCTCTGCCGAAGACAGATGCTGAACCGAGCGCGTAGAAGCAGAGAGGTGGGGGGGGGACTGTCAAGTCAGCGGGAGTGCGCGGCTTCCGGTTCAGATTTCCAAAGTAATATCAGCTTTATTTTGTAATTCTAAACAATGAGAAGGCAAGACGGTAACTGCGAGTATGACCTGAAGAAATCACATTCAGTATCATTTTTCAAATGACCCGAGGAGGTGAGACTGTCTGAGTCAACGTCTTCTTCTTTTAAAAATGTATTTTTTATGGCATATATAGCGTATTTCCTGATTGTATCCGAGCTGTCTGTTTATTTGACACATTCACAACAATAAAAAATAAACATTGATGAGAATAAAATGAATAATAACAACACATTTTATTCATACAGGATACCACAAAAGACAAAAAGTCGTCGAAAACTAAAATCCCACAGTAAAAGCAGTACTAAAAGCTGAGTTTTGACACTAAATACAGGCTTACAGTTTTTTTTTAATGATTGTTTTTTTAAGATGATCAACAGTTTGAATTGTTTTTACGGAAGCCCTAAACGGTCATGGTCATGTTTATTTCTTCGTTTTCCCATGCTAGCAATTTAGATTTCATTTGTTTTCTCAAGATCACGAGTTATCCCTGCCACCATCGCAGAATAAGAGGTGTTAACTATCCCTGATTAATCCATCATCACAGGGAAAGAAAAGCTTGCTCCCTCTCATTACTTCTAGCCTGTCATGTTTAAGAGCGCAGCAGTGCCATGCTGCATGTGCATCAAAGATTACTCGAAAAAACATTCATGTGGTTTTGCTTTAAAACTACCCAAACCCGACCAAACAGAGAAATGTGTGTGTGTGTGTGTGTGTCATGGTCAACTCCTGAGAATCTCATGGAACCATTTTCCTCTCAATTGACTGTCTCATTATCTTGGGAAAACCACATTTGCTATCTCTTGATAAGGACATAAGCAAAGTTCCTTTTTCTCAAGATTTCAACAAAATGATCTTGTGTGTCTGGGGAAAGAAAAACATTTGGTATTCCGTGATGATGACATGAATTACTTGTGAAACAAATACAATTGAACTCATGAGGAAACTCGGTAAATCATATGTTAACTCAGTATATTAAAAAAAATGGATCTGCTGGTTTTCTTATAGCCTTCTATCATAACAAACTAATTGTCTCTGGGTTTTGGACTACTGATTGAAAAAGTAGTCCGTTGCAATGTTACCACAGAGTTTGGGACATCGTGATAACCCATTTTTAGCAACCAGCAATCCATCTGATCTGGTAGCGCTGAAGTGGAATCTTCAGACTTCTTTAACTTACGATAACAGGAGACCAAGAAAACCTCCTTTACTGGCTTATAATACGTCGTTCCTGTCCTAATCTATTAATCGATCTATCCGCTGATAGTTTCAGCTCTGCAGATGGAACGCCGGATAAATACTTACAGTCCCTGCCCTCACATGCCTCATAATCATCCATATACATTTTATGTTCTCCATTCGGGCGCCATGGAAATGCGGCCGACAAGCCGTGACACATCAATGTTCCTTCACGCGCGGCAAACCCATTAGTTCACCTCGGCCCCACTTATATGCGTGTATGATGCATTCAGTGCATTTTGACTGATCAGCATATGGCATTTAGAGCTGAAAACTACAGTGAGGCAGAGCAGGAGGGGGCTCTGAAGGAGGAAGACGAGGAGTGGAAGAAGCTCTTGATTATCAGCAGCCAGGCCTGTTCGACTGTTTTCATGTGAGTGACCCACAAATGGAGCTTCGGAAGATAAGGTCTGACTCGGGAAGCTCCATATAGGGAGATTGAAGCTTTTGGATAGTTTATAGTAAGGAACCAGGGCTGTTTTAAGAGGAGCGAGGAGGAAATGGAGTGGAGAGTGGTGTTTTTGTCTTCTGCCATCGTTTAGATTAGGGACATTAATGACAAAATAAATTCAAGAGGGATTCCTTTTCGTTCTGGGCCGATTCCCGCTGCATGACGTAATCATCAAGACGAACAATCTGATATATTTAGGGGATTTAAAGTGTTTTCTGTTTTTTTTTTAAACTGGATCTCCTGTGGGCAGATTAATTGCGTCCATCTAACCCTAACCCTAACCCTAACCCTCAAGCTCAAAACAAAACCGTTTATCTTCGCCGCTGGAAAGTTGATATTTTCGAGAGACACGCGTTTTTCTTCCAGCTGAAGGCCCAAAATTCCGGTTGCGTATAAGTCACAGCAGAGAGAACTCGCTGGACGATGACTGTGATCGCTGTTGCATTGTAAAAAAAACGGCGGGGGCCTTTATTTACGAGCGCTCCCCCCCCTTTTTTGCAAATGTGCTCTTAATGGGGCAACCGTGTCCACCACTGGAAGAAACCGTAAAAGGAGGCTTGTCTGGGTTTTGCGTAATGCTCGATATGGATCCGGCATTGGGCAATCTGTGTCAAAGGACTCCACTCGCATCCAGCCCCTAAAGTAAAACAGAAGTATGCAAAACAAACAGAGCACAACCCGCTTTTTGTCAAGGACACGGCGGTCAAAGAGAGTGTGAGAGTTAATGAAAACCATTTGCTTTCCTGCAGGGGTGGCTTCATTGGGAAAGATGCAAAGTGGCCACATTCTTCCAATTTTTACGTCCAGTATGTGTGAATTGGTGAGCGAGTTAATGAGTGAGAGACTCTGGATTCCTCCCCTGCTTATCAGATCGTGCCGCGGCCGTTTAAAGAATGTCGAGAAGTTAAAGAGGAACTCTCTGGAAATCTGGAGATAACAGGCTCGAGGACTGACTCAGCTCTCAGTGTGTGTGTGTGTGTGTGTGTGTGTGTGTGTGTGTGTGTGTGTGTCTGGCACAGGTCATCGCCAAAACCCTGTTATAAAGTTACGGCTGGAGGCAAACCTGTTCTCGCAGAGAATAGCTCCTTGATAGGCCAGCTGCTTATCAGATCACGTCTAAGCGAGGTTCGCTCGAACATCTGAGGGTGTTGTGTGTCGATCGAAGCGAAATCGGGGCAGGAGGTGGAGTCGCGCCACGCTTTATTTTTGACCGCTCATTGTAGCCGCTGGCTTACATCCCAGTTTACAAAGCCACAGGTAGACACTCGCTCATATCTGGGTGCAGATCGCCTGAACTGGAGTATGTATGGAATGGGGAAGAAGATGAAAGCAGGAGGAACGTGCAGACAACACATCGGCGAGTCGTTATTTGAGGATGATAAACAAAACACAAACAAATTAATCCTCAGGTTTGGTCACCGTTATGACAAAAGCCTCCCCAAAAAGTCGTTAAAGCAACATTACGTGACTTCTATACTTTAAAACAACAGCGTCAAAATCCTGTTGATGGCACGGTGTCTTGTAATAGGTTGGATGGTGTTTCTGTCTGAGCTATCACTCGTTTCTGCACTATGTAACTTCAGCATCATATACATGTTTACAACTTCTCGACACCTAACATTCTTATGACGGAAAGAGTTTTGCTCCTAATCAGCAGCTACATTTTGTCCGCCCTGGGATTTGTATTTACAACAGTGATGTCACACCCGTAAAACGTGGTGGGGCGCTAAATCACACACAATGCCAATTTCTACATAATGTTGCTTTAAAACAAGGGCATAATAAAGGATCGATTAACGTCCCGCTTTACATCTGATAGCTGCAAATAGTGTAGTTGACTGCTCATAAGTACATACTTACGGTAATCGGTGTTTCCCACACATACAGTTCGCGTATATTTGGTGACACATTTAAGCATTTGAAAGGCTACTTTTAATTATCTTTTTATCCATCCATGAGAACGACACCATATGCAATTGATTAAGTAGTTGACAATCTGCTCTCGCTCCTCCCCTCCAGCCAACTGTCAATCACACACACATCCCTCGCCTTGCGTTTATGCCGCTGCTTTGTACAAGCTTTTAAGCGCCCCTGGTTGTTGCGGTGCTGTTCAAAGCATGTCAGTCTCGATCGGCTATTAATGACGAAAGCAGACTGCGTTGTTGATAGAGAGGTAACAGAAAGGCGAGGTAAGCAAGTGCGCGTTCATTAAGGTGGACAATTAAAGCACACTATGTAGGACTAATGTGCATCTTAAAGCAAGTCTGAAGAAAGGTGATTTTTGAGTCTCATTCTCAGGTCGTCAACTCCCCCCCACGCCCCGGCTGCTACATCACAAGCTTTTTCCTGTATTTTCAATCATAGGAAGTAATCTTTATCAGCAGTTTCAGTTGTCAGGAAAATGAATGTGGTGATACGTGAGCTCAGCAGCCATTACGATTTTGACTCCTAATCAGCGTTAGCAGGATAAACACAGTGTGATATACCCAAAATACTTGCCATGTGATGCCTTCTTCAGTGTTCAACATGCAAAAACAAGAATTAATCCTGAGAAAACGGCGTGGAAAAACAGAGCTGTGTTCCCGGGGATGACGTGGAGAAAGATGTACAGGGTTGTTGTTTTGTTTTTTTTTGCCCTGAAAAACACAGACTCAAGTTCAGTCGTAAGGTTAGAAAGCTGTGTTTTATGGTCTTGTAGGAGGAGCCCATTGTCTCCTAAAATGGTGTTTCAATGGTCCCACTGTGACTATGGCTGACACACACACACACACAATACATGGAGCCTGTGGGAGAAAGAGCGAAGCATGGAGGAGAGGAGAAAGAGGCAGAGCCATTAATACGTGGGGATGCAGCTTTTCATGCATCTTGCAGGAATCGGCCGTGACTGCACGTCTGAACGCGATCAAATCGCCAAAGCCGGGGGCCGTCACCTCTCATATCATCTTGAAGTTGTTAAAATGATGCCGAAATGAGGCTGCGCATGATCGTACATCAATTTCAAAGCACACTCAGGATTTTCCACTGTTGAATTTGGCACGGCCTGTTTGTGTTGATATATCACATCGCTGCTATTAAGTGTCGATCTAGAGAAGAAGCAGCTTGGAATTTAGACAACAGAAGTGACATGAGGAGTATTTACAGCGATTTCAATCTGCCTTATGAATTATTATTTTTTTTGTCTTTGTAATCCTTAATGTATTCCCAATCCAAAATACAACAATCGGACACTTGCACGAGGCCAGCCGACAATTCCAGCGCTATACGGGGCTGCAAAACGCCAATGTTTACATCGCTCCGCCGGGAGGTGCGCCACCCTCCTCCCAGAGGCCAAATGCCTGAGTTGTGAAATCACCCCATCGAGTGGAAAGTATTCTGTTAAAGTGCTTTAAGACGATCCAGTAAATGACACTGAAAAATCCTTGCGAGGCCTTCGATCTGTTTAATAAACACTTGCAAAATAGATGTTGCAAGGCCCGGATCAAAGTATTTGCATGCGTTGCATCACGGGCGTGACCTCGCCTTGCTCTCGGAGGATGCTGGGCGAAGACTGCGAGCTGAGGGTCAAGAATCATGTCTCACTGTAAATTTATAACTCAGCTCACATGTTGTTCATTGTTCACTTTTGTATATTTTTGCATTGCTTGTTGCATAGAATCAATAAAACAACAAATAAGGTAACGATAACCCTTTTTTATGGGCTTGAATTTAGTAATGCATGGCTTCATAGGTGGCATATTCAGTCAGTGGATAATTACGTCCACTAATTTGGTCCAGACTGTCATGGTCCCCAGAGGATCAATCCTACTATATTTGGTTTCCCCCTTGCATCACATGGAGGTCGACTTTTTTTTTAATTTTTTTTTTTACTTTTTACTTTTTACTTACTTAGTGTCTTGAGAACTTCTGCCAAGCCATGACAGTTGTTACAGAAATTTATACTCCCCAGAGGAGGAATCCAAACAATTTTGACTCTCCTCAACATCCACCAGCTTATTCAAGCTTTGACTTATCCAGTAAATATCTCAACATCTACTTCAAACATTCATGGTCCCAAGATGATCGATCCTGATGTCCCTGGTTCTCCCTATGGCTCTCCACAAGATTTACATGGTGCACATCACGAGCATCACATGGAGGTTAACATTTACTTGATACATTTTTGCCAAATTTTGTGCAGACATTATCTCCATTGGTGCTCCCTTAAATTTACTCTGGTGGCATTTATGACATTTGTGGTTTTCAGTGAAACTTCTCAACTTTTACATTGATTTCAATTAAATACCTGCAAAACTAATATGACTTATCTGTTTTATGCTCATTTCTAACAGTTAGCATGCTACAATACTAAACTAAGGTGGTAACCAAGGTAAATATTACCTGCTCAACATTAGCATGTTGATGCTGTCAATGTGAACATATTAGCGTGCTGACATTAGCCCTTTTTTTTAAAAAAAGGGCTAAACCCTAACCCAGCAATTTGCTCAGCAGCTACAGCAACTCAACAAAACAACAACCCTGTGAGTAACCTCCACGTCAACAAGCTTCTCGAGCCAAATATTTAGCAAAGACGCAAGATTTGTTTTCCCGTGCACATCTTTTTTAGCATTTAGCCTTGTTATTACTGAAAGTGATTCACAAGAATTCCCATAAAATATTTCAATAATCCGCTTACACATGATCCCATGCCAGTTTCTAAGTGTTGCCTAATTAGACACAGCTGGTCAAGTTTAACGAAAAACCCAAACTAAATAAGAAAATAAGCATAAATGAGTGGCAATGGGAGAGCTGATAAAAATGACAAAGGACCTTCGCCCTATGTTTTCCTGCTTATTAGCTTTGTCTTCTTTATGTTTTCCCTCTCTCTCTTCCAGACGATGAACTCTGACCTCGGTTTCACAAGACAGCCCGAAGACCGAGTGTAAGAGAAAGAAAATGAGAGAAAGGGGAGAGGGTCGAGGGGGAATGGTAAAAAAAAAAAAAAACTGGGCACACATAAACGAATTTACAGCAGGAGCTGCACAAAGCAGCTCCAGGGGATGACCTCAGAACTGGGGAATGTGTGTGTGTGTGTGTGTGTGTGTGTGTGTGCGAGAGAGAGAGCGAGTAAAAGAGAGAGAGAGAAAGACAACGTGGGTTCGCTCCTTCACTTGGGAGGTAAATAAAGAAGATGCACACGCATACAAACACATTTTAACAAATTGTCTCGTCAAGGGCCCCCGGACCGCCGTCTCCCTTCCAGAGACGACCCTCGTCCGGCGGGAAAAGATGTTTTTTTAGAGGAACTGATCACTCAACATCCACCAAAACACAGGACACACACACTCGCTCGCACACACAACGTGACGACAGCGCGGGTCTGGATTCAATCTGGACGCTTCCATCGACAGGCCAGCCCATTTGTCCTAAATCTCCATACTGTGGCCTCAGGGCCAATAGACAGAGGGGAGGGGAGAGAGGCAGGGTGGGTTGGGGGTGTAAGTAAGGAATTTTGGGTACTAGCCCGGCATGGCTATATGGCTTTCATCCTCCATACCACCTCCATTAGACCATGCTTAAAGCGGCGGGCAGGTCAGGACTGTTCTGCAATGGAAATGCTCGGCCCTGACCTGAGGGCTACCAACCTTCTGCAAGACAGAAAAGTGTGTTTTGCAAGAGGGAGCGTTTAGAATGTGATAATATCAGAGTAGAGGCGTGTTGAATCGTCGGATTTATAGTCGCCGTTTCGATACAGATAACATCCACATGCCTCGGGTTGAATAATTCTTCCAGTGCTAGGTAGAGATACGACAGAGCTGCAAAAATGAATCTCGTCAAGATGTAGATAAAACAGTCCGCTTCTTAGTAAAGCCGTCTCTGATCTTACTAACGCGCATATCTTTGGGTTTGAGAGCCTCGGTGGGCCGGAGTGTGTGTGTGTGTGTGTGTGTGTGTGTGTGTCCACTCGCTTAAATATGCGTCCGCCTTTTAGGCTTCCAACAGATTGTGTGCAAACGCCAACCTGAAACTTCGCACGCAGGTGATTCGCCAATCCGATGAATGCATATCCCAAGCATGAAACACATCAGGTAACGTAGCATAAAGAGCGAGGAATGTCCGAGCAGGGCAGAAGTCGAGGTTGATGATGGGTCAAACAAACAAAGGACCATTATCGAGGACCATGGGTGAGATCAGAGGTCAAAGTTGACTTATTTTAACATAAAACATAGCTTATTTAACTCAGTTTGTGTACAGAACACAACCTTTTCCTCAACCCAACCAAGAAATTGTTACTAAAGTACCATTTTCTGTGAAAAAAACAAGACTTTGACTGTATTCATAGACATAATGTATCTTTTAAATTACTTTAAATCATTCCTGTCTATCATCTATACAACGTTGACTTGCAATGCATTGTTGATATCATCTTGAGTCATAGGTGTGTACTTTCAATTCAGTGTGGTTGACTTGTTGAAGCCAAACATGAGGCTAAAATGACCACCATCAAAAATATTGTGTAAAGTGTCTGAAATCAACTGTGTCCAGATTTTTGGAGGGAGAATCTGAAATCTATTCAAAACTGCATTTAGAAATCCCCTTATTTAAAGAACCACATGAAGAAACAGTGAGCCTGCTTTGCGCAGCAAGCAGAACCAATTTAATTTGAGCACTTTTGCAAAAAGCCATTGTGACTAATCTCCCTTCGTTATTTATTTTCCTAACTGCTGAGTAATACTGTAAGAGATAGAAATTTCCAATTTTCCCTGTTGACTTTTTTTTGTGTGCAGTTTGACTCATGTTTGCCTGTTTTGTTAGCTCTCCAAATATTAGGAAAAAGTTACCGCACACCACGCGCGCCAACATTAATTCTCTCTCTACTTTTGGTTCAGTCTTCTTGATTAGAACACGGGTAAAGAAAAGTGTTTATCTTCCAAACAAGGTCAGGCAGTAATGTGTGCTCGGTGTTGCTCCGGTCGAGGCATACCGTTTTTTAAAAACCAGCGTTGTTGACTGTCGCCTGGTCAGTGGAGTGAATGAGTTTCTCCCTCAGAAACAGGCTCTCAAATATAGATTACAAGGGCAGCGCTCATAGTTAAGTGTTTTTTTCAATCACAGCAGATTCCTGTAGTCACTTACAGCCACCCCTGCTTGTTGAAAGCAGATTGTTTTAAAATGGATGAAAGTGCCCGACATATCACGTATTTCTACTATATTCTATCTAATTGGATCCAGGACCAGCATGTGTTTCTCCATGTTTCTATGTATGTGTGTGTGTGTGCACAGGTGTTATTCATGTCAGCGTGCACGCCTCTCGGAGCCCCGTGTGTTTTCATCGCCCGGCGTTCAGTGACGTCGGCGGCGGTGAAGAAAAAGGAAATCGGGGGGTTTTGTTGGCGCAGTCAGTCTTTCCACTCATCTCTTTATGTGTTTATCCGCGTCGGGTCTCGTCTGTCCGTGTCTTCGCTCGCTGTGTATATCTGGTGATCTGACCTTCCACCCCCTCTGCCCGGCTATCCATCTTCCTGCCTGCTGCTCAGTCAGCTTGTTTGGCTGGCCGGCTGGCAGCTTTCTCGCTTAGATTCCCTGAGCAATGCTGGGTCGGTTTAAAATGTCAGCTTTGATTGTCAGTTATTATAACTCTTTAATATCCACTTTTTTATACGTGTTATTGGGGTTTAGTACAGGTCATACACATGTACCCCTGCGTCTCTGTGCAGTAACTGAGCAAGTAAGCAGACAGTACAAAATGTGAAGTGAAGCTAAATCTAAACTGTGCTTGATACAGTGAAACACTTCGCTTATCATGCATTCTATATGATCCTTCCAAGTAAGTTTGAAGTCAGTTATGAAACCAACAATACAAAGACTGAGAAAAAGAAGAAGACAAAGACAGGACGAAAGCAAATATGAAGAGGAATACTACAAATATAAAGACAGGGAAGAAGAAGAAGACAAGGAAAAAGAAGAAGAATATGAATACAAAGAAAAAGAGGAATATGGATAAGGATTCAAAGAGAAATACAAAGGTTACAGTATTGACATATATGCATACGTACAATTTTAGTAAATTTGAAGATGTGGGCATTTGAGTTGTGCTTTTGAAATGTATAAGCAACATAACATTTGAATGTATTTTTGTGATGTCCATCATAGGAAATTAAGTATAGTTTTTTGGGCTCTCTGCATAAATGATAAAAAATAAAAAAATAAAAAATAAAAAAAATCCCCTCTGGGTTTTTGATAGAACTGCATGAGTGATCCTTTTCTTACGCTGACGTAATTCCATTTGCCCAGTTTTCCCTGACACGAACGTGACGAGGAATGACACCGCTCGACAAACACAACCTGTTTGTTCCCGTTTCTCACGTACAGATACCTCGTCTTTAAGCTCCGGCTCCTCCACCTTAATGCGCACGTACACACACACACACACACACACCAATGCGCGCAGTGTCCTCCACCTCCCACGCCTCCTTAATGTTTTCTGCCACAACAGTTGCCATGGCGTCTCGGCTCGCCAGCTGTGCCGGACAGCACAATAACAAGGACGTGTGTGTTTCTGTGATAGCGTGTACGCATGTGTTTGTATATCCACGTGTCGGCGCATCATCCGATGCACTCATGTAGTCTAATATCACATTTATAACCCACCCATGCGCTGTGATCCATCACAAATCGTCCATTAACTCACACAGGGTCAGACATTTGCATCATGTGGAGTCTGACAAAATAATTGCAGACGTCTGTATTTTTATGCTGCGTGATGCGTTCGCCGGCAGCAGGAAGGCAGAAAGCAGCCGTCACTTGTTGCCATAGCGCCGCAGTGAAAGCGTCATTATGGGAAACAGGGAGAGCGATGTGAGACCAACACTCTCGACTTGCAGCACAAAGTCACAGAACCGCTGAGGGTTTTTTAAATGGTTCTTAAAAATGATTGAATTCCAAATGTGAGTGCTGGGAGTCGAGACGCGGGATGAGACAATTCCTCGAAAAAACAAAAGCACACCCTTGGTTAAAAACATGCTTTCAGCTGAAGAGGAAATGACTTCACCCTCACGCCGGAATGCAAAATGGTCTTTGGTGTCAGACCCACAAATCACAGTGAAACATTTTAAGTTGCTTTCTCTCTTTTGCAAATTCTCCCAAAATGATGTGGTCTTTTCAGCAAATTCAAACATTTTTTTTTTAAACAAAAAGTGTCAGAACTCGCTCCACACCTTCTATAATGCATCAAGTGATCCCCGCTTTGAAAAAAAAAGACAGAAAACTCCTTTTTTTTCCTCTGTCCTCTTTCTTTTGTCGCTGACACAGTTCTGCCTGACGCGCGGGGTTAGCGCCAGCTCTTGGGTAAACCAAAGGAACAGCCGTTGAGGAGTCTCTCTCACTGTTGGGCAAATCTCAAGAGACGCCTCGGTGGAGGGTTTTGGAATAGCTCGAATAATAGAATAAAAATGTCCACTGAGTGATGTGACGTGAGCGCGTTGGCTTGGCCTCCTCCGGCTGAAGGATGGCGTCTCTCTCGCCTCTTTATCCAAACACTTTGCGTGACAGTTGCGTGCGCGTTTGCGCACACGGGCTTTTGTGTGTATAAACCCCGCCATTCGTGGATGTTTGAGAGCTATTAGTGACCATTCTGGGACATTTGGAAGACTCTTATTATTCTGAGTGTTTAGCTCTGAGATAGAGGCAGTGAGAGTGGATGAACTCGTTTTACATAAACTCACAGGAACCAGACCCTTCCTTTTGGTGATTCCCGAGTTCAAGATGTTGACCCGGGCCACATTAACAACTGGGCAAAGTTCCCCGCGGGGCCGGCAGGAGCCAGATATTCACTGTGTGCCAATTGTTTTTTTGGAGTTGTTTGTTAAATTTGCTTGGAAGTTTGCACTACTTAGGTACATGAGACAGCACTGACATCATTGCATGCTGTTTAAGGCTAAAATCTAGTTCCAACACCAGTCTGGCTTTAAATTACATGACAGACTTAACCCAAGAGTAAATGCTAACCAAGTTGACATTTCTGCAAACTACAACAACATTACATTACATTTGTTTATATTGCATTTTCAAATTCATGTTGGGACAACATCGTGCTTTGAGGCACAATAACCAGTTGGCTAGGCCTAGAAATAAATCTCGTTTTTGGATTACCTGGTTCCGTCAATACAAACACAGCTGGTAAAATGTTCCCGACATCTCGTTAAAAGTACCCAATGGTTTCACGCTTACAAACACTTAAATGCCGTCTTAACCAGCAGTCTCTCGTTAAAAATGCCCACTTCAGGGTTCGTACTGGTGCTTGAAATCCTTGAAAGTGCTTGAATTTCAATGTTGTGTTTTCAAGGTCTGAAAAGTGCTTGACATTATAACTCTGTCTTTCACAAAATTGGGATAAGACTGGGTAATTAATTTCTGAAGTTTTTGCTATTATGAAACATAATTTTAGATGTTCACAGCATAATACAATATACATAATTGTTATAAAAAGTGAAAAATAAAATCATGAGTATATATATTCCTGTAGATACGTACTTTATCCCAGCAATAAGGCGCTGGAAAATCTTGGAAATGACCCTTAAAAGTGCTTGCATTTGACCTGGAAAAATGTGTACGAACCCTGCCTCTTGTTTCACGCTCACTAATGTTGAAATACCATCTCAAACACTCATCGCTCGTTGAAAAAAAACACCCAGAGGTTTCATGCTTACAAACGTTGCAACACCGTCGCAAACATGGCGCCTCTTAAAGATACCCAGTGGTTTCTGGCTTCCAAATTACACGCAGTCTCCGACACTGGTCTGTGGTTGAAATTATCCAGTGGTTTCACGTTTTCCTCATTAATGTCATTGGAAGTTGTGTCACTTGGACCTCCAATGGTTTAGTCCAATCATGATGATGACCCTGAGGACTTCAGGACATGATCTATTGAAAGATTCCTTATTGTATATGAGTATACCACAGACAAGGAAGGATGGATGGCACAACGGATAATATTTTAGTTGTCTTGGGAATCATTTGAAACAAATCTATTCCTACGTGAGACCGCCGCCATGAGCAATCATTATTTCGTGGACAGTGACTGATCCAGTCGCCTGCCTGGATGCAAATCAGTTAGCCTGTGTTGCCGGCTCTTTGTCTAATCGTGTTTTTTTATGCAAATCCAGCTCAAACAAAAATCACACGCGCGCCACAGACAGCGGCGAGGACTTGTTGACAATATGGATCTAAATGGCTGGGCGTAACGTGCTTTGTTATCCCGCTCGTTTTCCCATGATAATCAGCCCAATCTGGCGACCGTTTCGCGTGTTTCCAATGCAAATCAGCTCGTCTGTGATCTTTCATGTGTCAGGTGTTGGCCGACGCTAATGAAAGGAGGGCCCTCGTGGTTTCTGCATTTAGAATGATGCAAAATAAGAGAAAGCATCTTGGGAAAATGTCGAATTGTTCAAACGTGCAAGATGCGAGGACTTGTATGGGACGGACATATTTTCCACGACCTCTGCCCTCCTCCTCCTCCACCTCCTTCTCCCTGGAGTTGTATCGCTTTCACCGCCACACCTTCTCTTTTTACTTTCTTTATATCTAAACTCATCTGTCTTTCTTCTTGTGCCTTCCGTCTTCAGCGGTTGGGCTTTTGGCGCGGCCCCGTCCCACCCATTTACCCCGTCTCACCCCGTCTCCTCTGACAGCTGCTTCTTCTGTTTGCAGAAGCCGACAGATACCGTATATGTCGGTGTTACACTCAAGTTTACACTTTCTTTCTTGCAGCCATTGTTGCCTTGTTCCAGCCGCCTATGGGCGATGAACTCATTCGAACCTTCGGAGCCATAACAAACGAGCGCAAAAGCGACACTGCTTGGACATTCCCTTCCATCTGTAGACGGATTCCCGAGATTTTTCCACTATTCAGTTTTTCACTAGCATGCGCGCACTGTATATACGAATGCCCGCAGTGCACGGCCACATGTGTGCATTCACAGTGTGCAAGCGTACAACCATGTACAGCGTGTTTGTTTAGCTGTATACACAGTCTGTGAATGCGGCTGTGTGCCACGTTAAGTCACCCGTTTGCCGCAAAAAAACATATCAAACCTTTATCAAAGTCAAACTGAGCAGCCTCAGTTCTTCTCAGTCCGGGCTGTAAATATTTGGTCCGCAGAATAAACACGGCAGCCTTCTAGGAATGCTCTGTTCAGAAGCGACAGGGACGCTTTTATCCCTGTACTGATAATACGGGCGGGAGGCGAAAACTGTTGATTCATCCCAAATATGCAACACGTGCCTGTCAGGTTAGCTCTGAAGCAGTCCTCTGAGGTATGAGATCTGCCGTAACTTGACGCACATTACTACTGGATATCTGTAATCTGACGGAAAGCACCCATCCTCACTATCACGACTCACATGCTAATACCTCAACATATGCTATAACATGTTTTTGGTATGATTCACATTAACGGTTGGGGATTACCAGTATCTTTACAATGATGAAATGTGAAGTCGTAGCAGCCCATAAAGATAAACGGTAGGGTATTCGTAAAAAATGTGCTGCTGATGTGTTTAAAGCAGGCTGGCAGATTCTATGTGAAATATATAGTCTCAACTCCCAGGAACTACTTTCCTTTTCCTGCTGGATGGTAGTAGATAATTTGCAGCAGCCTAAATTGTTCCAAAAATCAAACCTATGAGCCGTAGTAAATGAGCGAATATACCATTATTGATACAAATGTGTCTACTAAAGTCTTTCTAATGCCCCATTTCCACTGGTCAAAAATACCACTTTCTTTTCTGTCACAACAATTTTGGTGGAAAAGCGGTATAACTTACTTTGGGTTATGCTAGTCTATGCTAATACTCACTGTTTAGGCATTATTGTATGCTAAATGTTAGCA
The DNA here is from genome assembly GCA_963678695.2 of Diplodus puntazzo. Classification (NCBI taxonomy): domain Eukaryota; kingdom Metazoa; phylum Chordata; class Actinopteri; order Spariformes; family Sparidae; genus Diplodus; species Diplodus puntazzo. Next base: position 13,175,955 of record OZ023178.1, read on the forward strand.
TCCAATAATGAAGTTAATGAATGGATGTCAAGCCAATCAATTCCAACTGAAGACAGTGAAAGTGTGTCACAAATATATGGTAACTGTGGCCACTGAAACAACAGTAAATAGAGCAATTTTGGGGGGACTATTTCCAGCGGTGGATGAATATACATTCAGTGTTCCTGTGAATATTTATGGCAAAAGGACAGCGTAGGTGTTACTGACTCAAGCCAAACTACAACGGCCTTGGAGATGGTGATGAAAATAAATGTCACATGGTGTGACAAGTGTTTTGAATAGTTTTTGTACAACTTTTCATAGGAATTGTATACAAAATGTATAAGCAAAAGATTTTCATGCACACACGCTCAAATGTTCAAAGGCTTTGTGCTCTGAGGAGGCGTTTTTAATTTCCCAGACAGCATTGTCATGTGGTCTGACATGAGCTTAGCCAGGCAGACTCAGTGTTTGTGTGTATGTGTGCATGCGTGTGTGTGTTTGGGTGGAGGCGTAGGATGAGTGGAATGAGAAAGAAGTGGCAGAAGAAAGACAGGAGGTGGAGGGGTGGGGGGGGTTGACGGATGCATCCCATCTCTTTTTCTTCCTCTGGAATGCAGCTGGAATCCAAGCTCGACTCCCCTGTTGGCTCCGCCCACACTCCCACCACCTCATATCATGCTACACACACACACACACACACACAAGCTGACTTTGCCCTACTTGTTCCCATTGTTTGGTCATTTTAACCATGAAGTGGGCGGTTGCCTGTTCTAACCTGTCCAGCTGATATGTACCCTCATGTACTGTTGTGTGCATGCGTGTTAGCAACCGAGCGCTAACAGACTTCACCAACTCGCCATTCCCTTCTCCCCTTATGAACTAGTATTGTACGTCAGATGTTTTTTACAAAAAGGTATTTTAGCTTTCTCTTTGTGGCCCATATAAAAGTCTTAATTTGCAACGCTAATGTGTTTATGACAAACAACCGAACAATGAGGCCAGTGTGCCGCAGGCCTGAACACATCTGGGGTTTGTAAATCATGTGGAGAGCTGCTCCGAGTGTGGAGACGCAGTCAGGTTCACATGGATTTCATATGATTTGCACATAGGTGATAATGATCAGTACTGGATCCTCTGTTATTGTTCGACCCTGCAACCAGACAGTCATCCATCAGCTTTAACTCGGCTTCTTGGCCGTTATTTGGAAGATTTTTCCAGCCCGAAGAAATTCTCATGAGTTTCAAATTTGACGTCCTTCAATCTTTGTGTCGGAAGTGTCTTTATTTCTGTGAAGGTAAACACAAAATGTCAGCGCCAGGTGGCAATTCAAACTAGAATATAATGCAGTTAGGCTCTCAGGCATTCTGTATCGCTTTCAACTATTTATATCCTGTAGAAATCCATTAATTATCTTATTGTAAACATTTATAAGTTACGTACGGAAATTCTAATTAAGGAATTTCAAACTTCCCAAACTGTCAACAGATCATATGCTACTATTCTTTTGACTGTCTTAGGACAGCTGCTGTGTAGTAAGCTCGTCGGCTGCGAGCTTAGCAAGCTAGTAAACTTTCATTCATCCACTATGGATGCATAGCACTTCTAAGAGTAAACTCGACATCATTACCTGGTTGGTCCTTAGCTGCCATCACAACTCATAACTGACTTACAGTATTTTTTAGACTTTCTGAGAAAAAATGGTGGAATATCAGACAGATTCTTCTTTCGACGGGACTGATTGCTTTTGAGGTTGCACATTGCCACCAGGTAATTTACCACCACCTCTGCTACTTTCAGGCTTTTGTTGGGGTCATGTCCCCTGCATCCCCCCCCCCCGAAATGACCGCCCATGTTCACCCCTGCCAGTTAAAAATTGAAGGAGAGTTATGATCTCCCGATGATTCGGGTTTCTTTTCCCGTAAAGCGTGACACACTGTCCACGGTTTGTTAGGAGTTACAAAGATCTGTAGCAAGAACTATAGAGGTCACGCAGAAATTATTGCTGAACCCGCAGACGTTCCATTAAGTGCCACTCTTTATCATTCCTATGCACAATATTATGCAGCTCTAACGTCAGGTAAGGTATGAGGGATGGTTGCGGTAAATGGCGCTTTGCACCTCTCAACGTCTTTATTGCTATTTTCACTTCTATTTATAATCGCAGCCCGTGTTCCTCGCGTCTGATTTTTCTTTCCACTGCCGAGAACTCGCACGAACTGCGTCAGAGCCTTTGAACATATAAACTATCTCTTAATGCTTACGTTCGAGGGGGATGCTGTCTTTGTTCTCGCTCCTACAGCCAGGGTCAGCCGCGGTGTTTACATCACTGAGCTGTTGCCGCGGCAACAGACAGAACCTCAGAGTCAGAGAGAGAGAGTGAGAGAGAGAGAGAGAGCGGAGGGCGATGCAGAAATCCTTGAAAAGTGATGTGAAACAAACGCAAAACAGGAAGGGATTCAGTGCAGTTACAGACGCTTTTGTGTTAAAAACAATGGAGAGGGAAAAACGTCGGATGTGTGTTGAAAGCATAGGTCCTCATGCAGTTAGAAAAGAGTAGGTAAGTAACTGTACAACGTTGAACATTTGAGAACTGATTCCTAACGAATTCTGGTATTTTGCAGCATAACAAATCATTTCCCAAGTAGCAACTAGCTCCTTGATAAGAGACTTGACTAGACAGAGCGAGTAAGCGGAGGGAAGGGCTGATAAGGAATTGAAGACTCCTTTTGTCTATTGCTATGAACTAACATACACACAGATTAGGGACCACTTTTGAATGGTTTTGAAGAAAAACTGCAATTTTTACAGTCCATAAACATCAATGTTTGACAGCTGAGTAGCCGCCAGCCAAACCAATAAAACTGCAAACTGCAGATTATCTAGATCAAGAATAGAAAGTCTGACGGATTTAAATTGCGGTGTCGATGGAAGGATGACTGAGGGGTACTTTGGGAGGACACTGATTGGATTTGACCCTGAACCTGAGAGCACGCCGCAGTAGTGCGCAGTCAACCACAAGGTAGCCACGCCCTGAAGTATGCTATCTGTTTACTTAACAACGGGACCATGATTTACTATATGAGCATCAGCCTGTGTTGAAGAAGACCTAACACTGGTGATTGAGACTATAAACTAATTAAGAAACTGTTTACTGACGTGATAAATCAAGTGAGAAGTAGGGTCATTTTCTCATATGCTTACATAAAAGCTTAATTTTTCAAACCAGTTGATTTTTGGTCATTGGTTATACCATTAATTGGTACCAGATCTTTTCTAACCAAATGTATGCTCAATACTGTTATCTACAGTCTTTACTGGCCAATATTTAATGATCAGATTTTAAAACTCTAGAACCAGATTAAATCCGGCCTTGCTGGAACCACAGCATACAGCGATGTAGGCTAAAGTATACCAGCACGCTTCAGTCCAATTCAACTTCCCCTATAAATAAATAAGCCCTGTAAACACACTCAATGAACCGCATCCAAGCGTCTATTTTGCGCTGTTGTTATTGCCCAGCATGACGGCTCGGTGGACGGACGGCAACATGGCAAGTTAATGACTTTGCGAAGTCCAAGAGGCATGAAGACGTGCAGGTAAACACTCAGATCACAAACTCAATCACGCGCTGCACATCTGCGCGCACGACACCGCATGACTGCGGTAAGTCATTTCAGAGCCTATTAAATCTCCATTAACACGCAGCCTCCCTGCTAGCCCGAGCTAATCCGACCCAGGTGTGTGTGCGTGTGTGTGTGTGTCTGGGTGTTTTTCACCACCTCTCCCTCGTTCTCTTGGCCTTTTGTCTTTCATTCCCTCTAATTTCTCCCCGTTTCATATCTCCTCTCCGTCAAAAAAACAGCCGCGTTTCCCACACTCTCAACCTTAAACCTGGCAGCTCCGCAACAGCAAACCTCGTCCAATTAGGTCAAATTAGCGCAAATTGCTGCTCTCAGTGGGAAACCAGACTGACACACCTCATCTTATTGAGCGCAGTCATCTCTGTGGTCACAAACAAGCCGGTGAAGGCGGCCTCAGGTTTCTCCCCTTACAGCCCAGGCTGAGGGGCTCTCATCCGTTATTTTACCGCCTATGCTAATTGACGCCCACGTCCATCGGTGAGCCGCTCTCACCCTTTCATCTTCGTTTCAAGTGTTTGAGTGGCAGGCGAAAAACAGAACGAGGTGAGGAGCTCGAAAAAAGACAAAGCGTCTGCTCCCTATTCAGCCGAGAGCCCGAGTAACGAGGGAGGGAGATGCAAATAGATGGAGGGGTGAAGTGAATGGGTGTGGATGGATTGAACATAAAAGTGGCATACATAAGTAAAAACTTCCTCTGTCTTAGGCCATGGTGACTTTTGCTGCTTGTGTCACCCACCCGCCTCTTCTTCTTCTTCTGTTTAATGCAAACAAACATGTGCACCACTTCCTGCACTGGTGGAATTTGTTTTTTCCAGGATTTGACACCAGGTGCTCGGAAAGGTAGGTAAAAAAAAAACATTTGTTCATGTGTTAATAGAAAACAAAGTAATATAAATAGCTTTAAGCTTCTTCATTTTGGTGTTTACACTTCCTTATTCTTGGACACAAGCCCAAAACTCAGACTCGGCAAGAACAAAACATCTTGTTCCACAGTCCAAAAAGTAGGCCAACAGTTCTTTTTTTTTTTTTTTTTTTTTTTATATATCTTGGGGACTACTGGATCTCAAAAACTAATATCTTACACACACACAAACTCGCTCTCTCTCTCACTCGAACACACACGCGCACACACACACACACACACACGCATTAATGTTCTGGGAAGGTACTCTGCAGGAGAGAATATGATCTCTGCTTGGAAGTGATGCTGTTCCCTACTAAAGCCGTACAAACACACATTGTTATGTTTGTAAGTGTGCATGCATGTGTGTGTGTGTGTGTGTGTGTGTGTGTGTGTGTGTGTGTGTGGACATGTGGGTGTTGGTGACAGTACAAACAGCTCCACTCCACTGGAGGCCTCTTATGAAAATACTTTGCAAGTGTGTAACAATAACAATAACCCCCCCCACACACACACATTTACCAGAAGGTTTTATTGGTTAAATGGTTAAACAGTAAGGAGAGAGGAGGGGGGGACTATTTATAGGGAAATCTATGTAGTTGTTTGATTGTTTAAGCGCTTGAATGTAAATGTTTGTGGTCCTAACGTGTCGTCAGCCTGTTAAATATCCTTTTAAAGTTAACACGGGGAGCAAACTGTCGGGCTTCCCTCGCCGTCCGATTGCATTTTAAACAGTTTGGGTTTTGGCCCCAGCCGCCGTGAAATATGTTAAGACCGCAGCTGGTATCGGCCATCGTAATGTTTTCATAAGATACTTGTGACGGGGAGCTGGGCTGAGGAGACAGATGTGCGCAGCTGTCACCGGCCACAAACGCAGCCCACCCACATTTTTACTGTGATTCATCATTTGCGTCCCTGTGAGTGTTTGTGAGGGATACTGCCGAATGTTCCCATAACTCAGGGCAGCCTGGAGGGGAAAGAGTCAACAGAGGCTGACTGGCACCCTCTGGTGGCAAACACAACTCTTTACATTGACTTTCAATCTGCACTTTCAGCATAACATGACAATGCAGACTGTACATAATACTTTAAATATCACTTCTGACACTGTCATGGCTTTAAACAAGTCTCCATTGATGTCTGTATTAATGTGTCATGTAATTTAATGTATTCAGTGGCTGGTGATTGTTCTGTCTGTCCCTGCAGATGGAAACTAGCTAATAGCTCAATCTGGCATAAAATCATCTTGAGCATATGTGTTTAATGAAGAGCAACAACACAAATCAACGCATTTTCATTTTATGAGCATTTTTTTCTATCCTCTGCATGAGCTGTCTTTGTATTCTTCTAGCTTTATATCTATTTCTATTTTGCTATACTGCCGTATAAACTGCTGCACAAGGGATGTGACAGTGTGAGACACAAGTGGATGATGTAGCGCAGAGTCAAATTTTAACTTGTTTGACTTCCTGCAGTCAAAGACCACCAGCAAATAGATAAAGCATGTAGATAATGAGGTTGAGAACACAACAGTTTAGAGATTTAATGAAGACTCCAGCAGCATACAGGATCTTAATCTGTTTTCCCGTGTCCCCGAAAAAGTTTGGAAAATCCACAAAACATTTCTGGAGCTTCATTGCAAAACAGTGTCGTAGCATTCTCACAAGCAACTGATGCGGATTGGGACAGTAAAAGCTTGAAATGGCTGCAGCCCTATCATCGTTAATACAAGTCTCTGCAAAGCCCCGAGATCTCAAATTGTTATGAGAAGACGTTATTTGCAAATTATTATTTCCCTGTAGTTGCTAAGTTAAACTAGTTAGCACAACCCTGTCTGAAGTGGTTGCACAAGCTGACCATGCATCCAGGGTGTACATATGGTCTTTTAAAATCAATGTGTATCAGCGTCTCCGAAGACTCAGACTATGGTGGAAGAGCTGTATGAAGCCATCTTCATGTCATGTTTTTAACACTTTAAGATACAGTTGTTTTGGAGAACGCTGCACCTCTGCTTTGCCGCGAATTTCCTGAAAAGTTTTGTGCACTAAGAAGCTTCATCCGACTTTCCATCAGCATGTGGGGTGAGTAGACAGTGACCTAATTTAAAACTTTGGGTGAAGTTATCCATTAAGAAAGTCTAAATGATACTGACTGATAACGGTCAGTGTGGGGTGCAATCATGACATCTCTCTGCAGAAAACTGACATTCGAAAAGCGTGTTATCGAACGGGTGAGGCTGTTGTCTTCACTGGCTTTTTATTTAGGCGTTTGCGTGCGATATAGCACCAGATATAGGACAAATGGTGGCATGCAAGATTGGGAGACTGATCGTAATACAAAATGGCAATAAATGTCCACTAGATGGCATTAAAACATTCTGCCACTACCTCCCATCCAACGCTCTCATCCTCGTGCCTTCCTGATAAGCTCACAGTGGTCTCCTCACATTGTTACCGTGCCACAAACTTTGCACCATGAAGTTCAACTGACCCTAATGAAGCATCGCATTTTAACAGTATGAGCATAAGTTGCACGATCTTCAACACACACACATGCACACACACACCTGCAACCGATAGGGCTCTCGCTGCCTCTCCTCTGGAACTCGAGTGTTCCTCCGCTGAGCTATTTTTCTATTTATAGCTGGCGAGCTCCGGCTGTGTCTAAAATGCCTGCTGTCTCATTCTGTTTTCGCTTCCTTACTGTCTGACGGATTTGGGAGGACGTGGGTTGGTGGGGGGTGGGGTGAGAGGTCTTGCAGTTTAAATCACTTTGCTTTCTAGGGCCCCGGAGTCATATTCATGCATATCCTTGGATGACAAGCTCTCACAGAGGCTGCTGTGACAGGGCAGAGAGGGCCTCGGTGAGAATTAGAAGAGTTTGTCATACAGTACATCTGATTTGATGCCAAACAGATGTTCAAATTACTGTAGAGCCATTAGAACGTATAGTGTGTCTGCATCAGTGTCACTTCAGGATCTGCCTTAGCATGACGTCACTTCTAATACTTTCACCCCGCTGACCTCTCGACCCCTTACAAGAAAACTTACAGCAGATGTACGCGGCGGACCGACTCCCCCCCACTTTGTCACTTAAATCAATTTGCAGCAGCATGGATGTTTGTCCTCAATATCTTATGGCTGGACAGAAATCCGAAAGGAAAGCCAAAGTTTGTGCTGTGCTCCGTTACGCACCAAGTAAGAAATCAGTGGAGGCAGTCCCGAAGACGAGTCCAGCTGAATTTGGTGTTGACCAAATGTTTGAGCCCTTGTTTGCTCCCGGCAGATAATAGTGTCTCCTACCAGGACAGGCGAGAGGACTGAGGAGATAAGATCCAGAGAGGACGAGGACTCTTTCATACTAATGCAGTGTGTATGTGTGTGTCACTGTGGGAAAATTTAGAGGAGATAGCTACACACAGAAAGCACATCTTCAAATATTCTGTTTATTGTTTATCGTTATTGAGTCATTTCCTCGCAAAACTATCCAATATTTGGTGCTTGCATCCTCTCAAATTTGTAGATAAGCTGCTTTTCAGCGTCTTACATTGCAGTAATCTGATTATCTTTAGGTCTTGGACTGAACCTGAACTAAAATAAAAAACACCACTGTGCACTAAAAAGATGTGACCCTAATAAGTGCCCTGAGATCATTACAAGTAGCCTATAGTGGCTTAGAATTGAAAAGCAAAGCCTTGAAATCAAGAAGATTTATCCACTTGTGAACCAGATTTCAATTCATTCTGCCAAAAGTAAGATGATATAACTTCTATGCAAAGTAAACATTGAAACAAAGTCATGCAGGGTTAAAAATGGGAAATATTTGTCCTCTGAGGAGCTTGAACATGCTCAGTAAATGTGATGACAAGGTTTTGATGTTTTTTTGTTGTAGCCTTAGAGGTAATCAGAGTCATTAAGAGTCATCCTCTGGGGAGTTTGAACATGCTCAGTAAATGTAATAGCAAAATGCTTACAAGATTTTAATGTTTGTTCTCATCACCAAGTGGAATTTTGGCTTGGGCGGTCACCTAAAACATTAAGATTCATCCTCTGAGGAGCTTGAACGCACTCAGTAAATGTGATGGCAAAAAACCTACAAGATATTTATATTTTATGTTGTCTACAGGTGGAACTTTGATTTGAGTGGTCATCGAAAACATGAAGATTCATCCTCTGGGGAGCTTGAACATGCTCAATGAATGTAATAGAAAGATGGCTCTAAGATTTTGATATAATGTGTTGTCTACAAGTGGAATTTAGCTTGGGTGGTCATCTAAAACATTCAGATTCATCCTCTGAGGAGCTTGCACGTGCTCAGTAAATGTGATGGCAAAAATACCTCTGAGAGTTTTATGTTGTCTACAAGTGGAACTTTAGCCTCAGAGGTCATCAAAAGATTTAAGATTCATCCTCTGGGGACCACAAATATATCCACACACTAACCCATGGTGATCTTGCTACCAGTAAATTGAGTTTAGAGAGAGAAAATAGTGGAAGCCACAAAAACACTTTAAAGAGGGAGTTTTACTTGGCAGGTTGAAAGATGACACTGATTTATCCGCCCTCAGCTCCTCAGCCAGGTCAGTTCAAAGCAGCCTCCATGTCAGAGAACAAATTGCTGCATGCTTTCAGTGTAATCTTCCTTTTGAAAGGGCAAAACTGGATCATTCCAGCAAACTCAGACGGCGATCCCGACTTGGTTCGTGTTTCTTCCAAAGTAGAACCGAGTGTCACTGGCCACAAACCAGGTGTTTGTAAGGACAATAGCACCAGGACGTCTGTAAAAGTGAGTCAATAAAAAGTGAGGAATGGACAGGAGTGAGTGCCTGTGAGGAAAAATGAAACCAGCAGAGAAGAGATGGGTGAAGTGAAGAAGAGAGGAGAGGAAGTCGGGGGGGGTCACACAGTCAGTGGCCACACCACTTTTCAGGAGGAGCCCTGGGGCCTCGCCATGGAGCCCTGACCTGGAATTCCAAATAAATAATTCCTGAAGCCTTCCCAACCGAAGGAGACTCACACACACAAAAAAGGAAGGGGTTGCACCAACAGAAAAAAAACACACAATATCTCCTAAACCATGACTTATTCAGACCGGTTTTCCGAGTATTTGAGGGTATATTTGATCAGCGGGCGCTCGATAATTCCGCGAGGTCATATCGCACACACGTGCACGCGCCAAAGTGCACACGCTCACATTCTCGAAGCTTAGCTCTCAAAGTAGCCTAAATCCTGCATGTGTGAGCAGGAACATTCAGTTAATCCTTGCTAAATACAGCATGAAACAGTTTTATTCAGTGATAAATATCCATGCAAAGGGAGGCGTGACATTACGGTCAAACACTCTGCAGCTTATACAAGTAATTAATATACACAGAATGCAGAGGAAGAGAGACAGGGTCACCGCCAGCGTCGTCATGGGTAAAACAGGCGAGACTTGGCCATGCAGAACAACAGAGACGATAAAGAAAGACAACATGTCCTTTGCTGAACTCAGATGCACCGAGTTCACACACAAAAAAAAACAACATTGGGATAAAAACTGGAGCTTGATAAAAATCAAAAAACAAAATTGGATTTTGTTCCTTTGGGCTCATTTTTCAGCAACGGGACAGGATATGAAGATGCAGTGTCCTCTTTATGTTCCTTATGAAGGCTCACATGCACACATACACACACACACCTGCTGAAACCTGTCCTGATGCTGGTGCTGTGAAGGGCTGTAAAGCTGTCCACGCTGACGATCAGGGGTCAACTGTGAGAGTATGGTTATTAGAGGCTAGATTTAGCTTGAAATAAAATGATTTCTATTGATGATGATAACATTGTGCTCACCAAATTTGTTAAGATCTAGGACATGAACCAAGGACTTAAATGAGCGTTCCTGGATGGTATGCTGGTATGGTATTCCACCTGAAACTGTCTGTTTCGAGTCTGAACAACCATTAAATTTGGTTCTCTTAGTGGTTGATAGACCACTAATGTTTCTTCTTATAGTCCAAGCTGTACCAGTCACATTTGAGTGGACTTTGGTTGCATACAGGTAAACAGTCCATATGGAGAGCCAAAGAGGTGGAAGCGCTGGCTAAAAGTGCCATCTCTGATCCATTGGCTATCGTTTCGCGATGGAATAGCTTTTTGCTAGCTTCTTAAAGTGTTCTGCATTCATAGGGACATCTGATGTTGTATTGCGTCCAATCTCGTTTCTGTAAACTGTAAACAATGACTGGTGCACGGACGAGGAAAGACTTGGCCCTGATATCCATTATGCAGAAATCTTACCCCAAAACATGTCCGTTGACCCTGAGAATTGATTGCCAGGTGATAGCTGATGGAGATTGCGTAGCAGTTAACTCGATTAGAACAATGTTATTGGTCAGTCAATCACAATAGCTCTCGAAGTAGGCTAAATAGTTTCATTCAATTAATCAAACAGGGCTAAAAACCTATGCCAGCTAGCTAAATAAATGTCTGTTAGCAAGCTCATTAGCTTGATTGCTAATAGAGCGATAAGTTTAGACAGTTTATCGCAAAGATTTGTATAATCTGTTCCTTTGTGGAGCAGTTTATACCACTATGGTCAGCAAAAAAGTTCTAGCTTTGTCCATTGTGTACTCTTAGGATGTCTAAGAAGCACACTTCCTATCTAATAATGATCAAAACTGACTGTTTCATCCATCTTCTATGGAAATTTAGAACCACAGCATTAAAAAAAAAACATTACCAGAATTTTGGGGCAACATAAATATACTCAACCTTCTTTTCTGTTTCTGGTCCAGGATCAGACAAAGACCTGGTGTGTCTGAGATGTTATGAAATGTTTTCACCCAGTGCGAGTATCAAATCACCAGGAGTCTACGCAGATTGAGACAAATACATAAATGGGAAGTTGTAAACTTAACACGCCGTGGCACATGTGAGGGGATCCTTCCCTCCTGCCCCTGACAAACCACATTAGAGGAAACATTAGTGGACATGGGGGTCACTGTAATGCACACACTCGAATACACAAGGGGGACGGACATTTTTTGCCTTCGAGACTCCAAAAAAGCGCACAATTAGATCATCCTCCCACTGCCTTTTCGGATTCTCTCCCACACACATCCGTGCACGCTAAAAGTAACTCAACACTGCTGCTTTCTCACTGGTGGAGAGGCTTTAATCTGCACCAGACAGAGAGATTCTGGCTGCGGAAATTAATGTTTACTTTTCAGCCGTCTCTATTTCAAACTGCTCTCTTTTTCCCTCATTGTTGAGAAAACATCCCAAAGGAGATGTGAGATTGCCGAAGCAAAAACACTGCCAAACAAAACCCGCTGCTTCATATGGTTCTTCTCAAGCCTGTCAAAAAATCGCCCCGTGAGGTGTCGCGTTTCTGTTGTACAGATGAGAGCAAGCTGAAGATATTTTCTTCACACACATTATACAGTACGCTGGGATCCGCCTCAGGTAACTATTTCATCTCGTCGGAGTCAAACGTCGTCGTCATGTCCCGTTGGCCTCTGAAGTGCATTTCATGCTACATGCTCTGCTTTGTCTGATTACTTCAAGGCACAAAAGGAGGTCGCTTTCAAGCATGAAACGAGAAAAGGGCGTTCATATTTTTCAAAAGTATCATTCATGAAACAAAAAACGTGTATTCGTACGACCAACAAATAGGAGGTGCATATCACGAAAAGAACTGCAAACAGCTGCTAACCGCATTCCTTTTAAAACATCCAGGATTGTGGCTACTGTTAGCCTGTTAGCTCAGTCAGCCGTGCAGCTAGCCAGCAGACATCCGTATTAAATCCTTGGATAAAGAGTTTTGCTTGTTTTGTTTTGGAGAAAAAAAATGCATCTGCTTGTGACAGATTCTTGAGTAATTTCCTGTTTTGCAAAGTGGTAACATACATGAAGTAAATAATGTTATAATAACTGGCAAAAGAGCGCACTGTCAAAATGAAATATTCAAAGAGGTTTTTATGAGGTTTACATCCCATTTGCAAGCGGGAGCAACAGGTTTTATGAGGATCTATAGATACATTCATAGTCGTGCCTTGACGGATTACAACATATTTCGCTTACAGAGCCGCGACAGCTACACCGGGCCTGCAAACCGGGGCTGTAAGAAATATGACTGGTCTGCTTGGGTCGCTTGTGTTTTCGCTCACAATTAGTGAAATCTGACGGTGAACTTCAAAATCAAAAGCTACAGAGTAGGTATCCAGTGCCGGGGCCGCTGCAGCAGACGCCGTAAGCCCTTATAAAGTATAAATCCAGCTTAACACTGCGGTGAGTTAGTGAGGTGGTGAAATATTCTCATTTGTTTTGCTCCGTCATACCAAGCAACCAAGAGTAGTTCGACAGCAATGCGTTATAAATCCATGCACATTGGAAACCGCTCTGTTGCCCCCTTGAAACAGAGATCTGCCTGCTCCGTCAGTATGCTGCACATGTTAACAACCAGGCCTATTAAATTTAATAAGGGGCCATAATCAAACTAGGGCCCATGCAGACTCGCTTGTGTATGCCCAGAGGCTTCTCCCTGGAGGGGAACTGTACCAGAACACGCTGCAGGGGTCATCTATACCATAGCAAGGAATGTTCAACAGCGAGAAACAGCAGGATCGGTGCTACGTTTTCAGCAGCGACGCGGCTTTAAAGTGAACGTTTCACCGAAAAACAACGCATGCAGAGAGGAGACCAGGCATGAAATCAGTCAACGCTGACAAGACCAATTAGCAAAGCGTTGTATGAATGTGGTGGATCCCCAGTTCTCAAGGTCTTTAAATCCTGCATAGACCAGAATAGCTGACGTCCAGTTCCCTTGATTTACGGCGGCTATGATTCATGATGCCGTGAGATCCGACTGTGACTTTGAGGCAACTGTGAACAGATCCAAATCAGAAACCCGCCGCCGCACGCCAAGAAAACCAACCTGCACTCCGTCACGGTTTCACTGTTTTGACGGGAGGCTCTTTCAGCGTTGCGATGACATCCTATATTTGACTCTTGACTCTTTGATCGCGGCCCGGTAGCTTTGCACTCGCTTGTCACGGGGATGCCATTGGGTCAAACCAAAACAAAGTGTGTGTCTTGATTTTTCAGGCCCCCTCAAAAGTAGTGTGTGAACTTGTTTTGGTACGAGCATTCCAAACATGCTGAACCATCAAGGTCTTGTTCCTCCTCCTCAGTTTGAGGGAACGCAGGGAGGAAATCGGGGAGGAAAGGCAAAAATGGATTGCTGTTAAGGTCACAAAGTTCAAGCCTTTCTGTTTCCCAGAGCACGTCCAAGAGGAAAAATGGATCAGAACAGGGAATCATGCACATCCAAATCTCAAATATGCAGTTTTAGTTTTGTTTTGTTTTTGTAAGTTGGAGCTGGAGACAGAACATGTTTTCCAGGAGTGCTTTGGGAAAGATTGTCTCTGGTTATGAAGCTGATTCATTAGATTCAGTTTTGTGTTGATAAGGGAATATTAATCTAAAGGAGAGAGAGACAGTACGAGAGAGTGAGTGTGACGAACTAGTAATAACCTGTAGCAGGAGTGTATTAAAGTGTTTATTTTTTATTGTTTATTTCTTTTTCAGAGATCCTTTATGCATTTGTTTGAGGAGAGGGTTCACTATTGCCTGATCTGAGAAACCAAACTTCGAAACACATGAGATTGTATATTTTGTTGTTTATTGTTGAATCCCTGAAGAGCGGTGAGGTTTTTTGTTTTTGTTTGTTTTCTAGTTGACCTGTGGAATCTGCATTTTGGTGACTATCATTAGAACTCGCCCGGACCCTGGCCAACAAAAAGCCACCAAGATAAATTCAAGCTGCATTTTGGAAAGTACCCCTCTAACTCATCTTTTTCCCAATTGACTGGTGAAAAAAAAGCTATTGTTATTGCTTTAGGTTTTTTAAAAATTAAAAATCGATTGAATAGTGACACCCCTCCACCCTTTCGACGAGCTGCTCAGCAGAAAAGCAGCAATTCTGACAAATGATGAATCAGTTAAGTCATTTTTCAAGTACAACTGACCAAAAACCTCTGATACTAGTTTCCAAAATGCAAAGTTTTGAGTTAGCTGGGTTCAAAAGGAGACATCTGTGGACATCAAAATGCAATTAGTGAGACCGTAAGGGCAATTTAAACTACTATCTGATATGTCATAAACCAGAAGACTAATCAAGAAAATACTAGGCAGGTTAATATGTACAGCTGCAGCAGAGAAATCTTTCTAATTGAGTATAATAAAGCAGTCTCCAGTGCTCAGACCATGTGGTGTTATTGTTATAAACACTTCAACGTGGAAAACACACAACTGTTGGCTCCTGGCAGAGAGCCACGGCTTGCATGGTCCACAGCAGAAGCAATGGCGAACATGTGCAGCGTGTTCATACTGAAACATGGAGGCCAATTTATCAGATTTCTGATAAACGAAACGTTCCCGACACTGGCCTTAACGTGTTTTTTAAAAGGAAGAGACAGCTTGCAACACAAATGTTTTTCAACGGGATGTTTGACGTACCATGTGGGGGATTTTATCAAAATATATCCGAGCGATGATACGCAGGAACCGGCCAACAAACTGTCCGAAATGGACAGAGCCCCGAGGGACGGCTGTGTTTGATTACTGCATCGAAGAACGCTGTAAATCTTCACCTTTAAAGGAAGACGCGTTCACTCTGTCCTCACCAGTTTACTTTCACAGGAGCGCAGATGAGTTTAGCTCAACGCGTTGGAGCGGCGTTAACCAAGCCACCGCCTTCATGACTGTCAAGGCGAGTCAGTAAATAGCTAGTACTCAGAGGCTGTGAACACTTTGGTGCTTGTTACACAGTCCAGGGTCGACATGTGGACCAAACGTGGCATATCACATTAATGTTATGTGCTTCTTAGATGTCTCTAACATCCGTTAGCGTTGCTAAAACAGGTATTTTAAGCCAAACCATGATGTTTTCCTAACCCTAACCAAGTTGTTTTTGTGCTTGAACCTAAACAGAGCATAAGCACAGCATTGTGACAAAACTAAAATAGGATACCAGACCTAAATTAATATAAAGAAACGTCCTGTTTTAGCTCACCTGTGGTTTTGCAGAAAACTGCTAACTCGGCTAACATTCATTCTGGGCACTGCGTTTGCCCTAACAGTCTACAACCATGTTAGCAAATCTGTTTAAGCGTTGGTTTTCGCTTTGAGCTAAATGCTAACGTCAACATGCTCAGATACTCACAGTGACGACGCTTACATACCGATGTTTAGCTGGGAAAATGTTCAACATGTTCATCATCGTAGTTTTGTGTGTTAGCATGCCACCTAATTAGCCTCTACAAATTGCAGACTGCCCATGGGAATGTCATTAGATTTGCAGGTCAGAAACAAAACTGTTAAACAAAAACAACAAAGAAAAGGAATAGTCAGCAGATCATCAAAGTCATCGGGGTTCATCTTCCCTCGGGGGAATCGTGAATGTTTTGACAATCCTATCCGATGGATGTTGAGATATTCAGTGGCCGACCAGCGCTGCTATTTAAAGTGACTGGGCTAGCATGGCTGTAAAAACAAATTGAGTGATCTTAAGAAAGCAAATAACAGACTGGTTAGGCTTTTCTTCAAGTGTGTTTCTTTACTTCCATCTCTGAGTGCTGAGGTCTCTGACGTGGCCCAGCAGACATCCATAAACATAAATCAACCCGGGGGCATTTGGTGAATTTAAGGAATGCTAACAACTTGCGTGTAAAGCAACTATAACTCTATTAGTTATCCGAATGAGGTCAAACACCTCCAAATACAGAAATGATGTGCTGTGTGTCATCCAAACAAGCCATCTTCGTGAAACAATATGAAGTTGGCAACAGAAAATTCTTAATTACAAGCATCCAAATTGTCCTGACCAGGGCTCGGTTACAGAGTCAATAGAAAAGAGGGATCTGCTTTTCCGCAGAAATAACCTCCTCCTGTATTATCGCGGGTGTCACTAAAACAATCAAAACAGATTAAAGCTCTGGATCAACAGCTCTCGCACGCCAGAGGACCAAGCTCTGACCCCGAAGAGCCACTGCTGAATCGCTCTAAATCCTCTGTTATCAATCATTTAGTAGTTTCTTTTTTTTCAAAGGTGGAGATTTGAATTTGGAATGATTTCCTTCGCTTAGCCTCTCCTGTTAAACATTAAGGGCGAGTGGGTCTAAAAATAGACCGTACAATGTCAACATTCTGGCGCCCCATAAAAAACCAGGATCAAATTAGCCGACCACCGTTTCCTCCCTGAGCCTTTGTGCATGCGCGCCTGTGTACACGAGCGAGATATTGTCGGGAACTCTGCTCAGTGTTTCACACGCCGAAGTTGCAAATTGCAGCGTGTCAACGCTCCTGTAAGAAAAAAAAAAACCTGCGCTGTTTTCATACTTGCGCCGTTGTGCAAGAACGCGTGTTGATGTGACGCCCCAGCTCCAGGGTCGATCAATCCTCGAGGAGGAGGCCCTGACCCTCCTGCTGTAATAACACAGAGGATACTTTCTGATGATTTTTTTCTGCGTCATTGTTCTTTGAACATCAACAGCCCCGGCCATGGAAACAGCTATTAAGCAATCATGGCCAATATAACTGTCAGACGCCTCTTTTTTTGTGTAAACCATTACATCTCCGGCTCGTCTCTGCTTCTTGCCTTCCCACTCGATCTTGCTCTCACGTCTCCCTCCTTAAAAAGGCATAGCACGAGACTAATCTGCACACACACACACACACACACACACACACCCAGAGTAGCACACATGCAAATCATTTAAAGTGGCATCTCAATTCGAGGAAATGTTTGGACACTGAATCGATCCAGAAATACGTACTTGCACCTACACGTGAAACCTGCCTATGTATATATCGAGACCTACATATACTCTGGTAATAATTCAAAGCCACCTCATAAGCTGCCATAAAATCAAAGACATAGTGCTTCGGGACATTTAGATCCACTCATATGAAGATGAGGTACCGACATCTTTCCAGCTTTTACAATTATAGGATTAGCCAAAATAAACAAGGTTAGTTAAAGGGGCAGTACACTGATTTTACACGTCAAGTTCAATGTACTATATTTGGCATTTATCGTTCTACTCAGCTTGTAAAAACTCTCTTCTGTGGCTCTGGAGGAGCTTTATTTATAACCCTGATGATGTCACTGTGATGTCATCAGGGTTATTTCGTCTTGGGCACGGACACGACAGATTTGAGGAGAAAATAAAGTTTGAAAGACACAGTTTATCAAACAGCGAGGGCCCTCCAGCGTAGAGGTCCGCTGTGCAACGAGAGGAGTCTTTTTCCAGATTAAAGCATTTAAAAAAAAACGTCCACGACCGCAGCTTTTTCTACCATTTTGTCACCATTGAATAGTTTTTGTCAGAGTTTGATGCACTGCTGAAACACCCAGAGACTTTATTGGCGAGTTGGCAAAACTTTGTACATGCTGGCTCGTTAGTTTGTTTTGCTGATGCGAATTTATCTTGAAATGGTTTGCATAAATAGAATCATGAGAATCTAAGCTTTCATGGTTCCGGAGTCGTAAGGGCCTTGAGAATCTTTAAGTTGGTAGAGGCGTGCGTTAAAAGACTGGGAAATTGCCTGTAGGTAAATATATAACCAAGCTTTTGGGGATTTTTGTAAGGTCACCCAAAATATCAACATTGAAAAACTCAATGCGAAGACTTGACCAGAGACAGAATCAACGTGTTGTGACTGAGAGCTCTCCCAGATATAGACAAAACATCCTCTGACAACCTTTCCGATCTTGAATTGACAGCTGATCGACAGGGCACAACCCCGTCGGAGCTACCAACAACCCTCTCCGAAGTCAGCGCCTTTGTTTACGCTTCATTTCAGGATCCCGCTTCACACCCAACAGTGTGTGAAGCCTCCCGGCAGACCGGCAACGCTCCTTGGCTGGGTATTTTTACAAACACTCGGAGGTGCAATAACTTTGTGGTCCAGATTGCGCTAACGACTCCAAACTGATGGCCTCACGTTATCCTCAGTGGGCCGCCGCGAGTGTGAGGAAGGGGTGGGCTGGGGGGGGGGAAACAGCATGGAAAATAAGAGTTACAGCGGTGGGAAAACTCTGCTGAGTGAGAGCTTCTCGACATCTCCGAGAGGAAAAGAGGGGAGGAGAGGAGAGTGTGGATGTGTGCCTGAGTGTGTGTGTGTGTGTGTGTGTGTGTGTGTGTGTGTGTGTGTGTGTGTGTGTGTGTGTGGAGGAAAAGCGAAACACAGAGAGTGAAGCCGGAGCTGTTCTTTGTAATAGGAAATGATGGGAGAGCTGTTTGAGGGCCGCATGGTTTTGACCCTGTGACTGCTCGCAGTCGTGAGAACCGAATCCGGGGGCCATGTGTCCTCAAGGGCCTCGCATCAGCACACTGCTGCTGCACGTACACACACACATACACGCACACACACACACACACACACATTATTACACCGAGTGCGGCAGAAAATACAGTAAGTCCGAGAAAGAAGCGGGGAAATTATCATACCTTTTCACCAGTGCATGTGGACTTGTGCCAAGTTATGCAGCCCACCCCCCCTCCCCCCCCGCCACTCCACCCCTGCTGAAAATAAGTCGCCCAAGTATGTTTTGTTAAGGATTTCATACGCTTCTCCATCCCTTTATTCACACTCAATTTGAAGCCTGTACGAACCAGCGGCAGTGACGACAGCAGTAGGAGGGAGAGACCACCTTTGTTGAAAACCAGAAGCCCCCTTTTCCCAGAGGTATTTTCTAAGGTGTGACTCTCAGAAGGACTGAGAACACAAAGGTGGGTGAAGTGAAGTAAAGCTGTCTCCCCTTCCCCACACTTAATTACCCACGTGCCCTTGGGCTAAACCAGGATTGAGGGGTTGTAGTTACTGGTTTAACACCGGGTACGACTTCCAGGTGCAGATGTCAGCGGCGGGTCAACGCTTCCCTTCCCTTCGTAAATCTTGCAACATCTCCACCATCTGACCGAGGTGTGACTCCACACACAGTTGGATTTCAGGCAACTTTTTCTGGCTTCCAAAGGATCACACTGCCTGAATCGAGGGGAGGTTCTCAGCAGATGTGACTCCTGGCTGAGATGAACATGTGTAAGGTCTGCTGATTGCTTTCCTTAATTGTTCCAGGGGCTGTCATATACACTTTAGGTCAAATGAAGGGATGGAGACGGGAGGGAGCTCTTTTTCTATACTGACAGCATGAAGATATAGTGAAGAAGACATAAGGGTTCCCTGTTGGTTTACCTGCAGGATGACTTAAAAACCACAGAAGAAGAAACACTGAAAAAGTTTTACCTCTGACTTCCACACCGCGTACGCGTGACAGCTGGACGGCTGCACCTTCCTCTGAAGCCACCTCCGCGGGGAGAAGAGCGTGCCGGTGCTCCCGGACGGCGCCGCGCCGGGTCCCCGCACCAGAAACGGTAAATCCCCGGCGGTATTCCTTTTGGCACGCTTCACTATGTCGTAGTCGAAGTGGAAGTTGGAGGATGGAGAAACATCCAAAGGTATGGAAGGAGACGAGAGGGACGGGGAAATGGGCTCCTTTAGCGTCGGGATCTTGGTGCGTAAAGCCGGTTTCACGGCCGAGCGCTCCGGGGACGCACCTGCGTCCGCAGCGCTGGAAAGCGACGCGCCGCTCGCTCCATCTGTCCCGGTGCCACAGTGTCGGATGATAGCGGGGTCCAGGCTCCGGGTTTGGCGTAGCCGCCGTTTGGTCATGGCTTTGGACGCAGGAGAGGAGCAGGAGAAGACGCTGTTGAGAAGTCCTTGAGCGGCAGACATGGCTCCGTATTTTGGTTCTCACATCGGTGCTGCTCAGCGTGGCTCTCCGAAGCTCCCCCAACAACCAGCGAGACACGAGTTCAGAGTTTCCCCATTAACTGGGAGATCCGAGTGGAAGCTGGTGAGGAGCTGGAATGTGCTGCATTTGGCTGCAGACGCTGCGCAAAGTGGACAAAGAGCAAGTCTTCCTTTCCTCCCAGCGCGTTCCTCTGCGCGTTGGTCATTCCCAAACAGCAGTGTGTGTGTGTGTGTGTGTGTGTGTGTGTGTGTGTGGGAGGGGGGGCTCAGAAAACTTGAGATAAGTGCTTGCTTTTTGTTTTTTTAACCGATTTCAATGTCAGAATAATCCCATTATTCACTATTTTTATTTGATTTTTCAACTCTCCAGGTGAGTTTCCATTTGATTAACAAAAATGTGATTCCCCCCCCCCCCCCATGTCTCCTCTTTTTCTCCCTGAATGGACATAAATGACCTCCAGATGATCATAATTGCTGAGTCCAAACCTCATGCACCAGACTCCATTCACGAAAGCCGTGATTTTACCCCCACTTTGACACTTCTAACTTTGTTTCCTGGTGGCTTTCCAGTCAAAGATGTGAGGGCAGGCTTAAATTGAGATTTCTATAATTAATAAGTTAATTCCCATAAATGTAATTAGGCGAGCAGACACAAGGTCACACACACACACACACACACACACACACACACACACACACACACACACAGACAGAGATGATTTAGCCAGGGGATAAAAATAGACATATTAATCCTCGTCTCCCATTAATCCACCTCGCTGTCTGGGAATAATAGGCCTATCGGTGGAGCCCTGCTGTGTGCTATTATTAGACAAACAATAAGTGAGCCGTGGGATTAATAATAGCTGGTGCCTTTTTTTTCTTCATACACCTGTGCGAGAGGCTATATTGCAAGAACTTTTTCTGTTTACACAGATGCTTCTTGCAGATGGGGGAGCTCGGGGGGTTTGTTGTTGAGATCGGCCTGCGTTGAGTGTGCCTGAGAGAGAGTGTGTGAGAGAGAAGCCCAGGAGAGGCGAGAGGGAGAGAGAAAGAGAGAGAGAGAGCAGGAGCATGTGTGGCCCCAGTGTGTGAAAGTATGGGGAAAATGAAAAGAGACAGCGGGAGTCCGGCAAGAGGAGGGTGCCCGGGATGGCTGATAAAGGAGCTTATGAAGCCGCTCGGCATGACACACTCACACACACATGCACCCCGACACAGCACGACGCGACACTGATAACAGCTGAGATAGATTTGACCCTTCTAAAAACAGTCTGCATGGGGTGGGTGGGTGGTTAGTTGGGGGGGGGGGATAGGAGGGAAAACACAGGAGCAGGACGTGGTGTTTTGCATTAGTTCATGGAGAGTGGATGGAAAGGAGCCAGCGCTCGGGGCATTGTTGCCCTGAACTGTGCCCACACACTACTCCTCCACTGGGAGCAAGCACAGGAACAACAGTTTTGTATGGAAACACCAGTGCTAGCATAACCACAGACCCCCCCCCCCCCACTTCCCTTTTGCAGCATCCCTTCACTTTACATTTCGCTGCCTTCCAAGCTCCTCAACGTATGGGTGGAAGCATCTCATCTGAAACACGCATCCTCCGACATGACAGTCAAAACACATCAGAGAGAGCGGAAAAACAGAAAACAGAGTACCTCAGCAAGGGCCAGTCACGTTCAGCGTTATATACACAGCCCATATTTGGTGCACAATGGCAGAGCAGCCGCTGCCTCCGAACCATTTTAAGCAAAACTGGCCCAGATTCGTCTCACAGCTGTAGAGACGTGGTTTCCTTTGTGCATTTCATTGTCCAAGCGTGTTATTTTTTGACGGATATGAATGGAAAAGGTCACGGGGTCGGGAGCAAAAGTGGATCGAATGACTTGGAAGGCCTGGATATGGACTAGGAGACAATAAAACCAGCGACACAGGCTCTATTGTTATCTGTCAAGGACAATTAACATTATATGTGGTGGAAACAGGAAAGAGATTACTATTCTAGATTTGTTAGCTACAAACAAGCAATCAGATGTCTTTAATTGGGGATGTAATTGAATACGTTATAGGAGAGTCTCAAATAAAAGACACGCTCAGAGCAAAGACTCCAGATGTAAACATCACCATACTGCAAGGGCCACCATATTGTTCCAATAGAGGAAGATTAGATTATTGAGACATGGTGAATTATCTTTTACTGTATTTTGCCTCGAGGAGAAGGGGCTCTTTCCTTAAACTCTGTTAGCTGATCGCCACAAAAAAAACATGTTTTGCTTTTCTGAGGTATACGGGGTGTATGATACCCAGGTTGCTTAATGTGTATAGGGTGGTTTAATATAGATATTTAATCTGAGAATATGATCAGCGGAGTCCATTTGCAATAGTACTGCACATCGCCTGCAGGTTTGCCGTCATTTTCATGTCATAGGATCCCTAAACAGGCACAGATGTAGGACCTGTTTTTCACATGGATGTGGGGAATCTACAAGATGGAATTAAAATGTGAAATAATGTGATAAAGCCTGGTGAATTACAGTTACACATCTGTTTCCTGTGCTTGTAGGATAACACGTCTCCACTGAGATACTGTAGGCTTTCCAAAGTCTCGTGGCATGTATTGCTTTATTGTGGAAAAGTGCTAATAAGCATGCTAAAATCATGTATTAAAGCTAATTAAACCAATTAAACACATGCAGGCTGGTGGTGACTTCACAATCAAGGTAAATGAGTTCATGCGGCCTGTTTTTGTGTTCGCATGCTGACATCTGTCGGCCGTTATTTGAAATTGCAGTGCTAGTCCGGTGTCCGCGAGAGGCCATTTCACCTTAATGAATTGCTTTTCCCATGCTGCCTTCGCGGTTACAGGAAATATTAGGATTAAAAGTTGTACATCAATAAATTATCCTGCAAAGCATGGACATGGGGGTGACGAAGGGTGGACAAATGTACATCAGTGTCTTTATTTGAGTCTTATGAGTCCATTCAACTGCCCTCATAAATGAAATTCGTGAAAATAATAATTTGCTGACCTCTTTATATCTTTAGATAAATGCTGGAACTAATATCGAAATGCTACACACAATTTACGTGCATGTGTGTTCATTTTCAAGCTTGGTATTTTATAAACCTGTCTGGTAATAAGTCTGCTCCATGTACAACCACGGACAAACCTGAAACGGGAGCTTACGAGCAGCATGTGAAGGCGGCACTAGAATGGTTGCCTTCGTCCCGCAACAGCGCCATCCCTCCATAGTCTGTTTTCGGTGGAAGCCCCCTTTCACACGGAAGCGTTTTGGCAAGGGAAGGGTTAAGGAGTTTATAGGGTCCAGATCGATGCCCCCTCTCCCACACGTCGCCATGAACAAATGAATTCGCGGGGAATTAAATATCAATTTCACAAAGGAGAAAGAGTCCTGTGCTTTGAACCCGACCCCACCAAGGCTAAAGTGTTGTACGACGCTAAGGTAATGTTTTTTGAGCAAGTAATTCAGCTCTTCTCTTTTTTTTCGACTTTGTACAAGGGAACAGTTTATATTGGAAAAGCGAGGTTGTTTCTGGAAGGTTTTGGGGGGATATATGAATTGAGTGTGAAGGCCAAATAAGCCTCCCTTTAGCTCTTCGTGTAACGTTAGCGCGAAATTGATTTCTTGCATTGTTTCCGGGTACGTTTGATTTCACACGCCTCTTCTCGAAGCGCATGATTTGAAGTAGTTATGAAAACGAGTTGTTTTGGCTATTTTGGAGCTGTTAATTCGTTGTGAAACGAGGCTGTTTGACGAGGCATTCGGCCCAATCTAAAGCCAGTGCATGCTGTAATGTTATTTCAGAATTAACGTTAACATTAGATGTGTTTTATAGGTCACTGAAGTAGCAATAGCAGTAGTTTAATGCCAACTCCTAAATAATAAACAAACGCACCAACACATCTGTCCCGCTAACTTAGCCACCACTGACCATTGTAGTGTATCCGTTCGCTACCAATATTTCTGTCAAGCTCTTAAATGACATTCTATGCGAGCTAAGACGATAATGTTAATCTGTTTCGAACAGATAAAAAGGCACTAACGTTACCCGAGTTCGTGCATTATGTTGTAGTTAGCGAAGTGCGCAGTGCCGTTTCTGCTAGCGGGCTAGCTAACGCCAGGAGACGGCTTGTTTACATCAAGGCGCTCTGGCATGGCGTCTGCTAGCTAATGTTAGCTAACAGGTAGCATTAAATGTCGCTTAACTGAATGTTTGTGATTTACGGTAGTGCATTACACTTCGAGGAGTTTACAGTAACCTGCTACAATGCAGTATACCAAACTAGAAGGACAACGTAACGTGTGCTTTTCAACACGTTTGCAGCGGAACACGGCTAACGTGAGCTAGCATGACATAAAGTATCGGTTCTCATTATCTGTTAATTATTGTGTAATGGAAAATATAAGCCCATGTCTTATGATATTCCCAAGTTTTAGGCTTCCAGGTACAAGATGAATTGTGAATTAGCCGTAGCTTTCTCGTATTTGCCAATGTGACATTAAATACAATCCTGATTTCCTAAAAGTATCTCGCAACTGCAGCTCGCAGTATGGCGAACAATGGAGCAAAACTATAAAAAGCAGATGCACGGCAGTAAATGTATAACGTCTTAAAACATGGAAATCCTTAGAGACAGTGATTCACTGAATATGCATTAATTTGACCTCTCCAAACCACATAAGCAACACTTATGTGCTCACTGTGTGCTTACATTACAGGTCCTTGATGTCTTGATAGGTACAGATGAACATGGAAGAAGAATCCCAAAGTACCTGATTCACTTCAATGGTTGGAACAGGAGGTAACATATGTGCTATTATAAAGTAGCTAGTAAACGCTGCTGTGGATCCATGCAGGTGTGTGTGATTTTATGTATTTATTTATTTTAAATGTGTGTGTGTGTGTGTGTGTGTGTGTGTGTGTGTGTGTGTGTGTGTGTTCGGGCAGCTGGGATCGTTGGGCTGCAGAGGATCATGTCCTAAGGGACACAGAGGAAAACAGAAAATTACAACATAAACTGGCTCGCAAAGCTCTGGGTCGCATGTAAGTTCATATTTTGTGTTCTTCAGTCACAAAGGGAAATACATCAAATTATCTAACAATTTTGAATTTCTTGTATGTGTATCACTTAAACTCTCGCAGTTTGGTATGTGATTACAGTCAAATTTGTCAATTTCAGACAGGCACAATGCTGTGAGTGAACATACATGACACCTGTAGCTCAAATCAGTCCAGTGCACTCTATGACAGTGGTCTGGTCCTTGATTTAACCTTTCTATTGGTTTGTACTATCTTCAGACGAAACTGATGGCGTGTATTTTGTTTTCTACCCCGGCGGTAGGAAGAGAAAGGGATGGGCGAAGAGGCGCCGTCGTCAATCTGGTACTAAATCCTCTCTGAAGACTCTCCCCAAGGAGGACGACAGTGATGACGCATGTGAGAAATCTTTCTCCGTCTTTGTGCCTCGCTCCCAGGCTCCCTGAGCAATCAAATTAATCCGCATGTATTCTTCCCGCCCGCAGGTTTGATTTCGTCGTCAGAGAGCAGTGACGGCGACGATTCTGACCCTGAGTCTTCAAATAGCGGGGACAGCACCTTCTCTGAGGATATCAACAAAATGGTGAGGTGGATCTGTTTCCATCTCAGACAAGGACATTAATTTGAGATGAGGGCTAACAGAAAAATACCTTTATTCCATTGTAATATCGAATTATAGTAAACCCACCTTTAACCCAATATTTTTGAACAATTAAGCTGTTTCAGTTTCATGGCCATGACTTCTGTCCATAGAAAACCACATCGTCTTAGTTTCTGTATCACATGTACCTAAACGCTGATATCGCGTTCGTTCCAGAGAGTTGAACCGGACATTAATGTAAAGAGGGAATGTGAGGAGAAGATCGTCCATGTTGACATCAACATCCCAGATGTTCTGAAGAAGAAGCTGGAGGACGACTGCTTTTACATCAACAAGAGGAAGAAGGTACATGCAGCCGATCTTTAGCACTGATAACACTGTTTTTCAGATATTTGATAAGTCTGTTTTAAGTAGATGCAAGTCTACTGTAAAACAGTAATTGTCATTGTGTGTATGCATTACACTTTCCATGTTTTTCTCTACAAGCTGGTGATGGTTCCCTGTCAGACGAATGTGGTGCACATCTTAGAGTCCTACGTCAAACACTTTGCCATCAACAAAGCATTCATGGCCAATGAGAGGTACCGGCGTCAACAGAACACCACGCAGAGCAGCAGCCCACAGCCCATTCCTCCGGAGAAGAGGTTAGTCCACACACTAAACAGAGGTAGTTCAGGCAGTAAGTGAATATTACAGTATGTGTCTTCCTTTTCTAGTTAGATTCTTATTACGGTAATTTCTATATAATGGTTCACAGTTCCATGTCTAAATTAAATGAAATTAACATTTTATTTTATTTTGTGTAAGCGAGGAGTTGTGTAAGGAGATGGTCGATGGCCTGAGGATCACGTTCGACTTCACCTTACCCATGATCCTCCTCTACCCCTGTGAGCAAGCTCAGTTCAAAAAGGTCAGCTCCTCCAGGGTTTTCGTGGCCATCAATGAAAGCTCGCCCTGCTCCAGCAAGTAAGTGTGCCTCAGTAAATCACGTCTGATATGTTGTTTTAGAAACCACAGCTCGACTGTGATTTGACTTCTGGACTCTGCCGTTAAGCTATAAGCCTGTTTCTCTCAATTTGCGGTTTGAAGTGCCCAACGGGAGCGCAGCCCGAGCCCGCTGGGGCACAACCCACCCACCCCCCAGTCCACAGACAGCCAACCAGCCCTGAGCGACATCTCTGCCACCACACCCACTGCACCAGCCCCCACCCCGAAGCGCCGGCGCCACCCTGACATGGACTGCATCTCATACCAATCGCAGTCACTCAGACGCTCCACGAGGAACACGTCTGGAGGTGACCGGCCAGCTGAAGGAAGCAGTGGAGGTAATCCGTTGTGTGTTTTTAATATAAGAAAATGTACTGTTTTTTTTAATTGTATGCTTTATCTGTGCGAGGACTAAGCTAGCAATCTATAAACACATTATTGTACTAATCAGGTGGGGGCAGTGCCACAGCGTCCCCGCAGCTCAAACGCAGATTGATCGACCCCTCAGCCCAGCCCAAGTTCTTCCTCAACCTCGACAGAAGTAAGTTAACACTAATAAGGAAATAAATACTTAAAGTAAGTCTTTGTTTTATTACTCACTGTAACATTCAGAATGATCTTGTGGAGTTTTCTAACACAAGTACACCTTTTTGTGGGGGACAATTATTGAGAACTTTGATCTAGTTGGACTTCTTTCTGTTCAGTATGTGAAAAATCAATGTTTTCATCTGATCTAAATAAGGCAGTATTTCAGTTAAGCCTTAGTCATAGCAGCAAAAGCACAGGTCAAGCCAAGATGTACACAGTGAGACAAATACTTTTTTCTAATCACATCAGTATCAAAATGATGCCTTTCATGAAACGGTCAGTGTAGTGGCATCTTTTAGTTTTTTGTCATTGCCAGTTTGGCCCAGTAGATGGTGCTCTCCTACTTCTTTCCTCTCACATTTCTCCCCCCTCTGTCCTCAGAATGACTTTAAACCATACAAACTTTTTGTTTAGCCATGGTCCAGCAGCGCTAACCTATGCAGCAAGGGCTTTATCTGTAAACATGTCATGTTCTTTCCCTTTACCCAGAAACCCCTGTGCACAGCGGCTCGTCTTCCCCGTTGCCCTTGACGCCAAGCAAAGAGCGAAGTGGGCCTTTCTATGGCCTGGAGAGCCGGAGAAACAATGAGCTAAACGAGGTGATGGAATTGTGTGAGATGAATGGGCTGTTGGCTGTCTTGCTAAAGGACACTAGAAACTTTAAGTGCCCGCCGTCATTACAGAAAGCTGCATGTGTGAATTGAATTCATTAAATCAAGCAAAATGTTCAGTGTATAATACCGGTTGGTTCTTTGTTTCTGGTTGTCATAATGGAATACATGCATGTGAACGTTCCTATTAAAGGTTTTTTCTCTCGTCTTTAGGTCCTTAGTTGGAAGCTGACTCCTGATAACTACCCTCTGAATGACCAGCTTCCTCCACCCTCCTACTTGTACGGAGCACAGCACCTCCTGCGGCTTTTTGGTTGGTGTATCATCTTTCTCTCATTGCTTCACATGTCATACAAGATTTAAGTGGTTGGATTGGGGTGGAGAGGAATAGTCCCCTCTCATTTTATGATTTTGATCACATTCCCATCATTTTCCGTCCCTCTGTGGGACCATTTCCACACTCACTGCCACGCTTTTCCTTTCAGTGAAGCTTCCTGAGATCCTTGGAAAGATGCAGATCCCCGAGAGGAATCTGCGAGCCCTGGTCAAGCATTTGGAACTCTTTCTCAGGTAAATCATCATAATTGAATTAAAATAAATTGCATCGATGTTATAACCTTTTCATGCATCAGAGGTCTCGGGTAAGTGCTTTCCAAAGCAAGAGAGGGACAGAAACGAGTTAATTTAAATGGTGTACAGAGTACAGGTTTCAAGTGTCTTCAGGCTGTACAGATGGGATAGTAATAATCTTCGGTTCACTCAGGCCTGAAGGCTTACAGTTTGTTCCCCGAAACATTCAGGCATAATATTGAAATCTCACCCCATTCTTGAAAAATGGATTGTGCTGTCAGGCGGAAAGAAGCTGTGTAAAATCATGCATAATTTCCTCAGAGGATGAATCATTAAAAGTTTAGGTGGAGCATTTAATGAACGGGACATTAACTAAGAAGCATTCCGACTTAAAATATACCTCGCAAATAACCTGCACGGTTCATTAACCAAGGTTTGACCTAGCAAACCATTAAAGCTCAGTATTAACTGCCAGCTTTGAGCTGCAAGAAGTTCACATTTCACAACTGGAGAGGACACCTGGAAGCTACTGGTAGTCTCTAGGACAACCTTGACGAAGTGTTTGGTAGCCTGCTTCACAGTAGCATAGTAAGAGCAAGAGATTTAAGGAGGAGGACAACAATAGTTTTAACCGAAAGATGAAAATAGTGGTTGTTAGGAAAATATCAATACACTAGAATAATCCAGAAACGCTGAAACAAAAAGGCAAGGAAATGTAAGTAAATGAGAACGTGGAGGGGAGGGAGCGATGGAGTGAGAAAGAGCATGTGTTAGAGGGAGGGAGATGAGTGGGCGTTACACAAGCGCGGGAGTCTAATCTTTAAATCCTCCCGAGCGATCTTCAGTTCAGCCGGTCCCAAACCTGAGGGATTTAGGTCCTCTCATTCTCTAATCAAACACACGCACTACCACCTCTTTCCACCGAGCAGTGCTGTGGAGCGGCACCTGAACACAGCACGGAGCGGGCACAGAGACAAACCTGAGTCCCCTAACCTACCACTCAAGCAAAAGAAATGTATATAAATAAATAAAGTGGAGCTCAGTATTTGGTGCCATAAAATCACGAGGTGGTCTTCTGAAAATAGCTCGAGCTGGCGTTCATGTCAGAGTGGTGTGCGCTATGAAAGGATCACGGCATTCGGCTACATATGTGATGCTTCTCCAGATTTTTTTTTTTTTTTCTCACGTTGAGACCGATTGGTTCTAAAACAGGATTGCTAAAACGGGACAGTAGCGCTGTGCAAATGCAGTGTCATCAGTAGTAGGCACGGAACGTCTTTTAATTCGGTCCACTCGCAGCTGACTGCAAATCATTGGTGCGCTTCTTTCCATCGAACATTATTCAGCTAATGACACGAACAGTAACTTGGATGCAAAGACGAGTGAAGTCCTTAAAAGTGAATTACTTTTGCCGGGTCAGTCTCCTCTATAGCTCTACCAGGCTGAACTATAAATTGGTAGGGCAGGATTTATGATATTCAATACAAGAAACGCTGGCTTTTTTCTTTCTCGGAGTCTAATTAATATTTTCTGAGTATTGGAGGCTCTACAGGACACTGGACACAAACTGAAATCTTTTGGGAAAGCCTTCATGCCTTTTTTTTTTTTTTTTTTTTTCTGTGAAATCAGCCTCGTGGCAGATTGTGCCGAGCGGGAAAAAAAAAAACCCTGATTGATGTCGCAGAGACTGAAGTGCAATGCATTCTGGGATTTGGCCACTGTTGATCTCTCACTCTCCTTTTCTCCGCAAGAATGATTATGATTAAGTGTGGGGTTGTGTGTGTGTGCACGTTATGCTGATTTACAATGTGTATGCCTAAAGCGGCTTGCCTTGTGTTATTACTGATCTTACAGCTATAAAGATTAGCACAAGCCTGAATGTCTGGCACCGAACTGCCGGGAAAAATTATTTTCCAATTAATTAATATCCATGGAAACCTGTTCGGTGCATTTCAATGAACCTCTTTGAATCAACTTTTTGTAGCTGCGCTGAAGAATAATGCTTGAATAAACCTAATTTCTTTAAAGACAGTGTTTTCACCTTTCATTCATTGACCGCAGGGCTCTCACGTGTCTCCCTTATTTTCCCATTAATGTTGTCTTGTTTGTTATTCGTTGTCAAAGCATTCTTAAATTCTCTGATGAGGATAATTTGTTTGCATTGAGATTAGGAAGGCCGGTGGAGCTAAGATGAGATGGCAAGATTTAGAGGATTTGGCCGAGTAGCGGATACTAAGAAGATTCCGGATTAGTTTTCCCCGCTACTGATTAGATAGGAGGGTGGGGAGGGGGGGGATTTTTCACTCTTTCCCTCTCTGACTGTTGGTCGGTCATTCTCATGTTCTCTATCATACTCTCATAGCGATTGGTTCTCTGGTGGTGGTATAGGGATGGATGAGGGGGCTTTGTCTCTGGCACATATACCCCCAGCAGAGGTCAAGGGGGCTCGGATTTATGTGGAATGAGCCAGGGATATCTAGGAAAACCAGAAGTCGACGTGAACTGGGACATGTCATTTTAGAGACTTCCCTGTCATTGCTTTTTTTTTTCTCTCTCTCTCTCCATGTAAGCCAGTCGGGTCCGTGCCGTTTTGTCATGTGGCAAACGGCTTATGTTGAATATTTAATGTGAACTGAGAGGACAGCTGAACATTGTCGGAATCGAAATATCTCACCAGATTTCCCTCTCTTGCACTCCCCGCCCCCTTCCCCGCCCTCTCTCTTAGGTTTATGGCCGAGTTCCACGAGGATTTTTTTCCTGAGTCTGCATATGTGTCAGCGTCGGAGGCCCACTACAGCATGAAACAACCGAGGCCGGTTTATTGAAGGAAGCATCGGCCATTGTGTTTCCTTCCTTTGCTTGACCCTACCCTGACCTACCCCTCAGTTTGTCTAGACTGACCTGTCTGGGCTCCTGGACAGAGGACTGAGTAACAGCTGTATTGTTTTCCTGGACAAACCTTGCTTCTTCTCCTGTGGCCTAATGTTAGTCTTCCTGCCGTTGCCGCGTGGAACCAGATGCTTCTTCCATGCCACTAACCCTCACCCATGCTCTGTTTTGTGAGCCTGTCCTGCATGTCAAGCCGCCGTGCGCTGCTTTGCTTCAATGTACTGCTACAAGGCGTGTCGAGTGCTGTGTGTTGGGCATGCTCTACCTGTCAGTAGGCCTCATATAGGGCAGGTATCGGCTTTTTTGTTACCTGCTTTACACTTTGTAAGACCAGGCTAAAGCTGAAAAGGTCTCCAAGAGGCCAAAATGAGACAGTTTTTAGTCACTCAGATGTGGAAGCAGACACAGTCAAAGCTGTCTGGTTCCCTTTTTCGCCCACTCTGACTTTGTTGCTCCTCATACCCACAGTTTGGAAATATTGTGGCCTATTAAAAAAAGAGAAATGGGAAAACACAGATGGAACAGCCCCATTTTTTTTTTGTTCTACCTGCCCAATAGACTTATTTTGGAGACTTTGGTTTGCCTGTTTGGTCTCTTGGCTCCTCATTATGTAGTGACTTGAAAGCGCCTCCCATGCAGCGTCGCCAATGATCATCTTCCTGAGATGACTCTTCTAATGATCCAGTAGGACTTTGTCTCTTTTTCTGGAGATGCTTCACTGCTTTCCCCGAGCATTTCTGCTTTACTGACTGTTTCAACCTTTCTATCAAAAATGTTGTTTTTCCTGTGGATTTGACACTTTTTGATGTGTAATGTCCACAGCGTCCATCAGAGATTTGACTCATTCCTTGAGTTGCTTTTCATGTCGTCCTTAGCATGTCTGGTAATGTCTAACAGCTTTTTTTTTCAAATGTATTTTCTTTTCCTGTCTGTTCCTTTCACTGTTGCCATCTTCTAACTAAAAGAATAATGCACAATGGCAAATGTGCTGTGTGTCACATATCAGAGAGTTAACCACATGTTGCTCCTTTATACACATACACAGAGCAATGTCGTAATGTCTGGATTGAAAGGTAATCTTTATCAGTAGGTTGATCTAAAGTCGTAAAAAAACTTGCGTCTTTGTGTAACAGAAAGATTAGACAATCGCTTGAATGTGGCAAAAACAAGATTAGCATACATTTACAACATAGCGACTGACGCCATTTGCTATACATTTTCTAAGAAATGGAAACAAATAATTTGTAAATACAACAAAAATGATTCATATTGTGAAAATGTAAATAGCAAACACCTGTTGATCAGAATGTTATTTATTTGTCTTTGCGCACCGATGGGCCACTCTGTTCATATGTTGTTTGTTGAATTGGTTCCAAAATAATTGACACCGCCCTCTCCAGACCTAAAACACAAAGAATCTGTGCTGTTACTTGAACAAATCTATCCCTCTAAACAGTATCATATACATCGTTGTATTGTAACACGCTTGTACATATAATAAAATGTATCTGTTTCCTGTGTTATGTACAGAGGCTGTTGGCGTAGCCTGCTAGAACTTTTCTACTGTGTTCATTTTCAGGGATGTCAGTTTTCTTTAGCCCTGTTAAATAAAGACTTTCTGAAGCTCATCAACTCGCTCAAATATACATAAAGAACCATGATTATGAATGTCTGTACTCCCCTTCCTATTTGGACGATCAGTTTTTCTAATGTGAAGTATCACTTTGATGGATGTCTAGATTTTCCTGCCTATGTATGTTTCACTGTAAGATGAATCAGCTGGGAGCAGGCCAATGGATTCAAATCACCCAAAAACCTTGCAAAGTACTCCCCTATTAAAAGTTAAAAGCAGGCAGGGGAATTTTATCAGCTACCTTGACCTTCCGTGTCCCCGCACTATAGCTTATTATTTCTTAGACCCAAAAAAGGCAGTTGCCACAGCCTGACATTTTGAATCTGCAGTCCTTGTCAGCGTGGCTCTTCTGTCGGTCTTTGAAGTGCTTAAAAGCAAAGTGGCACCCATATATAAAAACTTGACACTACTTTGACATTATTTAATCAGATATGATTAAAAGAAAAACTGCCATAATAAAAGCCAAATTGGCGAGACAGGGCCGCTATTCATGTACTGTGACACGCTCATTGTTCCCCTGGCGAGCGCAAAAGAACAAGCTCAGGTTTGATCAAATTAATGTACCCTTGTCTGCTGAAGATGGATGGTGTCTTCCGGTGCTTGTTGTTCCAAGCAGACATGGACTTGTTTTAGACCAAAGACGCAACTTCCATATGCTCTGATTCAGATGCTTTTGGAACTGGTTGTCTTGTAACACCACTTTGTCCAGTGTCCAAAGCATTGTTTTACTTCACTGACACCTATTCGGTGCAGTTAAAGACCTAAAAGATATAGGCTTCTCAAACTTCATACTCAGACTTCTGTTTTTGAAGGGCAGAGGTCTGGAAAATTGGCATTTTAATATCGAAGTTATAACAGATGTAGGCCTATATAGGTATTATACTAGTATTATATACTATGAGGTGCACTCAAATCCCTGGCGGCACACATATCCTTTGCTACAAGTAGATCTGTGGGACTGCACCTGAATGTACTATGTGTCAAACTCCAACATAGACAGCAGCAGAAGAAGAAGTAAAGATAAATCTATGGAGGAAATTGACACCAAAACGTGGCAGAGACCTTTAACATTGTTTCGTAATAAATGACTTTCAGTGCAAACTGTCGCTGCAGTGGATAGAGATTTAACTGCCAAACGGAAAATGTGCACAAATTTGGTGCTTTGTGGACTCTGATTCTGACTCAGACATAACCTTACAACTACATTTACTCGGGTTGTAGAAGCCGTGGATGCTTACTAGAGAAAATTCGACACATGCAGTGTCTGCGATTTTGAAGCTGACAGCAAATTCTCTGGTGTAACGTGCATGAACCCGGCAGCAGCAGCGAACACACAACACTCGCTCAGTCTCTCTAGCAGTGAACTCGCCACAGTATCATCGACAGGGAAATAAGCCACATTAAAACACAACAATCTGCTGACAGGATTGCTGTTAATGATCTCCCGCGACACTGTGTTCTACGTCACTGTAATTTATTGATTAATAAATATAAAACAGAAGGCTTCATGGCGTGAACCCATTTTTTTTCCTGATTATAAAAGTTGTGGACTGGGTTTGGGCTGAGTCCACTCTTTGATAAGCCCTGCTATAATGTCATAGTCCCTCCTCGAACACCCAGTTATGTCTCCTCCAAAAGTGAGATGCATGAGGGAGTGAGACATGCACTTGAAGATCTAAGTATCCCTTGGTGGCAAAGTAAAAAACTTTTGCCTTCAGGCATGGTAGGACAACGCTGGTTTATCTGGAGCATGCCGATCCCTATGGGCCCTTGTTTGGTTATACTTGAGTTCTGTCACTCTGTTTTCGGTATAAAATATAGATGGAGCTTTCCGGACAGAAAAGTGAAGCCAGTGCAGAAGTGCCTAAAACCTGCATTGCTTGTCGTGGCCAGCAGGGGGCCAATTCCAATTGCTTAAAAAAGAAATCAGATTGTATGTAAGCTTATGAGAAAATGATGCTACTTCTAACTTGATATTTTACCTCAGTAAACAGTTTGTTAATGGGTTGATGATCTCAATTGGTAGTTTCAAGTCTTCTTCATTACAGCATGATATTCATTTAAGAAATAATGCTCCCATTTAGAGTAAATTAGATAACAAAGTGTGCTTTAGGGTGTGGCTACTCAATGTGATTGACGAGCTGCTACCACAGCATGTTATCTGTTTCTCAGTCAGATCCTCACGAGACATAGACTGTTGGTGTGATAGGAGGCTAATGGCAGGCTGTGTGTTAATGATTCCAAAACCTCCCTTGCCACGGAAAAAACAACAACCTCGAAGCTAGCACTTAAACTCTCAAATTAGCAAGTTACCCTACCCTAAACTGGTCGCTAATGTTATGAACCTCAACAAGCTAGCAGCTACTAACTATTTCTTTTGATGCAATTCAGCTATTTTCATGGAAGGGCTCGCCTCACCTCAACAAGTCCCCCCAAACAGTGACTCTGTCACTATATCCTCGGCTAATAGCTGCCCAAGGATGATTGTGATAGGCTTAAAGGCCAGAGCATTTTTTTTCCTTCACCTATCCCAGAATGAGAGTTGGTGCAACCCAGACCTTTCTCAAGTGCTGTGGTGATATCAGATGAGTGGCATGGCACAGTTGGTTCACACCTGGTCTGGAAATGTGCTTTTTTGCTCAATGGCCACACATTAGAAGATAAGACCAAACTGTTCTCATGTGTCTTCATTAACTTTGTAGCTCAATCAATTAGCTTAGCATAAAGACTGGAAATGGGGAAACAGCTAGCCACAACACCAATAAGCCACTTATACCACTAACCCTAACCCAATTTCATTTAGTTCCAGCACATAAACCCCACGAAGTGACTGCAAATGACTTCTTTACATTTCTGTTTGTGCATGCGTTACACAAATGAGACACAGTGTGTTAACGTATTACCTTTAGAGGCGCTGCAGGGTGCGCTTTTGAGGTTTGGAGTGTACCAGGGTAGCTCTTTTCCCCCGTATGCTAAGCTAAGCTTAGCTAGTCCTGGCTCCAGCTTCCCCGTCAATGCATATGGATGGGAGAGGCATCAGTCTGCTCATCTAACTCTAAAACAATTAGTGAATAAGTCAATTCCATCCAACCTTATCATAACATAATTTTCCTCCATTTGTCATTGAGCTGCTTCCTCGGAAATATGAATTACATTTTAGAAGATCTGCTATCGTTTTATGTAGTTGGTGCGTAGATGGGGAAAATGGAACCTTTTAGTGTAATGCCTATTAAACAGCGATCATGTGGATTGTGTTAATTACATCATATCAGTGTTTGTTTTATATACCGTAAGTGCAGGAAATGTCTTATTTTATAGCTGCATGCTATAAAGGTATGGTAAGTAAGTAAAAATTATCCTGGATGTAAATTTGAGGCATGCAACATCTCCTTTCTTACACCTGTATATTATATCTTAACTGACTACAGAACTATGCTCTTAGTCTATTAACAGTGTACCTTTGGGAGGCTGGCTATGCCGGCCTCCCCACATCAGGGTCCTAATGGGTTTTAGCGGTGAGCCCTAATTGTATTTGGATTGGTTCAGACTTCTTGCCATGAACCGCTTATCGCTGCAACCCAAGACGGCTCTCTCGCGCCTGCCGCTATCATGTAGCCACAGAAGCCACCAGTTCAAGCCTCTCCATGCATCTCAAATCGATTTCCAGTCCCGCAATCGTCTCTATCCACTTACCGCATGATTCAATTGTTGGGGGGGAAAAATGGGATGTAATGAGATGTGAGCTATCTCCTCATAAGTGCTCCTGCCCGCACCTTTTACTTGATTCCCCCTCTTTGGTTTTTGTTCACTCTCTTCCGTCTGCAGTGGCTGGTTCCTATCTTTCCGTCCCACTCTCTTGTCTTTGTGTTGGGCTTCTTCATAAGTCCCTGAGTGTTTTTTCTTTTCCTGCCCTTACATCCATATCTTAATCTCTATTGTCTAATGTTTCCTGTGATTGGCCTTTTGTCTTTTCCGTTCCTCTCCTTACTCTCCCCAGTAATGTACTGAGACAGAAGAGATTGAGAAGCTTTTGGCCAATGGGAGAGCACGGACACATCTCTTTTCATTCATTCATCTAATTTGGAGGTGCCTTCCTTCTTTTCATCCACTGCAGACCTTGCACTTCAACAAGACAGTCTTTTCCATCCTTTTTTCTCTTTGTCATCCATCTTAATCCCGTGGTTTCTTGCACCATGGACTTAAGAGATGGATTGCGAGAGCAGAAGATTGACAGCAGCCCCTCTGCCTCCTCTGACTCTTCTTGGACATCTTTTGAACATAGCACTGACCTCACATCAATCAGCTCTGACCAAGTCTTGACTCCTTTGACAGCTCCCAGTTGCTGTAAACTGTTTGAGGACCAGGACCTGAAGAAGAAGTCTTCCTCAGCCAAGGTGTCTTCTGGAGTGCAGACCAGGGAGGTTACATGGAGGGAGACATCTTTTCTTGGAAATGATGAGTAAGTATATCATTGTAATAGCTAGGGCATTCATCTGGGACAAGGTGAAAATAAGTGAGAGCAAAACTTTAATGTGCAATCTACTGGGCAATTTTTTTTTTATCAGTATAATCAGATGAGTTCATGCACAATTAGTCAGGACATTCATGTGATATCAGAATAACTGGACAACTGAGAACAAAAACTTTATAAAACAAAGAACATCTTGGTACATCTTGATAAAACAATAAAGATAATTATCACCAAATAACTTTTCCTCGATAGAGACATAATATAAGACATGGTTGATAACATTGATAGAACTCATTCCATTTATGGACAACAGGAACAGCTGACACGAAGCAGAGTCGCGTGCGCTGAAAACTGTCAAAAGCATGTTCCCACAAAGTCAGGTAATGTCTTGATGGCGGTGTTTCAAGTAAGGATTATTGAAGTCATTAGGCTTCATCATCTGGCAATGATGAATGTCTGCATCAAACTTGCTGCTAACCCATCTAATAAATGCTAAGGCACATTTTGACCTGCTGATGGGCACATTTCATTATGGGTTTGTGAGGGATGTAAATTTAGAAGATCACCAAAGTCAGCCAGGTTCATCCTCTGGGGACCCTTGACAGTACCGTAATACAAGGTAATTTATTCAGCAGTAGTTATGATATTTCGCTCCTTAAGTGGTTGACAGGTCAACCAACGGAGGCAAGCGGGACAAAATGGAAGTCAAAATGACTGCATGTCAGTGTCCTTGAGAACAAGACATCCTTCCTTTCACGCTCATGTGACTCCCTCTTGGTAAAATGCATGAGTGATTGTGTGTATTAGATTGAAATGAAATCAAGGCAGCATTAAACATGCAATTCTTCACGATGCAGTCAGTTGTAAATGTGCGACCTCGCTATGACCTGTGATGCTCTTCATCTTGTCAGCGTCTTTTAGTCAGCGCTCGATTATGAGTGCCGAGTTATTTCCCCGCATTTTCAACAAAATTGAATCAGTGGATTGAATCTTTGTATAATTATCTATTAATATGTCATGTATTACACTAATGTAGACCGCAATGTAATATGATGAGTCCCTTGTTGCAAATGCAAGGCCTGATCGATGCGTTTTCATTAAGCCCACCAATATCAATATGCGGTTTTGCATGCTTTTTGAGCTCGTGATGGTGCTCCTATGACATTTTGATGAGGGCGTCTGATCGTCTGAATCATTAAAAAATAAGTTGTATTCAGTGAAGGCAAGGTTTGTCCTTTTCCCCCTCGCTACTGAGAATTTAGAAGGAGGAAAAATAACTCTAACTTCTCCAGAAAGGGCGGGAGACGAGAGGAAAGCAGCATCTGTACTAACAGCGCATGAGTGTTCTCACTGAGACTTAGCTTTCAGCCCACAGTGGTCATGATTATCTGTTTCATCTGGTTTTAATCACGAGTGGGTCTGTAATGGGAGTGTGATTCCCAGTAGCAGGACTGTGAGAGCGGATAAAACAAGCCCCACATTAGTTTAGATAGAGACCATAAATCACCTCTCCTTGAATGCTTCAGAGACACTCGGTCTCTGGCAAGAGGGAGACCCAGAGTGTTGTTCATCAAGCCTCTCTCTTTTTTTTTTTTCTTTCTCTTTGTTTCCCAGCTCCATCACTCCACCGCACCTCGATATATATATATATATAATTACCCTTCCGCAGAAAGACAAAAGCCTGAACCCACTCTCAGGCTGACACTCTCACCGTGTCTTTAAATCACCCTTAACTCTGCGATGTCTTCACTATCTTTACACGGGCACTGATTAAACTTTGGTTGGGGTGGGGGGGGGAAACCAGAGCCAGCCGGGGAATATAAATGCACTGTGCGCTTTTTTCTCTGTCTTTGTGTTCGATCTGTACAAAGGGAATATTTGAATAGAAATGGCAGGTGTCAGCTAGTGACAAAAACAATCTTGTGTTTTCTTGCCAAGAGTTCGATGAGAGGATCCCACATCTGTGCTGTAAGTAAGTTAACTGGTAAGTAAGTTAACTTAGCTGAGCACAAAGACTGGTAGTAAACCGAAACCTCCAAATTTAATTAAAAAAATGTATAATATCTTCTTTTATTCTCTGTTCTCCTTGTGCTGATGTCTGACTCAGTAATGTGCAGGGGAACAGTTAAGGCCCTCCTGCTGTGTTTAATGTCTAAAAAGGTTAGAGCGGTCAGTTCACTTAAGCCCCATTTGATGATGCATTTAGGGAAGCTTAGCAGTAATTGGATCATCTGGAAAAGGACTGGATGCCTCACGTGAGAATGTCAAGTTAAATATTTGCATAATTATCATTTTGTAGCACAAATTCTGCGATTTACTGTTTTTTTTGCTTGCGTTGTGCCGTGTTTAACGAACAAAACAAAAAAAAAATCGTATCCTCAGACCTAAAGGGACGGGGTGAGGTTGGGGAAAAAAGAGAGGCAGCCTGAGGAGGATCATACCACAGAGGGAGAGAGCTGGAGATGTAAAGAAAGGACGGCGGAGCAGATAAAAAGATTGAGCGCCTTTCTCCTCGCTGGTAAATCACCTGACCCCCATCATCACTCTTTCGGGGCCCTCTGCCCTTTATCCTGTGCTTTCTCCAGCTCTCATCATTCCTCTTTCTTCTCATTTCGGTTTTTCCCCTCTGCTATCTGGCATCTCGACTCAACTACACTTCATCTGTCACCCCGCCTCCCCCCCACTGACTCAAACGTGGAGTCATTTTGCTGCAGTTGTGGTTATTGTTGTATGAGCCGGCCTCGCTGCTGGTGGCAGCCCGAGGATTAGGATACAGTTGGGTTGTAGACAGATGTAGAGCGATGGCACGCTGAGTCATGAGATAAGATACTATCTCATCCTCTGTGGCTATATGATGTACTGATGCGCTTTTTGTATAAGTGTGCTGCGATACTGCTAATTTCTGCCATCGACTTCTTCTCTCGTGTCTTGGCTTTTAATTCTTTCATTCGTTTTAGATTCCCTGTTGCAGTGGTTCAGACTTTTTCAGCATAAAATGCGGCATCTGTTTCATTTTACAACACAGATAATTCAATCTAAGTGTGTTTCCATGTTTGAGTACACTTATTGCCTCATTTCATCTGATCAGAGGGTGAAGCTGGCCGTACTGGAGAATTTTTTTTTGGTGAAAGCTGCTTCTATCTCTCCAGGCAAACACATTGTGTGTGGCAGACAGACATTTTCACAGCTGGGTGGAGGCACTCTGAGCGGAGCCCTCCCACTTATCTCGCCGTAGTAACTGCGTTTTCTACTTTCTTTCAAGCCCTGTGCTTTTTTGACAGAATTTGAGAGGATTTAAGGTCAGGATTTGGTTTGATGCTCTGCAGTGAGTCTGTAGGGCGGCTGCTACCTAAAGCCACAAACAGTGGACACACTCCTACTTCACAGCCTGGAAGTAAACCGTTTGAACACTTATCACACACTGTTTCACCTGACGCATTCAAAATGTGATTGATTAAGTGTTTAATGAGCTTCACTACCAGTAGATAAACTTAACAGTGGGTACTGAAAATGATGTTGAATTGTTATCTTCCCCATCTCGTTTCTTCTCTGGTATCGGTCATGATAAGCTGTTTTTATGAAACCAAACAAACCTATAAATCACTACTTGGGCTTAAAACTGCACCGGCAAATATTTTTTTTTCGGGCTGACCCGTATGCTTTGAAGCTTCAAAGCTTTTCCCGTTGCCATGGCAATCAGCATCCAAAATCAGTATTCGAATGCTTCGGGGTTTCTATGTTTGTTTGTTGTTTTTTCCAAGAGGAAGGAGTTTCATGCATTGGCTGCATCAATAAGGAAGCATGAGACTGATAAAGAGTGAGAAATGGGGTTCATCTATTAGTCTTGAAACCCATGCACATGTGTCCACAAATGTGACCCTTGCTCGCACTTCAAGTAGACTTTTGAGACTTTTTTGGACAGTGGCTGATTTCTCCCTCCTGCCCTCAGACTAATAATTGCCGTAATAGGAAAGTATACACCAATCACGCATTTGTGCTAAGCCACCTCACTTCAAATTACATCATTATGTCCGAGGGTCACAACAATCATTATAAT
Source organism: Diplodus puntazzo (assembly GCA_963678695.2). Taxonomy (NCBI): domain Eukaryota; kingdom Metazoa; phylum Chordata; class Actinopteri; order Spariformes; family Sparidae; genus Diplodus; species Diplodus puntazzo. Next base: position 13,217,741 of record OZ023178.1, read on the forward strand.
TGTCATTACAATGAATAATGGCACCAGCAGTACCAGTATTGTGGAAACAGAAAGGATGTCAGTTAGGAACGGAAGCTGAGCTTTTAAAGACTCTGCCTTTTTACCTTATTAGAATTATGAGACGCTCCTTTGAGATGGCGTGCTCCTTTCTCAATTAGTCTAAGGTTACACCATTACAATGTGTGCACACTAACATGGTTACACAGTGATATCAGCGTGCCTTATACGATCACGTCACACTAGATAACATTACATGGCAGGTCTTGATGCTTTAAAATCACATTTAGCTCCCACTGGACGCTCAAAGACAGATATGAAATTGGTCAGACTGGAAGCATGAAACATGAGAGGTAATAAGATAAGGCAAGCATCTGTTTTTTGGGCAGGGAGATGACTAGATCAGTTTTGTCTGATGCGTCGCATTTAAAATCTTGACCTTTAGTCGCCCTCATTGGACCACCAGTTGAATCTGTGAGCACAGCTGGATGCGTGTTGAATGCAGAGTTGCGGGCCTATCAAAATGAGACATCTTGACATTTAATTACAGTGTTTTTTTGAGAGGGTTATACATGTAAGATTCATCAAAAACTGCTTTATTGTCTTTTTGGCTAAATTCTGACCTTTAAGCAGCAATTAGATGAAGAGAAAAGATGTCGTAGTCACAGACAGTTGACAGTATGAAAAGAGTAGCACAGATTTTCAGTGCTGGTCAGCTGGCGGTTGGGTCAGTTAATTCATGGTGTACTATCTGACTAATTGGAGAGGGTGTTATGAAGGAGAGAATGAATTTCGGTTCTGTTTTTAATGAAACAGGACCTTTGGCATTGAGTTGTGAGCCGGCTGCCGCCTCAAGTCCGCCAGATGAGACACTCCAAGGCGTGAATGGACAGCTCATTACTTTTATTCTGCACAGTGACAACATCTGATTTTGTCCATCAACATTCCTGCACGTGATATTTGAAATCCATCTTCTTTTATTTTACCCGATGAGCCATCATCACGATCCTTCCCCCCTCCAATCATCTCTACATTTATTTTCCTCCCCTAATTTTACTGTCCTTTTTTCTCTCCCAACTCCCTATCCAACCCTTCACAATCCACGTAATATTACATAGAGTGGAGCTTGTGGTAGTAAATGGATAAAAAAACAAATTGCCTTTACTTAGGAGACTCTTTAGCTTGCTTTTCCGGGTAAACCAACGGGGTTACATAAAGTCTACAAAGCCTCCAGATGGACACAACCGAGGTCCAGTCATTTGGCTGGGAGTCATTTTTCAGCGCAACATGCGCACGCACACAAACGTGTACACACCCACACACACACACACACACACACACCTGTATGTATGTGTTCCTATGCATTCTAGAAGCTTATTCTCACTCCTTAATCCTGTATGTGTTTCCTACATGCTCACCTTTGCCAGTGCCTGACATTCACCTTCACAGCAACCTTATATTCACTTTAAATCTAAACATTTGAAGCAGAGGTGAGGGAACACATGCATTTAAGTTCAGGCAAATATGTAATTTATTTCAATGTGGCATTCATTTTTAAGACACATGACTGAATAAATGAGTTAAATCAGGGAAGAATTAGGTTGTATTTGCAGTTTTCCCTGCAGCAGTGGTCAGGGAGGAGCCTTCATATCTGCAGTGGAACACTAGCCGGTTGAGATAGCTCATATTAATGCAATATGCTGCATCAGCAGATATTTGAACTTAACCTTATTTTTTGTATCATGCTGTATTTTTAAAATTAGACACAGGGGCAACAACCAATCAGTAGTCAGGTCCCTGTAGACATGGCTATAGATAGCTGTTTGGCCAAGTGTCAGTGCCAGGTGGCATCTCAGAGGTAGCAAATGGAGCTGACCTCCTATGAAGAGGACTGTGCAGGGCAAGCATTATAATTGCAGATAGACTATAATAATTTGACTCGTTAGTTGATGGAATATTAAATAAATTTCTCATTAATCAGGACAATAGCGCTCGCCAGAACCGTCCCGTCACGTCTTCAAAAGGCAGCCCAAACCACTCCGTCTCCCTCGACTATAATTCATGTCATCGTATAATACCGCGGAGCGTCCATTTGCATTTTGTGAGACAAAGAAACTGACACTGCAATATACAGAAGCCAAATTCAGCTGTCAAAAGAATGATGTACTCATCCGCAAAGGGTGACTGCAGAGGACATCAGACCATTCAGCCATAAATCTGGAGGATAAGCAGACAGCCACACTTTTCACCCGCCATATAGATGTTATAAAATGTAGCGTGTGAGTCTGAAGGTTCTGTTTATCACACGGGTTATCAAAGCAGTGCTTGCTATCCCAGATGCTTTTCCGAATGAGGCCAACAACACCTCCAAGGCGGAACTTTCTGGTGTCCGTGGAACTTGCTAAATTAGACGTAAATGCAGCTAGTCAGCTTCTTTACCTTTGTTCAATAACCTTTACTGCCGAGCAGACAGCGGTACAGCATCCTACGGTTTAGATGTGCCCACAGGTGAGGTGAATGACTGTTAATCTGTAGACAATAATGATGGTTAGCGTTATATCAGAATATTATGTATTTCATTAAAGAAGAGGAAAAAAACGGCACAAAAGGTTTTTTCTCAGTGGGAAAAAATGAGTCTATTTTACCGACAGGGTTTGCTGGTGGTGGAATTCTCCAACAGTCACTCTGAACGCCTGAAGTTAGCCCGTGAGAGGTGGTGATAAGCAGATGGTTCGTCCAACCACCTGCCAAGCAATTTTTGAAAGAACCTGCCTTTCTCCAAACAGTTCCTAGCGGCACCTTCCCAGATGGTTCCGTGTAAAAAACACAGCCGGCGCGTTGTTAAAATAATGCAACTTTAGCAAAAAATCAATGGAATATAATATATTTCAGTCTAACATAATTATTGTCCGTCAGAGAAAAAAGACACGATCATCAATAAGTGTTTGGGCGTTGTTCGTTGTTTGCTTACAGGTTAGACTGTGGGCTGTCATCTCGGCTGATCGTCGTAGGCTGAGCGTAAGAAGGTAAATAACAAGCAAGGTCAGTGGAATTGATTGAACTTCGAGCGAAGCAGTGAGCTGTAAAAACCGTGCAGCAAACACCGCTTTTAAGGCTTTGTGTCTTCATGTTCACCCCGGAAAACAAATTGATCGTGCTGGACCAAACCCAAAGACTCATACTTCATACCATTTAGACTCCTTCGTGCTAGGAAATCTATTGAACAGTCGGCTGAATAAATCGAATATAAAAATCCAAATAATGAAAAGAAGGACTTTGGGAGTGCGTCGGTGACCGCAGTATTTCTAAAATCTTGGCCACAGCCCTTTTCTCCTTTCCTTTGGCTTCATCACAATTTACTCTGACTTTTTTTTTTCTGTGTAAACTGTGCCCTTGAATTTTTACATGGAAATGCAGAGGGAGTGAAGATTCTCAGAGATTATCCTCCTTCTCTTCCTCTGACGGGCCAGTTATTGGCCAGTGCCCCACACACCCACACTGACCGGACAGCGTACCCCTGTCTTTAAGTCATTTAATGTATTTCTACGCTCGCCTCCTCCTCTTCGCTGAGAGAAAAGGGAGGGCAAAAGTAGTTTATGTGATGGCGTGTGGATACATTTTCTTTCCCACTCCACACAATCAGATTTTATTGTTCCCGGTTCTTGTTTATCTCCTCTACTGAGTCAGCAAGGACGACTGCACTATTGTGTGTCCCTCTCATATTGTATATACATTATTGTTGTGTTAATCTCTGGCCGCCTGCTGCATGCCCACAGGCACAGCTGACCTCTGCCTGCTCCAACCGCAGAGAATCACTTCACAATCATTGATTCCCACACATACAGTATACGCACATAGACAGCATCAATGTTTTTCTATATGTCACACACACACACACATCCTCGCTGTGCAGCATCAGGGTTTTAAGAGCCACGTCAGACATCTTTGTGTCTGAGATACACACACACACACACACTTACTCACACACACATGCTCGCTGTAAGTACAGATGCTGATGTCTGCGCTTAGTAGCAGCTCTAAAGTTGGCACACATCTGTTCATGCATTGATCCATCCGCTCTGTGTTGCAAGCTGTGTGTGGGGAAAGGGTGTGTGTGTGTGTGTTCTAGTGTGTGTGCTGGACACACTGTATATCACACATCTTGTCATCTCTCTGATGCCGTGCAAGGGGGGGGGAGGTTTTCCCAGCATTGTCCCCCGCGATCCGACACCGCATGACAGTCTCTGCATTGCATGTGTGTGCGCCGGTGTCCGCGCATTTATGTGTGTGAGTGTGAGTGTGAGTGTGAGTGTGTGTGTGTGAGTGAATGGAGTTTATCCCCGCTGGCCCAGATGCCCCGGCTAAATCCATCACCAGCGGTGCTGCACAGCGGTGCTAAGCTGGAACATTTGGCACCAAGCTAGGAATGAAAAAAAAAAAGAAAAAACAGGGACACACTCAGACATACACATATGCACACACACACATAGAAAATTGAGTTTGGGGATTTTTTTTTTTTTTTTAAAGAGATTCAGAGGTGGATTTTTTAGCGGAGGAGTTGGACTCAGGGAGCGGGACAGGAGCTCTCTCTCCGACGCTCTGAGCCTTTTGGCGGTGGTGGGGCCGGGGCGTCCATCCCACTCTCTCCACCTGTTCGCTCCTGCATCTGTCCGGTCCGGCTGACAGGATGGAGCCATGCGACGACGACGACGAACTGGGGATGTTAACCGCTTTCCAGTAAGTCCCGGTGTCCCCTGACGCTTCTTGTTGTTTGCTTGCTGCGGTCGTCGCACAGAACGCATGTCGCCTGCACGCTGGACTCATTCAGAAAGTAGAATTTCTTTGAGTTTGAAGGTGCATTTTCAGCTGTTGCCACCTTTTTTAACACTTCCTAATCGGGGTGTTAAAGCTTTTTAGCAAGGGCTTTATTTATAAAGCTCTTTGGGAAGTTTACATGGAGTTTGCTGCTGGTTCTTGGAGCCTGACGGGGGAGCGTCTTTCTCATTGCCACAGATTCTTTATCAAAACTGTTTAAGACAGATTTTTGTTGATTGGTCTTTTTGGTGCCTTCCCTTACTGCTGTTTTTTTGTTTTCATCTAAAACATGTAGTGTACATGGATTATGTGTTTTGTGGATTAAGTGCAGGCATGTTTTTTTTTTTATGTTGTTTGCTGAAAGCTGCTCTGACTTGTGTCGAATTGGTGTCACTTTAAATGTTGTTCAGAGCTAAATACTGAATCATAAACTCAATGCAATCAAATGTTTAGGAGACGTTGACACACTCTGCAAAGCTGAACCAGATGACCAAGCTGATATCAGAATGTAGTTATAATCAGTGGTGGAAGTATTGAAATCATTGACTTAATATATAATAAAAGTAACAATAACACGACAGACCATTACAAGGGAAGTATTGAAAAACAAAATTACATAATAAGTCAAATAGAGTTAATAGAGTCATTGATAAGAGTATGAAGAATGATCTCTATTAGGGTTACTCTGTCACATTATTGGATCATTACTGTTGATGTCTTAATATGTAAGCAGTACTTTGATCAACTTCTTATACTGTCTAATAATGATAGGCTAATAATGCATCACATTATATCATTGGATCATAGGTTTGTATGTTCAATCCTTAAAATAAAAGTATTTTCTTTGAAGCAACTGTTAACCATAGCTGGCAAATACGTTTAGTCGAGTGAGAAGTCGAATATTTCTCAATGAAATGTAGTTATGTAGAGTTACAAAGTAATTGTAATTATGCTTAAGTACACAACATGTGCCTAGTTACTTTCTGTCAGTGTTCTGGGATGTTTGTCTACCTGCTTAGAATAGCTTTTTGAACTATTTCTATGAAAACTGTATGTATTACAACGGGCACCACTTTACAATTTTGCTTCCCTGATCAAATTGGACTGAAGGGGATGCAAAATGGCAGTCACATATTCGATAAGATAGATAGATAAAGATCTTCATTGACTGATTTAAAAAAAAGAAGAGAAAAGGTTATGCCTCAAAAATCTTAATAAAGAAACTCTCTTCATTTCCATGAATGAATAAACAAACTGATCTCAAAGGACAACACAATTTACAGTGAACTGCTTGGATATTCAGTTATGGAAAAGATAAATACTTCCGAGTTTGTTTTATTACCTTGTCGATATTGTAAATACTAGTAATTTAGTTTTAATTTCTTCTCGAAAACCTCATACTGCCCCTTTCATAAGAGATAAAGTTATTGTAAATTGATCTGTTAAATCCAACATGACGTACCTGACTGACCGACTAGTGATCTCCTTGGGGTCACTATCGTCACCATCTTTTCTTCGTCATCGTAGTCGGTCTGAGCAAGCCGATGGATTTAACGCGGGAATGTCTCGCTGCAGGCTTTAAAGCAGCCATATTGTAATCTTCCTCGCCGAATTGACGGCACGTGAGTCGTCTGTTACATAAGGCCGAGGTGGCTCCAAGCAGTGGAGGAATCCAGGACCTTGTAATTACTGAACACACTTGGAGATTACATCATGGATTGAGGGGGGTTTAGCTCGCTGGCTGCTGGGAAGTGTGGCCGTATGTGTGTGTGTAGTGTGGTCCTATAAAATGTTATTATCTTTCACATAAACTTGTATGCACGTTGCTTCCTTTACTGTGCATTTCCAGTAAATGCGCGATCTATGTATGCGTTGTGTATGTGTGCGGCAGGCTGTAAGGTTACAGGAGCTGGCTTCACTTAGAATGCTGAGTAATTGAAGCTCAGGAGGGGATTTAATTGTTTTAATATTGTCTCTTCAACAGCCGGATGGTGTGTTTACTCTAACTCTGTCATTTGGAGTGATAATCCACAAATAAAACCCATGGAAGCAACAACATCATGTGACTGACGGACATTCAGCAAAACAAATTTATATTGGAACGGATGTTGGAGGAAATCATAACCTATCAGGCATTCCCAACCATGGACAGATTGTAGAGTCGCTCAATGTATATACAAAAAGAGAATTCATGATTTGATTTTAAAAATGTATATATATAATATATTTAACATGTTGAACTAGTAACACATAAACATGCCATGTTGAGAATGTGTGACAACTGATGAGCAAGCGAGAAACACAAAAACAGTTAGCTCAGAGGAGTGGATAAATGGTTCAAATATTTCGCTTAAAGGTGTATTATGTAATAACTAACCATCTGTCGAATTAAAAACAAAATAGGGGAAGCATATCACTAGAGTAATCGCTAACTGCGGCTAGCTGTAGTTGCTGTTCTCTAGTAACCTCAGTTAGCTGTGCAGCTTGGAGTGGGAGCTCAGACAACCAGTGGAGTGTTAGTGATTACACCGCTAGCACATGAGATAGCCTTTATACCAGGCTAGCTGGTTAGCATGCTTAATGATTATAGATTTTTCCATTCTGTTTACTTATTTAATTGAATGTTTTCAACAAAGGTCTTACATATTGCACCTTAAAGTAAAAACCATTGAGAAGGATATTGTGTAATGCTAAAAGTTGTTGATAAACACTGAAATATTTAGCCAACCGTAATGGATTAACAGTTAAATTGTTAACAGAAGGAAAACTTACTAAAACTAGAAGTAAAACAGTTGAAAAGGAGAACTGAAAATATTTGAGAAATCGTAAAATAGTGAGAAGAAATTGAATGCAAAAATAGTTAGCTATAAGAAAGAGATAAATGGTTCAAATAGTTAGCTATAAGTAAGAGATAAATTTAAACACATAGTTATTGCAGTTATTATCATCACTGTAACAATAACAAAGGCCTAGTTAATATCTGTTAGATAACATCCAGTTTGAAACTGAAATTCACTGTAACATATTTAGAATTTGATATGACCGATGTGATGTGACGGGTTGTTTTGATGTTCTTATTGAGTTAATCTGACAGGGTTGTGGGGGGTGTGTGATATTGGTTCAATGTCTAAAATAGAAAAATGCTCGGTCTAGAACTGGATATGGACCCAGTTTCCCTTGTTCTGGGTCTCACACACAGACATGTAATATAAAAAAAGAATAGAAAACATGTACAGTAAGTTTACAGTATACTGTAGTCTTACTTATCCTATGGGGAAAAACATATTATGACTGTGGATTAATGAGCACCAGTTGTCAAAGACTCACAGAGTGATGTTTGAGTTAGTGTCACTGGAACACTTACACACGTGGCACTTTCAAAAACAACGATTCTACAGTTCACATTGAGGTTGGTCGTATGGAGACATGGGTTTCATAGTTAATCGGAAATACTTCTTAAGGCACTTTTACTTGCAACAATGGAACATACATGCAAATTTGAAGCGCTGCAGTCCTGAAAATGTTTGATTAACAGCACAGCTCGTGTGTTTTCAGGGGTGGTGTTGATACGCAATTCACTTTGCGTTTATTTTAATGACAGCAGTCGGAAGAGAAAAATGAAGAAAAGAAGCGTTTACCCTTCTGTTTCCCTATTTTTTTTTCTTTCTACCTAAACATAAACCCATGCAGCTGCTGGTCAGCCAGCGGACTGCGAGATTGAGGAAGCGCCAGATCGCAGCATCATTGTCGAAGGATTACAGCAATGAGGTGATAGGTCATTGGCCAGGAAACATGTGGCCCAGAAAGCAGACAAATGAAATTTGATTCAGATTCAGACCCTGCGCCACTGTGTCAGCCAGACCGGCAGACATGCAGGCATGGACTTTTCTTTCTTTTTTTTTTTTCTTTTTTATCTCTTCACCTGCTGTTCCTGGTTTTCAAACCACTGATATTCCAAATATTTGAATGTTGACTCAGCAGCTGCAGAATGAGTGACACACATTGTGATCCAAGTGAAATCACCTGCTGTGCCGCTTTTCTTATTCCTATTGTGCTATAGAAGGCTTTCAACAAAACATAATGATGTGTTTTTCAAACCTAGTTGACAATTTGAGGCTTTAGACATTCTCTTATTCAAAGAGATGTTTGCTAAGTTTTTGTGGTGTGTCTTTTTTACCACTGAAAAAAAATATTTTCTAGTTTTTAATAGTTGGTGTCATTTTGTTTTTGGAACGATTTTGCATTTGGCAGATAAACTGGAGTTGGCGTTTTTAATCAAAGACTAACATTGTGGGAGAAACTATATTTGACAAATGTAGTTAATTGTTGATGTTAATGAATGACGAATAATAGTGGCCCAAGAATGGAACCCTGAGGCACACCACATTGTTGTCATGCTTTGTGAGATTACAGCATTCAAACAAATTGTTTTTCTTTCATTGAAAATATATTTGTTTATACCATCCATGTCCTGAAAACCATAGCATTATACAATATCGTGATTCACGATGAAAAACAACAATTGGCCCACCTTTCTTTGCAATTTTGCACACTTTTGCCAAAGAAAGAGGCTGTTCATTTAGTTGTACAATATCAGAACTTAATGCATCTGATACATTTCAACAATAGACACAATAGAGAAGCCCCATAGAGACTTCATAGAAAAATGAGAGTTCATTTCTTGACTGTGAAGTGCACCTCCATCCTTCAAACATCCCTTGGGAGGTCTCTTTTTCATTTTTACCCAATTTCATTCTCATTGTTCATAAGAAACTGAAATTTTAGTGAAAACTGAAAAATGTGATAACATTCAGTTCAGAAAAACTCATCTTGGACTCTTTTTTCAGAGACCAAATCCAACTCTCCCATTCTCAGCAGAGAACAGAGAAGTTGTGTGTCTAATGAAAGTGCTTGTCCTTTGAGTTTAATCTGCCGGCGCTCCACCTCTGTGCCCCGCTGCACCGCAGGATGTTTGCGCTTGGATTGGTTGGGTCAGGCTGGATGGGCCTTGAGGCCAAATCGGTCATAGGCCGATTAGTTTGCTGGCAGGCGCTAAGGGTCTAGTCCTCCTCCTTCTCTCCTTCTTCTTCTTCCACCTCCCGAATGGAAATGCATGTAAATTCCTGTTTAGCAGCAGAAAGCAAACGGAAATGATTTGGAATGCAACATGAAAGACAGCACTGTGACAAGCACCTACTCTGCCCTTCCAGTTCAGGTTTAAAATATCCGGCAATTCTGGGAAGGAATATACAAAACACACACAACAGCAAGGTTTTGAATTGTCCAAACACTTTTTGAGTTTTATGCAAATCTGCTAACAGAAATGAGGTGTCAGCTTCCACTGTAGCTGTGATCTGATAGCAAGTGTCTGGTAAGCTACCTGCCGCAGTTTGCATGCATACAGTCTGTGGCTGACTCTGACTGTTAAACTTCGGAAAATTCGGAAATCCTCAGAAAATTGCTGACAGCTTGCCAAAGTCAAACTCTATACCTAATAAGAAAAATTTAAATAATAAGAACTACTGTATGTACGCTGCACAGATGAAAACAAAACACACACAATGAAAGTACACGAAAGGTCACAAGATCACATTCGACATACCTGCTGGCATATAATAAGAATATGGGTTATGAATTCAGGAACATTTCTTTGAGTTTAGCATTTTACCGACATGGAGTGGTGCAGTGTTTTCACGCTGTTATCCCATGATGCATTTAGTAAGAAGGCACAGCTGCTGTGAAAAACAACACCATGGTTAATGACCTTAATTGTTCCCCGAGTGTTTCCCACAATGATGCTCAAACTCCTGTATCCAACTTCTGTATTAATGCTATTTTTTCCTTTTTATTGTGAGCTCGTTCTCTGATACTTATCCCATTTGTGGGGCTAAGAAGTTACATGGTATGGGATTGGGGCATAGACTCAAGTACTTGCCGATACCATCTCCAGCATGTTGGACTCTATTGGATCTTGTGCTGGCATAGGTATTGGAACAACCCTGTATAGGAGGTGGTGATTATGTAGGCAAGGCAATCAGACATCTTACAGTGGTGATCATTTTGCTTGTCACTGTACATCTCTCAGATCTCTCCGATTTCTCAATTCTCTCCCTTTCGTTTTCTTTTATTTATGAATTTTCATGTGTTGCCTCCGTACTCGAGGAATTTTTATATGTCACTACTCACAGTGTTACATCTGGTGAAAAGGCAGATGAAATCTGCAAAATTGCCAGTGCTTTGACCATGCTCCTGAGCAGGTCAAGGGATGTTCTGTTTGGACTTGTAGGAATAAAATTGCAAATAACCTTATGTGACATGCCAGCATTCACATTTTCTTTCCTTTTCTCTCCTCTCCTTTCTTTCCCCGCCATAGTTTGACACATGATCAGAATCAAAAGCAAGTTACTTCCAGGCCCCGTGCTGTCTTTAGTGTGCTGCTGCAGTTGCGCTGACATGTGTGTATGCGTCCTGTAAACGATGGACTTTTCACAACACACGCCGTCACCAGAAAAGCTGAATGCGCTATTGACCAACAAGACAGAACCATCAATACCAAATTACCAACTGAGGCCCCCTGTAGTGTTAGTAAGTAACCAACGCTGGCAGGTATTGACATGGCGTCAGCAGGATGTTTGTGTGTTATGCTTGTGTTTATTTAGACTCATTGCTTTTTTCATCAAGGCACTAACGGACCCAGATGATGATAATCTCACTGGAAATACCACTTATCACACACACACGCACACAATATCCATAGTCTGAGGTTTGTGTGTTGATCTGGACGTGTAAACAAGACACGTAGCCGCGCGCCGCACTAAGTGGGGGATTTGCGGCCAAATCTGTCGCCTGTTTCCAAACAGTCGGAGCTCTTTCATAAATGTCAGATCAGCTAATGTGCAAAGCCACAATCCTTTAATGACCAAACGCAGATATGGCTCCTTGCCCCATCAGTTAAAGAGCATTTACATTCAACAGGGGCTTATCGCATGATGCTTATCCCTGCATGTCAACCATAGGAAGAGTCAGATTTAAAACAGATGCCACTTAGTTGCTTAGAGCTGTTTTCCCTACAGCAGATGGTTAAGATTTGGGTTAAGTTTTCCGTCACCCATATCATTGTTTATTTACATGATATTGTTTTTGCGACAACTTTATTGTCAAACTGATTCAAAACATGTATTTCGTAGCAGAGTTGCACTGAATAGCTGAAGCCGCACTGCAGGAATGTGCTGAAAAATTAGATCTCTGCTTTATTAGCATTCAGGCCCGCCATAGAAATTCTGCATCAGTGAGCCGGCAGCAATAGCGAGCATCATTGGAGGTCTTTTACTGCCCGTTCTCAAAGTCAGTATTTGTGAAAAGGGGGGAATGTGATTTACTGAAAACTACCTACAAAGCGAAAATTGCACAATAGCGTGTGCATCTCCTTTCCCCTTTGCACCGTGCCTGTACTGTGGGTGAAATATTCTGCACCTCAGCCAAAATTGAGGTTGACAAGACCATTCATTTTGAACTAAATGCCGAATTTAGTGGTTCAGAGTCAGGATGGAATATGTTTTTTGCTCTATAGAAGTACATGACCTAAGTACAACTCATTCACTTTGCTGAACAGTATATCATGACCACTCTGACTCAGATACGGGGCTCATTGGAGGTGGCCTTCTTCTTGAACCTCAGGTGAATTAGAGATTGTAATTGCCCCAGCAGCTGCTTGTATAAAGATCTGCTAGCTGGTAACAAGAGCCTAGGTTTACAAGTCAGGGTTCAGTTTACCTTCTTTATATTTTCAGGTATAGTTGAAGGTGAAGGATGCCTTGTTTAATGAATCGTTTTATTTTGGGCTACATGGACAGGATTAAGACTTCTGGAGTAGTAACTCTTCATGTGAGTCTTAGTATCTGAGAACTGAAGTTTCGCAAGTTCATAGAGGGTAAGGGAAAAAGCTAAATGTCATGCTTATTTGCCAAGTTAGAAATGGAGATAACACTCTTAAATCTGTCTGTGAAAAAAGTATGAAGTAACCACCACCAGCCACTTAGATTAGCTTAGCATAAATACTGGAAGCACAGAGAAACAGCTGCAAAAAAGCTAACATTCCACAACTCCCCACCACCAGATGTTGATGACGCGTCATCACACTAGGTAGTGGAATTTAGCGTGTTCACTGGGGTGATCCATTTAGATCAAAGCTGAGCCGATCCAGGGTAATAAAAACCTGAGTTTGGACATTGCATATCAGATTGTTTTCCCCCATGTACAGCCTTTGTGCAGCCTTTGTGCTATGCTAGGCTAACAGACAACTAGCTTCATATTTAGCATGCAGACATGAGAATGCTATTGATCTTGCCATCTAATGCTTACAATTAAGCAACAAGTGTATTTTCCAAAAATAACAAGCGATTCATTTAGATATGAAAAACTGTAAGCCTGTGAAACAGCATAATACATTATGAATACAGTCATTAACTATACATAATAGTGTCTTCAACAAACATTTACAGTTCATCATCACCACCTCAACATGCTTGGACATGCCTGATTATAGTGTATGTTACAGTCTGCCGGTATTTGTGGAAAAGTTCCATCAGTTGTGTTGCTGTACAGTGTAACACACCTGACTGAACATGCTTCCGAAAGTAAGATTGCTTTTAAAGTGCAACACAGAAAACATCACAATATGGCTTCTCAGGTTTTGTTCCAGGAAAAAAAAAAAATGGTTATTTATTGCTTCCACTCCTGCCCAGAACACTTCCACCACTTCCACTGACTCTCACTCTGTTTTCGTTTTTTTTTTTTTTCTCTCTCATCACTGGAAGCGCTCCCCGCTTATGTCCAGCAACACTGGGACTGCTGCCCAAAACAAGAGGCCCGCGGGTCCTTTGTCATCACACATTATTGGTCCTCAGCCTGGTTATCACACTATAAGTCCCAACGTTCTCCGAGCAGTAGCCTGTCACAAAAAAAAACCCAAAACAATTTCTACTTAGATGAGAATGACTGAAACTAGTTGTTATATTGTATTTTCTCACTTTCCACTTAATTAAGATGTTTTGTTTTGGCTCGATATTTTCATGGGGTTTTAATTTTTGAAAAATTGTTGCATTAGTGTGCCGTTTATTATGCAGAAACGTCTCACTATAATGAGTTCCCTTAATAAAAAGTGAGCTGTTCTTACTGAGACAGACTTGCGTGCAAATGTCTGTATCTAATTGTGCGCTTGTTTGCTTATGTGTGTGTGTGTGTGCGTTGTGTGTGTGTGTGAACGAATTTGGCAGTCAGACTATTGGCTTTGCTGGTTGCCTAGAGAGATGTGGCTCATACACACACACACGCACACACAAAAAGAAAAAAAAACATCTCTCGTCAGCATTCAAGCTCGGTGAGTGAGTGCATGTGTGCATAATTAAATGTCACACAGGGCTTGAAGAATAGCTAATAGCATTTGATCAATTTGTTCAGTCTGCATACGGGTCTCCCGCCCTGCATTTTGATGTGCGTGCACACCGGGCATGATGAGAATATGTGAATGCACAGAGGAAAACGGAACTTGTGGGGTTTTTTTGTGTGTGGAAGTGACCCCGACCAAAAAAAGCTCGGAGCAGCCGGCGGCTTTGCTAATACGCCGCGAGGTGACAAATAGCCCCCGTCGTTTCCCCACTCTCCCTTATCTTCTAAGTGTCTCCGACAAGTTCCGTTATTGAAGAGGGATGTTTAATAGGCTGACAGCGGGGGGGCGCGAGGAAAGCGGGAAAGATAGACGCAAAAAAGGACCCGAGCCAAATGTATTATTTGTTGAAGCCCACATGGAGCACTCAACTGCGTCTGTTTGCTGCCAAGTACAGCAGGTAGATAAAAACTCTGGGAGAACATTAGACAAACTTTTAATATAAAAACAGGATTCTCGCAGGCTCCGCGCAGAAGTTTTGTGGGATATTATCTTAAGAGTTGCCAAAAAGGCCTTACAAGTTTAGAATGTTTTGAAATTAATGGATGAATCGAATTTTTATGCAAAATTCCCAACATGTGTGCCTATTTTGTGTCACAAGTGATCCAGAATATGTGGAAAAACTCGACTGATTCAGAAAGCTAATGAAACCACAAAAACTGCGTGAAGGAAAATCATTTTAGTTGCTTTTGAAGTCTCGATATTACACACTTCAGTAGTACATTTTGCAAATTCTTAAACTTGAATTTTTTGATTGAATGTGCGCTTTTTTAAAGAAAGTGTATTGATGTGCTTAATGAGTTTTAAACAGTGCGGTTATCATTTTGAATAAAGCTTCTTTTTTTGCTCTAGGCACAGAAGGAGGCGACGTCTATTTATTGTGTTACAATAGCCCCCAAATATCCAACATGGTTCACGTATACTATATTAAAAATGACTAAAAACAAAAACAAGATCATTTAAAAACTAAAACAACCTTGGAGCAACATCCGTTTCAAAGTTTCAGTATGGAAAGTACAACTTGGTCTCTGTAGCAACGTGATAGTATATAGTTATAGTCGTTGGATGGCGTAATTGTAGCATATCAGACTGATTGTGCATCAGATGTGGCTGATGCAGCTCACTGACTGAAAGCAAAGAAACATCAACTTTGTCAGTATAATAATTATAGTAGAATAATATTATGCTAACGGTCACCATTAGCCAAAAAGCTATTTTATTCATAGTAATGGAAGAGAAAAGTTAAACTTTGCAACATGAGACTACACTCTCCCCCTCTTGCCCTTTTCCCATCGCTCTCATCCATTCCATCCTTCATCCCCCTTCGCTCCCGATCCATCATCTACTCCCACATCACACCTCCATTTTACAACCCCTCACTTTTTTCGAATATCCATCTCTCCCTCCATCCATTTATCCTCCCTGACCTTTCGCTCCTCCTCCTGCTCTGCGCGCCTCCCTCGTTCCCCCGCCTGTTGTATCACTCTAGTCCACTGCTCCTCTTTCTCACACCCTCCTCCATCTATTCCCACCCACCCTCCCTTTCTTGGGTCGTCTGCCCTATCAGATTAGGCCCTGTGTCATAAGGAAAAGAGAGAGAGCGCGAGAGATTGCCTGTTGGATTAGAGGGGGTGCAGGAATGAAATTCTATGATCTCATTGTTTAGACGTGTCACATAAAGTCGGTGTATGTGTGTGTGTGTGTGTGTGTGTGTGTGGGTGCGTGCGAAGTGCGGGTGCCCGCTTTATCCCCTGTAATGACAAGGACCACACGGTTGCATGCTGGGAAATCGTGTATGCGTGGCAACGGAAAAGAGAGTTTAATGAATGACTGATTTGCACTTCTATTATATTCATCTGTCATTGTGATGTAGTGTAGAGAGGGCAGCATATTCAATCAGTGTATGATGATGGGTTGGGCTGCAGAAACTGGACATTACACAGCAATCCGGTGTACTTTCCGATAATGTAAGGGGAAGAATTTAAGTTAAGGATGAGGTAATATGACTGAACGCCTCATGCTGTGGCGTGACCCAGTAAAGTGTGAAGCGATGTATGTATTTAAAAGAAGAAACCTCCTGTGAAATTCAAGTGATTACTTAACAAACAGTGCATTATTCCTCACCCAAGGCATTAGGTGCATTCTGAAACACTAACAAATGACTTTGAATGACTTTCTTACCTAATAAAACATTTGTAAAACCTTTTAAAGGCGCAGTGTGCCATTTCCGCCACTCGGGGCCTCTCAATCAAAGCAATAACTAAGGATGGAGTTCAGTGACATTGCGAGGTTGCTTGGGATCATGGGAATTGTTGTCTTTTTTGTTAAACCAGGGGCATTGCAGATGAAAATGAATAACCATGCTCCATCATGAGAGAGCAATAGAAACAATAGCGTGGCTTGCTAGCTAGTTCGTTGACTTACTTCCTCAGTCATCTGTTTTTTTTCCGGCTAGGAGGCCTTGGGATCATGGGAGTTGTTGTCTTTGTTGTTTAACAATGCAGACGAAATGTAATGATCGTGTTCCATCGCGAGTTCCTAACTAGTTTGCCCCAAACAAACCATTGTGTTGGATAAAATGTCATACTTGTCTGGGTTTAAACGTTGTTGGAAACACTTGGGATAATGTCAGAACACAACTCGACTAGATATATGACAGGTCTGGTAGTTTTTATACATTCAATGCAGATACGTCACATATTCTATTTTTAATGTTTTTAACTTTGCATTTGTGACACAACTTGCAGTCCTCCTTTTCTCTTTTTTTAAAGTTATTGCATTGCTTTTCATTTACATATCCAACATCAGCTGCACACACAATGCTAACATTACAGTGGTCCACGCATCAAACTGTAGTAGGCTAATTTAATTACAAAACATATGTTATTATGTCATCAATTAGGACCTTTTTAAACAAATGTAACATCTTGATATAGTCCGATTAAGTGTATGATCTGCTGCTTTCTCCTCTTCCCTGTACCTCAAAACTGTTCTTAAGACTAGTTCTTTAGTAAATGTGCTTAGAACAATTATGAGAGATTAGAGTTAAGCTTAGGGAAAAGTTGTGTTCTTGGTTAAATCTTGAAAAAGCAACCATGTGTACCAACACATTATATGCAGAATGCTAACCTCAGACAGCGCGGTCCTGTGCTTTGTATGCTCCACCAGCCACCCCGACCTCCTCTCTGTGACAGTGTAGCGGATGTCACATTTCATGAACTGAAACAAAGCATCGCCAGGTGGCAATAAGGTTTCCGTCGAAACAGGATTTGCGGAGCAAATCAGGAGAACATTTCCAGCAGATAGGGGTTGGCTCTGTATATATTCGTCAGCGGCCTGCAGAATACAGAGCAAGCAGTGAGGTGGCTGTTGCAAAGGTGACAGTGATTTATGTATGAGCGGCGCCACTCACCGGCTCGAGGGAATGTCAAAGTCATCACGGTCCAAATGGTGGGAAAGAAGCAAAGCTTTCTCATTTCATTATCTGTCATCAGCTGATCAGCCAGATGTTTTATTGTATGCCAGACATGCTTGAATACAGAACATCTCAACTACTTTATTGGTCCTGAAGCCGCCCCTGGTGAAAATCTCATTACAGGATGCTATCATGATGGTTATTTTGTTGGATCGGCTTTTTGAAAGGAGATAGAATAGATGTCTATATACAGATACACCACACACACGCACACAGGTTAATGATAAACCCCATGTGTGTGTCAACGATCATAGACCCCAAGGTGAAGGAGCCGCTGAATGCCAATGTGCTGTGTAATAATGCAGCACACAAGCTTTTGTCTTACCCCATTCTCTCGTACTCACAGAGTCACCCACACTTGAATGGTGACCTTGGGCTATATTGTTATTCATTAGTGAACGGAGCGAGCAGACTGCCTCCCCTCCTCTTATCTCTATGGGACACAAACCAGCAGTGGGATGCCAGTGGCGTTCCTATCTGTCCTCACTGTAATAAGCATCACTGTTTTAAATCAGCAGAGTGGAGAGATCAGACAGCAGCCTTGAGAGATAAAGGAAAGGTCCTGCTGCTCTGTCCGTCAGGTGCCTCACACTTTCATGGAATGCAAAGATGACTTATTTTCTTAGAATAAAATCACCTTTTCTATAAAGCAGACTTTAGGAAAAGCGGGGGATTGAAGGGATTACTTTATCTCTATCACACAGAGTGCAAGCAAGCACCCCCGACAGTTTAACAGCCAGTTTTTCTGTCATTTACAACAATAATCAGTGAGATGTTGTTTTTTTTTTTCAGATAACACTCGTTGATTGTTACCTCGAAATTAGCAAACTCAACACAGAAAGCAGATAATTGCTCATTTAGGATTGACGAACGCCACCTGTTTAATGCATTCATGACAAGTGATCATCGGCATAATCAGCATCCTAAAATTGGTATGTAGGGCTTCCAGTGCAGCTCCACTCGTGGACACCTTTCATTCACAGAAGGGTTTTTTTCCCCACCACAGAGCTCGGAGTTGTGCTGTCGGAAATATGCAGACAGAAACACAACATAATGAGCAGCATGAGGAGCCGAGGGGGAGCCGAAAATATGAATATCTTAGTCATTAAAGCATGGCTGTACTGTGACAGACAGGCACTGACATTAAGTCAAAAACTCTGAGAGGGTCAAGGCGACCTGGTCACGGAGGTCTTTGAGATATTATGCGGAGGCTGATATAGGTGAAAAGAGCATGTTTCCTAGATAACAACCTGCATAAATCCCCTGAGGCAGCTGCTGGAGTGACAGAAATGTCCTTGTACATACAGAAATGGATGCTTTGCTATGCCTAAATATGAAGAAAAAAAATAAAATAAAAGGCTTTATTTAACTGTATTTATTTCGCACCTTGTAAAGACAAAGCTACAAAGTCCTTTACAGTCAAACAAGGATTAAAAAAAAGAACGCAGCTGATAAAAAGCCCATGATGCTTATATGAGCTGACGTTTGCTACTGTTGCTCGTACAACAGGCCTAAATCGCTTCTGGATTTTGTCTGTAGAAAAGGAATGATCCAAACTCTCTCATATCCCTTTTACATGCTACTCAAAGAACAACTGTTTGTTCAAGTCGCTGTAGCATTTTGAGCCCTTTATCTAGCCAATTGCCATAGAAGCATTTTAAATACAAGACACAGTGGGAAAGGTCGTGCCGCAGCAAAGCATATGAGAAAAATAATGTGTTTTTATGAAAATTAAAGTATGTAAACCTATTCTACTAGTACCCCAGATAAAAATAAGACCCTGAAAATTAGCACAATATGACCTCTTTATTGATACACCGACCAGCAGGGCTCCAGTCCAATAGAGTAATTGCAATTATTTAAAAAACAAAAAACTGATAGTGTATGTACTAAAGTGAGCTGTTATGAATCAAAAAAGCATGATGATGAAAGCTGATTTTAAAAGCACACAAGCCGAAGTTGTAGGAAGAAAGTTGGCACTGTTCGAGTGCCTCTGAGAACTGTTCATAACATTTTCAGAGGCGCTTTGGAAGTTGGCCGGGCGTGCAAGTTGCTGGAGGTGAATTCACCCAAGTGTGGAAGTAAATTGCGAGTTTAAAAGTAGAGGGGTCCTGCATGTCCTTCAGACAACCCACTCAAAAAGTTAAGAACGCAGACTTATTCAATAAACCATAGTTGTCTTGCATATTTATTATGCACTTCTGCTCCAGTGTGCGTGTTTCAGTGAAAGGAATCGCTGTCCTTCCTACCTTTGTGGAAGGCAGACTTGCAAAAAGAAATCAGCATTGGTGTTACTGGCTCCAAAAGATTAGATTCAAGAAGAATGGGTTCGCCTGCAGTCTGAACCTAAATCTTTACAGGTTTGATTAGATATGGCACAAAGGTAATAGCACCTCACATTCCCTTCAAAGGGGTTAGTGAAAAAAGTAATGGGAATCAACAAACTCTTTGTGCCGTCTTGCATCCCCTTTATGAAACAAGTCATGATAATAAAATGGGGATTTGTGAACCTTGGTAAATGTTCATTCACTCTCCCTCGTTTTCTTCATTCGTTCCTCCCTTTCAGCCCTTATGCCTCTTGGCCCTTATCCATTCTCATAGATCCATACTTCCCTTTATTGTCCTGTAAATTTAAAAATAGCCAACTCCTTCCTCAATCACTTCATCCAATCTCTAAAGCGCGCCAGTACCACTCCTCACACTGACCCACGCAGGGAACCAGTCATTACTTACCGTTTCTATCGCCAATCCAATCAGCTCCTCCTGATCCAGACGCGACTTAGCACGAGCCCCCTCAAGACTCCATCTAAAACTTAATTTTGGCAGGGGTTGGAACATTACATTCAACCCGGGGTTTGTTTCCATATTATCCCCTGACTTCAAGTTGTCCACCCACCCAAGAAACATTCAGACGAAGATTGCAAGTCTGACACAAACATAAAAAAATTCTCACTTTATTTCAAAGCCAGATGATCGGGATTGATTCCCTGAAAGCTGTTATCCAAAAGCTCCAGTGATGCACAACAATAGATATCTCAAAATAGCTTCTGTCTGTAATAAATTCTGACAGGAAATTGAATGCGCTAACAGATGAAAGGGTCTTCATTCATTTGTCTCTTTCTCGTCCTGAGATGGGATGTGACCGAACCAGTATGAAATTATGAGCAGGCAAATAGGCCTTTTGTGTCCTGCCACCCACAAAGTGCATTTCATGTGCTTTCGTGTGTGCCCCAAGGGAAGTCTAAGGTCATCAAAGAGTCTTTGCATCAAAGCTGCATGACGTAAATGTGCTGCGTTCTGACATTACTACTCTGCACCCAGAGTAAGAGAGGGGACACACACGATGCTTTTCATTTACAGATATACACCAAACATACAGTAGATTTCCACGGGGACACGGTCAACTTCAGCGATTGCATTGTCCTGAGATTTGTGAGCTCATTTACAGTAGAGGTTTGATTGGATTTCTTTCTTACAGGAAGCCACTGGTTTCCATTGATTTCTGTGTCATGAAAATCTACTTCTGAACACCCAGAGAAAGAATCCTAATGACTTGCTGGTCCCTGACTTCCCCTCAAGTGACATCATGAGGTTGGCTTTTGTGATTTATAGGAAAATGATTTAGGATGATTGTGATGGAATTTGGTGCAGGTATTGATTTCCCCCTCTGGCAGAGGATTAAAGATCACATACCTGTAAAACAAAATTTAAAACTGGCATTCAGATGATCCTCAGCTGTACTTTGTAAATAGTGTTAATCAGCCAATGTCAACATGGCGTCTTGAATAGGTAAACATTATGTAACATAAACATGTTGGTGTTGCATATACATCTTTAAATTGCAGCTAGCTTGTTGTCAGAGAACCTCATCATTCTTTGCTAAACCATGTTGCCCAACATGTTGAAAAAACAGCCTTTTCTATTCAGTACCTGATCTGCGGCACTAATATCCATTCTCGACCTAGGTGGTTCAGGTGGCTGTTTTGGAGCCACTGCCAACTCTGGAACCAGTTCTTTGCGTTTTAGCAGATTTTTTTTAACTATGTACACCAAATCGAAATGACAGTGGTCTGAAGACCACTCATGTTTTGGTTAAGGCATGCTAAGTCAGGAGCAACACTAAAGAGTTGATGTAGTCCGCCATAGTTGTTCCTATAAGACTGGGAAATTGGATATGTATATAGTGTCGGAATGATGTGACTATGGTGACTCTCATGCCTGTGGAAAAGCAAATCCGTTCGCAGGTTGGACCAACTCCAGCACTAGCACCAGCCCAGAACCAGCTCTGGTTTGCTTTGGGCAAAAGAGGGTGTCAAAGGTGCAATCCAGGCCGACTACAGGAGCAAGACGTGACACCGTTTAATGGGGATAGTGGTACACTGATAGTGTTGCACTCACTCAACAGTTGTGTACAGAATGAAACAGAGAGAAGTTAATTTCCTGACTCCTTCTCACCTCCATACAGCTAGTGAATCACAGCGTGAAGTTGGTGAAAACGGTGGATTGTCAGTTTGCGGAAAGTTTAGCTGTATTCAAATCTGGCATCGCCGCGATTGTACAGTGTTGTGAATGGGCACAACTGCGAGAATATCATTGTTTGGACCATGAACAGCACTGGCAGACAGACTTTCAACAGGTCTGCAGAGCATTTCTCCTCCCCTGCTATGCAGTCTTCTGGCAGCAGGTTGTTCTTTCAGGCACCAGGCAACATCAAAGAAACTCTCCGCAATTTGGTGCATTTCTGAATATTTGTGCATTGGTCTCTTTTACCAATGTGACAGTATGTGTTTCAAGCAATTTGAACATCTGACAGGAACTGGCTCCAAAACCCTGAAGAGACACATTAAGCAAACAGAGGCAAGACGATATCAAAAGATCAGGTCATTACAGCCATCATAGTTTCTTGCGGTAAATTAACTGCAAAACTCTAAAATCAATCTATAACACTATAACATGCCCATCAACAGCAACATAACATATTCAAAATATTATGAGTCTCTGATTATTATGTGAGGTGGAACATTGTATTATGCAGTTCCCGTATCTTCCCGAAAACTTTTTTTCTTAAAAAAAGAATGTCTTGACTCAAACTTTTAATGTGATTGGGCAGTCTTCCATTGCTCCCTGGAGAAACGCTCATACGCTCATAAATAGTGATTAGACTGTGCTAAGCCATCAAGATAACTTTTATGAATTCCTAAATCTTGTGGCGCTCGCCCCGCGGATCTCTCCTTTCATTTTCCATTTATGTCTCCCCTCTGCCGTCCTGATCTGACAGCTGTGTAACTACAGTTTTAAGACAACGCCATGATTGAATCAGGTAATTATTGTCACTTAAGCTTGTCTGTTGACATTGGCGACAACAGACCAGAGGGATGAAATAGCTCGCATGCCTTCCCGTTATATTGCGAATTCACAAGCTTATATCAAATTATGAGAGTAAAGATAACGTACTGCTGACATTACCCGCTCATTTGAGTTGAGTTGGGTTTCATTGGATACTAAACATACTTTGCATTCAGTTAAAGTTTATAATCACCACTGAGGTTCATTTGTAGTTCGTCCTTGGCCCCTTGTGGCACGGGGCCAGCAGGAGCAGCATCTCGCTAAGGCTGAACCATCTGTGCGCGTGCACACGTGCAGGCACACACACCCGAGGCTCAGACTTGTTGATGGGGTTCAGTGACATGCTCTGGATGGATGTGTGTGTGTGTGTGTGTGTGTGTGTGTGTGTGTGTGTTAACGCAAGTGTATTTGTGCAACAAGAAAATACGAGTCCTCAGATGCTGTTGTCGGAAACAAAAGGCGGATGGTAAATGATCAACTGTGAGGTTCTGCTCTTGGATTAAGTCAATGAAGACACGACTGTTTTAAAAGGGTTTTTAAAGTAACGGATACAAATATTATGATGAGAAACTGCTGAAGATTTCATTTGTGCTTTGGAAACCCATTAAAAGAGGGCAAGAAGGACTTCCA
Source organism: Diplodus puntazzo (assembly GCA_963678695.2). Lineage (NCBI taxonomy): Eukaryota > Metazoa > Chordata > Actinopteri > Spariformes > Sparidae > Diplodus > Diplodus puntazzo. Next base: position 13,241,449 of record OZ023178.1, read on the forward strand.
TTTCATCCTCTTATTTCAGGAAATGTAGCCTTATTTTCAGACAAAGCCAAATGTTTTTTTTTCTGGAGGAGAATGAAGCTGGCTGTGGTCTACAAGAGCATGCAGTATTAGTGTGCACATGCTCACTTAGTAAAACCAAACATGGGGGGAAAAGGCAAAACCTGAGAGACGGGGTCTTGCTCCCATCAGCGTCCCATTCTGCAGAGTCAGCGTTCCTCTGCCCATCACCGACCCCTCCCTCCTCTGTCTCTCTCTGTTGCTTTCTCTTTACAACCAAAGCACTTTTTTCCTCTCCTTTCTGTCCCTCCTCCATCTTTCATCTCGATTCCCCTGACTTGTGCCTCTGCATCCTCCGTCCTTTCCTCTGCCCTGCGAAGGGACTTGCAGCTTCCGAGGAATGGAAGGCAAAGCCGGAGCCACAGAGCATCCGTCATCCATTCGCTTTGTCCTCCGGCACCCCCCCCTCCCTTCCTCCCTCTCTGTCCCATCCCTCTTCCATTCACTCCCCCTCCTCCTCTGCTTTCCCCGGCTTGCCGCGGCTAGGATCGTTGCACTTCTCCATGCGCTGCGATGGAGAGCGCACACAGTTGGCTTACTGCAGCTGAGCTGAGCCAGGTGGAGAGCAGCAGAAAGGGCTGACTCGTCCCAGAGGGAGCAGAGAGGTGGGAGGTGACCCTCACGGTCTCTGTCATCACTTGAGAACACAACATTGCTGAAAGACGGGGAATTGGACTGTCTGCGCACCAGATGGGACATTCAACGCGGCCGATACTTTCTGCCGTAAACTGAGAGAAATCTCTGAATTCTGTGTTTGAAAAAGCTTCTGTTGACACCTGATATGGATCCCGGCTGAAAGTGGATTGTCTGGGTTTTCAGTGTGATGGGACTTGGATGTGGATTGGAATGCTGATGCGGAGCGCCTGAGCTTCGGGACATAGCACTCTGTAGCAGGACCACATGGACATGTTTGGTTTCTCCAAGATGCCAAAGCTGTCTGGGTGAGTGTGTGTGTGTGTGTGTGTGTGTGTGCGCGTGTGTGTGTGTGTGTGTGTGTGTGTGTTTGCTCTTCTACTGCTGTTTTCTGGGAGGGCTACAAATCATGTTTTTTTTTTTCATTTTTCTATTCCAATTCCTCGACAAATGTTAAGAACAAAGTCCAGGTAATCCGTGCAAAAAAAAATTTCTAGGTAGAAACCATCCAGTTTGGGTATTCAGTTGGGTATGCAAGTCATGTCCCCCCCAGATCTCGACGGGGGAAAGCACTCTGCATTTACTTTGTCCAATGTTTTGTGTTTCACCCAGAAAGTTTAATGACTCTATAAAGATGGAAATTAAATTGTTTCGACTGAGAGACTCTGGCGATAGGGCTGGGAATGTTTGATGAAGGCCGAGCTAAAAAATGAATTTGTACAAACCAGACCTGTATGTGACCGGCTTGTGTGAGCAAGCAGAGGCCTTGTAGTGTTTTTGCCTCAACATTTGAGTGAGTAAAAGATAAAAATATTGTGATCTGTAAGACACAGGTGCAATATTGACAACAGCAGCAACGGAAGGTCGGCAAGTGCGGGAAGCGGAAGGTGGGATGGGATCAGATAGACCAAGAAACAGCCAGATAGTGTGAGGGGATTAGGAAAGAGATAAACGAGAGAGGACCGACAGTGGTTACTGAAAAGGAGCGAGCCTGTGGAGCCTAAAGGAAGAGGTGTAACAAGACTACCAAGTGCTTAAGAGGAAAGCTTGGTTTAAAACTTTGTTCCAGAAAAGAATGTTTAGACTGAGTAGTGCAAATATTTTTTTTCCTAAAGGTGCTATTATCTCCTCTTTTTCTTCAATTATTCTACCCGGCGTAGCAGCTCTGCTTCCCCAACAAGTTCAATTCAACCAGCCTCGGGCCTGAAAACTAAAGAAACACTAAGAAGTCTTAAGATAGAGGAGACTCTTAGATGTGATGAAGAGCTCAGCACACAACAATCCCCGCTCGCTGTAATTTTAAATGCCACTCACACACACACACATACACGCTACGCGATACACCATGCGGAGACACACGTATGTACATACATGTTTGCATGATCCTTGACTCATATGTGGTCGCATCGCTAAGCTCACTAAACATGGCTCATGACAAATCTTTTAAACCTACACATATACACACCCAGAGGTTAGCATCTGGAGCGCTATTCTACTCTTCTCAGACGCCGAAAGAGCGAAAGAAAGTCAAGTCTCACATATAGTTCAGACTCGGTTGCTTCTACAAGTTCTTGTTAACAATCTTAAACAATTAGTAAGTCTGCCACACATTTTATTATTGTAATTATAGATTCATCTGCTCATTATCTTCAAAACTAATCAGTGAATTCATCCATAAAATGTAAAATTGAATCTCTAAGATGTCAAGAAATTGTGAAAAAATCGCATTTTCCAAGAGTCCAAAGTCTCTTCATTTAATTTCATAGAGGGGCAAAGAAAAGCAGAATTTCAGAAGCTGCAAATGTTGCCACTCTGGCTTAAAAAAATGACTTAAAGGATTAATCAATTATCAAAACCAAGTTGGCAACTAATATGATTTTGATTGATTGAGCACTTAATCGATTGAGACAGTCGAAGGAGGATATTTAAATCTCTTTTCATTGGCCGAAGACTTAGCCTGTGGAGGTTTTGACCCACTATACTGTACCTCCCTCTGGTAAATGGGCACTGTGATGTGGTAATGGATTATATTATGATTGTAAAACCCGAAACTTAAGCCGACATCAAGATGCAAACTGGAGTGCGAATGTCTGTTTCCTCTAATTTTCGAACAGACTGAAAAACTTGAATAAACTTTTATGCATGACCACCATCATTCCCTGACATTAACCACGGAACCATTTAAAGACGACGGTCCAATGGTCAATTTTTAACTCGTTTGAGATGGACAAACTACATATGTTGTTGCTATGGCTCATCATCTTGTCATCAATCTGTGGTTTAGTAACACACCACTCCATCTTTATCTGTCCTGTCCCGCTTTGCAATGTCCCAAAGCTGCAAAACTTTTAAAATACTTTTTTTGACAAGAAAAAACAAAACAAGGCTTTGGTTCTGTTAACAACTTACTTTAAATCCATAAGCGAACCAAAGCAACAAACTGTGCTCTCCAGTGCTTTTAATGCCTGCCAGGCAAAGTATTACATCCAGAACCTTTCAGAATTATCCCTGTAAATCACAAGGGAGATAAACACTTTCTCAAAATGAGTTTTTCCCAGATTTCATTTCAGTGAGTCTCCAAACAAACACATAAAATGGAGAGCATCCAAATTTTGCTCATTAATGCAGATGAATGTGTGACACGGCTCAGCGCAAGCGCCCGAAGTGTGCATGTGTTGCATTTTATCACATCTTTATCTTTATTTGACTTCTGATTTGGATAAATAGCTCCCAATTCTTGTAAGCGGTGCTTTCCTCCCCTTGTCTTTCCAAAGTTTTGACCTCCTGGGAAACACATGCACTCCACTTCATGCCTCACCATTTTGTTTTGTCAGACAGTCAGAACGATCGCCACACCCACTTTCACACATTTGGCTCCATCTGTCGTCGACAGACTGTAAAAAATGGCGAAAATTAATCAAGGCGCAATGCTAACAGGCACCGGGAGAGCGTTTGCATCACTGGCAGCTAACTTAGCTGCACTTTGCTCGCACCCAGATGGCTGCTGTGTATCCATGAGCTGTCATAGTACAGTTTCGGAGCCTTCTGTTTGCAGATGGCACACAAGCCAAAGTTGTGTCATAAACTTTAATGAGAACTTGTAGATCATTTATCACGTCTTGTGCTAAATCATTCATTGTGATGGGGGGGTGGGAACTAAAACAGCTGTAGCAGGTGAGAGGGACCTGTGATCTTTCTGTTTTTTTGTTTATACTCCAACTATGGAGTTCTGTCATCACACATCTGGATTTATTTCAGAATCATTAACCTAATCTCTTTTTATTCGAGCATCCTAAAAACAAAGACGGGACCTGTATCAACGTTTGCAGTGTGGGAAAATATTGGCTGTTTTGTGTCGGCATTTGGCAGCGAAACTAGCCAGCAGGGCTTGTTTGTGTTCTGCATATCAGATTACAATAATGCGTGCCAAATTGCCCTCTGCTTTATGCCAATGCATGCTGCTACTTCAGAGGGCGAAGTTCCATTGTACCGAGGGCCATCTGACAAGTCGTGGCGTCCTAAGGAGTGTTGCGGTTGATTTTCAGTTTTCAGAGTCGGGGCAGTCATCGCTCGTTATCACCTGTAAACATTTTTATAATCCCTTCAGACATTTTGATTAAAAAAAATGTTACACGTTTATAGCGTGTAACATTTGCGTGGGGAGCATCCACCTCCATTGTAGTCAATACTAAATACTTGAAATATTTAATTATGTAACGGCACAAGAGAGGGGAGGGGTACTACAAATACATATGTCCATACATGTAAGACCTCTGTTTACAACAGTGCTCTAAAGTTTTATTATGATTTAGAATGATGATGAATTTCTTTGGTTGTTCAATTTATATGACATATTAAGAAAGTATTGTCTCAATTGGTGTAACTACAACTCTTTATGGTGATTTACCAGCCATATGCCGAGACAGATTGTTGCACGATTCTCCAAAATCCAATGGCAATGGTAGATTAATTGGCTAAGGTATGGTAATGGTAAGGTATTTAAAACACTTGGTTAGAGGCATCCTGCTCGTGGCGCTACTGAGTATTGTTTTCACATGTGGGTCCCCGTTTACTTGTTCAATTATGTTTTTGTCTGTTAAGTAAAACTCCAAGGAGGCAACTTTAAAGTTAATGTAAGATTGACCTCCACACCCATATGTATTTTTCCTTGTTACACATGGGACGCACCTCTTCCTCCAACGGGCATGACTATTGGTTTTCAGCATTTTTATTACATTAACATTAGCTACACAGTCACAATCAAAGAAAAACAACCTTTTAAAATGTCCCAGTGAATTAAGATAAGGTAACTTTATGTTTTTTCGACCTCACTCCATTTGTATGCAGAACCGGATCTGAACCCACTTTTGCCAAGTTCAGCGTGAACAGCAGGTACAACCGATGCCAAAATATTCCCTGACCTGACATTGTAAGCGCTGTGTTATAATTTCACCAGAGAGCAGAGGTAACTCAGCAAAACAACCCGCCATTCAATAGAAGGTGCGCCGCTGCGTTAGAAGTTTATCACCTGGGATGATGCGCTGTGCGCACCAGGCTTTCAAAATGAGAAGCGTGCATATTTGCAATAACACCATAATCAAGTGCAGACATGATTCTCTTTTTCATCATGTGCAGAATCGTCCAGTATGGGTATAACTTCTTAGATACTGTAGCATTATTTTCATGTCTGTCCACCTTGCCCTCAAATATGCAAGTCCTTCCTGGTGCCAAATGGAGGGTAAAAACTTAGTAACTTCACTATTTACAGAGATGTTATTATTAAGGAGGTCACAACACAAGAAAAACAAGAAAAAAAATGGTTTCCCAAACAATGAGAATGTAAGGGCCACTTACCCACAGAGCTCCATGCCCATAAGTTTATTATAATTGTTATTGGTTGCTCTCATTCTCTCGCCCTGCCTCCACAAACAGACTTTGGAATAGGAGACAAAATCGGTGTATTAATGCATTCTTGAAAAATCCAGCTTTTTGCTTTCTTGCAAAGAGTTAGATAAGGAGATCAATATGGCAGTATGCTAAATATCAAGCGAGAGCACGGTTCGCTTAGCTTAGAATAAAGACCGGAAGCAGAGGGAAACAGCAAGGTGTGTCTGGACAAACCTGCATTAACCTTCCAGCCCTTATGTTAAACTAATGGCAGACTGGCTGTGGCCTCATTTTAGCGTAAAAAAAAACAAAAGAGTGGTCTCATCGCCCAAAATGCCACACCGTTTCTTTTACGTTTAGCTGAAGCAAATGTGCGATTAGCTGTGTACCTTCCAATGTTTGCGTTGTTTTTTAGTTTGAAATTCCATTCACAGCAACCATTACCTATCCTCTGGTGTCAGTGCGGAGAGCGCATATGTCAAAACACAGACATATCAAAGAGGAGAACATCAGGTGACATCGCCACCACCACCACCACCACTCCATTTCTATCTTTCTCACTCTCTGCCTGTCACCCTTAAAGTTGCACGATTTTTCTTGATTTGAGTCTGGATAATCCTCCTAAGGGATTTGGTCGGTGATCACTGCAGGAGGGGCTGGCAGGGTGAACACACTGTTGGCTGTTTTCATTCAGTATATGAAATCACATCACACACATCGCTCTCCCTCTCCCTCTTACCTATCTGTCTGCTTTATACGGCAGCACATCCATCCTCTTATCTGTGTATCCACCCCCTGCCTGTAATTTAAACCAGGTACAGTCTGTCTGCCAGATACGATCCATCTCTCAAATTGACAAATTGAAACTGATATTTCCTATTGTGGCATGATGCCGAAATACACTTTAAGACGTGTTTTTTTTTTTTTTTTTTTTGCAGGACATCCGTTTAATCAGATGTATTTTTTTTCTTATTAGTTTAAAAACATGTTGGAAACTTCAATCTCAACCCAGTAAAATAACACATTTTTTATGTCACTGTGTTTATTGGATAGAAAAAAACACATCTCAGAAATGCAACGCTTTAATCAGTCCTTCATTCTCTTCCGCGGAGATTCATTTCCTGGCGAACACTAATATTCTGTTATGTTATGATTACCACATTTTGCTCCCAATAATTCCAGTCATCTCTCATAGCAGATAATACTGAGCGACCGATGCAACGCGCCCCGTGCTTCTGCCTCTCTTTGACGAGAGAACAAATTTGATCAATTATGCAAATGAGGCAAAAACCCATTTTGTTCCCTTGCTCGGATCCGAACTTCCTTCCCCTCGTCTCCGCTGCGCAGAAACAAATAACTTTTAGAACAGGCATCATCTCCCAATTACGCTTCAATTCTCAAACTGGGAGCGCACTGACATTCAGATGTGATATGCCAGCTGATCATTAATGCAAAAGTGAGTCTTATTGAATTTCTGCCCACGAGACTGCGCGGCGTGTTCTGTAAATGTTAAGAGAGTTTGACATACAGCGTGTTTTTTTCTCTGTTAGCGCTTTAACGTCTCATGTATTCTGCATGGAACCTGGTTAGGAGGCAACAGTGCTTAGTGCATTATTCAATGGCACGTTGGTACGTAGGCTTCTGCTACGTAAACAGCCTTGCGGTAAGCAAACCGTGACTGCGGAAGTTCAGTTCCAAAGTGTTTATTTCCCTAACGCCCATCGTAACAAGCATGTAATGGTGCTTGGCCCTAGATTGAACTCCGTGGGAACAAAGGCAATAAAACCACCGATGTGTCCCAAGATGATCCAGTCAAGAGACAGATCTTGTTTCTTAAGTTTCTAACAGTACAGTAGACTCTATGTTGAGATAGCTGGTTACAATACTGCTTTTCACTATTCTATTGCTGATGTATTCAGGTTCAAATTGCTCCATGACCACCAACATCATCAGAACGCAAAATTAAGGATTACCTTTTTCGAGGATGATCTTCATCCCTCCAGCATGGCTCCAGAGCAAACCAATCGGCACAAGAAATGTTGACAATATACGTTTCTGCAAACCTTGATCTTGTTGAAACGCTTTCGGTTCAGTTTACTTTGTTGTGACAAGGTCTTGTTTGAGGCTGGTTAAGTTTAGGTTAGGGTGAGGAAAAGATTGCATTTTGGTTTTTATTGTCACAAACACGTCTGGAAATGGCCCAACCTCCCGTCGGTCCATCAATATCTGCTTTTTGTCGGCACAAAAAAATGCTGTAAATTCTCCCAAGATCTCCTTTCAAATATCTAGTAGTGTCACGCTTAGATATGTTGAAACACCTTGGATACAAAAGTATCAAGTGGTTTAATGCTTAAAAATGTTGAAAATGCAGTCGCTGGCCTGCAGCCATCTCCTCTAGCTTTCACGTTACCATCGTCCTTCACTCCTTCTCTGAGCATAGATGTAAGCTCATCTACACACGTTATCGGAAGGTAATATGGTACGGATTGTAGAAATGTTGATAAGAAGCGTACGAATGTAACATATCTGTGGTTTTCAGAAACAGTGCCAACATTTCATTCCGATTTCCTGGGCTGTCCGGAGACTTTACCAAGGAGCACTGAAGCATGCTCATGGCGGCCGGACACCTCACCGAGACACTGCCAGTTTTATCTCATATTTCAGATTTATTCCCTTTGCACTTCACATATTACAGACTACAGACTCAGCCAAGCTTACCATCTCTTGGCTCCAGCTACACTCTAAGCATACAGTCATGAGAGTGATATCGATCTATTCATCTAATTCTTGACAAGAAAGCGAATAAAGTGCATTTCCAAACATTTAGAGCTGTTCACTCATGTATAATAATTAATGACTACATGCACAAGTTCTATTTGTATTCATGTCCTATACATTATGATTTAAACCCTCATGTTGTGTGTGCATTATAGGTCGCACAATTGGTCGCTGTACTTGGCAGGTTCCCAAGGCAATGCTTACAGAAAACAGCTCTTTTCAAACACGTTACATTTCCAGCGTGTGCACAGCGAAAGTGCACGTCACAATGTGCAACGCCTTTGCTCTCAGCTGCCATGCCATTTACCTTACAGCTGCCGTTGTTCCCTTTTTCACACAAATGCTCGTGGATGCATTCACCACTAGCCCGGTGTGTGATAAAGTGTTTAAACGCCAAGGACACATGGGAGATTTTGGCATCTGTGTTTGCGTTATATAACGCGATACATCATCTCGGAAAAACTACGCATTTTTTCAAGCGATCACAAAAGCTGAATAATACAAAGATGTCTCCGCGGGTTTGACGACCAACATGCGGACAAGGCTGTTTCGCAAAGCCATGCAGTCGTACTGTACGGTCCTCTCGGCGAGTGCACGCTCAATAATTGATCACTCTGGCTGTGTTTTACTACATGGAGTGAGCAATTCTGTGTTTGTAGGACAGCGCAAAAGTTAAAAATATCTTCTGCAGCTTACATTTTCGATTCTCTCTCATGCATGCAGTTTGCAACAGGAAAAAGGAGTTAGAGGAAATGTTGCATCAGTGAATCCTTGTCATTTATCTTCCATGCCAATTGTTGCATACATTTGTTTGTAAGTTTGTATGATGAAACAGACAAAGTAGACTATGCAATTCATTCATTTTTAATCACTTTGCTCCTGCTGTCTGAACGAGTGAAGGTTAGGCAAAAAAAAAAGAGAGTCAGGTAAGAGGAAACGGGAAGCAAATTGTATAACACATTCAGTGGATTGACAAATGAAATTTGACTGTAGTGAAAACAGTGACACGGCAGATGATGGATGAGCTCACGCTGACTTCTGCCAGTAGCCTGTTTGTTGATACATCTGTTCGCTAAAGAGGCTAGTGGAGTGATTAGTTCTGCTCTAAATACCATCACATAATACTTAAGTGCCACGGTGCATACTTAGAGCCACACGGTCAGACACACACACACACATACACACACACACACACACCGAATGTACTGTAAACCCCCACACAGTACAGTACACAAACACACATATGTATACGCTGGCAAACGTGGCGTGTACGTATGTATGTGTCAGCGTGAGGTCGAGATCCCCGACATCCATTCCCTCCACTGATTGAGCGCGACTATTTCCTCCCATAACTGGACTGAAATGAATTGACTAATTCAATTTAAAGCAAATTGAAAAGCCCGACATCCCTTCAATCCCTCCTGCAGCGTGAAGCCGGTTGGAAATGGATTACGAGCTTGCACATCTGCATCTTTCATGTGTAAGTGCGCAAATTCAAAAGACACAAAGCGGCGGATCGTTACTAGATCTAAAACCTTGAATGCGTTGAAAGTAAACAATGAGCAGTGACCATCACAAGCAGCTGATATGTCAAAATGCACCTTGAGCCTGTGGTCTTTAAAAGCCAGGGAATTATAATGAAATCAATTCATTTGAGTACTAAGTGCTTGGCATTGCTATGACAGCTGCTGTTTTTAACACCATTGACTATCAAGGGACAGGCAGGCAAAGGTGTCATTTACACTGGGGGACGCTGGGGACATGTTCCCCACCGCTGTTTGAAATTACTGATTTTTTTCTCCCGTCACTTTCTAAAAGCATAACTGTTAATTAAAAATGTGCTTAAAAAAAATCAGCTTCTGCCAAGAAATGTTTAACTAACAAATGGTAATTGAGTTGCCAATATGCAATTTTTTCTCGCTGTAATTATCTACTCCGACCTCGTAGAAAGATTTGCTGAAAATTGCATATGTCGAAAACAGTTTTTTTACCTGAGCCCTTACATCCCCGCCCCCTTTCAACACAAGGTGAGTGTGCTGTCTGAAGTTCAGGTGATTCTGGAATATAGGCACCTCAGAATTTACAAGCAATTTACAAATCAACCCCATGAGGGTGGATCCAAACGTACACAGATAAGAGGACGAGAGACAAAAACGAAGCAAAACATGTAACGCAATTATTTGAGCGTGATTTTTTCTTAAAGCGTACATTAAAAAAGCGGAAGTAGTAAGAGTTTAGAATGTGGCACAAGTCAACAAATGGATGTTGCGATAAAATCTGGGAGGACCTTGGCTTCCCATGCTGGGATTTCATTTTGGTTTCGGAAGCAGCAAAACTCGGAGATCACCAAATGATAGACTCATTTAAAATGTTCAACCTGGATTCACTGATGAAATAGATAAGATGCAACATGTTTTACGACTGAGATAATGGTCAGACGTACAATGAGATGCATGTTAGCAAATGTGCGCCTTCATTTTGTGCGAGGCGCAACTTTGGTGAGCTTTGATGCGGATTTTGCTTCAGCCTTTAGTCGTTTAACTACTCAATTGGTCGGTCCAGTGTTGGAGTTTCCACATTTGCCATTCCTCCTTCTATTGAAAAGGCCCAAACATTCCTCAAAAGCATCCTCAGGACCACCCTGACCACACACGGTCGAGCCATGTGCAAGGTTTAGACCTAATCTTGTTCAACTTTAGACAGAGTCAAGCTTGCTTTGCACCTTTCCAAGTCATGTCTGCTTGAGACTCCAGCTCTCTACGTAACAAACACACATGAATTCTTATCCCACTCTCAGAAAGACAAGCAAATGGGTGTATTATGCAAACTTTTAAATGATTCCTTCTGTTTAAGGCTTTGCGGATTCAAGTGCATAATTCCTCTGAACAGTTGACAGTGTCGCGACATGTTTATCCGTGGCTCATCCCATCCCGCAGCACTTTATTATTTTCCTTTCTTTCTCTGTGCTGCGAATGCACCAGCACTCCAACGACATTTCCCTTCCGACATTATGATTCAAGAAACGAGACGTGAGCATAAGTGTTCCTCATTCATCCTAATGATCGCTATCCCCTCCGGGTAATCTTATTTAGGAGTGTTTAGCGACGCTTGTTCTGCGGCGGTATTTTTATCCCGCGGAATTATGCCTCAATGTCGGGTGCAGATGTTCAAGCCGGCTGTAACGTCTCTCAGCCTGTGTGTGTATTCGACATGGGCTGAATGCACCCAGTGACAAATCAAACCGCTCGAGTGTATTCAGCTCACAGTCACAGTCGCACATTCTGCAGCCACGGGTTTCTTTACGCGCTGCATGCAGCCGTGTGACCTCGCTCATCTTTAACCTTTACGATTGACTTGAACCAAATAGACGGAGGTAGTCAATGCCTCGTCGTCATCGCGTCACGCGAGTGCGGCCAACCAACCAGAAACTATCTGGTAGTGAAACTCCCCTTAGGCATGACCTCGGTCACTACTCTGCGGTCCAGATTTGAACAAGAATTAAGGGCTTGGATGCAGAAAGTAAAAGTAAGTCAAAGGGAAAATCTGAGCCTTGACTTTTTCTGTTGTTTACTTTATCACAGACTGGGAGGGGGAGAGCGACTGCTGAGTAATTGCCCTTTAAGTCATCTCTGGGGAGCCATCCGTTTTATCCCAGTCATCTCAGAGCTTATTGTTGATTCCTTAATGGACAGCCCAAAAGATGAAGGCTGCAATAGAAATACAGCATCTTGTTGGACTAGATTAAAAACTGAACTTCATTGAACGCGTGCAATAGATACAGAGAAGTGAATGGCTGAGTTTATGTAGTAACATTGAATAAAACTGCAGACAGATGATTCGGTCACTGTACACTACTACTACTGTATGTGCTTTGGCAGCAACAGTGAGTTCAATTGCTGCTCCAGCGGAGCTTTAGGCCAAATACAGGGATCATCGATTCGACAAAGGCGCAAACATAGTTCACGTGGCCAGCCATCAGATTTTTTTGACTTGTGAAAACATCATTTAAAACTAGATCCGCAGCCTCTTCATGTTTCCGGCGCCTTGGCTCCACCGGGCTTTTTATGTGACATTTACAACGGAATCGATGGGGTGTTGTGCCGTGGACTGTGTTGTCCTGCGGAGATGTACCGCTGTGCTGCGAAAGGCTGAAAGGCAACACTGTAGAGCTGCCGCTGATACAGATAGAGTGGGAGCTAATAGTGTGTCACACAGTGGCAGGTTGTTGACACGAGTGCACTACAAGCGGGAGAGTTATTCCTTCAGCAACATGTTTTTCATCGCTTTTATGGAGTCCTGATACAACCGGAGGCAGTTTTCACATCCTTGTTTCCTTTTCGTGACTCGTCCTTGATCTCCTCGCATTTAGAATTATTATTAGCAATAAAATCAAATCACTAATAATATGAATAAATGCTATGAATGAATCAAGGCGAGATTTTTCCCGACAGGTCTTAAACATCCAGACCTGAAGGTAATTTATCATCTGAAGCAATACTTCTAGCTGAACAAGCCCGACCTCCTATTGCACTGTAAGGGTCGCGCTCCTTATCGATTGTTTCAGCTCCTCCGTTTTCATCACGCAGGCAATCCTGTCTGTCAATCAAAGCGCTGACTTGTATGGCTCCCAAAGGGCAAAGCACGTTTTACAACACAGACTTTTAAAGGTGCACTGTTTAGTTTTTGGGGAAGGTATTTTAATCAGGAGGCAAAACTAATGTCGAAACAAACTCCCTTGACTGAATAAGCTGAATGAAGAAACTAACCTTAGAAAGACAACGCAATTTCGTACTGTTTTACTTTGTTTATTTGGCAGACCCCGCCACCTTTCGTGTTCTCGGAACCTTGTTTATTCACATTAGAATTTCTTGAGATGGAATTTCTTGCGCAGTGCCCCTTTAATGTAAGAATAAATACACCTCTACTCCAGCTTACCAATATTTATCCTTATCCATATAACAAATAATATGTACTTTCATGTTTACCTGATTGAGATAAGTGTCCACATTCTTTCCCCATCTTATAGTTTATCTAAAATGTCAATCTAATCGACTCCACAAATCTCTAAGTCCGTTTAATCCATCCGGCTTGTTTATATTCCGTGTCAGCGTCGTTCAGTTTCAGTGCTTAGTGCCCTGTTTCATCTGATATCATCTTATCTTCTAAATGAACACACTCGCAACCAATTGCACCTCTCCCCGCCTCGCAAAAATACTTTCACTCCTGAGTAAAAATGTGACCTTTCGACGCCTTTGCACGCTCGTCTCAAGCTGTCCGCGGTGCAGCTCAGGACAGCCACTGAGCAGAGATAAGTGTGTGTGTTGTTTTTGCCAGAGTCTGGCCAGCAGCCTGTGCCGTCCAAACCTTTGCGTTGGTAGAGGACAGGGTGTTCCCAGTTGTTGTCTGGTTACACACAGAGTGTAAACATTTAGAGACAATGGAGCCGGAGCCCTTGAAAGTCCACATTTGAAGTGATACTGGCAGGGTGAGGGGTAATAAGGACGCGGTGGCTGGAGGTGTAACCGGGCCGGACAGCTGTGATTGATGCAGCTGACTGTGTACTTATTGATACAACCCTGACACGTCTTTGTGCTCGTGTATTGCTTGTGTGTGTGTTTGTCGGGGAAAAAGAAGGATCATACATTATTTTCTGCACTGTCTCGAGGTAGAAATCAGTATTCCCACCCCGAGCGGCGCTGTGTAACAGGAGCGGAGCTGTCCGCGGTCCTGAAACCAGCCAAGCAGAGACAGCTCCCCTCGCTCACCTACTTTGATGTTTTTATAAGGAGTAGCTCTTTATGGTGGGCCTTTTTAATTGATTGCATTATCGCGCGCTGTTGGCATTTTTCCACATCAGCAAGGCCGGCCCGGTGTTTGTAAGGAGCTGAGTTTAATCTTGAGGGAACATAAAGATCCAAATCCTACTCATCAGCTCAAGTACAGTTCAGTCTTTATGATGGTCTCAGACGACAGTTATTATGCAGGGAAAGGACTTTATGGTGTTCAGTGCAGCGCGGTGCGACATGACAAATGCAACATCTACCCCCAACCATAAAATAGCACAATAGGGGTGACTCCCTCCCTCTGCGGTGCTGGTAGGCTATGGATTTAAACCAAGTGTGGCTAAATACAAATTATCGCATATAGTGGAGTACAGAAACCTTGATCAGATGCCAGACTACGGTAAATAAATAACATTTTTGAAGAAAAATGTCTTGAGAAATTGATTTAACATCAGCCCTCATATTAATGACATGCTGGCTGTGTATAATAGACCTTCTCCACACCTCTGAATTGCTGCAGATATTTTTTTAATTTAGAAATTCAAATAGTTCTGGTGCTGTGCTCAGTAACGACTGTTTCTCTGTTCGAAAAAAGGAAATAGAAATGAAAAAACATCCTTGAAAAACAGGCTGTTGTGAGTCCACGCAGATTTACAGAAATAACAACCCTTAAATCAACGTATTTCTTTGATTGATTTTCTGTGAAAAAAAGTTGAGCCAAGGTTAGTGGAATATACTGTATATATCACTTGACACTATTAATATGTTCAGGGTATAAAGGCCCAAGCACACCATAAACTGACACAGTGACCGCTCACAGGGCTAGTGGGTAAGCTGCTCTAGCCATTAAGCTAATAAATAACTGCAGCAGTCAGTTACAGTAACTTTCAGTCTCTTACTGGCACCACTCCCCGACTGCATTTTGTTCTCAGGATTGTACATCAGTTCAATCAATAAAGAGTTAATGCAGACCGATAAAAAGCTCTCTAATCCACTGAGCTTGATAACTGACAGCTAAGATAATGTTAACAAACTAGCTCTCAGGGCGATATCTTAATGTAGCAGTCAGTGAACTAGTTGTCAGTTGCCAGTCTCGTTGATATAAAGAGCTATAAGGCCTCTTAGGCCGGAAATATACTTAGATTAAACAATGCGTTCGTACATTTTCTACACTAACAAATGGTTATAAAGCAACTTTGTCAACTTACCCAACGAGCAACTGCCAGGTAGCTAAGTTACAGTTAACAAACTAGCTAACAGTACAATAACTAAATATAGAGCCAACATCACGGCCCTTCTGGTGGACCACCATGTTACCATATTTCAGCAAAAGTATTAATGGTAGTGATGGTTGAGAGGCAAAGAGAGTAACTCTGTGAGAGTAACTCTCCTTTGCCCAGAACTGCAGCTCTCAATAGGTCCAGACTTATTGTTTATGTGCCTAGGAGAAGGCCATGTTGGTATTGGTGGCACATATATCGTGCGCGGTGATGTAGTTCACTGAGCGGCTTCACACAAATCTAAATTGTATTTTTAGGACTATCTATGACTTTCTTGACGTGCAAAATTACCTCGCAAATTGTCAAACATCACACGTGCAACTCATGCCATTGGCACACACCGGAAGGGGCGGGACTTTTGATTAAAGTCACTTTTTAAATGTTTGTTTAAATGCCTTGATAAATCGAGATAACCCCCCTCACAAACAGACTTTGGCTTAAATGAACACACAGAATACTGAAGCGAAACCAAATGGCAGATCACTCTGATTATCAGGCAGTGGAATGCTTCAGCTTTGTCAATGGTCAGCATTGTCCAAAGTCCTGATGACCCGGTGCTAGTCATGGTTGCTGCAACTTGAAATCTAAATGCGGTCTTTAAATGGTGCAGTAGTTTTTCAGTTTCAGATGGATGGACAGGGAAACTGGAATCATCTGGTTGGATGGATCCATTAACCGTTGTGAGCGAGATTGGTCTTGAGTTGTTTTCGTCTGCATTCAGGGGAGTTTGTATTTTATTTTGAAGTGTTTGCAAAGCCTCTGCCGCAATTAACAACTTTGTGAAGCTCTTGCAGTTTTTTTTTTTTAGTTTTTTTATTCCATTATGCTTGTTTAGCAAACATCCTTACTGTGCAGGATGTTGAGAGAGCATGCAGAATGAATCTCACCGTTCAAGGGGTTACATAAAAAGAAACTGTGGACGTACGTACTTGTGTGTGCTCCCGTGCTCCCGTGCGTGCCCGGGTGCGTGAGAGCCAAAGCATGTTGTCATCAGGTTGTAAAGCTATATAAAGTGAAAGCACTTCCAGGGCAACTTTTAACAACGTGCACCGATGTTTCATTTATGAACAGCGCAGAGTCGTGGAGGAAGAGGGAGGGTGAGCAGGAAAAAAAAGCCAACAACCAGAGAGACAATGTTGGATTGGGTGAAGGGATGGTTGGGCGATGGTTGGAGTTTTGCTAGGAGCCTATACTGTGTTAATTTGGAACATTAATGAGAACAACGAGGAAGACGAAGAGGGATGAAGCTCCATTTTGTAGGCAAATTAGGAAACTTCTTGTGACAGATTGATGCCAAGTCAGACAATTATGTTCTACTGGTTGCAGAATACAGAATGAAACATAGTGTTCAAGGGAGTGTACAGCGTGTGCTTGTATTTGCGTGCATGTGTAGTTGCCGTGCGAAAATGCACTGAGAGCCAAAACATGTCGTCCATGTTGACGACGGAGCTATATAAAGTGTGAGCACTCCCAGGCAACTTTTAACAACATGCACCCAATGTTTCATTTATGACCGGCGCAGAACCACGGAGAAAGAAGAGGGTCAAGGCGATCGCCGCGGTTGTCATGCAAGGAGCTTGAAGTGTGTTAAGTCGGAACATTAATGAGCATAATGAGGAAGACCGAGAGCAAAGAAGCTCCATTAGCAAGCAATTAGGACATTTCTAGCGACAGATCGATGCCAAAATGGACGGTCCTTTTTTTCTACTGACTGCAGCACAAATCCAGTTAGTTCAGCTTTAGGTGCATCGACTGTTTGATGTCCATAAAAGTGCCACATTATGTGCTGCTTATAGTCAACAAATCATGTGACATGAAGCTGCAACTGATAATTAATTTCAATTTCATTTCAAGTCGAAACCCAAAACTATTCAGGTTACGATCACGTGTGATAAAGAAAAGCAGCAAAACATTTGAAAGGAGAAGACCTGGCACTTTTGCTTGTAACATTACTGAAAAGAGTACTTCAGTAGTCATCGCTCCAACACAATTCAAAGACAAAACAATGTGTACATTCTTATGTATTGCACCTTCAAGACAACTTAACAGTACGTTGATTTTCTCAAGAAGTCTGTTGTGCTCCTTTGATATTGACAATCAATCAAGAGCGAAACGTAGAGAAATCTTTGGTCAATGGTCAAAAACTGTGGTCTTCAAACACTTGATTCTCTGCTGCTCTTGTACTTATTGTGCTATGATTCACGATCTAACGGTTTATACCCAGGGTGTTTTAATGGAGCCTCCTGCTGAGTTTGAAGTTGATACACTCTTGAAACACGCACCTTCTGAGTTACTTCAGGCAAATAGCAAAGTTTTTGCAGAAGTTGCTGTTTTTTCTTTTCTTCACCTGCTCTCTGAGATTTGATGCGATGCGTGGAGTGAAATCACGGTGAGTGAAAGTTGTCCCTTTGCCTCTCATCCTTTGAGCTGCTTCGATTGGAGTTGATTTTCCTGAAGCACTCAAGTCATTACTCCAGTCTTTAAAAGACTGAGAGTGAACACATTTCCATTTATTGCAGTCTCAGCTGACATGCTAAAATGAATAAACTGGGAAGGAAGTGACCCAAACCCTGATTTACATTTTTTACATGTCTTTCACACCGCTCCAACCACCACTTAACTTACATGTCCTTGTATGCTGAGAGAGGCTCCTCAGTTCCTCCAGCATGCAGCCTAGCTTTTAGAAAAGAAGAAAAAAACAGTCTCCCATTGAATTGCGCTTGTGCTTAAATTACCCTAGTTGTTCCGTAGAGTGTAAAGTAGTGAAAATTGGCAGGGGGAGGTGGTTTTTATGCTACAGGCTGTTGTAAGCATTGTCATAATGTAGGCTAAAGCATCGAGGGAGAGCTCTTTGCTTTTTTTGTGCAAATTCAGGCAGTCTGGGTAAAAGATCTCGAGGGGTTTACAAGATTTAATGTGCCCTGTTGAGAGTGCATGTGTGTGGTCTATTCAAAAAAATGAAGGTCAAGCTAAATCATTTTCACTCCTGGCACAATAAGTAGCTGTGCCATTGGCAGAAACAGTCCTTTAAAATGTCCTCAATCCCGAGGCTGGATTTTTTTTGAAGCGCAGGAGACTTTTGTTGAAATTATAAATTCAGAAGTCAGGATTTGAAAATGTGTGTCAAAAAAGGTCAACGTGGAAATGCCCCGGTGACTTTGATCCCTCTCTGACGCTCTCCTGATGTCCCTTCAAAGAGACAGTCAGACAGATGCTGACTAACTAGAGTTCAGTGTCCAAACGTTAGTCACATATCAGGTCACAACTAAAAAACAGAGAGACCGCAAGACCAGAGGGAAAAAATATCCCTGCAAATGATCCAGATCTCAAGATTACATCTTCAAATATCTTATTTGATCTGACCAACAGCTCACAACCCAAATATATTCCATTTACAATCATATAAATCAAAGAGAAGCAGCAAATCCTCAAACTGGGCAAGCTGCAACTACGGAATCTTTAAGGAATGACTTTGAGAACTGCCTATTAATTGACAATTTATTGACAGAATCAACCCATCCAGCTGATGTCGAGTCACTCGTCAGTGGACATAAAGACCAAAATTCTAATGGCTCATGAGTTACATAATACGAAAAGCCACAATAATCATATTTACAGATGAAATGCAACAAATGTCAGAGAAAAGGGGGGATTATAATCTAGTCTTTTGGACATGTGTATGTGGTACTATGGATGTTACCCTTTCTGAACCCGGCGATGGATTACCTCACTGGACAGTAACAATCGGAATCGGAGCTGCAGTGTATGAGAAATGAAACGTTTTGCCGGGGATGCACGCGGAGCTCAGCGTTCGGAGCTGTGCGTTCTTGCTGACTGGAGCATGTGGTGGCTGAGCAGGGGAGGTCCGCGCCAGCTGGCTCGACTGCTTTTCTGCGATAGGGGGGTCTGACATATGATGCAGCAAAAAAAAAAAAACAACCTGACTAGTAGCTCCAGTAACCACCGTCTTCGCTCCGAGTAAGGACCAGTTTGTGAAATACATATTCAGTGAAAAGTTGCAATGATGTTCCACTGCCTGAAACTCTTACTATGTGCTTATGCAAGAGGTTATGCCTTGTTGCGCAATACTGTGATCCAACCTGTTCTTGATGTTTTCATGAACAACTCAATGAAACGACAGAGCAGTTAAGTGTTTATAATGTAATAATGTGTATAATATAATTAATTTATAATTTATATTTTAAGGACCAGCCACGATAAATCCATCAGGCGAGGGTGGTTTTACGAGGGGAGCAACCATCAGGATTCTAATTATTTGGAAAACACTGAAATCAAACAAAATATACCACTGTGTGGATTCCTTGGAGCCAAGTTAAAAATATATATATATATATACTGATAGCAAGAAACTCCTTGGAATAGGGTTCATTCTTAGTTTGTCTCTGCTAATTCATTGCCAACTGCACATATAAACCTGTCTTTCCAGCTGCATTATTACATCATGTCCGAAATATTGGATGGACTAACATAAAAGTTGGTTGACATTCATGGTCCTCAGAGGATGCATCACAATGACTTTGGTTATCCAGAAACTTCAGTACTCTAGGTTCATAATGTCTTGACATCTTGTTGATGCTTTGCCATGAAATGTCATAGTTATTGAGAATAAGTCTTCTGACCTTTCATAAATGCCATCATCGGGTCAAAAGTTTGCTGTTTAATACTACCAAGTAAACATGTGCTAATTAGCAAATGTGAGCATGATAATACCTTTAACTAAGATGGTGAACATGGGGACAGCAGCCTACACACACGAAAACATCACTATCTTGGCACTTTCATGGTGAGTATGTTAGCATGCTAACATTAGCATTTAGACAAAACTAGCTAACTAATAACTGTTGTTCAAAAATATGTTCAGTGCTAAGTGGCAGTTCATAGCATGCTGACATTTAAAACGGTGACACACTCGGCATGCTAACATTGCAAATATGATTATGCTAACATCAGCAAGTATCAAGAACTTTTTTCTTGACTTGCAGAGTCATTTGCTATGTGTCTCTTTTTGACATACAGGAAGCAGGAAAATGCTTTTTTAAGAAAGACCACAAGTAAGATGTGAAATATTTAGTGATGCATTCATTTATGCTAAACTTTGGATTCAGCTTGAAGCACCGCTCTGGCAAGTACCCTCGCAGGGCCGAAAGCTTGGCACTAGCCCGTTATGGAAGATGTCTCTCTTGTAATGGCAGCCTGTCAAAATTAATTAATCAATTATCTATAAGTATAATCTATCTATTAAGTCAATTACACACCACAGTTTCAGATGTCACTGCCTCATTTGCAAATGGGGACTTTATATGTTACATTCGTCTATAAATGTCATCCTGAAGCTAACTTAAATAAAACCCCATTCAAATATATATTTAAAGATGTTCATTAAAATCATGTTCCACATTTTCTCTGACGAATTGTGCTTGTCAGTACATTTTTGTCGAGGAAAGAATTAGAAGTTGATTGAGGAAGTGTTATGAAGTTCTGCTTCTGAGCAGTGCTGTGAAGGCCTCAGAGAAATTGATCCCTTTTTTAGAGGAGCATGAATTGATCGGTTCGAAAGAAAAAGTACTTTTTGAAAGCAACACGCTGGCCTTTGCTGCAAAGGCAGCCCTAAGAAACCGGCATCCTGCTGCTTCTTTTCGAATGCACGTATTTGGATTTCTGATAAGCTGAGGGGAAACGCATCAAACAGAGGGAAACTGGGGGAAGGGCTTGTGTCAGCACAGAAAGTTTGTGATTCATCAGTTGGTGCACGGTTCAACGAGAAGGCATCTTTCATGCTGTGAAGGCAGGGGTTACGTAGCAACTTTATACATAGTACTTTGTGCAGAAACGTACCCACATTGGCACAACACAGATGTTTCAACACGATTATCTGACTTTGTGCCCACATTCAGTACAGTGTGAGAGTGCTCGAACTTGAATCCACGCGTTCCTCATCCATACCTTTTCTTATATACAGTTGAATCAAATAGTGTATTTTTCTCGCCACTGGGGACGACAATGTCAGCCTGACGGTCGCTTGGTCTGTCCGTGAAATCGGTCCAAGCTGATATGTGCGAGCAATTATGATTACATCTTGTACATTTAGACCTTCGTGATGTGCAGACGGTTAATCAGACATCCTTCTCTCGTCTGCTACCACCATGCGCTGTGAAATATCTAAAAACAGCTTTTGAATGGATCACCACAACATTTTTAGTTCGGACACTAAAGGTCCCCAGAAGGTGAATCTGAAACACACAATGAACAGGTTCCATAATGTGACTATAGTATATCTGCAAGAGGGATTTGATCAACTCACACAGATATAATTGGATTATACTTCAGCCTAGCAAGAACATTTTGATGAGGATGTGTAGAGATATGGCGCTGTAGAGGACTGTTGGCCCTCCAATTGATCACCTGACTTCTCTTGTCCTTGTTTATTTAGTACTTAAAGGTTTTCCAATACTGACGTTTGGGTCGGACGCCAACCCAAAGCGTCAGTAAGACCTGGTGATGAGATTCAACTTTCAGCTGTCTTTCTCCAGGAAGTTACATTTTGTTGCTTTAATTTATGACCAACTACTTGAACAACTAATGCCATGTGCCATGTGTTTGGTGCTGATAAGCAAATTTTAGCACGCCAATACACTAAATTACGATGGCTAAGATGTTACCCGGTGAATATCGACGCGTTAGCGTTGTCATTCAGAGCGTGTTGCCATCACAACGTTAACATTGAGCCTGTAGGCAAACCATCTCAAAGACATTTTCTCTACTCAGCTGTCATATTTGTCAGACTGGCAAAGCAATCCGCCCTTTTTCAGTCTCATTCGTTCTCTTTTGCCGGAGGGAAACCAAAAGCGAAGAGTGACATATTAATTCCACCCAGGTGAACTTTAGGAGTCAGTTTACACTTCCTGCTTCCTGCTGTGAGCCTCCAGCTTTGAGATGCTGCTGTGTTTCCATACACGTCGCTGCTCTCCGAAAATCCTCTTATTCCACACACACACTCGCACACTTCCTCGCATATACATGCACAGCCGCACACCCTGCTGTCTCTCTCTCTCTCTCTCTCTCTCATACACATGCATACACAGATACTCATACTTACACACACAGAAACACACACATACACACACAGCGTGGATTTGTTTTCTCTGTGATGAGAGGGATTATGGGATAAAGGAGGCGAGGCCACGCCAGTTTAGTTCAGTTTGGACCAAAGCTGCTCTCAGCAGCAGCACAATGACAAACACAGATGAATGTCTGGCCACACACTGGAGATGTGCGCAGCCGTTAACGCCGCGGCCTCTGTATGTTTTGAGCTCAAGAGCCTCTGATTGGGATTCTGAAGTGGCGGTGGATGTTTTTTCAGATGACTGAAGATCAGCAGAAAAGCAAGCGTCTGACTGAAATCCGTGGATGGCAACAGAATCGAGAGGAGCTAAACCCAAAAGCCGGAGTGTTGAAATAGATCTATTGCTTCTCAGGATGACTTGAACATCAGCTGTTTCGTGCTTGGGTTTTTCTTTGCTGTTGGTGTTGATGGAATCTCTTCTTTTTTTTTCTCTCCTCTGTGACAACTTCTCAGCAGGACGACTGAGAGCGTCTGACATTTTCACCCGCAGCTTCACTGTACTCCGGTGGAGCTTGTTGCACACTTTTAATCGAAGGCCAATCTTCTTTTTCACACCCCGGGAGCTATGACATGATTCACTGATGTATTCAGCCTACCAGCAGCAGAATATGGGAATCGATCGGCTGGATTGTTACGGTGATGACGTCCTCCTCTAGTACGCATTTTCTCCTTTTTTTAAGAAGTTGTATTAGCAAACGACTCAATCACTCGGGGCCTCGACATGTCACTCTTTTCAACGGTAAAGGCCTGTGATGTTTGATGTTTCTGGTGCAAAGCACATAGCGGAGAATATGCTGAGTAACAGAATATTATTTTGAAATCTTGGTACTCAGATGCCATTCATCATTCCATTGTTACTGCAACTATGCATCAGCTTGCCATCACGGATTTGAGGTCAGGACAATAAAATCGTCCTCGTGGTTTATGGCTGTGGGAGGAAGTTCTCTCCAGAATAAATCAAATATGAAAATGAAGCGCATAGATGCATAAATTCAGTGGCATTTCTCCGGCTTTGTGATCTTTTATTGCGTCTGTGATTATTGCTGTGGAAACGGGCGCCTTATGGTCTATGCATGATTAGTCGCCGTGGAATGTGCGCGAGACGTTGACTCACAGCTGATTCAGGAGGACGGTCTGTTCAGTTCTCACAGAAGCGAAGCCGCTCTCCCACCTCCCTCCCTCCCTTCTCTCGAGACAGTGCCACTCTCCTGACATCCTCATTGACACAGTCCGAGTTAACCGCATTAACCCAATCAGCTGTCACATCAGCGCTTTCCCCTCGCCGCACGTGCACCATTTTGCAGAGCGACTAACGCAACGCTGCCCCTACATGCAGCCGCTGATCGCCCTATCTACGGACCCGATGAGCCGTTATTCGACCGCGGTCGATTGAACTAAGCAGTGTTGTCTTACACTGCAAGCCACACACTGAGAGACAAGAAGTCACACTAATTGGACTGAGAAGGATCAGAGAAGCACTGTTTTTTTTTTTATCCAAAGGGGGCAATAAAGATTTATTAAATCACCTTTGATTCTTCTCTCAGACGGTTTAACTCTTGGAATAAGTAGATAAAGGTGCTGTGATGTTTATGAATGAGTTCCGTTCTCTGTGGATCCCCTCTCTACATAAAGACAAACCTTTCAATTAATCTGAAGGTTTGTTCCGGCTTTTCAAAGAAGTCTAAACCACTTCTGTCTAAATGTAGTTAAAGCTTGTTTTCTTAGAAGTGTCAATTTGCAGGTGGAGCGAGATAGTTCCGTGTGCTCGGTTGTCTCAACAATTAGGCACGATCTTCTCAGGATTCAAGATTGCGGTCCTTGTTTCTCCAAAATCCCTAAAACAAAAGTGAAACCGCTTCCGATCAAACAGGTTTACATCACTGCTTAGAGGCAGTCTGTGATTTGAGATCGACTGTGAGACTTGATTTCATTATATTCCTTGAATAAAAAGCAAATGTTTGATCACATGTGATAACCAAATGCTGACTTTCCATTCCTCTGGGTTTCAGCCATAAGAACAAAATGTCGGGCTGGCCTCCCCCCGGCCCAGGCTCCTGGGGTGGACTGCAGGGGCCCCCGTACAGCTGGGACAGCATGAACAGCACCAGGGAGGGACGGGACGGCCTCACCAGGTACCTACAGTTTGATCACATGTGTTTAACTTGTTCCTACAGTTGCATCATGCGTTAATGTTCAGTCAAGTATTTGTTCATAGATAACCCCCCCAAACACCCATACACACCCTCTGAAGGACATTGTTGCAGCCATGACATCACACATCTACAGTACAAACCGACTTGTAGTCATATCGCCCCTAAAACAGTTTCATACAGAGGTGGGTTGGTATGGGGCTGTATTTTGAACAGCAAAGATGCTACTGAATGGTCGCTGAAATATTAAAGAAGTACATACAGTGGGGTTCTATCTAGCAAAGAATGTAATATCTATACCAAATAGTTTAGGGAATAACATTTATCCAGGCTGAGATTGTCAGAATGGGTCCACTGATATGTCAGAGCCCCAGTCAGGGAAAATTGAGTCCAACTTGTAGAAAACTTCAGTCAGATAAGTCAGTCAGACTACATTATTATATTCAAGTATTTATCAGACTTCTACAAATAAGACCTAAGCGCAAAGAGACATATGACGTGTGATAATCATAACAAATCAATTCATGCACAGAGATATGAATTTACCCTACATCTGCCATGTGTACTCTTTTTTTTGAAAAACCCTTACAGTTTAATTGTTGCTGTGTTATTCCCCAAAACCATTCTTCATAATTATTGTATTTGTATGAAATCCTTTTTTTTTCAAGCCAATTAAGTTATGTAATTGACAAAAATGTGAAACTTTCACTGTAGAATGTGCAGAAGTAGAAACAGTGACAGTAACAGTAAATTGGCTGAAATTGAAAGCGAGCTCCGCTGCGAGACAGTATGTCAGCGGAGATATGTTATATAAATCATATCATAAGGATAATTTAGTACCACAGTTTCAGACTATGATGATTTATGAAAGGTGACTGCATACAGAATCAGTGCTAGATTTATTCTTTTTGCTCTCAGCCCATCAAGTGGTGTAACATTCCATTAAATTGTGAACTGAATTTAAATAACAGGATCAAATCATTCTGATTATTTATGGCCCTTTTTGTGCCCTTATATGATAATGAAAGCTGGAGATTATTACAGGAAAGGCGTAGAGAGAGGAGCAACAAAAGGCCGCAGGTCAGAATCAGTCACACGGGGCGCACACGATATTAATCTATTCTTACTTATGCTACTTCAGTGGATGAATAATTCATTATCACCAGTAATAGTTTGGTATGCTCACCTGCTATCTAATATCTACCCTCAATTAAGTTAGAGACTACTTGAGCTATCTGACACTTTTATGTACTGAACAAATGCCAAATTATACAAGCTGACTTACATAGGAATCAGACAGTACAGATACATTTTTTTTTTTTAGATTTTTTGCGAATACCCTTAATGAGCCAGTGTTATTAGAATGTTTTTTATCTTCGCCTTCCTCCCAACATGCACCAATAGTAGCCGTTGTTTCAGGTCATTTCGCATTCTACCTGCGCGTGCAGTACCTGGTCGTGTAACTCTGCCCTGCAGGAAGAAACTTTTAGTCAGGCAAATTAGCATTATGCATGATAAATCAAGCTATGTGCAAAAAACAGGTCTCTGTACATATGAATAGTGTTCGAAAATACTGTACTGCTGTACTCCTGGCGTCATTTCTCTTACTGACTGTGGACGAAATGGGGTTGCCGGCAGAGCCAGTGCCAAGGAATTGCTTTAGGCGGATGTGTCTGATTTTTGATAAGCTGTGCTTCAATTAACTTGCGTGGACACAATGTGTTTTGATGCACAAATTGCTTTATGTGATGTTGTCTCCTTCTCCTCTTATTCTTTCTGATGCTTTTTCTCTCCTCGTTACCTTCTTCATATCTCTTCTCATTGTCTCGTAGTTTTAGCTCTCGTCTTTACTGCCCCTTTCCCCTTTTTTCTCAGTCCTCCATTGGATTCTCGCCCTCCTCTCTTTGTGACAGGGGAGGTTAATATGACAAGGGGGACAGCTCCTGTTATGTGGCTTTGTTCCCTGAGAGAAAAAAGAAGCTATTGGCTTAAGAGGAGGCGACACAGATTGAGTATCACAATTGGATTTCTGTGAGATGGAGAAAGGAACAGAAAAGAGAGCGAGAGTGAGCAAAGCCGACTATTGATTTAACTTCATTGGACAGATAGGTTCCCCTCACCTTTACCTATCATGACCTGGCAGGTTTTGCAATGCTATTCTTTGCTCAAGTATCAGTATGTTTGAAATCCCTGACTCCTAGTTGCATGCAAAGCTGCCCCAATGCAGTCTCTGACACCTCGTATCAGCTCCCTTTATCCTTTAAGGATTTCATTGATGTTATATAGTCAGAGGTCCAGTGGGGTGTCTGGTGAGGAAGATCCTGTCAGGAGATGAGGAGTGCCTGGATAAGTGCCAATGTTGCAGTTGTTATCATCACAGGGAACCCACTACATCCCTTTCCCTGAAGGATTACAACCTGGTTTATGGGTTTCCTCCACTGGGCTTGCAAATTAGGGGAGTGACAAGTTTAGAAGGTCTGCCTGAACAAAGTAAAGTAGCCGATGCTAATGCTGCGATTCTAACATCCAACACATACATCTGTCATTGTCTATCACAGGCTCATTTCCACTCAGATCAGTAGGAGAGCCCCAGTTGTTGAATCAAACTCAATCAAACAAAAGCAAATTTTCCATCGTCCGTCTACTCAGTTGGTTATTCCTGTAACATTTGTCAGTATCTGTGTTGGCATCTCAAACCACAGGGAAGAATTTTGCTCATGACTAAATGATACAAGCCTCAACAAAGCTACTGATGTGACCAAGACAAGAGCCTAGGACAGTGCACTCCATATCCTCCACGACTAGCAGCACCACCAGAATTTGACCTTTTGCATCTAGTTTTCCCCCTGACCCCCTGACATCCCAGCCCTGCCCCGCCACGGGATTAAACACCACCGACTCATCCGAGATGGATGAGCCTGCATCGCATATCGGTCCTCGCTTTCATTACGGACAGATTTAGTTTGAGATTTCTGCACCATATGTACAATGCAGATCAATGCCATAATGAGAGATTGAGAGTAGGAAAGCGCAAGAGGGAGCAAAGGTTGGAGGTTGGGCAGAGATCAAGACTGATCCGGATTGGTTGGAGATAAAGTCGCATCCTGGATGGTTGGAACATGATTGTCATCAGGGCAGATTTAGGCAAACCTGCAGGTTTTTAACTAGATAAAAAAAAAAAAAAACGTGGGTGAAGCCGAACTGATCATGCAAAATTACCTGATTAAATAAAAGAGGGACTGCATTCGCAAACAATTTGTGACAATGTGAAGGATAGGACGTTCGAGCCAGGAACATCATATCCTCTGCTGTATAGACAGTAATGGCACACAACGATGGAATTGATGTCAGCCAGGTAACAATAGACACCACGTACTGGAGAGGAAGAGAGGACGCAACAGCTGCCAAGGGAGCCTTAGAAGCTGTGGAAGAGGGAGGAAGGGAGAAATATAGATGGAGAGGGAACGAGTTAACCCCACTGAAAGCCTATATCACCTCTTAATTAACAGGCACTCTGCATGCTCAGTGTCCCGGTCGAGACAGACGTCTGAGGTTCAGCGGGCAGGAGGGTTTGATTTAATACAGCGCATTTACATTTTAGTGGTGCTCTCATCTTAAGTGACTTGCAATAAGGAAAAGAGAAGGACAGTGTGACATTTTTGCCAATTTTAACCTACATTTAAGCTGCATTAAATGTTGGTGGCTGCAGCGATCCTCGTAAAAGTCATTCAGGGACAAATCGTCAATGTGTTTTAGCGTCAGTCCCTCAAATAGATGTCACGCTGGAGCAGAAGAAGGTGGGCCCAAGTGCAGGAGAAAGCAGGCAGGACGATCAGCGGAGGGATGTTGATTCTCAGCCACCTAAAGCTGTTTAGCCGCTCCACCTCAGCTCCACCGCTGGTCCAAACTATACAGTATGCTCAGCTTTTTGGTTGTTTTAATTGCCCCCTGATATGAACTCTAATCGTTGTTGTAATGCGACCGTGTACTTCACAATAGAGTTCTGTCCATCTCTGATTGCAGTCATTGGTGTGTAGTGTGATTAGATAGGGGCTGAGTATGCAGCCTTGGGGGCCTTCTGTGATGAGTGCTGAAGTACAAGATGTGTGACTGCCAATTTGAACTGTCTTTGGACTGCTTATATTTATTTTAATATGTAGATTACCTATGTGAAGTGGCTGTGGCTCAGGAGATAGAGTAGGTTGTCCACTATGGGTTTCCCAGCTCTGGCTGCATGTCGAAATGTCCGAATGTTTTTCCGATGGCTGTTCCATCTGAGTGTTTGTGAATGGCCGAGCACAGAAATAGCGATAGGATGCTCTGTTTTGCTCCTGATGAGCAGGTAGGAACTTTGCATGGAAGCCTCCTCCATCAGTATTGAATGTCCAAGTATTGTAAAGGGCTTCGACTGGTCATGAAGCCAGTACAAATCCATATAGTTGGCTATATATGATGTCCATTCATGAATGAAATCAAAATTAGATGCTGCAGAGATGATGTAATGATCTTTAAAAGAGCAAACCGCGACGCTCAACTGGAAACGTCTTCCTTCATTGCTCAGGCCATGCGATGTCATGCAACATATGGCGCCCTATCCACAGAACAGCCAAGAGCATGAGCTGGAGCCGGCTCGATAATTAAGTGAACGTTATCTCCGTGATTTTGTAAACACACAGTCTGTGGCTGCCTCTTTAATGTTTCCAGCGACTCATTTTAAATAAAGAGCCTTGATGGCCACATACTTGCTATAGTGCCAGTAACGCCCGAGGTAAAACTGAGTGTCAGAGTAAGACAGCGTTAGTTAGCAAGACATGAAAGCATTTCGTGCTCATGTTAAAGAAGACAAATGCACCATTAAATCCATTCCTAACTGTGGAGTGTGATGTATTTGTTTTCAAATTTACCACATTAATCGCAGCTAACCCCTAATCGTAAAACATCTTTTCCGAAGCGTTCAGGGAAGTAGCAACAACAGCAGCGGTGAAAACAGAGAACAGGCGTTTCGATCACATGCAAGTAGACAAACGTGGTAAAAATAGGAATCCAAGCTCTTTAAACTGAAGAGCTGTGACTTGATTAAGTGATCAGTACACTTTTATTTGGAATAGTCTGCAGACTTTTATGTGGGTGGGAGAATCAAATAGGTTCAAGATAGCAAATCTTTTATGAATGCAGGACCTGTGCTCTCTTTTTATAAGTGGCTCTCAAGCATGGAGTGTTGTGCTAATGACCAAAGCTAAGCCAAGGCTCTGATTTATGAACCGCTGATCAGATAACTCTAATCCTTCATTCAAAGTTTAATGTTATCTCTCCGAGCTAAAACTTACTTCTCCTGTAGGGATGAACGCATTGATTGGATTTTAAATGTGCACTTTGTCATATTTTTGAAGAGACCTCCCTTTAATACGTTTGACAGGTTTGACCCCTGTAACAGTCACTGTGCCCATTACCTACCGCACGTCGGCCCGAAGTGAAACTATTTGCTGACTCACTTAACGAACTTCTTTTAGTCACCGCGCTTCTCCTCTCCTGTGTTTTCCAGCCAAGTGTCCCAGAGCAGCTCCCTGGAGGAGGTTCACCTGGACGGGGTCCCTCCCGCCCCTCGCTTGGTGGAGATGAGACGGGACCCGGTCCTGGGTTTCGGCTTCGTGGCAGGCAGCGAGAAACCGGTGGTGGTCCGCTCTGTCACTCCAGGTAGGTTTTCTGCTCTGCTTATTGAATGTGAACTGTTGTGGGGGTTTTTTTTTGTTTTCTTTACTAAAGTCTGGACTCAAAACTGCTCTAACTTTGACTCGTCCTTCACTTTGAACGTGGTTCTGATTGCAGCCCTGACTTCAGCTGCATTGGTATTCCAAAAGCATAACACCAGGATCAAATGACGGAGGACTTTTTAAAGGGATTACTTCCAGATGCTGAAGCCCATTCATTCAAATTAATGTCAAATGACTGATGCCAGAATAGTAATATGCAAAAGTCTGTACTGCAAACACTCAACACTGGCTCTATGATGAAATGCTTTAAGAAAAACTGACAGAAAATAACATACCTTGAACAAAGTCAGGAAAAAAAGCCCTGATATCTTAACAAGCCCGACAATCTGAGAGTTTGCACATTAAATGGCTGCGCTGAGCAATTTTAGGCCCTCCTCGCTGTTTGAAGAGTCAGTGCAAACAGTTGCAGTAATGATTGTTTAGAAGGAGACCATGCAGGCAAAAGTCTTCTCCAGCCTATGATTGAACAGTTAAGTAGTATTGATCCAATACAAGAAAGAAAATAAACACAAATTAGTTTGTTATTTTCCTGTAAGTATATTTTGGTTGATCAGATGATTGCCAAATTACTGCCAAACCACTGCTCACAGGCCCCCAATCACCTGCCAGCTCCAGTGTCTGCACAAACACACGCAGTGATTAGGAATCCCAATAATCAATGAGCTGCTGAATTCCAAGCAGACAATTGAGCTAATGCATATTCAATTTCAAGTTGCTGGCAGAGGAAAGGAATACGCAGTATGTGCTTGAGGACGCCGCGGTTTATTAACGCTCCCACCCTATAAGATGTGTCAGCAAGACACGCCCAAGCAAGGTCGATGCTTTCGCAAAATGACCCGACACATGTTAGCATCTGTTCCGGCGCTGATTCAGTCATAGATAATCTCTTTGCTTGCGTGTAGGTGGTCCATCGGAGGGGAAGCTGTTGCCAGGCGATGAGATCATCATGATCAACGATGAACCCGTCAGCTCAGCACCGAGGGAACGAGTCATCGACCTCGTCAGGTGGGCTCAGAAACCTTGTGGATCATCCGAACCTCGCTGATAACCTGAAATCTAAAGGGCCAATTCACTCCCATAACAAAAATATATGATGCCCTGCTAGTTCTAATGCAATCCAGCCATGAACAAGGTTTTATTTGTCTGAATTTTGAGCTATCCCCCTCTGAGATTTCTGCCTCCTCCCTAGGCCAATGGTTGAATTAATTTTTGGTGCTCACAGCAGTAAAAAAAAAAAAAAATGGCATGCAAAGTTTAACAGCAACATCCATTCCAACCCCTCCAAGAATAATAATGCCTCCGAAAGTTTTTAATAGTGTTTTTTTCTAGATAGTGTGCAGGCCTTATTGTTGAACTTCTTTAACTGATGTTTCTGAAGAAATGGCCCCAACAAAAAAAAACAGCTTACATGGTTTTTGCGGGGATAAGAAGTGAAATTACCACATTAGAAACATTAGAAAGGCATCTACTCCATGGTGAGTGGGAAATGATTCAACTGTTTAAACCTGTCATAGGAAATAAAATCGTTTGCGTGAGCCCGAGGCATGTTCAGATTTGAAGCATAATGTGGCTCCGTGTGATTTATTTAAGGCACATCTGGACGACATTTGTAATTTAGAAAAATGTAAATGAAATGTCAGGTTTAATCCTGATCAAACATTAAGAACGAGGCCAGACAGAGTCACAGTGAAACAAATTCATTCTCATTCATTTGCCTTTAAGATCTTTTTAAAAATCGCATGTTTAATTTCGCGAAACAATGTGGAACTCTAATGAGCTGCCTGCTAAGTGTCAGTCATGCTTTACACCCCGATGCCTGGCTGAAAACCTAAAACTTTTTGCTAATTCGATGCAGGCGATTGCACTCGGAAATCACGTCTCACTCCTTCGGAAACGCTGTCACATGTTTCTTTTAATAGGAAACTAATGCGTGTCCTGTATGTGTGTGTGTGTCTGCGTGTGTGTTTGTGCTTTTAACAGCGTCTTCTAAGCGGTGATTGCCAGAGGCATCTCATTCCATTTCAGCCAAGCTAATCAAGTTCTAGTTGCTTATCTGCCGCTGTTGTTTGCTCTGATTGTTGTTTTTATTTCTGATGATTCTGTTGACTCTGTGATTCGCTCTCTTCTCGCTTCAGGAGCTGCAAAGAATCCATCATGTTGACTGTTGTCCAACCGTATCCTGTGAGTAGATCAGCTCTCACCGAACAGTCTTTTTTTTTTTTTTTTTTGTTCTCAGACCACAGCGCAACTATTGTATGTATTAGATATACTGAACAAAAATGGATTATTGCTACCTTTATATCATCGGGAACATGAACGTGGTGGTGATGACTTAGTATCTGTCCCTCTGAATCTTCATAACCTTTCTCTTGAAAAGTAATTCCAACTCTGTAAAGGACATTATCTGCCCTTGACATTTTATTCGGAGAGGATAGATTTGTGGCTTGTAACTCCAGTGTTCTCTCAGTAAACACAGGCTTGGGCTCCCCTCCAGGCCCGTTAAACTCTATCCTGTATTTAAAGGATAAAAACTGGCGATATTCCATATTTGTCTTATTCTCAAAAAACTCTGGTGAAATCCAGCAAGGAATCGATCCAAAGTAGCACTCATTGTCGATTCGCCTGTGCCGTTGTTGTCCCAAAACTGTTATCACACATCAGTGAGCCACACCATCGCACTGGGTCTGAAATCCAACTGATGATGAAGACCATTTGATTTGAGTGAAAAGCTCTAGAGTGGCTTTGAACTTAACCTTGAGGTGAGAGTTTCTTGTCAGCTGCTGTCTCCAAGGTCAAGAGTGAAACTCTAAACAGTTTGTTTGTGTTGATTCAATCCCACTCTCACCAACCTGCTGCTGTAAAAACTCATTAGAGAAGGAAGTGGTCGTTAATCCAGGGCTATAAATAGTCCCCAACAAATGCAAGCTTTACTCCCGTTTGAGCAACATTTGCTGTAAAGTACCTTACCTAGAAACTTTAGGAAATGATAGCGGACCATTATGAATCCATGTTTGTTTTGTTTTTTGTTTTTTTGATTAAACTACACATTCTACAAATTATTCAGTCATGAAAATACGATAATTTGTTTATCTGGTTAGTTTAAACAGGAAAATCTTTTTTTTTTTCGTATTAAAATTTCCTCCCCAAAGCTACATACTGCACCTTTAAGTCCAATCTTAAGGCACATTTATAATTCTTGAGTAATTTCAATTTACATTATTTTATAATTCCACTCCGAAAAACAATATTTGTCTCCATATTGTACTTTCACTCCACTACATTTATTAAGCTTAAGTAACACATTTCTTTACAAATTATTAAAATAAATACAATCAACTCATGAATCATATTATTATAACTAAAGCTTATATTTATATTCATGTGGCGTACATGTTTGTGCGCCACTGGTTATCATCCAGTAATTTCATATTTATTATCTGTTACTCTGAAATAGGCCATTCTACATAATGAGTGCTGTAACTTTTGTGCTTTAAAAAAGATAGTGAATTCAGAACTTTTACCTGCACTTTGCTACTTTTACTACAACAAGAAAAATATTGAAAAACACTGAACTTTTAATTTGAAGGGGACGAAAGGACGACCTTACATTCCTGCTCCATTCATCTTCTTTGACTATGAATGCATTGCACCACACTTGTGTTTGAGGAAACCAAAATGTAATTAATAAATAAATACATTGCTTGTGTAATGGTTTGCACTTTCCCAATTATTAGGGAATTAGAGGTTTTTCTGTTAATAAGATTTGCAAGTGTAACATGTTGAGCTAATGTGCTGGAAATCTGTGCTTTTTTTCCCTTTCCTCCATTTGTGCATGTGCATCTCTTTATCTCTCTTTCACTCATCTGTCTTCCTCCTCTGTCTCTCTCTCTCTCTCCCTCCCTATCTTGCCCTGTCTATCTCTCGTTGGACGCTTGCCTCTTAGTCCCCTAAATCAGCGTTCATCAGTGCAGCCAAAAAAGCCATGCTCAAGTCCAATCCGGTCAAAGTGCGCTTTGCAGAGGAGGTCATCATAAACGGCCAGGTTCCAGTGAGTTCTACCACACACACACACACACACACACACACACCATCATGTATGACCTATATAAGCAGTGCCAGATGGTTGCCACTTACATCATTAAGACAGATAGTTCAGTGAATGCCAGACAGATAAGACACTTTATGAATTCCTTTTCGCATATCAAACCTCATCTGTTCCCTGACAAACTGAAAACGCTGATCACGTGGCTCCTTTTGCAGAACCCGGTGAAGGACAACTCTCTTCTGTTCATGCCAAATGTCCTGAAGGTCTACCTGGAGAACGGGCAGACGAAGTCTTTTCGCTTCGACAGCGGTACCTCTATCAAGGTGTGTGCCCGTTGTATGTGTGTGTTCCCACCCTCCGCCACCCCACCCCCTGGCGGGCACGCTCAAACGAAATTAGCAGTCTCCGCAGCGTCTATAATTACAAAAGCAGAAATTCATTTGGTGTGCAAATGAGTGTGTCTCGGTGCGCGCACACACGGACCATGAAATTCATTTTTTGAGTTCCATTTGTTTGAGCAGCTCATTTATTCAGGCGACGTGGCAAAGTTTTTCACTTTCCTGACTTGTGGATTCAGATATGATCCAGCGTGTCTCGTCTCCTGAGCCTCAGCATTAATATTCTGATGTTATCTTAACAAGACCTTTCATCTAATATTGATCAATAAAATCATTTTTTTTGTATTAAAAGTAAAATTCCGGTATTTTTCAACCTTAGATTTACATATTATACACACAATGATAGACTTGGTCCAGTTAATTACCTCAGCTGGCAGCTGTGGGCTGGGCTGCAATGGCCAGAATGTAATTGTGGGCTAAATCCTGGTTCAGGCTTTATTTTTTTCTGCCAAATAAAGAGATTGTGCTGCCCTGTCACGCAATTGTTACCACGGTTACAGCTCGCCTGCTCCCCCTGATTACAGACATGTGCCTTTTCACAGTCTGGATGACCGTGAAAAAGGGCAGTCTCCAACACACATAGATATAACATGAAAATAAACGTATGCATGTACTTTTTATATGTAAAGTTAAGCGTGTACTGGAAAGTAACAAGTAGTCTCTGTGTTGTGTTCAGGTGTTATCATGTAAATATCAAATCCCCTGCTCTTAA
The DNA here is from genome assembly GCA_963678695.2 of Diplodus puntazzo. Lineage (NCBI taxonomy): Eukaryota > Metazoa > Chordata > Actinopteri > Spariformes > Sparidae > Diplodus > Diplodus puntazzo. The sequence continues at coordinate 13,277,087 of OZ023178.1, forward strand.
CAGGACACATAGCCCAGCGAGCAAAAGACTTCATTTAGACGCTCCAGCTTGATTTAGTCGACTGAAAATGTATACATTAATGTCACAGAGTCATTGAGCTCACTGCTGTGAAACACGCCCCCCAATCAATTCGATTCGATTGGTTGTTTGAGCTTTGTCTCCCCGGTTTAAAATGTATCATAGTTTTTGTTTTTGTTTTTGCAATAAGGACGCCTTTTAATCTCTAAAATGGGCTAATTTTTCTGCTTATCGTCATTTTCAGATTTCTCACTTGTTGCAAATCCTGTTGAAATAAGGTCTAAATGTGAACGTTTAATCAGCATCTTCAAATAGACATGTACTGCCTTTTTCAATGACAGCCCAAATTCTGCCGTGTTTCAGCCCAGACGTCAGGTTTACATATGGACGGCTATTATACTGCACATCTTTTAGACATGAAACCGCGTGCTGGGTAGGTTCATCACTTATTATCAGTTATTTCTTGGCCATATGTGTCCCGATGGGGACGAGTTGAGCATCCATACTCTATTGTTGGCAACTTTGTCCGTCAAAGTGCCTCTTCTTTTGCCACCGACAGGCTCATATTGTCTTCTAAGTCTCTGATGGCTTTTGGGAAAGGATCCCGACAGAGATAGACCTTTTTAATGAGTTATGATTAGTAATCATGGAGCTCACATCATTCAGACTAGACAGAAACATCATCAAAAATCTTCTTGTTTCGTCTTGCCGCTTTTCTAGTCAAAGTACATGTTTGTCTTGTTCCTCCCAAGGCAGTATACTATGATGCACGTGCACACGGAGAGCATGTGCTGTAACTATAAAGCGACTATCCGTGTGGCATGTTTGTTTCAGGACGTGCTCCTCACCCTGCAAGAGAAGCTGTCGATCAAATGCATCGAGCACTTCTCCCTCGTGCTGGAGCAGAGGACGGAAGGTTCTGGAAGCAAACTGCTTCTCCTGCACGAACAGGAGATGCTCTCTCAGGTGAGGAGATGTTTCCTCTCCTTCTTCTGCTTTCTTTGTCTCGTTTTCCTGTCTGTCACGCACACATACACACACTCCTGCTCTGTATTCAAGAAGCATTTGGACCCCGGTGTCATTTATCAGCACTGGCACAGCAGGGGCGACAGCTCACATTACACCTACCCTCTCACGCACACTTGCAGATACCCCACAAATGCCCAGACGCCACACACACACCACGCACACACACTCGCCCACAGTGCCCGCTCCATTCTAATGAGGTTGCAGGATCACAAGAGGACAATTTTAATATTCACACCGCACAGTTCAGATGTGAAGCTGAGCACATGGCGCACTCAGTGGCAGATGAATGTTTAAGAGTCGCTCTTCCCCCCTCCGTCACACTTGATAAAACACACAATATACTGTAATACAATGTCAATCCCGGTGACAGGTGTAGAGGAGAAAAAACTGGTCGTCCCTGAATTAGAAAATAGACTCTCTCTCTGTCTCTCGCTCTCTTGCCCTCTCAACGCTCGCACGTTAAATAATTTATAAAACATAATCAATATTTAAGAGGCGATGCTGGTCTTGTGGTTTTGTCTTGAATAAAAAATGGAGTCAAATGCACAGACAGCCACGAGCAAGCAAGTCCGCTTTGTTTCTGGGTTGCTGCTGCTGTATTACACAACCAGGTCTTTACGTTGTAGAGGGGTTTGAATAACATTTGACACCACTACTATGAATTTATTCTATATTTGAGCTTTTGTTTTACACTAATTTGGACTTTTCATACATTTCAAAGGCAAATATTGTTCTTTTTTCACTCCACTGTAGTTATTTGACAGTTAAATTTGCAGATTTTATAGAATATGATATATGATGATATGCCGACAGTGTTGTGTAAAGTACCAAAAGTTTATACTTGAGTAGACGTAGTGATATTTTGTCATTATAGTACTTTGGTCAAAGTGAAAACCACCCATGAAAACAGTAATTGAATAAAAGTCTTACAGAATCTGATATTAACTGTACTTATGCATTAAATTTACAACTAACAGCAAGTGTTGTGTTTTTTTTTGTCTTGTTTATTTAGTCATAAGATTGCTGATAAAATAGTAACTAGTAACTAACGTTAGCAAATAAAAAAATATAAGAGCAAAGTACAATATTTGACTCAGTAACTAAAATTGTACTTAAGCACAGTACTTTGAAAAGATTTTAAGCAAACAATTTGAAGGGGGGAAATCACTTACAACTAACAGAAATGTTAAACCTGTGAGACATACAATGAGATATAAGAAAGTAAGCCAGTCTGCTGGTATATTTTACTGGACTTGCATTAATGAATGAAATACAGGACTTTATCTGGTAATGGATTTTAGTTCCATCATGTTATTGCACTTCATTAGCTTTGTATTGTATCTCTCTTCCTCTCCTCCTGTGTGTGTGCCCAGGTGACCCAGAGGCCCGGCTCTGACAAGATGAAGTGTTTCTTCAGAGTCAGCTTCGTGCCCAGAGACCCCGTGGAGCTGCTCCGGAGAGACGCTGTGGCATTTGAATACCTCTATGTACAGGTGGGCAAAAGTCACCAGGAAGGTTCTTAAACTGATTCTGATTATGTGAGGAACGAAAGCTCCCTGACTTCTTGATCAGTAGGTGACAAATGAAAAACCTGATGTCAACCTTTAGGGGGGTTATAATCTACCAGACAGTTTGGAAGTGATTTTTAGTTGATAAAAAAGTAAATTGGATCTTGTTTAAACAAAAAGATCATTAGCAACTACAGACGCTGTTCTATAAATTACTTCTCTCTTCCCCATAGGATTCTTCTGATAATTAGTCACATCGAATAGCCCGGGAGGAGAACAGCTCATCTTTTTTTATTTCCTGTCAGATTTCACCTTTTTGTGCTTCCCAGTCCTTCATCCAGGACTGGAATCGGTATCCCTTTGAAGGACTCTCGAGCCACAAAGGCTGAGAACTTCATTCAGCTGAGCGAGGATGCTCTCCTGCTGCCCGAGCTGCTCAGTGGACAGATGAAACGGCTCTTCACAAGCCCTGAAAACAGACGTCGGGATTCTCATGAAACTTTGCTTTCCCGCCTTTTCCCTGCAGAGTTGTAACGACGTGTGCTTGGAACGGTTCGGACCGGAGCTGAAGTACGACGCCGCGCTCCGACTGGCCGCGCTGCAGATGTACATCCTCACCATGACAACCAGGCAGAGCCAGAAGGTCTCACTCAAGTACATCCAGTAAGTGCGGCTGTGGGTGTTTTTAGTTTTTGCCACCGCAAACATGATCTGTAATGTTAAACTGTTGTACAGCCTAGAGCTGAGCCATCAATAATAAATGACATTCCTCTTCTCTGAAAGTTTTTTTTTTTTTTTTTTTTTTTTTGATGAGTTTACAGAAGTTTGTCAGGGAGAGATGGATTCACAAAAACCTTCGAACACTGATCCTCATGCAAGAACCACTTATACAGATTTGTTGTAGTGAAATGTAACTAAACACCCTCACTGTTCATTATTCATCCATAATCCATAATGAACATAATCATTAGTCACTGTGGACCAACAGATGCGTAGGAGAAGACCAAGGGTCTTGAAAAAACCTGATGATGGTCTATGTAGGGAAACGTTGTTTTTACATTTTTATGGACTGCAGGTGGAACAAATGTTTAGTGAATCCAGCTTCTTAAATGTGAGCTTCTGTTGCTTTTCTTTGTCATTTGTGACAGTAAATGAAGGGTCTTTGGGTTTTTGGACTGTTGGTTGGACAAAAGAAGCAATCTGAAGATATCACTTTGGGCTCTGGGACATTGTGATGACTATTTTTCACAATTCCTCGATATTTTATAAGCCAAATGATCAACTCGACTGATCAGGAAAAAAAATCAGTAATGTACATAATCATTACTGCCCAAATTACGACAAGGTTTATAGACTAGTCATTTCAGCAGTTGTTAGAGAGACACTCTGACATTTTGTGAATGAAGTCCACTTTCCACAGAGAACACTCTCCTCCTTAAAGCCACTTCAGTGACTGTCTGAGAGTGAAAGTCATCCAATTTCCAGCTCTTAACTGCAGATATTTAACCAAAGACTGGAAGAAATACTTCTTCCAAGGGCGACTTCATGCTGAAATCAATCTCCCCCTCAACAGAAAGGAGTGGGGTCTGCCGCTGTTCCTGCCTCCTGCCGTGCTGTCCAGCATGAAGGAGAAAAACATCAAGAAGGCTCTGACGCACATCCTCAAAACCAACCAGAACCTCGTGCCTCCGGGGAAAAAAGTAAGCAGCTCTCTTTTGTGTTGTCTTTGCCCTTCTTAATAAAGTTCTGACATGCACACACACACAACAAACACACCATCTCTTTATTTTCTGATGCAATATCCAAAAATAGCACCGCTGCCATGCGCAACCTTGTAAAGGTTCTCACCCTTGTCAACCTAAGACCCTTTGTCGAGCTAGACCTTGAATGCTAATGTGAATAATAAGCAAAGTGCGTGTCAAACTGTGTGCATAATAAGATATTCATATTCACACACACACACACACACAGACACGTCCCAGTCTGGGGCCTCCGATCCGACTTCAGCGGAACTTTGTGAAACTACTTTCATAATACAGGCAGCTGCTGATCTCTTTATTCTGCGACACCCAAATTCACTTCGACGCGCACAAATCAGCAGCACGGCAAAACAAAATTAACCCGGGCAACGGTTTCAACGCGATTGAGTGATTTACCATCAGCTGTCATGCAAATGAGGTTAGCCGGTGGATCTCAGTCAGACAGTCGGAGTAGAGGGATGGTGTTTTCGTCTCGGAGAAGACAGAAACTCTTTCCAAACTGAATTATAATGACCTGTGGGTGAGGCGAGAGACTGTGCGTCGAAAAAAGTCAACAACATATCCTTGTGGGATCCTTGCTGTAGTTGTGAATAAGTCATGGTTTGTTATTTTCTTTATTCTCAGACGGCACGAGACGCGGCCGCTCTGTTGCAAAAAAACGAGTGTTAGAGCCTCGAACTGAACAACAGAAAAAGGCCAAAACCAACAGTGTTGGTGAGACACTGAAGCTTAACTGTTGGCCGAACAACGGCCAAGACGGGGCTCCAACAGTCCACTGAAATCCTTTGAGGGGGAGAAATCAAGGCCTTGAAATACTGTCATTAATAGACACGTGCCAGAATAGAAACCTACTGTGAGAAGGTAGGCTTGGTTCCACTGTCTCCTGCAGTTTCCTGCCATCGCAGTAACACGGCAGCACGACTGAGACATTCAAGCCTCTACGAAAGATGTTGGTTCTCATTATAAAAATTGTGTCTCATACCATGCCGGCTTGGGTTCTTGAATTTGAGAGAACTGGGCCTGAAATGTCTTTTTTTTTTTTTTTTAAATCTTTTGAATTGTATGCTTAAGCATGTGTGTGAACCCTGCTGAGAATACGTTGCACTGGGTGACATGTTCCTCCATTGCGATGAGCCCTGTTTATTTTGAGACAATCCCGCAGACAAAGTCCTGCTGCCATAAATACTCACAAGAGCACCAAATATGAATTAATCCTTCAATATTATTTCTCCTTACTTCTATGAACCACAGATCCCGGCTGTTTTAGGAAATTGCTTTGTCTAAAAATATGACACTATATAGCTTTGACCCATTTGGACATCATTCCAAAGAAACGGGCCGAGTGTGACAGGGCAGGAAAGTAGGAAAGTTCTGGCTGAAAAACCTAATCCATTGACGAATTTACCCTTTTTATGGAATTTTAGAATAACAAGTTTTATTCCACGTCTAGCCATTTTTCATCCCGGAAAACTACATTTCATAACATAAGAAGCTCTCTTTGTGTCTGTACTTTTACTATAAAAATGAAATACCGTGTATATTCATGGTGTAATCTGCGGTGTCCCATGTTAATAAATCTAAAGAGTGATAAGGTCGACATGTTTGTGCGCCAACATCCATCAGAGTTTGCACGATACAGACAGATTAAATTGTCCGTTGTGATGCTGCTCTTCAGCTGAAGCCAGTGGATGTTTGGATGTCAAACCAATGATACAGACAGGTTTAAGCATATTCATAGTTGTGTGCCGTTAAGTGACGGAAAATAAAGTCATTGTCTCTAATTTATTCCCAATGTATGCAATCAATGAGCCATGAAGTACTTACGGCAACTGAACAACATCCCCACATCAGCAGGCAGATCAGTATTGCTTCATGCCCAACTCGCTCTGCTTACTGCAGCCTCGTGTCTTGGATGAAGGAATGCAGTTCATGTTTCAAACACACCTTTACTCCCTATATGTGTATAAGTGTGTACAAAGTTTACAAAACGGCAGTCATACTAACGGGATATTGATTTCTTCCCTCCGCGCCCGAGCGGTGTGATGCGCCGGCTCGTCATTTGCATTCACAGCGGCGCTGGATATCCACTCTGTTCATTAGGGAGAAGTACAGCCGAGCAGCGCCAACGAACTGACGCGCAATTCAAAACGTTGACGCTCCAAATTAGCTTTCTCATTACCGTCTTGAAGTTATCACTCAGCCCCTCGTGCCAAAAAAAGAGGCCGCTCGCTCGGTTCTGCGAGGAGACGGCGGTGAAGACTGAGCAGAAATTTCATGAAAACAAAAAGGATTTTCTTTTTTTAATGGAGAAGTCTGGTTTTCAAGCAGCAAGGTCAGACATTCCATTAGCTCTTTGTTTCTGAGACTGATGGCAAGGGAAACGATTACAGCATTAGCCTGTGGACTCGTTGTATTCTTGAATGTAGGTGCAAAAAATCTGAAGATTGTACAGATTACGTCAGACAAGCTCTATGGAGCCATTTTGTGTTTGATTTATTTAGTTTTAAAACAAGTCTCCAGATACTTTAGTTGTTTTCGGAAAATGCTGCAACGTGAAGCTCCAGAAATGTTTTTTGGGCTACAAACCTTTACCTGATTTTCCATCGGCACGGGGTGAAAACATGATGACAGGATTTGTATTTTTGGGTGAAGTGTTCATTTAAGTGTGATGAGCATTGTAAGTGGTTATGAGGTAATCCTGAAATATGAAGCATATATCAATGTGGTGATTGCATTACAAATGTATTGTCTTCCCTTGGCATGGAGTAGTTAAATAGCGGGACAGGAGTAAAATAAGAAAACACACAATTTGCTCTGCATTAAAGTGAAGAATAAGCAATGAATATATCAAATGTGTCAGTCAGTGATATATGTGTGTTATTGCAGTGAAAGCATCAGTACTTTGCAAAAAGGATTTTGGTACTTGCAGGTTTGAGCTTTGAAAATCCCATTGATGGCCTAAATGGCTTGAGAGGCACACATCCACGCGAGCAAGCCATAAAGAGCGCTTCAGATTTTGATCAGATTTAAATGATATGATGGGATATAATGGAAAATCAGCAGCCCAGATCAGAATGGCCCAGGAGTGCTTTACATCCGTACATTAGAAGACAAATACGCCTGTCCGGGTTGATGTGATTTCTTTTCCGAGTGATGCTCACTAATGTATTTCACTTTTTCTCTGTGCAGCTGACTGCTTTGCAGGCCAAGGTGCATTACCTGAGGTACCTCAGCGAACTCAGACTGTATGGAGGGAGGGAGTTCAAATCAATACTTTTGGTAAGGCCATTAGCTCTGGAGAGGATCTGTAAAAGTTTGAGAGCAAACTCCAGTTTGGTTTATAACTGCGTGTCTGTCATTGTTTAAAAAACTTTCAACAGTCATTAACTGCGTACACTTCTTCTTGTAGCAAGGGGAGAAACAGACGGACGTGACGCTGTTAGTGGGCCCACGTTACGGCATCAGTCACGTCATCAACGCCCGGACCAACCTAGTGGCCCTGTTGGCTGACTTCAGCCACGTCAACCGCATTGAGATCCTCACCGAGGACGACACCAACGTCCGACTGGAGCTGCATGTGCTGGACGTCAGGGTGAGAACATTTCTGTCTGAAAACAGAAACACAAGCAAATGTTGTTTTAATCCTGCTCAATTTAATGTATCTGTTTTTGTTTGTTCTCCCTCGTTACACCGTCCCTCCTTTCTGCCTCCTTTACTGACCATTCACAGCCCATCACACTGATCATGGAGTCGAGTGACGCAATGAACCTGGCCTGTTTAACAGCAGGTTACTACCGCCTCCTAGTGGACGCAAGGAGATCTATCTTCAGCATGCCCCACTGCAATAGCACTGGAGGGGATGACAACAGTGAGTCTTTATTAGCTACGTGTGCGTGTATGTATGTGTGTGTGGCCAAGATAATAGGGATTCAAATAATTATAATGAAAGCACAGGTCCCTCCACGGCAAATGATATGACCTATTTATCCTCAAATGCAGTCGCACACGCTAACATGCAATATGGGAATAGGTAATAATTTTCTGATTAAAACTATTTGCTCTGATTCAGCTGTTATTTAGATGATCAGGCATGTCTTTTAATTTCAAGAGGGCATTCACAGTTCAAAGTTTACAGTCAGTATTTAAAGTTTTTCAAGGAAAGGATTTGCATTTAGGTGAGAAAATGAGTGTTTTCTACCCGTACATTTTTTACTTGGGTCTGGAATGATGTAGAAATGAGTTGCAAGATCTTTGTCCTGGAGGCAGACACTTTTAAAATTTAATCAACGTAAAATATAAAACACAGAACGTAATAAGACCTTGTTTTGCTGCTGTCTGCAGGTCAAGATCGTGTCTTGGAGTGGCCATACAGCACATCTTTGGGGAACAATGAGGAGCCATCACTCAGGCAAGAGGAAGTCTACAACAGGGACTCTGAGTATCCAGACAATGGGCAGAGAGAAAACAGCATCTCTCCCTACTTCCATGAACCCCAAAACCCCGACCTTGGGCCTCAGAGAAGTCCGTTGCCCCCTCCTCTTCCCCCTGCTACCAGACACAAAACTCAAGACTCACCGCGGAGCGCCAAAGTGTCATTTATATTTGGGGGGGACCCGCCCTTGAACAAGGCAAAGAACTTGGGCTATGAAAGACTGTTGGAGAGCCCTGAGGTACCCGAGCACAGACCGCCCTACATGCACAACAACACAGACTTTCGGCCACAGGACAGGGTGCCATTTCAGTTCAGTGGCCTCACACATGTCTATAGTAACATTATAAGTGAGGAAGGTGGTGAAGAGCCACTGCTAAGGGATCTGTTTTATCGTGACACAACTGACGACGCAGAGGACGACGACGACGCTTCCTGTGAAGAAGACTCCACAGGTGGAACACCGGTGGGTGACGATAGAGGAGGAGGAGAAAACTGTGGGAACCAAGGAGGAGGGTTAGCCACGGCCGCCGGCAAATCTACTTTTCTAACGCTCTCTGGTTCCACTGATGACATCATCGACCTGACATCACTGCCTCCCCCTGAGGGAGACGACGGCGTCGACGAGGAAGATGACGACACACTGCTAGAGACACTCAACCTTGCGATTGCAGCTCCGCCACCAGGCTTTCGGGACAGCTCGGATGAGGACACGGCCCCTGAGGGAAGGCCACTGAGCACACATGACAATGACGATATCCCAGTATCGTTAATTGATGCCATTCCAACACATGGGGAGGGGGAAGGGAGCATGGGAGGGGAGAGGAGGCTGGAGAATGCAGTCGTGAATACTCTACAGGCACTGGAAGCTTTGTCTGTCTCTGAACAGAGGCCTCCCCCGCCACCACCCAACAGCAACAACCCAGGTCTGTTGAATACTAATGCAAGCACAGTTATGTTTGATCACCACAATGTCGTCGTTTATTATTTGTTTTTTGGATCCTTTTACTCGGTGCAACAAACCCCAAATAAAGCACCTTCTCTCTACCATCCAGCTTTAATTCTCAGCAACCTCTTGTCCCCTTTAAAGTGCCCATGAAGACAAAGGCAATGTTCATGTGTTTTTACTGGGCCAAAAAAAAAAACATTTTGTAGGTATTCTTAAAGGCACTTTCAACTTCCTGGAAAATGATAAGAAACGAAAATGTCCATTATTTATTGTGCATCCAGTAAACACTCTCTTCAAGTTTTATGACACTGCCACTGATGTATAAAAGAGGACTCTGCCAGAGTGCAGTGTTCCTTGGGACCAGGCATCACAGAGTACTGTACAAAAACACAGCTTTATCACTGACGGTTTATAACTTCACTTGTTTTGGTGAAACTGAATCATATTTTATGGAGGAAAGACTTTCCTCCATAAATATATATATATATAAATATATCGCCTGCTGTCCTTTGGCTACTCTGCCTCGGCTTTACTTGTTGCGAAAGTCACCCCTTACTACTGCCAGCCAGCAGCCTCTCAGTGATCACCTGTAGACCAGGGATGTACGCAACCTAAAATGACGACAACAGATAGTAAACAGTGCCAAGTTGATTTACTGAGTTTCCTGATGGACAGATGCTAGAGGCTTTGTGACTCAGGTCACTACTAATTGCTGATAAATGTAGCTGCCATGAGGTAGTTGGCTTAGTTAGCTAGGCAGCTAAGTGAGCTGTCATATTTGCTGACTCAGCTTCAGGGTGTCAGGAGCCAGAGAGCCAGCCTGCCATACAAAACCACACTGGTACTGTATTCCCTGTTGTCAAACTGGCCTCTGTCTTCGCTTAGACTGTGTTGTATCGTCCTGATCCAGTTTTGTTTACTGGTGGGTGTTTTTCCAGTGGCATTATTGGCCACAAAGAGTCAAACCGAGCCACTGCGATTTGCATTTCCACTGGCAGTTTTACATTGCTGAGTTGGGCTAATCTACGCTTAGGATGTATGCTCTCCGAAGTATGTCTGCTCTGCCTCCAAGCGGGCTGTGGTTGCGCCTTGTGATCCCGACCAAGCCATGTCGACCCATGTCTGTCCTTCAAACAAGTGTGATTTCGATTTTTGCATGTTCCCTTTCATTTCACTTGACCTTTACTGTCAGGTTACTGCTGGTGAAAACCCAACATTTCCTAATTTTTCTACTTAATAATTCAAGCTTTCAAATAACTAAACAACGGAGGACTTTTATTGTAATTTATTGGAAGAAAAGGTTGGTCATCAAATTAATGGAGCTTTGTTTGTGGCTATTCTCCAATAGTAATACAGCTGTGAGAATAAGTATTTTAAGCCATTCCTTTGACCACTACTCAAGACAAGCCGGTGCATGTGTATGGAATAAACCCTTTGAGAGCTGCCAGTCTGGTCAGAGTCGGTGAACCGCTAACTCAATGGCTGCTGAGTGCTATAAACGGCAATCAATATCCACAGTCCTAGCTGCCTTTTTTTAAAGGAAACACATGTTGATGCTGAAGCAAATAGCACACCACCAACACACCACATTTCATGAGAGCTCTAAGTGAGAACACTCCCAAAACATATCCACACCTGAAAAGAATCCTTTATAATGTTGTATAATGTGCTTTCTTATAAATTGCAAATATGGTCACGTAATATTAAATACAATACACATTAAACGAAAGTTAACTTTTACTTACCCATATTTAATTTTGTCTCTCTTACCTTTTAGGGGTGTACGTATCTCGAGGCTTTAGCCCAGAGTCGTCCTCGGATTCTGGCAATGAGACCAACTCCTCAGAGATGACTGAAATCTCTGAATTGGCTGCTACTCACAGGCTCAGTGAGAGCCACATGCGTCTCCTAGTGGCCACAAGGGAGGGGTACCAACCTTTACTTGAGGAGAAAACAGAATTCCCTGTCTCACCCAGTACGGGAGGAACGATACAGAAGAAACCCCGTAGTCCAACACGGCACCTTCAGCCTCCAGCAGTTCCTCCAAGACGGAGCCCCCTGTTGGACACCGCATCATCAGGGTCAAACAGCTTGGAGGTGAGGCCCCAGGCTAACTTCTCATCCACTCTCCAGCGCCCAAGTTCCACCACACCAGGAGGCAAGCATCACAAAAAATCTGCCGACTCCAGCGGGAAATATAACACTTTCAGCACAAGGGATTTGCATCGAGGTGAGAGTAGTGGGAGCCGAAGTCGTATTGACTTGGACCAGCGCACGTCATTTTGCGAGCGAGGGGAAGGTCAAAGAAGACAAAGTGCTTTTTTGGCAGAAAATTGTGCAGCTGAGGGCCTTGCAATGAATAGCCTTTCCCATGAGCATCACAGAGTTCCCCGCCCTCCGTCCTCTACCTCTGATAATATGTTAGATGTAGTCAACATGGGGAACTGTAATGTAGATAACGGCGCCGCGGCAGTTGAGCAAGACGAACATCTAGTTGTAGCATCATTGCTGTCCCCAACCAAAAAATCCAGATCAGGGGGGTCTGACCAGGGATCGGACATACAGAGTGACCATCAGCCAATTTCTAGACAGCAGAGTGTTGCACGGCTGTGTGAGTACCATCTAGCGAAAAGGATTTCAAATTTGCAAGGAGAAGCCCACAGTTCACTACAGGGTTCTCTGTGCTCATCCCTTGATGCTGGTGGCAGCACAAACAGTAGTGCCTGTGCCACCCCAACTGACTCACCACTTGGCCCTGGTGCAGTTGAATCAAAACACCACCATTTGCAAAGGCACCCACTTTCTAGTTCCTCCTCCTCATTACTCAGGGTGCTAAACTATGATGATAACAAACCTGGAATCCCTCGTGGCATCCCTGTCCAGGGCACTCAGGGAAAGGACCTCCACCCTCATGCCGACCCTGCCCTCCTTCGGAAAATGCTGCCCAACATTCACCCTCCTGCTGCGGGAGGTGAACCGGGGCGCCCTTCTTCAGCCACACCATCTAAGCATAAAGAGACCACAGGTACTGGAAGCAAAAGATCCAACAATGAACTGCATGCTAAACAGCAGGCCTGTCTCAAGGGGCTGAACCAGAAGGAAGGCAGTGAGGCCTACAGACAGCTGATTAACTATCTAACAGTCAGCCAGATGCATCAGGGAGGGAAACTGCATAGTGCAGGCATGGGAGGGGCAGTTAAAAAGGACACCAGGCGCTTTATCACTAGCAACCCTCAGCTTGTCGAAATGGTAAAGAATAGGGGGAATACTATTGCTCGCTGCCCATGTATGCCTTCCTCCATATCATCCCCATTCCTCAGTCCAAATTTAGTAAACCCTAATACAGCCACCATGCAGCTGGCAAATAAAAATCAACGGTCATACCATTCAGCCACGCTTCCTGCCAAACTCAAGAGAAGTCCTGACATGCATGCTCAGAGAGTGAATGACACTCTAGATTTCAGGCCAGTTACTGCTGAGAGGAGGAGCTCCTTTTCTGGCCTGGAAAGTGAACTAGAGAGGAGTGGTATGGACCCAGAGCACTTCCTGTCACTGTATAAGAGAGAGGGCTGTATCAGCCGTGATGGTGGATTTATTCCAGGTGGAAACCGTGAGGGTGGGGGTACCACTAATCGTGCCCCACCTCGGTCAAGAAGCCAACCTAGTGGCACCACAGAGGACTGGTTCAGATCAGATCCAAGAGCAAAGCATGCTGTTCGTCAGTCTTCTCGTCCTAATGATTCTCTTTGTTTCTCTGCTGCCCCCAGTGTAAGTGGTCAACGTGCAGACCTCAACACCATCACACTAGGAAGGGGAGACCATTCTTCAGCTTTTATCAGACAGACATCTACTGGCAATAGGGCTTGCATTACATCTCCAACTCCCAACTCCCAATCTCAACCTCCTCCACCACCTCCCCCACCGCCTCCTCCATTGCCTCTTTCCATGCAAGCCAACGTTAGCTCCACCAACTCAGGATGCACACAGAATTCCATCCATTCCATCCAGTCCCGGCAGAATCAGAACCACATTCATTCTGTTACCCCAACCCTGCAACAGACAGATCCCTTCAGCAATAATCTGCAACGGGGCCGGGAGCTCAAACGCAGCTCCAGCAACGTGACTGCCAATTCTGGTAGTGTGGAAGTTCTGTTTGATAAGCCCAACCGAAGCCGGAGCCAGCAGCCCTTGATGCCATCTGTGCCCCAGCAAGGTGAGACCAAAGTCCAGCGGCGGCCAACAAGGAAGCGCCTCTCCAAGAGCTATTCCCAGGGCTCTGTGTCTTCTCACACAACCTGCTGGTCTACAGGCAATAGGGTAGACAGCAGAAGGGCGTCCGTGGCATTTCCATTACAAAAGGATGCTAAACACATGAAGGGCTCTCAAAAACTGGACAACAGTCCCTGGAGATGCAATGGGCCTTTTAGCTACTGTTTCTTTAAACGTAAGAGTGAGGGTGAAGATGATGAGATTGAATGGGAGAGGCCAAGACGCAGCCGTGGCGATATTGATCACGATGATCCAGCTGCTGCCATATTGCCCTGTGGCTCAGCAGTGGATGCAGCTGGGGAGCAGCTGTACGGGGAGGTCCTCAATAACATGAGCTTCAGTGACCGTCTCGCACGAATCAACGCACTGAAGGACCGCATGTATGGCTTTCCATCCGGCTTCACCGATGTACGCCGTGATGCCAGTGAGCTCATCGCACTGGTGAGATCCAGCATAGGTCGCTGCGACCGTGGACCCCAGATGCCTCTGCAGGATGTGTCCCAGTACAAGCAGCTCCTCTCCGTTGAGTCGAAAGAATTAGGCCGGGCATGCCGGCGGATGGCACAGGCCCACGGTAGTCCTGAGGAGATGCTGCTAGCTGTCACCTGTAGCTTCCAGGTGCTATGTTGTCTCTGCGAAGCTTGTATGTGTCTGGTTCGGGGTCTAGGGGCCTCAGCCTCACATCAACAGAGAGAGGTTGTGGCAAAGGTTGATGAGGTTGTTATGAACTACATCTGTTTGCTCAAAGCAGCAGAGGTTGCCACTGTTGGAGCACCAGGGGAGCACAGTGTGAAAGCCCTGGTCCGCCACTCGAGCACCATGTCGGCCATTGCTAACGCACTCACCCGCTCCCTTAAAACGCTGCTTAGCAAGTAGAGGCTACTCCTTATGCTTTATAGTGTGGCCTACACGGTCAGCATAAGTCTGTCTTTAAGCATTTTGCTATTTTTGAGTCTGCTGGAAGAGTCATATATTTTTCGTATAAGGTCTGGATGGGCTCCATATAAAAATGTATGAAGTGTACGACTCGTTGCAGTTACACTCTAAGTTAAAATTACATTAAAACTCACACTGTAAAAACTAGTAAGATGCTGAAAGGCAGTCATATCTGACTGCACTTGCTTTTTCTGATGACAATATTGTAATGTATATTTACAAAGCCATACTGTCACAGAACGTTGTAATATGATATGTACCTAATAGATACCCTTTTACCTGTGCATTATGTAACTTATTTAAAAGATGTATATAATGTACATAAATACAATATAATTATATTGTTTGCCGTAGCAGTTTCAAGAAGCCGTTGAGTTTCAGTTTGATGTGCTCTAACATTGTACAGGGCTGGAGTGAATTCACTTTTTAGTTCAATCAGTTCATAAAAGTGCAGTTTTACTACAGATATTTATAGTTGTGATTATAATAATTTACCTGTAGAAATTTAAGTAAAAATGTTTCACTGTCGGTCCAGTGACTTTATTCACACTATAAATATTAGCTTGAATTTCTGAATGACTGTGTAAAAGTGAACTGATTTCATCCCTGTTGCATTGCAATGCAGGTTTTTATTTTTTTGGAAGATGGGAGGAACATTTGTTGGAAATGTTGGAAATACAGGGACACTAGAATTGCACTGCATTTACCACTGCTTCATATTTTACCACATAGTTTATTTTCAGACAAGAATGATAATAGTAAATATAAAAATATTCCCCGAAAAAAATGAATATATAAAACTATGATAACACTAAGATATTTACAATTTAGAAAAGAGATCATAATTTATGCAGATTGTTTCAGATCGGCCGCTGTGTTAATTATATGATTATTTTTAAGCTATTGTGTTTTATTATTATGTGTTTTGGAATAAGTTCTGTGCTTGAATGATTTATTACTCCACACTATGTATCAAGGTACAGTAATGACTCTTGACACAATAACTTCAGTTCCTGTTTTTTGTTTTTTTTTTGTTTTTTTCAATGATCCACGAATCTATTAAAAAAACATTTTACAGATATGTTTATGTCTCTTACTATGTGTCCTTTGGTTTTACTGTTTCATTGTAGCGTACAGTCAGCACCGGCATGTTCTGAGCGTGAGTCCATCCTAGAATAAAAGTACAACCACAGATCATTTAAATGTCACTTCCATAAAACTACTACGTCAGAGCTCTCATGTCAACATAACCTGTAATATTATCGCACATAATCGGTGAGGCATTTCACATTGAAAGATCAGATACTTTGTGGATGAACCCTCCACTTTTCAAACCACTCTTTCTTACTTTTATTCAGTGTCAGATAGCTTGCCATTTAAGGCATTCAAGATGAATGGAGGAAGGAAGTTTAAATGTGCCTTTAACTGTACAGATAGATGGTCTGTGACAGCAAAAGAGCTTCAGATGGTCCCAGATTTCATGCCTCTCCGATGACCTATTGTGTCTAAATTGAGGAGATTTTGAAAAAAAGTGTCTGATTAAAAGTTCATTCATGTCAGTTCATCCACGCCTCAGACTAAACTGCCCTACGACCGGGGGAACCCGGGTTCCTGTTTTGTCAAGCACCCTTCAGCATGAGAAGAGAATGCTGAAGCTGCACCTGACAAGAGGGAATTCCAAAAGATCGACCTCATACAGGTTGGAAGCAAGAATAAAATGAAGTAAACAATACAAATGAGTTTTAAACTGTGTTTTTTTGTAAGAACAGGATTCTTATAAGACACAAAATGAACATTTTATGCAGTTAAACCTAAAGTGTATGAAAGTGATCATAATCATATGAATCATATATGGCTGAATAAAGAATTAAATACTATAGCACTATGTGTGTGAGTGGGTAGCGCGCGCACTTACTATGAGTGTTTGCGTGCACGCGTGTTCACGTGACCTTGCTGTGGGGGGGAGGACATTGATGACCTCATTTGCATATTGGGCGCCTCTTCCACACGCGCCGCGACGTCCGCCAATCAGGTCGCAGCGTGCGGCAGACCACGCCCGCGCGGCAACTTGTGTGTCGCGCGCCTCGGCAGCATTGTACTGGCGCCCGGAGCGAACAGAAGTTAGTTTGTCCCACACTTTAGCAGGCTTCACCCACGGAGGGCTTTTTTGTGTAGTTTGTTTTAGTTAAATTCAAGCAGGTTTATCTTCGACGTGGTTATTAGCGAGCTCGACTGCTGCATTGACGCCATTTGAAGGAGCTGCCGACCGCCGAGTTAACCCGCAGAAGCCGACTCCTGCCGTGGAAAAGTTATTGTTGTGTGCACCCCGTGGGGTTTAAAGTTCAGCTAACAGTAGCGTCACCGGCTACCTAGCAGGTAGTTAGCTCCGAAAAAAAACTTTGGAAACTCGCAATGGCAGCTGTGTGCCAAACACGACGTGCCTTGGTGGAAATACCTGCCCCACAGCCTAAAATCGCAGGTAAGTCTCGATAAATGACAGCCTTTTCTTTTTGGGGGGCTCATTAGCTGCAACGTTAACTTCTTTGTGGCGGGGGCGCCACTTTGCTATCATGCTAACGTTATCACGAGCGCGCGTCCACAGGAATAACTGGTCAGGTTAGCCGGTAACATATCACTGTTAGCAGTGACCTTAATGTGGATGAGTACGTTAACTTTGCACAATTTACGTGAACATTTTGTCATGGAAATGCAGCTGACAGTCGAGAGATACGTTGCGACTTGTGATGTGTGTAGCAGGGACAGTCTATGAAATGATAGAACGAGCCACTGTCTCTACAGGACAAACACAGTTTACATGTTCTGTCTTTTCCCCCCCTCCACAGCTCGAATGAGGAGATCATACCTAGAAATTCTAAGTGCTCGTCTGGATCCTTCTCCAGCTCCAAGAGGGAGAAACTCGGCCACAAACCCAAAGCGTGTCCAGTCATGTAAGTAGCCACTGTCAGTCTAACTGTAAAACTATTGAGGCGTTTAGTTTTGTGAGTTGACTTTTTACAGGAAGGAAAATGGAACAAGAAACTGAGTGTGATAATGGAAAATAGTGCGAGTGTAAAGACTGGTGGTTGTCTGTTTCTCACGCCATTTAGTGCTCAGAACGCTTCTATCAGAGTTATCAGGGAACAGTCTCTAAATATCTCCACTTAGTTCAATCACTGCTTGCTGTCCTTGGTTGATTGTCCAAATCCTAATCCTCCTTTTTTTTTTTTTTTTGCAGTGGACTTTGGTGCCATGTGGAGTCGGGGGATAGAGGAACAGTGTGAGAAAATGGATGAGCACCATACCCCCCTCTCTAAACAGCAGCTTGTGCAGCTCATCAGATCTCTCATCTTAGTGGAACAGGTATCCATCCATCTTATTTTAACACGAGCCTATTACTGCAGAAAAATGGATGCAATGTTTTTGTCATCCCGAGTTGAGTTTTACTCTCCGAGGTGTAAAATAAAGTATAAGCTCAAATATGATGTGTTGCATTGCATCTTAGAGTCAAGAGCCCAGGATCCTGGCGTCAGACCTGAAGTATCTCCAGGAAGACCTACAGCTGAAGAAAACAAATGTTTACAGGTCGATACCCTACTCGCGGTTTGGCTCCAACAGGGACGCTCACTGCTACAGAAAAGCATATCCGCACCTGGTGTCATTTAAGGTGAGTATCAGTGGTGTTGTGGCATGTTGGTATAAATGGCTGCACTGTTTTGGAATCCAGAAGATTTACTTTTACTTGGCTGTCCAGTTCTCATTTGCAGGAATGTGGTTTTATTTTAGTCTTTAAAGAGGCATTGTTGGCTCTTTCAGCTCACCCCTGCTGTTCTTTTTTTAATTGAGCTTTATTTTTCGTCATAAAGGGAATTTTTCTCACAGATGTATTAAAAACTGTTCATAATGTTACCCCTATGAGACTGAGTGCTTCATTGTGTCATCCTAATCCATACCTCCTTATCCTCCCCCTCAGGTTTCGTGTCAAGAGTGGGGCCAGGTTCTTCTGAGGAACAAAGAGTGGGACGCTGTGTTGGAACACACACTGATGGCGTGGCGCTACACCAGTGAGTTGCCGCAGTGGGACACCGTGAACCACAATGCGCTGAGAGAACAGTGTTACAGCATTTTGGCAGCTCACAGCCTCACTGCTCTGCAGCATTACCACCCTGAGCCCAACAGAGGACGCGAGCTGCTCAGAAGGTATGACTGTGTGCTGTACATGTAGATCTTAAACTGTTCATACACACATTGGTAGCCTGTCAACATTTATTCTATATCATTTTCATTGGATTGAGGCAATACTCAGGAAGGAAATATGTTAACACCTCAGTTTGTTTCCTTGATTACATGCAACATTTTCAGTCAGTCTTTATTATTTGGGTGCGTAATTTAATTTATCTCAGTGTTTTGCCTTCATGCACACATCTGAAAGGCGACGGAGCAAACAAGATACTCAGCAGTGTGCCTGTACACCAATCAAGTCACTTAATTTCCTTCATTTTGTTGCACTAATAAGCTGTTTGCAGCACACTGCCCACAATAACCTGAAAATGGGACGACTCGGGTTACTGAGGGTATCAGGGTGCAGTCGACCTTGCCGGAGAAATCATTTATTACGGCCCATATTTGTTTTCCGCGTTTTTTACCTCTACAGTGCAGAGAAATCTCAAAACAAATTCGCAGCTCAAACTGTGACAAACTTAATGTGCTGCAGCGTCGGTTCGCTGCGTTCCCTTTGCTGACATATTGGCGACAAATTGCTGACTTTATTATCCAGTTGAAGCAATGCAACATGGGCATCTTAGTGGAGTCCTCACTTGCCAACTGTTGAATGTTAATTCACTTGCCTGTTAGCTCTGGGTTGGTAAACCATCCTGAGGAACTTCAGCTCGGTCTCTTTGCCTTTCTAGAACTTCCACTTTTTTCAACACCTTGGTGTTTAATCAGCTCTCACTGGAATGTATAACATGTTTGTGTGTGATGCTTTTCAGTCATATAAAAAAATGTTTGCTTACATTCGGAAGGCGCTATTAAGTAATTTGCTTTCTGTTAAAACCAACTTCGGACACTTGCCTGGTGTTTCAGATGTAGTTAGTTATGGATATCAGTTCATGAGCCATTGTTGGTGTAAAGAGTTGTGAAGGTTACCAGGTGTTACCTCTCTAACTGATGAATCTTCTGTTTCTGTCTCAGGTTGAAGATGGCTCAGTTGCACAGCCAGTCTATTGTGCCCTGTATTCAGGAGTTGCAGAGGGTTCTGGGATGTGCTGATGACTCCTCCATGGACACAAAATAACATGAGAAACACTATGTAACCAGCTGGCTACTCCCCAGTGGAAAGGTGCTTCATAGACAACCTACATGATTTGTGTGGTTCAGGGTGTAAAGGTTTTACATGGTTTCCTCCAAAGGGCAGGGTCGGAACTGAAAATGTGATGAGTGCCAGGTAATGTGGCTTTTCAAAAGGTCATGGAAACCGCTTATTAAATGGTTGAAAATGCAATCAAACCTCTTATTTAATCACAATGCATTTTCACATCAACTGGAAAGTATCGTTACGAGAGTAACAATTGTTGCGTGGCCTTGCCTCATAATGTATTCATCGTTGGTTTCCCAACAGCTTTAGAAACAAAACATATTTTCTTTCCAGAAGAACATTCACATTGTGACAAATGTTGAGTTATCAATATAATTAAAATGTATATTTTTAGTATTTTGTATAGAATAACTTTTGCATTGACCATTTGAAATGTTTAAAGTATGAAATGGCCCTTGATACCTAATGAGGGTGTTTGTGTGTATATATGTTCTTGTTACTATTCAAATACTTGAAATTGTGGCCTTTGTGGTGTTGTCACTGTTATGTTTTATATGTTTGTGTAGTTTATAGGGAATTGTCCTCGTCTCTGATTGCACTGTCGCTGTATGTCCTGAAAACTTGAAGATTTTTGATAAAATAGACCCTAATTTCAATAAAGTCATAACTTTATACTTGCAAAAGTCTTGCTAATCTGTGTGCTCTGGTCTTGTACCCATTGTTAACCAAACAGGAAGTTGGAACTCCTTTTATCTGCATGGTGTTTATAACAGACATCATCTTTGCAATCTTCTTATGAATATGTTTCAATTCGACTTTTAAGGCGTTCACGCGTTGCTCTAAATGTCAGGTAGTTGAATTAAGCAGCTGGTGAGACTTGTAATTACACAACAAGGCTAATAAGCTCCTAAAATTGCTGATGTGTCAAGATGCAAACATTGCACTAAAAATCCTTTGTGAGGAGAATTTCTTCAATCTATTTATAACGTAGTTAACTGAGGGTCATCCGCTGGAAGCTCGTTCCTTGCTGTTACAGCAGGAAGTGTGAAGTTTTTTTTTCTCTTTTCAGCAAAACACTTAAGGGGGATAATTTCCCTCCAAACTCATCCCCTAGTCTCAGCACTGATGTCCCGTGAACACACTTATAGACATTAATCAAGTCTCTTCTTGTGTCTGCTTTATACAAGAGTTGGCAATTACAATTTTCTTAACCTCTATTCACTTGACATCTTACTTCTGAACTTGCTCAATTTTTTTCTACGTATTTGAATTTAGAGGGACACAAGACTGAACTTGGAATTTCGTGATTATGTCTCTTTAATATGTATCATGGTAAAAAATATATTTTAAATATAGCCCTCCATAGAATGTGCATGAGTGAAAATCATGTGAATTTATTTGTTTTTCAGGCACCCTAATAATCTGTATGCACTGTCATTTTGTAGGAGGTGAGTTCTGGTGTTTAGGCTCTGGCCACTGATTAGTAGGCTGTGAAAGCTGTTTTATAGATTTTGGAGTTTTGCAAAGCCCCTTGAATGGAGTCTGCTGCCTCTTAAAAATGGGCCACTGTTGTAGATAACAGGACTAATTGATCAGCGGATTGGCCAAATGCACATTCTGGCAGTGTGTATGAGATCTCTGCTCTCAGAGTTTCCATTTGGTGCCACTAGGTGGAGCCCACGTTGCGCCGACATCCACTGTCGCCATCAGCCTTGTGGCTTCGGTGGGCGAGCGCTGTTAATACCACTGTAGAAGACAGCTGTTGCCATGGTATCTGTAGAGTGAATATTAAATACATATTAAATGCTATTTATGGTTCAAGATAATCAACCGAGGGGGGGCTGATGGGGTGAGAGGCAGTTGGATGACACGCAGAGTACCTGCTGTGCAATTTCTCTCAAAATAAAGCTTATTATAGGACCCTATAGGGATATTATTGTCCTCTAGGGACTTATGATCTCCTGTGACATCTATAGCACATGGTATTTTTGTATAGAGATATATTGTACCTTTACTGTCTGGTGATGAAGTTTAAAAAAAAATAATTAGGAGTTATACAATTATTTCTCTCCAGGCTACTGCAGGGAGAGGAGGAAAGTAATATCACAGCTATGACAATATGTAAATGTGGCCAGCCCACTCACAAAGATATGTGCTGCTAATTTGTAATCTGTAAATTGGACATGAAATTGTTGGGCCGGTGGTGGTTCAGACTCCCACAGTTTAGCCCCTCATGCACCGGCCTACATGGAACCCCCCCCCCCCAGGAGTCTTTCTCCTCCCCCTCTGTCTCGCTGTATTTTGTTGCCTCCTGCTTACACAAAGCAAAACAAAATGAAATGGCCGACAATGCCGCAGAGTGCTTGCCTAGGCCATCAAAACAAATGAGCTTTCATTGCTTGTTCTCGGAGCAGCGTCATTGAAATTTTATGGCGATAATGTCAAAATTACCACCGCAAATTGTTCCTTTTCTAAATGCTCAGTTGCACTCAGCGTATGGCCTAGTTCTTACCTGGCTTACAAAGTGGGATCCAGAGCTGATCCTGGCACGGTTGAAGTATTAAAAAAAAAAAAAAAAAAAACTGTTTTAAAGAGGCACGCTGAAGTAGTGTAGAAGATAAAACACCTTTATTATGACATGGCTGCAAAGATAGTGAAAAAAAGCAAAAATAAAAAAACAGTCACTGCGTTACAGCTCCCCTGTGCCTTTGGATGTGTTTTTTGAGGTTGCACTCGCGGCTGCACCGAGATCAGAGAGCTACCAGCTACAAAGACAGACCTCCCGGTTTGTTTTGCCTCTCTGCATAGCTGTTGCCCTTTCACAGAGCTGTAAAAGTCAGTATTTCTACCTCTACCTCTGTAAACACCCCAAACAGTGCTCCGTTTAGCTGGAAGACAGCCCAGGAGAGTGCGAGACCGTTTCACTATTTCTATTGCTCTCCCAAACAGCTCCGCAGATAGTCACTCAGCTCTATATGAAGCCATATGTAACAAAATAAACCAAAGTTGTTGTTTCAGATTTTTAATAGAGGTTCGTCTGAGGCCTCTCCCATGACCGATGAAACAATACGGCGCTCACCGATGGCCCCAACATTGGCCGACTGCAGCTTTGGAATTGGAACTGTTCCCCGCTTCCTGTTGACAGTTGGTTTCTCTCGACCATGACCGCAGTTTGCATCATGATCGTTTCCTAAACCCTAACAAACCTCGGACCTAACCAAACATCAGGAAATCTGTTTTTTTGCATGATTGAATGATTTTGGAAGGCACTGACCACTGATTGACTGACAAGTAGCTGGCCAAATGTCGCATGGTCACACGGTATCTACGCACTCGGCAAGAACTTCAATCCAAAGAAGCATCTGATTCATTTGAGCGGCCTTTGGACTGAAAACAGCCCCGTCTACCTATGATTTACGCAGTTCTCTGTCATGAAGTGTTTAACGGAGGCAGCACCTGAGCTGCGACACAAATTAGCTCGAGTGTGCTCTCGAGACGCTGAAAAAAAGTAGATAATCACAAACCGGGGGAGTCGATGAGGCGGCGGGAAGGAAATTAGGCGCACCAAAAATAAGTACGTTGCCACGCGCCGTTCCAAAATAGCTCCTTGCGATGGCTCGAACGTCGCAGGTGGATTGTGTTGCTGAGGAATGACTAATTTCCTCTTGGTAGAATGTGAAGTTTACATTGGTGTTTTTTTTCGTCTTTCAATTCCAAATCGAAGGATTCACAGCTGTGCTGCTTTTTCATTCGCCTGTCTACAAAAAAAAGGGCCAGTTTACACCTGGGATGCCAGGTGAGCGTAATTAACTGCAATTGACTGGCTGTGAGCACGGATGGAAAACCAGCCCTACAAAGGCCGAGAGAGCGAGCCAACATCGTGACTGAGCGTTTGTAAGAATTGTCTCGCGTAGCTAAATTCCTCTCGTAGACATCTGTGGCGACATTTAAACATCTGCCATTTCAGCTTGGGCAAACAGAGCAGAGAGGCGGTGATACTGCAATGATAAATCCAAGGACCAAGGACACTGATAGGCACAGCAGGGACAGAACTTGCTGCCTCTATACTGGAGATGCCCTTTACAGCCTTACAGCCTTAAAGTTGAACAATGTTTTACAACAGTAGGCTTTCCTGCAAAGTCGCAGTTACCCATGTTATTTCATTCCCCGAATGATCACTTCGACATAATGCATCTGTTGGTCACGTTCACAGTTTCTCCTCCTTGTAGTAGAAACAGTTGCAGCTTTGGGAGAAAACGCCATTAATCGTCCGATTTATATTAGAATATGCTTTTGGGGTTGAGTTTGATTGGTAGGTACTCAACGCTGTCTGGAAAGGATTAAAGCAGCAGGGCCGGAATTCATGAGGGACGTTTACAGTGAAAAAAGAAAAAGTGGATGAAAATTAATTAGAGCGGTGTGAAATAGTCTGAGCACCGATCCCCGGGGCATTCATTTATTTCACTTCTTCTGAAATGAGTCGATAGCCTTTTTCTTCATACGAGACATCTTGACGTGTCATAGCAGGAACACCACAGGTAATGACATTAATGATGGTCTTATTCTATTTTAAGTGCCCTGGTAAGACGTGAAAGTTGGCCAGCGCCGCTCAATGGATCATTCATAGCGACATTTTTGAGATGTTGTGTCAGGACAAAAAAAGAAAAAAAAATGGCTGAATTTCATCATGTTTGATGGCTCTGTTGTGCGCGCTGGCCTGCTGTCTTGGCCGTCACCTAAATGGAGCCCGCGTCAACGTTAATAACTTGCGCTTTTCCTGCTGCGACAAGTCGGCGTTCGAGTTCCATCCTATGTGTCCTTCATGTGGAATGTTCCAAATAGGGGTCTTTTTTCCCCAGTAGTTTGTTGCCCCTCTCCCAACTTAAATGTATCTGATCCATGTGTTTTTCTTCCTGTCTTTGTCTGTTTTCCCGCCGTTTTCCCACGCTCAGCTGTTATCACTCCCCGTGTCTGGAAGTCCTTGTCTTCCCTTCGCTCTTCGTCAGTTCGTCTGTCATGGTTTTGCTTCACTTCAGTCCATGCTCCCATATTAGCGTGTCCTTTCCGTTTGTGCATAAAAACAGCACATGCAGGGATTTCTCTGTGTGTGTGTGTGTGTGTGTGTGTGTGTGTGTGTGTGTGTGTGTGTGTGTGTGTGTGTGTGTGTGGGATGCTTCAAGTAGATAACCAAACTGGGAAATACGACTGAAGCCCGGACTTTGGTGAGGGGAAACTCCTAAAGTGACCAATGTGCATCCAGTTAGAAGCTGCGATATGCATGCTGATATGTCGAGCCAACGGTTGTGACGCTTACAACAATCCCAAGAGAGCCATTTGGAGCAGGTAACAGTCGACGTGACCAGAACACGTGGGAAAATGGGTCTGGAACGCCACCGGGGACGCCAGACAAAGGTCACGATGACGTGATCGCTATTAAGAAAAAGGACGTTGTGGCAAATCTCAGTGGATTAAAAATCTGAGCCATCCAAGGTCATTATAAAATAAGAACCCAGCAATGCAAGGCTTGTTGGACTGTGAAAAGTTATTGCTAAAAGGAATAATTCGTTATCTTGGGAAACATGCTTATCCACCTTTACGGGAATCGATGCGTAAAGTCAGCGTGTGGTTTTACAGGTGGTTACGCGTGGGACTATTTCCTGGCCAGTGTTTTTGCACTGATAACTGAGGACCCGACTGTGCAACACGCTATTTGTTGCGCATCAGAGGTTTGCTCGGAGTTGATCTTTGTGCCGAGCTCGCAGCTATCTCCAGCTTCATAATGAATATCGAGTGCACAGATGCGAGAGCAATACCGATCTCCTCATCTGAGTCACGCCGAGGAAGCGAACGTCAATTTTTTTTTTACTCAATCCACAGTCAGCGCACTAGCAACAATGTTCCGACTCCCTATCTCAAATCAAAATAATCATTTTAAGATTTCATATGCAAATGTAATCAGAGGCCCCTCCATTTGTGTTGTTTGAGTCTTTCTTGTTAAGCGTTGATAAAACATTTCATTCCCTATCTCCGGATATTTCCAGTGAGTGAGCCCAGTATTTATTTGTTGGGGTTTTTTTTTTTTTTGGGTCGAGAGCAGCTGGGTTTTTTTTTTTTTTTTTTTCAGTTACAGAAGCGCGAAGCAATTTGTTCTGTGGCAAAAGGTCAAGAGCAATGAGCGAGCTCTATCAAATCCTGAAAACGAATCCGGCCCCGAATCAAAACACACAATAATGTGTGGTTTTTACAAAGAGGTCTGCCCCCTCCCCCAAAGTTTTTTACATCTTTTTTTTTTTTCCAAGACCCCTTGAGCAGACAAGGTGGTGGAGAAAAGGATGAGGAATTACATGTAACAAAGGTCAGCGAGTCTTGTTTGAACCTGCGGTCTTTGCACTCTTGTCCACCGAGTAATGTCTCTCTTCTCCTGAATATAAATTGCGGTGGGATTTTGTCTGAGGGTAGCATGTTGGGCGAAGGAATTACGTTTGTTTTTAAGCCAGCGAAGGGTCATCGCGTTTCCCTCTCTCCCATCTACCTCATCCGATATCGAAGACGGATGATATTTACGCGACTCCGGCGGTAAAGCTTATTAAAATGTCAAAAATGACTATTGACTGGTCTCTCAACTGCAAACGTTTAAGACGCAGGGTGACTGTGCGCGGCCCTCGGGGTCGACGGAAGCAGGTGTTCATGAATAAATATGCATGAAGTTATTAATCACGAGCCTGATATTTTTACAAGGCGCTTCTGTTTCTTCGGCTTCGCTTATTTTTCCATGGCCGTCGACACGTTTCTTCTTCTCGCGCCCGTTTTCCTCCCGCCTCACCTTCCCCCTCTGAGGGTGGCCTTGGGGAACCGGTTTCAACCCGCTGACAGCCCCCCGCGACTGAATGTCCCGATGCAGAACGGTGACAGCAGTTTTCCAGAGTTCCTGTTTGTTGCATGCAATGATTCACGTTTCATAATATTTTGTATATTTATGTATTTAAAGGGTGTTTGTCGAGAGCCGAAATGGCGAGATGAGAATGCAAAAACTAAGCCGTTAATTTAATGAGCTGGAGGTTTGTTTTTCTGTGGGTGCTTTATCAGCGACCAGTTGCGAAGACATTCGTGAAAGCTCGTCGCTCTTCCTCTGCAGCCCAATTTTCAATTGCATTTTTTTTTTTTTTTTTTATCATTTATATTTTGCACAAATAATTACATTTGGCAGTAGAGCTGCACAATTAATTGAAATATTATTAAAATCCCACTATGGGCAGCTTCAATATCCAAATTGCAAAAGTTGTATTTTTGAATTTTTGATAAAGGTCAATTGTGTGACGAAGCAGCATTGCAATGAAGCGCTGTCGTGCTGCAGAGATGCTCGGTCATACAAACAGTTTCAGTGGTTCAAAAAAAGGTTCATTCCCACTCATTTTTAATCATATCACGACACTAATAACGGTTGGATTACTCGCATTATGATATTCATACAACGCTGACTTATGTTGAACTAAACTGTTCAAAGATCAACAGCAGTGTTCGGTGTAGTTCCATTGTAACGCAGCATATGGTGGCAGTGCAGGAGTCACCTTAAACACCTGGTTTCAATTCAGACTTAAGTATACATCAATCATACTTTAGCTGCAGCTGTAATGATAACATTGGGTGACTGTGGTGGCGGTGCGCGAGTGTTTTTTTTTAACAGAATCAAAATGTGGGAGGAGGTGTCCGCTGAAGCATTTGGGCTTGCAAATGTTACATTTTCCTTATGCATTATCGATTTTTCTTTCTAAATCAGTCTGTTGATTATTTTCTTGACGAATCGATGAGTTGTGTGGGCTTTAAAAGCATCAGAAGAGGGTGAAAACGTCCTCAGGTGTCTTGTTTCGTCCACAACCCAAAAATATTCAGTTCACTGTCATAGAAGAGGAAGGAAACCAGAAACTATTCACATTTAAGAAGCTTAGAAATTGGTTATCAATTTATAGTTAATAACCATTCAAATGGTGCAGCTCTACATAATAGCCAGTCTGATTAGAACACACCAGATCACACTGCTGGTTGTGGGAGGGACGCACATCGCTCACTTGTTCCTGTGATCCAAATCAGAATGTGCGTTTGCTTTGACTTCTGGGTGTAAAACCCACGCAGCATGCACTCACCTCCATGCAGCTGAACTACCTGAGAATGTTGCTTCAAAGTGAATACATCGAATTCATCTCAAACGCATGTCTAACGGTGTCACATCTTACAGATAACAAAACTGGAAAATGAAAACACAATTAAACGCGTTTACGTTTCACATATTTATCTCCGCAATGCAAATCGACGGCCTGCTTTCCAGCCCGGAAGCTGCTGTTGCTGTCCTGTCATCGAGTGGCTTTTTAAGTAATGCGATGTCAAGTGCAACAAGACATAAAGACGTAATATGTTGTGCATGTGGCGACGATGAAGCCCTTTTGTCATTTGTGTTTTTTTTTTTTTTTGACTTGCGACCATATGCGACTTCGCTTTTTGTTCATGGGTGGCGCCGCTGTAAGTCATTTAGCATCCGACTGTGTGAGGAGGAACAAAAATTGAGTACTGACTTAGACTGTGGGTTTTGAGAGCTGGAGCCCTCAGCAGCTGGTGGCTGGCATTCATCACCACACTATCAACCCTGGCGAGTATGTGATGGTAATTGGGTGCTGTGGGCGACTAGGAAATATCCCGATTGTGGCCTCGGAGTTGGTGATGTCCTCGGGTTTCCGAAGGCACCTTTTAAATCATGGAGTCAGATTAATGGTTAGAGCTGACTTTATGCATAACAGTGCCTTTTTTCTTCTTCTTCTAACTGCCACAAAGACGCGTTAAAAATAACTTATCTTCTTGTCAGAAACAGCTGACACTCTACTCCAAGGGCAAAGTTTGTTTTCGGCGCTCCCATTGACTTCAGTCCATCAGAGGAGATAAGTCCATGACATGGCTTTTTAAAAATGCAGCCAAAGTGGTTGCTGCCTAATTGCCATCTTTCTTAAGTTAGTGTTTTAAATGAGAAAGCCTTGTCACAGTTCTCTTCAGACACATAAATAAAATAAAAAAAACAGTATTACAGAACACATCAGAAACACATAAAAACAACAACCCTGCTGCCATTACCAGAACATTGCTCTAATAGCGGGAGCCAGACAGGTGAGCACCCTCGGGTTCACTTTGCTCCGAGGCACCGCTGTGTATGTGCGCGAGGGTGAGCGAGAGGCAACAGAGACGGACAGCATAATGGTGGGTGGCGAGGTCTTAAAATGACAGTGGCGAGCCGCTGACCAGCCCTCCCTCCCCCCCCCGAGGGGCCGCCGTCCCGGGGTCATGTGTCATTAGCGAGGGGCTGATTCGGTGGCAGACTCCGAAACAGCCGTGCAGCGGGGACAGTTTTCATGGCTGAGTGGAAAGCGCTCGCGGCCAGCGCCTGTCCTCAGTTTGCCTCTCTGCGACGGAATAAGCTTCGGGCGGGCGGGAGATTCCTCCCAACACACTCGGATGCATGTGAAAATACGCTCACCTTATTTTTTGGTGAGGTCGAAGTGGAATCGCCAGTGAATGTGCCGTCTTCCGTTTAACACATCTAAGCGAGTTTTAGCCGAGCTAGCCCGAAGCTAAATGAGCTGAATGATAAACTACAGGCTTTTTTTTCCAGCCAATTCTTATCAAGTGCAAATTGAGACAAGACAAATGAACTCGTCTCACAAATAACACCTCCAGTCCCGGACTCTGAAAACAACACATTTTGGGCGACGGAGTCCACATCCGCCAATCCGTCTCTCTCTCTCTCTCTATTTCTCTCTCTCAGTCGTAGCGGCGATTTCCTATTTAAATTTAGATCATGAGTCACACTGATAGGCGTGAAAGATCTGGAGTGAAAGCTAAATTACTGCCACGGAACCTGAGCGCAGAAGTGCTGATGGTGCTGGAAGTAGAAACACAAAAGTAGAGAGCTGTCAGGCTGTAAAATTACACTGCGAAGGCCGGGTGAAAAGATGATTACGGGCAATTATGCAGCGAGCAAAATGCCCTCTGAGGGGAGACCTTCCGCGTTTTCGGAGGCGCTTCGGAAACGGACGCACAAATAGCAACAGAGCATCTGCCGTGTTCGCCCATGAGAACTGTGATCGCTCACATATGAATACAATTGGCAAGAGTATGTGTTATATAGCATTAAGCGCAATGGATCATTTCTTTTGGGCACTGGCAGAGAATGTATGATATATGTACAGTTGGCTTGTTTGCACAATGACCACATCCCCCTTTGTTTATCTGCCATTCCCTCTGTCAGGCCTTCAGTGGCCGGAGGGGTTGTTTGGTTGTGTTATTATAGTCTTCCTCATTCGTTGATCCTTAATCCAGCAGTTTAGAAGCCCAACGTTGCTGCGTATTGATAAATCCACAGTGCTGTCCGTGACGCCAAAGTAGCAGACGGACAGAAAACACCTGCCAAAATATTCCAAATCTTTTCCGTGTTTGTTCGTCAGGTGTCACGTGGAGCATCATGGCACACACACACACACACACACACACACACACACAGTCACACAGTCACACAACTGAGAACAGCAGTCAGAGCTGTCACGGCTGGTAAATATAAGTCGGCCTTTCTACTAAATGGATTCTACATTTTACCTACGACATCTGTCTTTTTTGTTTCTTACATTTCAGATTCGCCTGTGTTTGGACTCCCGCCCTGTCGCTGAAAGGTCGCCTTTCACTCTTTTTCCACCTGCCTGCCTCCTGGGTGCCTATGCGTTCAGGCCCCTCACTGTATTGGTCACATGTGACAGTACCTTTCTTCTTCTTGGATTGACCGAGCCCAACGAATCAAACTGATGAAAGACACAGTTGAAACGTAAAAATGCACTACTCAATAATCAAGGCATGAAACAACTTAACTTGAAACGCAGCGTCGTCTCCTTAAGGACCGCAACATCCACGCTCATTACAGATGCCGTTGGATGTATTAACACATATATTGCTTTTTAGTACCACCTATGTTTATTTGTAACAATAATTATAGACTTGGATGATTAAAGGGGCACCTGCCAATAAACAGTCTGACCTTGGCCTTAATTAAAAGATGTTGTGTAATTAAGTTTAATTGTTTTTTTAGTGCTGCAGTTCCTATATGTTTTGATTTAACATTAGATATATCATAATCACCAACTGGCTGTGCTTGTAGGAATTGAATGAAGCAAAAAAAATAAAAACTAATGACATTTTCTGTGAAATTGTCTTCTATAAAAGTGACATTGTTGTGTTTTCAAAACAAAAGCCACTGAAATGTGCCATTTTTCCCCCCCGCTGGGAATAGAATATGAAACGCATCCGTCTCGCCGTCAGAGACAGCAGATATAGATTTCAGGTGCAATGTCACGGAGAAGACCGATTTCTTTAATCAGCGTCCCCTATTTTAAACTTCAAACGGCCCACTTTGAGGATTCATTCGACTGCTGCTTCAGAGAGGCCTCCGTAAACAGACATTTTTCACATAAGAAAGCGTGAACATCCACTGTTTTTTCCCCCACTCCCAACGGCCCCTTTCATGTTTTCAAACGGATGGCGTGTCTCAGCCCTCCCTACACGCCAGTCTTCCTTCCCAGACAGGAAGTCATTACAGGGGCTCTCACCCCATCACAGATGGCCATTTAACACATCGCTGGCAACTGCAAATGAACCAGGGGTAGCAGCCGCTTGACTAGACCCGGCCGACTTTGCACAAATGTTTATCTCTCACTCACCTGCTGTGCTGGGATGGGAGGTGCTCTCCAACCCTTGGCAC
The DNA here is from genome assembly GCA_963678695.2 of Diplodus puntazzo. NCBI lineage: Eukaryota > Metazoa > Chordata > Actinopteri > Spariformes > Sparidae > Diplodus > Diplodus puntazzo. Next base: position 13,309,084 of record OZ023178.1, read on the forward strand.
CGTTTTGCCACTTTATTTATTTATTTCCATTTGTTTGTCACGGGGAGCTGACACTTTAAATTCAGCTCGGGGGATTTGCGCGGGGCTGGTGCGGTTGCTACCTTTTTTGAAAAATCTTTTCCTCGCACCTTGCTGAACAAACGCTATTTAGCGCGGTTGTCAAGCGAATCCGCGCGAGGACTTCGCCCTTTTGTTTATTTGCCGTTTTGTATCTTTTTTTTTTTTTGTATGTTTCTTTGAGGAAGCCGGAGAAGAGACGATTTTTTTTCCCCCTTAAATCTCCCTTTTCGCAGCCCCGTTTGGAAAAATTTGTAATAGCCATATTTGCTCTGTCAAGCTGCCTTAGCCTCTCGGTGCGTTCGGAGTTCCATCGGCGATAAAACAGATAAAGCCGCCCTGACAAGTTAAAAATGAGAATGCAATCGCGTCTGACACTCTGGAGACAGCCGCCCTCTCTCTCCTCCTCTTCCTCCCTCTCCCTCCCTCTCTCTCGCTGTGTTCTGTTTGCTCTTGTTCTCTTGAAATGCCTCGCTTGTTATTTACTATCTCTACCGAGTAAAATATTAACGAAGGCACCTCTTGAGGATGTTTGCAAGTGCCGAGCGCTACGACTGTAGCCCTGCTATTAAGGGGAGAGAGGCTGAGGGCTGAGGAATGTAAACACGGCGCCTATTCATTAGTCCCATCCTCTCATTCCACGCCTAATACGCCATATTCACGTTGCCTGTCTGGTGCAGGATCTTGTGACTTCTATACTGTGATTATGTACCAGTGTAAAGGTGTGTTTGCATTCATCGGTTGAACTGAAGGGACGGCGGGGCGTACGGACCGAAAGATATTCCAACGAGAGGGGAGGAAAGAGGGGGTAAATAGAGCAGCGCTGGCAAGGACGGGTGTCTAAATCACGGCTTGGAATGGACCCTCGGCGCGGCGATTGGCCGTGACAGCCACAGATGGAGGACGGCGCCCACAGGAAAAGGATAAACTGTCTGATAAGCGCACGGTGAGGTACAGGGCTTCTGCTGGCAGACAGGCTCTTGAGAGGGAAGGAGGGGGGGAAGGGGCTGGGGGGTGGGGGTGGGGGGTGGGGGGGAAGATGGGAATAGAAAGGGAAAACGAGTCAAGAGGGAACAGGCAACAGATGAATCTCCATCTGTGTTCAGAGGCGAGCAGGGATAGAAGCGAGAAAACAAGCCAAACAACCACGGAGGTGCAGCTCTGGGCTCATACCTCTTGTGGGCTTACCTCTCCAAAGCAACACTTAAGTGCATTTTGATATTTCCCGTCGTCCGCAGAGGGACGCCCAGCGCTCACGTCCGTAATAACGAGCTGGGACGAGTGGCATCAATCAGCCGCTTCAGAGATCGGAAAGCGGCTCGGCAGCTGTTAGCTGGAGCCACAAGGCCGCGCCGTGTATGGTATTTGATCGCGACAAAAGACAAGCGAGCAAAGCGACACTTCACAACTGATCTCTGAATCACCAAGATTAACAACAACATGAGGAAAGGCAAATGCTAAAAATCTCAGAGATCGCATCAGACTGATCCGCCGCTTGTCACGGGCCTGCCTCTCGCACACTGCTCATCCACTCACAGATTGGCGTCGTTCTCTGGCCGCCCTCCGGCCAAGCTGGGAGATGAACCTGCGCAGACCTTTGGCCAAAGAGCCGGCCAGTGAGCAAGCAGGAGGCAGCCATGAGAGGCTTCCGTGCAAGTGGTTTATTTATCATTTTTCAACTCAGCGTGGCACATTTGTATAGGATCTACTGAGCATATATTTGCATGGGACTGAGGCTATGCTACATGAGGTCTACCTACCCCCTCTAGTTTCAGTTAAATTATGCAAAAATAAGGGTAGGCTTTCAAAATAAAGCTTGCTGAGGAAAACTTCTCACTTTATGACAGCTTTTGGAATGTTATTAACCTTGTGAATTGATTGCAGTTCGGTTAGGTTTAGGCACAAAAACTAGGAAAACATATTCATATTGTAGCATAATGTAACACATGAAGTTTCAGTTGAAAGACAGGTATGGTATGGCGAAAGTGCGTCGGTAAAGAAACATAATAATATCCCTTCGGTAATACACGGGGATCTGTGAACGAATCCGAATACAAATACCTCCCAGATTGACGGAGCGCTGTCTGTTATTCCCACAGCCTGTTTTGGGTTAACTAGCTTTCCCCCCGCCTAAGTCCAAGCTGTATGGAGTTGGCTCCTGAAAGATGGTGCTCATCTCGTGATGTGGCTGTCTGTTTGTAATATAATATGAATTATGGAGCCACCTAATATCGCAACATCCAATAAAGTGACCTTAAAGTGTTATTGCCCACCAGAAGATGAGCAAAGGAGAGGGAAATAATAAAAGCAGTGGCTGTTACCAACACAGAAATTGCAAGTCAATATTTATGTGTTTGTTTTTTCTCCCTGTTTCATAATCTTTTTGCTCACTGTTTGCCAAATATTTACTGGGGGTCATTTTGGGTAGAACTAAATTACCGATGAAGAAAAAGACATTTTGTTTGTATGCCGGGCAAAATTCAATATACCGCAAACTGGGAAGTATTATTGTATGGCCTGAAATACACAAAATAACACATAGAGCAAGTGTGGACCTGGAGAAAAACACAATTTTTTAAGAACACAAAACTTACAACACTAAATTAATTTCAAGATCTGTATCTTTAGCTGAGCATGATGGCCGTGTGTGTGTGTGTGTGTGCTCCTATTCGTGCTTTATCAGAATCTCGTCTCAATACCAGATGAAGGCGCATAAAGAAGACACTCGGCTGACACAAACGTTTGGCCCCGGTAATCTTGTGTGTGAGTCATATAGAGCCTTAAGACTGCTGGCTATCAGATGTTTATCACCCCCGCCTCTTTTTCATGAAAATGTGCGGCTTGTGCTTCACAGAAATACACATCGAGGTGTTCATTTGTCGTGGGAAGAGTGCATGTTTAATTTGCTGATGCGTATTTAAACAAAAGGAAATAAATCTGAAAACTTGTAATACAAAAGATAATTGTCTAATCTAAGTAATCAATCTTTTTTTTTTTTTTTTTTTTTTTTTGCGTACATATCTAAGGTCTTTTTTCTCCAAAAAAAGAAATCTCAACACCGACTAGCTTCCTTGCCAGGTTTGGGTAAAAAATGTTATGTACGTAATTGCATTTACACTATGTACCTTGTTAGTAAGCTAAAATGACTCACCCACTTTTGGTTTTGCACAGAACAACAGTGGCCAAACAGCAGTTCTGAGGGAAATCCAAGTGCTTTTTTTTTACTCAACCCTTTTATACCACCTTGCCAGACTCCCTCCTTTGCTGCTGTAATAATTACTATGGCCACAAGAGGTCGCCACTTACAAGAGTAAAATATGGGTTGGAACAAGCTCCTTTACCGGTCCACATGCGCTCTCCTAATGGGTATGGGCTGAGAAATCTCCTCTCCAGTAGCACTTACATACACCAAGCTTTCCAGTTATGTTCCTATCTATATTCTGATGGTTTCCGCAGGCGGGTTTAATCATTCATAGCCAGATTTATAGATTTATAGATACTGATTTATTTTTTACCTATTCACCTGCAGTGTCTCCCTTTTAATATTCAGGCCAAGTAATTTTTTTCTCCACAGTGGTGACCTGGGAGTTTTGCAAATATATACATTGCAATATATCATCAAACAGAGAACTTAGGGGGGCGGGGGACCTTTCCTGCAAGACTGAAGCATCACAGGCAGGAGCTAATATTCTGAGCCAACATCTGAGACCTTATTCTATTAAGATGAAGGCCATCCTATTTTAGTTAGGGTGGCCTGGTCCAGAAATGAAAAAAAAAAAAAACCCTCAAAGTTATTTTAAAAAAGGATCCCAATATCAACACAGCAGAGTCAGGGTTGTGCGGTTAACACACTCTTTACCACCTCCTCTGTGGAAGGAGATGAGTTTTCTTGAAGGTGGTGTCGGAGGTTAGAAGTTCAAGAGGCTGGAGCCATTTCCATTCACGTAAAACAACAGAGGCGTCCGGCCCGGCTCCTTTGAATACGACTGTGCCGATCAGGATTACAGGGTGACAATAACAAAACAGTAAGTCCTGGCAGAGATTGAATGCTATTGCTGCATTCATGTTTTATAGAATGAAATCGCAAGCAGACAGACACAGTGTCTGGCTGCTAATGCAGTCTCCAGGATAGCTTTACGTGGCCACTTTGAGGACGGATGTTTGTCACTCCCGACTGTGCTTTCAAGTGCACGTTGACTAAGTAACCGGGGGAGTTTGTGCCGGCTGGGCCCGGGCATTGTCATTGAGCCCACATACGTGTGTGGACAATGTTTCTGGACTCACCGTCTCGAAATACTGGCTCTTATGTGAAAGCTTGAAAGTTTTCCCCATTACGCTCACATGGTGTGAATGCAGCCCTTACCACAGCTGACACCTGTCATGGCGGTAATGGCGGAAGTCAGCGGAGAGTAAGTCACATAAGGGGGGGGGGGCACAGTGAAAGGAGCAGCTCTTGCTCCTGGCTCGCTTGAGTGCAGCACAGTGACTCAGATAAGTGACCCTCAAAGTACAGTCGCAAAAATCGAGACTTCCGTGAGGACAAATGAAAATTGCCACGTTTCAGATCTCAGAAAGTCCTGTGAAATCGTGACAAAGAAGCCAGAACTGGAAATCAACGCCGAAAAAGAACAAGAAATAAGAAGATGTTGAACTGAATTTAACTGATTAGAAGGCTACAAAGAGTAAGTAACGCCAAGCATCGACCGGAAATACATATTAAAAGTTACTCCTCCTCAAATGGGGAAAGCAAAAAAAATGTTTTTCCTGTTCCTGACAGAGGATCACACTGTACCAACACAGTCACAAAGCTGAGTCATGTTGACACATAGAATCGGTCATATACATACTCTTGAACAGTTTGATCACTAGTTAAGCCAAAAGGAATTTGGGCTGAAGTGGTAAAAAAGCATGTGCCACTGAAACCGAATTAGCCCTTCAATGCCCATAGGCTCCAAACTACATGTTTAAGCAGGAGTTCACGCTGTCGACTCTCTATTATTCTGTCTCAATAGCAGCTAAATGAAGCTTAGCCCGAGTTCAATCAGGAAGATTGCCTCATTCACAAAATCTGTGCCCTCTGCTCTTTCGCTCCTCGCTCTTCTTCTAATCAGTTCAAGCTGAAATTTCTTCCCACGAAGCAGTTTGTTTGAGTTGCAGACTGAAGGCGCGTCTGACGTGCAGGATTAGACGTGACTCATCCCGAACACGCTTTACATTATTAGTTTGATGTCGTGTCAGTGGGGAGCAGCAGTATGGGCGTAATCTGCTAGTCTCTTCTCAACAGAACGAGAGCGCCGCGTTATGTTGTATCGGCATGTATACGCTTACTCTCCATGGCGATACTTGTGATCTGAAGTTCACAGCACACATACACTTCCTCTTATAGACTAGATTAATACATTAATACATTACAAGTCAGGATAGTTATTTTTGGCAGCGGACGGGCATGAAGCCGTCTCGTGTTGAGTCATCATAGCAAGTAATGATGAGATGAGTAACTGTGATTTTTTTTTTTTTTTTTTTGGGGGGGGGGGGGGGGGGAAGCAGCAGAAACAAGTTGTGAACACAACATTGACTCATCGACAACATTTTAAATTGATGTGGTGAACATTTTTACACATCCAACAGTCACAGACTCATGTTAAAATAACTAATAACCTAATAAACCTCATAAACATGTCGTTAATGTAGAAAAATGTACAAATTTAAAGCTACTACTAATGTACTTTGCTATTGAAAGATCATTGGTATTACTATATATTTAATGATTTTATGATAGCTGTTACCACAGTTAAGACATGTACAAATAAATCAAATGTTTCAGATACGTTATACACCTTTTTTGGATTCATGCGTCAGGTTAATGGTGAATGTTAGTCTGGTAGTCGCTCTTTTAGCTCCATTTTTGGTCTCCACCAACCCCCAAAAGTGCCACCATGTTCACCAGTTAGTCTCTAACTGTGTCCGTCTGCTGTTTGGCCATTTGCAATGCCAAAGAAATATGAAATATTATATTGATAAACCTATAGTAGTTATAAATCGTCTAATAAGCTCCTGTTTTCTTGTGTTCTTACACCAGAACAGAGGAAGCACCTTTGCATGACAATGTGAGAACCGCTTCAGTTCAGGTCTGTGTGCACATCAATCGTCAGCAAACTTAATTCCACTCAAGTACTTCAAGAGATGAGCTTTGAATACGAGGCATTTTCCCGAACTTCTACACTGATGGTGTGTCCGTGCTTTGATGCTGGAGAACAAGGAGAAAACAAAAGAAGTAGAAATAGCCAGCAGTTATTCCCGAACCCCAATCCATACCTGATTCCATGACCATAAATAATGATAGTAAAAAACAGAAGAACGCTTGCTGTTTCTTGGGTTTGCAGTATTTAATAAAATGCCAGCAAGACATCCATTCCCACTTTTTTATTGTCATAGGATGAGGGGGTTCTCTTCTCCTTTTTTTAATACCAGCTGTACATGTTGATAGCAGTCAGTTAGATGCTGTTCACAGGACACTTATTCCAGTATCCCTCGGCGATATTGTACGTCAGAAGATAGGATGTGCAATATTCTCAGACCGAGAAATGAATCCACGGAGGTTCCTTTGTGGCCTGTCCAGATAATCCTTTTGGTCAAAAAAAAAAAAAAAAAAGAGAAAACCCTCTGCTTTCGCTAGAGGCGTTTAAAGAAGGGATTCATTTCAATTTGCGGCCTGCGCTTGTCGTGTGTGTTTACCGCGGTGCGATCCGGTTTAGAGATGTGGAGTGGATGGCTGGGGCACTCAAGAAGAAAGCTGTTTAGGTAAATTGACAGAAATCTGTTCTGGGATGTGCTTTTTTTTATATATATATTAATGATGTGCTCAGAAATGTCAAGATGAAGGGAAGGAAAGAGAGGAAAGGAAAGGAATGGAAAGGAAAGGAAAGGAAAGGAAAGGAAAGGAAAGGAAAGGAAAGGAAAGAACATTCCCTCTGCAATTTACTGTCTAGGGAGGAGTAAATATCTCTCTTTCATTATTTAAGTTCCCTCTGGCTGTCAACATCCAAAACCACCAACATATAAGCTGAAAAAATATTGTCTTATGCGGTCTGAATGCTGAATAAAACTGAAACTGTTTCCTTATCCGAGATGTTTTCATGTTGGGATAGTCTCTGTGTGTGTGTGTGTGTGTGTGTGTGTGTGTGTTTATGCTTATGGGCATGCATACAGGCGTGGTTGTGTGTGACAAGGCACCGAGTTGCTCCCATTCCTGGAAGCCCCCCCGGGCGCTGGGGGAGCATCTGCAGCCCCTCTCTTTTCCATATGCCCCGTGCCTTCTCAGTCTCACTCAATCATTAATTCAACGTGATTACGAATTTAACAAGCCTCCATCACTCTCTGCCCCGTCGCATTGGCCCGGATTTTTTTTCATTGCTTTTTTTTTTTTTTTTGTAATTATTATTATGATTTCAGCATTAACAGAGAGCTTCTAATTATGTAGGCAAAACTGTCTCAGGTGGACGGTTTGGCATGATTACGCCGCGGAATTCAGTTTTCTATAGCGATCCAAGATTATTCAATTAGAAAAATGTGTTGCGAGATGATGATCCCTTTGGAGATTCTCAGTCTGGGTGTGAAGTAGAAGTAAAGGATGTAGCATTCGCAGGAATTTCACCTTAAATTTGGGCTGATAAGGCAACCAAAGGTCACTTAATAAAGGATTTTGTTAATGTCAAGGCTCCGAACAAGCCCAATGTGGCTACTATGAACTGTGGGTGGAAACAAAATATGTCTTGAAAGGGAAATGTAGCCACAAGTTGGTTTTAGTGATGTATGCTGTGTGCCAGAATGCTGCAGAAACAAACAATCCACAAAGCATAAGCTCATCTCCCTTTAAGTTGTCGTGACTGCCATGGAAATCCTTCCCAGGTGGCGAGGAGAACAGACCTCGTGGGCGCAGGGCTCACCATGTCGCCCACGACACACACACAAACACACACACGCGACAATCGGACAGATGCTTGCCAACACGGGGGCCCGAGCGCAGCATCCTCCAGTTGAAGGGCGGTCTCCTTAATCAACATGACACCCCGCTGCTCTGTTGTTTTGGCATAACAATGTCGAAGCGAGCAGACAGAGTAAAACTTGATTGGATATGTTCTGCTGGGAGCGAGATTTACAAGCTTCAAGCTGCTCTTTTGGGGTGTGTCTGTCTCTGACACGAGATCGCAGGAAATTGCACGACATTAAATTGAGCTTGAACAACAGGGTTTCTGGTTTGCATTGTTGATTATTCAGATCTAATCAATCTACACGGGCTTACACTAGTAATTAATGTTATTTACACCCCGGATAATGCATTTAGCATAGCAGCCACATACAGATTTTAGCTTCAAAAAGGGTGTAAATAAAGTCTTCAAATGTATCCAGACTTCACTGCAAGATCCACAAATACATCCAGACTGTAAGCAAGACCTACATAAAAATACATCATATGATGATAAATTAAATGAAAAGTTACATTCATGATGTCTTACTGTGGCTTGTAAGTAGATTTTAAAAAAAACTTTGAGAGGGACTTAAAACAGAAAGGTTCCAGCGGTGTTCTGAACATTAATTTGTATTTTGACCCTTCGTATTCTCATGTGAAGTGAAACTGGGTTAATTCTTTTTTTCATGAATATCAAATCGGAATAGGTGTGCGCCTCTGTTCCAGTTCCACGGCAATATAGCTAAGGGACATTACTCACAAAATCAGCCCTTTTACTTTAACTTCATCAGCTTTAATAAAACTCGTTAACACCTGTCCAAATGGAATACACCTTAGGCTACAGGCACTGGGGGCGTCCAGCTTGTTGCAATAAGCTTTGATTCCAAAAGGAGAAGAAAATTCAACAGCTCAGTTAAAAAAAAAATTAAAAACAAAATAAACTTAAAAAAAATAAGTTTATTCACATGTATGGCGGCTCATATTTGTCGCCATCTGCTGGATGGGACCAGTACTGTTGGCAATGGCTAGTATTGCGTCAATGGCTTATTTGTCCTACACAGGCTGCCGTAGTTTATGTCAACATCGATGGACTATGCTTAGTTTTTACTGATAGCTTGATAATACAAAATACAGGCTACCTTGTGTGAGTTCGTCTGACCTTTTTTTTTTTTCACTCTTTATCTTATATCTCTCACACCCATTTACTTGTTAAACATGCTCATTTAAAATATGCAGGCTAATAATTTATTACGCTTGCTAACTGGATTAAGCTCGTGGTTGGTGGAGCGCCGCACGTGCAGGTCCATTGGCCAGCTCCAACGGTTATTAATTAAGAGTTCGCATTGAGTGCGTTTTCTGTAATAGGACATAAAAATGTGTACGTTTGGACGTTTTTATTTCTCCCCTTTTTACCTTAAAATTAGAAAAACCTAATATGAAGTATGAAGGAAAATGCAGACATTTCAGCAGAGTTGGATTCAAAACCGACTTAAACGACGGCTGCGTCGTCAGCAAAAGGTGAGCGCTTTCATTAGGCTTGTAAATTGTGAAATTATACATGTTAAGCTAGCTCCACATATTATTTTTTTACTGTAACAGTTAGCAACTGGGGCGTTAACCGGTCAGTAGCTTTTCAAACCCAGGGTAAATAACAACTTTTTATTTGATTTCTTTAACTTGGCGGAAGTTGCGCAACTTTTATGGCATGATAAACTTTATTTTAGTTGATATGAAAGAAATTTGGCTCAAAAATAACAGGGTCCAGACACATATTCGGGCTTCATTGAGTGGTAGGCTTTTGGCTGTGATACACTGTATTTTAAAGGCACTGGCGACCCACGCAGGTGTTAACGATTAGACCTCTGCTGTGCTAGAAACTGGACGTGGTTGAAGTGATCATTGTGTGATGTCACCATAGAGCGGTAGGATGATGGAGATGTCAGTCAAGCAGAGTCACGCCCACACAGTCCTGACACCTGTGCAGATTCAACATGGGTTGTGACTGAAGTGTTTTTGCATGTACATATGGCCTCTGGCCCTTTCATGCAAGAATCATTTAAGCATTAATTTATTTTCCTTAGCTCATTTTTACTCTTAGGCAAATGAATCTGGGTAGAAATTTTTAACATCTTTTATATTTGAAAGCAATTGTTTTTTGTTTTACCCGTCTTGTTTTCTAAGAATAAGAGGATTTAAACGTTATCCCAAAGGTACTTGCTACATCTTGTCTTCCAATGAAATGAAATGATTTGTTAGTTAGACTTCGATGCAAAAATGATTTAGATATTTAAAATGTTGCCACCTTATTTTAGGATGAATTCTATCATCTCAACAAAATGTACCTCTGAAGTGATACATGTCAAGTCTTTTTTTTTTCCTTTCCCCAGAAAACTGCCTCTTGGTTGGGAGTATTTTGTGTTGTTTGCTGCTCGTTCATAATAAAAATAGACTCTAAATCTAGATTGAGCTTTACTGAACTGCAGAACTTGGTCGTAAAATTCATTTTTGCCTAGAAAATCTTTTAAACAGACATGATATGTGGATTAGATTTGTTCTTTTCACAAAGTTTGAGCAGTAGACCTGAGCCATGTTTTAAATCACGGTCCCTGCTCCTGCTGCTTTCTGCACCATATCTGGCCACATCTGGAGGATTTTCCACAGCGCACGTTCAGCCCCTGCAATCCTCTGCATTGAGCCCGCCCGCCAGCTCACAATCTGTTATCTGTGCAGCACACCACTTTCATTTCACAAAATGGTTTTTGATTGGGGAAAAAAAAAGATTCCAATAAGTGTTGTTTGAGTGTGACAGATGTATACAAATAGCACTTTGGTGCAATTTTTTTTAATGTACAAACAGTCGACTGCCTAGTACATTAAAGTTGCACACACGCAACCTTGGTGAAAGGAAGAAAAGAAAGTCTTTGCCTGAGACATCTGCTGTCAGTCTGGTGGGACAGAGCCAGCCCGCCCTATGCAGACCTCTATTACCAGGTTGATGTTGCCATAAGGCTCTGTGAAATGAAAACATGCAGCACTACTTATGTATGTTGATGGTTTTACTTTTGGGTTAATATTTCTCACAGATTTCAAGGACGCCGCAGCTCTCCAATGTACAGCAAGTGAGACTTTCCACATTTGACCCCAGTTGAGTAGAAGGTAAGAAGCTTTTTTTTTAATGTAGCTTTCAATTTTGAGAAGAAAAAGACATTGAAAATAGGAAATTAAAATGTTCTTGTCCATCACAGAAAATGATAATCACAAGCAAAGAAGCCAAACTGTATTGCTGTGCTGTTTCAGCACTGAGCACTGCTGTACATGCATTTGGTGAGTTGATGCTCCCATGGGGCTCTAACTAAGTTCGACTAGGAATGTAGAGAAAACCTATTTATACAGTGTATGGGCAATGGAGTAGTGGTGAACTAACTCCCAAAGGACTCAGGAAATGGATCCAACAGAAAGGCTCATTCAATTCGCTGTATTGCTGTAGGAGCTCTGGAGTGCTCACGTGTATTTTGAGGTGACATTTTGAAACAATGGACCAACCTTAAAGGATGAGCAGCAGCATGACTCACAGGACAAACTACAGCGGTCCAGTGTGCTGTAATGAGCTGCAAGGGCTTGACTTGCTGAGCTTGCAGTAGTTGTCTCACTCAAATGACAAACCACAGGGTTCTGGCAGAGATGGCCTGTGTATTCATTGTCTTCTTCCACTGATTCTTACTGCTTGTCAGGTTAAAAATCTCTCATCACATTATCAGCTGCCAACATCTCACAGCCATATTGTTCCCAGCCAGCTTGCCCAGTGTCATATCATCTTTGGTATTCTAAAAACACTCAGCAGGTTATTTAACAAGGGACGAGGGGGTTGCCATCTCCCTTGTTGGTAAAATGACCAAAATGCATCCTCCTTGTTAACCTGCCACCTTTTAATATGAAAACAGTTGATGAAGTCTGGTGTATTTGTCTCACTTGCGTTAATGTTGGAATGTGTTCATCAATGCTCTTCTTTTTCTGTGATTCAAATGAGACGTTGTGAAGACTGAACCAAGTCTTCAACATTGCAAAGTCACAGTCTTCTGTGACTTTACCAACATGCAATATTGTTGACGAAAAACATGGTATTTAAATGTAGTTTATAAGATAAACACTTTACCAAAATATGTCTATTTGTTGGCAAAAAGAGCGGACAAAAATAAAAGGGTCAGATTTCCTTATTCAGTGAAGTACTTTTGGTTTCCTCTGTGCTGCATGTGCCTTCAGGACCACACAAGCAGCACACAGGCAGGACTCGGTGAGAGTGTATTCAGAGATGTGTGTGTGTGTGTGTGTGTGTGTGTCATGTGCAGGTGGGAAATGCTGATATTTCAGCAAGGTTGCAAGTTTATTTTAAGCAGTAGTGGGAGCTTCAGTATAACCCTAGCAAGCTAACTAGCTAAAAGCCAGTTACTCTGCAGTTATAAACAAAAACACATAATACCTCAGCAGATTTTTATTTCATTTGTTTTTTCTTATATATGGATGTATCTGATTGGTCAGTAGATCTGATTTGGCATCAAAATGTATCAAAAAACATTACCTTTTAAATAATACCATCAGAACAATAAACTATGCTGTGCAAGGCCCTTACCCTGTCTTTGACTAAAATGAGACTGAAAAGCCTTAAATGCCTGAAATGAACCTAAAATTACTTTTATCTTTCAAACACCAGGCTACATAAAAATCAGGATACGGTTAACTGCATATGATTTAAAAAGAAAGAAAAACTAGCAAGGTTAATTGACACAGGAATAAGACTAAATACATAATTATATGATATATCAAAGTCTATCTTTGATAAGCCACTGCCAAGTACAAGGCACACATATCCAATCACCATCAGGAGTGAAAAAAAGAAGGATATTTAAAATGTCACTATAAAGCACACAGTTGTCACATAATAGGAAGTACTGAGAAGCATAAATAAGGAGGGAGCCAGAGGGAGTGACAGCAACACCAACACGCAAAGTTATTTAAAATCTTCCACATCATCCAATTTAAAATGTGCCCACACATTTAAACTCAACTTTCCTTTGCATAGCTCAAGTCCTGCATACAAATCTAGAAAGTGTGTACCCAGGAGTGTGCAACCTGGCAGTAAGCTAAACAATGCTTAGGAATTGGGACAATTCTAATTCAGGTCTTACTGGGAGCAAATATGCACGTTCAAACCATAGTGAGCTATAAATTATGTGCAATTTATAAGTGATTGTTTTTTTAAGATAATTATTCTTTTACATGAAGGTTTAAAGAGTTGGTGGCCTGTATTATTTTAACAATAGGCTTAAATGCTCAAGGTCCACTTCAGGGTCTTGCTCGTTCCAGAATTTGCCCAAATATGTATGGATTAGAGATTACTGGACAGCAATGAAGAAAAGTTATTAGTAGTTAGATTTTTTTGAGCGATTGTAGGACTAGATGTCCGTGTTCTTTGAGAGTCAGTGGCTCGAAAGGTTGCGGTCTGTGATTAAATATATTGTATCTTTTAAATGCAGCTACTTTCCAGATACTACTGAATATCACTGGAGCTGTCACTAAAATGTTGGTTGCCCAGAAAACACACATACTTTATAGTCTTTTGTCTTCATCAGACAACTTTCCAAAGGAAACTCAAAATGGTAGATTCTGTTGCACTCAATGGATGTGTTTTAATCACTTTCAAGCTTCAATTTTTAGTCCTCTGTGTGTAAGTGATAACATTTTTAATGAAATCCATAGTGGGATTGTAGATGATAGGAAGTCCCAGGTCAGAACCCCTTTAACTGAAGCTTTTTCAGTTTCCTTTTTTGCTAACCTTTTTATTTGAAATGACATACTCAGTTGATACATAATCCCTTCATATGAGGATAGGAAACAGTCTTTTCAGTTTTAATGTCTAAACAGGCAATCTTCCCTTTTTTGGAAAGTGCATTGTACCACGATCAGAGCTAACACTGGGATTTCATACACATAAAAGAGGTGGTTATATATGTCCTTATCCTTTCATCTATCTGTTAATTCATGCAATTTTCAAAGGACATTCTGTTGCATTGCCAGTTTTGGTAAAATTATAGAGTTGTGTAATCATACCGCTGTTACAGCCTTCTTCGTACATTCTCCCACATGCTGTCCTTGAGATAAAAAAAGCACTGCTTAGTGAGTGCTGCTCACCTTGGATGTGATGAATTGTCGTTCACTTTGGAGAGCTTATGATAGTGGCTGCCCCTGCACCTGGTTTGAATGGGGTCGTGTATCTGCTGGGCCTTTTTTTCCCCTCCACACTTGAACCCCCCAGTTCCCTCCTACAATGCATCTCTCAGGGTTTATTTCACTTTTGCGAGGAGCACGTCCATAGATAGTTTGATTCAGACAAGGGAAACCATTAGGGGCACTGTAATGCAGTTTTTGGCAAGAGAGAGATCCAAGCATTCATTATGCTGGTCCTTCTTTATTTTGGAGCAACTTCATCAGCAAACCCTTGTCATTTAAGGACAAAAAAGCAGTTCAAAAAATGCTATTTGTTTTTTTATGGACTAATTGCCAGCAGGAGAAAAATAGAACAGCATTTCAACGTTCTACGTTCTTCATCGCTGCAGTGTCGGTCATGATCAATTAAGGACTGATCCACAGTTTAGTTTTCTTTTTCTCTGGCTTTTGTCCCCTTTTGTAAAATGAATTGGGCAGCCTGTTCAAGCCTGAATTATGTATTTAATTTTTCGCTCAATGGAATTACACTCATAAAACACAGTGCTGAAGTGAAGATTTTTTTTACAAGCCAAATGTAGCTATAAGAAAATTGATTGCTCAAACCAAAAGGGAGAACACAAAAGTTCACCACTTATCTGAAAATATGTCGGTGGCACTACAATTTTCAAATTTAAGGCTGTGGCATCTATTGTTATTCGTATTTACAAGAGTGGCTTTTAGCTTGGGATCTAAAGTATTTGACAGCAGTAATACACAGTATTCCTCTGTTGACATGAAAATGAACTCCATGTACCAAATGAGCATCTGTATTCCTTTTCCCCACACACTCTACTCGCTCTGAGGGCCTGTCCTGAAATTGCTGCTTGCTCATAGCAGCCTCTTTCCTTGTGATGTGATCTTCTAATCCATCTTCAAAACCCCCCTCCCCACGAACTGTCTTTCGCTCTCCTGGGTTAACGTAGGTGGATGTGCAGTAGCCCGAATATCATATGCATGAAAAACTTGCCGTCCCTGCATTTTTTTGCTTCGTATGTTGCCGCACAGCAGTTGATGGATAGAATGTGTCACTTGGTGCAGTGCTCATGGCAAGAGGCATGCTTTTTGGAGGTGGGCGTTGATCCCGGAGAGTCAGGGGACTGGGAACTGGAAAGTAAAGGCCAAGGACCTGGCTGCTTTGTTCGTGTTAACTACCACGACCTGACAGGGACACAAAATGCACGAGAGACGAACGTGTCTCTAGATTATCTCGGCTGAGGTCCCAGACAAGAACATCTATTATTTAAGCCCAGTTGCTAAATCTGAAAAATCGTACTGAACTTTTTCTGCACAGACAACAGCTTTACTTTATGTTGTTCTCCTTAAATAAATATATTTATTGTTGTTATTGTTAAGCTATAGCAGTTCAACTGCATCATTACAAATGTATCAAAATCATCAATGTTATGATCTGTGTGACGAGCGGCTGCTTTGAGCATGAAAAAATGCATAACAGTTTTTGTAAGTGTGGTGCAATCATCTTGTGAGCGATTTAAAGGATGCAGACAACCATAATTATATTTCATTGGCTACATGTTATACAAAGAAATATAAGTTAAGCTTTGGGTAATGACACATTCTAGACAAATACAAAAGAATGGTATTAATTGCAATTTTAGTATATGGTGACTTAAAAGATTGAATGCTCATCGATTTCTGATTTACAATAAAAATCTTGACACCGCTAATATGTACGCTAAATATGTTGTTTACATATTTTGTAATAAATTTTATGTATGCTGGGCCACTTCTGGGATGCATGTGGCCAGTGGCCAGCATTATAAGTTTGCCAAATGATACGCAATGCTGACTTAACCCTGTTTAATTTAAGGCTTTAACTGATGATCACCTTTTTTAGCTAAATTGATTAGTATTGTAATCCATTCGAAGTCTTCCAACAGTCCAAAACTCAAATGTTATATAATTTCCAGTGACGTAAAACTATATTAATTTGATGAAATCCATACTGCGCTAAACTGACACTTGAGCAGCACTGCAGTGTCCTCCCGGTTTTGCAAGTTATTCCATTCAGGAACGGACCTGGCCACCGAGCTGACAGGTCAGATTCAGAGGGTTTCCGTGGCACGCTATTCCGAGCAGGCAACGGGCAAGGCGGCCTTCAGCACTTATGGGTCCTGATGATATTATTTCAACAGGCTCTCAGTGGTGTGGAGAGTCATTGCAGTGGTTGAGAGCTAATGGGCCAGATGTAAGAGCCACCTGGCCAGCACCAGGCCTCCGTATGCTGCCGTTGATGGAGCCAGTCATGCACAGCCCAGGATCGGCTGTCTGCTGCTTGCCGTTTCTCCGGCACAAGGCTTAATTCAGCTCATTTAGCACAGTGGCTGTGCTCATCACGGTGACATTCTTCTGCAACTTTTTTTGTGTGCCTGAGTGTGGAATCTGCACTGGCATTTAAAAGTAAGTCTTCTGGTAATTATGACTTAAAGCCAGTATTAATGTATTTTTTTCTTGTTATCATGACATTAGTACAGCTTGACCTGTAAAAATAGAGGTCACACTGCAGAGCTCTGAAACAAAAATCCATCACTCTGAATCGGCTCCAGGCAACGTGGGAACGCACTCCGCATCTCTGTTTATTAGGGCTGCAATGATTAGTCGACACAATTAATTACGTTGAGAATACCATTTTGTCGGCGCGAAATTTTTGCGTCGACGCATCGTATTAATAATAATAATGATAATAATAATAATAATAATAATAATAATAATAATAATAATAATAATTATTATTATTATTATTATTATTATTGTTATTATTATTATTATTATCATCATTTAAAAAAAAAAAGAAGATTTGAGCCGGGGCAAATCGCTTTAGCACCGCTGCTGGAATGCGCACCACAGAAGAAAAAGACGGTGCCGCAAAAGAAGAAGCCGAAGCAGCAGCAGCAGAAGAAGAATATGAATGATGGCGGAACATGTTGAGGAGAGCAGGAAAGCGAGACCAAACACGTACAAAGTGTGGGAACATTTTCGGGCGGTAACCTCCTGTCTTCAGTATATGATATTAAATTTATGTGTGACTCTGTAGTAGAGCTTAGATCGGGCCCAAAAAATCAAGCCCAACCTGAGCCCGTGCACGTCCTAGCCCGGCCCGCCCGACCTGGCCCGGCCCGACACATAAGCTGTAATTATGAGCTGATCAGTTTTTTCAGTAATGATTAATCTAGCGTTTAATTCAGAGAGATGCGATTAATTCAAGTCACTGTGCGTTACTATTATTTTTGTCATTGTCCTTAATAAAAAAATATATTTTTGCTTTCTTCTCGCGTCTCAGGGAGTGATGTCACGTTTTCAGTATTAGGACAACTCACGTGTAACACCACGCAGTGACACAAACACGAACAACAATGGAGGGAGGAGAGAGATTCACGTTTTCTAGCTGGAAATACAGTCATTATTTTGAGTTATTAATAAAACAAAAAAAAAAAAACAGGCTGGGGCAGAGAATCTAAACTCTACTCTGTAGTAGCCTACAAACCTACAAGCAAATCAAACTGAAATGGATTTGCATTTTTTTTAGACGTATTCATCCATTAGTGTTTAACCAAAAAGTGATTTATTAAAATTCATAGTTATTGCAACAGATTTCGAATGACAACAAGTGCGGTTGTTGTGAACCCATGCTCCCCCATGTGTCATCAGACAAGTGGCCGGCTGGACAAGCTCTTTGAATACATTCATTGGCTAATAAGGTGTACAGATGGTGGCCAGTAAAATTGATTATGAAAAAATAAGTGAAATTTGCAAATAAGAGGTTTCCGTCTGACAGCAACGATCAGTACTAATTCATGTGTAAGATATTAAATCAGTACAAAACAGTAATGATATATATTAGATAAAACACTGAATAGTAAACCTCCGCTTAATACAATGATTTATAAAATAATAATAATTCATTTGTAAGATATGTAATCAATTAAAAACTGCAATGTAAGTATTAATTAGTTCAATTGCTATATTAAAAATCCAGCTGTGTTTCAAAATATGTTTTCAAATGCATGTTTCATGGGTTATTAATTTGCTCTGAGAATATGTCGAAAAAGATGCCGCCAAAATAATCGTGACTAATTGACTAAATCGAAAAAATAATCGATAGATTAGTCGACAACCAAAATAATCGTTAGTTGCAGCCCTACTGTCTATACATACCTCAGTCGTAGACACTCTGCTATATCTGGTATGTGGAATGAGCAATGCTTTTGGCAGCCTGCCCATTTAATTCATTTAACACTGAGGAAAACAGAGCACCTCTGGCAAACAGGGCGGGAGAAAATAGAGCCGTGAATCTTGATTGTGGAGGTAAATGAACAGATAGGTCTGGAGGTGTGTCATCTGTCTGTGAGCAGAGATACATTAGTGTGGATACACCCCGTCACTTCTGTGTCCCCAGTAACCTCCCAAAGAAAATGACATTGAGTGGTTTTGGATATTTTCTCGTCTTATATGTCATCAGAATGTGACTGGATATACTGAAGTTGTACGGGAAAATGTCCACAGTTTCACTTCCTGAAACAAAGGCATAATTCAAAAGTTACTTCAGGCAGTATTCTAGGCAATGGAAGGCAGCCTAGTATGTATGTATACTTGTTTAAATATTCATGGCGAGAGGGCAGGAGTGGTGTGTGGCTGGAGTGTGATTTACACCAGCAATAAGTTTGTGTCAGCGCAGAGGTCGACAATACCCCCAAGCCAACTTGCAGAGCCGTGAATAGTAAATGATAGCCTCCCACCAGTGATAACCTCTTAAACTGTTCAGCTATTCAAAATACTCTGACCTGTAAGCCGAAAGCTTTTACATGGATTCATCACCTATTGGTCTTTAAACTATCAGTAGCAAGTGTATCTCAATAATTGTCATCAAGCATTGTAAAGGTTATCAGAAGTTATATAGATTATTATTATATTAACTAGATTTGGAGTGTACACAGTGCTTTGTATAAAATTTTACCATCACTAAAACATTAATGCACCCTGGGATATCTTATCGGCAGGTTGGTGGATTTAAAACTCTGTTAGTGTGCAGTATTATTTAGTTATTAAACAATAAAGGGGGAAACGTGAAAAGCACAAACACAGGAAAATTATGAAACCGGGAATAACACCAATAATATAACATATAAAAATAACAACATTTATCAAGAAGGAAACTGGTTTCTGATTACCATAATTTCAGACAGGCCACAGGATTGGTCATTTTTGTAAAAAAACGTAATACAACCTGTTTTTTGTGATTTTTCTGACATGTGACCTATTCTGGTCATGCATATAATGACTGTTCTCTCTCAGAAGCAAAGTTGCAAATATTGCGTCGCACAACCTCTTGGGATCAGCTCTGGGTAGATATTTGGCTCAATAAAGCGTGTGATTTAAAATGGAACATCAGGGTTCACAACTTGGTTTCCTACATACAGTCAAATTTGCTTTGTTTTACCCAGGATTGTGATTTAAGGGCTGTGTGATTAATTTAATTTTACTATTGATTTTGGCTTCCAATCTTGACCGTAAAAATTAGAATGATTATCATTTTTGGCACAATCAATCACTTATCTGATGTATGTATTAGGTGTGCACATTCTTATGTCCTTCTATCTAGGCACTGCAATGTCTAATCTTGCAGCAAATGGTGTACTTAGCATTTGGCTTGCATTAGTACAAGCAATGGTTGCTGTTTTTCTTGTTGTGCACTTTCTTTACATAGTTGATATAAATAATTAGATTTTTCACCCACAGAGCTGAGTTTCAGATCAAAACAGACAGGAAGTATATTCAGTTTATGTAACTTAGGAGGCAAACATAGCTGAACACATTACATATTGATGATATTATGAGACGTTTTAATATAATAGTATTAATATTAAAAAGTTAATGGGCTTTCCTAAAAAAAGGTATGCACCTTACCATACCTATCTCTAAAAGAAATGTTTAAAAAGGAACCAGGAAGCACCAATGCCCTTCTCACCCCAAACCATTTAAAATGCCTCAGTCAAGAGAACAAACTGCTCTTGGGAGATGTGCCGGGGAGACATAAACACTGAGGTACATCGGCCCTGTGTGCATCTCTGGCACTCTGTCACCCATCACTGTCTGGGCCTTCCCCTCAGTCTTTAAATCTGGAGCGACAGGGTGTCACTGGGAAAACCCATTGAGCACACTGCAGGACGATGGCTGCATGCCCTTCTCCATCACACCTTTGTTCCATCCTCCACTCCAAGCCATGACAAGGTAGGGAACGAGTTATCACACCCGTCAGCTTTATGAGTCCCCGTCTGCCTGTGCTGCGGTAATAAAGCCATTGTGCTGCTTCTTCAAAATGGGGTGAGTCAGAGCAAGTGATGGGAAATTGGTCAGCAGAGTGTCGTTGAGGGGCAAAAAAGTACATTCTGTGCCAGTGGCTTCTTTGGATGCATTGTTGGTTTGATTAATAATATGAGAAGAAACCCCTCATTCCTCCGGAGTATTTTCCACCTGAGAGTCAGGCCATAAAAGCCCAAAATAGCCCAGAATCTCTCAAAGCTTGATGAGAGGAGCATTTAAAATGTATTGTGTGAATAGTAAATATTCCTATTTAAATTAGTCCATATTAAGACAGTTGCAGGAATGCAAAGTATATATTAACTCTCTGATGAAAATTCAAATTATGTTTTATAGTGCCTGTAAATAAATACTGTGTTACCTACTTATACACTGTTGTCAATCATAAACTGAAATCTCCATGTCACTTCTAGTCAGTCCAAATACACTATTTACCAGTTTGACAGCTTAAAATGCCCCCGAAGAGAATTCCGTCATTTCAGCAGAGCTCTGGAGATTTTTTGTGAGAGACATGTTTGACAGAATGTGAACCTAACGGCCTGCTGTGCACTGCGAGGAGTAGTAATTGTCTGAGCAGTAATTGCACTCTCTGCATCTGCTAGAGAGAATAAGGGCCGTCACTGGGTCAGATGCCTGCCGCCTCCAGGAACATTTAGTCAGCCGTGGCACATGTGAACGCTAACTTCACTGGATATGTACAGTATGCAGTGTAGTGACAAGATTATATCTCTCATCCATGCAGTTTCAGATCCCTTCATACTAAAACTATCTACTAATGTTCAAGTAAATGTGCGTGACCATATACATTTACAGAATTGCTCTGTGAGTTGTTTTTGATGGTGCACCCAAATGATTCAATGGCCTTTTTGTGCTCAGCCCACCTCTGCCAGAAGTTCATTGAGAGGGTAGTTTGTCAAGAGCATTACATTAATTGTTAAAGTTGCAGGGGGTGTTGTGCACCTGGAAATGAGGCCATTAGTATTACCTGTCATGTTACTTTTTGCAAAAAATAAAAAGCATAAAATTGGCTGGAAATTACCACCCTGCTGGAAGTAACAGTACGTGGTTAAGAGGTTTTTCCTCATGCTGATGCATAAACAGTACTTGTGTTATGCTTTTAAGATACAGTATATGCTCATGAAAACACATACAAAACATAAAAACATTATATTAATAACCAATATCAGTTTGGAGGAATCGGGCATTCAATTGACACAAGGTTTGACAACTTGTGTCACTTTAGTAAGAGTAGGTGATCAAACTATTTTTATATCGCAATTGACCATGAGGGCATCTACAATCTACGCATGGTCTGCTATGATTTTTTTTTTTAATTTCATCTTACTTCAGTTTCCAAACTTCACATCACTTAATTTACAAGTGAATGTGCCCAACATTAACACAGCAATTGAGTGATGTAGCCAAAGTTTATGCTGATGGGACAAATTGCTTCATGTAGCTTTTCCTTGGGTGATGTGATTTAAAATACAAAATGCGAGATATAGCTAGCGCCACGGTAGGCGAGGAGGTAGTACAAAACGAGAACTATCTTGAATGCAACACTGTTTCCTTTGCAAATGGGAGAATTTGTATTTTTTACCTATTATCTAGGATTGTAAATGAATATCTTTTTTTTGGTGCCATTGATAGGACTAGAGAAGCAGTTTGAAGATAACCCTGGTCTCAAGGAACTGGTGATGGGCATATTTTTTTTTACAATTCATTCAACTCATTTTTTCACTCATTTAAAAACAAATAATCAGCAGATTAGAAAGACAGGTAATGAAAATGATCATTCATTGCAGCCCTAAACAAGAGGATCAAAGTCAATTTCCATTTCGTCTATCAAAAACTGAATGCTTAAATAAGAATATGCCCTGAAACATAATCTCTCTCCTGATGCAAGACAGTTCAGTCAGTGTTTGTGACAGTTGAAGCCATCTCCCAAAAATAGAATGCTCAAATCTGTCATAATGTCAAAATATCAATCCTGAATGAGTGCTACTGACAGATTAGGACGATGCATTTAAATAACTGTCACCTTCTGGACCAGAAAAATATGACCGATTCCTTTCTCACTGTGTCTGCACGAGTCTCTAATTTTATTATCAAAGAAAGGATTTTTGTAATATCAATTCGCAAATCTGCTTTGAACATTATAAAAAGCCACAGTAATAGAATATCTATTGTTTTGGGTGTTTTTACAGCATGTTGTTTCATTTATTCTGAATGGTGGATGGATTCCAAATGCCAGAGGCAGTACATGCTCTACAAAGGGAACTAGATTGGAGGCAATTGGAACAGCATCTAACACAGTGGACCCAGCTGACTGGATCAGTTTTTTCATATCACTCTTGATGAAGTGAGACCGAAAAGCCACCAAGGATCATTTATGTTAGTCTGGTTTTGTAATGGCTTTGGTATTTGTAATTTGTACTTTAAATCAGCAATGGCTGCGATGTGTTTTGCTGAAACATTAACTTGTAACTTTTCTAGAACAGAGTGTGATTTTTTGAGATAGATATATGAGGCCAGAGTCAAATTAATGCATTTGATAACAACCAGAAGAGTTCAATGCAATGTTCTTTTCAATCAGATTTTTTTAAATAAGTGGATAAAAGCACAATGTGTATATTCATCACATTTCGTCACCTTTTTACCTCCTTTCTTCCATCCAATCTGACTTAAGGCTTGACAAGAAACAAAGGCTGTAGCTTGCAGGACAGGGGCCTCCTGCAGAGCCAGAGACTTGGAAGATTGATGCAAATTCACCTGTTCAATCTCTTTCTCCTGAAGCCTAAGATATTGTATATTAGAGTTAACAGCCAACCTGAGCGACTATCCTTTCAATAGCAGCACTCTAGGGTACCACTGATGAGTAGAGGTGACTGTTGAGGTCAGTAGAAATGACACATGTTGCTGGAAATGGTCCATAAAAGCTCTTTCTGACATGACAGAGTAGCCCTGGATTCCTTCCAATGGACACTTTCGCACAGTAGAACCCTGCAGTGCCTGTCAAGTCTGGGGTCAATTCAGTCTGATTTAGTGCAGGTGCCAAACTGCTATTTGTTTATTGGGAACCATTGCCCAGTTAGTAAACCAAATCTTCTGGCAACTAAATGTGAAAATGATACAGTTTATTTGGTTTGGATATAGTACAAATTGGCATGATTGATTTTCTGTTCCTGACAAAATCTAATCTGGAACCTGAAACTGCTTACTTCAGAGGAAGCTGTAAAGAAACACTAGGTTAATTGTCTTGAATAGTGACAAAGCCTGTGTTTGGCATGTTTGGCATTGTATTAGAAAGAAAGCTACTCCGAGCTGGCGTGTCTCCATGCCCCTTTTCTGCACTCCTTCAAGGAGGAGTACAGCACATATGGCCCCCTGGGCGGTATGGATGGGTCGCTGCAATCAAAGTGGGAGGACATGAGCACGAGAAGTATCCCATCTGTCATAATGTCCTCTCTCTCTAAAATGGATTAATAACGGTTGGGAAGAGAACAGTGAGCAGAGTAAAAGCATCATAATTATCTGCAACAGAACGAGGGAACACACAGGGCACATGACGGTTCTAGCAAAAATCAGTTTGTTATTGCTCGATTTGGGCTGTCGTTAGTCATCCCATCCAGTTACCATATTTTTGTCTATCACAGCATGAAAGTGCCCCAGCATTTTTTTTAAAATACATAACCAGGCATTAGTCTGCAATGCATCTGCGCCACAGCTGCTAACTCTGAATAATATGGTATGCACTACTAACAAGCCACAGTGGAAAGTTGTTGTGAAATAGTTTCTCATTTCCTTGAAATACTTTAGTTTGGTCTCACAACTGTTCCTCTATTTTTTCATAATGCTGAGAGCTCCCCGGGGCTTTGGCAGTGCATGCATAATACTGGCACTGCTACACAGGAAGATGATGTTATCTGATGGCCTGATGATGTGTGAAGCCCACACCTGTGAGTCTCGTCCGAGTCATGCAAGGGTGTTTTTGAATGTAATGTTAAGCCTGCTTCTGTCGCCATGGAATATGCTGCAGTTCAACAGCAGTGCAAATATAACATCATATTTCATGGTGCATATTCATTAGTGAATTCCCAGGCTAAAACGACAGGGGCTATTTTCTTTATATAACACAATTCGTACACCAGACAGTTTCCAGGTGCTTTTTTTTAGGCATTTGTAGTTTTGAAGGAATTGGGAGACAGACTTTAAATGTTTGTTAGCTCTAATACACTCTTAGGATGGGAACTCTGATGATTGGCCTGTGTACTTTTCATCATTTTTTATACTTTTAGTTTTGGCTGATCACATGGATTTCAGTATCAGAATTACCCCACTACAGTACTTGAGAAAACTGTACTTAGTAACATTCCATTGCTAGTTATTTTTCTCTGCAAATGTATATCACTTCCAAAGATTGATTATTGGTCTCCTTGATTAATAAAAACCGGTATGGGTATTAACCCTGAAAAAATCTTATTGGTCGATCGCTATTTCCTACGCTTACATCTGGAGGTGGAAGTGTATGACCTAAATAGTTCTGAATTCCCACCTCCCCTATTTAGATCAAGTAGCTGAAAGTGTGGTAGCTTACATGTTATTTCAGTATTTCAAATACATATTCAGAATTTACTTTTGGACTAACTGAAAGTCCTGAGGTGGTACTGTCCACCCAACTGTGGTGCTGAATTCTTTTCACATACCTCAGCTTGATTTAATTCCCATCCTTGTTTGTTTGTTTGTTTGTTTGTTTGATTGAGTCAAATGTACAGAGTCTTGTGTTGTTTGCTAATTAAAATATGTTGTATCTTCTGTCAGTGTTTTCCAATAGGATTTCATGAGAATATGAGGAGTGGACCTTGGCATGCTCCGCCACAAGAAAATTTTGAAAAAATTAACTCATAAATAACAAAATTGCGGAAAATATCATATATAGACAATAATAAAAAGTAACACTAAGCCTTGGCTCTGCTCCCTGATGATTTGTCCAGTTTTACTCTACTATGCAGCTGTACAAAGTTTTTGTCCTATGAGCTATAGTCAGTAGTCAGTATCTATCTATTGCTTTTAATCGTATAGCCATCAGTCCTGACTGTAACTAAACGTTGACTGAAAGACCAGATAATCATTGTCTAGTTCTAAAATTACGAGTGCGTCAGTCCCATCTTAGCTATATATTGTCTGGTCTGTGTGGTTTAGGTTGCTGCTAGAAAACGTGATGTTGGAGATTGTCAGCACTATTATGAGAGGTGAAAAACATGTCTGGATCAATATGAGACCATGGCGCAGAAAATTAGAGTATGGTGGGCTGCCAGAGTCTTGTTGACTTATTGGAAACACTGGCTCTATATGTTAGAAGAAGCCAAATCTAAATTGGGATTCTTCTCAAAGGTAAATGCCTTATCAAAACTCTCAGTTGTCATTATCATGGTGCACAAGAAAGTGACATTTATGGCACTGTAAATATATAATGCTAGGATTATGTTAAACTTCAGAGGAAGATGATAGCACAATACAGCTTTGTAAGCATGTCTGCTAAACATGTAAACATGATGTTTACTCTCCTTAAGCTGATTAGAAATTCCTTTTTCAAAGTAAAAAGTAAAAAGGTACCATACAAAACTACTTCAAGGGAGTGCAGAAGTTCATCTGTGATGGTTCTTCTCCCTGTAGAATTATTGTCATTGGAAAAATATGTTATCAGCAGCATTAAAAGCTGCACAAGAAAGCTAACATACACTGTAAATCTAAATGGCAACAAAATAATTGACACTGGCCAAAACATGTTCATTTTCTACCAACCTGGACTGGCTCTCCTTGCAAGTTTTGATCTTACGCTGTGTGTGAGTGGAGGCTTGTCCATACCAACCACCAACATAGAACTTGTTCAAAAAAGGGCTGGGCAAATGATGCTTATAATACACGACCATCTAGCCTAGTATCTTGAATCTACTGGGAACAATGATGTTTCAGTAAAACAAATATAATCTCCTCTATCCCGGAGGGTTCTCTGCCCACTTTAGATGGCAAGTCCTTGCCAGAAAACTATTTCAACCTCTCCCTCTGATCAAACCCCTATCACTTACATTTTATTGTGTGGCTGTCCTTGCCGACTCAAGTGAATTTGTAGACGTTATTTATGGAGGGCTCACAGCCCTTTTTTTCCCAGCACCAATCCATTCAAGAGTGCACTTGCCTGTTGCATCTGCCTGATCAGAGTCAGGAGGTTTAATATGCTGCTTCTCCTGGTGGAAATAGGTAAATAATCAAATAATGATTTTTACTCTGCACTCAGTGTGCTGAAATAGAGGGTGTTTTTTATTAGTGGTAATGAAATCCATAGTGCCACATCACCACCTTAATCATGAGGTGAATATTTTTAGTAGCCAAGAAAAAGAATCATAGCAGAGGGGAAATTCATATTAATCTAAGCCATTGTTATTGACTGTACGCTATGCTAAAGGGGGCTCAGGTACAGAAATAGCACATTGTGTGAACAATGAAATTAAAATGGGATAAGAGTGAGGGATTTGTTTCATTTTGGGAATATTTTTTTAATCACTGATAAATGATGAGTGAAATTAATGTATTATGTTAAGGTAAAGTAATTATTGCTTATTAACTGAATGGAAGAGTCCGGAAAAAATGCAAACTAAAAAATGGTCTGTATCCAATTAAAATGCTAATGTGCGCTGTAGGTTATTATAAACAATTAGCTGAAACACAGCATCTTCCCTTTGTTTACTGAGGTGAATACCAAACATGGAATCCGTGTAAGTGGTGTTTCCACATTTTTATAACAAATTATAGTAACAGTAGCAGAAGACATGTTCTGCCCACACACCTTTCTGAGTGTTTCAAATCAGTTGTACCGAATGAGCTAAAGGCAAAGGCAGACATATCAAATGTATTATAATTTTCAATTTTGACAAAGCCGAATCTCATATCATCTTGGTGTAGGAAGCTGCCCACGCAGAGGACACATTGAGATGTGAGGCTGCACTGCAATTATTCAGCTTCACGTGGCTGGCAGTGAGTATAAGAGAAGAAAATAAAGTGTAATGCCCTTTTTAGATTATATTCAACTTTATTGTCATTGTCGAATTACTGAGACAACAATATACAGTTTAGCATCTAAACAGAAGTGCTAAAAGCAGGAAACTGCAGAGTAATGTTCATTGCTCTTGAGATAAATAATTGCCAGTACTATGCACTAAGAATACTACAATATTAACGGTATTAACAGAAATTAAGATATATACAGCATGTGCAGCAATTACAGTCAGTAATTGCAGGTATAATTGTACAAATACAGCACAGGTTTAAGAATAAATAATGCTAGTAGTAGACAAACACAATAAAGATCTGGATATGAATACAGTGTATACAACAATAAGTCAGATATAAGATATAAGTATACTATAGATGGCAGTCATAACATGAATACACTACAGGACAGATGTAGACAGGATGGACAGTAGTATTCTTTTCGTCATCCTTTCATTACACTTGGCATTTCAACTGGCTGGATGAGCATGAACCATTAGTTCTCCATTTCACTAACCAGGTTTAAAGCCCTGAGCGACCCACTTTCAAAGGTTCCATTTCAAAGCAGTCCTGCTGCCACTTGACACTTGATCAAGCCAGCGCTCAGCTTTTAATGTTTAAGTGGACAGTCACTGCTGCTCACTGGTTCCCTTGTCTTCGGGGAATCAGTTATTTTTGTGGCCAACATGAGTAGCAGTCTGAGCCAAACGTGAACAAGCAGTCAACACCCAAGCTGTGGTGGTATGTAATATGTATAATGTATACACTCAACTGTTAAGCGCATACTGATGCAAATCTTACCGAGATCACAGGAGACTGTGATGTTGTCGCTTTTAAATTTATGTTACTGCAGAGTATACCAACGATGGTCAGAGAACAAGGACTTATGTTGCCCCAAAGTGACAAGAACTGTCTTGGTTTTTCAAGAGAGACATGGGAATGTCTGGGAATTACTTGCATCACTAGAGCCAGGAAGATAAGAGAAAGCTACTGTTGTTAAAAGAAAATCTTTGTAGAATTATGTTGATTTCAAAGTCACACAGGCACTTTTTTAAAATGTAAAATAGAATGTCCTTGCAGCCCAGGTCCCAAACCGGGGTTGTCACAGAGAAACATGTAGGGTCTAAAGACTGACACATGTAACTGGTCAAATATTTTCTGCTGTTAACTATTGACATTAATACATTAAACAAATACATTTCACCCTTTTGAGAACACAGGAAATAAAACACTGTGGTGCTCATCAGTTCAGTCCACCTCATTTCACCTCTTTGTCCAAGCTCTTCCCACATGGTGTGTCCGTCTGACACCAGCTGGTATCCCTGATTAAAAGCCTGCTATTTAACAAGCCTACAAAGTAAATCATTGGTAAGGGTTACAGTTTGATGACTGGTGTTGATATACCGCCAGGCATAATTCCAAAAGGACAAAGCCAGAGGAAGAAATGATAGAATGAGAAGTGTGGATGCTGGATATATTGATCGATCTCAGCTAGACAGATTTAACTTAATCTTCTGACATGTTTATTCAATTCTTAGTAATAAAGCATCTTGTACAATTACACATGTGCTAATTTCTGATCATTATCTTCCGATAGCTGTTGATTGTAAGGGCAACTTAGGTCAGTGACAATAATGCAAGAAGTACGATCTCTGAATCTTTACTTTTTTTTTCACACACACACCTTCTGGATCTGAAACTCTCCTTATCTGTGTACTCTCAAGGTTGTCAGGTATGGTGTAGAAATAATGACAGCTGTTGTTCTGAAGCATTTCTTCCGCTCATCCAAGTAGTTGTACCGCGTTTGCATGTCCTTGATTATCCCTCTCCACAGTGATGCGCACATCTTGTAATTACTGCACACCCACATACGGATGCTCTGAGTGATCAGACAGATCTTTGGGCTAAATTAGCAGCCCTCATTCTGTAGGAGATGAGGGAGAGATTCTGCAGGTAACGTGTCTTAAAAGCTGACAAGTAGCTCCTAACAGTGATTAGCACAAACATGATGTTCTTGTGCTCTTCTGTGTCTGTGGAAGCCCTGTTTTACTGCAAGACTAGTCTGATTAAACAGTGAATTTTGAGCTTGAATTGGCATAACATGGTGCAACAGGTTGTTATACTTTTGTTTTAAGGAAGTATTCAAATTACCATAATCAGTTGTCAACAAAAGCACATTGTTTTTTTCCATTATCCTGTTTTCACTGTCGACAGTAAATCATTACCCAATAATTTCACCACATCATGGGCATGTGATGATGACAACTTGTAATTAATAATTACAAGCAAGTTTTGGGACTGTTTAGAATATTGTGAGAAAGACAGATGGATTTTCAGTGGTCCAAGAAAACTTTTTAAAGGACTTGGTCCGGACTTTAGCCCACTATGTTGAATAGATAACCAATGCTCTAGCAAATGCTGTATGCATTTGTGTAATTCCAGCACTATCAAAAGAACATTCTAATTTTCAGCAACAATTTTGCATAGTGAGTTTACGATCCTTAATGGCAGTTGGTTAAGGGAGAAATATATGAAAACAGTCGGAGCCCAAAACAAGGGGTAGAAATTAGGAGCAATGAACAAGCGTTGGAGAAAAACAAGACTGAAGGTAAGTAAAGATAAGGAATAAGACAAAGGGGAAAGAAAAGGAGGATAGAGATTAGAGGACAGCAGCTGGTGACAGTGAGGGGTCTTGTCTCTGAACGCTGGTGTAAAGCGATGACACCTGGCCGGCACACAGAGCACAGCATGACCAGCCAGTTCTGAAACCTTTTCCTGAGTAAAGCATGTCATTATGCGGAGTACGGATGGTTGGGAGAGGGAAAAAGAGAGATGGTGTGCTGAAATATCTCTCATTAGGCAGATTTTTAAATGTTGAATGTGTTTCAGCATTGATGATGTTGTGTATATAGTGATGACCACAAGCATGTGTCAGGCAGTTAAAGAAAGGCAACTTTACTGGAAAGAAATATCTCTGGGAAGCATAACTGTAGAGTAATACAGAGTTTGCAGAATTGAGCTTGATGTTAAAGGAGTCATCACCCGGAAATCGCAATTTCTCTTGTTAAAACATGCATATTGGTGTTGGACCTCAGTTGAAACTTGCCTGAAAAGCTGGAGTTTGAAAGTGGCTCAGTTTTTTTCGCTTTGGCTCTTTTTCCGAACAGGAATAGCGCACAAGGGTGCGCATTCCTAAAGCACGAGATTTTGACTCTTCTCCTGTGGTGACGTTACCACAGGAGGCTACTTACATAAGCTCGCATAAGCATCGGCTCACAGCCGTCCTCAGCCAGACTTTCTGAGTGAGCACGCCGAATCTGCCTATTTCTCTGTCGTTTTCACGCCATACATTGTGACTACCAGCATTAAAACTCAGGTCTTACATGTAAAACACGAGTGTGAAAAGTAAGAAGGAAAAAAAAAAGAATTTACCATTCAGAGACATCCTGCTGTAAACGTCTCTTCCACCGTCTCTGCCTCTTCACTCTCCCGTTCGGGTTCCGACTCCGTCTCGTACATAAATGCCTGAATTCCGTAAGGTTCGTCATTTAGTGTGTGCGCCATGACAGGGGGCTGTTTATATTTTGGAGTCTGTGTGCATGCAGGCTAGCCCCCCATTCCGGCTCTGTCCTTCCTGCGGCCAATCAACGCGCGCCTCATTACAAATTAATACAATGCACATCCGGACCAGTCAAAACCTTGCGCGTAATCTCGCGTCAGAAAGTCGCGGTATGAAAAAGTGTCAGAACAAGCTCTATGTTTGATTTTTTTTTTATTATTTTTTTTCTAATAAGTTTTAAGAATTGATCCGAAGCGATCCAAGGTGGACTGGACACGTAAAAAAACCACATGATGACTCCTTTAAAAGTTAGAAATATGTCTGATATACTTTCTTCTACTTTCGTGGTCAAAGTTTTAGAAAGTTGTTTTGCTGGCAGTGTTTTGGCAATGCTGGTGCTGTGGCTCTATGGATGTTGGATTGGTCAGGTGTGTGTAGGGTAAGGTGCATTAAAGTCATTTCCAACCTAAACAATATGTAGGCACTAAGACAGAAATAGGAATACACATTCCTTTCTTCAGATAAGAATTAAAAAGCTATGCGTACCCCTGATTTTATTTTAGAAATCCCTCAATCATTGTGGAAATGATGATTGTGCACAAGCACAAGCTTCATCTCAACCACAAATATCCATAAATGGTTGTATGTCCATCCCTAAATATCTGTTTGCATGATGATACTTGTTCCTGCTTCACTACTCATTACACCTATGGGAAGAATGGTAGAGTACAACTGATGTGTTTTCATCAGTGGAGCTCTCCAACAGCACCAGAACAGATGTCATTATGCACGACTATGGTTATTTATAGCACTTGCGCATGTACTTTACCTGTTAACCACCATGGTGGTAATATCTCAATCATCATTATTAAATACCAGAAGGATACTGAGTTCAATCTATAGAGCTCATATTGAAACAGACTTTACAGAGGGCCTCGCTACTCAATCAAAAGATCATTAGCAGTGAAGTATTAATTCTAGTGTAAATTAAGAAATGGATAAAATTCATCACTCATTAATACATTTTCCGGCCAACACTGATATTAAGGATAAAAGAATTCTAATATTGATCGGAAGATATTCACACATATTTTACAATGATCCCTTAAATGTGATTATTCACATTTCTCATTGTTACATTTAACAAACATAAGATAAGTTATAGTTGTCCAGAATGACATCATTGCACTGAAACAGTAAATCTCCCTGGTAATTTGATAATTGGAAATTATCCTAAACTTCTTTTTCTGCATTATAATCTCTAAAACACACACACACACACACACACACGCACACACACACACACGCACACACACACACACACACACACACACACAAAAGGATTCATGTTGTGCATATCAAACAACATATGCTGGTACCGATATCTGTGATAAGCCAATATTGGACAGTTATCTTGGTAAACTCTAAAAACAACCTACTCAAAGAATGTTTACTCCAAGGTTATATCTCTCGCCTTATATTTCATGTTCATCTCATTAATCACATGTAGATATTTCTGGAAAAATGTAAGTCTGGTCTGAAACATATTTTGACTATGCACATTCTCTCACCTCATATGCTTTTTAAATACCAGTTAATGTGTGGGAAAAGGTGTACACATGTGCTCATCTGGCCCTTGATGAATCAAAAAGTGTAAAGATGTCACAAACTCTGAGTTAGCCTACATGGATGCTACCCACAGTATTACCCATAATGGCATGTTAATGATGTACTGACATATTTTTTACACATTTCTGCACTTTACTAGAATATCTTAATTTCTAATAACAAGACATGCGACATAAACAGTAGTCATTTCACCGTTTTTCTCAATATCACATTAGATTTTAGTGGCACAATACAAAACCTTTATTTGATTGTTAATTATAACATTGAGTGCAAGCAAAATCATGAATTATAAATACTCTAATAAAATTGATGTTCTTATCTCTTAATCCAAGTGTAAACTCTAATGCAGAAGAGTGCACAGTCCTCAGTAACTGTTTGTCCACCATCATCCAATGTAAATGACAGTAATTCTACCACTGCTGATTTTATTCTTTATCTAAACACTCATTTGAATGGCTGAAATTGCTTTGATTAAAGTCAAACATACAGAAAGACAGAAACTGTGAGTCATCCTACTGTAAGCACAAAGTTGACCTTTATGTCAAGATGGCTAATGTTTCTCCTCTCTGTTTAATCCATCTTACAGTCTACAACTCTGTAATCAGCCCAGAGCAGCCCATGGCTGATGCTGTGTCATCATGGATGCTGCTTACATTTTCAGTGGGTTGTCTACAAGCTCGGTGAAGTACAAAATAATTACCAGCACAAGTGGTGCACCACCTCTCAGTGTTGCACGCTCCACATGGACTCACGCGGGTAATTAAGTCTGCGAGTCGGAGATAAGGGAAAATAGACAAAACACTCAAACACATCTACACCAAATTTATGCGGTACAAATTGCATTAAACAATATATGTTGTAGTTTCAACTAATCTGTTTCATTTGTCACACCTTTCACTGCCCTGCTGAACACTCATGTGTGCAAAGCAATTTTTATTTTGGCATCCCTAAGTAGCAAAGATTGGTAACACTGCATAAAATATAGTTTTTAATGCCTAGAAATAAAGTAACACAGCAGTAAACTACAGACTGCTCTGCTAATAGTTACTTAAACCAACAACCAAAAGTGTGCTGTGGCTCAGCAGCTTACTCTCGTGTGTGAGAGAGTTTAGTTTTGACAAAGTTTCAATTTCCCATCTCCTGTGGGCAAAGATCAGATTATCTCTGTGACCAGAAATTCATTTAGGAAAAAAGAGAATCACCAGGCCTGGAGGAAGCCCCACTTTGTGATGCAGGATGATAACACTTCTGTATGTAATCTTGTCCAGAACAGCTTTTAAGTTTCCCCACATGAGCAAAGCTGTTTTCACATCGTTGTCCACACTTTTGTCCATGACCTGCAAATAGGTTGTGTAATGCATACAAAACGAACAGCTTGTCTCCAGCAGTGATATCCAGAAAGCATCTCAATCTTGAAAATTAAAATCACTAATATTAAAGGAAAAATATCCAATCATGAGTTTAAATTTTATGACGGTTTTGAGAGATAACTTAGAAATGATTTAATATGAAATTCCAGGTCAGAAGTTAATGTTTAAAGCCACCAGAGCAGATGTTAGGACATTGTTATCAAGTATTGCCCCCAAGACGGAGAGTTGCCTTTCTTTTAAACCCAGTGCTTTCTAACCCATCTCTTAAATGCAAGCCAAGTCACTCAAGTCACAGTTTTCACAGGGCGACTAATTGAAAGTTATAAGGAGTTTTAAGACTTGTAATTTCTTATTAATCTTTTTCTTCAAAGATTTGTTTTTCTAATTTAAAATTGATTTAGTTTTATTTCAGACTTTGATTCTTTGAGATTTTTCCATGTCCTAAATTTCCAATTTTAAACTTGGATTAATAATTTTTTCTCCTTGTCAAATGTCAAACTTTAATCTCAAAGGAATTATGAATATTCCTTTCACTTTACTGCACTCTGGTCTCCACACACACAACCCCTACCTCCCACATGCTATGGATGAAAAATGTGTGTGTGTGTGTGTGTGTGTGTGTGTGTGTGTGTGTGTGTGTGTGTGTGTGTGTGTGTGTGTGTGTGTGTGTGTGTGTGTGTGTGTGTGTGTGTGTGTGTGTGTGTGTGTGTGTGTGTGTGTGTGTTTATTTTTTTTCGTTTTTTCTCTTGCTTCAAGGCGTAAATGTGCAGAAAACACAGATGTCACATTACTTTGCGTAAGACTTTGTATTACACTTAAGGATGGTTCCGTGTTTAGGTTCTTCTCATCGGTCACAATCTGTAAGGCGTAGCACTCCCTTCATACTTGTGCACACATGGGTCTCATGGCAGATAAATTATAGATCACAGCTTTGGTTGGCCTTCGCTGTAAAGAGTTCAAAGTGGAAGCAATACTCTTGCCCACACCCTCTCGCTCACACATGCGCGTGCACACACACATGCACGCACGCACACACACACGCACATACACACACTAAGAGCCAGTATACATTCCCTGTAGGTACCTACCTATATGACAGAATAAAAAGGAAACTGAGGGGAGGCGAACAGAGTGATGTTTCCTGTGTAGTGATTGAGAGTGTGGGAGGACCAGAAAGAGAGAGCTGAAGGAAGAAGAGAAAACTGTACAGAAGAGAGAATGTGCCATCTCCTTTGATTTTGGTTTGAGGAAAGCCACCTCAGTAAAGCTAACAGTAATACTGTTGCAGAAAATGCCTTCAAATGAGAAAAAGAAGATTGAAGATAGTTGTATCCTTAAATCCACTTCTAGAAATTTCGTTTTTGACACCATAGCTTTTTAATCAAAACAACCTATTAAGTTAACTGACAAATGGTGATTTGATTTTTCGGCAACAACCTTTTGCTCTTTAAGCCATGCTTGGATCTCTGGATTGTCTATCGACATTCATGATCCACAGGGGATGAATTGTCCTGATTCTGATAAGCCTCTAACAACTTTTCAGCACCAGCAGGTCAATGTTTTCACTTCTCCAGTAAAACAATCTCAGCAAATATCAGATGGATTGCTATGCAATTCTATGGTCCCCAGCAAATGAATCCTAAGGACTTTGGTATTTCCCAGTTTTGCCTTAAAGTTAATTAAAGACCCACTTCAACCAGTGTTGCTTCCTGTTAAGCAGTTAAAGTTCTTTATCAAACAGATAATGGGGTGTGGTTAATAGTCGAACATAATCCTTTACCATCACAACCAATTGGCCGTTCTAGTAAGATCAACATCATTAGCCAGGTGAGCAATAGCATTGATATCAGCATGGATAGTGATAGCAGTCACTTTAACATAAAGGGCCTTAGTTAGGCAGTCTAGGGCACATGGTTTAGTATTACAGTATTGGGTAGTATTTTATGTTAATTAATGTTCTGTGTTCTTCTACACATCCAAAGTTCACACACACCATCCAAATTCATACAGTAGAATAGATTTGCATGAAGAAGGTGTCCTGATAAATCCTAAGATTCTCTCTAAACATTTCTTTCAGAAGCTAAAAGTTTAAGTAGTAGTTACTAGTTAGTTTTCCTGATTAAATATTTCATGAAATTTATCACATTGACTTTACTGTGTGCATGGAAATGTTTAAAATAACGAGAAGCAGCATGTCAAATTATAAATCAGAGCGTAAACACAGTGTGAACCTATCTGTGTAGGCGCATCTTACTGTCTGAATAATGCAGTCTTTAAATAGCAGGAAACAGACTGCACCTTTTGACTTTAGACCAGCTTTTCTTTGTCGTCCACACCTCACTTTAAGATGAAAACGCCCGGGACTGCACAGGCAGATCCAAGTACATTTGTTGTTTACACAACGTAGGCACTGCGCATGACAATGATGCAAACTGTAACCGGAACCTTACATTTACTGACTACTACAAGATAACTTCACTGATAAACTTTCCCTCTGCTCCAATCAACAACACCTGGCTGCCTTGAGCATAGTCACAACCAGACACATGCTATGGACTGCCCTATTTATTGAAAGAGCCATGCTAATATTATGACCCATAAGCATAGCTTGCAGGACACTATGTATGACTCTCAGATTCTGCTATTAGTCATACGCCACTGTTCCATTTTAGGAACAGCTTATTTTGTCTTAAGTTTGAGCCAAAACATTTTTGTCAAAAAATGTTTGGTGAACATTGTGGCTAATCACCATTGTCTGGAAATGACTCAGAAAAATTTAAGGTCACACATGTTGACTTTCTTGAGTAAAATGTCACAGGAACCACAGGAAAACTTTTCATGTTGTGCCATCATGACGTCAAGTCAGATATTTTCAAAATTATTCTAGCAATTTGGTTTATGAAAGATACCTGCAAAACTAATGATGAATGAAATGAATTCCAAGCGGCCGCGTAGTTTACTGCTATTAAGCATGTGCTAGCCCACCGATATACTAAAGTATAATGGTACACAGTGTAAACATTATACCTGGTAGACATCAGCATGCTGGAATTTCCATTGTGAGCATGCTATTATTGTTAAGTCCTGCAATTTTAGATTAAAAAATAGGATTCACACTCCGACACACACCAGCCTAATCAAACTGCTCAGTCATACTCTCTCAGTGACAGAACAAAGGTTCAGTGATCATTATGAATGTGTGTGTGTGTCTATATATATATATATATATATATATATATATATATATATATATATATATATATATATATATATATATATATATATATATATATATATATATATATATACAAAATAGGAACATGTAGATGAAGACTTCGGCCTTGCAGTATACAAAAGCTCTGTTTGCAATACTAAACATGTCAGATGATTAGATTTAAAGATAAGATGTAGGACATACTTTTGACCAGGACAAGACTTAAGTGACATGATTAATGATCTCTAATGTCAGTGCAGCTCTGCAGATGATCTCAAAGTATGTTATTGTATTTCATATTAAAGATTACATGTTTATAAGTGACTATGGCTTAGTAAAGCATATCTGAATCGAATGAATAGCCAGCAGATCATTTATGGCTAACTTTCAAACCTTCAGCATGGGCTTATTAGTTGCAGTTTAATTGCTGCTGTTTCAACAGCAGATGGCCTAGTGCCAGAGGGAAGTTCCACATTAACTTTATTACAGTAATTCCTCAAACTGGGTAAAAGTTCTTTGAATGCGGGCTTTGAGTTTTGAGGTCAGTACTTTAAAATAATGTTCAAGGAAAATAATTTGAGCTGCAAGAAAAGCATGGGTTGACCTATATAAGGTGAAATAGCAGCCTGATTGGGTGGTGTTGCAGTGATCTCACTAGCAATTAGTATTCGCTACTTCACCCTTTAGCTTTTACATGCCATCAAGTTAAGTCTGGTTGGTACCATTTGAGCTCTTATTTCTGCAGGTATGTTAAGGCATCAGAAACCCATGTCATTGTTGTCTTACAGCTGCTTTTTCGAACTATGCCCCTGGATTACATGTGAAGTGGCCACATATTAAAATAGTCTTTGATGCAACTGAGGCATTTTGTCAAAGGCACAATTCCAGGTGTTTTTGCTGATAAGGAATCCGCAATCTTGAGATTGAAGGAGACCAAGAAACATGGCTAGAGGGGTGTGTTCGGGGTATTTACTGAGTGGCTCATGTGTGACTAGATTGGTGTTGATGTCTGTGAAATCTAATGGCTCTATTTGTCGTGCTGTAAATGTTAGTTGTAGTGTTGTGCTCCTTGCCTCAAAGCTCCACTGGAAGGCTGAAATAAATTAAAATGACTATCAAAAATTAGGATTTAGACTTCTTCGACTTGTTTTCAAAGACATTATATTGATCTATGATAGAAGTCATCACAACACACTATTGTTATACTATTTTGAAAATCATGAAAAAAAGACTAAAGGGCTTGCTGAGACAGAGTTCTTCTTTGCAGTTAGTGCCCATCTGAAAGCTGCAGGCTGGAGCAGTTTTAAAATGCAGGCTCCAGGGTGGACAGTTGCCATCTTGCCTCTGGCTTTATCAATGCTGGCATCTGACACTGGCAGCAGTGCTGGAGCTCAACCCTCCATTGAAGAAGAGGAGAGAGGCTCACGTATTTCCACTTCGCCCTTGGACACTTCCAACAAAGACTTTGCCTGAATGATATCTGGAAAGAGGTAATGAAAAGTAAATCTGCCCTTCATGGAGGTTGATGGGATGGAGCTAAAAATCCATGACATAGATGTCCCTGTACATACATTAGTTTATACACTAAATGTCCACTTTTGAGTTTTATAGCTTGTCACCAAAGACTGTGACAAAGAAGTTAATCATATCAGAAAATGGAGGTTAGGCTCACCCACATATCATTCTATGCACAGATGGAACCTTCTTGGGGACACTTATGGCATTGTGCTGAACTCCCAAAACCCCAAAGTGCTCTCGGATGTTGTTTCTGTTTTCTGTTCGGTTACAGTCTGCCATTTAAACATTTCCACATAACAGTAGTAAAGGAAATAATTACTCATGTAAGAGCCGTCTTAAAACTTGGAACTTCCAAATTGTACTTCACAAAATCGAATTTAGCGTATTCTCAGCGGACTACAAAAACGTATGTACTGCCCTTGCCGTGATTAATTGCCTGTCTAAAATGTACTTAAAGCAGCTACAAGACACTCTAATTTTTTTTGTAAATTCTGGTGGCCCCTGTGGAAAGTAGCGGTAATGTTTCCACTGCCTTGTCTTTCATTTGTTTTGAAATTGGGTGAAAGGAGGACATAATGTATTATTTTTAGGATGCATGGCAATCTAATTCTGGCTATGTAAGATTAACTGTAATATAATGATGGGGAACAAAAGTTAACTTGGTTTTAAAGAATTACTGGACCAAAAGATTCTACAGAGCAGCTTTCCTCAGGTTGTGAGACTCCTCAATTTATTCTCAGCACTTCATCATAAAAAATAGTTTTAAGTTTCTGACTCTGCGTGGATCATCCCAGTGAAAAGCATTGACAACAACTGGGATATCTATATACCATAGGAACAGCCAGTCTAGAATTGAAACTTTTTAATGGTAAAAGTTCCTTTTTGTACTTTCAATAAAAAATGTGACTTACCTAAGAAGATGATTTCTTAATTACGTGATGTTGAAGAAAGTTGTTTATTGCAGTTAGCTGACAATGTCCTGGTGAGTTTAAGCGCCGAATGTGCCCTAAGGCCATGTGTAAACAGTGCATGAAATTGAAGGCGCATTGAGGTGAATGAGGCTGTGGCAAATTCTGACTGTGGTTTCTGAACAATGGAGGAACCATGCAGGTATGATCGATTTTAGAACCTCCTGTAATGTCTATGAAAAAGCCAATTTTTATTTCATCAGGACCACCGGGCAAGAAAAATGACAATGGTGTCTCTTTAACTATCCACTTTTCAGGTTAGCATAATGATGTTAATTAGGATCTCACTTGTTTTGCCTGGCAGCTTCACTCATTGGCACTACAATCGTTAGTTGGATATTCTCTACAGTATAGCCATAAGTAACAGGCTAGCTGTCTGAGAATGAAGGAAGGACATAGCATGGAGGTTGTTTGTCCGAATAAGACTTTCTTTTTGTACAGCGGTGCACAAGTCTGCAGCAAACACCAATGTGGTAGCTTTTAATGTCTGCTGCAGGGGAATGTCACTCTCTGTTTGACCCAACATTAAACTTCCTAAGAGTGAAGGAGGGCACTTCCAATGATTTTGCTCATTTTGACCACCAGCCAATCATGCCTGGATTTTTTTTTTTTTTTTTAATTAATATATTCTTTTTCTGGACTTATCATGGCTTCACTTGGAAATACAGCTAAAGAGTGACAGGAAATGGGATTAGAGAGAGAGGGTGATGTCATGCAGCAAAGGGCCACAGGTCGGACACGAACCTCAGGCCACTGCAGCAAGGACACAGCCTCTGTGCTTGGGGTACAAACCATAGTTACCGAGCTACTGGGGTGCCCCATGTATGGATAGTTTGAGTGCTCCAATCACCAAGACAAGAGTTGTTCTGATTTTCAGTTCAAAAGACTGTAGATTTATTTTTGATATGTGCACACTTGTTTGATTTTTGTTTTAAATGTATTAATCATTCATGTTTCTGAGTATACTTAATGTAAGCTTGTTGCTGTAACATTCCCAGTAAGACGTACAGTGGAACTGTTGCCATCCCTCTCATTTCTTTATTGACTATATACTTTAACTAGCCTATTGTGGTGTTACAGAGTCACAGAACCTACAGAAGAGATCATGGTGGGTCTGAAATATTTGACTTTGACAAGCAAGTAGCCTTTGTAACCATAGGGAGGTCTTCCCTTACCAGTTTTATTTGCTAAAGCTTATATTGGAAATGGACAACTTTTCGAATTCCCCCCACTGTGTTTTCCTGTGCTCGTAGGGGCCCCTGTTGCTAAGACGATGTTCTTTTTTTAGGTTGTGGACATGTCTGTGTCTACCTAGTATTTTAAGCATTTTATGCATCCAAAGGACACTGTTGGACTGTTTGCTCTATATAATCCAATTTAGATAAGAATTGTGTTGGGTGCTCTTGGAAAACTAGGGAAAAAAAGTATTTCAATAGTGGACAGAGGCCCTCCAAATTGAAAAAAAATAAAAAAAAAAAGGAGGAAGGACATTTTAGGAGGCCTTTAATGTAATGGCTACACCATGAAAACAAATGTTTTGACAAATGTACAGTTGTAGTACTTTCTCCCTCAATTGTTACATTTTCAAATATTTTGAGGGCCTTGATGGTTGAAGTGTTTTTGCGTCAATTATATTTATTCTATTTGTCGTCTTGGTTAAAGCTGATAATGGTTAGGGGGCATTGCTATAATACGGTATATCTATCCATGTCATCTAGATTCTTTTCACGTTATAATCAAATATCGTGTGTAACATATATACATTTTTTGTACAAACAATCTGTTTAGCACCAGCATCACCATAGAAATATTTCCCAGTAACAACAGTCATAGTGCCACCTGTCAGATACAGTACCTGGAGGTGTTTTTGATAAAGCATGTAGTAGACATATTTCAGCCCAGGTTTTATACATCAGTTTTTTCTTCTTCACAGTTTCTCCTCTTACATCCACAGCGATTTATGTGATTTCCCACCCTCTCAGTTTTTTCCTCCCCTTTCAACTCTAGATCTCATGTAGGATTCCCCTAGTTTCCACCTGGTCCAGTCAGCCGTCAGTTGGAGTGCATCGCTTTAGAGTGAATTATTGATCAGATCTATTCCTCGACCATGACCTGTTTGGCTTCACTCAGAAACATGTTCTTTCTTTGGATTTTCATGAAGTACTGGTAGCTGTTATTATCCTGTCTAATTGAACCACACTGAAAAATGCTTTTATTAAGCAGGAACATCTGCATAGATTTGTGATTATTCTGCTGATTAGAATATGAGGGAGTGCAAATTAAACTGCATTGTAAGAAGGTCTGTAATAAAGTCCATTAAGGCTAGGGTTTTACACAGCTCAAAAGGTTGATGTTTTTCACTGGAGACCACATTAAAGTGGTTGTCTGCAAGATTACCGCTGTAATGTTTCTTCATTTTTCATAGCTACAGTCAAGCCTTAGTCCTTTAGTATGAGGAATAATGCAGCTTGTTACTCTTAGGTTATTGCAGGTGCCCTTCCGATATTCCATTACACACTCATGATCCATTTTATTTCACATAGGTCTTCATATAAGCTCTCATCTTGTATCACAGGTTGCATCTAATGTTTATCATGAAGATGTCATGAAGGCATGTAGAGAGTAGAGTAGCCAGAGGAAATACTCAAGCTTTACATTGTGAAGTCGATATCGAAGGGTTTCACCCGTTGCTGTATGTCTCCCATGCACAGTACAGAAACACGCCAGTAGTATCTTACAACCAAAAAAAGCCTTCCTTTCAGACTACTTAAGTGAACAATAATCTCTTGTACCAGATTGATCTGGATTTATGTATTCCATATTAAGTGTTGGTTTACCTACATCAAATTCAAACAACAACAGCAGTATATCTAATTTTTCATTTAACTGGGGTGGTATCCTTGCAGATAGTTCTGTTTTAATTATGCAGGTTTTGAGATATCTGCCTCTCAAATTTCTGCTTCCACTCTTATACAGTGAAGATGAGTTGACTTTTGTTTGCCATCTTCACAGCATAGAAGAAATACACTTCAAATTTGAACAGCAGTACCTCATTCCAGAAACAGTTGTCCCAGTTTCTCTGAATTACCCACAGAATATGTTGTAGAGAGCTTTCATTGGAACTGCTTTCCAACAAAGGAATCAGTCTGGTGAAAACTGTTGACAGTCTGATATCATACATTGTGTCTTTGAGAAAAGACTGTAGTATCTCTTCAGCCAACAGACCTCATTGCTACAAGAGCTTATTTACGCTGATCAGATTGGATATTGAATCTGTTTAAGATGTCGAATTGCAAACATAGTGGGAAACCACAGCTCTCTTGGCTCTATGCCATAATAAACAGTGTGCGCATTACACCATCAAGCATTCCTCTTGGACTCCTGTCTTACTGTAAGGTTACCAGTGAGGTGACTCAGAAAGTGTCGCACAGAAAGAAACTAATATACAGCTCTTATTGATGGCTCAGGATTTGCATTGAACCCTGGAAGACATCTGCTGCAGTAAAAACCTCATAGTTTTCATTCCAAATATAATTCCTCAACAAATCAATCCATGCAATGAATACAATGCTGCTAAGCATTAAAAATATGTATTGGCAAAAGTCCCAGATCTGGATTATCACCAAAATCTAATCAAGTAATCACAATAAGATATCTCTCCGAAAAACAAAATCTTCTAAATCTGTTACTTTTCAGATACGTCGTGCAAACAAACAAAAACAGATGGAGTAAAAACCATCTTCCAATTTAGTTTGCAGAGGTGATGAAAAATAAGTACATGTATTCATTGCACTCAATCTTCATTACGGTGCCCATAAAAAAAGCTTTAAATAAAGACGCCTTTCAGTCTCCATCTCGGGCAAGAATTATTGTAAGTTGAAACTCACACTCAAGTACTGTCTAATAAATCATCTGGCTCAAAGACCCATGGCACTGTCCTCTACATCACACCACTCAGACTGGTGCCAGTGTCTCCTTCCTTCCTTCCTTCCTTCCTTTCTTTCAGGTCCTCCAGGAGCTTTTCTTTTTTTCGGCTTCCAATTCCCCTTCACAAATGACCATACAGAAAAAAACTAAAACTTCATGCAGTGAGATTCATGTACTCACTGTTTTTAATGACAACTGTCAAACCTAAAATCAGACGCTATCCTGATGTTGTTGGTCAGTCAGAGGAAACACTGACCTGTAGTCTCTGTCATTAGAGTGGTTCCTCATAAAAAAGGAGGACCCTTTCAAGTATAGTTTTTCTTCCTTTAGTTTGACACAGTGATATTTTTAGAGAAATATCTCTGAATACTGATACACCCTCTATAGTTCTGGAACTATATTTGAAGTAATCAAAGAAGACAAATATGAAACAGCAGCATGTCAGTTCAGTATGTTTCAGGAGTTGTAGTGATCACTCTGAAATACAAACTAAACCATTAATGTCTACAGTGGAATTTATAATCTTCTGTAAAGCACTTTAAGTTCTAGCTGCGCTAAGCACTAATCCATTCTCTTTCTAAAATTAAGTTTCTGCACATTTAAGGAATCATGGGAATCTATATTTCCACTGTAAAGTTTT
This sequence comes from Diplodus puntazzo, assembly GCA_963678695.2. Taxonomy (NCBI): domain Eukaryota; kingdom Metazoa; phylum Chordata; class Actinopteri; order Spariformes; family Sparidae; genus Diplodus; species Diplodus puntazzo. The sequence goes on from OZ023178.1 coordinate 13,353,582, forward strand.
TGTGGAAAATGAGTATAGTTGGACGATAAATACTGGGCCTAGAATTTGTCACGATACTTGAAAATTCATATTATTGGCTATATACAGTAGGTGCAGTAGGTTTCTTTTACACTTGTAAAGAAAATGTGTGGATTGTGTGGAGCACATACGACTATAGGTCTCCTGAAAATGTGAGCAAATCTGCTGGCTCAAAAATATACTAAGTAGTATGTGTTTCACTTATGCCATCACAGAAGAATGAGAGCTGTAGAAATGATATACATTTTCTTTACAAGTGTATGATAATGCAAAGCCAGTTTATCTTATCGTTATCAGCCATGTGAAACAGGTGATTATTGGTTATTGTTATCGGTGAAAAAATTCCATATCATGCATCCCTAAATCGAAGAAGTAAGCCAGTGTGATAAATGACTGGTAGGAAAGGCGGTCTCAGAAACTACAAGGAGTTAAATCAAATACTTGTACCAATTGATTTAGAACCACACTGGTACAATTATTTAGCCTGTAAAATAAATGTTAAACTTATTTTTGTGATTTTTTTTTTTTTTTTATTAGTTCGTCTACTAATCAATTTTTTTTGTTGTAACGTGTAGCTACATGTCTCAACAGTTAAACTTTAACAGAGAAAATTCTGTTGGCTTTCTCCTTAACGTACTAAATGTAGTCCTTTGTCATGAATGGGCTAACATGCAGACATGTTTCACTGAGATCAAGACTATTAAATGGAAAAAGCAATTTTCTACTGATTGCTCTTTTTGTAATCCATAGAAGAGGCACTACTGCTGGGAATTTGTCAATTCTCCTCCACTTAATTATCTCCGTTCAAAGCCTGTTCCAGCATCACCTTAACCAGTTTTGATGTAAACACATGCAGAGTGTGTGTGCATGTGTGTGAAAAGACGACAGCACACACCAAGCATTGAATTAAAGAAGATCGAAAATATTGCTACTCCTTCAAAATTAAGTAATGTTCTCTATAAAATAATCTTGTTGTTATGTGTTTATGTATTAGTTTGTGTTTTAATCTATATGACGTGCCTGCAATGAATATTGCCCTGCAAGGGTAAATTCTGTTTATTGGCTGGAATTGAAAATCTAATTGAGTTCCTGCAAAATGGCTTTGAAAAGTTTCCGATACTAAATCATTAGGGAGCCGTCCCCCTGTGAACTCCTGTGGCTGGTATTGCTTTGTAAGGAATCTTTGTTATCCACAAATCCGTGGCCATATCTGTGTACCTGTGCTGAGTTGGGAATTGTGTCAGCAAAATGACAATAAAGATAACAAAAGAGTCAGAAAGCTCTATCCTAGATTCTGCTGAAAGTAGGATCCATGGGGCCAGCTTGGCCTCGTAACAAAACTGTGACTCTCACAAGAATTCTCTGCTATGTGGAAATAATTTGTATTTGATCAATTTTCATTGAGCTTAATAACATTTAAGATGTTATTTTGAGAAAGATGGCTCATTACACGCCGTATTAATCGCTAAAACTGTCTCGCTTGCAGAAATTGTATGAGGCTTTTTTTTTTTTACACATCACATTACTGAACTGTCAACACAAGAGACCTATTCAGTCGTTTTTGTCTGTGGCCCTCTGCCCATTTTACATTCAGTCTGTGCCAAAGAATTGAAGCTCTTTTTTATGGTATTTCCCACTTTCTTATACATGTTATACAGCATTTGTATGACCTAAATGGCCACAGAAAAGTATGACACCTTGTCTTGATTCTACACAAGTAGCTGCAGTATTCCTCCATATAGAAATTCACAGTTTTCAAAAGATTCCATCTTATGTTTTAGAGCAAATTAAAGTTGTAATGGATCACCAGACAGAATGAGTTCATTCTCAAAGCAGCAACCAGCATGTCAAGATATCAATAACCAAGACATTTTTTAGCTGTGTCTGGGTTCATGTACAGTATATTAAAGTTGGCTTCAATTACTGTATGACATGCACTCAGTTTCTGCTCATGGAGTATTGATTTTGTCTCCCTGAAAACAAAGTGCTAACCCTGTCTTACTGTCATGTGATTTAACATAGTGAAGCATTTTTTGGGCTCTTTCATTTCAGTCAACCAGCACACACTCGGTATTCATTACGGAATTATATGACTTCATTTTAAAATCACTGGGCATTTACATGTATTTAATTTTAGGAACAGAAAATCACTTTTGATGGATTGCAGCTGAGCCAACTAAAAGCCTTTTCAAAGGTTAAAAAGAGCTGCTGGAGGTTCTATGGCCTTAAACACATTTATCTGAATGAGATGACAGGTGTTATTAGTATCTGTAGTGCTGCAGGTTTTTTTTTTTTTTTTTTTACAGTCATTATAAAATTCACGGCTGTGTGCCTATTGAAAAATGTGTGTTAATTCAAGGGGTTGGCAATCTGATGATTATAGGTGATGATCGATGTTGAAGGTGTCCACACTCTACTGGAGCATCATAGTGATTGAGGTATTTAATGTCTTCTTGCATCTGTTTTCAAACTTCACATAACGTCGTTGAATAGTGAATCTGAGCTACTTGAACAAGACTAGATAGCTATGCTAATTAGACACATTGCTTCATGTGGCTCTTACTGGGTTACATATTGTAACTATAAAACACAAGTTATACCTAACTACATGGTAGATGAGGAACCTGTGCCAAACAAGATCCAGTGCAATAAAATGTTTTAATGGTGCAAATGTAGAAAGTCATAGACTATATTTATCATGTCTTGGTGAGTTCATAGTAGTACCAATGAAATGTCATGGTAACATAAAAATCATCATGTCCCTTCCTCTTGGGAGACTTTTTTTCACTTTCGAAATGTAGTTGTAATCTGGGTTTTAACAAGCTGAAGTTTAGAAACAGACAAACTGGAGGAGCTATACACGTTTTCTACATGTATACATCATATGCATTATATTGGAGCAGATTTATGCAGTTTACATTCAAATGTACTGTTCAGTTGATAGTTGCACATGTCTTAAATACATTTAAATGTACTATAGAAGGCTAAAATCATAAATTATATTTTTTGCATATTGTTAAATAAGCCTACCTTTCCCTGGCTACCTCAGCTGCATGTTGAAGTGTCCTTGAGCAAGATGCTGAATCTCAAATTGCTCCTGATGAGCAGTTGGCACCTCGCATGGCAACCTCTGCCATCAGTGTATGAATGTGTGTGTGAATGTGACAAGTGTTGTAAAGCAATTTGAGTGGTCAGTAGACCGGAGAAGAGCTATAGAAATGCAAGCCCATTTACCATTTACTAGTACAAGCTCATGGTCAGACCAGACCTTGTAAGGCTGTTGGACAAAATTCCAGAGTGTGGTGAATTAAGCAAGAATGTGTTTCATTTTCAGTCTTTCATTTGTAAGAGGAATAATTTCTTTTTTTTCTTCTTTGTTTCCTTTGATTTAATTATGAATACTTTCAGATTACTTCTTAAAATGTGACTACAAAGAAATTTCAGTTTTTGATGAGTCTAGTGGCCCCTTTTGACAAAAGCAGAACAACACTTGCGCCCGCTGTTGTAAAGATCTGTAGAAAACGAATAGTTTAAAAATGATGGCAATGGATGTAAAAAAATAAATGAATATAAAAATAAATAAACACTCAGAATTTTGTTCTCAGAATTTAGCATCTTTATTGCCAATAAGGTTCAAACATAAAGGGTTAGGATTAACACCAGTCACATACAAACTCCACAAAGGTAATATTTCTTGTTGGGTTGCGTTGCTCTCGACTGCATCACATTCAATATAAAATTGTAATATGTAATTTTGTTAGGCTCTTATGGGCATTTTGCTTCATGTTTTGCCCTCTCCTTGTACATCAAGGGGGTGTACATAAAACACATTTACATCACAGAAACCTGTTATTCTGATAGAATACAGCGAAGACTGAAGGGGCTATAATGTTGACAGGAATCAAATCCGACTGACCTTCACTGCAGTATCTCTAGCAGTGATCCACCAGTGCTGGTATGTTTCAAAGGGTGGGTGATATCAGAGGGGCCACAGGGCCAGAGGGTCAAATGCAGCTGCACACAATGGGCTGCTGATAGTTATACTCCACAGCTGTCAAAATATCAGTGGATCCCAATGCAAAATCCTTTTTAAGATGAAGCGAAATAAGTATTTTGCAGAACTGCGAGCCGGAACATTTCTGCAAAGTCTTGAGTATTGTTGCTTTTGAACTGGTCAGTAAAAATTGTACGAGAGAAAAACTGCTGCGTGGTGATGTAGCTTGTTAAGTAAGAAAACTCTGTGGAGACATCCAGCTAAATATTTAATCCCGGTTTGTGCATGAAGTGCCAGAGTCAGATGATGTTCATGCAGCAGAGGCTGAATCTTTTAACAGAAAATGTGTTATGATCAAGACCAGATAAAACGTGTCCTCCCTCTCCCCTATCTTCCATTGGATAGCCCAAAAGTCTGATACCCATTAGAACTGAAAGGCCTGACATGAGCCGAAGCCCAACTTTATTTCTCTCATGTTATCATCTGTTCTTTACAAACAAAGATTTTTGTTCATAATAACAGTCAAGTGACATTAACAAGCAGTGGTTTCCATCAATAATTGATACTGTAGGAGTATGATTTTGACAAATTCAGTCTGATTTTTGACAAACTTTAACATTTTTTGAAGACTTACCCATAACTCAGACTCAGATCTTGCTGGCGAAGGACAGTTACTGCCTTGTTACGTACAGATGGATCAAATAACATTTGATATATTAAAAAATAAATATTTATCAACTAATCTCTAAGCTACTTATTAATCTACTTTTATGTAAAATAACTATACTCCTTTATTGTCTAGATTTATATAACTTACATTTTTGGATTACTGATTCTAAAACACATTTTTCATCATCACCTTTTCACCCGTGTGATTTTTCTTTTTTTTTTCCATTTATCAAAGGCTGTTCCCACCAACACTGAAGGTCTGCTCCACCAAACAGGCACAAGCATAGAAAACACTTCAAAACATCCGCAGTGTTTCATCTCCCCCTCAGCCTGACAATCATCCTTGGAAGCAAAAGGTCAGGATTGTGCAGGCTTTTATGATGATAACAACCAAAGCTTCTGAAAAGGGAGATTCCGTCACTTGCTCCTGTTTATTGCTCACTTTACTCTCATTTCCTTTGTATTAAGAGTCTGAAATATCGGTGGAAGGTGGTCCTTTGTCCCATTTTAAAAACTTAGATCTATGTGACCTGTAATCTAAAGGGTGTAGTGGCATTCAACTGTATTGACATATATAGGCATATGTGCAAGACAAACATTGAGAAAGAAGGGATGATTATGCATAGCATTGTGTAATTATTATATTAAAGCAACGTCCTCTATGACAAATACAGTTAATAAAAGAAAACCATGCCTCAAAATTAAGGTTGGGTGCTGGGTACTGACGTGCTCATAAACACAATGATCTACAATAACCAAATTGCGACAATGTATGTAAACATTTACACAAACATTTTATAGTAGGTCACCAAATTGGTTCATATGTATTTAGACAAACTAATAGTTGGACCATTTTTTCGTAAAACAAGTGATGACAGAAATTTCACTTTGCTGGTTAACAAAAATCGAAGGCAAATAAACTTGACAGCAATGTACATTTAATCATCACTTCTGTTGCTTTATTCATTGGCATGGATCATTGGCCTTCGACATGAGTCATGCGCTGCAGAATTGTCCAATTTGAGTGTTATTCCAAGGGAGATTGAAACAAAATGTGCTACAGGCTCAGATTTCGGAGAAGAATCTTCACAGCATGAAACAGCACTCAGCGGTTATTGTTTTTTTTCTGACTTTGGAGTGTTTATTGTAAAGAACCTGTACAGACTATAAGTCAGACTTTATTACTGTACAGAATTTTTTTATTAGTGCTTCTTCATTTGCTGTGAGGAAGCTGAGCAATCCATCATGTTCCGGTGTTCTTTTATATTTGCACCTGCTATTGCACACAGAGGATATTAAGAAGCGGAGCCATACAAGCGAAATAGCCAGGACCCAAGCCAAAATTCAAACCCACACACAGAGCTACAGTGTGCAGTTGATTTTCCATGAAAGAACATTAATTCGCTCTACTCCTGAGACACTCTGTTTTTCACCAGCATCCTGAGGTCTGACAGAGTTGTTCAAACGGGTTTTCTAATAAAAATTTCCGCACAGTGAGAGGAAGTAGTGGCAGTTGTGTGACAGGATTAGGCAGGCGTAAGTTAGATATTTTCGAACAAGGCACCTGCAACTCTGGCTATCATACTGTACTTGTCTAATGATGTCAGATTACACGGTCACCAAGGGAACCAACAAAAGACTTGAGCAGAAATAGCGAAGACGAATTTCCCTGACTGGTGGGGCTGTGTAATGCTGCGCAGCATGCATAATTAAAAACACGGCACACACTCTCTCTGGCTTGTTGAGTCTGCTGTTGAGCTGAAGCAGTTTTTAACGTTGTTCTTGTGCCTTCAATCCAGTGTGCTCTGCACTGACGACTGTCCCCTGTGGGTGTGTGGAAGGAGAGAGGAGGGGAAGAGGGGACGTGAGGAATGGAGGGAGAGATGGCTGGCTAATGCCTCCTTCTTTTTTAGTAGCCGCTTTTAGATACGATCAAAAATAAACATCGTACCTCAGAGGCAAAAGGCCAGCTACCAACTGTGTCGGTTTCCCTGTTTTGCAATTTGTTCATTTCTTTTTGTTGTGGTTGTCAGGCAATGAGTCAAACATGGGAAGACAGCAGATGGATAGACGAGCAGCAAGATGAACTGGAAGACATGCAGACAGGCAGACAGACAGGCCATGTTGCTTAGGATAGGGTTCACTTGGGGTTTAACCTGTGTTGCATTTCATGGGTCAGAATCCCCACAAGAAGTTTACGATGGTAGGATGATTTTCGCAGCCAAAAACAGGAACATGATGACCCAAATCTGTTCAGTATTACTTCAAATGCTTTTTTTTAGGAGTTTAATTTTTCTTTGCACAGTCTTGAGAAAAATGCTTAAGATTGGAAGTACCCATTATTTTCCAATCCTTGTTTCATCCCCAAAAGAATTTGAAGACATGAGATTAGAAGAGTCATGACATTCACTCATACTCACAGGAGAACGAGTGGCGTGCATTTGTTCCATCATTTGTTTTTTTTTTTAAATATCATCCTGTACTATATCTCTTTAGCTTCAAGGTGGGGGCTGAGCTGCAGCCTTCCACCTCCATCCTCAGGGACAAACACGTGGGGAGTCAAGAGTTGACACCGGGAAGAGGGAGTCGTCTGCAGGAAAAACAGGGAGACGCAGTGATGTGACTCTGTGCCAAATGTTTACAGGCGAGCTGACATAGTTAGAAGATGGAAAAGGGCTGAAACGAGGCTGTCTCTCTCTGCACTCTTGGAGGAACGAGAGAGATAGGAAATCTAGGTCATCCCCACTGATGCATTGCAAAGCGAACTTCAAACAAACCTGGCCTTTAGCGTGATGGCTCTCCAAAGCTATGTTACATGCCATCAGAGACTGATCGCCATTTTCTGCCAAGAGATGCCACGAAGTGATGAATAGAGTTGATGTGGAGAATAGGCACTGCAAACTCTATCTGTCAATCTTTCTGTGTATTTGTGTATGAATATGGCTTACCATATGTATACAAAGATATCATCCTTTTGGATTTGGCTTTGTCACCAATTAGTTGGCCCATAGTTGGACCACATGCTAGGTTTCTATGCCTCATCGGCCCTTCACTCAGAATTGCCTGAGGGAAGTCTAATCCGTAATCATTGCCCTGGGAATGGTGGTAAAAAGCTTTGTTCTACTATTGAAAGCTCGATCTGTCTATTTCAAGGGCAGCTGGTTGAAACAATAGTGTTGTGTTGAAAACGTTCTTTTCAGAAGCTGTTGCCTCAAAATTCAGGTGTTATGACGATATGCTTTTGTATTTCACAATCTCAGTTTCTCATGTTACTGTCAATCACTTCATGCAATTTATGGCAATGCATCAAGAATATAATGAGACTGAAAAAAATGCAATAGCTATGCCATTCAAGCTATTTACCGTTCTCCCTCAAATCCAGTTGTGAAGACAACATTTGAGTCTGAAGTGGCATCACAAGTTTGTAGAACTTTTCAAAAGCGTTTGGTAGTGTAGATGCATTCTGTTTTAGCTGAGAGTTTGCGAGCAACATGAAAAGCTCCCATTAGAAATGTATGAGCTTAAAGTCCAAATGAACCGAGACCCCATTAAAGAAAGAACAAAAACACAGCCGTGTAGTTCAGAGTAGAGAGTGTTTTGTGCTCAACCTTGCAGAATAATTTTAGAATAATGTTTTATCATGTGCTACATTACGTAAGCTATAATTAATGGAGACAAGGCTGTGCTCTGGGCTTACTCATTGTTGAGTATAGGAAGGCTTTCTGACGAGCTGTTAAATAAATGGTGGTGCCTGCTCTTGCTGACACAAAGGCTGAGTGCTAAAGTAAATGTGGAAGTTCCAAAACATGCAGTGGCTTGAATGCTTGTTACATAGCAGCTCCAATAATTAAGCTCTTTGTGTAGGTGATGAACATTACTTTGTATTAAAATAAGGCAAATTCCCCCATGGGATCTTATTTGTTCATAATGGCAATAAACATGTTTTGATTCTATTTGATTTGTGACATGAATTGCACATATTTCTAAATTTACTATAGCACTTCCCAAGACTACAGTTTGTTGTAAAGATGATAAAGTACTGTTTAGTTTTGTGTCAAACTGCTTGAGAGCTACATTGTCTTGTGCAAACAGTATTTAGACAACAAAATTACTGCAAGTCTGGCCATATCAACAGCTGTAGTGATGTGAAAGTAGAGGTAGTTGGTTTCATAAGCTAGTTAGCATGTTGGATCTACAATATGTTGGGTATAGGTTGGGGTTAGTGTCAAATGAGAAGTTGTTGCTAATATGACTGTTATGTGTGTGGTCCTTCTAACTGCTTGTTTTTACAGTCATACTATGAACGCAGAGTAGGCCATTCCACTGCCCAAGATACGTGAAGAATCTTTTCTGGCTTTTTTCTCTTTTTTGTATACAGTGGGTCAGTTATGAATATTGCAGGGAATAATGAACCAAGAAGCAGCCCCAGTGTGCCGTTAGATGAATAGTTTAAATGCAACTTTTTATTGTGTTGTTGGAAATCTACTCACGCCGCGTGCAGCATAGAATCGGATTGTGGTTACTCAAAGCATGACGGAAGGCAAATATTTGACTGACTTTTTTATCCAAATAAAAATTAATTTGTTAGGCTGCACTGTAAACAGCACCATTATTTACTGTTGTATTTCGAACAAAGTAACTGCTTGATTGTTACCTCAAGATTGTTGTTAATGATCTGAAATGTGAATATAAGTACTAGGTATTAAAACAAGCATAACTGTCAGGTAAATTCAGAAAATTACATAGCTTAAACCAAGCAAACACCTTAATTCAGGGTGGCCCTCGCATCAAACTCTTTGAGAAGGCTGGTTGCTATAAGTCTACTATTAAGACTACATAGGGTTAACCCTAACCCCTCCATCAAATGTCTATATTTACTGAGTTGATTAGAACCTTTTAACATTATGGATACCATTTCAGAGCGGAAAATTTTTACAGCAAGGCATTCCCAAAATAGATGGAATGACGTATCAACCTCCCCACTCTTTTGCCAATACAAACCAGTGGCTCTTACTCATCTTTAACAGTCTCACTATATGCCCAGCATAATATCTTAAATTGGATAATCTTATACCTCACACACTTGGATGAGAGCATGGCACTGCTCCATATTGAGTCCCACTGAGCAGTAACAAGCCATGTGGTAAGATCAAGCTCTCGTGCCAGCTGTGTGGGAGGCATTCTGCATTTTAGGAAACAGCAGCTGAATGGTCATTTATTAGTAACATGAGATGCCCACATTATTCTAATCCTGTACCAACAGAGCTCTTATTGTTTGTCACTGGTATCCTTGCCCATATGTAGTGCCCCTAAATGAACTGGAATCAGTATCAAGCACTCCCCTTGCAGCTCATTCCTTCCTCATCAGTATTAATGAATATTTCTTGTTTCATCTTGAGGTACTCATCTCAAATATGATCTAAGGTTTGACATCAAGCACACGTGGACCACCTGGGTCTGTTTCCATTAATTAAGAAGCGTGATGTCCACACGAAGGCAGGGAGCCTTTTTGTTTCAGCGTACTGAATATCTTGATTGGACCCCTTGATGCATCATTCATAAATCAAAGTGCAAGGCCTGGATAATCCTGGTTACCACTACAAAGCCAAATAGAGCTCACCGGGAATAACTTATTATTCATATCACTCAATTACCCCCCTAAACAACATTTCAGGGAAACATGCAGGACATCGTGGAAAGATCAGACCAGGTGCATTCACATTCCATTGAACACAATGCCAGAATAGCTTGGCTTTGAAGTCGTGACCGTATTTTAGAAGCATAATATACAGCATGTCCTTCATAAAGTCCATTTAGCCTCATTCAGTTTGCTTCTAGCTACTGAAGCTCTTTTTTTATAGTAACTAGTTACAATGAGTATAATCAAGATAACGTGACTTGATTTAAAGCTGATGCCTGATGGCTTGCAGTGCTGATCCTGACAGACCATCAAGATTTCACATATTTTGCATTCTAAATACTGACCATAATCCTGCTTGATTAGACTGGAATTTAGATCACATTGCAGAAGAGAAAAGTTATCAAAATGGGATAAATCAACAATGCCCTTGAGAAAATATTAAGTGAAATGAGAAAATAATATATAGACCCGATCTAGATGGATTTTTAGGTATTTTTTTAATGTTTCAAATGTTGAAACTGTTGAAAAGCTGAAACAAAATTGTGTGTGCAGATATTTGGTACAAAAGTGAAAGACTGTTTGGTACACTTCTGCCTACATCCATGCAGGATTAAAAACCATGTAAAGCTGCATGTACACTTTGAATAAGAATGTTAAGCACATATCTCTACTTGCCTCAGATATCATTCTGCTCAGTCCTCCCTCCCCAGTGTATATATCTAGGCCCTAATTTTCTTGTTGAGCTGCATCATCAAAATATGATTAAAGGGCTGCAAACATCCATGAATTCTGTTTATATGCAACTCCTCTGCGTTAACAAAATCTGTTTGTGAGAGGAACATACAGAGCTTGGATTACTGTTTTATTCTAAATACAACAGAAAATGCATTTTTGAATGTGTCCATGAAATACATAATGCTGGAATGCCAGACAAATGATTTAAACCAAAAATCTGCCAAACTTTGACTCTTACACTTTTCAATTAAATGTTACTTGGCTACAAACCTACTGTTATGGACATGATTATGCAACTGAAGTCAGTTATTTAACATGGCTAATGTGGCTGACAAAGGAGAGAGTCTTTAACCACACTTTCCACTAGAAAGTATTTTCTAAGGTTAGCAGGTCGCTCACAGCTCTCACACTCCTCACTCCATCCTTTTACTCTAAGCTTCTGTAGAAAGTAATAAACTGTAGCGAGAGCTTCAAACACTTGGAGTCAAAGACAGTGCTTTCATCATTTTCCCAGCCAAGCATAGCAGCTTTCTCTCAACTGCGTGCAGACCTTTCATGCCGCCATGCAGGGACCGGGGTTGAGGTGGGTGGGATGCGGGTAGCGTTTGGGGGCCCAGTAGGGGTCTGCCAATGCTACAGTTTGTTTTCTTTAGTTTGAACTGTGTGCAAAAGACTTATTTGCTCTCATTTCTATAATTACTTTCATTGGGCACATGCAGGCCAAATTAAAGTGTACCTCGGCCTGTCAATAAAAGTTTCATTGGATTTAGGGTAAAACCAAAATGGATTTAATTGTCTGTAACTTAGGAAAAACTTAAAAGCTGGTACCCATGAAGAAACTGGAAGAAAAGCTCAATATGAGCACTACATTTGTTTGTTTATTTTTCTATCCAGACTTTTCACGTGTGAGTGATCATAGCTATCACCATCCACTGACTTGCACCTGTAAAAATGCTTTTCTGTTTTTCGTTTAGAGTATGTTCTCCATCCCCTATACCTCTCTGTGGTTTACTTTCAAGAGGACAGACATACATTGTCAATGTAGTTATGTAGCGGTACCAGACAGTGGATCTACCATGAAATTTCTCATCTTGCTCAATTTGTTTGACCAGATGAGACAAGGCCATTCAGACAAGCTTAAACGGAAAAACGTACTAGGAATTAAGTAGTGGCTCCATGATGAGAATAACTATTTTGAGCTGTCAGATGTTGGCCAGGAGGGCTATAAGAATATCTGCAAGCAGACCTACCTCTGCCAGAGCATGCAACTATTTATTTTAGGAAACGGGTAGTTCAGTGACTTTTTCTCGCTTGCATACAGCTAGAAAGAAAGCTTTTAGCTAAAAAAAGCTATTGTCTGTATTATTAAGATACTTACTAACGCAGCTCAACATAATGGCATAAGCTAAGCAAACATTGTATTTCTTCTAGTCAGCAAACTCCACAAAAGACTGAACAAAACCGAAAAAAAAGTATATAAATACCTCCCTTCCCAGTTGAATGAATTTACTGAATTACTGTGCGAAAAGAAATAAAGGACTCACACGGCTGACACGACACAGAGATTTCTACCGTCAGAGGAGTCCCTGTCCATCATGCACGAATTGTCTGGTCCTCCTTTGTTTGGCGCAGCAGGGGCTCATTTTGACTTTGCAACACCCAATGTGTTGTTTTTCCTCACATGCTGAAAGAGACATGACATAGAGACAAAATATGCTCACCACTTGGTGCCTCAACAGTACTTCAAACTGATTCGTGTGCAACAGACTGCAAGTCAACTACACTGCTCTCACATCCAAGAGCTCTCTGTTGACTGTTTGGAATCCCATATTTGCTTGGAGGTCTTGAAAAACTCTGTTGTTTTACATTTTTGCGTGGCAGCATTGTATTTAAATTATTATATTATTATATTATTAGACATTTTAACAAGGGTAAAATGGTTTATATATATATATATATATATATATATATATATATATATATATATATATATATATATATATATATATATATATATATATATATATATGAAATGATATTTACCTCAAGTTGTAGCCCATTTAATCTTCTGAACGGAATCGGAGGTGAGTGGTGAATTATGCATCAACTGTCTGAAGATATCACACACGCACAACATCTCTGCCAGAGAGGTTATGTCCTGTTGTAAAGATTCTGACAATATGTGTCTGCAAGTTCAATTCATCCACTGTAAAAGGTGCAGATAAAAATTGTCTGATCTCTTCTGTTCCCACTTCATCCTGGACCATTATTCAGCAACAGGATCAAATTAAAACATGCATTGCTGGTTTAATAGGAAGGGTCACACATTGTTAATCTGTGCGGTACACTCTAATAACTTTGTCATGTCGAAATGTTTTCTGCTCAGTCCTGTTGGTACTCTGTTTGGTAGGCAGTAATTGGAGAAAGGCTTCAAGGCTTCCTCCAGTGACCTCATTACCCCAATTAAATTTGTAGCCTTCTCTGAAAACAGTCCATCTCACAAAGTGATGTCTGATTATCTCTCCCAGTCCAAATGAGGCTGAGATATGCAGCTGAAGAAGTGGGGCAGGAACATATGGCTGTGCTTTTTTAAAATTTTTTTTTTTACAGTTTGCTGCAGTGGGCTCTTCCTTAGTTCATTTAACCAAAAAGAATATCATTATGTTTGAAATAACCCTTGAAAACTATTGAAAAGTCTAATCGAATATAAATGTTATGTAGATTTTGGAATATCTTTTGCTGACCAATGCAATTCTTTAATACCACAAAAGCGATACACCACACAAGTGCTAGTCCTGTATCGTCATCTAGTTGAAATGTTAATGTTTAAAGATGCATACTGATGACTCCAGGATTACCGGACTCACCTTTGTACTGAGAAAAGTGTTTGGTTGTTGGTGTTTCATGAATAAGAACTATCAGGCTGGGGGAGAAATATAAATCTACCAGTGCTCTTATGGAAAAGGAAGTTCATCCCATAAACAAACAAGCAACAACATTTAAATTACAAATCATCTAAAAAAACTTGTTAGATCTGAAACAATCTGCCCTATGAACCTCATACACAATACTGTAACCAAAACACTTCCTTATTGCTACCCAGTGCGGTGTATCTACTTTTCACATTGTATTGGAGTGTCCAAATTAGATGCAGTACAATAACTTCCCCACAAACTCCTACAAAAGTTTGACTGTGATAGATGTGAAAATTAGTCATGCAAAACCACGCACGGCATGATATAACGATAAGTGACTGAAATCTCCATTTACCGCTCACTTTAGAGAATGACAGATTGTTTTTGACGCGGGGAATAGAGACCGATTGAGTGAGAGAATGACTGCTGTCACATGCCGCATTCATGTCATATTCCTCAGACGTTAATTACTAGTAGGCTCAGTTATTCTTGAGTCTGAGATGGCTAGAATTTCTGACAGCTATGATCTCTCCCACATGGTGATAGGAACTACATAAGTCTCAACAGAATGTGGGCAAAATGGCTACCAAGCCAGTATCACTAGCAGTCACTTCTGGATAATATCCAAAATGAGCAGTAATACAGCTGATTCAGCTGATTGAAGATCATGTGATTTGTACAAAAGCAATAGTGGCATCAAAAATGCCAGAGCACTAGCAATATGTTAAAACTTATTTGTTAACATGTTCCCATTATTAGCATGTAACTTGACTCGTCATTAAAGAGCATAGGTGCATTTTATATAAATATCTTTTTATGACTCGGTCAAAATTTAGAATTATCATAGATGTTTTATTTAGTTATCAGCTTATACAGGTATTATTCCATGTTCATTGTAATAATATATTTAGTGTTTGGCTGTTGTTTCCTAAAGCTTAAAGGCCCATCAATACTACTTTTTCTTCAGACAAAAAAAGATCCTCGGTCTGGCAAATGTTGGGAAAAGCCAAGTCTGTGGTTTAGTACTATTTTGCACCATTAAGGCCTTGTTCTACGTATATACTGATATTTTTTGCAAATTGAACATATTCTTTTGCGTTTTGACCTCTCATTCACATGCTAACTGCATTTTAGTTCACTAAAACAGATTTTTTTAAATATGTCAGCTTTTCAAAACTCCAGTTTCTGTGCAAGCTGAATATTCTTCTCTGGTGTTTGAATTATCGTTGGCACAGACCTAATCACCCCCTGCTGGAACGGCATCTTTGTTCAAGTATTTATTAGTTTTGCGTTCTCTTGAGTACAGAGATAATTTTAAACTGAGGGAAGAAGATAGCTGTTTAGATAAATATCTGTGTTGACAAGGCATTAAGAAGATGCTTCAAGAAGATTTCTCCTCACCTCATCATCTTTCCATTACTCCAGTAATTGTTTTTAATTTCAAACTAATAGTTCAAAATACTCTTTTAAAGTCACACAACAGTCATGATTCAATCTATTTAAAAACAGTATAAAGCTTCATACCACTGTGAAGTGGAAATGTATTCCTAAATTGTGTTCTTTTGAAAAGGTTTGGAAAAACAGCATTGTTATGAGCTCAATGTTGATGTATTTGTGAATTTATACATTAGGTTTTGTATGGAATTAGATTTGTGCAAAAAGACGCAAACAAAACTTCTTAAATGTCAAACAAAAACAGGAATTTGAGAGAACATAAAACTCATTTCAAAAATAAAACTTAGAACTTGCAATCAAATAATTTGTCAAATAGTGTAAAATATTGGTCTTTTACTCTTCTAATAATGCATTATTTTGTTCACGGTTCCCTCTGCTGGTCTCTCTCCGCTCAGACTTTTGCGCTGACTCTCAAACTGTCTCTCTGCAGCTCTGTCTCGTTTGCGCTCTCTGATTTTTTGTTTGCAGTTAATTAGTTTTTGACTGACATAGCTCAGTACCCATGTGTAGATAGATAGCTAGCGCGCTAAATGACCCCGGCTTTAGAACGGAGAGAAGAAAAGATGCAGCGACGACAACGACAATGAAGAACAACATATGTATGTATTAACTACTTACATTTCATTAGTTTTTCTTGTTGTGGGTTGTTACTGTTGTTCTTCATTGTTGTGGTCATCTTCTTCTCTCCGTTTTAAAGCCAGGGTTGTTTAGCGCGCTAGCTACCTACACATAGGTACTGAGCTGTGTCAGTCAAAAACTAATTAGCCAATGGAGTTGCTCTGCTGAAAAGGCCCGCCTACCCGAGTGGTTTGTGCCAAAATCGCAAGCAAAAAGTCAGGGAGCGCAAATGAGATGGAGCGGAGAGGGAGAAGCAGAGGGAACCGTAAACAAAATAATGCATTATTAAAAGAGTAAAAGACCAATATTTTACACTATTTGACAAATTATTTGATTGCAAGTTCTAAGTTTTTGAAATGAGTTTTATGTTGTCTCAAATTCCTGTTTTTGTTTGACATTTAAGAAGTTATGTTTGTTTCTTTTCGCACAAATCTAATTCCATAGTTTTGAGAGTGAATCAAAAATCATTAATCCATTGGGGAGCATAAATGAATAATGTAAAATGTACTAAAATGAACTAAATGTGTACAGGATTTCACATTCCAGCACATAATCGATACAGAAATATATCGTTAAATTTTAAATGTCAAGTCACATCAGTGGATTTATTGACACTGCACCACTATTCTCCCAGGCTCAAACCCAAATCCTCAAGCCAGCAGGAAAAATGCAAATACAGAACAGAACAATCAACCGTCACTCGACAGTCGTCCTCAAAGTTGCACACTAACTGGTTGATTGAGTTGAGGCCATTTGTGGACGACAACCTCCGATAGAAAGTGGAATCAATGCTGGTTTGTCCACTTCTTTGCTCATTAAGAAACCCCTATTCACGTCAGGGTCCGCATACGACAAAGAAAGCTCACAAGTGCACATTTTCAGTCCGAGGAGGGTGTTTTTTTCTCCTCCTCAAAGCCCTCCCCTCATCGAAATTCGCCTCACAGAAACATCGTGCCAGAGGCCAAAGTCTTGACAGGGGTAGCCCAGTGAGAGGGAAATCAAACGCTTCCCTTTTTTAGGGCCTGGCATGCCGACAGGGGGGCCCGCCTACCTACCAGTCCTTAATCTGTATCACACCTCTCCAGTTTAGGGAGAAAGGAAGGTGGCCAAGCTATCCATTCATCATCTTAAGTGATTCAGGGTTTTGTCTTTTGCCTGCTGGACACAAGTCCTTGGTTACTCATAAATACTGGTAAGACATGCACTGTGCAGATTGAAATCCTTTCAGGCTTTTCAGCAGACTGAAAGTCTGTTGTTAATATTGAACAAGAAAAAAGATGATGTTAATGTTGATGCAGTAGAATGAATACTGGTGTCAGAAGTGGATATATAGCACTAATATTTAAGGCCTTATTTGAGTACAAAACAAATCTTCAATAGAGACAACTTTGTAAGTGCAATTGAAGAGTTTTTCTTTTTCGTAAAAATGAGATTAAAATGCGATCACCTTTTATAAGCCTACAAGAAGGAGACGGAGACAAAAATATCTAATTTTGTGGTAATGGAGCATCGCACTTGGACAGTTTTCTGTTGAAAATTAAGGTCTGGTTTGTGCAAGGTCACACGAAGCCCCAGTACATAATTAAATGGGATTTGGTTGGCCTGCCATGGTACAGTACTTTAATGTTATTCCACAATCTTGATCCTGAATGTAGTTAGATTTTGTTTAGGCACAGTCACAAGTCTCTCTCGCTCTCTCTCTCTCTCTCTCTCTGTGTGTGTATATATATATATATATATATATATATATATATATATATATATATATATATATATATATATATATATATATAATATAATATAATATAATATAATATGTGCGTGTGTATATGTATATAAAAGAGAAGAGAAATTCATGGGCATGTATTTCTCCCACTGTGTTTAGATATTCCTTTTCACCTATTTTTCATGGTTTCATGCACTAATGAGAACTTTTTACTCAAGCGACTTGTCAAACTTGGTAAGATTTTTTTTCCCCACAGTTTATCTCAGACCTTTTCTGTTCTTTCCATTGGGCGGCAGTGCGTCTATCCTCAAATTTGAGCTGCACTGCATTCCCGCTTGCCTGCCTGCCCGTGCACCACTCTTGATTTTTCTCCGGGATGAGCCAGTGAAAGTAATTCCCATATTGCGCATTCATTTCTCGAAACATGCGCATAAGGAGGATTTCCTCATGTGCGTCTGTCTGTTTCAGCCAGTGCGCCATGCAGTGGATGACGGCTCCAAAGGAACGCGGGTCTGACTGGAAGCGTTCTCACTGGTAACAAGGTAAAGCCAGATAGAATGAAGAAACAACTCGTCTGATGTGTTCTTCAGAATAAAAGACGTCAAGGGAGACACAGCCGTCAATACCAAGTGTGAACGAGGAATCTTTAAAACGCAACATTTTGGATGTGACCTGATTTGGCAAGAAAATTCACCGAGTTGCTGCAGCTGTCAGTCTGTAAAAGTAAAGTATGCTCTCTGTGAATACACACGTTCTTATCTTGACAGATGGTGTGCTTTTATTTTTACAAGAAATCCGCTCATGTGCCGCGCTGTCTTGGTCAATCCATGCGCACTTGACGCATCTCGCGTTGACACACTCTGAGAGAGAGAGAGAGAGAGAGAGAGAGAGACGGCGTCCGATGTGTCTTTTCCTGCACATCACTTTGGAAAATTTGCGCTCGTGTAGTCCTGCTTAACGCGGTGCTCACCTGCCCGGCGCTGTGTGGCTGCGAGCAGCTGAGCGACTGATTTAATAGGATAATCAGACTAATTGCCTCTCGTGAAATAGCCCTTCATTGATTCTGTCGACCATTCCTCTAATGACTGTCATGATTTTCTTCATTTTCTCCTCTCCTACTGTTTCAAAGTGACCGGCTGCAGGTGTTTCTGTGCTCTGATCTGCGCCAGTCCAGGCTGGCAATATGTAATTTTGGGATAGACGCTGCGTTTTTCTTTTGGAGAAGTGGACTATTTCACAGCTGGGATTCCTTGTTTTTTTTATTTGTTTTATTATTTCATTTTGAAGAAAAAGAAAAGACGTCTCTGCTTTACTCTAAAGCCAGAACAGATTCTGATACACCGTGATGGTGTGGGGCTATCAGAACTGACAGCAGAGTGCACGATATCATTTGGAAACTGCTCGTGGGTAAGTAACATTTATTTATTTTTTCCCTTAACGTTTCCAAAGTTGGTCAGGTGCTCATGCTGCCTCCCGTGGTTCTGTTTAACCCAGTTTACTGACAGTAGCGATGAATTTGGACGGCGCTGACATCTCATATGCAAAGATTTGGATCACTTCTCGATGCGCTTTAACAAACGAATTCATGATCTCCTAATATGCGGCACTTAATGCGCATTTTAAACGGACCTGTATTTCCCTCAATTACGCATGAATCCCGGTCGCTCTTTTTGGTGTAGTTGCGGACAGAGCCTCCTCAGTGGAACTGTCCGCGGCTGCACCACCACCTCCACTGAAGTCCTCTGTAAAACATTTTCTTCGTAAAACCTAATTATCCGAGCAGAGCGGCCACAGTGTGCCAGCAGACGCATGCTGTTCGTTGTGCGCGTTATTTTGTCCCGACGTGAATCGTGTAACATTATGCGCATTTGCATGTAGCTCCGGTGCGTCAACAGTGCGTTTTTTGTGCATGTGCGCCTGTGGAAGTGCGATTGTGTGCGTGCTTGTATCGGTGGGTGTATGCGAATTTGTGCACATCTGCGTGTCGCTCTGTGCGCGCACACTCAAAGCGCGCGCGGGTGTGTGTGTGCCAGAGGAGGGAGGCGAGAAGAACCCGGGCTTAGTTATTTCAAATTATTTCTGCTGAGTGATTGCTTGGCGAGTCAGCTCTCTGTGCCGCTCCTCTGTATGTGCGAGTATTTCCTCTCCTTTCCCCCTGCTTACTTCTCTCTGCTTGGATGGATGATGGCCTATGATTGTCCAGATTGATGTTATAGCTCCACTTTGGCTCTGACCGGACAAGGGGATGCCACTTCAACATATTTTGGAGTGGGGAAAAGACACTGATGTAAAGTTAGAGCTGATGCTGGTTCAAAAAGGTCAGAGAAAGTTCCTTCTCCCTCTCCTACTATAGATGAGTTACAGAGGGTACTGTAGCCTGGGGAGCTGCATCGCTACGTTTCATCAAGCAAGGACTGCTGCAGAGATGCTTCTTTTCTCATGTTTTTTGTTAATCTATGACCAATCAGAACCTTTTAAGGCCAGGTAGCATTTGCCTTGCATTCAACCAGCACCTCATTAATCACATATGATTTTCTAATTTTGTCATCAGGAACATTTTCACCACATTTTAACTAATCTTTAATCTACTTGCATGATGCTCTGCTCTAAATCTTTCTGCTCAAATATCCTCTTGACACTTTCTGCTTTAGGCGATATCTTCTTGGTTTATGTTATTTATTTTTTTTATAACTTGATTCATCTCCAGCATCTGGGGGTCAAGCTTTGCTACAGGAGCAACCAGCAGCAGATGAATTCATAGGTAAGTGGCAGCGGCCACTTAACGGAAGCCCTGCAGCTACATATCGAGCTGAGTCGAGTGCTCTTACACAGAAATTGATTTAGACAGAGATTATGTCATTCAGCATTGGCACTTTTTTATGCTGGTCAAGTTTACCCAGTAGCATTAAATTCTTCCTCTGCCCCCTGATAAATTAAGTGTAGGTTTAAAGGCCAAGTTAATGCAAGTCTTCATTTCAAGGGCAGGTTTATTTCAAGCATAATTTCGAATGACTAATCACAGCACATTTGAATGCTTCCATTTCTTGTTAAACTCTATGGTTGAATTTCCTCAGTTGAGCATCAAAGCCACACAGACAGTTTTACATATTTCCAACTCAGCACAGCAAGTTACTTGTTATTTGCGGTCTTTACATTAACATGATGGCTCCTAAAATTTATTTGGCTGTCGGAATATGATGAACTCTGTGGTTTTGCCTGAACCCCACTCATACTGCATTAAAATACGCTAAACCACACCATGACAAGCAAATAGAACTTGACCCCATTCAGCTTCCAGTTCCCTCAAGGATCTAAAGACATAGCAAGCTTTTCCCCTTGATTGATACTTTTAATTTCCAAGAAGCTGTCACCAAGGCCTATTGGCCTTGGCTTTGCAATCAAGGGGCGGCAGTCAAAGGCTTCCAAATGAAAGAGTTCATTAATATGGTGGAAATAACGGTTGTCTCACCGTGGAATATTGGCTCTATGTGAGGAGTGATTGGAGCAATTGATGAGGATTTGTGAGGAAGAATGTCGGAGAAGAAGTTGAGAAGGGGCCACCTTAATCATGGCTATTAGATTACATTAATAGGACTCAAGGGGAAATGGAAATACTGACAGGTGATCCAGCCCGCATGTTTATGATATTTGTGTATGCGACCATGTGCATGTGTGCAAAAATGGTACTTCAGCGTGAGCACCTTCCATTCCTGCCTGGCACTGCTGTGCAGACGTATTGACTGTTGTGAAATCTGAGTATTACAGCCTGTGGACTACATGCATAACAGACGCGCTCTCGGTTAAATCTTTTGAAAATCCAATTCCCGTGAAGATGAGATTCCTCTTTCCCCATGCCATGTTCCATTTTCCATCGCAATCATTGGGCATCGATCTGATTCAAAGCTATTTATTTTTGTTGCAGCCATCATGTCATGAATTGACAAGTATGGTAGATCAAGTAGATTAAAATATGTCTGGGCATGTCGTCTCGCCCATACAAAGAAGAATCATGACTACCAGGGGTGAATACCAAAATTGGAATCTATTTGACCATTTTTCAGGCTTCAGTAAAAAAGCATTTTTGGTTTATCTTAGCCAGGCTATCAGATTACACATGGTGTAAAACTGTAGTATTTCTCCGGAAAGATAAATATCATTTTGTGTGGCAGGATCATGTTACTTGTTCTTCCCAATATGGTGTCTGATATGGTATGGTATAAATAGTTATCTGGAAACCCTTCAGATTTATCTTGTAGCCCCTATGGGCTACTGACCCTCAAGTTAGGAACCACTTTTGAAAGAATAAAGCAAAATTGTGGACAAATGAGAAAGTTTCTTAGTAACTTGAATGAGAATAGCAGTAGAATTTGTTTGTGTGACTTTACAAAGGGATCGAGCTTAAGACGATTAGTTGATTTAACAAAAAAGTCATTTTACAAAATTTTAAGTGTATTGATTTAGCTTAGAATTATGCAGGAATTATCATGGGAATTGATTGAGCTTCCCTGCCCTGACTACAAGTTCAACTCAGATGTGGCATTTGTGGAAATCGCTGGTAGTTTGACACTGTGGCTGGACATCTTTCAGACTGGATACTGCTGCTCTGCAGTTTCACCTTATCTAATTTCTGGACAGTTGCTCATTTTTTGTCTCTGGACATAAGAGACTTAAGTCTACTGTGTGTTTTTATTTTATTTTTTTTGTTGGTTTGTTGGTTGGTCAGTGGTAATATCAGCGCAGATGTGAAACAGAAATATTATATTCCAAACAATTTATTCTGACTTATATGAATGAGAGGTGCTCCAGATAAAAATCAGTGTGAAAATTTCTCTATTGGGAACAGACTGAACCAAGTTAGATGAATCGATCACGTTAGAGGGACTGAGGAAAGCAGCACAAACCATGCAGCTATATCACCAGGCATTGATGGGATCCCCCCTGAAATTGATATGGCTTTTTGAGAGCATCTGGGTCATTTCTTTTTGGCTGTGATTATTTTCTCAGTTTGAAAGGGAGAATTCTTGAGGGATGTTAACACTGCCCTTATTTCTTTGCTTTTAAAAAAGGATGAGGACCCAACTGATTGCTCTAGTTAACGTTCTCTCAATCTTTTGATCGATTGGAGTGGTCATATTTGTGACCCGTGCTGGAGGACTTTGGAATTGTTTTTATTGAAATGATTAAAACTACACTCAAACCCCACAGTAGAGGAACTTACTGGTCAACCTTACTCTTCCAGTTACAATTCCCATAGTACATTTTAAATAATTGAAAATGTTCCCTCTTTAAACCATGGGCTGGCCTCCTAATTTCTATCCAAGCTTGTATTTCTATTTTAGAAATAAATATCCTGCCCAGGATTAATTTAGTTAGTTCTATGGACCCACTCCCCCCTCCACCTAATTATTGGAGCAAGCTCATATCTGCAGTATCCAAATTTATTTGGAAAAAGAGGCGCCCGAAAATGTGTCCTCTATAGAGAAGGAGGGGGGATGGTGCCCTGGTGGTTCCTAATAAAAGCATTAAAGAGCAGTATAGTCCAGGATGTTCTTTGTCAGCATGTCACTTGCATCTTTGCCCCATTATTTCTCATCTTATACAAACATGGAGATTATCTGAAGCAAAGTGTAATCTTTCCTGTAAGTGGCGCACTTTTTTTTTTTTTTTACTAATATTATAATCGAGCACTTCTGATTGGTGAGAGACCCGTTTCAGCTCCCCAGTGGGAACATATCCTGTCTGATTCCTGTCAATATTTGTCAATATTTAAAGGATATTTTTACTGATTATTTTTAATGATTGTGGATTGCTTTCCTTTCTGATATCAAAGATGCATTCAATCTGCCAGGTTTTACTTCCAGCTGAGGTCCGCGCTGGCGATGCCCTTTACCTAGTCACTCAATCCTAGACTTATTTACTGAAGCGACTATAACCAAGGGTATGGTATCCAAACTTTTTCAGTAACCGTAATGTAGTTCATGTCAGGTCAGCTCAGTTGTTTAACAGAAGAAGCTTGCTCTGTCACCTACACGAATAGGAAACGATCATGATCACTTGTTGATGGAAGACCAGGCTGTATGGAAGAGTAAATGACCTTCAAAATGGGCCCCCTTTTTCACTCTGTGTCCCTTTAGCTCTCTGTGCGCCCTTTGTCGCTGTTATTCAGTGGAAAGGTATCAAAAAGAATGCTCTGCCTCGCAAATCATTTTCATGGCCCACTTATTTTTCAGACCTTGATCTGAATGCCTTCATGTATGGATGTGAACTAAGCTGAGTGTGCTGCTATGCTAGCTTTATTTACTTTCTGCATGTAATGGCATTGCTACCCTAGCAGAGCAACAATGCCACAATAAAAGGATGGTAATGGCATCGTTTCCAACTGTCTCTTTACATTCTCCTTGAAAAAAACATATGCCAGCTATTCTGTGTGTGTACATGTGTGTCTTCACAGGGATCAAAGCACAAGGTTGACCAGAATCAAATGCAATTTAAAAGGGCTTTATTTTCCCATTTGTTACAGCAGAAAATAAAAGGACAGGAGGTCAGCCACAGTGTAGGATGCCCCGGAGCTTAAAAGTTGCGCTGGTCAATTGTAACACGGCTAAAATGAAGAAGGAGGCGATGAAATACTTGTTGTACTCCCTCTGATGAAACCGCCATCTGAGGCATGATCAATTACCGCAGTATACAGTATTTTTCTTTGCTAGGGGCAAGTGACGTTTTAAAATGAATTTTTCTCCCCTTTTTAATCAGCAGTAAAATGAGAAGCCCATTGCTATAAGCAAGAGGGCAGAATTATCATTTTCATCCTTTCTTTTCAGCCCCACTATCATCGTGCCATGTCTGGAGGTGATCCTCCGAGGCCCATCCAGCCTAGAAAGATGAAGTTGATGTGTTTTAGATAGCTTTTAGAGAGATGTGGATAGAGGATGGAAATTGCATGCCAGGAGAAGCAAAATGAGCAATTTTTCCTCCCATTTCCCCCCTCTCTTCATCGGATCTGTGCTTACTCATTCATGAAGGCTTTGTTGTGACATTACATATGTTGGTGTGGAGATAAAAAATCGCACAAACTGCCAGTTCAAATGGGGAAAATAGGAAGACGCAGACAACATTATTGTGCAGGCTAATGCATTTGAAGGCTAGTTGCATAGCAAGCGAGACACCGCTCTCTAATGTTATCAAAACACTATCGCAAGCACAAATCTTTATTCACATTATGACCTGTATTTTAAGTGGCTGGTTTTGAGATATTCAGGAAACTCAGCATAGCCAGTTACAAGCCCATTTAGGATGAGGTCATCTCAGGGGAGGCTTATTATTCACTAAAAGAAAATACCCATATATAAATATATGGTGCTTTCAATTCAGTGGGATCACCATACATATCCATGAACACAAAGTAGACGTATAGTGTTTGAATACATACATGAGTTGCTTCAACAGGAAACCTTTTTCTGACCCTAACCCTAACCTTATATCCCCTCATCTGAATCAGACAGGACCTGCAAAAGAACAAGTACATCAAGTGATTAATAGAGAGTGCAATCAAAAAGTGCTTCATTAGCAGTTCTTCATTTGTCATTAGCTGTTAAACATAAGAGCTGGGTAAACATAGTGTTGACAACCAAGTCTGTAATATATAACCCATAATGTAACCTGCCTCCAGTACAAGTCCTTCTCGCGGCGTTCATGAGAAGGATTTATGAAATGATTGCATCCAAAATCTCGATTTATGCCTCATCCTTGAGCAAACTATTTTAGTGTCTATTGTAATAGTAGTAATCGTGAATGGGTGACTTCCAGCACAGACTGACAGCACTGTTAAGTTAAAAATCAAAAAAACCCTAGTGGCTGTGTCGGCGTGGATGTGTTGCTATACAGAGGAGAAGATGAAATATGATGATGTTCAGTTTGACTAGCCTCTAACTAAATCTATCAAATGGGTAAACACAATACAGCAATTTGAAATGCTATATAAGACAGTATTTCACAGCTCTGCAAAGTTATGACAGACTAGAACTGCAAACATGAATCGATTGTTTGTCAGCCTTTGTTTCATCAACAATTTTGATAATTTGTCAGTGTATTTCCAGGGCTCCAGACTAAAGATGGATAGTTTGTGAAAATATCAGTTCAAAGGAACGACTCTTTAACACGAATGAACTAACCTGATTCCACATTTCACTTCTCTCTCATTCGTTCTTTTGTTCTCACAGACTAGTCGCTGGGTTGTTCGCTATTTAGTTATCGGAGTGGTGAAGAGGATTGAGAGCCAGCCAATCGTATGCTGAGTCTAGGACAGTGTTGTCGAATTTTTGCCAGTGAGAAACAGGAAAGCATAGCAACCGTTTCCATGAATAAAAACAACTTTTCATTTTGTTCGTAGCTCATCGTTCTCGTTCAGTCAATCCATCAGCCTTGGCTTACCTTCAATACGTGTCAATTTAATGTCAAGGTAAATATACACATTATCCCCTGTTGTGTTCACATAATCATGGCATTGCAGCGATGTATTTGCCTTGAGCTACGGGGTTATGTTGTCCGTTGGCTGGATCGTTTTGAGAACAAGGAGCTGAGAACTGTGCATTACATGATTCAGCGCTAAACGACGTTGTACGGGAAACGCGACGGAACAAAGGAATGAATGAAGGATATGAATGATTCTTCCTGCCGAACTGACCGACGGTAACTGAATCTCGACATCAAGCGATGAAATCAACCTCTGCTCCAGACTGCGAATGGTTGCATTTTGCGACCAAAATATGGGACATGTGCGACCAGTGGATTTGCCAGTGTTTTTTTTTTATTTGTATTTTTTTTTTAACACCGGTAGTGGAAGGTTCGAATCAAATAATCTGGAATCTGGAATGACAGGTGGCAGGCCAATGTGTGTGAGAGGGACAAGGAATGGGGAATGGCACTGTAAGTGGCTAATGTGTAGAGTCCGAAAGTTGTTCAGAGCACGGAAGGGGAAGGTTTCACGAACAAAGGCAAAACGAACTCTGTGATTCCACCAGATACATGTCCGCTGTGTAGCGCAGCTGGCGGTTTCACTTTAGTCTATGTGTTAACTTCCACCAGGTCTGCTGCGCTGCGTATCTGCTCCGTCCCAGCTCTGGAAGGAGCAGAAACGCAGCAATTCAGCTGAATTTAGCACCAAGCAGACAGGAAGTCACACACCGAAACAACAGTATAACAGCTGGGTACTTTTCAAAATAAAATACTCTGTGTTGACACCAGCACACAAATCTCAAAAGAGACCCATACAAGCTCTTCTACTAATCCTTCGGTCGGGAACACTTCGTGTTGTTGTTTTTATAACACATATACCTGTAATTGGGTACTGCAAAACTGGATTGGAGCTGTAACGCACCGGACACGTATCTGGTGGGATCTGTGGGTTATTTTCTCCCTGATAAGCCCAGTAGTGTCAAATCCTAGACTCAAATCCTAACTCAGAGGAAGAGTATGAGTCTGAAGACACAAGTGTGGCGAAAAAGGGTAGAGAATACTGTTTTCATGAAGAAGGGGTGCGCAAATTCGACTGGTTGAGGTCTCAGAGAGACGAATTCCATGAACTGCAAATTTTGCAGTCGATACCTGCAACATGCGCGGAACACGACATTTGCAGGTAATGCTTGCACTACACTGTGAAAATATAACACACTGGTCAAACACAGTGCTAGTCTTAGGCATAAAGTATGCCATGACCTGTACTCCAATTGAAATGCAACTATATAAATATTTATTATATAGTCAGTATAATTGATTAACAGTGTGCGCCCCTAAATTTTGTGATTGCATTCCTAAACTTTTCAGTTAGGGGCCACTGTGCTCCTAGTAAAAAAAGTTAGTCTGGAGCCCTCATTTCATTCCAGCTACTTAAATGTGAATATGTTTGGTTTCTTTACTCCCTTTATGGATGATAGGACAGTATGAGAATTTATCACGGATCACAGAGAAAACATCAGTATAAGTTGGTCCTGATAGAATTCCATTATCGGGATTATTGTGGATACCTTCACAAGTGACTTGGAAAAAGCTGTCTAGCTCTAAAACGTGAAGTTTATTGGTTTCCTTTATTTGATTGCACAAGGGGAAGCATGCATCTTTCCAGTCATTCCAAGATTCTAAACTTGTCACCATGGCTAAAGGCTCGGCTTGCCAATTGTATGCCCCTCATAAAACAGTTAAATCAGATGTGTGAAAATACGAACTGAAGTATATGGACCAAACAACTCCTCGATTAATCAAAACAATTAGATTAAAAAAAACAATATAATTGTTAGTTACACCCTGTCACATACTGATCATTTTGTCATCCGTGGCTTTGATTTGTGACATAAACAATACATTTATGGCGTACATATTACAAAGTAATGCATGTGAAATGCACAGATTTGCTCCATGCAGTACTGTGCCAGATGGCAATCCGGTGCGTCCCTGCCAAAGTGGAGCCAGGTATTTTGGCAGGAAACCTCTTTTTTGGGGGGGGTCTCATTAAGATTGTCTGTCTGTCCACGAAGTGTGAGTCTGACTTTCACATCCTTTTTCTTTGTTTGTCCCCATTTTCTAGCACTCCTTGGTATAACATACGAGCTTTGAAATATAAACCAACATTAACAAGTGTATACAGTTTGACCCAGTTCATATACACGCATGGCTGAACACCTCGAGCCTCCGCCTCATGTATATACATGCAATATAACAATTCCAGTAATAATCTAATCCCCAGTTTGGCTAATGATGGTCATAATTTTTTGCTGCGAAGGCGTGCTTCGCTTTACAGGGGAGGGTTATACCACTGTGCCTTTTTCCCAGCCAGAGTGTGGCTCCGTTTCCCCCCTGCTGGACCAGACCCAGAGAGATCGGCTCTCAAAAGGGTTCTTGATTTATGGGCCACTTTACAAGAAGGGCCTGGGGACGCAGCACTTCTTGTCCTACGATATTGAATCTTAGCTGCCTAGCATGGAGATGTGGCTCGTCTGTTATGGTGTGAAAGCTTATTTGCATTGCGCCGTTAAGCTCTCAGTGGTAGCTAAAGCATGTCTGCTCACCTTAGCACTTAAGTTTATTTTTGCTTGCAGGGCTGTTTGGTTCAGACATGTAAGGGACATTCTCAGAGAAAAGGTGCGGTGAAGACAAATGGCTTTCACGTAGACAGATTTGTGTGTGTGCCCACTTTTGCAATGTAGTTATAAAATAAAGGTTTATAACAACATTGCAGATACATCAGATCAGATACATTTCCAAGTGCTGTTTTTGCGCACCTGTCTGATAAGAGGATGTTTGCTTTGCTTTGTGTGGTTTAAATTCCCCAGTAACAAAACAGACTGTGTATCTTAACACAGTGTATTGTATATAGCAATCAAATAATCTGAAAGCCACATGCATATCCATCCATCATTATCCATAGAATTGTTCATTCATCAATGATGAAAGCTGAAGTAGTTTCCACCAGTCCACAACCTCAACAGACAAAGTCAGATAAATTGACTGTACAATTTCAGGCACATTGTCTGCTAGAAGAAAGACTTATTATATGTTCAAAGGCTCTGTTTGTTTTGTCGCTGCTGGCTGTATTGTGCATTTGCTCTGCTTTTGGCTCAAGTTGATTCTTCCTATCGGTTGATTTGATGTGAAAAAAAAATCAGCAAGATAAATGTTTTGCAGCCTTAATGATTATAGTTGCTTTAGGGTAGGCGCTTATTAACTTGTGTTAATAATCTGACAATTCTCTTTCAGTCCCCCTAAATCAGCCCACAGTTCTGCTGCTTAGACAAGACAGTATATTTAGCTGAAGTGATCTGGAAAACCAGAAGAGCTGCTGGGGCATTATTTCTATTTTCATAGGCCTTTACTTGCTCTTTCAGTGGTTTAAGAACATTCAATTTTGACATTTTATTTGTCCCTTTTTATGTTTTTGTGTAATCTATAGCTGTACTGTTGTAGTAGGGGATCACGGCCTGCCTTATACTGTAAAATATGCAGTGTTTTTTACTTTCTTAAAGTCAGAGCTCCTTGAATAACTCTGACTTTGATGCTCTCCAATGAATAGCATTAGCATACTGTAGAGTTAGCTCGGGAGTCGTTGGTTCAGCAGCGGATCAGTCTCAGTGTCACAGATTTAAATTTAGGTGTTGAGTAAAAATGTGTGCTGGAGGTTTGTGTGTGAAAGAGATAAAGAGAGAAATCCTTCAGCCCGTGAATATCTCATCGCTGCCGATGGAAGACGCTGCCTCGCCTTGATGAATTTTCATTTTATTCAGCATCTGGGATGTTGCAAAGAAGTATACCTACCGCTGCTATAGTTAGATGTAGCTAATGTTAGGCTTCAGATAACCCTGCAGCACGAGGTCTTCCAAGTGTCATTCAGCAGCTAGTGTAGCGTGCTTCCTCCCGAGGTAAATCCTATTTCATACCTTGAACTCTGATCGTGTTTGAGGGTTTGATTGACATCTGCAGTACAGATCAAGCCTGGAGAGCTGGAGAGAAGACACGTGCTTGAATTAAACGGCTTCCTGGATTCTGTTACACAAGTAATTTTGAGAGAGCTAATCCAAGTCGATCGACACAGATCTTCTCTCATAGCTGCAGCAGGAAAGTTGTTGGATCAGCCAAATATATCTTTATGTGTGAAGTGACTGTTCAGCAAGGCAAAACCTCAGTATGCGCCTGTATGTGGTACATGATCGGTGTAATTGATTGCTCATAACATGTTTAGAAGTAAAGCATTATCCTTTCAAATATGTTAAATGATCTGCGTTGTAGCAATAGAGCAGAATTATCAGTATCCATCAGCTTGTGAATCATCGCTGTGCTTTTTCTGCTATAAATCCTTACCCACCAGAGTTAATTTAAAACTTGAAGACAGTTTGAATAGCAGCCTTAGTGCCCAAAGCAGCTGGGAGAGAACAAACAAGTCTTTGACAACCCCAATAATCATCCGTGCGTTGAGAAGTCAACATCTATTAACTCAGGAAAGTTTGCTCTGTCGATGCTCCAAATTGTTTTAATCTTTTAAATCACATTAAAGCAATTTTATAGACAGAGAGGCAGTCGACACAGTAAAACACGGATGATAATCACTATGTCAAAATATTGATAGTTTGCATAAGAATCTACAGTCACCAGAATATTTCAGTTATTCCCCTCTTGCTCCACTGCTTGTCACTGTCTCATGATACTGCCTTCTCCTCATCCTCTCTTCTTCAGTCTTTTTGGAGCGTCCATTCATCCCCTCCTATCCTTTCACCTCTTCCTCTCACTGATTCCAGCAGGTCTGCTTAGCCCTGGCCTGGAATATCCAAAGAGAGCGCTCCGTTCATTTAATGTCATCCTTATTTCCCTGACAGCCAGGCAGGATAAAGAATCTAGTTAGCAGGCAGCTCAGGTAAAGGGGCTAAGAGCTGCACGTGACTACAAAGACAGTTTCTATGAGTGTTCATGGGCCTGCATGTGCACATTCGTGTTTGTACTTGAAACTGGATTTTGTCAAACTGACTTGTAGTTAACAGCTTCCAAGACCAAAATTGTAAATGATACATCATAGACTGTTTTCATCTACCTTATTTTCCCTACAGACAGCATTTCTCTCTCACTTTCTCATAGCTTACTCAGTGGTGAGATAAAATGGCGAGCTAATAGTCCAGTTTGATTCTAAGATCACGTTTCTTTGGTCATTTGTTGAGTTCAGCATTCCTTTGGTAGATATACTGAAATGAGATTTAGTAAATGTTGGGGAATCCTACTCGACAGAACATGGACAGGAGAATGTAAACTTATTATTGTGGTAACATTATTGCCTTGATGCGTTCCGCCTTAACTAATTTAAACCTTTTTGAAGCCCTTATCGTGACTTTACAGCATGTGCTAAATTGCTCGAGTTATAATGAAATAGAGATCAACCAATATGTTTTTTTAAGGATTGACACCCATGCTGATTATTAGAAATCAAGGAGACTGATATTAATTTGCATTGAAAATAAAAATATTAGTATAAAAATTTAGATTAACAAGTTTATCTAATTCTCATTGTCTCATCAGAGACAAATTAGCAAATGATGAAAATACAAAGCTGGAAAGTGTTTCTACACAAACCTTTAATTGTTCTTTAGGCTTTTCATCAGCAGAATGCAGTGGACTGTGTGCATATTTTTACACCAGCAGAACAAACATTTATAAGAAGACCTTTTACGGTGTTTAACTTGTTTAGAGACATCGATTGCACTCGAGAAGCATCCTCGTCTCTCTCTTACACTTCCTGCTTCATGTCAAGAACATGGAGGCTTGCGGTTGCAGGGTTATTAGATAATCTAAAATGGAATAATTCAGTGAGGAGAGCACAGACTTGTGTGGGTGTGCGTGCGTCAGCCAAGGGTGTAAGGGCCTGAAAAGTGTTCCTCACAAATAGAAATGTTAATAACTCACCAAGAAGAGTACATATCAATTTTCTGACTAGAGGTAGGAGGAAGAGGGCAGAAGGGTGACATGGGGGGAGAGGAGATTGGGGACCAGGGATAATGATAGAGACAGAGAGGGTACTGTGTTCATACTGCAACTGAGAGTGTCACAGTGTTAATTATTTTTATTCAATCTGCATATATGATTCACGGCACGTGACCTGTAATGCTAATCATATTTAAGAGCTCAGGTCAGATTCTGTCAAATCTGGGGTGTAGTTAAGTATTCTAGAGTCTTAAGCTGCTCTCCTCATGTTTCTTTGAGCAAAAATGAACAGTCAATTTGTGTAATGAAAATGATCATGTCTTATTATACAAAGGTCAATAATCGGAGATTTAAAAACCCAAAAGATTCCCACCCCTAAAAAATAGGCTAACTGGGCTGAGAGTTTAACATTTTGACACTCAGCTTCAACAGTACTATTCTGTTGTCATGAAAATATTTTGTAATCATGACAACCATGACAGTCTGGTTCAGCCAGTGCTTTCAAGCAGGATGACAAGACTCAACACTGGAGGAAGACAAAGGAGTAAATTTCCAAGATTTACACCTCAGTTCAATCAAAACGCCAAGTCACAGAGCTGAAATGTTTTTCTAAAGTGGGAGATGTGTGGGCGTAAAAGCAGTTATCTGTTATTGCTTCTTGCTGTCAGTTACCATTGGTGTCTGATCTGGGCAACATTCAACCAAGATATGAACAGTCATCCAGAAATGTTGGATATGGGCAGTGGTTCAGAATTGATCAGGAGGGTCTTCAGTGTGAACCGCCCAACCCAAAATCAAAAAGGCGATAGCAAGACTTCTCATGAGAGATTCATATAAATCATCATCTCAATATCAACCTGGTGAGCTGTAGTAAGGCAGTAAAGCCTCAGTCGTCGATTGCTGAAATTGTTTGTGTGCGAGTGTGAGAGGGAGATGCATTCCTTAGGGCCAACTCAGAGCCCTGAGAGTGTTGAAAGAGTGCCCCATTTTTCTCTTGCTGAACCCTCCTCTAAAGTAATTGAATTTTGGATGAATCTGTGAGGAGGAAACACTGTCAGGGATTGGAGAAAGTGGCTGCTTGAGGAAAAAAACAATCAAAGAGTGAGAGGCAGGTGACAGCACCTTTTGGATGAGCTTTTCTTTAAAGAATGGCGCACTATGAGATGCTTGACAGGATAAGTTTTCATTGTGAGATTTTTAAGGGAGGACTATTTATCTCCTAGAGCTTACATTTTTTGGGACATCCAGCATCCGTTCATTTGTTGAAGTGGGTCGACTCTTCTTGCTTTCTTCTGCTCTATTGTGTTCCCGATAGTATCTCTGACAGTTAGACAGCTGCAGTGAATCTTTCACTTCTCACTCGCTAATAACTATGTGCCAAGAAGTAAGACGATAGCGACAATAATACATTGACACCCTTTTCATGATTACTGATAACAAATTGAGTGTTTGACCTTGATAAGCCCTTGAGTATCTTGTTTCTCAGTCAGGTGGCCATCTTCATAAAGAGACCGGGAATCGAAGAAGACGCATAGTCATATTTAACCATAGTATGTATTACATTTGGGGAAACGCTACCATGATTTTATTGTGCTCCCTTCCTTCATGGTTTGATATGGGAAGTGTTTATTCAAATATTCCTGGTAGCTATAATCCCTCTGCACCTTCATCTTGAACAGTCAGATCACTTTCCCTTTCTTTGTTTTCTAGTTTATTCCCAGCTGATTATGAGACTCAAGTCATCAGTAAAATCAGTTGTTAAATAAGGAACTGATGTAACTGAAGAAGCTTCTAGCCCACACGCAGTGACTGCTGCATAGGAACCATACCCTCAAAGTGATATCCATCAACAGTTTCATCAAATATCAGCTGATAATGCTGTGAAGAGAAACACAAACACAATTTGGGTTGTGGGTGTTATTCAGAGCCCAAAACTGCTCTCAGTTGAGTTGGTAGAAGTGTGTAACACCACAGGAGCTAAATGGAATGCAGCCTTCACAGACACAAAGGAGCGGTATCAAGTAGAGCCTCTTCAACGACAACAGCAACCACATAGACGTGGGGGACAATCATGTTTTACAAAGGCAAGAGTGCCTGCATCAGTATGCACATGTCTGCCAGATTAGCTCAACACCTTTTATGCCTCCTTTGATCTCCTCAACACAGCCATTAAAGCAGCCTCCCCTTTCCTCAGAGGACCTGCCACTTGTGTATACAGCGGACGTGAGAAGGACCCCACTGAAGGTGAATGCGGAGCTTGTTGTGTGCTAAGAACCAGTACCCAATGTTTAGCTGGTGTCTTAACCGACATATTTGACACATCACTCTTGTGGAAAAGCTCCAACCATTGCTCTTCTCTTTAAGAGGCCTGCAACATCCTGCCTAAAGATGATCCACCTACGGCGTTCGCCTCTGTCGTGAATTGCTTTAAGAAGCAGTTTCTCAAAAGTCCTCAACTAGATTGCATTTGATGCAAGCATATCGACAGGATGTCATCTGCAGCTATCACACTTTAAAATAACAGTATCTATGTCTGAGTACTATCTTTTGGATTCTGCACTTCTACACTATCAGACCAATGACAGTTTGGATTGGTAGGGCCACCTTTTCCTAAATACAAGTGCTGACCGCACTGGGCTCCCTCAAATTACCACAGAGCGGTCATTTTAAATTGTCCTGACTTCTGAGACAGTACCTTGGCCAGTACCTCATACTGCTGTCCAACATCTGCAAGAGCAGGTGCATGCGCAGAGCTCACAAAACAATTAAGGAAATTATGTAGTCCAGCTCAGTTGGTTCATATCCTTATTTTGTACGGAAGGATCTCCTCACAACAGGGTAGCTTTTTCCCCTTAGGCTTAGGCTCCCCCACCACTGCCCACCTACTGCACTCCGTACTTCATCTGCATCTTTCCCAAAATTATATTGAATTAGAGCTGAAACAAGTAGTCAATAGTCAGTTAAGACATTGTCTGAGATGGGCATTTCCTACTGTTTTGGGACAATTTATAGACCAATTATTATTTGATACATTTGTGCAGACTCTGCAGGATAATCAGTAATGAAAATAATAGTTATT
Source organism: Diplodus puntazzo (assembly GCA_963678695.2). Classification (NCBI taxonomy): domain Eukaryota; kingdom Metazoa; phylum Chordata; class Actinopteri; order Spariformes; family Sparidae; genus Diplodus; species Diplodus puntazzo. The sequence goes on from OZ023178.1 coordinate 13,388,883, forward strand.
TACAGGTTGTTATTGAACTATCTGAATCTTGCTCAATGTAAAGGTAGCTCCACTTTCCAGATCGTAATTAAACACAGAGCCTTATTTTACAAGTATACTGTATTGTTTACTGTACCATATAGATGACGTTTCATAACTCTTTTTCCCATTTGCACAACCAATATTATATTGCTTTTTTTGCAGTATGCCACATTTTTTGCATTTATTCGATAGGCAATCGTTGAGCAGCTGAAATATTGCTTTTTATATGCGTGTATAATGTTTCTCTTTAACTGTATTGCAGCTTGCATTTATTTTCCTGATTTTAATATATGTTGCCTAAATATCATAAAACTAACCATGGTTTTTAGGAAAATAATGGTGTGATCACTGTCCTTTGTAAATCACAGCTTTGTAAAACCCCCACTTCTAGAACCATTTTCTTCTCATTGGCTGCGGAGAAGCTTATAGCGAAGCACTATGTTTTCGTATGTGATTCTTTAATATATTTAATCCCATAATCCACCAGTTTTGCTCTCTGCACACATGCAAGCATAGTGTATGATCAGTGTACCCAACAGAAGCAGTGTATGATCAGCGTACCCAACAGAAGCAGTGTATGATCAGTGTACCCAAAAGAACATGACTTTGTATTTGTTCATCCGAATAGTTAGTACCAACAAAAGAAAAAATAATTAGACAGCATTGCAAGAGCACTGTTTTTTCACCTTTTCAGTAATAAGTGTTTGCTTTGATGCCTAGTCGTCCAGGATATCACTGTGAGCCGGACGGAGTCCAAGCAGAACTGGTGATTCAGTCGTTTCCTCTGTGTTCAAACCGAAGAAAAAGACACAAGCTTTTGTGCAAATGTTGCAGACTGTCACCCAACATGGAAAACTAATTAAAAAGATAAGATTTTTGTGTGGTGGCATGTAGCTTTTCCGAGGTGGCATTGGTTGCAGGAAGCAAGAGCTGACGACAATAGGCCTTTGATGAGGAGAACACGCCAATGTCGCCATCTTTGGCTGCCGGCCAGTTTCGCATGCCTCTGTGAGTGTCTCAAGGGTTATTGTGGCTTTTCAGGGTTTCCCCTCAAAGGCTTTCTGATGCAGCTTTGTGGAATCTATGTGAAGCATCTTTGTCGTGACTGTCATGCCAATGGAAGCACCCTTGCGGCTTCCATAGGCACTTTCTTGCACCATAGTAGAAATAGCACTTTTGCCTCTAGCAAAGAGATTAATTAGTAGCTAAACAGATAGAAGAATTATACAGTGACATGGTTTAATGATTAAGTGCATCACTGAGGAATACCGTTAGCTGCGGGCAAAATCTGAATAAACACTACCTGTAGCAAACTTCAGATCAATCATATTTTATGCATAGACATACTAGACTGTAATGATGTATCTGATACATAGTTCTGATTTGCAAGAGGGTATTCATTATCAGATTAATCGCATTAATTTGATATTACATCTTTATTAATTTTCATAATTACTACTCATAGCTGGAAATAATTCAGTAGACGGGAAAAGCAATATAGAAAAGCTGTTTGAAAGATCCTTACACCCCCCTATGTTTTAAAACCAAAGCATTGCATTGGCAAATATTGTTTTTCACACATAACAAAATCAAATATTTTGGAATTGATCACAACATGCACCGAGCACGATATTTTACAGGTGAAGAGTTACTCTCTCTTTCTTTTCTTTCTCTGGCATTTCTTCACTGCAGTTTCTTTTTTGTTATCAGCTGTCATATAAGCCAATACGACAATGCGTTTGAGCTAATACGGATCAATCCATTGGCTGCGCTAGTTTAATACACTCCTTTCACAAAGATCCAGATTTGTAGAGTGAAAGCTTAAAATGTGCTGCACCTGACTGCGAAATGTCAATTCAGTCCTATTATCATCAGCACATGAGTTAACAAAGATATATCCTGATATTTGTGGGCACCTGATTGTTGGGAGAAAAGCTGCACTACTGTTGTAGGCAGTTGACAAAGCTGCAAAGCCAGGTTCGCCTTGATATAGATCCGTCTTGACATTTGTATCATCAACAGCCTCCCCCTGATTATACAGTTAGTCCCTGAAGAGTCACTGGTATAAATAAAGCAGAGGCAGACAAACACTTTGAGAACAGAATTTGCACATAGGGTTGTTGGATTCTTTCCAACTGACCTTAGGTCCTGCAAAAGTTTTGCAATTATTGGCTCAAACTTGCAGGTTTTTTTTATACCTATGCTTTGATCAAGCATCTCCAGCCAAGATCATTATCTCTCCTTTTTTTTGATGTTTTGGATGGATTGAATGTACTCACAGCCTGTCTCAGTACAAAATAATGACTCATGCTTTTGTCTCCTTGTAGGACTGGTAAAAAAATGAAAGCTCCCATTCCTCTTCTGATCCTGCTTCACGCCATTGTGGTCCATTGCCTGAAAGTGGTGTCGAAGAGAGGCTCAGGTAAGTCCTGTGTTTTTATTCTAATGATATTCCTAAAAAACGATGGGAAAAACATGCTCTGTAGAAATCTAATTTGCTACCTTGTATCTTAACATCTACAGTTATATTATTGGATATGGGTTTGATTCCCTGGAACCTGCCAAAATGTGTTTTCTTTTTCTTCGCCTGAAAGCACAAACTGTGTTTCAGTCAACAGCAGGGGGATCACTTGGCCTTGTGCTGTTGTACTTTGAGACCCCAACCCGTCATGATGAACCGAAGTGCTGTCCTGTCTTTTAACAGCTTGATTTTCAAATCCAAAAACACACTCAGTTTGAGGTTCTCTGTGTTATGATGGAATACTATGTTGTTGAAATTTGCAGATCAATTATATGGCATAATCTTGTTTTAATTTGTTGTGATAAGAACAAAATTTGCAACATACCTCTTAATTACATAATGACAGATAACATAAACTTCGTGGATTTCAGTCATGCCCTCAAATCATCTATGAGTGTGTCAAGTTGGTTAGGTGCAAAGTAAAGGAGTGATTATATGAGCGAGTTACTTTCTTGATTCGTGAAGCACTTTTCATTTAAGGGTGCAGCTGTGGCCTTTGTAGGGATATTCAAGTATTTACATGGTTTTGGCACTAATACTGCATGCTTCGCAAAACTAAAACGAATTACCTTTTAAAAAATGATAGATGCAAGCTAGGGGAACAATCCACATTTGCTAATATGAAACATAAACTAAGTCTTTTGTCAGTCTTATTTTTATACCAGAAGCAGCTTGCATCTGGCTTTTTACCCATGCATATTAGACACAGGTGCAGGAATGGCCCAAGGCTCATCAGAGGGTTTCTGCTTTTCCAGCAGAAGTCCCTACGGGTTATCTCCGCCGATGCTTCACGAGCCATTGCCTTGGGCAAGGATTTGAAACGTGTCCACTGATAAATGAACACCCCATCCAAGCCAGACCTCCGTCCTTTGTTCCTTCTCTTTTAGCTCGTATGGCTTTATTAGAAGCCATGCTGGTTGCAAGTTAGAGCCCCATTGTAAAAGGGATTCTGGGCAATGAAAGCCAGTTTGAAATTGCATTGCTTTCATTTTTATGAAATAGAAACGGTAGAGGCTGGGAAGGTGAGTATCCTGGTGTCATAGCAGGTTTATTTTCAAAGAAGCGATTTTCATGGTTTAGGGTTCCTTTGTTTATTAGATAAAAAAAAAGAAAAAAAAGAATTGCAGTTCGTTTGGTCATATTTTTATTGCAGATTGGATCAAATCTAGTTGAATAGTCTCATTTCAAACCCCTAAACTTTACCTGTAATGTGGATTTCTATCATAACTGTCACCATTTCTGTGTGGTATCAAGATGCATGGATTATTTGACAACTTATGTTTTTGGTTGGTCAGCAGTAAGGTTTTACTTTAATCTCTGTATTTTCCATATCAGAACAAATTCTTTGACATAAATTCCATTTAAATCAATCTTTAAAGTCTTCCTTTTAATTAATTAGTTTAGTTTAATTAGTTTGTTCAGGAAATATATGGCGATCCAGCTGAAACTGATCAAACAAATACTGATTGAATGTCCAAAAAGATAAATTGAGCCCCTGCAAACTCTTTAAACATGTTTTACTGTTTTTCATTTGCACCGTTCTTAAAGGAAACTCACTGTAGACAATCAAACCTGTAAGTGTCAGCCCATTAAAGGAAATTAAACGACTCGATTGACTCCCTTAGGGACAACGAATCCACTGTCTCACTTGCCCTCCCTCCCTGGGCACACAAAACACACACACAAACCCCAGGAACCCCTGCACATGTGCACCACTATTATCTGTAGATGATTAAATTCAAAATCCCCATCTTTGAGTAATGCTTTGTCTGCATTTGTACTCAGGGTGGAACAGTGCAGGAACATACAATGCATATCTGCCATACTAATCCTCAGCATGCATAAGTGGGAGAATCCATCCATTTGTCCTCTGCTGTGGTTCCTCTTTGTTAGAATGCTGATATGGACTGAATGGTTGGGTGAACAGAATAATTGTGTATATTTCTGCTTAAAACAGCACATCAAGTCCGATGCTGAGGTAAAAACCCCACTCTTGGATGCTTTGCATTGTCGTGTACTATCAGTCGGTGATATTTAATCCATGATGTATATTAAGTTATACTGGGTTTGAATGGTATGCCGTGTATTGTTGAAATACTGTAGACTGTAGAAATAATCACAAATAATCATACAACAGTTTTCAGAGGCTATGTGTCTATATGATACTATGCTCACCATTTGTGAGAAGTTGTTTGTGGAATAGGCAAAATATATCACAAAATACAACTAGAAGTGCATAAAAATCTTGGTGTACTGTTTACAGCAGGGACTCGAAATCCCAGTTGCTTGTAAATCTGTGTTTTGTAGTTGTTTGTGGTCAGAACGCACATCACAGTTTCACAGATTTGGTGTGATGGCAGAGGTCTAAAGATTAGAGAAGTGGGCTTGTCGCATTCCCTTTGGGGAAATCTGTGTGGGAAATGTGAGCAAGTGACACAAATACTGTCGAATTGGCCTTCAGCAAGACACTCACACAGTAACAATGATTTGCTTCTTTGCGGAGAGCAACACTAGAATCCCTTTGGTTGTACATGGCAGTCTTCACATATGAATGTGAATAGAATTCACTGTAAGGCATGAAAGTATTGAGCAAAAGCCTTATGACGTTTTTTAAAAAGTGGATACTAATCTGGTCAGTTGAAGATATTTTAACACTTAACACAGACTTGTACCACAGACTGACACAATTGTCACAAGCTTGACCTTCTTCGTTTAGCCTTACCTCATCAGTCATCATACACAAGTGCCTAACTGCAGACATTTAAAGCTTAAACCCCTCTACAAAATTTGACAAAGATTCAGCGATTATGTAAACTGTTAGAGATTCTGCATCATGAAAAGTGAATTATATCTCTTTGGGTGAGAGCGACCCATGGACAAAGTTGGTCTATTTCAATTGAATTGATTATTTAAAAAGATCTGGTTCTCTGAAAATGGGTTGTGCTGCTATTATTGTATTTAACAGACAGTCAGCCCCCTTGTTGGCCACTTTTGCCACGTTATACAATAGATTCTAGGAAGAGCCGAGTGAGGAATCTCCACATTTGCCTGTTTGGTGACTTGGCAGTGGACTGAAAAGAGCAGAATCCTCTTTCTGTGCTGCACACAGCTGCAATTTATTTGATTTGAAATGGAAACTTGAGAGTTCATGTTAGGTCTCGCTTTAGGCCCTCCGTAGTAATAACTATGCATTTATTCTTTTTCTCAACTCTGAACATGGATTACAATCAGAGTAAGAAGCAGCTCTGGAGGTTACTGACGTTGACCTCTGGCAGGCCAGAATACAGAATAGAAAAAGAAGTCCATATATAGACATTGTAAAAGCGACAAAAAGAAACATTTCCTAAATACTCTGGTAGTTTTTCTTGAATATTTCATAGGCATCACCATTCATCTGCATTATACCGTGAACTCTGCTCTGTCCTCTTATCTTTAGTGTTCAGTTGTACTTCATGGAGCTTCTCGTCCTTCCCAGGCATTAGGAGATTTTGTCATCCCAAGGGATTTACTGCGATGCCTCTTGCTTAGGAGTAGTTTTACAGCATGATAACATGCTTGCTGTTTTGTGGATTGGACCTGCTGTCTTTTTGGATGGCTCTTTTTGGAGACCAACATTTGGGCTCTTAAATGAATTGGCTCTTTTTTTGGGCAAATCTTGAGTCCATGTGTGATTTATATTTTCATTTGATTTTGAAGTTGTGTGTCAAAAATCAAAACAGAAAATGCTTAAAAATAATTCTGTCAGGAGGTTTTGGGTAGCATACTGCCACCAACCATTAACGGGTGGACACTGCAAGAACACTAGCTCCGTGTCTTTATCAAAAACAAGCAGCTTTTTCACCGCTTCGGTCTCACCAATCGGCTGCCGCCGCATTTAAAACTCACTTGCTGTAGAGCAAGAAACATTTCCATTTTATATTCACTAAAAGTCACCCCTTAACAAAACTGTTACAGTAACACATATACCCCGAGTGAACATTGCTGGCAGTTGTAGATTCACAATCATATTCCGTGACATTGATTGAGACAAATTTAGCTTCTGTCCGCCCCTCTGCTGTAAAGTCATTAGTCCCCATTTCTTCACCAGACATTGATGAGTCCCCAGACAAATGATGCTTACCTTTCCACAGTCTCCCAGTAATTCCAGCAATATATTACCACAGCACTCACTCACAGGGAGGGCATCTTTCTGTTATTCATGCATACGTAAAAAGCTGCTCTCCGACATGTGTCCCCATTTGGAAATGGAGTACAGAACCCCTTCCCTGCCTCTCGTTTCTATTAAGGATGGTCCGAAGGCCCGGCATGTCACTCTGATGAAGAGTAGCTGTAAATAAAACACGGCACCGCAACAAGACCTTGGTTCCTATTAGAGAGCAGCCGCTCATCATCCTTCTCCCCCCGTGTATTTATCTACTGCTGCTACAGTAGGTCCACAGCATATATTTTCCCATCTCTTCACCGACTTCTTCTTTCCGCTATTGCGGAGGAGGAATCAAGGACATCGTGACAGTCAGTTAAATTTACAGTCTTCACACCCGTCGCAAAGCACAACTCCAGGAGGATGTCAACATTAATACGTCAGTTAAAGGATGGAAACTTCCCCCCACATTAATGCGGCTACCCGCAATTTGGCCAATAATAAGGCTCCTTTTAATTGGACAAGACAGTGATTCCTAACAGGGGACGTCAGCGCACAGCGCAAATTCAATTATGGCAAGCTATTTGACTTTGTAATTGATATTAAAGGACGTTAAATATGACAGGAAGCTGTCAGCAAGAACTTTTAGGGAGGGAAGGGGCATAGAAGAAGTGACCCTTTCCATTGTGTCAGATTTTTACAGAAGGAAACTACTGATTGTCAGATAATACTAAGAAAAGTAATAAAAATCACAGTGCCATCAGATCAGTTATACACTACTTGTGGTTGTCAGTGATAACAGCTTGGATGTAAATGCTCCGAATTCAGTTTAAGAATCTTTCCAAAACAAGTCCAGGATTGAAAACTGAATGCTGAAATCCAAGCTCGCTCCCTCTGCCTACTTCTCCTCCCTCCGTCACGCACACATACCGAGGCACACATCCGTGAATGCCCGCGGTTCATCTTCCCTCGGTCAATACCACATACCTGCCACAAATGTTGAATGATTGCCTCCACTGCACCGCCCGTTCATTGCAGGGGGGAGATTGATCACACACATGATATTAGAAATGAAATGGCTTGCCACATGGAGTTGTTTTCCCTCCCGCTGCTTAGAGAGGGGGAGAGAGAGAGAGAAGCAACTCAACAAGTGTGCCAGATATAGGCCTCCTGAGAACTGGGGCTACTATGGATCTGTGTTCTGGGTTGGGGACACATGCCACAGTCCTCTGTGGGAGACGGACGACCATCAGTCACCTGATTTATGAGTGGAGTAGTCTCTCTGTGGCCTGTTTCCTGACCTGTAATAATGTTACAACACCACAGCGATTTAGAAAAATGCCAGGAAAGGGTGCAGAGGGCTGCAGCTGGCCTGTAGCTGCAGGTGGTTAATGCTCAAGTGCACTGTCAGTGCTTCTAAGCATGGATCTAAGACGTATCCGATTACAGCTTTTTTTGATACATTTGGGTTTAAGGCCATTAGTGTACCGAAATGTCACCTGCAGGCGTATGAAGGCCTACAGGATGATTGGATTTGGGTTTACTGAAATCCAGATTTGGCAAATGGGCTGGAAGTGTAGGTGGAGCTAATAGGGTCTGACACCTGTCAATCAAGCAGCTGTGTCCCCCCAAGGATGATTATCTTTTTAGCCAGGATATCTCGGTAATGACAAAAAAATCTTTGAAATCACAAAAGACATCAAGTCAGGTATATTGAGACTTACATTTAGTTGCCAGTAGAGGAACAGCATTTCTGTTGAAGACTGCCAAGAACTACAGTTGCATGAACACTATCACTGGGCCCAGAAACAGTTCATAGTGAATTATATATGCACTTGATTATTCTAACTCGGACAGGTCGTTTTAGTGTTGAGTTAGTCTTTAAACGTTGGTTTCAGCCTGCTCTGTGGTGCTTCACTCATTTTCTGTTTTATTACATACACATGGCTAGTCAGACGTATACGACAGTTATCATTGTGGCTGAGAGTCTCACTCATTTGATTTTAACATCCAGTTGGCTTCTGTTCTTAAAATGCCTGACGTATAAATATGAGCAGGGTAGCGTGTTGTTTATGGCATTTTCATTGATTTTGTCCCATCATAAATCTAAATGATGTTCCCGCTCATTTTGCATGATTTGTCTTAACTGCTGTCTATTTGTCATCATTGAAAAAAGTTGCACTTCAGACTGGGATGCAATAAAACAGACAATTACAGTTGTCTCTCTTTGTGGTATCTGATTTTGTTTTGAAAGATACTATCCTCATTTTTGCTATTGGTGCTTTCATTTTGGCCGTTTTGAATACTGTATATGTGTTATGGTAAAGGTCTTACTGACCACTCAAAGAGCTTTACAATAAAATGCAACTGTCTGAAAACTAAAGGGTTAAGATTTGAAATATATACAAGTTCTGTGAGGGGAATCACTTCAATTTTCTTCCCACCTTTATGTGTTGTGCCTTCCTCTTATCTGCTCATTGTCTTGGAACCCCAACTGTCTGCAGGCATTCAACATTAAATACAAAATATTGCACTTTATCTCCACTTTTAATATTTCTCTCTGAAGATAATACGTTCATTTCAGGCTCCCTTAGCAAATTATGCAGCCCACTTTAACAGCTGGGGCATTTGGTACCAATTTGAGAGATTATATGTGTGGATGATAATGAGCTTTAGTCCAAAAGAGGATTTAAACATGGAGAAGGCTGGCCAGTGCTTAATTTAAGAAAATCTGGCTTTCAGGTTTATGCAAGAAGACTTTAGGGGAAATAAAACTCCTGGAGAAAAAGAATAAAAGGATGGAAAAAGAAAAGTAAATAAGTCAGGGCCATTGGACCTGAATGGGAATGTTCCCGATGGTTATTTTGATTCCTCTTGGCTAGCTGGCTCGGAGATATCTGATCAACGGTGGGTAGAGAAGCCGTAGTCTCTCACTACTATGCAAATTGCCTGGAGGCGGTGATGGGACTGTACCCAAAAATATCACACATTTTAACCTGGGGCTGCGCCGCGTGATTAATCCATGTGGGTTCTGCTCGTCATTCTGCCTCGATCTTTGCCTGTATGTATTGGTCTCTCTATCCGGCAATCTTAGCACGATTTTTAATGAATTGTGCTTTTGCATGTCACTTCCCGCTTCTGCCAGGGGTGAGGTGGCAGTTTGCACTTTTGAATTCCTCTCAAAAAATAAAAAACCTCCCTCATCTCCAATGGTTGATGCAGTCCTGTGTGATCTCTCTGGCGTTTTTCCCTGCCACCTTGTCTGATTTCACCTAACATCTCTCCCTGAGCTCCTGCGCATAGAAAATGATGGTTATTGCTTCCATTGATTGGCGACTTTCTCCTGGAGGCCAGACAGGCTCACTGGGGAGTCAGATAGATGTCTTACAGAATAATTCAATTAATAAACTGATGCCTAATCCCATAATCATCATTTGATTCTACCTGTTTTAAGCCAAGTGTATGTTTACCAAGAAACCTGAACTGTTTAACTCTCGCAGCAACATCTCTGATTTCTGTTTGTGCATTTAACTTGAAAATGCCACCTCTCCTAATATGCAGATCAGAGACCTAACTATGCTTCGCCTTTAAATTGCACACCTGTAGTAGTATCTGTTTGAGTGGAGTAAAATTGGGCCTAATGATAGGTCACATCCCTCCTTGATAAAAGGTCTACCACGAGAAGTGAGAGCAGAAACTCATGTTAAAAAAGACAAGTATCGAGTTTTTTGGGGTTTTTTGCTGTCATTTGTGGATATCAGACAAACTGGTAATTTGATTTCCACTTGTCTCAGCCTTTGCAATCTCTGAGCCATTCGATTCTCCTTTTTTTTTTTTTCTCTCCAGAGTTGCGACTCTTAGAGTACATTGGTTTTCTATTGATTGGAGTGCTAACTTTATTTTGGGCCATTGCAACTCAGTTTAGTTTGATTTCTGAGGGGAGGTCATTGACTTGCATGGCAACACTGTCGCTTGTCATTTTCTAACTTCATCAGCCTCTTTGATTCGCCTCATACTTGACCTGCTGGTTTTACAACTTACAATACAGGGATTTTTAAAAGCACAGCCAACCTGAAACATACAAAAATTGTATGTTTCCGAATCATTGCTGTCATGTATGAAGAATAACAATTCAGAGGAGTAATTTTCAAAAAAGAATACTTATATCCGTACTTTAATATCATACTTAAAATCTGTTTTTTCTCAGCTATGAAGCGCATACATTACTTTTTTTAGCCGTCTGTGTACAACAGAATGCATTGTATAACCAATGACTTATAGCTTTACTCAGGGATCATTTCTCTTGATTGATGGCTTGGGACAAAGATGAGATTGATTTCCCCCACACAGCTGTCACTGCTACACACACAATACTTAATCTGCAGAGTTTTTTTTTTGTCTTTTTTTGCCCGACCAACATATGCATAAATATATTAGTTTGGGGAAGTTTCTGGCCATGTGTGGGAATAATTGGGGTTATGTGATGAAAGATAATAATTATGAGGCAGGAACTATAGCTTTTTCTAATGCACTTTATCCACTGAGCAGACATGTGGATTACAGACTGTTCAATACAACAAGGACGTTTTTACCCAAAACTAAGAGTTAGCCTTAACGTGCATGTCTTTGTCATGTAATTAAATGACTTATGGGGCATTTTCCTTGCTAAAATTATAACCTCTGTGTTTTCTTGTTTTGTTCCTTCTGCCCTTTTCTGCATTGTTTCATGATGTGTTTTATAAATATTTAAGACATGCAAACAGGCAATTTTTTGGAGTCAAGTGGATCTTTACCTAACTCGTACTGGGATTGGGGTGTGGGTCTAGTATCCTGACACAGGTGTTGATACCAGCCAAAAGTAGGTCTCATGAACTAGGGCTGGGCGATATGGCCTCAAATCAATATCACGATATATTGAGCAACTCACCTCGATAACGATAAATGAATGATAAGTAAACATAGCTGTGTCTCATTCGTCCAGTTTTCTAATACAATCTACTGCTGGAGTCACTGGGCCCCATGACATGGAAGATATTGAAAGAACCGCAATTATTTTGTATTAATATATTTATGCCAAGTAATTTGATGACAGTCCCTAAATCAGTTTCCAGCGATTCAGTGCCATGTTTTAGGAGGTGAGCTAACCGTCCTCCTGCTGCTCACACTGGGTGAACCTCAGTAAAGCTGTGGCTGGACCCGAGTAGAGCTTAGAATCAAGCCCGACCCGAGCCCGTGCATGTTGTGTCCGAGCCCGGCCCGACACATAGAATGTAATTATGAGCCCGAGACCGATTTAAACCCGACAACTGTTTAATACGTGGGCTGTTGTAACTGACGTTCTCGACTACAATTGCGAGTTGTTTGAACTACAGAAATCTTAATGAATAATGCAACAAGTGCCGCACTTAATGCACTCGACAAAGCCGACACATGTTATTATCACGGCACACGACTTGTTTAAAATGGGTCCACACCTCCGACTTTCCTCCACACTTGCTCAAAGTTAATTCTACTGTTTTCATTTTCTTCTTTGCATCTTCATGCTCCATGTTGCAAGCTACACAATCAGCGATGCCGGTAACGTGTTACTAGTTTTGTCATTTTCCTTAGTAAAAATATATATTTTTGCTTTCTTCTTGCGGGCGGAGTTTGCCATCAAATTAATGTAAAATAAGCGCATCGGTAAACACCAGGGTAGATTAATCAAGTTGACCTAACATGTCCCCCTGTCCCTAGTGGATGTTGCGCCTATGACACCGAATATACCGACATGGCCAAAATGACATCGGTTATCGTCGTAAGTTTCGGTATCGGTAAATTTTCGGTTTATCGCCCAGGCCTATCATGAACACATGTTGTCAGTCAAATAAAGATTAGCAGAGCGGGTGGCATAAGATGACGAATTTCCTTTCCCTCCTATTTGACCTTGTAAACCAATTATTTGCATGTAACGACCAGAGTGGAAAAAATTCCGATGACTGATAATGTCACTGGCTGGGAAGTTTGTGGCCTTTTCCTGCCTTCAGTGACGCCGTTGTGAAAGAAACTGCATGAATTGGGATTTTTAATTAGCCTACCCTGCACAATGAGGCTGTGGTCGTTGGAGAGGTGAAGTTTGTGAATGCAGGAAGTCTCCCAACAACATTGCATTTGATGAGGCTGTCAAGCCCCCTTGCATCAGCCAGGCACTCAGCGTGTGGCCTTTTTCAATGCTCCTTTATTGGAAAGTTTGAACACATCCTCTCTCACTGAGTTCATTCCCTGTTCACAGTCTACCCGTCGCTCAATGACAGCTATGAACAAAAAACACTACTCTCTTGTTCTCTTTGTATATTTTCTTTCCCTTTCGTTTTTCCTTTTTTTCTCCCATTCTTTTTTCAGTCAAACTGGGAATGGTCAAAGCACAATCAACCTATTTCGGCACCAAGCAGAGGCACAGTGAATCCTTGCAGGTCTCAAGGGAGTCCTGCCAAGTTTGGGGCTTTTCAGTTTTCCCTTTTTTTTGCCAGGGAGAAAGGATGTAAGCTCGCTTGCCGAGCAGTATGCCTTTGTTGGTTGCAGGAGACTGACGCACTGCAGGAGTTTTGGAAACAAACCAGGTTGACTCTGTTCTCCAGGCCCTGGCTGCTTTTCTCACCACTGTTCGGAAGATACAAGAAAAACCCATTCAAATCCTACCGCTTAGCATTTTTATTATAATTAGCAGGGAATTACCTGGTATTCCCCCCTTAGGAAAGTATGTCATTTTATCCAAGGCTAAAGTATCTATTGTTCACAGAGAGAAATGCTTCTTTAATTAACATGCACCAAATATGCTTTTAAGAATCCATTCTATGCAAGATTCCGTTCAACTATTCCCTGTAAGCAAGCCTTGTAATTTCATTTGGTGTGATTAACAGTGGAGTTCCATCACGTATTTCCTGTCATGTTTATTGCTTGTGTTTGATGTGGCGCGTGGTTGAAATATTTCAGACCCTGATATTTATGATCCTCCAGGGCCCAAAAAGTGGTAGAAGATGGCAGCTGATTTCCCTGCAGTGCACTGATCAATAAATTCTACATATCAATTAAGTTCCACTGTCATCTCCAAGGCCTCTCCCAGGGATAAGCCTCTCTCTGGTCTCTTATTGGCCAATCATGGTGCTGCACAGCCTCCCCCACAGCTCATCTGCGTTCATGAAACAAACATGTACATGGAGAGAGGTGCTACGTTAGAAGTGTGTGTTTTTCGGTGAGCCGAGGGTGGGGGGGGGCATCATAATCCGTAGTATACAAGAAGTGTCTTTCATTTATTTCCTTTTATATGACATATAGTGGCAGCTCTGTAAATGTGAAAAGTTCTCAGCTGCGGATCAAATAGCCATGAAATGCTTTTACAGCCCCGATGGCCTTCTAAAAACGATTAGATCCTATTAACCCATGCGACGTAAATAAAAGCAATTGAGAACATGGAAGATTCCAGTCCTGGTGATGCACGCAGTTTGCTTCTGATGCCTTTTTCTTAGAGCTGAAAAGAGGAGTTTAAAAGAAGAGAGACATGTAGAAAGAGAGACTGTCATTGCAGAAGGAGGCTCTTGTGTTGAAACAACACAAGATTTCTGGTTGGAGGCTGTTGAGCTACTGTAGATTTTTCCTTCATGTTGACAGCACAGACGCTGCAGCATCCAAACGGCGTCAAGTCCCTGTTAGCATCTCCTGCTAACTGAGAGGCACTACAGATGTTAGTAGGCGTTGCATCTTTGTACCCTGCCAGTAGCCAAGCAACACTGCAACCTCACCATCTCAAGTGTTTCTGCGCTCTCAGCACATTCCCTCGCATGATCTCGCCCTCCGAAACGGGATTAAAAAATCCCCCGCAACCTTTGCCCGTGTTGTGCGTGTGATTTTGCCAGAGGGTAATTAAAGTGTTTCTTCTCCATTCAGCCTCTCACAAAAGTTCCCTGTATATCATCTGACATCAAAAACACTTAAAATAAATTGCTGTATAAAAATGCGTTGTTCAGGCAGCCAATTAAGTTTGATGCGTGAAGTGTTAGCCTTCGAGCGTGTGTAATGAGGCCCATAGCAATGCTGTGAAGTCTGCTAGCTGCTGTTTGACAAAAGATGTATTTTTCATTCACGTGGAGCCTAATGAGTGGATGGAGATGCTACAGTCTCTCATCAAATCCGATGATACAGATCAAGCAGCTTGATGAATGATTAACACCCCTTTTACAAGGGCGCTGACCTAACAGTTTTGTCCGCACCTGCAAAGTCAATCAATTAAAAGAGATGAAGGTGATTAATTATTGGCAATCATTAAGCTGTTAAATTTACTTGCAGCTTAGAGCTTATTTATCCGTGTCCTGGTTTAATGAAGACACATCTGGCTAAACAGCTCTGAAAAGGATAACAAAGCAAAGCAGTTTATGGTAATGCTATTTTGATTTTTGACAGTCGTCTGTCGCTGTTCCAGCCCCAAAACACTCCAGTTCAGATGCAGAATAAAAGTATCCCAAATCCCATTCCATCACCATTCATTTGCTCGCCATTGAAATTCAAATATGGACTGATTATAATGTTTAATGTGCATGCCACCCTCAGCGATTTTCCAAATTGTGTGATATAGGCTTTTAAAGGGCCTCCCTTTGGTGTTTGCAATGCTGTCTAAGGCTCTCTGTCACTTTTTTTTGTGCACCAAGTGCCTGGTCTTGAAGAACACAAGGTTAGCTAAGGATTATGGTTCTGTATGTGTCTTTCATTGCCTTTAATATGCAAATAGGAGATTAGCTTTGGAAGGAAACTGTTTGGCATGGGAGTTATTTCTACCAGGAGGTGACGCGATCCATTATTGCCTCTGTTTTTCCTTCTCAGGATCAGACTTAACCATTTCAGCAAAAAAATGGCAATAAGAAGCTTCCCAGGACGATGACGGGATATGGATACACTGTACATATCAAGAAATGCGTACGTCTAATTAAAGCATATTAGCCTTTAGCATAAAGGCTCAGTAAATAACAGTTCCATCATGCAGGCAAATGCAAGGTTTCTGTAACATGACTCAGTATTGTTCATTTAAGTAAAAGGCATTTGTCAGTATTTCATTGGAGCTGCATGGCAAAAAGTTAAATGACTCTGTCTGCATGGCTGAGGCACATCAAACAAAATAAGGAAACTACATCTCTGCAATTCATAGCAAAAGCCAAATGCAGCCGGGCAAATGACTTTGGTATTACACTGTCAGAAAACCATTTCAAATGTGCCATGGGAAGCAATTCCAGCATTTCTTTTGATCTCCAGTGCGGAGGGGAGGAGGGAGGATTAGGAAACATTTCATATCATGGAATTGTGATCCCGGCATTAGAGCTATACAATGCACATGCGATGTCAACATCCATAATTGAGTGATCCATGTGACCTAATTTTTTTTGCGGGAGGGCTACCTCTGCAGTTGTTGCTGCGTCAGAGAGTTTTAACCCTTTCAAAATCTGCTTCAGGGGAGTCGATGATGGAGCCGAGCACCCATCCAGAACACCATCACGAGGTTGCTGCTTCTCCATCTCCTCTAGGCATGTTTGTTAAGTGACCCTAAACTGTGCTCATTCATGAGAACATGAGATGATGTACGCACCACAAGATCTGCTATAGAAGTCGTGGACAGAATTGTGCCAACACACACTCAACACTTTCCAAAACAAAGTCTGTCAATCAACTATTTGTTTGTTCTGAAATGAAGTGAATTTAATTTAGATTGAAAGTTCAACACCCTTATTTAAATCCGCACTCAAGCTACATACTCCTCTGTTGTTTGGAATATTGATTCCAGGTGCACACAAACACACACACACACACACACACACACACACACACACACGTGTGAGACAGTGAGGCACAGATTATCCAATCAAACAGCCATGCTGGCCGTGTACAATTGATCCGAGTACATTTGCTCGGCGCTGACAACCCTGTGGGCATTCACGGCTTCTCTGACTGGCTCAGAGGGGGGGTTGAGGATTATTGACTGTGGGATAAAGGAAATAGAGAAATCTGCAGAATAGAGTCCCCAAATAATTGGATTAAACAAACAAATTAGCGTGTTGAATGTATAATCAGAGCAGTGAAGCCCCTGAAACACTTCCTTAGTGGACTGTTTGTAACATTGAAGGACTAGCAGTTTGCATCTCAGGTTTAAAATCTGACAGTTCTCTCTTTTACCTGTAACACATGTTCCCAATACTAATTGGTCAGTATTTGGACATGTTTTCACACAGAGTTTTTGTGTGTACATCCACCCTCAATGGCTTCAACATAAAGAACATTCTTGCCTTTCTTTCTCAGCTAGCTTGAGAAATGGCTCTGTTTTAGATGTTCCTTGACCTCTTTCAGGCCTACAGAATGGAGTCAGTGTGTGCCTGAGCAGTTTAATTGGGTTGACAGCGCAGTGTCTTGCCTCTTGCTCACGCACATGACATCCAGCTCTTTGACAGAGCGGCCTGCCTCGGCAGTCCTTCTGCTGTCCAAGTTAGTAGCACTCGAGCGAATGTTTAAACAAGCGATCATAGACGACTCGACGGTGTTGACTTCACCGAGCGCTTTTTGAGTATTTGCATTTTTATTGTTGAGTTGTAAACACTTACAAACAAAACCAACAGCGGATGAAATGTTGCTCAGAGTTAATGAATAGATTTTAATGGACACTCTAGGAATGTGTTGTTAATTTGCTGTCGGTACACGTGCACGTGTGTGGTTTTAATGAAGCTGAATGAATTGTGCATTGGGTTACTGGTGCGTGCAGCGTGATTATGTTGAATATGTTCTCTCTGTTGTGTGGTGCCCACCGTTTAAACAAGGCTGTGTAGGTGGGACAGTGGGGAGAGAGGAAGGGCAAAGGGAGACAAAGGGAAAGTGGAAAGTACGCAAGGCCATGCTCTTCATGAATTCATTTCCCCTCTCGCTCCTGTGTCAGGGGGACCTCGTCTGAACCCATTAAGTTGGTAACAAGGTGACAGCGAGCGGTCCTGGTACGGGTTCTGGCCACCGGAGCTGTCTGGCTGCTCGTCTATGTTAATTAAGGGAGAGAATGAAAGTGTGAGGTATGGGAACATTGTTAGAAAAAAACGTTTAACTAGATGGTCTGGATGAGGACAGAGTTTCGGTCTTTGTCTCAAACGAGTTTGCAGCTTCGAGGTAGAGCTAAACAGACAGCAATTTACGCTGATTCACATAGGTAAGTGAGGTATACAAATCTCGCCACAGGCACTCAGCAGACCCTGAATTATTGAGGCGCTGTTAGGCTTGTCGTGTTGAATCCTTTAACGTTAGAAAGGTTGACCAGTCTCATTCCCTAAATCCATTTCCTTTGCATATTATCAAATATCTCGTCGCTGGTGCTCTTTTGAAATAATGTCCTTGTTCAACCTTGCCAGTGTTTACAAATGGACAGTATAAAAATGGCATGGCATGTTGGTGAAAACGGACATCTCCCCAGCCGCCCTTCCGTCTCCCCTCTACTGTGGGAAAAAGTGGCGTCATCTTTCTGTGAGGGAAATGGCATTGGTAGAGTTCACTGGGAAGCGTTTTTAGTGCAAAGTAAGTGGGCGATCAGGAGATGTCATCAATTCCAATGCATGCCAGTTGCCACGGAAACAGAAGTGGAGAGGCTTTTCTCAAGGATCCTGTTAAACATTTAGAGTGTGCAGGACTCGGAGAGAGATAGAGAGAGAGACAGAGAAATTAGTGGAAGAGATGTGTTTCATGGATAGTCCATCTTTTCATCCGTGTTTTCCTTCATTATAACTGTGAGTGACGTGAATACAAGTTACGCTCACAAGCCTCGAATCTACCTAAAGTCATGATTATTAAGGTGCAGTTGAATTGGCTTACTCTACCAATATCTCATTAATATCTAAAGAACAGGTTAAATACATATCAAATCGAATATGAATGGTATTGTTGCAATGCTTTAATTTAAATAACGTTTATTTAAGACTAATTGTTTTTAGATTAAGGAAAAGATTGACTACACACATCCATATTAGGGTTTTCTCATATTTGTGTGGAGGAACAAAATTACAAGACTTGGCGTTTATCGGCACAAGTGGCCAAAGCTGTGTCCGAGCTTGGCACAAAAGCACAACACCCCTTCTCCAGTGGTAATCTCCCAGCAGACAGGCCCTAAATGGGAAAAGGGCTCTTTGCGGTAACAACATGGGCTCAGCAGATAGGAGGTCTGTGTAATTCCTGTTAATTACTGTCCACGAGTTGATAAGACTTGGTTGGAGAGGCTAAGAGAAGAGATAAGAAGGATCAGGGATTCACCTGAAGGATTTTCTACCCCTCAGGCAAAAACAGTCTAGTTTTCCAGAAACAGCCTAAAATTTGGTACATGGATACACTTAAAAAAAAAGTGGTCAAATACATTCAAAATCTTATTCTTTCAAAGACCTTTTATCCATGTTATCTTAAACGTTAATCAACTCAATCTGCTGATGATGACCATGTGGTCAAAAGCTCCAGTATAAGGTAGTAACAGACAAGACTTGGAGTTTGTGTTGTTTTGTCTGTATAGCTAAAAGGAACTTTTTTCCCCCTAATACTGAGCACATTCATTTACATTGAATTGTTAGTTATAAAATCCCAGCACCCCTTTCATGCAAATTCAAAAAAGCACATCAAAACAGGCGTATGGAAACACACTCATACTGCACTTGACTAAGACCATTGATACCACAACAAATATTCACAGCATGACTTGAGGGATTTTCTTCTAAAAATAGTTCAAAGCAATTCACCAAAAACACGAGCCCCATGAGACCCAATTCATTTTCTTTGCCATATTCCAAGCCTCCATTAGCATGCGCCGGGGATGAATCTTGCGTGTTGTCAGTCACCTCTGTTCTACCATGAAATCAGACCAAATCCCAGTTTCTGTTTGTCTGGTTTTTCTCTGCAGAGACAACCCGGCAGACCTCTGACCTGGTAGCGAACACTCGTGCCCAGAAAAGAACCAGTAATGTGGGATGCTGTTGAATGAAAAATAGGAGGCTGATAAGATTGGACACTGTGCGGTTCTTTGAAGGAATTGAACCCTACAATAGCTCTCAGGGGCTTCAGCTACAGGGATATATGAGCTCATATTGGAGAAACGAGGCTAGTTGTCTAAATGCATTACTGTAATAGGACCTGGGAGGGGGAGTGGTGTTGTGTATCTGCATGTTGACCTTGTTAGTATTAAGTTCTTGAATTACTCTCTAGGGTGTGCATGCTGGCAGAGGCACTGGTGGTCCGACTATAAACTCCTCATTTCTTACTTTTAGGTTTAATTATTTTCTTTGTTCCTGCTTATTAAAAGCTCAGCAAAGGAATTGTGTCTTCTTCACTCAGCGGCTCATCATTAGCAGCCAAAGCATATTTCGCCCTTGTAATACACAGAACGCCGAGATACTAATTACCTTTCAGTCACCAATAAGGCTTTGGTTTTACCCCCTACTTCTCATTGAACAGTTGCCGCTGTAAAGAATCTGTTTCAGTCAGGCGTTTGTGGAGCGTCTATATAAATCACGCCTAATATGACAACCATTCATCAGTTTGATAAATGATTATCAAAGAGAGCCACTGAGAATATGCAAATGTCAGCGCACGGAGATTGCACTGCTCCTCGACAACACAAAACATAGCATTTCATATGAGTAGAACTATTTTTTTTTATTACACAGAGGGGTTTATATTTCTTATTTAAGCACATTGGAACAGCACCAATGGACTGGGTATATTTGATTCTACAGCTGAAATAGATGTAATTGGTTCTAATTTCCATCTCCTCTGTCTTGAATGGTATCTCACTCCATGATATACTGCGATTAAATTAGTCGAGCACTGTACCTAATGGACCTTCTTTTGTCCCAGATGTTAGCCTGCACAGAAGATTAGACATTATCCACTTGTCTTTTTTTCCTTAAGTTAAATGTGTGACAATTTCTAGAATACTTTGAGGAGTCATTGTTTCTGTTTTTAAACAAAATGATACTATAAGAAGATAAGTGTGTTTCCAACTTAATGGCAACAATTTGGGAAATGTGGAACCTTTTACCATTTTGCTATAGAATAACCTGACTGGCCTGCACAGAGTCCTGACCTCAACCTTATCCGGCATCTCTGGGATGAGCTGGCTGGAATGCCGACTGTGAGCTAGGTCTAGGACGCCCAGCATCAGTGGCCAACCTCACTAATGCTCTTGTGTGGCAGCAAATCCCTGCATCCAGGTTGTAAACTCTTGAGAAAAGGCCAGAAGATGGTGTTAGCATCAAATAAATACCCATGCTTTTTAAGGAGGATGTTCAGCGGTTCTGAATCCTGAACTGCTTCTGGTTCTTCAATT
Source organism: Diplodus puntazzo (assembly GCA_963678695.2). Lineage (NCBI taxonomy): Eukaryota > Metazoa > Chordata > Actinopteri > Spariformes > Sparidae > Diplodus > Diplodus puntazzo. The sequence continues at coordinate 13,409,922 of OZ023178.1, forward strand.
TGGACCAAACAACAGACATACAGTTCCACCTAAAAAGATCTAACACATGTCCACAGTTGTAAAATTGGAGTTGTAAAAATAGTTTTTTTTTCTTCTGCTCAAACCGTCAGAATAAAGGCAGTAGGCGGGGGAGGAAAGGCGAAGATAAGACAGGAGAAGGGTGGTAGTGGGTGGGTCAGTAAAGAGGAGAGATTGAGGGGATGTGTGCGGAGGCTAGCTGTGATGTAAAAAAAAGAAATAGAAGAGTGCATTCTGGGGTGGAAGAAGGACGGTTCAGCAACTTTCTCGTCTGATAAAGCCAATCTGCCTCCACATGACCCAGTTTCGCAGAGCAGATTGGCTAACGATAGAACGAAAACTGACATGCACTTGCTGAAGTATTTAAGTGTCTAAAATGCGCAGGGTAAACAGATTGTAAAAATCCCAAATGGAACGGTGGGGCAGTGTTTGTGTGTGTGTGTGTGTATGCATCATGTGTATTTGTCTATTCATTCTTCGTTATGCAAGCATTGTTGCAAAGAAATGCAAAAAACATGGTGATCATCCAAGAAGTCCTGGTCACATAGTACAGTATGGGACCAGTATGGGTCATGATCTCAGGAGGCCTTCATAATTTTGTGTCTTTCGGTCTTCAGCTTCAACTATAAAGCATCACGCTGTGAAAACGCACATTCAGTGAAGAGTTTGTATACTTGTTGAGTGCATGTCTTCCTTTACTCTCTTTCAAGGCCACAGGGGCTCTCTAAATCACTAAAAACTAAATTCTGTGACAAAATTGCACCGATGAGAGGGGAAACACATGTACATTGCTGTTCTTAGAGACATCCAGTTTATCTTTAGGAACACTGCCTTATGAGGCTATTCAATCTCTGTGGATGTGGAGACAAGCAAATATAAACCAGATATAGCAAGTTACAAAGCTACTATTTCTTTGGCAGTAAGTGCCAGTTTACACTGAGTGTACAGAGTTTGGGCATGTTTAGTTACAGGATTTACTTCTCCACTACATCAGGTCCTGCATTATCCTCTAGGCATATTTATGCAAGATACTTTTAGCTGTTTTAACTGTAATCATTTTTCCAAGGACCTGGTTTTTCAGCTTATTCCTGAGCTCCCCAAAAATCCTTCAGTACGTGGAATGGACACCGCTACTGCTATATCTTGCATAGACATTGCAGTACTCGATGTCACTCACGCACAATACTACAACATCTGTACAACATTCAGTCATACACAAGCAAGCACTTGTTGGAGGATAGAAACAGCATTTAATCTTACTGGCATTTAAACAATTGTAGTTTTAATGTTTCCCCAACTAGTCTTAAAAAGCCTCAGGGGTTAGGAGAGAATGTATGAGACAGGAGCAGATAGAGAGAGAGATAAACATCATTTTTGGCAATCGTTTCATTTATTAAATCTAAAAAAAAACAGCTGCTTTTGAAACGGCATGTTGCCTGTAAATGTGGAGTTTTCAGTCTCCCTTTTCCACCTCTGCACGTCTCTGTTTCAGCATCCATTGAAGCATCGCACTGGCACAACAACAAATTACAGAATAGATCATGATGACTCTCTTGTTGCCTTGTCACATCACAGATAACTACTGTCTAATATGTCTAATCTTCATGGTTCTTGAGACGCTGTGGAAACAAACATTCACTTCCCGAACACATACTTGTTCCGTTGTGATTCATTTTGATGAAATGTTCAAATGTCTTACCAAGTATAATAGAAATAAAAATACATGCACACAATATTGGCTGTTTATATCCACAGCAGCTTTCCTCTCATTCAATGAGGCCCTTTTTAGTACTTTTGGAAGTGGTAGAGGTTGTAGTAACTGCTCCAGTGTCACTTTAACAAGTGTCTGATGCCAATGTTAAGGGCAGCGTGTAGAGACCTCTGGGAAACCTGTGAGAAAGTGTTAAAGATGGAAGTCATGGGTACTCCAAAATTAATCCTCACTGTTATTGTGCATGAATTGTTTTTAAATAACCCTGTCCGCTCCCACCTTACTCCTTTTTGGCATGTTTTTCTATTGAAAATAATAAAAAGAAGTGATCAGGATTTTGAAGCACAGCTTCTGCTTGCTGCAGCACGGACCCGCTATTGTTTCAACACTACGCTATTTAAATTCCCTCTGAACGTACAGTGTTGATGACCTGCACCCCGCGGTCTCCTCAAAGTATGTAAATGAATGCATCTTGTTTGCGCGGTGCAAATACGGGGCAATAAAATAATACAGACAAAGATGGGGGGAGAAGTCTCATACACTCTATGGTTCTCTTGCCCCAGAGTGCTCCGTGAATTATTTATGAAAGTGCTGACAGAAGAGGAGCAGGTTCAACAAGGCGCGTTTCTCTGGGGGGCAACAACAGCCGACAGTCAGGTGGGGCTAGGTTTGTCTTGCGGCCCCTGGATTTTAATGATGGTCCAGTGGTCTCGTTATGCGAATCTACAGTGTAGCTTTTCTCCTGCGTCAGCTGAAAGGAGAGGTTGCGTGCAAATCTGTAATCTCTGCTGTGGCTCTGCTCCTTCCATTTTTTCCCCCTTCTTCTGCACTCTTCGCCCATCACTTTCACTCTCAGTTTTGCCTCTTGGAGTCTCCAATTGTCTCCCCCTTACCTTCCACACTTTTTTCGTCTTGTTTCTTTACACCTCGCCTTCAGCGTATCTATTTCTGAATTGCCCTCGTCCACTCTGTACGGCTGCTCCCCACTTCCATCTCATTCATCTGTTTCCTGCACCCTCCTAACACTATCACTGATGATTGACAGTGCATTAAAGATAATGTAAATCATTCCTCTTAACCTACATCAGCTAATTAGAGGGTCTTCCTTATTTTGTTCTTGCAGTAAGTCGGAGAGAAAAAGGCTAGCTTAAACATGAAATCCAGCAAGTGAATCAGATGTCTTTTTTCTTTATTATAGACAAAAAAAAAACTTGGCATAAATTGTAAAAATGCATACAAACAAATGTTATAATAATATACTATCTAATATCAGAAAATGATAACTTTATCCCCTTTCCTCAAAAGTGAACTGAAGTGCGCTCATCTTCCAAAAATCCCTGCAGCAAAATTTGCTGTGAATTTCATTTATGTAAGGAATTAAATCACTATTTGACAAATTAAATAATATTCAGGTGACTTTTGGCCTCTGTCGAACGTTGTATCTCCTGTGTGATTGGAGAGTTGTAGGGGTGCTCAGTGGCAGGTCTGGTGGCGCGACGGCACTTTAGGGTAAGAGAGATTAGCCTGTGAACCTTGAGGAACTGCCCACAGGATTGTACCAGCAGGCAATGGATATGGCTGCTGCTGATAAGACATAAAAAACACTTCAATAAAACTTTTATGCTTTTCAGAATACCTTTTTACTGTTAGAAACATCAACTGTCTGAGAAAAAGTTAAATAAGGTCAGCAGAAGGGCCCAGAAACTTTGAAGCCTGGAAAGGGGAATAAATGATGTAAATGTAAAACATATAAATTATTAATGGTTTGTCTTGCAATTTGTAGCTCTGACTGCATTTTGCATTCACCATCTGTGCATCAAACCATGACTTGTTCTACAATCATGGTTCATTTTATTGACACTTCAGTCAGATATGTGACAAATTTGTAGATTTAATCCCTTTTAGAAATGGAAAAAAGGCTTCAGTGACAAAACATGCCTTTCTTGAAGCTAGTTTTTAATGTAAATATATTAGAGATCAGAAGCACAGAAACGCACATATAAAATGGGAACGAACAAGTCCTCCTCTGGGTTCATTAGTATTACTTAAACTCTGCTCTTTACTCCAACACATTCCAATGTAGAGTCAAACGCAGCAGATAAACCTGTGATTGTTTAATGCTCTCTTGCTCACATCTTGAAAATAGAAAAACATTCTTGTGTCCCTCCTGTGCCATTGCTTCCTGTCTTTGAGTAACCTCTTAATGTAAATAAACACTATCAAAAAGACTACAATTCACATGTTGCAGCCCTCCGACTGCAAACAGAGCAGTGTTCCTCATAACTGTGAGGCTCTTCTTAATTAAATTTTGTGTCGACCTTACTAAACTGATGCTGCCTTGCTGACAGTCCTGTTAAATTATTACCTGATGTGCTTACCGGTACGGATTGAGGTATTGTAAAGTTTTAGTGTTGTGATGACTCACACTGCCTTTATGCCTTGCTTCTATCGCTCTCTCTTGCTTACTTTCTTCAGGGTTTTTCTTTGTCCTTGGCTCTCCTTGTTGCACACACAAGCATAGATAAACATATGTACACGCAGGTGTATTGACGTGACCTTAAATATCTCCAGTTGTCTCCTCTCTCATAGATACTGTCTGTTTTTCCACAAAACATTCAGATTCCATACCATGGACACCTTTTTTGTAGAGGCACAGCACAAATGGCAGCTATTCATCAGTTATTGAACATGTACAACCACACTTACTACCCCTTCCTAATGCGTTGCTCTTCAGGGCTGCTGCATAATTTGACAGCACCTCCGCTTATAGGTCCTCTCACTGTCAGACTCACCTCTCTAGAGGATGGACACATCACAGGACTCCGCTACCACCATCTCCCCCAAGGCTCGCTTGTCAACGGGATCAGCACCCCCAATGTTGGACCCCAAGGGAGCAGACAAGGGAGAGGGATGAGGGATCAGAGTTATAAGTGTAGATAGACATGTCAAAGGAGGCAAAAAGTACTTGTTTCTATGATAGAATTTGGGTATTTATTTTCTTTTCATTAGCAACATCATGATTTACATACTGTACTCTGAGAGCATAGGTTGGAGGTGAGGTGGTACATATATTTATCAGCTGTCAGAGCAACTAATAGGAAGAGCTGCCTGCCAAATCTTCTCTCCATAATAAGCTATTTACTAAACACTGACATTATTAAACTAATTCAAAAGGCTTTTATCTTTGCTTTAATTTTACTGACAGAACCTTGTATCAGTGTTGTTCTAAAGACAGAAATGAGTTGAGTTGTGGATGGATAGATCCTGGAAGACAATGTTTTGGTATAGGAATAATCAAGTTAGATAGCAAGCTAAGTTGAGTGGCTATCAAGGAACTCAGGTAAAAATGGATCTTAAAGGCATAAGTATTTTGTATTTGATAAGTAAAAGCCAATGGAGGAGAAACTTCTGAAAAAAACACAATTTTGTTTCGAACTGGAGAGTCACCAGCTCCATGATGCCGTGATTGAGTTGGGTGACTCGTAATAACATCATATGGTGAGATACCCTCTGATTCTCACCCCCGTTGGCTGGAAATAGTTGTGTTAGAGTCATGTGGTTGTGTCATGTATCAGGCTTGTGTGGATTTACTGCAGAGTTTCCCAGCCTCTTTGGAGACTTAATGTGCCACAGCATTTTCCTTGGTTGGAGCTTAATGGGCTGTTTGTGTTTTTAAAAAAAAACACACTTCTGAATCCAGCCTAAATTTCTGCTTGCTGTGTTGTCTTATCTCCGTGTTGGGGACAAGCTCTCATACAACCCTGTTTACATGGAAGCAAAGTCCTGCCCTTCACAGCCCCCTCTGTGTTCAGCTGTAAAACCCGCCTCAAATTAAAGTCACGACTTTTGTATGAACTGCTTCATTCAGCATCACAGTCCACATTTCCAACTGATAAAAAAGAATTGTTCTTCTGTATCACATTTCCAACATTGTGGCCAAATCTCCCTCCCTGCAGTGCATTTCCACAGCATACATCTATTATTTCTGCACTATTCCACTGCGATCAGATACGGCACATCCTTCTCGAAAATCCCCAACTTTAACCTTGTGAAAAAGCTTGCAGATTGAACTATCTCAGCAGTTCCCAGCATCTCTAAGCTGACAGAATGTCTTCATAGCAGTTCAGGGCTCCTCGGTACCCATGGATCTGTGCGTCATCCGAGAGCTTGACACGCGAAAAGCACAGGCTCCAACAAGTACGCGCACCAACACACACTGTACACGAATGCACTCGGTGAGAAGCGGGGGGCCAATTATGGGCTACTGTGACAGGGAACGGCTGTGGGGAAGTCAGTGTCCCCCCAGGCAGGCCACAGTGCAGCCGACATACTGCCAGCATGTCCTCTGACAGTGATAGGATTCCTATGATACCTCAGTGTGGGAAACAAAGGCGCAATGGAAACCTTATTGCTGTTGTGAAGGATATGTTGGCGGTATTTTCTCACCAGACACTATAATCAGATCATATTGAACTGCGCTGCACTGTGCTCACTCGCCCACGCATGCACTGTCTTTATTGAGATAAGAATTAGCCCATGTTTTTTCATGAGAATCTAATCTGCATCGGGGCCAGAAAAGTCTTCAGCTTAGTCAGAAAATTCCAGGGAAAAAAAGTCAGACAGCTAACTTTTAGAAAAGTCTAAAATAAGAACTAAATTGATGTCCACCATCAGCTAATATTGATTCTTAATGGCATCGATGTATTTAGTGACAGAGAGAGAGCAAGAGAGAGAGAGAGTTTTAATGGTGTATGAGACAGTGTGATATTAAATCACTGTTCTAACATTTGGTAGAAAGCAGCTCCATCTTCAATTTCTTTATGTGGCAACAGCTGATATACAGTTTACAACCCACATTCCACAACAGTTCAAACTGTACGTACGACATGAATAAAACAGAATTCTGATACTTTGCATCTGATAATGATGATTTTTTGGCAACACAGTGCAAAGACATGTTTGACCCTATCAACTTCAAAGATGAAATTGGATTCCAACAGCACATTCCAAGCAAGTTGGAATGGGAGCAAGAAAAGACTGGAAAAGTAGTGGAATACTCAAAAAATACCTGAACATTCTGCAGGTAACTGGTTTGATTGGAAACCAGGTGCTAATGTCATGATTGGGTATACAAGGGGCATCAAAGAAAGGCTTAGTTATTCACAAGCAACGATAGGGCAGTGATAGTTCACATCTTTGTAAAACATGATTGTATAAATGATATTACTACATGCTCTTGGGAACATTTTGCTTAACTGTTTTTCAATAAACACAGTTCATTTGCATATTTATGTTTTACACAGTGTCCCAACTGTTTTTGGAGTCGGAGTCACAGTCAATTGCAGTTTAAAAGATGAAACGATGCCCTACTTTTAGAAGATGAACTGGTCTTTCTCATTTTATGAAGTCTGTGTTCATGTATTTGTTAGACCCTGCACTTCAGTGCTGCACTTGTTGGCCTTAAATCTTGTTGATCCCATTATGACAAACTCGTCGACTGCCCTGCTTTTAAGTCTGAGTGGCCGGTATGGATTCTGGGAAGAACAGGCTTTTGTTTTCTCATTATTTTGTAAGAGCGGCTCTTCACAGCTTGAATGAAATTCAAAGGTTAGGTTAAGTGGAGGAGGTGGAATTAAATGAAAGCTTAAATTGAGCACACAGGCGGATTGACTGTATGTACTGTACAGGCACAGAGGAACAATTCATAGCTATGAGTACTGAAGTCCAGAAATATAGTAGGAGACAATTTCCTTTGAAATGCCATGAAATAAAGGCATTGTTTTTCAAAGATGCCTCATTGCTTTAAATGCATATAAATGTCCATACTGTACCTATTCAGCGGCACCCTTACAGTGATTTTTCAGAGTGCAGATTAGTGCTTCTCACAGAAAAAGAAGGTGGTTTATTGGGTGAATAACTGTATTTTGACATAAACTCAAAGCTATGGGAATGATGCCAAGGCATGTGAGGCGGCAACAAGTGAGCACGCTCAAAATCCTGTCTGCCCCTCCTGTGTAATTATCTTTACATGCCATAGAAAATAAATTACCCTCCTCCTCGAGATTAGATGAATAAAATTGCTATGTGGGGGTTTTGGCCATGCGTTGTGGATTAATGAATAGTAGAAAGACCTGAAACTTGTTTGAACCCAAAATAGCTCTCCAGCATTGGTGCAGAGGTTTTGATAAAGTAGATAAAGTGGCAACTTGGCTAATATCATTGCACATGTTGTGCTTCAAGAAAAAAGAGACACCTCATACTGTCACAAAATAGCTCTTGGTGATATGGACTACATCTCTGATTCCAAGTTGGCAGTTGTGCATTTTTCTTCGGTCTGTGGGTATGTAGCCGAATGAGCAACATGACATTATATTCAGATATTTCCAATGGATCTACATTAAAGTGACAGTTCAGGTCTTTTGATGTGGGGTTGTATGAGATAATTATCCCTAGTCAGTATGTGTCAGTGTGGGATAAGCACCTCATACAACCCCACATCAAAAGACCCGAATTATCCCTTTAACAGTTGACAGCACAAACATTTTCAGCTCAGTGCAAAGGCTTCTTTCTTTGGCTCTAACAACATTCAGTGACCATACAGGGAGAAATCCATATTAGATGTGGCAAAGATACAAGCTTCTTTACAGTAGACTCAGAAGCCCAGAATGCAATGTAATCACCCCTCACCTTTTCTTGAGCATGGAACACCTCTCCTTCTCCACTCCTGCCATCACTATTGGTCCGTCCACCCACGTGTTAAGTAAGGAACCCACAGCTCAAGACAAGAGATTCAAACTTAATCTTTTAGTGTAAAACAGGAAGGGAATAAGAAATAAAAAAACAGAAGACAAAGCAATATTTTAAATCTACTGTAAAGGACTGGACTTGCTTACGCTGCAGGAAACAATTGAATAAAGTGATGACATGCTTCTCTATTGTTTGCTAAAATCAGCATTTTATATCTCATCCTATTTGGATCTTTTTTCATAATTTGCCTGTAATCTTATAAGTGTTGTTGTAAATGCTGCACTTGTCAACAAACAGAACTCTTGTGTGTCCCTAAATCATGTAAGGATTTTGTGTATGGACCTGTCTCATTGCAGCAAAACCCAAACTATCCCCAGAGTGTGAGAATAGCATTTGACATTTCCCATAAAGGAAAGCTATTGACTCCTAAAACAAGATGACAGTATTTTCCAGCAAATTTGACAGCAGCTAGTAAAATGAACATGGGGAAATAGCATTTCTGTGGGCCTTTTCAAGGCTCTAACATTGCGTTCTGTGGACATTTTGTACATTTGTACGTTCAAAACTGGAGTCTTGTGAACAGCCTTGTTCTTCTGAGACAAATAGGCTTCTCCCTGAGGCACAAAGAGCTGTATATGTGCCTGACAGCTCCAGCGCCCCCTATCCCTTCATCTTCCACCACTGGCATGGAGTCTCCAGTCACTAAAGCCACCCAGCTCCAAGGGACAGAGCATACACTTGTTCCTCTCTGAACCAATCACAGCAAGGCTTCACCTTCAGCCACCAATGTTTATTCTCTCTCCTGTATATCTGTGTGTGTGTGTGTGTGTGTGTGTGTGTGTGTGTGTGTGTGTGTGTGTGTGTGTGTGTGTGTGTGTGTGTGTATGTGTTCTCATTCCTACACCTTATGCATCTCACCAAGTTTGTGCCATCTGGCCTTCTCTGTGACCCTGTCCTATATACACGCTCCCTCCCATCCAACTGTCTCCCTTGCCCTCCCCCTGTTCCTGCAGGTTAAACATCCGAGACCACTGTGGTTATGTGATCGCAGCCTGTCACAGACCCTGCAGAGCGCTGCACTGTATGTTTGTACTCGCTGTGCTGTGCAGATCTCTATTGATTCAATATACATTCTTGCTTCAGTGACACCCCCCCCCCTTACTGGCCCTACTGCTCTCTCTGGTAATGGAAAATGTGTCTTGAGTGGTCTTTCAAGGCCAACTGTGGATGGAGGCTTAAACTCACTGTAAATGAGTTCTCAATGCATCGGAAAAGGAGTGTTGTTGACAGCCTGCAAGAAATCTTTAAACTGAATCATGCTGTTGTTCTCACCTCTTGGGGGCAACGGAGACAATTTGTGAACACAACTCTGACGTACTGGACTCGTAGCGTCAAGTCGGTGATGTCTTGGAAGCTGTTCTAGAGAAATAACCCGACATTAATCTTTTTTGGCTATTCCTTTACAAATCCGTTAGAAATAGCTTAACCATCCCGATTCATCATTTTCAGTGACTTGGAAGCTGCTAGAAGTTGATGTTTTTGTTTTTAACGTTTTTCATGACTTTTATAGAAACATGTTTATTTGTGTATCCTTTATTATGTTATTATCTGTAAGTTGACCTACTGCAGTGTTGCATCCACGTTCACAATTTCTCTGTTGTGTTTTTTCATGTTGCTATTTTCTTGTAATGTGGTAGCTTGCTAGCTATGCAGGAAGATGACGCAGTACCATTTTAACACAGCTCTGATTGGTTGGCTTTTGACAACTGCCACCACTCTCACTAGTTTTACATACATTTATTTTTGGTTTTATTCTATTTTGTTAATAATTTAAGTGTTGACAATCCAATACCTATTTTATTCTTAGTAACATTTTTTCTATTTATTATAACTACTTTTGTCGTATATTCCGCACTACGGAGCTCAGGGAGATGGTTTGCTATTTCCTTGTCCTTATTACAGTGGTAATAAAGATATTAATCTTGATCTTGAAAGTAAATTAGCTTTGGCGTAGATGTCAGAACTGATTCAGGGCTCTTGAACTATACAGGCAGTGATCAAAATTCAGATCACACTTACCTTATGTCACTGCAATGTAACCTATTACATTTGACTACTTTTTGAGCAAATGTTTGAAAATGGGCCGCGACAAGAGAGCCAATTGAAAACAACGCTCGGATTTGATCATTTACTGTTCAGCTCTTTTCTCAACCAGATGGGCAACAACTTTCAATTTAAAATTTGGATATCATTAACTGAGTCTTGAGCTGTTGAGGATAGTGTTCTTAAGCGTTCAAAGTAAAAAGCAAATCTTCAACAAAGTGTCCTTGCATTTTAGTGCTTGGAAATGTTCCATCTATAATGCATTAACCTCTTTGAAATAAGCTAAAGGGGTCAGTAGTTCATTTATGCTCGCTATGATTGCTTCCTAAATGGCCCAGAGTCAGAAATGTTCATTTTCTTGAACAGCTCACTTTCTTAAAGGCAGTGTGCAGCTGCAGGTGTCGGATAATAGTGCATATAGATGTCAGATAAGACGAGAGGGGTGAAGACACAGGATTTTTTGCTCGAAGCATGCTGGAGGAAAATGATAACCTATCTAAAACTAACTGCAAATGGTTCAAAACCACACTTGAAGTGAGAAAACGCTCACTTGTTATCAATTGCTGTTTTTTTGTGCATATATATATTTTGCTTCCTCTGTCCTCCTAAAACATACATATTTGTAGATTTATACGACGGTGTCTTTCTGAGCTTTTTGAGCTGCTAAACAAGCAGGGATCATTACCCGTGGAAGACATTTTCTTTGAATATTTTTCACTGCGCTTTGAGCAGCTTTCACACCGCTCTGCAGACATATTTGAGTGGGCGGCTGTGCAAACATCAGGACGCGGCGGGTCTCAGCTGTCCAAATGACAGTCACACATTTGCTTTGCTGTGACAGTCACACACTTAACACAATCTGAGTTACACGAATGCCTCCATGAACACAGACTGAACATGCGCAGTCACTCCTCTGCCAGTCTAAGTTAGCCCTCTTGACCTGATATGCTCACACTAAGCTCTCCCTTCAGCACTTAGCTCTCCATAGGCCACTTTAAACCACAGCAAGCCCGCAGCCCTCATGTCAGGTTAACCCTTTTTACACGCACCTCATATAACCAAGGTTTGCTTTAACCCAAGATTCACACCACGCCTATAAACGTTACAGTCTGGAGAAGTAGAAACTGTACTGTAACCCCAGGCAGCTCCCTGGGGTGCTCTCAACTTAACCTCTAAACAAGCTCAAAGTGTGCAGTTGAAAAGAGAAGAGAATTAATTGAACTCTCTTTTGCATGCTGTTTGCTTTGCTTTGGACAGAGTTTTTCTTCACCTTTTTAGCAGAAATAATCTCAGAATTATGTTAGTCTTTACAGTAAATGGTACAAGGCAATTTGTTGTCATCATGCTCTGACCGTAATGCATTCTCTTAAAGGAATAATCATGCTTTGAATGTGTACCAAACTATTCCTGAGCTAACCACAGCTTTTGTCCACTGCCCACATGAACCACATGACAGTAACAATTCCTTGAAAATGGGCTGCGAAGGTGTGAATACTGAGCGTTGAGACTGAGGGAAAAGAAGTTAGGGTCACATTTGTCTCTGTCCTTTACCCTTTATAGGCTGTAACCATTCTACAGCTTTAAGTAGTTAACCTTAGTCAATTTGCAGCCTCTTTTTTAACCTTTATCAGGGTTAGTTTCAGCAAAATAACCGCATTTGCAAAAATACAACAATGCCTTAAAAATACGGTTTCGATTTCATCCCCTAATGTCTATTCACCTGTCCTTTTCATGGACCAGGCACGTGCACACATAAGGCCCAAGGGGTGCTTGAGCCTCTGCCCTTTTTGTGTGTGTGTTTTTTTTTTTTAATAAATAAATTCCTGTTGTGCAAAGGGATGTCAAAAAACAGCGGTATAAAAACGCCACGGTTATCTACCATACGCATCTTGTACATAATATGGTGGCGTGTGTGTGTGTGTGCGCGTGTGTGTGTGTTGAGCCTAAAGCCACTTCTCTGTCCGCTGCGGCTCCGCTCTCTCTCTCTAAGAATGGTCGCTACTTTCAAATTAAAAGCCCCCCGCTAAGAACCCAGTTCTAAACTCCAATGGGGTGCAATGTAAAGCTCTTATTTTGAAGACAAAGAGAGAAAGAAGTCGATGCCTCATCAGAACTCCACCACGCACATAGATGAGACGTGACAGTGGAGCGACTTGAACCTTTCTGAGTTATAAACCATTAACATAACTTCCTTGTGGGGGCTAACAAGTCGCCTTCCACTTATTCAATGTGCTTAAATATGAGTCATATTTCAGAGGAGCGTCCATTTGTGCTTGTTAAGCTAACTGCTTGTTAACCAGAGTAAAGAATAATCTGACAGCTGTCTGTGTCGGCTGTTTATCTTGCCACAAATCTTAAACTTCTTCCAGATATTGAGTTTACTGTGACTTTGCTGTTGTAAACATTGTTGTTCCTACTAACAGTCACGGTAGTCATTTCTTGGTTTTGTCACATCTTTAGATGTGTAGCCTGTATTTCTAGTTTGCACTTGCCCTCCAATAAATAGCCTAATGATAAACCAGTGTTGCATTGAACTGCAGCTGAATTGCATGTCTTCCAAACCTCAGTATTATGATGATGTGAATAAACTCATGTTGACAATAATTTGGTGACGCAAATGAAATGGCAGTTGCATATCACTCACAGCTACACAGGATACACAGCTAAGTAGTTAGCTTTCTATAAGTACTTTGTTTATTAATTTTACATTAATCAATCTACATGTTGTGTAATTAAGGCCCAAAAGTTTTTTTCACATACTGCCCTTTTCTGACTTTGAGCCCCTGCCCCTCTATAATCATGTGCACGTCCCTGTCATGGACACTCATGTTAGCCACTGAGCTGACTTTGTGCTTCCTATCTCTGAGTCTGGTTTAACTCATGCAGTCAGATCATTTCATACTCCAGAGCAGCCATGCCTCTGAGAAATGTTTAAATAACTCAAACTCCAATCTGTCAAATGTTTATTTTGAAATACATCCACCAATCCTCAGTCCCTTCCTCTGCACTTCACTTTCTTTCCATTCGCAGGTTCAGCTTTGCAGCATGGAACACAATATCTGCATTGCTGATTTAAAGTAACTCACTTCTTGACAAAAGACAAAAGTGCAGTTTATCTCGGGCAGGGAATAGTCACATCGACAGAGCCGATGTATCTTGCTAACTCAGCAACATCAGTATCAACTTGTAAACCTCTATTATGCTTGTCTTGTGTTTTTTGATGTTATTATACCTGTGCCACCATATGGTTAGTTTTGAAGTGAGATGAATGTTGAATTTCTTCTGACACACATTCTGGATCCTATTGATTTTCCTCTCTTCCACTGATGTTTTTATAGGTATTTTCTTACATTGCTTTCATGCATTTCTGAAAACTTAACTACTAAATTAAATCAGATAATCAAGACAGACGTTTAAAAAGTTAAAGATTACCTACAGATCTACTAAGATGAGATAAGATAATCCTTCATTGATCAACCAGAGGGGAAAAAAAAAGGAATACAACATGTCTGTTCTGCATTAAAGCATGACATGATAGTCACATGTCGTATCTTATTTACCTTCAATTTGTGATCTTTGGAGGAACAGGGACTGCTCATAGACACGTCCGCATGAAGTAACCATGGCTACCTTATCTAAAGGTCATGATAAAAGCGCTTGAAAATAGATTTTTCTGTTGGCAAAAGCAAATGCACAAACAGACAAATTTATTGAAGAAGTGTAACTGAAAAATGCAAATGTGACTAAGTCATTTTGGAATCCATCACTTAGTTCACACTGGCAACAATTAACACTCGATTTACTTGACTTTTAGAAGAAAACCCTGTAAAAAATTGGGACTAGCCTTCCTTTCAGACCTGTCAACTAGGTTAGAATCAGGTATAACCTGCCTCAGGAATGTCATACTGTGAACACAGGGAGATCTACACTGTGGGCAATCAGAGACCATCGCTAAACAAAATTGTTCAGTGAAAGAGCCCCCTTTCATGCTACTATTGTGCAATTCTAAGGCATTTTTCTGCACTACTTGTGGTATATTTTGTTTAATAAATGTACAGACTTGTATATACAATCTCACAATTTAGCATATGATCTCTGCAGATGCCTATTGTGAATATATTTTGCTGTATGTGGATATGTTATGCATTACCTGCTCACAAAAACATGCAATTTGCAACAGCAAAATAGAAACGGAGACACAAATAGAGGCCTGTTGAGCTGTTTGTGAGACAGAGATAGTCTGGCACTAGCTTTGGGGAAGGCTTCCTGTCGTGCAGATTGGTTCCAGTCTGCTAGAAAACCAATATGAAGTTTTGGGACAGTGATAGCCTAATAGAAAGGGAAGTGTATTTGTGTTTAAAAGAGTAGCTTTTTCAAATCCCCAAAGCAAGAAGAAAACTCTGCATGCCTGAAAAAAACTCATATTGCACATTCCCTCTGTACCTCAGACAAGTACCTAGATATGGCTCTTGAGCAAGGCATTTCACCCAAATGACACCAGTGGCTGATATTGACAGACTGTAGCAGTAGTGCACACCTTGCTCTCCCTGCAGAAACTCTGCCAAGTTGTCACTGTGAATGAAAGTGTGTTGTTAGTAAACCTGCCTGCTTAAATAAAGTTGAGACAGTGGCAGTGCGGTGTCACTCCAAGTTTCTTACAGGCAAGTAGTTTAGCTGTGCTAATGCATTTCATGTGATAAGCTATTCTGTCTACCAGGGGAAAGGGCAGCTCTCAAACAACAGTGATAACATATTGTGTATTTAGTGTGCGATGTGCTGCTTAGCAATATATTTATTTAGCTTCCATGTTTAGTACTACCTCTTGACCACTTTTGATGTACATATTTGTGAGAGATGTTTAACCATCAACACAAACAAATGCAAACAGAATTGTAGCCTTTATACTAGTATATTACAAGACCGTCATCCAACTTTGATCGTTTAGTCACTATTACCTGTGTTTACAGAACGCAGTAAATACTGGAATTTCTAAATATTATTCAGTAACTTGAAAATATGAACACTTCGCTCCATGTTTACAGCAAGGGAATGACAGTTAGACTTTTATTAAAACATAACATTAATTAGTGGTTGAGACTCTCAACAGGCTCCCGACTCAGCTGATGATCAATGATGATCTTTTTAATCCTCTGATATCCAAATCTAATGGCTTGGAAAGGTCATCCCCTGGCTAAACAGTCTGAGAGTAGTCAATGTATTGTTAAAGGATTTATGAGTCACAAATATGACACATTTGTACTTGTGTGTGTCATATTATAACTATGACGTTGCACGAGGAGTTCTGATACTAGCCAATGCCCCGACCTCTCTGGCAAATCCAGCGTCCACCAAGACAATCAGGGAACCCTGTCAAATCAAGAATGTCAGTGAGCTCCATATGCTCCACGCAGCTGTTTCTTTGAGTATCACCAACCTAGTGAACCCATCATTCTCTCAGCCTATGCTACCATCCATCCGGCTTGCTGGCTGTCTGTCAATCCAGAGCAGAGAGTATGACAAGCTGTGACTCCAGCATATGCCCCGTGTTTCCATGCATCTTTAGATGGCCCCAAGACTCCGAGGCTAACGCGCATTAGCCATGTTTATACCACAGAAAGGGCACGGGTTGCAGAAGGTCAAGACAGTAAGTGGCCTGATGAAAGTGTCACTCTGGGGAAATTTCATCCCCGCGCCGGTGGAGGGTCAAAAATGTCGGCTGGCAAATTCATTCTGTTAGCCCTAACTTGGAGAGATAATGTGCGAGGAGCCAGGGTGATGTGGGGAAGGAGGGTGGACTACAAATGCAGCGAATCATAAATCTTTCCTTTGATCACGGATAAAGATGTGGGTGGATTTGTTGTCTCTGCCAGCATGCCTTTGGAAGTGTGTCATGTCATTTGCCGCATGCCTCCCTCCTCCTGACAATCACTTCTCGGGCGGTCTTGTCTCTCGGCATTGTTATCTTTTCCCCTATGAATAAAATGGATGAGACTGACTTAAAAAAGGGTGATGTCAAAACAACACTCCTTCCATGTTACCTTTTGTAGCGTTGACCTTTTGATGGGTTCGGGAGCCTTTTGTCGAGTTCCCGACGAGGCCTTCAGGATGCTGTGTGCGCATGGCCTTTTATCCTTTTATCCCAACTCTTTCCACACTAACAAAGGATGAAGTCAAAGGCTACCCTTGTGATGAATTCTTCACAACTGCAGCAGGAAGCGAAGCAAGTGGACACTAGCCCCATGACAAATCCTGCTGTGAGTGAAACTTGAGGGCTTCACAGTCAGACATGCTATAATGAGCAGAGAAGGCACATGGTTTTTTTTCCTGGTGTTGGAGCAATTTTGTCCATTTATTGGCAGGATAGAATTCACCGTAGGCTCATGGCTCCAACAAGCCAGTCAATAGGAGCAATAACCAAGGGATAAAAATGCATGTACAAATGGTCAAATGGTGCCTTATTGCATTTTGAACATTTGAAAAAATGGTAAGAGCTCTTAAACCTGCATCTTTTTCACATTATGTCCAATTTTCTCATCATTTCACTGAGCATAATAACTTAAAAAGACGCAAGGCTTGTTGTACAACTTGTAAGCTACAAATAAATGCCTGTATTCCTCTCCAAACAAAGTGTGACCTTTAACTGTACAGCGGAACAGAACAGAATCTTTGACCTATGTGTTAATACAAAGCATTTAATGCTAATTCATTCGTTTTTATTTGCATTCCCAATAACATGTTTCCTGACATTCTGCTGTGGTTATGACACTTGGACCCTTTACCGTACTCTTGTAGTATTTGAAGCTCCTTTCCATTGCATAAACAGGCATTTCTACTTTATGCTGCTTTGGATAGGAGCCCGAGATAATCTAAAAGACTTCACAGTGCATTTGTCTTGGTGGTGTTACACTTACTGCCGTGCGAGCCGTTGTATTTTTCTGTAAGAGAAAGGGACAACGCTCGCGGTGCCATATGCTCCAGGATCACGCAGAGAAGCCGAGTGAAGACAGTAACCATTACGATCATATTAGATTCCATTATAGTTTGTCTGATGGGGCACTCAGGGCCACAAGCTGCAATTAAACTCTAAATAAAATATTATTTTCCAGCCTCTGTGTGTGCAGTGGGAGGAATCCAAATTCTTTTAGTAATGCCTCATTTAGGATCCACAGTTTTCCCATTTGGGCACTTGGACTCATTTAGGACTGCGACACCCATCCGGTAGCTGCAGTCTTCAGCAGTAAAGCCCAGTGTGTCGGATCGCAGGCCTCATTTAAGGTTGGACAATGGCCTGTGTGTATGTGCGCGGGAGAGTGTGTTTGTGCGCAAACAGCATTCCAGAATTGCTTATTACTTCCTGCCTTTTTATAGACATCAGCAATGTTGTGTAGACAAATAGGTGTATTAAGCAAAGACACAGCCTTGATTACACGGATCCATACAGCCGAGTGATCAATGCTCACTTTGATGCTACCTGACCTGAAGAGTTCATCACTCTGGCTGACCTTTCCTGCGCACTACAAGTCACACTCCTCAACTGTTCATTCTCATCAGGCCTTCATTTTGTTATATCCGTCCACAGCAAATGGCTGAATAGATTAATGGGCACAGCGCAGGGGAACATCGCTCAAATGAAGAACTACATAACGCTGTCACTCCTTCTACAGCTTGTGACAGAAAAATGTATTCTATCAAATATCTTTAATGATGAATGGCTTTGATAGTCTTGAGTCTTGCTGACTTCATAAAGAAACGGGTCATTACAAGTTTCATTTTTTGTGAAAGTAAGTTCATTTGAATATTTTCTCATTATCGCTTTGAGTTTTTATCCGATATTCATCAACCAGCCTCTTTCTTCCCTGATAACCTCGACATTTTGAAGTCCTCAACATCCCACTAACAGAACACCACCCCACATCGCTATCATTAACTCTGTCCATCTCACACCCGCATGTGGCCTTAATGTCATTATTTGCAATCAGTGTTTCAGTTGAATATAAATGTCAAGAGTGCCGTTTAAAGCCCAGCACAGCGGGGGCTAGAACAAAGGTGCCCCGCTGAACCGATCTGGAGTTTTCTTAGCAATTTCTTGTTAATGATCACAATCAGAGTTGGAGGGCAGGATGTAAATGTGTGGTAAGGCACAAATTCACTCAGAGGTGTTGTGCTGCAGTGGATTACTGGTCTGTTGACATCTGTGAGTGGGCAGTTTATTTTGCATAACACACACAAAAAAAAATCCCCTGTTCACGGATGAATTCAGCTCTGTAAAAGGTTGATAGGTGTCAAATGAAAACCGGGGATATTCTGATACCTTCTTCTTGATCCTGATTCAGTATTGATGCCTTCTGTATTGAGTATCTGAGAATACCTACGTTATACCCACAGATTGATTATATACATTCATTATATATAGCCAGCTCTGACAGGTAATAGGTCTATATTAGAATGAGGAAAGCAAGTTTTAAAAGCTGAGTAATTTTTTTTAGCTTCGGTACAGACTGAATCACAACAGTTTCCATGGCTTGTGTGTTTTCTGTATAACCCGGTCTATTAGTTTTGTTTTCATTCCAAATCAAGTAAATCATTTTAATTGCTTCCCCAGAAAGAGTTAATTGCAGAATAATTAATGTATGGTGCAGTTTCACTACAGATATACAGAATTATATCTTTTCTATGGATAAAAAAATCAAAATTATTTTGGTCTATTGTACTCTTAAGGAAAATGTTAGTATTTGTCAACCTGGGTGCTGTTCTTATATTGAACATCTACTCACGAACCTGGCAAGATATCGCAAATGCAGCAAATGCAGTGTGCATAATGTAAATTGCATCAAGTTCAATGAAGTGCATGTGTTTCCAAAAACTCCATTTAATTTACTAACTCGTTAGCTACTGAAATGATGCAAATTTTCTCAGGGACTACTTTCTCTGTTTACATTTGATTAGAACTGAACACAAACTGTATCACCCGATAAGAAAGTTGATATCGGTTGATTCAGCAAAAATCCCAAGACTACAATTAATGACAGTTTAATGTTCATGTCTGCTGCCAATTATTTTAGAAGGATTTAATTTGTCAATTGTTGTGCTTGCTAGCTGTGACAGAATATCTACAGCAGATTATGGAAAAATGTGGATGTAGCAAATAAACTTTGGGTAAAATTCAGAAACTAAAACAGATGGTTAGGGGAAAGGTCCAGTTAAATAACTACTTATTTGGATTTTCGGTGAGCCTGTATAACCCATACATTGGATGGGATATATGTCCTTCCACCACCCTGACCTCCACGCCCTCACTTTCCACTTCCCTTCATCAAGGACACGCCACTTTCTGCATTGGCAACGATTGTTGGCACTGGAATGAAAATTATGCACTGCACAGTCATCCAGTATGAGCATAAATTTTAGTGATACTGGCCTGCACAGACGAGGGTCCGAGATGATTTATGTTCAATTGAACTTTTTTTGACAGGTAAAAATGGCTTGTACACGCATTATTCTTTTTCATAATGGATAAAAATGCAAGGTTGAAAGGGAGAAAAATTCCAGGTAGACAAATACTGGAATTTTCTTTATGGTAAAATCTTTGCTTGCTTTTAGGTTCTTGGTCCTGGTCTTAGGCTACAGGGAGCCGAATCCCCATTGGTGAATTACAGATCACAACACGTACCATCCGAAATGCTCCCAACAACACATACACACCCTCCCACACAACCCACACTGATTTCCTTGCCGCGTTGCCTGCTCTCCCTCTCGGATCTGTGTGTGGCCCAGGCTCATGCTTTTCATCGCCTCCACTTTCCTCTGCGGCGGCATCGCGGAGGTGAATCCTCTGCTGCCAGAAAAACAGAATAAAACAATGGAGTCAGTGAGACATAGCAAGGCTAATGGATTCACCGCCGCCTCTTCCCCACCTTCGCTTTTCATGTGCAAAAGTATTCATCGAGTCTTGATGGCTCCAGTCATGCATGACACTGATTCATTTAAATGGCCCAGGAAAAAAATGAGAACCTTTCACACACCTGCAGAGTTGGCAGAAAACAATTCAGGTGGGGTGTTTTGAATCAGCATTTTTATCTCAAGATGGTGCAAACGTTTGTTTACTGTTTTAATAGCTCTAGTGTGGTTTCGGTTGATTTTCACCAGTGATGATTGTGTTCAATGCCATGTCCTTCACTATCTCTCTCACACACACACACACACACACACACACACACACACACACACACACACACACACACACACGCATCCTCCTTTTCTGGCCTACAGTAGCATGGCAGGCAACCTAGGCCTGGAACCTAAATAAGAACTTTTGTTTGAGAGCCGAGCCGTTTTGTTGACTCCACAAAACCGAATTTTTAACAACTAAGCAAAACTTTGTTCAGCATTTTTAGAATAAGGGAGAAACATCCTATTCTTCTGCGCTCCAATAATACAAGTTTATATGGAGTTCTTAAGTTGTGCTCTGAATCAGCTCTTAGTTAAATTATGGATCAGGGCCAACAGAGGGTGTCAAAATCCTACTGTGTATTCAAACTATATCCAGTTAGAATACCAGGCTGAAAAGATTTATGGACAGTGCGTGCTGTTTGTTACATTTCTTTTTAAGCTTCATTGGGTTGTATGGGGCTCAGAGTTGACATTTTTTAACTTTTGCTTTTACCAGTCATGAAGGGACAGATGGTCTTTCTGTTTGAGAATAATTTTAATTTGGTAACTTTTGGGTGTACTTGAAGGCAGAAAGTCTCTATGTTGTTGTGTCTTGCAGCCTGTTAAAGCCCCAGCGACTGGAGTGCCTGTTTTTTTTTTCAACACATTAAGTTTTCATAGACTTTTCAAATGCCTAACCTAGTATACAGCCATTGTAATGGAGAAGTCTGGGATGAATTTTACAGCTTTTCGAAAGCATCCTCGTCCGTATGAAAACATCTGCTGTATTCAAAGAGAGTTTGGTTTGCTTTCATACAGTGTGAATAAATTGCTTTTGCTCCTCTTGAGTTGAATATAAACGGACACATTATTCAATTTGCCTTGCTGTGTAATATTCAGTGACTTAAAATACAGTGAGGCTGGCAGGGTAATTTGATAACTTGCCTCCTATATCAAAAGCTGATATGTTGAATATTCTATTTTCTGTAGTTAAGCAGCAAAATATGCTTCACTGGGCTATTTTCAGCATTGTGGGTAAATTGGTTGGATAGAGACGCTGTGTGGCCTCTTCGGTTCCTTGCTTTGCTTTGATGACACCTAAGATTAAATGGTTACTGTTGGCTAAAATTCAAAGCTCTGCAGTTTAGGGTCTATACAGTCAGCATACCTGCTGTATAACACACTTTTATGCTTTTGGCCATTTGTTTTTCTGTGATCTGCCAAAGACACACATACTGTACAATCTAGGGCTGTCACAACGAGATTGTCCCTACAATTATCATGGCCTACAGAATTCAGGATATATCAATATATTTTATATATAATACATATTTTTGCAATATCTGTACAAGATTTGAGAAAAATGGTAATGCTATCAGTCTAATATACCTCTAGCTTTGTTGATCATGTGTTTTGTCTCTTTTGGCAAATGAATTACACTCAAAATTAGAGTTGGGGGAGGTGGAAAGACACTGAATAACCATAACTTGTTTTGTTTTTTTTTCAACCAAGGCCATGGTTTACAAGTGCAGGGAATGTAAGAATGTAACAATTAGTATCCTCTTCTTTGAATGGATGAAGTATTTCTAGAAAGAACTGAAATTCCAACTCTGTTACCCTAACCCTAACCCTAACCCTTATGGATGTAAAAACACTCATATTAAAGAGTCACAGAACAGAGCCAATACATTGAAAAACGTGTCAGTGGCCTACTACTTTGTGACTGTGCTGTATGTATTGGGGAATAGCGAGTCCATTGTACAGAGTGGTATGCTGGTTCACTTTGCACAGGTGCTTTCCAAAAAGAAGTGGCGGTCGATGTTATGATATTGCTATGAATTTCAATTTTAGGATATGAACATTATCAAATACTTGATCCGTCTGGTTAAACACAGCTCAATGCATTCCGAGAGCGGAATCCATTGCATAGATCTTTCTACTGACTCAACCAACAGCATGTTCTGCTAATTGGAGCATAGTTAATGTCATTAAAACTCAAACCATGTGTAAGTCATCATTAGGATTGATTGATTAGGTTTCATTTGATCATTTTTCCTCCCATTAAAGATCAAGTCCTTGAAATTGTGAGTGGTAAACACAAACTAAAACATTTTTTGAATATAAATTATTTCCACAATTAATTGACATGTGTGAAACTGTGAACTGTTTTTCCTATCAGGTATGCTTACATCTGCAAGTGTGCAGCAACTTGAGTCTATTGTTAGAACTAGAGAATTACAGTGCAGATTCAGATTATCATTCCCCTGTGCAACAACCCTGTTTCTCTGGTGCATTAAAAGTCACAAGAGTGGAACAAATGGCACAGTTTCCACAATCATTCCGAATTAATGAGTCTCTCCTGCAAAGAAATGCTAATTTCCAAACGCTAGATTGCTTCCTAAAACAGGACTGAGGGAAATAAAAAAAAAAAAGAACATTTCTTTCAGCCATTTTAGAAACAGGCTTAACATGTCTTGCTGGGGTATTACGCAGCTCCACAGAATGCTTCCCCTTCATAATGGAACCCTTATTGGCTTTGGGGTGTCGGGCAACGGGTTAGTATGTGGAAAATCCGCACAATTTGGCATTCGTGTCACACTGCAGTGCAATGAAGTTGCTCAACTTCCTGTTTGTTGATATCATAGCTTTGTTATGTGGAACATCCAGTCTCAGAAACAAAGAGCATCAAAAAGGTCAAATATTTTATTCAAAAAAACAACAGAAGACCATGGAATGAAGGCTATTTTGACATTTGTGTCATACTACAGCTATTCCTGCCAGTAACACATACAGTTCAATATGTATGTACGATTTATAATCTATGGTGCTTCTTTTGCTTGTTTTGAGATGGCTACATTCAAGGCAAGACGGATGCACTTCCTCTTAGTTAAATGGTCGACAACATCTTATGAACTGAGAAGGTTTGGGGAGAGTGTCAGAAACTTTATCACCTAGTTTCACATCTTTCACATTGGAATCCCTCATAGGAGCGCACCACTGAACAGATTTTGGATATTAAACTTCCTTTATCCACCTGCTGGGACACTCCTCCTACGCTGTAGTATGTTGTCAGCATCAATAAAAGCACCTTCATCCCAAGAAACAAAAACCAAAAACGAAGAAGCGAGAGGAGGATTCGTAAAAAAGCCAGAAGCAGATGACTTTGATGGTGAACTTTTTAGAGGCCGGCAGCCAGCAGTTCATGCTTTCATTTCTTATTTATTATAGCGAATACTGCTGTGTCAGTGTGTGCATGTGTCTGTGAGAGATGGCTGTGCTGTGCAATGGGAGCCAGAGCTGCTGTCGACTCCATGTCGGGCATCCAGATCTCCACGAGGACTTGGCTCATACCCCAGAGATGCATGATGGGTGAGACAGAGATGTTTGATGTAAACTGTCACATCGCTCCGCTGGCCTCCACCACATAATGCGCCACCAGTTGGGAATAAACAAGCATAACCATTATTGTATGGGAGGGACACTTTTTCTCATGCACTGATTAACCTTGAGCTGCCGTCTATTGTGGCAGCACAGCAGGTTTCTCCACCTTTGAATAATGACAAACCCAGTTTAGGAGGAAAGCCCCTGACATGACGCCCAGCAGGCTTTTGTGTAGTTAAAAAGCGCTGCATGAATAGGTCGTCAGTCTAACTATAATGTGATGACCTTCTTTTATTTGGCCTGGTGAAACCCACGACGGCACGAGCAGCAAATGATATGAGAACCAGAAAATGTGTCGTTGGCTTTTTTCTAGAGTCAACAAATCAGCACACGGCACAGGATGGATCGCTAATGCGGGATTTGTGGCCCTGCGTGACACCGTGTAATCCAGCTCCGGCGCTGTTTTCCTCACCTGTTCATTAGCTGAAGACAGGGGCTTGTCCCATTGTCCCATAGCAGCCTTTCCTTTTTTCTCAGCTACACGTCTCTGTGCTGTAAGCCTGGATGGTGAGCATACTGTACGAAACACGAGCTGGGTTTCGCACATTATGTGTATATGCTACATGCTAATGTGTGCACCAATGTCGTGCACTGCCCACTGGATGTATGAGCTGAATGGGTTTACATGTACAGTACATTTGAGTGTGCATGGGAGTGAACAATGCAGTCCTGTGGCACATTTTCCCAGATTTTTGCAGTGTTTGGCTTGCTCTCGTGCTCACGGATTATAGGAGATTTACATGGCACTGTAATAAGCAAGTCCTTCACCTTGGGACCTTTTTTAATCTTAATTAATTTCTGATAATTCCTCATTAACATTGCAGACATAAGGGCTCCATTGCTAAGAAACAACAAGGCTAGGCCACAGTCGGAGCAACTGCGAGCTTTAGCTCTACCCAAGAGACAGAAAAAAAAAAACAGGGAATGAGGAAATTATGAGAAACAGATGACGTGGCGGCATGAGTGTTGTTCTTGTGTGTGTGCTGAGCGAAAGACAAAAACTCTGAAAGGAAAAGAGGAAGGGAACAAAATTAAGACAATTCAACATCATGCCTGCCTGTCTTTTTTTCTCTGATCTCATTTGACTTGAACTTGCAGATGTTCATTAGAGCCGAATGATTCAGCAACACAGCCTCGCGTCATACTTTCCTACCCACTGTCCCACACTCTCTAGCAGGTAGTTTGAGTAATGAATAATGCCTCTGCGTGACATTATAGAATGGCGGGTTTTTTTTAACAGTGAGAAAGGAAGAGGGAGGAGGGAGAAAGATGCACTCTGGTCGATTAATAATTCATGCTCTGCAGATGATCTGTGAATAGCAGTGGTAAACAGGCTTTTATGGCTTCTAAATCAGCTACATTACATGCCTGCACGAAAAAAGAAAAATGACCAATGACTCCCCTGTTGGTGCGATTGTTGTGGCTAGCAGAAAAAATGAGTCGCCTCATGAATAGGAAGCTCGACTTTGTTATGATATTTGTTTGGAATGCCTTTCATTTCTGTTGACGAGGGGAATATTGTAAGTGGTGCACCATTAAGCACCAGAATCCTTTGCTGCTTCCACAATAACTAGCTGTTTGATGATTGATCATGTGGAAATAAGGCCGTGGCATGACAGGCATCAATTTAATGGTAATTGTATTGTTTTTTCATGAGGAAAAAACCTCCATCGGAGAAGTAATATAGGGAAGAAATGAGTTTACGCCGCGCGACACAGTACACATTATGTAGATGCGGTGGTGGATATGAAAAGGAATCGAGCAGCTTTTCTTCCCTCCTGTACTGTATCTCAGAGGGGGTTTATACTCTGGCTTGCTTGTTTTTGATCATGCGTGGTGGCAGGATTCAACATCCCAGCTGCCAAAATGGCACTGAAGGCTGTTTTGTACTTGTGCCCCCACACCCCCTCACCCCCTCTTCTCAACACTCCTAAGTTATTTTTGATTAGTGGTTGCGGTCGCTACCCCCACCCCCCACCCCACCCTACCAACCACATATCTCCTCCCTCTTTTTTTTTCATCTTCTCCCCTCGTAATAAGAACATGCAATGTGTGAATTTTTTATAATGTTATATAAGAAGCCCTGGCACCCCCAGAGACCCATGTCCTGGTTCTGGTGTGTTTCAAAACAAGCACACGAGAGGAAGAGAGCAGAGAAGAGATAGAAGGGGTTGGTGGGGGGAAAATAAAAGTTGAGAGGTTTTCAGAGAGGACTGTAGAGGAAGAGGAGGACAGACAGAGAGAGGATTTTTTAGAAGGGGAGAGCGGAAGGAAGAGGAAAGAGGAGAGGAGGGAAAACTAAGAGGAGCAGGGCGAGGAGAGAGGATTAAATGAAAGCAGGAGAGAATGCATGCGGTAGAGGAGCCTGTGGAGGGAGATCTTCCCATTAAGAGGCACAGTGCTCCGCTCTCTGATCTCCGAGTTGTGTTGTGATGCCAGACAAGAATACTCTAGGGCGACAACGGCTGCCACCAGAGAAACAGCTCCTCAGCGACTGATATACAAATACTGTGCACAGCTACCATAGTGAGGAGAGGAGGGAGGGGGACACGGGGTGAGGCAAAGGATTGAAGGAAAGGGATGGAGAAAGAGAGGGAGAGGAAGGGAATGAAACAGGAGGCGATAAGTCTGTACCACTGTATGAAAAGATGTCTCAAAGTATGACAAGGAACCTACCAAGCGGTACACAAACTTTTTGGTTCGCACTAAGAGCTTTTGCAGGTTGAACAAGGCAATATGTGAATGCTGCGTTTAATGTAACCCTGATTGTGCACACAGAAAAAATAGTGTGTGATATATTGCCTTAAAGCACCTGCTGTGCATGTATCAAGTGAGACCAAATCATTTTAAGCCATGAAGATTTATTATCTTGCACGTATAGGAGGATGAGGTTCATGTGTTAAGGAAATCTCCATTAGGAAGTAGCATTAATGGTTGCTGCTGTTGTTGCCTGTTTATCAGACCCTGATATATTGTGTACCTCTGTGCCATTGAGCTCCATCGTTGTCCAAAAACTATTAAAAACACATTCATGAGCCACACTGTTTCACTGGGTGACATGGGGTGATACCGGTGTTTATTTTGATTCAATCCGCAGATGAAAGTAGTCCCCATCAAAAGCAGCGTTTGCTCTTATGTGAGTAGAGTTGGCTAAAAAATTACAGTGACCTGTCGCTTCGGGGAGATACTGATCCTCATTCTTTGTATTTGTGAGCCATTTTTCAAAGATTTGTGTCTTCAGAAGGAGGGAATGGGGACGGGCCTGGGTGCCAGGGATGGGTGAGGACGAAAGCATTGTTGGTGCGTCTTTTTCTGAAATTTTTTGACAAGAGAAAAATATCTGAAATGATGCCAGCCTTTTAACTGAAGTTAAAGATTCAGTTATCAATTGCTTTGCACATGTAAATATGCATGTTTAAGAGTCTTTAAATGGAAAGCATATAAGTTGATCTGTAGGGATCCCAACCCCCCTGCTGCTGTTCTTCAAATCTCTTTACCGCTGTCCATCTTATCTATCTAACCATCCTTATTATTTAAAAATTATATTACGGATACTGTTCTGACTGCCCGAGCAGAGATTTAGAAGCTACTCTGGGGATGGATAGGAAAAATATGTTCTCCCTTCGTAGAGTATATCCGCCTTCCTGACAGAAAGATTAAGCATCTTTGACAGCTGGGCTCCATTACCAAAAATTGGGTTTTGGGCAAGCACCGAGGGTAGATAAGTCATCGGACAAGGTATGACAAGAGAGTCCGTTCGGCTTTTTTCAGGTGTATTTCACTATCCAAGAGTCCTGTCGTGTCCTCATGGGTCGTACATCTTCTCTGAGGAATATTAAATGTGAAAACACAGCTTCTGTTTCCCTACAACTTTGATGTATCTTTGCTTTCTAAGAGATGCTGAGCTGCCCAGTGTACAGTAGCCGTTAAGAGTAATAATTTTATAGTTATCATTCAGTGTCACAACATACAGGCATTAATGTGGTTGTAGCCTCTCCTCAGGAACCTGTTTTTTTTATTATCCGCCAACGGACATTATCATGATCGTTATGTCCGTGACGCCCGCATGATCTTTACATGATTGCCCTATTCCAGCTAATGAAGCTAGCTCCAGCGCGCCTTGATACCTGTCACCCTGCCAGAACCTTGCCTCATCTTGATTGCCTCTGGTCCAAGTAATGTATTTGTTTGTTTTTCATTAACAGAAACATTAAGTCTCTTTTTCGTACCAGATACGGCAAATACGTTAATGAACATGCCAGTTAAAATGGAGATGAAAGCACCAGTTAATTATCTCCTCGAACAGTCTGCAGGACAGATTAATTCCAATAAAAAAAGAGAAGTCATTACCGCCGGCTCCACTTGTCAATGTGTTGATCTGAGAAGCTGTTTACAAGGTTCATAGGATAAGAAATGAAATTGAAATGTACTGCAGGACCTCATTATAGTTATCATCCCCTAGTGGGGACCTTATTTCAGGAAAAATCGTATTTTGCTTAATTTATATTCAATAAAACTGTCATCTAGTCGAGGCATCCTGATCTTACTATCTTGGTAGTGGCCACATAAAGGTCAACCCTGCACAGGTAGCTGGCTTTCAAATATGACAAGCTACAATTAAATACATCCCTTGTCACAGGGGGCCTTTTATCCGTGCTATCTGTCATATAGATATGAAAGAGTAGAAGTATAATGTAACAAAAAACTAAAAATACTCAGGTCAGGTAAAGTACCTCATTGTACTTAAGTCTGACACCATGTTCATTTTAGCTGGTATTTTATAGTAGTAACATAATAATAATGGATTTTTCTGGCTCTGCCACGGGACTATCACTGTTCCCGGTTCTGACTGTGAAACAGCAGTGGATGATCACAAAACCTGTTTAATTTGCTGAAAGTAATTAGAAGTGTGTAGGGTGTTCACAGGCTGAGTTCACTTAGCTCTTTAGATGTTATTCTAAGTTACACAAGTGAAGTTCCAAGTAATGTGTCATTAACTGCAACAGAATGTCCCGATACAGCAGACAGCCTTGCTTAATGGACTTACCTATATCAACAGTATAGCTTACAGTATAATATTAACAAGATGAACAAGCCATAAATGAGTTTTCTACTACTATCACGAATGACACTATTTATCTTGGGATCTGTTTTTATTGATATTTTCCTACATTTTTGATAGTAAGTAAAGTGGGAGGAGGAAAGACATTTACAAAGGCTGCTGACAGCCTCTAATCTGCGTGTTTACTGCTTTCATTAGAAGATCATCAAGGTGTAGGATCGATTGAGTGGTAGTCACTCAGCAAGGAGACGTATTTTCAGCCTGTGCAGGAAACTTTGGTTGTTAATGGAGAGGGAGCCATGCGCCGAGGAAATCTAAAGAAATGTGAAGTGCATGCATGTGTGTGCGGTAGTCACTGTGTGTGTGTGTCACAGCACCACTCCAAGATCAGCTTTTATGAGGAAATGAAGGTGTTTCCGAGTGTCTCTTCAATTCCAGAGTGTGTGTGACAACTGTCTGCTGCCAGCTCTTCTTCCCCACATTGCTTTATGAAAAATGTATACATACCGTCACCACACACACCACCACCACCACCTACAACGTCCCTCCGCTCTCATCCCCGCCCACACTGGGGGGGGGGGGAGACCGTGAAGAAGAGGCAAGAAACTCTGTCTTGTTACATCATCACAACCCCTGGTATTATGTGCACCCTAATCAAAATTCATGTATTCAGCCCGCCTCCCACTCTCGCGGATCACCGAGAAAGAGGCGACTTGTTGGTTTATTGGCGATCACCCGTCGGATTGAGCCCTGGACTGGGACAAGAGCGCGGGGTGAAAGAGGTTGCGGGGGGGATGAAGGCCTGGGAGGATGGGGCTGATGGGAAGAGGAGAGGAGGGGTTGCAGGCGGTAATCGTTGGCCAGCCTGTTTAGTCATGGTCCTGGTAATCTCTGGTGACCTTGGCCGCTGCCTGGCTGGCTGGATTTCCGCAGTGCTGCATTAATATGCGCACAGTTAGGATATGGGCTCTCAGCCTGTCTTTGAGTCTGTTTTCATCCGTCTCTTTCTATCCCCTCACACTACACACACACACACACACACACACAAACACATGCACACATTCTTTCTTTCTTTTTTCTTTCCCTCTTTCATACATTACCGGCAACCATCTCTCTCATCCATTTAGCTCACCTCTTCCCATACTGTCTATAAAAGAATCACAGACTTCAGAATTTATGACGGCATCTCAATTGCGCCGGTGTCAGAATTTGGCAGGCTGAAGGGTTTTTAAAGTTATTTTTATGGCATTTTCCGCTTTATTAGGTAACGTGCAGCTGAGCAAGATGGCAGGGATGGAGAGAGGTAGAAGGAGAGGAGGAATGACAAATGACAGAGATTTTTTTTTTGCGTCAAATAAAAAACTTTGATATTCATCTTTCATCTGGATGCCTCGCGGTTCAGATCCTTGATTTGCTTGCTTCACTTCAAAGAGAGGTCAGAGATCAGGGGATAGCTACTAAGCATCAGCCTTGTGGCCTGCTCAATGACACAGAAGCAGGAAGGAGGAATAATTTAAAATTATTTTCCTCACTGCTCCACAATATTGCTCCACTCATACTGCGGTGAAAAAGAGGCGGCTTTCAGACAAGTGTGACAGCGGTTTTCAAACTGCAACTTTTTCTGGCATGGGGGGAATAAAGAAGACAGTGTCCCCCTTAAAAAACTGACACTGCATTTCATATTATAATTTTCACTGCAGAGGGAATAAAGGAGATGACAACTTGGCCACCACATTTCATTTGTGCTTCAAAGTCAAACAAACGGATTGACACAATAAAAGGGAATATGAAGGTGTGACTGGCATCAGCAGTAATATTACAGTGAAGGCTCTTGTTGGAAACCTGATGAGGTTTTATCCCTTTAGAGTTCAAAAGTTCATTATTATGTGAAAGGTAGTGTCTGTTGACTGTTGTGTACTGTATCTGAAAGTGTATTTTTGCTAACAGATGTTTCCAGATGCAGCACAGATCAATGTTTTTAAGAGTGTGAATCTAGTCATGGACAGGAGCTCATGACAGTGGGGACTTTAACGGAGTCCTACTACTCTGAGCTAGCTTAGTTAGCGTAGTGTACTATTCTCTGGAGTATTTGGCTAACCGGGTCATCGTTTCTGGAAAGAGACACTGGGAGCTTTGAGTGCTACAAGCTGAGTGCAAATCTCTGCACTCAGCACCAAAACAATCTAGATGGATAAACAGCACTACAGGTAAGAAGAAAAATATGCATTTTTTATTTCGTGCTGATCTGTTCCTTCAGTGTAGTACAATTTATCAGATAATGACTTTCTCAGACCTCTGAGTAAGTACTAGCCGATGCTAAAGTCTAACAATTACTAACTTTTTTCATCGCATCAAACCCCTTTTTAATGGCAAGAAAAATCTAATTCAATTTCTTTATGACATCCACTTTATCTCAGCAGGGAAATTAGAGTTTTTTTCATAGCTCTTTTATATAGCCTAAGGCCTCTATCATGTTTTTGGTCTAATGTCCAACCAAGGGCACTGCCTCCTTGATTTTCCTTGATTACTGGCGGAGGGACAGCAATGGGAGGATAAATGAGACAGGCAGATTAAAAAAGGGAAGAAAGAAAAAGACTTCATATCACCATTGATATCAAAAAGGACTAAAATGTGTTGCAGTTGCAATCCACGTAGGCATACTTTACTGTTGATGGCTTAACAGCAGAGCAGGTCTAGTTTGATTGATATACTGGAGCACCAGTCTTAGCATTTGATCAATATCAGAAGCTACTGCTTTTTATCCAGTGCAGCCGCTGCACAGATACACTGCGGTTGGAGTTGTTTTACTCCGACCTCCAGCCCCTTACAGTCCTTATCTGTTGAAGTAGCCTGGGAGGGAAAGAGGAAGTTTTGCGAGTCGTGCAGCTGAACTTTCAATGTTCTGTCTTTACTTTATTAACCACGGAGGGAAAGTGCAATTTTTATACCACCCACGCCTCTTTTGTAGATGTATGTAGCCTCGTCCTACAGTCTGAAGACATTGATGCTACCATCTGGTATCTAATTTTCAATGCCAAAACAGCCTTTCAGTTTCAAGCCCATAGTTTATAAGAAAATGGGAATGACCAAGTGCAGATTTTAAGTAAATGTAGCCTGTTGCAAAGTAAATAAAACCTCGACTAAGAGTAAATGTAATCTTTTTTTCCCTTGACACATTGGTATGCCACTACCATCGAGTCATAAAAGCTCTTTAGTCTAAGCCAAATTAATATGGGCACTTTAATTAATATAAAATATAAATAAAGCAATGAATTAAATGAAAAAAATGTATGAATAAATACGGAAAAAAACGAAATGCAATTGGCTGTCCTTCCATTCATGTCAAAACAACATAAAACTTGTGATAAAAAGCGACATTTTTGTATATGCCATGATTTATTTCATAATGTCTTCTATCTACTCTACTTTGCTGTTATTCAAATCCTTTTGCACTGAAAGGAAGCCTTTTCTTCCAGCTTTTTGCAAAGCTGACATATTTCAGCATATTTACCAGTTGGTGATAAGAGTGATGTTTAGATCTCAGAATGTTTGATAATGATCTGAAGCTGTAACCCTTCTTACTGTCGGTTTCTTGTCATGTTAAGAATCTCGACTTTTTTATCAGATCGCGAGTCGCTCTAGATGTGCTTCAGAGTGCTTCGAATGTAAAAATCACTTCCAGAATTACTCGTCACACAATATTAGCTGCTCTATCTCCTGTTTTGACATTTGCATCTAAAGCTAACTGTATCGTTGAATTTTTTGGAGGGAGGCTTGTCGTCCGTGCCAGCTCCCTAACACCACAAGCTTTTCCTGCAGCTATAGTAATAAAATCTAAACCAGCATATTTGGATAGAAATATGAAAAAATAAGCCTTTTTACTCATCTACTGTTGTTTTTTTGTTTTTTTTTTTGGAGGCTGGTGGCACCTTCAAAGACCTCGCTTCTCTTCATGCCCACATTCAGCAGCTGCAATGGGAGCACTTACAGAATGAGAGAGCCAGCCTGAACAGCCAAGGAACAATTGCATTAATTTAGTGTACTAGACCACCTCTGCGGATAGTTTGTTTGTATTGGATTACCCCTGTGTTTCCTCGGCCAAACCTACGATTCTGGCTAACAAGCCCACTGAGTCTTTCACTAGAGGGTTGTGGATTGTTTTGGAGTTCTGTTTAGCTGTTTTCAGGCTAGCTAATTGGCGCTCATCCCTCTTTCTGGAGGTGTCTGCAAACATACAATACATACAATACAGTATGCATGTAAAACTCCACCTTTGATGGGTCAGTCAGGTCAATCTCAGCCATTATTCCCCCTGAAATAAGAATCACCTTTTCCTTAATCTTTTCATTGCTGTTCTACTTTGAGTGGCTCCCCGGTTTCCCCTCCGACGGTCATCCATCTAAAGCAGTGAACCCCGCTTAAATTAATTATGTATATGCAAATGTATGCTCATAGTGCCAGGATCTCCATTTTCATTTTCTTGGCTTTTTTCCCTTCTCTGGCTCTTCTTTCCTTTTCCTTTTTTTTTTTATTATTCTTACTGGTGGCCTCAGGTGGATTTATTGTAAATTCAATTTGCATTAAGGTGCTAATTTGCTGACACTGTGCACGAATACATTTTTTAAACTGTTGTGCACCACAGCATCCATAACCGCTCACCCCTCCACCTATGCCTGTTCTACGGGGGCATTTGGAGGGAGAAGATGGGGTGCAGCACATGGTAATGGAATTCTTACTAAGCTTCTAATTGGAGCAGAATAGGATGGCTTATTTCGAATCAGGAAAATGAACTGCTTGTTATCAGCCAGTTGGCTGAGGGATAAGGGAATTGCAGTTTGTGTTTTTTTTGTGTGCGTGTGTGCGCGCGTGTGTGTATCTGTGTGTGTGTGTGTGTGTGTGTGTGTGTGTGTGTGTGTGTGTGTGTGTGTGTGTGCGTGTGTGCGCGCGCGCGTGCGTGTGTGTGTGTGTGTGTGTGTGTGTGTGTGTGTGTGTGTGTAGCTTAAAGTAAGCCTGCATGGTTATATAACTAAAAGTTGCTCAAAATGACCATCATCGCTTATTTAATTAGTTTCATAGTTTCAAAGGGTTTCTGACCTAAATACATGAACTCCCTATTTGCAGTGTTTTAATAATATTCATTTGCATTCTTGCATTATTTTTTACAAGGCTAAAATTAAAATCACAACCTATTTTGTGCTATTCAATTGTACTTGCTTTAGTTTGGTTCCTCTCAGACTGTTTCAGAGAGACTTTACATTCAGACCAACTTAACAATTCATTATCTGAAGGCTTGCAGGCTTGACTGGTACAATAAATGACTCACTTTCCTTTCTAGATTTACAGTATGACTAAGTTAATATGTGATTTGCAGACCTGCTTTCTTCCACAGCTCTGCACTGTAATTGGAGCTGTAATGTCGGGAGAATCTCCTCCCAAAGGTAAAACTGATTTAAAAAGGCTCATTTGAGACTGTTAGTCATCTTCAGTCTAGAGAGATGAATTGGAAATGATTGACTTGTCGCAGAGTCCTTGCATGCATTTTTCTCTTCATGTCCCTATTTGAAAATGACCGGATTCCCATTGCGCTGAAAAGGGAGTCACAGTGTTTGGTGACAAAGGGGTCAAAACAACAGCTCACAAGACGTGGAGTGTGACACTTGCTGTGTGACAGATGTAACATGCTACTGCTAAAAGTTGAAAAGTACCCACTGAGTGCTTTTACAGTATCTTGCATCACTAGGTACTATACAAAGTGTTCAAAATGAATGCCAATGCTAACAAAGTCGACCTTAACTAGATATTTAGAATAACATTTTTATTTTAATTATATGTTAATGTTTTTGTTTCAATTGGTATTGAGAACAGGGTACTTCACCTGTTTACAGTGCTACAGCATTGATTCAAGTCAACTGAGTGTCAAAATGAAGTTTGTCATAACACATTTAAACTTTTAACATGTTTTTTTATGACTTCTGACATTTAATTAAAACGATCTCAACCCCATTGATACATTGTGCTGTGGCTCATTTTACAGAAAACTAATATTTTTTCACTTGACATAAATAACTTCTATGTGATGGATTTATTGGAAGCTTTTGTAGGCAAACCGCTGCAATGCTGTCAATGTTGACTGGATTCTACACTGGCTATTTATTGTTTTAATTATAGCTTTGATCCATTTTTTGATGCTCTGATCTGATGAATAATGTCAAATTTGACCTAGGTCCAACTTTTCATGGTAACAACTAAAAAGCAAAAGAATAATTGTAATACCCGGTGTGTCGCCTGTCACATCAATAATACAAATTCAGTCAAAGGGAAATAGAAAAAGCCAAAAATACCACCTCTGGTTGGCGAAATAAGAGGGAAACAAGCATCGGCATTTTCAGTAAACCTCTCAGCCAGCTGTCCTCGCTTCCTCACGTCACTGGCTGAACA
Organism: Diplodus puntazzo; assembly: GCA_963678695.2. Classification (NCBI taxonomy): domain Eukaryota; kingdom Metazoa; phylum Chordata; class Actinopteri; order Spariformes; family Sparidae; genus Diplodus; species Diplodus puntazzo. Next base: position 13,445,591 of record OZ023178.1, read on the forward strand.
CTGTCACAGAGAATGAGTGCAGTGCATCATATTATCTAGTTTGTAATTGAATTGTAGCGGGAGGTAGGTTGGTAATCAGTGTACAGCAGGTAGTTTTCGTTCCAGTGTTTGACAGTAATGTCCTCTAATGGGAAGCTCTGGCTCTACTCTTGTTCCAGGCCACTAGGTTTCCTGGATCCCCGGCTGTCTGTGTGTGACTGTAGCGTATTGTGTGTGCGTTGTTGTGGAATTTAAATACAGGGGTATATCTGTGTGTTTTGTGCGTGCCTGCAAATGTGGAGGTTTTTTTGCAAGGCGGAAAGGGTTTATTCTGCAACCTCACCACTCAATTCCTTTCAATATATACAGAAATTCCTTTTTTTTCATTCACTCGACCTTGAATGTCGAAAAGACTGAGTCACCATCCACTCTTTTTGAATTATTGGCGATTGCCAATTGCGCAGTGATTTACAGCTCAGACGCCCTTACTTGTGTGGCTTTTGGGGACCTTTATGTCCTTGCTGATCTGCAGCTTGAATCATTTCTCCATCATAATTTTCTCACTCTCTCTTTGAACCGCCAACGCAACCTCCCCTCACCCTCCCACTCCTCTGTGTGAAGATTGAATAGCTCGGAGATAGTGGAAGGGTAAAACTCGGAGACGGGAGGAGAGAGGGAGAAGTACAAAATGCAAAAAAAGAGAGAAAGAGATGATTCCCTGGTAGTTAACAGTGTGGGAAAAAATGAGAGACAAAAAAATAAGGTCAGAGTTGACGTATGAGAGCCGACACCAGCGCCCATCAGGACAGCGCCCGCTGCTTGCTTTGTTACATATTCTTGCCATCTTATCATTTCACAGACGGCTGGCGCAGAGGCTGATGTGACAAGGCTCTCTATCCATCTGGGCATGCTCTATTTTCACCGACGCTCATTTCGCGGGGGCACCGGAGCACAACGCCCAAATGGTGTGTCGGTGTCTGTAGTGGACCGGCGAGGGTCTGAGTCACCGGCTTAGTGCACCCACACCGCCATGATACAGCACAGAATAACAGGCTGACAAGGCTGCCAGCGGAGGCAGCACGGATTGTGTGGCCTGCTCTCTGTGTGTGTTCTCGCCGTGTATTTTGTACCTGTGTGGGTGGGTGAGAGTGTGTGGGGAAAAAAATGTCTTATCCACGCTCTTGCCCTATGTGCGCAGCCATGTCTGCAATGCAGCACTCGGGTATTTTTTCAGGAGTCAGTATTGTTTATGTTGTGTGTCTCCACGCCTCCCAAGGCTGTTTGTCTGTTTGTTAGATGAGAGGATTACTGGTGCCGTGGGGAACAGAAGGATGATTTTCTGATTATACGTATAGTGCTTTCTCTGGAGGAGACACCCCAGTCATAATAGGATCACTTTTACATCTGCTCCCTGTCAAATGTTCCCCTGAAATAGGCACAATCTGGGGGGAAACATATGGATACAAGTACATTTTCGCAGTTTGATTGCCCGAGAGAATCAAAAAGCTGTCTGGGAGACATAATCACCACTTTAAAGTTAGAGTAGAAGTCATCACAGATTCGCACGCTGAGGTGATCAGATTGGATGATAAGACAGTTTGTCAGATTGGGAGGAGTGTCAATATGACAAAGTTAATGGTGCTATTTAGCGTGAAAGGGGAAAACAGGCCCTAATCCCCTCTATATAGTCACACATGCTGATTTACATGCAGCTGTGAAGAGAAATGTGCTTCGCTTTCTATGTAGTTGTCTGCAAGTCTGCTTCTTCTGCATCCTCATAATCCACCAAATGAAATGAAACTAGTGAAACATATAATGTTTTGCGACTCTTTTGCTTATTTATGTAACAGGGATTTGGTTAATAACCAGTGATTTAACCGCGTACATGTGTGGTAAGTCCTTCACATTATTAAAAGTCCTCTCACAGGATGTAACAACAATTTTTCACAATTTTGACAAGTTAGCTGTTTTAGCTAAACAAAGATTGTTTTGTTTGTGTTTAGAAGATGATTTTTTTGGTCAAAAACCAAAAGACTGTTCAATTCCTATCACGAAAGACAACCGAAATTGGCGACTCCTTACATTTAAGCTGCTGGAACCAGCAATTGTTTGAAATTTCTTGAAATAATTGTCATTTTCTTTTTAATTGACAAAACTGGCTAATCAAAGCGTGCTTGCAGAAGCATCAAAATTCATTAACCATTTGAGAAAACTCTTTTAGCAGACATCTTGGCCTTACGACGCTCAGCAGCTTGTGAGAAACATATTTTAATGGAAAAATAGAAGCATGTCCTCAAGGCAAAACATGGTCTTGTTTTTGGAATTCATGTCAAATTCAGTGATGATTGTCTTTCTTCTTCTGATGTATTTTAACTCCAAATGTCACACCTTTCACATGTTCTGTGAAAGTAATTGGAAGACGACATCAAACAAGTTTGTGGTGCTTATTGTTGATCGGCTGACAAATTGATTCGAAAAATTATAAAATGAATGAGTTGTATTAGTCGTAAGTCCACAGGTGGAGATATGCCGTGTTCATCAGCATCTACTTTACCTGACTTATTTTTGCCAGACAACTCATGCCTACCTGAGTGTGTATTTTCCCCTGCGCCTTTTTCCTGATTCCCCTCCCTGCGAGTGTCCATCCATGCAAAGTCAGTCTTGTCCCCTTTTCCCATCAGCTGCCTCTCTGTGCTCCCTGCATTTAACCCGTGATTCGAGACAGCAGGTGTCACTCTCCTCGGAGGCCGTGTCCAATCAGAGAAGCCGAATCTGATCCAGAAGGGGGAAGCTGGGAAGATTGTGGGCAATGTTTATTTTGAGATAGAAAGCAAAAGATTTTTTTTTTCGCCCAATCACACATGAGTATTTGCATATAAATGACAGCCCAGTGGCTGTCAGGAAAAAGAGGGAGTTGGGGAGAGAGAGACAAATGAAGATGAAGTGTCATGAGAGTAAAGTGCAGGCGAGATGCGGAGAGATGGAGCTGTTTTATCTGCTAGTGAGGAACGGGTAGGAGGATGGGAGGTAAATGTCACCACAATCATGAAATGAGCTGGGCAGCTGGAGTCACCCAGCAAAAATACCAATCTTTTCATCTACATTAAAGTGTAACTCTCGCCAAAATGCAACCTAGGCTTTATTCGTGAATGTATATGATTCAAACCTTCGTGTAAAAGCATAATTACGACATAACAGGCACTTTTACGATTGACTGTATTTTCATTTTCGGCTCAAACTCATTTTAAATGGGAGTGCATGGGGCACTTTTACGCTAGCATTAAAATCGCTATTTTTAAAACACTACGAAGGCTCGACACAACATGAAACTTTGCTCGTAGTATCACCAGGGTCTCTACACATAGCTCTACACTCTACCCAGACGTGTCGATCCCCGAGTGCGGCTGGGCTGCCTTGACGACGGCTCGAGGAAGATGCTACTGCTACCGTGAGTTGTTCAAAACCTCTTCTTTTTAGTAAATTAAGCATACACAATAAAGGGTTGAGTCATCAACCCTTTATTGGTTGATGACTCAATGTTCTCAATGCTCGTGTTCATGTGTAGAGACCCTGGTGATACTACGAGCAAAGTTTCATGTTGTGTGGAGCCTTCTTGGTGTTTTAAAAATAGCGATTTTGATGCTAGCGTAAAAGTGCCCCATGCACTCCCATTGAAAATGAGTTTGAGCCAAAAACAAAAATACGGTCAATCTTAAAAGTGCCTCTTTCGTCGTAATTATGCTTTTACACACAGGTTTGACTTATATACTTTCACAAAAAAAGCCTAGGTTGCATTTTGGCTCGAGTTTCAATATAAACCCTGCAGTTTTTGTCACTTATGAAAACAAGACAAAAATTACACAAAGAGTTTGGACTCTTTGAACGACACAGTCAGGCATGCGATTCGCCCCTGCCTCCGTTTTTTTTTTTTTGCTACAGCTCTGTAGACAACATGCAAACATCAAATCGATCTACTAACCCAATTGTTGAAGAGAAATTGAGAAAACATAGTTCCCTGCATGTTGGACTATTCCTTTAACATTCTCTTTACTGCCTCTCTTTATATTTTTAGATCACTGTTCACCTCCAAGTGGTTGCAGATTTTCCTTTATGTTGCCATATGGCCCATAACTCTGTCATTTTAGCATTAACACTTCCTTATTGTTGTGCCATTAAACCAACAGTATAGGGGACCTTCATTTCACTCTTTCAATTTGAAAATAAGTTATTTTCTGGTTAAGTACAAGGCCTGAGTCTTTCTTAGTGTTCCGGAGGTCCTATGGTGTGTGTCTTGGGGGTGTGTGTGAACTTACTCTCACATGCAGATGGCCACGGCTGATTGCTTTATTGGTTGATGACTCATTCTCTTTTTCAACCTGCTCGAGGTACTTCAATCATGCAGAAATCTCCTCCTGCACGCCCGCAGCCGAGAGGTTACCTTTCCCACACATCAGGGCTATATCCCTCTTAATTGAGACCTACTCTGCTGCGACAGCGTTTTCACAAGGTGGAAAATGGCAGGTCAAGATTTTCGAGACGTCTCTCACCCATGCCTCCCTCCCCTTGGCAAAAAAAAGTGGCTGTGAAGTTGATAAGTTCCTTGAGGGATCCTGGAGTCGGGCCAGCTAAGACACTACACTTCATGAGGGCAAGTAAAGGTTGATGTCGCGTCACCTCATAGATTGTGTGTGTGTAGATGCGTGTCCGGATGCTTATGTGTTTATCCAATCAGCCGAGGCCCTAACGTATGCACGCATTTCTGATTGAATTACACTGGAGCTTTTATGGAGAAAAATGGTAGCGAACCATCTTCCTGAGTGCTTATGGGAGAACAGACACTTTGTGGGTGTCTCAGCAGCGACCTGACTCAATCTGCATGCGATTACCCCTCAGCAGACCTGTAACCCAATTTATGAGCTGATCACCTTCTCTCCAGGACAAGCACATGCTCACTCTCAAGTGACAGTAAAAATGTAGCGAGAACGCAATGACATAACATTTGTTTGGCTTTATTGCAGTGCCCTTTAAGCCAGATATGCATCATGTTTTTTTGTTTTTTTTACTAGCATCTGTGTTGCATTGTTTTAGCATGGTTGCAGACAAGATTTATTTTTTAAACATATTTTAGCACACCATGACCTATATATCAATATGAAGAGGCTCCTCTAAAACAGGCAACCTACTTTCAATATAACCATATGCATTTTAATGCTCTTTTTCAGCAGATAAGTGGGAAATGCCTTGAGGCTGATTTCCAGTGTGTTCCTTTAAGAGTGAGGGTCAAATTAAAACAAGAAATTGTGTTTCAGTGAGAAGAAATGCTTTGAATGTACATTATATTTTGAAAGTATAATTAGCCTTATGACTCAAAAGGCTTTTGTAAAAGTCTTCTTCAACTCAACCTTGATTTTAATGTATACTGTGGTTTACATTTGCATTCAAACCTTGGGTGGTGATTTTCATAAACTTGAATATTTAAAAAATGCAGCTGTGCAGCCAATTACCTTTGGCATCACAACCTTTTTTTTCTTCCATTTAAATCACATCCTTGGTTTGGGTTTGGTTACAATCATAAAACATGAGGATAATAGCCTTTTTTTATAAGTGTGGCCTTCCACAGTGGCACAAATGAGACAAACATGACAAGCAGTATAAAAACAAGGCAGGCCTGACAAATGGCCGTGCCTTTTGTTTAATGGCGTGGTTAAATCGGGATGTGGCCAGAAGAGCCCATTTTGTTGTGGCGTCAGTGAACGTGGCTCTATTAAATCCCGATTTCCATGCAGAGTGACGTGCAAACATTTGTTCTGAGATCATTTGGCAGAACATGATGGCTGACCGTTAGCTGTTTCCATTTCTCCAGCTGACAAACAGAATTATTGGACACGCTCAGGGATGGCGACTGAGGAATTGCCCCCTTTTTTTACTTACGGGTCATGTGTGGTGGAGCCGCAAACGCTGCTTATGCTCCATGGTCCCAGTCGCTGAAGAGCTGCCGGAGTTGTTATTATCACTCAGCAGATTGGCCAATTCCCTTACCAATTGTGATCCAGCAGAATGGAAATCTGGTGAGCGGGGGAAATGTTAATCGAGTTCAATTAGGCTTTGTACCATGTTTGTTTCCTGCCAACAGATTATGCAGAATCCCTACCCTCACTTACTGAAATGAACGATAACCCTCTGTCAAAAGTCTGAAACACGCAATTTGAGGATAGGTCGAAGATAACAGATATGTCAGTATTAAGAGATAGATACAGCAGGCTCTTTGAAACAGTCGAGCTGGAGTACACCCTTTAAAAAGAAATTAATTTAGGACTTTTGATGCTTTTATTTTTTCTGTAATTTCTCTGTTAAACTGGGGTATTTTCAAAGCTCTGTGCAGTAATCGAATGCCTCCGGGTGGTTTAACAAGCACATTTTATCTGACAGTATTCTCACTGTTGAAAAGACCCACATTTACATGTTGCATATGTTTTCCGTAGTAATCAACCAATTTCACTTTTTATCACTTATTTCTTCATTTGTTTTTTTTTATCAGATGCATATTAATGTGTATGTAATTTAATTATTTAGTCCAAAGATTGTAATATGTTTTATGCAAGCCAGCTATGCAGACACATTCGTCCTATTATGCAAAATATAATTAACTCTATTGTAGTAGCAAATATTATGGTACTCGGACTCATCAGAATAACTCTTTTCTAATTTGTCTGACATTATTTTTCTTCGCAAAGAGGGAGAATCTTCAAGTGTAGAGAGAAAACGAGTGGATGAGCTTTTATTTGCAGTGTTGAAAGGCGATGACAGAGCTATTCCGTCTGATGTTTGGCAGTGAAGCATTTAGTGTGTTTTTTTTTTTTTTCCGGTATCAAATCCAGTCTCTGCAGCCAAACTGAAAAGACGTCTGAGTAAATCTGTCTTTTTCTTTTCAGTCTGGGCCAACAGAATATGTCATGGGTGCAAAGACTGGTTTGTTGGTCAGCTAGTGGGACGTTTTAGAACAGTACCATTTTTTTTATATTCATCCTTAAATATTCAGATGCTTTACTCAAGTAAACATTAGTCTTGCAATCAAATTCATTTAAGTAAAAGTACTTAAGTTCTTCATCAAATGTACTTAAGTGTCACAAGTAAAAGTAGTCTGAGACTTAATGCAAAGGACTCACTGCAAGCCAACTGCTTTTGGTACTCTTGATTGTTTGATAATTTGTGAGGGAATTTGCACTACTAAAGTACAACGTCAGCATAGGTGGATCCTTCTTTGTAAGGTTATTTGTGACTATGTCTTTCAGATGGGCCCTGTGTCAAAATCTGTCTTGGAGCCATTTTATATTTTGTTATATCATACAGATAGTGTTCTCATGGTATTCCTTGATAGAGTTGTATCCAGTGAAATGACCATAAACACGAGATAGTATGATTGCACTGTAGGAAAATGGGTCGCACTGGACTTAACAGGGACTTTGAAGTAACATTGTACACATTGTACATCGCAGCGCAGTTGGTTGAGGACCAATAGAGGCTCAGCCTCATGGACCCCTGACAGGTAAATCTGAACCATGCACATGTTCTAACATCTTATTTTCCTCCCAGTCCCAGTCAACATTGGTATGTTCCAGAGGGAAATTAGAGAAACAGTTTTTTTTCTTGGAAAGGAAAAGCTAATGTGTGATGTTGAGTTGCACCCCATGCCCCTGGAGTGCAACTCAACATCATGACATCATGTTAACCTCAATCCGGGAAAACATCCCCTATCTAGAGCCATCAAAACAAATCAACTTTCACCGGTGTGGTCTGTTTTATTCCACAGACATAAAGAGGCTGCAGGGGGCCTGTTTTTGAATACATGTTGGTCTTTTTAAATCTGTGAAGGGCTGTCCCTGAGCTAAACCGGGGTCTTACTGTCAGTACTTTTTAGTACAGTGATTTAATAAATTTACTTGGTTGCTGTCTATCACTGTTTGATATCATGAGTACAAGTAATGTCTGAGAACTTTGAAGCCTGTGTCTGTGTCGAGCTGTGTTGATTTATTCACCGCTGCAAAGTACCATTGAGCGAGTCTCTGCATCATAAACTCCGACATAAAGAATGAAAATGTTTTTTAGACCCTTCAGTGTGTGTGTAGGTTTTGTGTGCATATACGCCTAAGAGAAAGGAAATGTAACTATGACTCTATGCTCACTTTCGCCAAACTAATCTCATTCTCTGTTTGAGTTGCTGCCTTGCTTGTATGACCTTTTACACTCCCGAGCTGTTTTTATTAGTTATGAGAGTAAAACACTTCAGAGTCTCAATTAGAACACATGATTAGAAGTGAAACCATCTTGGCTATGTGTTTTACCTTAAGCCTTCAAGTTATTATCGTCCACAAACTAATTAGCAAGTTCTTGATAAGCGAGGGTAGACCCTTCTGTTGCCATAGCAACAGTAAGCCTTAATCACAGTGAAAGGATTGTGGTGTCGGTTAGCTCGCAGAGTACACGCCGCCTTCTCATGCATTTGTGTTTGCTTCATTTTTTTTCTAGTTATTCATTCTTTGTACAAATTAGGATGTTTTTTTTTCATTGTCTTGCTCCTGGGAGGACTCACATAATTGAGGAAATCAAAAAGAGGTTTAGAGGGTGATGTCAAAACGAAGCATCCAAAATGCAGTGTTCTCAGCCTCATAAAATAAAGACTGCAACTTATTGTTGCAGATTTACAATTATGGAAGGGGCTGCAGATTTGGCACAGTTGCCCGTCCTAAAATAAGATGTAAATTCTCCTTATGCAGCATTTAAAGGAAATGTTAATCCTCAACTACTGTACCTACTCTCATACTAAACTGTACATTGTATATTCTGGGTCTTTGGTAAATTCTAGGAGCAGTTGTATGATATAGTGCAGTATTTTAACTTCTGTCGTACCAATTTGTTTCTAACCTGCTTAGTGTGATGAACTGATTTCCCACCTCTTTGAGAATGCCTTTCAACAACCTCCTGAGAACCTAGATGAAGTGGACTATTGCTAAAGCAAATAGAGATTAGTTGCTAACATTGCTAAACATAACTGTTTTGCCAATCAGTAATTTATCTGTCATGTATCATGCAAAAGCTTTCAAAATACAGTCTGGTTGCTGCTTTTCTCAGTTTTATATTATGGTAGATAAAATATCAGAATGTTTTGGACTACTGGCCAGACAAATCAAGAATAGACAGATTTCTGAATATGGTGATCCTTTTATTTATTTCAATTTGAGCTTAAATTAAATAAATTTAAGATAAATCTAACTAAGAAGGTAACACATGTAACCTATAAGGAAATTAAATAAACCAACCTCTTTGATAAATGGGAGAAAGCGAGTTTGAGTCATGTACTTGAGTTATCATCTGAAAGGAGCCAATCACCTGTGGGAGCCTGTAGCTGGTGCACCAATTGCCTTCTCGCCCCGGCACACACTCATTTTCATTCAAGCATACATACTGTAAGCACCTGACGCACGAACACCTAACATCACATTGATGGAAAGAAACTCATATATCAAGATACAAAAGCAGCCATATCATGTCAGGTTACTGCTTTGTATTCAGGTATACTGAGGTATACTAGATTTCTCCACTCAGTTTTTGACTATTGAACTTTTGCGCTTTGACTCCGATGGATTGACATCATCAGTTTTTGTTAACTGGTGGATCTTTTGCTATCAGACTTCTCTCTATCTGCGCTGGAAGCATCCCAGTTTGACATGATTTCATCCTCATTTGTCACTGCTCAAGTGATTTAGAGCATCCTTTTTCCTTTTATTTTTTCTCCAGCTCCTTAAGCGTCCGCAAGTGTTGTTGCTGCTGCTCCTAGCACAACCCTTACAGTTCTACACAATACAATACAATAACATAAATCAACATGGTTAAATCAATCCCCCTCACACCCCCCATCCCAGTTACCCCCAGTAACCGCCGCACATACAGCACCTCGCTGATTGGCGGCCGAGGTTGCTTCTTTGGTAAATAAAACATTTATAGAGGCTCAATTAGCAAAGCCTGTTGAGTTTGCGGCAGCTGTGCTCGCCAGCTGTTTTTTAAAGGAAGAGTGATGCAGCGAGGTGAAGCGAGGGAGAAGAGGATGTCATGAACATGCAGGGAAAAATGGAAAGGGGGGAGATGAGGCAGGCAGAGTTTGTTTTTGATTCTGCCTGGACCCACTCTGCTTTTCAAACACAGGAGAAGTGGTTTGTCAGTGTGTAAAAACGCGTCTGTATCCAGTGTAGTTAAAGCCTCTTTAAACTCTCCAGCTTTTATCTAATTCATTAATATCGTGAATATTTCAACGTAACATAAAGACAGTGTAACTGTATGCAATTAAGCTTGAAGAAAATAAATGAATGCCTGATTAGAATAAGGATGGAGGTGGATGTTTTAAAAAGATCACATACACCAAATCATCTCATATTATTCTGAGCTTCTGGGATGGGAAAGAGATAATAAAAGGTGTGTGCACTGAAGAATCCATGTCAGGAATGTGGCTAGGAATGAAATTGAGCGTAATTACGCATAAACAGTTACAATTTACTAGGCCGTCGTTACGATCAACTATGCCTGTAAAGCCACTTGCCATTTCATTGTAAACCTTATTGTAAAGTTGTCATTCGAGGCATTGATTCGATCCCCTCAACCCAACCTGCTCAGAGTTTTGCAGCGTAGGTTACCACAGCCATTTGCCCCATTTAGAATTGTGCCAGGCTCATGAAACAGTCCTCAGAAAGGTGGCTAACCAACTAATCTTACTTCATAATACAGTCCACAGCTCACCTGCAAGGTATTATCTCCCCGTTTCTTGGCAAGCCCCATTCTTAAAATCCACCCACATGTGTTGCTTACAGCACTTCTGTCTTCTTACACAACTCGGTGTTAAAATCTCAATCAAGAAGGCAGGGGTTTTGTGATGCCTGTGTTTTCCCTGGTGTGTGAGAAGTTGGTAAGGATTAAGTGTCAGTTTAATATTTGGTGTTTCTCATGAATCTTATATACAGCCAAGAACCGAAAATAAAGCATAAGAATCCAAACCTTCCCTCTGCCTGCGGAGCATGAATAATGCAGTTATTATTCAATCAAGTCGTTTCGACTGACAGTTGGTGGGCTTAAATAGATGTCTTAACAGGAAGACACCTATTGCTTAGCCTTGCCATGTGCAGCTGCACTATACGAAACTAGCAACTTTTTCATTTATAGAACCAAAAACAGAATTTGAGAATTAAAGTCTGATAGCTTTAGAAAATAAATGCAGACCTTGATCAGCTTCTAATTTTCTGAGGTAAAATGTTGGTAGTGCTGTTTAAAGGGTTATCGATGGTAACTTATACACAATGTACTGACTAAATGTATGAGATGGTGATGCACCAGTCAAATATAAATACTGCCATCTGTGCAGGTGAAAAACAGTGATTGAATGTTCAGTTCTGAACAAAGGAGAAGGGTTACATGCAGCTTAAATGCATGTAGCCCTTGCATATAAGTCCTTTACAAGGGATGTTGGATTTCTTCCAAGACTTAACCTGAAGCATGAATTTTTGTTTTCATCGTCTGAAATGCAATGACCTTTGACCTCGAACACAAAGAAAAAGCCAATGGGTCCAAAAGGACTTACTTGTATGTGACATTCATGTGCATTTTCATACTAGAAGAATGTGTTTTTGTGTAGGTGTGTGTGGAGTAAGGGAAGCTGAAGTGTGTGTGTAAAGTATAATGTATGCAAAGAAAGAGAGAGATATTATACATGAATCCTCTTCACATTGAAACAAGAATATTGGTAATGAAACAGTTCAACATATATACACGTTACGGTGCACATGCATGCTCTTTGCTTTGAATCCATGTTGTAATGGCCTTGTTTGTTTTGTGTGTTGTTGTGAAATACAAGAGGAGACATAGTAAAGATCAGCACTGCATGGAAGGAAAGGGAGTCCTGACCGATTGCGATGCAAAGATTGCTGGCAAAGCACATGAGCAGACGGCGCTGAAAGTGGTCTTGTTCTGGTTGCCACATGTCCTTTCATAATTACAAACCTCCACTGCTGCGGCATCATTAAAAAAGAAAATTAGAATTTAACTTTGTCTAAAAATCATTTCTGAAGGTGTGCATATGCTCAATTCATAAAAGATGCTCATGTGTAACTTGCACCTGTGATCTATAAAACTCAAATCAACTAAATCTGGTTGCAGCTCGAATAACGGTTTAGGAGTAGTTAGTCAAACTATTGATCTTGTCTCCCAGAAAGGAAGACAAGATCACGGCAATGGTAGAGAAGATTGAAGTCAGGCATCATGTATAATTAAATGCACTCCAAACTGCAAATGAAAATGAAAATCACTTTAACTCAAGTCTAGACTTTGTTTAAAGATAACATAAGTTCCACATTAAAGTAAGTTCTTATAAATAACTACCTTTATGTAGCTTTCCGTTTAAGTCAAACTGATCCTGAGTCTATTTTGCAAGTGTAGCCACTCGGCTTCTTCCTGGGAGCTCTAGCTTAATTCTGCTTTTCTCTGTTCTTTTCTTTCAGTGGAAGGCTGCACGGATTGGTCAGTGGACTACCTGAAATACAAGGTGCTTCTGGGGGAACCTGTACGGATTAAGTGTGCTTTATTCTATGGATATATACGGGCCAACTACACCCATGCGCAGAGCGCAGGACTTAGCCTTATGTGGTACAAAAGTGCAGGACACGGGGACTTCGAAGAACCCATCAGTTTTGACGGCACAAGGATGAGCAAGGAGGAGGATGCCATATGGTTTCGACCAGCAGAGTTGGACGATGTGGGTTACTATTCCTGCGTATTAAGGTAAGTTCCTCCTCTTTACCGAGAGATTCTGTTCTCTTTATTGCTGTTAAATTGTAAATTGTTGCTTTTGTGGTTTTTGCTTTCAACTGGAGCAAGCATTCATGAGAAACTCTTCCACCATTTTGGACTTGTTTTTGCCAGCAGCATGTCAGTAACATAGTGGGGGTAAATAACATTTTCTGGAACCCTGCAGGCAAGAGTAAAGCTATGTTAAAGCCCTCCCCTGTTGATTTCTAATGAAGTCTCTCATCTCCGGCCAAAAAGCACTGGTCCTTGGTCCACAGAGCATCGTCTAACAGTATGAGGCCCCTTTGCTTTCACTTTCTATGCTAAATTATTTCTTTATTCTCCTCTGGGGGACAGTAAGCCATTAGGTGCAGTTGGTAAATCCATAACTCTCCGGCCCTCACAAGTCCTTCTTTCTGAAAGTGTGCAGGAGCGAAGAGTGAGATGAAAGAGAATGGACAGTAATTCAGCACAGGAAGATTGAGAAAAGGGAAGAGGCAGCAAAGATAAAAAGGGAAAAAGCAAGGGACTCATACTATCTTCCTTTTCCACTTGCCTGATGGTGGAGGTAGACAATTGTTTGATTTATGAGTTCTATAATGTGGTGAAATTTCTGGCTTCCTAGCTCATATTGGCAGAAGTTTTCATTAATGTAGAGGTTGTCTGTGGCCAGTTGGAGAGAAAAGGCAAAGCCGCTGTCTTAAAGCCCATAAAAAGTCATTTTTTCACAGGGCAGGGGGAACTTTGAAACATTTCTCCCTGAAGGAAAGGAATGCAATCGTTTTTTTCAAATTTAGAATAATCCACAGAACCATTCACATTACAACCTAAACACAAACGATTCAGAACATTTGTTACACTGGCAAAAAAAGGGCGAATTATGTACTCTTGAGCAGTTGCATTCAGCATAGGTTTCCCTGTGTTTCACAAGCTTTTAGCCATTACTATTCATCACCATTAGCACTCTTCCCCTTTGCTGTGACGGCCGCCGTGAATAGAAACGGGCAGCACCAGTCCAACAATTCTCATGGCTCTATTCAACGACGTTGGCAGCATTTTCTGGAGGTAGACAATCAGTCAGCTCAGAGTTATTGTGTAATCACGCAGAAAGTAGAGCCATGAGATTTGATTTGGACGAGTAGTGCTGCTTTGTCGCCAGTCTTCACCATTCAGAACCAAATTATGGGGCAACACTTATTTTGCCCATCATGGAGAGAAGTAACAATAGTTTCTGAATGCAGAGCCCAGGATTTCTCCCTGTAGGCATTTCTTTGGACTATTGTTGCTTATATTTGCTTTCAGTAGGTCATAACTGTGTTTTTGACATTGTAGCGATGACAAGAATGTTCTTTTTAATGCTTACCCTCAGCTCTAAATATGTGCCAGTCAGATTAAGCATGTTTCCAAACCAGCCCTTTTATTTATAATACCAGTCAGATAGACAGTCATTGACACTGCTATCAGCTCCTCTGATTTTCAGTGTAAAGCCCCTTTAGATGGTGGTGTTTAGATCCACATGCAATTTTAGAAAACAGATACACACACAGGCCACAAGCTGATGGTTTTTAACAAACCACAATGTTTACTGTCAGTAATTATCATTAATTAGGAAAGAGTAAAAAAAATACTCAAGCCCAAGATAAAGTCTCCATTACATTGTTTTGTCCAACAGTCCTTTACAACAGAATATATTATTTAATTTACTTTTTACTTTCACTTTGTTTTGCATGATAAATTAAGTTTCTCTGAACTGTCCATTTATTTTGTCTTGAGATGCACAATTAATCTAAATGAAATTTAGCCAAGTGCAATTACCACATTCAGCAAGAAGTGTTTTCTCTTAAAGATAAAATGGGGTGCAATAGAGATGCCCTGGCCTACACATCTTGTTTTCCAGATGTAAGAAATGTTTGTTTGTTACAGACCCCAACAAATGCCACATAATCCTGATTTGATTTGTTTTTTCAGTAAAAATGAAAATTGTGATGCAGATGTGATCATTCTTACTAATCATGATTCATATAGTTCATAGTATTCATAGTATATACATACTAATAATTGTCAGTTTTCATATCACAGAATACCTTTTTATTTGGAAAAATATCTTTAATTTGCCAGATGCTCCACTGTGTTCACTAGCTGGTTGTCAAGGTGTTGACAGTATGATTATCAGAGCTCTTTCTCGGAAAACAGCCACCTGTAAATAGATGGACACGAGGTATATTAAAGCAGTGAGAATGAACAATTACGGCAACATTGTGGTGAGACATACACAGTTATCACCAAGACACCATTGACAATATTTAGATTGACAAGTCTCCCCTGAATAAATAGAATCAAAGCTGAACATATCACATTGGAGCTCCTTCAAGTTAAATCCACCAGCTGTATTCATTGAGCACCTCAGAAAAGAAAGGAAAAAACACTCATTTGTCACAAGGTGTTTACTGTCAGTTTTGCTACAGTTGACTCAAAGGCATACGCTAAATAATGACCAACGTTGCACATGCTTTATTATATAGTAATAACTTATTAACCTTGTAGGTAAAGGGCGTTTTCTCTTGACTGGCTCATTAGTCAGCTCTATACAGTGGCATACGGTGGCTTTTAACAGGGGGAAGGGCCTGCTTAAAAGGCTTGGGAGGATTAGGTTATTGGATGCTTTGTGTGTGTGTGTGTGTGTGTGTGTGTGTGTGTGTGTGTGTGTGTGTGTGTGTGTGTGTGTGTGTGTGTGCACGCGCGCATGTGTGCGTTTGCGCGCTCATGTGTCACATGTTTAGTTTAATGCAGCGTTCTGAAGTGCATAGCAATGCAGCAGAGTTGACCACATGGGACCATCAAATTAGAATGATTTATAGTCCTGAATTAGCATATACTGTGAGTGGAGCCAACAGAACTCACATATAGTAGTGCATACACATGACTGACAGACCAATGGTTTCAAGGAATCAGACTTTTGATTGCTTTCTCATGCCACATATGAAATAAAATTGGCGCTATTTATGGTAGAAAATGTATTCCATACATGTCACGTGATGTCATTTAATGGCAGAGGTTAAATAGAGCCAAACTGAAGCGCTTTTGCAGTAATGATGACTTACACTACCGCGTTGAAAGTCTAAGCTATTAACCTCAAAATGGCTCCAGTATGACGTTTGCAACAACATATGCCATTGTCGCTTTCTCATTATTCACCCAAGCGTTGACAGCGTGTTAGGAACGGATTCATCCAATTTTACAAACGTGTAGCACCGACGTGACTCATTTCAATTTCCAGTCGCCACCGCCAAATCAGAGGATTGCTCTTTTCTTTTGTCTCAGCAGCATGGGTCCTATAGATGATCAGCGCTTGCATATGTTAACATATCACATTTGGATTAGGCTCTTGGCAGTGTGTTTACTTGAGGATCCTCAGCCCTTTTGAAATATGAAGGGACCCGGGGAATTAGAGCGCTCAGTGGTGGAACGAATGAATCACGAAACAACAATAAATCATCTCTCACTGGATACATTTCATACTTGAGCGTGTCATAACAATTCAATCCCAGTTACTATGGGCTCCCACGATGTTATTGTCTCAAGGCGAGTATAGAGACTAGTGTATCCAAGAATGCCATGCATGAGTGTTGAAGTTCTTGTCCTCAGACAACACCTAGAAATGTCTCTGTTTGTTTGAGTGTTTGTCATCATTTACCATTCATCTTGTCCTATTCAGCACTCCGTGAAGTGTGTAAGGATTACGCCAGGCAATACTTTAATGTTCTTGTGTATCAAATTCCATTTAAATATTATAATTATATAAACATTTGTGTTTGAGTTATCTATGGGAATCCTAAAAAACAGGGATGCATCTTCAAAACAATTCACTGACTGATTCCTGTCTTAATAAGGTGGCTTATTTAAGCATTTTCCCTACATTCCCATGTCCATGTAAAATGTGTTGTTGATTGTTCTTCTCTGTCATGAAACAGCAGGGGAAGTATTTAACTGGGAGATTATTGAGCAGGACTAAATGAAAAATGCATGCAGGTGGAATAGGCTGTCAACCAATACTCACTTACGAATAGAAAAAAATACATTGTTGTGAGATGACAAATCCTTCCTTTGTCTTTTTAAGCATTGTATATGAATTCTCTAATGTCCTGATAGGGAATTAAAACTCAGTCTGGTTTGCTTGGTGACTTGATTTGATGAATCACTATTATTATTATTTGTTTTTTGTCATCAGAACTGCATGACAACATCATCATTAAATGTATTAAATCGTGCAGTATAGTAAAGGGATTTTGGATTAAAAAACATCACAAATGATGAACTGTGATAACAGTGAATGAGGCAAAATGTGTTTTCATTTGCTTTTGTCACATCATATAGTAGCATATTTTCTGTTGCAGCCAATCTTATGTGTTTGTTTGATATGACTCAATGCTATAGGAACTGTCAGAACAGTTCACAAGCTCTCCAGGGGAGAGATTTGTCTGCCAGTTGTCTGTGACAGGTGTTATTGCACCAGGCAAAGTTTAACAGTGTAGGTGGAATAATCATAATACACCCACATCAGGATGTCCGCAGCCAGCAAACACACAATGTTGCTGCACCTGTGCCAGTTTGCTGCCATGAAACTTGGAGGCCAGTGCATTATTGTTGAGCAAAATTCTGTCATCCCAAATACATGATACAGTAGATTTGCCCTGTTATGATGTACATCCAATCAGCCCAAACATTGGAGCCACTGACGGGTGAAAAGAATAACATTGATCATATTGTTACAATGCTATGTTTGCTGGGAAACATTGGGTCCTGGCATGCATGTGGATGCCACTTGACACACCGTACCCATCCAAACCCCCAACAACAGTAACGGCACCCCCAATGTCAGTTTCTCTGGCTATTCCTGTGCTTTTTCTGTTGTGTGGAAGGGCACATTGTCCTGTGGGGGCGCACTGCCATCTGGAAGTGTTGTTCGCCATGAGGGGCTGTACTTGGTCTGCACCAGTGTTTGGGTGGAATTGTGTGTCAAGTGGCTTCCCAATAGAATACTGCATTCTACCAAGTTGATCACTGTTAGTAGCCTCACTTGCCAGTGGTTTTAATGTTTGGGCTGATCATCATGTATTCTATAGGATAATTATTCATAGTCATATAATTTCAATTGTGTCACCCAGCCCTTATGATGTTTAAACTTAAAATTACTGTTTTGTTATAGCCAAGTCATTATTACTGTGAGGCTTACAAGTACAAAGACACGACAAATGTCTGGTGAGCAGGACATCAACAGACAAATGTACCTGTGTGTGCTGACCCTGTGAAAGAAAGCTCTGTGGAGTATCAAAGAAATAGGCTTTGTGAGCAGCTTGAACACAATGTGGCATAATTCAGACAGAGGCACATCTGCACAGTGCAAAAAAAGCACAAACATCTTAAGTTTTGCAGTCAGCAAAGTTTTCAAGTCTGAAAAAGCAGCTGGGAGAAATGTTGCAGATAAACACAATTATTTCCAATTCAAATCATGTAGTTTCAAGTCCTTTCTTAATCAAGAGGCATGTTATTAATAGTGTTGGAGTCGACTTCACTTCTTTGTTCTTGTATCAAGATCTGTGTGAATGCTGTGAAGTAGAGCTATCTCACAACGCTACAGTTTGCCATTTGTTCAACATATTAGAGGAACTATGACATTAAATTGCTTGTAGGATGGATTCTATTTATTACTGTGCATCATTTATTTTGTTCATTCTGTATGATGCATGGCCACACATTATACACAAGTACTTTCTTTTTGGCCTTGTTCCATGTTTTACATCTGTCTCTCCTCCTGTGGCCTCCCTACCTGTCGTAACACGGGGCAGCGTGCCCATACTCCTCACATCTTTGCCTATTTGCTCAGCTGCAGTTAAGGGTGTCAGAGGGCATCGCCATACACTAGCACACACACTCACACACACACACGCACAGACACAAACGCGACATGTCAGTTCTGTGCTCCCCCTGAGACTGACTGCTACTGACAGGAACTCCAGTCTCTACGTAAAAGCAGGCCAACTCCAGCACGCGCACACATGCACACACTCACGGACCCACAGACCCACAACACTATGAGCATGTACGCCTGTCACTTTTACTCTCTTGTGTTGTCTCTCACGCATACGCACACAGATCTACATGCATTATGAACATATGAAGAGGGACCTATAACAATACAGTATAGGAGTGGAATGGTGCAGATGAGCAGCGTCGTGTGTCAAATCAGGGTGTCTCAGATGTCTTACCCCGGAGGAGCTCTGTTGTATGCAGAGCGAAAACATCTGCAGTGGCAGAAAACACACGCGCGCACACACACACGCACACACACACATGCAGGCCATCTGCGTACTTGGAGGATACCACTAAGTCCCCAGAACTGCTGCAAGTGTCTCTGTAAGCCTATTAGCATTACAAAGTTGCTAATTCCTGCTATTTTATACCTCACTGACAGCAGAGACAGCCAAGTAAAAGCTGGTCTGGTTAATATCATGACAGGAAAATGAAAAAAATGCAGTAAATGTTTGGAGACGGCTCACCATTGATCTCAAAGTATGTGATTTAGACAGTAAAGTGTGTGTATTCAGTTTTTCTATTTTTTTTTTTTTTTGTCTTTCATTTGTCTCTCATCCACTTGGATCAGGAAAGTCCAAATCACGTGTAAAAAAAAAAAAAAAGTATTTTAAAAGTAGGACAAAATGGTGGGCAAACACTAAAATGGAGCAGTGTGCTGTAAATGACAGGATATTATTTTATAATCCAGTTCATCCAAGTTTTTTTGCACACTCACCTAACATTCACCAAGTTCGGCCACCAGCAGCTCTCTGCCTGATCGTTCATCCGCCCTCTCATCATAATATAGCATGCCATCTTCTTTGCTTTCCCTTTTCTGCTAAAATGCAGCATGAATTGGCAAGACAAACTGATTCGTTTTTTTTACTCTTATACAATCACACGCATGATTTTCAGGGATTGCTTATTAACGTCACTTTAATCAACTTTCTGACTGTTGACACAAAAACAATTTGTGTTAGATAATTGAAATTTGTGAGGTCTCTAGTCTTTGTTTCCGTCATCTTGAGGTGCTTGAAATCTAGTTATTGTTGCTCCACTAACTGTGGAATCTTAAAGTGTTCACTCATTTACCGTTCAACAATGTATTGATGTTTGTGGTTGAAACAATGGAGTGTCCTTTAGTTTCCATAAAAATATAGCCACAGTGAACATAGTTGTCTGTTAAATGCAAGTGTGAACCCACCACGACGTTTGCAATTGGTTAACCCCCGTTTTGAAGACTTTAGCTTGGCGTTACGGCTGTTTGGTTTTTGTTGAGGCAGAAGTGACTATGTTTGTATAAGTGGGTGGAGTCTGAGAGGATATCCTAATTGGATGTAACTGAGAACGAGAGAACGCACTGGTGTCGTGACTTGTATATGAGAAGGTAGCCACTCCCTAAGCATGCCCTGCTTTATCTTCTCTTTTACTCTTAATGGTGGCATAATTTCTAAATTAACTTCATGCTGTATTGAAGAAAACCTGAAGCTTACAATTGAGACTATAAACTCATTAGGAGACTGTTTACTGAGGTACTAAAGCAAGTGAGAAGTAGGGTCATTTTCTCATAAGCTTACATACCATTGAACTTCTCGTTTACAAGTTGCCCCCTGCTGGCCATTAGAAAGAATGCTATTTTAAGGCCCTGCATTGGCTTTACTTTTAAGTCCCAGAAGCTCCACTATTTATGGTGTCTATGGTGATATGATAGGAACAGGCCAGACTAGGCAATTACAATATGATTATTCAGTGGTCTTTAGATGGCATAATTTTTCCTTTTGCCTTTTAGATCAACACATAGAGAGACATTGCCCTGCATGGTCAACCTCTAGCAGAAACAAGCAAAGCCCCTCAGCATGCACAAGACACACACACAGCAGTCATGGATATACAAATGCCTAAAACACATCCACAACACATCGATCGCAGTGGAAAGTGCATGGATTACAGTGTCAGATTAAGGACAGATGTAGCAGTGCAGGGAGGATTCCAATTCTTGGCTGGTAGCTAACATTTCACCTTTGACCCTGTTCACTGGTACTGGCATGCTGCCACTGTCCTAAGCTTATTAATGGGTTTCCTGCATGTCCTGCAATACCTGCCCTGTCACCAGCAAAGAACAATGGAAGCGAAAGATAACAGAGTACGTATGCATCTGTGTGTGTGTGTGTGTGTGTGTGTGTGTGTGTGTGTGTCCATTTGTTTATTTCAGCGCACCTCACCTGGCACCTGCGTGCACACACACATCCCAAGAACTCACACAGGGAACAAACACGTATTAACAAAGGGCTTCCCAGACCGCAGCCATGTTGACTGTGTTAGTATTCGTGGGCAGGAGTGGCTGGTGATCTCTCAGGGAAGTGACAGTCAGAATGGGCCGTCTGGAACACTCTGTCATTCAGCCTGAGTCAGGGCCTGTCCAATTGATCCAGCCCAGCTGTCAAAGCCAATGAGAGACGCTAGACTAAGGAGCAGCAGGGACGGTTTGTGCTGCCAGGGGTTATGGATGATGTATAATATAAGGATGGTGTTTGTGTTATAAGCTACCTGGCAGGAGACAATCAGTTAGCTGTGGCTCCGTGGAGTAGCTTCGGCGAGGAGAACTATAAGAGTGGAGCCCTGATGGATGTTTATTAATAGGGCACATATTGATGAGGTTTTGTCAGTCACAATAAAGGAAAAATTACCTTTTAATCCAATTTCTTACCAGCCTTGAATACCCTACATCTATCTTTCATTTACCTTGTGTCTTGAATTCTAGAATGAATTCTCTTTGAATGATCTGGAATTTTTTTCTAACTTTTCAGCACTTTTATTAAGGAATGGGATATTATTAAAGCAGAGAAAAAGGCATTAAAAGCAAACAGTTAAAGTCAACTCAGGTTATGCTACTTTTGATAGATTTTTAAAAAGATAGAATTAACGTAGCATTAAGGATGAGTGAGTACATCTCTATTATCAAAATGATAGGGGCTTCAACTGGAAGTGGTTAAAATGCATTACTTGTTCAGGGAACTCGTCTAAGCTGAGTACTTGCTCAACCCTAGTTAGCATAATAGGTGGTCAAAAGCCAAAGTTTCGGGCAGAACTGAAATTTTGATTTTGTATGAACAGTCATGAGAATACATTGCTACTGGCCATGTACGCCAAATTTTGTTTCATCAAGTGGATGTTTAGTTATTTTAATGGAAAACTGGTAGCTTTAACCTCATGGTGGCATAAGGGTACAAAATTAAATTAAAATTTGTTAAGTACTTCTGTCCGGATCAAAGTGGTGAATCAACTAACCAACTGACATTGCCATTGGCAGAGCATCACTGCTAGTGTGGCTTGCAACCGAAAAACGGTTCTCTAATGGCCATAGTGGTTAAACAAAAGCTACGTCAACTTCATCAACAGTTTATCCAAGACAGTGCAGCACAGAAACACCACAGCAATGAATGATGGGGGAAAAAGAGAATCCTTCACATTACTTTTTTAAAGAGGTTAATGGAGAGTATAGGTGCCAAATCTTTGGCAACAGTTATTTACAGTGCCCAGGTGGGGTTTTAGATAATTGTGTGATATGGATTTGCCAAGCTGCTTCATCCACCAGCCAGGTGTTATTGATGATGCTCCCCCTATATTCAGTATTCTTTACACCTGTATAGAGAGACTGCTTTGTCGACACACTGTTTGGACAGCCTTTTAGTTGGCTCTATGTGGTTTAGCAGAGGCTGTTTTCCAGCAGCCATTGTCTGATGATGTATGGGCTGCTGTTTGGGCTCAGTCCACCTCTCACACTATGCTTTATGCAGCCCGTGATGTGGTGCCGTGAACTTGGCCAGATATTCACTCTTGGACGTCTGATGTTACAATGGCGGTGTCAAAAAAGGACCTGCACGTGGAACCACTTTGGGCCAGATACTGGGTAGTAATAGACTGTCATTTAGTTCCAAATGAATATAAATGTATTCAAGATGCTATTAATTTGTTTAGAATTATTAAATGAATAGCTTTTCTTTCTCACTGTTGACTATTCAAACTATTTCATTACACAAATGTAACAGCAAAGGCTCAGAAGCTTTAAAACATTGCAAATAAATGTTTTTCCATGTCAGTGTCATCAATGCATGCAATTCTATGCTGCTAACAGGTGGAATGAATAAAAGCTATGATTAGAAGAACCTTATAACTTCTCCAGATAGTTCTATTACATTGAGGTAATGGGCTTGATATTTATTTGAATAACACAGTCATTTTTCCTGCACATATTTCAGATTGAGATTTGCCCTGAAGCATGCAGCCACAATCATTTCATACTCCAATCCTTAATGGAGCCCCATAATGTGTGCTTTTAGAGCCAGAAACCATGATTACAGTATACAGTAACTCTACATTATCTATTTGTGTGTCACTTTTCCGTAAGGTTCTGAGAAACCCACATTAATTTCTTGCATAAGGGCAGATACAGTGTATCAGCAGCCTCATGCGGCACCATTATATTTCACCGATGGGCACCTGCGAAGCCTCAGCTCTACCTAAAGCGCTGATTTCCACTTAAAGCAAAACTCTCACCAAAAAGCAACCGAGGCTTTGGGATTGAATATGAGTCAAACCTTCGTGTAAAAGCATAATTGCGAAAGAGGCACTTTTAAGATTTACCGTAGTTTCGGTTTTGGGCACGTTAATTTTGAACGGGAGTGCTAGGGGCATGATACGCTAGCATCAAAATCGCTATTTTTAGAACAGTAAGAAGGCTCGACACAACATGAAACTTTGCTTGTAGCATCACCAGGGTCTCTACTCATGAACGCATTGAGAGGCAAAAAGCGTCGATCCCTGAGTGCGACCTGACAGGCAGGAGAGTAATGGTGAACCGCTCCTCAAGCGTGCCTGTCAGGTCGCACTCAGGGATCAACACTTTATGCCTGCCTCGACGGCAACGCGCAGGAGATGCAGCAGCTAACGTGAGTAGTTCAAAACCTTCTTTTTCATAAACTCTGTGTACACAAACAATGTTCTCAATGCTCGTGTTCATGAGTAGAGACCCTGGTCATGCTACGAGCAAAGTTTCATGTTGTGTCAAGCCTTCTTACTGTTCTAAAAATAGCGATTTTGATGCTAGCGTATGATGCCCCTAGCAGTCCCGTTCAAAATTAACGTGCCCAAAACCGAAACTACGGTAAATCTTAAAAGTGCCTCTTTCGTCGCCATTATGCTTTTACGCGAAGGTTTGACTCATATTCAATCCCAAATAAAGCCTTGGTTGCTTTTTGGCAAGAGTTTTGCTTTAACTTGGAAATATCAGCTTTTGAATTATAACCTTTATCTGCAGATTTTTTAGAATTTCGCATAGGAGCAATTCATTGCCACAACACTGATTGGCATTTAACATATTATGGAAGAACCAGACACATTTATTGGCTTGTGCTGTCAATGTGAGGAAGACACAGCATCGACTGATTCAAAGTAAAAGATCAGCATTAGTATTTCCTCTTCTTAAATTCACAGGCACGTCATTGAGCGTTAGCTGCCAAAATTTTGCACTTAGTATTTAAAATATTAGTCCCTTTTTGTGGTTGTAATCTTCCACAGTCTGGAAGCCAAATGTTATTTTTTAATCCAAATCACAAATATGTTTTCATACAAAATACATAAAGATTTTTTCCCTCAGGTCTTTTTTAAACTCAGCTTTAGTACTTCAAGAAATATGCTTATCTAACAAATATGTCATTATTTAAAAATGGATGTTCAATATTTTCATGGACCAAATCAAAACAATACTCAAGTATGCTGACTGAATACTGAGTATTTTTTTCGATTGCGCAGCAAAACTGGCCAACATCGCTGATTTCTAACCAGCCCTGCATATGCTCATTTTGATGTACATTGGGTAGTCTTTGAAGAAATTGGAATGAAAGTTTAATCCAGCATGTGCCTGCATTACGGTCTCAGCCAATTTCATTGCATGCCCTTCACGCTCCCTCTGATTGGACATTTGTCCCATGCTCGATTCCATTTGATTAAGCCGGACTAAAATGGCTCCTGGCTACAGGGAGCAAAGGAGATGAAGGTTGGCTGAGGAGATTTTATTCTGGGAGACCTCTTGACTCAAATCAGTTGCTGCAATCTGCATGACTGAGCAGGACAATTGAGCAGAGAGTTGTATTCCGCCAATTTTTCAAGTTATTTTCAGCTGTCATGTTAATCTTAGACAAATGTGCAATATCCAGAGTTTTTTTTATCCGTTATAAATCAGTTTTTGAAATAACACCGTGAACTTCAAAATAACATCCAGGTTAAATATTTCCTCATCCCCAGCTAAGGGATTTTATCCAGTCACATCCTCAGCATCACCTCCCCATATATCCAGCCTCTTGGCTCTCCTGGTCCACACTGAGCGGAGGAAGTCATCAAACAAGATGCCAAACCATTGCTATCTGATAGCAGGGACACTGACCTTCTCTTCCTCATATCTGATGGTGGTTTTTATCTGCCAGACAAATGTCAGAAATACCATTCCCCAAGCACAATCACTTTGGCACCACTGCCAACTTTTCCTCCCACCCTCCCCGCCTCCCATCCCTGCCTCCCTTCTCTTCTCCTTGGAGCTCCGAGCGAGACATCTGCAATACCACAGCTATCAGTCAAACCATGATAGAGGAGAGAACTCACAGCTTGCCTGAATCCTAAGGGTGAGAGGAGAAGAAGAAGAAAGTGGCTTGGATGTGCGGCAGAAACAATATTAGAATTGTATAAGACTGACCTGGTAGTGTTATTATTAAAGTGTTTGACAATGCAATATCATTGCTGCAAAGCAATTTTTTTTTAGTTCATAGCTCCACAAGGAATAAATATTCTGCATTGAAATCAGTCATAAACAACTTAAATCCTCATACATATTGGCATACAACATTTAACACATTTATCTGTAATCTAACAGATACAGGTGCACCTTAAATACTCCACAAAATTAATAAACATTGATTTTCTGCCAATACCTTTAACAACTCTTTGTTGCAACATGTGAGCACACAACAATAGATACACAAATTGCCATTCATTAGGAATTCCACTAAAAATTAACATTAATCTCTAAAATCGGATTGTTATTTTCATCGAGTGACAATGTAAAAACAATATGACAATTTAAAAGGGGTCATCCATAGCGATGACCCTACAGAGGAGTATTACCTGATTCTGCAGCTCCACGCAGAGTACCAAGAATTATAGTGCGTTTCGGCTCATTGTTTCGCTGTTCAGCCAAAACTTTCCTATTTTGCTCCAGTCTCCGATCTTGTAGCATCATTTTCACCTGTGGTAGGCAGCAACTAAAAGGTGGCTTAATTTAAATTTTGGAACTTCTTGGACTTCAGGAATAACCTGATTAGAAGTTGCGGAGTTGGAGGATGTCTGAACTTTGCGCTTCACTATGATGATGGGACCTCTTCAGCGTTGGCACACAGTGGCCAAGCCAGCTGTTGATAGGCTTGCCCAACAGTATTTGTGAAAAATGATACAGGAGTTTCTGGAACGCTGATTGACCTGATTATTCACTTTATTTCTAGTTGCAGGGAAGATCTCTGGCTTGCATCTCTTACTCTCTCTCTCTTTCTCATTTGTGGAACAACTGTGGACTGGTTTAGTTGGGGGTTTTTTTCACCCATACCCTCAGTGCAACAGCCCATTCCAGCAGCAGTACTGCCAGCATGAGACGGTTTGTATTTGATATGCATAGCAGTATGGCTGCTCCTACATTACGCCCAAATGGCCTGGGGACCAATGAATAAGGTCATGACGGAGTTAGAAGAGAATACAATAGAGACAAATTGTTTATGCTTGTTATGAAATCAGGTTGGTAGCATAACGACGAGTTGAGGGTGTCGTGGAATGGAAAATGAGTTCCCTGAAGGCATCGACTTGGATATGACTGACTAATGCGCTTGCACACAAGAAGCGCTGCTGTCAGTTTGAGACACACAACTCAGGGGGAGGCTTGAAGGAATTTCTCAGACTTGTTGGAAAACAAGTTCTTATTTTAATGTAGGTTTTTCGGATAAGATGATTGCTTTTGCAGCTGTATATGCACTCAATTGTGTAAATTGAGAAAAGTAGTTTGAATGGTTGGGTTTGGGGACTCAAAGTGTTTTTCAATGGTCTTACCAGAATTAATTCCAGTTAAAAAACATAATAATTACAATTCAACGTACTTGTGTGCCTTTTAACGTGTCAAGTTTAGCACTAGCAAGAATTTGTGCCTACTGTGTATTACTATAGAATTTAAGTCATATGGATAGGCATCTGTTTTTTCTGATGCCTATCAACTTGCCTCTATTTTATAAGTGTTTTCCGAACCCCTAAATCCTTTTTCTAACCATCTGGATGGAAAAATGATTGCATAGTGAGTGAAAAAGCATGTGAGGAAGGAGATGACACATGTCCTTGCTCGGTTTGTTCAACACGAACCGACTTTTACTACCCATCTTGTTTGACCGTATTGATTTTAAGACTCAATTTATATTCAGTCTTTGTAGGTGTGTGCTCGTATGTCCGGACGCTGGTGTGTAGACAGGGGCAGGCATGTGTTTTTCACAGCGTGGCAAAACTAAATTATCCGCAGAAGTATGTGTTCCTCCCTGGGAAATTATGTACAACAAGACAAGAGAGGAAAGGGCGGTCGGATGCAGGGACAGAGACAAACCCGAACAGAGAGAGGGAGAGAGAGAAAAGGGAGAAGAGGTGGATGGATTATAATTGAAGCTGGAGTCGATTGTTCCAGCATGGCAGGCAAGTGCCACACTCTTAGACAGAGGCTAAGTAGGAGCAAGTTGGCCCACAGTCAGATTTGGGGAGCCGAGGTGCTTAATCATCCCGGGCTTGGTACAAGAGTTGACAGGTGAGTTATGAGCGGGCGCTACAGGTAGGAGCCCCAGTCTTCCCACTGCTCACTATGACCTTCGCTCTGGCCATAAATAATGCAGGGACCATAAAATACTGATTTAGGATAACTGGGCCGACCCTATCTCAGTCTGGGTTAATCTTGGCTTGGTGGACAGGCAAGGTAGGACAAGACTGCCAGGGGGTGATCTCTAGCTAAGTATCGAGGCTGGTTTCCCGACCCCTCAGAGTTTTTCGCACTCTTGACCAGTTTGGAATTTGACCTGCACCAAGCCGAAGTTATGATGACTTAATATCTGATCTCAGGTATATGCTTACACAAGTGGCAACAGTATGGATGGTAAAATATATCACTAGTGCTACAAAGGGGTACAAAGCAAAGTCTTATGGCAAGTAATTGACACAGTTTATGGGGTTTTAGAAAATTCCAGCTGTCCCAGACTCACTGTGACCTCTGCAGACACAGCACGCACTGTAGACAAACAAGAGGATTATCTAGCTTGGGTGGATCCGGCCAGGTGTTAAATGGAAAAAAGGAACCTGGATAGACTGGCAGAGAAAGATATTTGGATGCGTTCATGTGGGGCATTAGGGGACGCTAAATTGAAAATAATGTGAATCATAAACTATGTCCTTTTAGTCCCCAGATTCTAACCTAAGTGGACATCTATGGAAGATAGTGGGTTACGCTTTCAACTTTCCTCATTCATTAAAATTACGTCTACAGAGACTAAACAAATGTCGGCACTGTTGACAGTGTATCAATTTTAAGTGGTAGGGAGTAGTTTAAATAGGGGACTAATGGAACAGAGAGGAACTGTTAGATGAAGAGCTGCAGATGACACCTTCATCTTCTCAGTAAAGTAACCAACTCCCTTTACCTCATTAACATTGTCGTGTTTCCTGTTTGCATTGGGTTTAAATCCTAAATATCGCCAATTGGCACCTTTTTCTTTTCACTTTGCCAACAAAGGCACCGCCATCGTCTTGTCTGTGACTTCTTCTACTCTGTTGTGCAACTTTGCTGCCGGTCCCTCTGCTGCACACAGTAGACACCTCCATGTTCTATTTCTGCTCATATTTCTTGATGTGGTTTTGAAGGCCTGTCTTTTTTCCTTTTTTTTTTTTTTTGCTGGTTCAAGATCTTTCCTCTTGGACTTGAACCTTTAGAATTCACTTTCAGTTTGGTTCCTAGCTATAACGCTGTATAATGCACACAGACACACAGATATATAAACAGCCTCAATGATGCTGAAGGACAGGCTAGTCATTCGGAATCTCCTAGCAACATCTATGAGCCCGATGACCTGATCACAGTAGGAATATTTCGTTTTTAAAAAGCTGTACTGATGCACACGTTTCGAGCTCTTTTAGACATTAAATTTCAAAGTTATTCGTAGCAAGTGTGACAGTGAGAATCAAAGCCATTTAGAACATATACTGAAATAGCATGTATGGGTTTAGGAGACTGCCTTGTAATGACATTTGTCCGAGGTAACCTTCAATCAACCTTTGGACCTCTTGCCTTGTGATATGTGCATTACATTGAGACGATTCTCGGAGAACATTATTGTTCGTCAAAAGTAAACTGTAATGAATAATCAGCAATCATTCCATCATCCAATTTCTATTAGACAGGAGTTATTTTAATTAAGAGATTCATTAAGTTGGTTCATTAATTTCCCCCCAGGTGCCATGGATTCTCATGAGAATTCAGAATCAATTCTGCTGCCTATTATTTAATATCAGAGCGAACATTTGCTGGTTTAAAGGTCAGGTTCAATCTGGATTCATCGTGTGGTGGGGTAGATTTAATTGACAGTCGATAAAACGAAATAAAAAAAAAAACGTAACTAAAAAAACTCTTAAAGTAGCAGTAACTACCTACATAAGTCTATAAATTAATCTGTGGATTTAACCATTGCTGAAGTATCCTGCAGTAGGAAGAAACTGCTGTTATTCCACAGAATGCCAGTTATAATCCTTTCAGCAGCCTGCTTAACTCATAACTGACCATTGCACATCATTTCACTGCATTTTCTGCAAGTCCTCTGCTTGCCCTCCAGCTGTATACAGTAGCTGTCAGCCCGGCACCTCTCTGAGTTGATGTATGCAGGATGCTATCTATCATTGCCACGACATTGCATATCCCCTTCAGTTTGACACATTTGACAGACACTCTGGGCCATTAATGCCATGGTATCACCTAGCTTGTTATCACTGTATCTGCAGTACGTGGAGGGTTCCACAGGCATTGAATGCTCACTGCATAGAATACAGTGAAGTCTCTGGAGCATGCAGCAGTGGGATAATTTTGCTGCTCAGTTCTTTGAAGAGGCTTCATGAATATTATACCTGCTGAGTGGATAGTCAAAAGATCGCCTTGCTCCTCGGGCTCAAAAGGCATCCTGATGGATGTGAAATGTTGGAAAGACATCGTAGGACAAAGTGTTGGCCCACACCATCGATCACTCATGCGGAGCAGATGACACAATTCTCGCTCTCTCTCTCTTGCAGCGGGCGAGTTTATCAGTGCTGCCCAGAATATTTAACAGGGAAGAGAGCGCACCCGTGGGATCTCATTTGCACAGGTGTCCATCTGGTAGAAGTTGTCTGGGATAATCTCCACATCATGTCACATTTGCATCCGGGCTTCATGAAAATGGCACGCTCACTGTAAGCGGGGCGCGTTGCATCGGCCAGTTTGAAGGGCCGGGGGATTGTTTGTCAACACTGTAGCGAAGACCAGTGTGTGTTGTGCTAATCCACGAGGCAGTTAATGCTGCACAATTATGTAAGGATTTAACATGTTTGTAATTGTTTGTTGGTTCAGCTCAATTTGTGTAACCAGCTTTAGTTGGAAAATTAGCAATGAGATTTTCCTAAACACTGCCAATTTGTTTGGTCTTTTAACCAGGAGGGATTTGCTGCAGTCATGCCAGAGTACTTGTCAATTGTGACAGTCTTATTAGCCAGTTTGGGCGAAAGAAAAGGTGCTCCTATTGAATTCATTGATCATCAAGGACCTTTGCTTCTGTTCCCCTCCTTCAGATAGCACAACTTTCACAGCGAATCAATGTGTTCATTGATTCCCATGTTCTGTTAAGAATTACTCAAGCAGCAGATCCAATCTCAAAATCACTGTTCCGTTAATGACCCAAACAGGCTACCTATAAATGCTTAGCAGCTGTATCTTTTCTTCTCCTGTGGCTGTGGACCAGGAGTAGATCTGATCAGGATCCGTACAAGGTTTTTGCATATACACATAAGAACGCTAAGCAGAGATTGGTTCAGTATTTATGAGACAAGCATTCAGGGCAACACAAATCCACCGAAGGTATACTGCAGCACTAAGCAGTAAAATGTTTATTCCACCGTGGATGAATATTCACCAGTATCAGTGGGCCCAGGCGAGCACGTAGTCCAAACATTTCAAGTAATCTTGCATTTTACGCCCCCTTTCCCTTTCATTATAAATTTTCTTCTTTATGTATATGACCTGAGCAGTTACAGTGCATCAGTTGAAGAAAGTAATTTTCTGCTAGCTCGAGCTGCATCTGCCTAACACGTGAAAACAAAAGGCTCAATCAATCTTCAAGAGCTGTTGACATTCTGAGCTGTCGCTTCATATCACCACTCGTGTCCCTGCCTCTTATATTCACACGTGTACATTACAAATACATACATAGTTTTAGTTTTCCGTTGATAGTTTAGAGGCAGACATATCATGCGTTACTGGCATTGATACTTGAATGGATGAGAAATCGTAAGAACCTGTAATTGTCTGGATTAAGGGTCATACTGGAGATAACAATTCAGCACTCAGCATTAAAGGACAAATTTCTCATAAAAAAAAGACAAATTGTGAAAATGATTAATTAGTTTCAACAGGAAGATTTCTCCCCGTGTCTCCCTCTGCTGCATTTGGTGATTCACATGGAATTAAATGAATGAGCCTTGCTGAGATTTTGACTCTGAATTTATGTGAAGCCAGAGATGGACCGCTGGCAGGATTTCAACATGACACAAGCTCATTTATTTCTGTGACTAATTCATTAATTTTTATATTTTCACAGGAACTCCACATACTGCATGAAGGTGTCCATGTCTCTCACAGTGGCAGAGAATGACACAGACCTCTGCTACAACTCCAAAATGAGGTTCTTTGAGAAGGCAGAACTAAGCAAGAGCAAAGACATCACCTGCCCGGGCATTGAGGATTATATACAGCCGGGAGTGGAGCCTGAGATTGTGTGGTACAAGGTAAGATATTCCCGTTTTATTTACTGTTTGCACAAATAGTCCCTTCTGAATTCATGTATTTTTTTAAATGAATAGTTGCGAGATGTTAAAGCAAGGGTTTTGTCTGCCACCTGAAACCTTTCATGCATATTATTAGAAATGGAACCTTTCAATTACATTAAAAAGCTCACTCACAGGAAGTTATTTTATTCATCTGAAGAATAACCCAGATAAGGTCAGCTATATTCAGATCTAATTATCTTCAAATATCATCTCCTCTCTCACTCTCTGAAGATCGTCAACAAATTAGATGTATAACTGACAAAAACAAATCTATTTTGAAATTTAAACCGCCTCCTCGGGAAAAGTTGTGACGCCCTCAGTGTATCTGACCCAGTCAGACCACCCGTGTCCAACTGGCCTCTCTGACAGAGCTGTTAGATCAATCTCGGGGGCCAATTCATCAGAAGTGGGAGTTTGCTGTATTAGGTGGCAGCAATGCTTCTTAAGTTTCCCACTAAACCAAATTAAAATAGCAGATAATGACCAGGGTTTACACCCTCCAGTTATTGGCTCTCCTTTCGTCAGTGGGGTTGATTGAATTCTGGAAACCTGTCCTGGAGCGCAGTTGAAACCAAACCGACAGTGCCCCAGTTTCCTTTGCCGCAAGTGTTCTGTGGCCCAAAATCTGAAGGGCCAAGAACGCCATACGTAATCCACCATGACAGTATTCTGTGGAAATATAGAGTCCTCAATTCGTGTTGAACCTTAAATTAATGTGTATTGTGTAGTGTAACCAGAGGCAAGACACCTTAGGCTGAGCAATGGTGGAAGTGTGCTCTTCGGTTTATATTAATCCGTGTTTCCAACTTTTCACATTCAAACATTTTATACTCACTCTACTGTTAGCAGTTGTCACCAGTAACATTCCCAGTATTTGACACTTAACACTAACATATGTTTGGTTTATGTTAATCCAGGTGTCAGTCATTTTATCCATTTTGAGATGTGCTTTTTTAAACCAATAATTTTTTGGAGCGAGCCCAAAATAAGGGAATTTCAATGTGGTATAGGAAATTTAAGTTTGATATATACACTTCACTTCACAGTTTGTCACAATTGTGAAACACATAAATAACCATGTGATCGCAAAGTACGCCACGTACCCCACAATCCCTGATGTCTTTTTAAACTAACATGTTCAAATAAGGAAATTGCTTACTTCAAAACTTTGTGAAGTAAGCAAGTAATTACAAAGAACTTCAGACGGGCTTCACATATACACATAAACAGAATGATAATCACACAACCATTCAATC
Organism: Diplodus puntazzo; assembly: GCA_963678695.2. Lineage (NCBI taxonomy): Eukaryota > Metazoa > Chordata > Actinopteri > Spariformes > Sparidae > Diplodus > Diplodus puntazzo. The sequence continues at coordinate 13,478,908 of OZ023178.1, forward strand.
CCATAAATCACTGTTAAAACAGCATTTGTGTCTGTGCAAGGAAAGGAAAGCAAAAATGTAAATGAGTTTGTATAGCAATATGAGGTATCTCTTCCATAAGTGTGGAAAGCTGCTGTAGTTCTTTGCGACAGGCTTTTTAGTAACAAAGGGCTCTCTGTGGATTATAGCCTGTTTTCATTCAATATGCTTGAAGATAAGACAAAAATATAAGAGCTCTTCTCTGTTGTTAGTAATTAGAGGTATGCAAGTGAAAGCGCATTTCCCGCTGATTTCAAACATTAGTTACACTCGAATGCTAACAGTGACACAGTGTGTTTGCTTTATCCTAACATTCCGTATCCCCACGGTGTTTGTCTGTGTTTTAAATATAGGAATGCAAGCCAAAGCAGTGGAGACAAACCATAGAAAGGAGGAGGGACACTTTGGCTATCAAGGAAGTACGGGAAGATGACATTGGGAATTACACCTGCGAATTACAGTTTGGAAACTTTGTGGTGCGGAGGACTACCGAGCTGTCTGTCACAGGTAAAGAAACTCTAACATTTCTCCAAAGCTGCAAATGCTTCATTTGCAAATTAATATCTGCTTACTCTCATTGAGAAGTTGAATCACTGACATTTACTGAAAGAGCAACAGGGAGCCTGAATCGCTCTGTTTTTTGACAGAATTTCAGCAAGTGTACACTGAAAGCCTCAATGTAAACACATTTATTCATATTTAATGCATTTCAAAACAAAGTTATTTCCACAAAAGACTTTACTCCTTGTCTCTTGTGCCTTTGTGCAGGGCGTCTGGTGATTGTTTTTTCACAGCTTATGTGTCTGACACAGTGAGCTGGCAAATGAACTGTGGCTTCAGGTTGTTGTTAAAAAATTAAGCTTTTTTAAAGCTGATCCCTGCACCTTTTGCCAAAGTGTCACAGTCAATAGCATCACTGTCTCCGTAACTTCTTGGCTGCTTTAATTGCTAAGTAGAGGAATTCACACAGAGCCGCTTCAGCACTTTTTCTTAAGGCTGCTGAAATATTTAAGACTGAACCTAAAGTGGGTGACAGATTGCTTGCCACTGACGCTGTCACAGCCAAGGTTCACACAACAGGTACCGAGGATAGGGGGCGAACCCAAAATGTACATCTTAATTACCTGCACCTCTTTTTTTTAGGTGAACTGAATGGAATAGCCTCTAGCTGTCTTCCTGAGTGGTGTCAAAATGCTTCTTTGATGCTTTTAAGTTTCCTCTACCAGGTTCTTAACAATCATATATATACTGTATATATATGTATATGTATATGTATGTGTATATATATATATATATATATATGTATATATATATATATATATATATATATATATATATATATATATATATATATATGTAGGTCACTTGTTACTCCTACAGCGAGTCACTCTCTATCCAAGCTACTTTCAATATTTTTCAGTTGTGACCCCCCCAGAAAAATCAGGTTGGTGTTCGATATATAGGGGTTCCGATTCCAACTTGATAACCAGTGCTCTATAACCAACTAAAACCCAGATCATACCCACTTGATGCATATTGCAAAGTGCAAGGACAGATGTTCAGGGTGCAGAATAGCAATAAATGCAATACCTCTCTCCCCATTATCAGTCAGTGCCAGTCAGCATCAGTCAAGTTTTTATTGTAACATTATGTTGCTTTAAAAATCTTTCCTATTTATTACAAATCTACTTCCCTCTAAGTTTAAATTGTAGTTCACAATCATTTTAGTAAAACTTTTTTTGCTTCCGACATTTTCACACGACAACAGCTCCTCCTCCCCGTGACTCATTTGGCTGGGTTCAAAATTTCCTTGCCGTTGGCTCACGTCTGCAAGGATAATAATAAATGCAGGATGACTCAGCCCGAAACAAACCGGAGCGAAGTGAAGAGGTTCTGGACGGATAGAGGGGCTGTTACATTTCAGTGCAGCTGCCATCGCCCGCCGTGGGTGTGAGGGTCAGACAAAGTGTTTACAGTTAACTGCTACCTGATTACACTTAATAGTCCCTTTTAAGACACAAAGACAGACTCGAGTGAAGGCCAAGCTAAGTCGTAAATCATTTCTCCGCAGCCTCAAAATGTCATCCTGGGGGAATAATCTTAATCTCTCTATCTACTTTGGAGACATTCAGCGTTCCCAAACAGGTGGCAAAAGATGATTGATGATTGGCAATGGCAGTAGAAGCGACATTTACGTTTTTCGTTTTTTTTTTAGAAAGAAAGATACTCTTCCACCTGTGTCTGTGCAGGTTGTGTCCCACATCCAGCCTGTGGGTAGACTGCCCAGGCTTTACCCTGCCTCTTGCCTATTGCATGCTGGGATAAGGTCCAGTCCTCACAACCTTTAAACAGAATAGAAAATGGATATAAACAGATACGTGTTTATTACATGGTAAAATGTGATGAAGTTGTCATTTTGTGTGAAACAGAAGGACGTGATAACACTTGAAAATAATGCATTATTGTAGTAGTCAGTTATGTAGTGGTATAGTAGTTTATTGGTATACTTGTTTGTACATCGATGAGATGCAAATAAATAGTTTCACCTAAATTGACACATCTGTGAGTTACAAGATGCAGTTTTGCCTCGAGGTAACAAAGTGTAATACAAGTTCTCATTGTTCTTTCTGAACTTGGCGTTCCTTTTTATCTTTGGAGAGCAATGCCAATGTTTCACTCTGCTTTTGGCTTGGTTGCACTCCTTTTAGGCAGAATTGCTTCCCTCTGAGTTTTGGATTTATTTATTTATTTTTCCGATTTCGATTGAAGAAGTTTTGAGTTTCTGTACGTGGTGTTTTTTCTTTTGTGCTGCCACAGTGGCTGTACTGATCACGCTAACTACCCAGCTCTTTTTGATCCGTCTTCTATTTCTGTCTGCTGCTGTCGCCTCGGTGCACATGAAACGCATCATGTCATCTAAGGACGGAGATTTAGTTCTTGGAAAGAACTCCTGCGCATGCTGTTTAGACCTGCAGTTGAGGGTTGATTCACTCTTTGTAACACCTTGAACTTTTATGTGCTCTTATCAACAAGGAATGATGCAAATACCTGTCTGTGCACATTATATCCATTTGGACTGATCTTGAGAGATCCACTGATTTTCTAATGAGTCAAAAGAATCCTTCTCTGGTTGTAATACTGGTTGTTTTATTTTCACAATTAATCATTCTAATAAGCAGTCTAGGGTTTAGGAAATTGTCAGCCATTTATACCCATTATATAGTATGCATCTAATAAGGAGAAACAAAAATACAGCATCACAGTGGATCTTCAAACATAAGCTATTACCTATAGCAGTGGTTCTCAGTCTCTTTCACATCAATGACACCTAAATTGACACAAATTAGACCATTGCTAAGGTATTGGCCCAGGGAAGTGGATGAAACAAATATTCTGCTCTTGTGTTACTTATGAATGAAATTGGTTGCTGGTAACCCCTGAAAGTACCTGCAACTTGCATTAAAGGTCCTATTTGTAAAAAAGAAAAAGTTGCATTCCCAAATTGCATTGAGATGGTGGCCAGTCCTATCCTACATTCCCAAAGCACCAGTATTTCACAATCTTCTTACAAATAGGACCTTTAAGTATCACCTCCTGAGCAGCGCAGAAATTTAGTTACTTCTCCCCACAGAACTCAGAGGTCAGTGGGAACGGAGGCAGAACCTAAGCTAGTGTTTAATGTCATCACACTACTGCTGAGAAAAAAGAATCTGTGGTCATTACCTGACTTTTCCAATTGCATACTTTCTTTTCTTCTCTTTTTTTAAATCTGGAATGAGTATACTTGAACCTTTATGTAATACCATCATCAACCTCCCACAGATAGTTTCAATTTACCATCAAAACCCCTGTCACTCCCCTCTTTATCAACAGCCTACAGGCCCTCTCGCAGCAGTGCAATGGGACAAAAGGTCAGATTCCATTTGATTATAATGAGCAGCACTAAAATCATAACGAGCTCCCTTGCTGGGTAATTGGAAGCGACATTCATTTTTAAATGAAATTTGGGGGTTTTATGACTTCTTTGTAAGGTTCACTGTTTGATGTCTTAGATTAAACACGGCAGAATAAAGGAGCAGTGATGAAATAGATATACACTGGAGCAGCAACTTTGGTGAGTAAAATAGACTGTCAGTGTAGCTAATGAGCTGGGACTGATGCTGTTAACCCGCTTTTCTTGATTTGAACCAGCACACAATGAGGTGTTTGCTTCAGGGAGGGGAGGGGTATGCAGCACAAATACGTAAATAACCAAAAAAGCTTGAGAGGTTGAAAATAATCATGAAAATATCTGTCTGCATAAACTGCCTCTGCCCTCCTCCGAACTGAATGATGCATGCACCTGATATTTTCCAAGTCCTTTGCGTGTGAGCGTTTTGTATAGATCTGATACTCTGCTAGCTTTGTTACCTAAAGTAATTCTCGTTGCGACTCTCGTTCCGGCAGACTTTCAGTCTAGCACATTCAAAAGCAATGTCTCAAGTGAACAATAGCATCTTGCTGGATAGCACCATTCTATTTCAGTATCTTGCTTACCACTGAATATTATTGCACAGCGACTTGACTGGTTGGAAATGAAAAGGGACGATTTTGCTTCCTCAGCTCAGCCACTGCTCTTGAATGATGGGAACTTTTCCCTTGATATGTGTTTTCCACAGTGCATTTGGGAGCTAGAAGCTATTTTCTGCAAATGTAGACAATAAAGGAAAACAAAAGTGCAGTTCAAGTTTCGAACATGAATTTTAAGTAGAGACTATTCATTGCTCAACTCATATTGAGTTTTTAGGAACATGACAAGCTTAAGGAGGACAAACCTCAAAAACATAAAAATGTGCACAATGCTTTAAAGATACTTTTACTGGAATAACCACATTTAGCCATTGTAAAACAACTAATTTACAATGAGTAAACTAAAGACACATGTCAACAGTATGAATAAGATTGTGTTCAAGGTCCCAGTCAGTATAGTATACTTAATTTTTAATTTGGTAGACAGCTGCCATTGTGACTACATTGAACCCATATACATAGACTATAAACATGTATCCTAACAGAATCAGGAAAAATGTTTTTTATAAGCTCCATCTCTTTATGTGAACTCAAGCTGTTTGTCTGAAAGCTTCCAACGACCCAGTCTATGAGATAAAGAAAGATAACATAAACAGGGATTATCTAGCAGTACGCATGAGGAGGCTCTACAATGTGCAGGAAAAAGGTCATGTGATTGACGGAGCTGGCTAGAGTTTTTATTAAATCATTCTGCACCCCCTCATGGCCTGGGACACATCATGTTGACAAGAATGACAGTTTTGCTAATATGGACAGAAACAAGAGACCAACGTATTATTACAAATGCCGAAGCCCTTGATCAGATGTTGTCAAATCATGAATCTGAATACATTTTAAGTAAGTAGCGTAAATATGATCTATGGGAAAGCTGTCCATGTGCCTCCAATGTGTGGATTTCAAACATATAAACATATATCTAGAACTAAAATAAAGATAGTTTTAATAATCCAGCACCATGATTCTACTCTCCTCTATTTTAGCATGTGACTAGTCGTTACAGCAAAGCAGTGATACTTCAGCTAGCATACCATGCTGTTTTAGCAAGCTAACTGAAGTGAGCTGAAGTGATCAAAGCACAGCAGTGCTGATTAAGTAAAGTCATCATGTAGAGACAACCGGCTTCTCACAACCAGCCCGTCCAAAATGAGCATCAGAGGCTTTAGGATGAACCTCTTTGCTTTATTGTCAATAATGGAATCACTGTTTGTTTTTTTTCACATCCTGACCTGGCACATCTTGGATGTCATAACCTATAATATATGCAATCCTGTCACCATGTTGAATGCCATTGAAGCTGAAACATATAAAAACTTTGCTAGTGTAATGCTCTCCGGGAGCTGTTAATTTATTTTTTTGCTTAGTAAAAATAAATGTCGCATGTGTCATGGTGGTGGCAGGCAGAGGGACACGGGCAGTGGGTGACACAAGCAGTAGAGTTTAGAGAAGAACCGATATAGTAGTAAATCATGAACTCATTTTGCGATGGCTAAAATGTTAACGGGGCCTCTGTGTACTTGATCCTCATAAATTGTTTACTCTTTGGCTCATTATGACACCATCACCTCTCTTACATCTCTATTCTCCAAAGTATATCTCCTGCCAGCACCATTTGGTGGCCATTACCAATTTCCTGTCCCATCCCTGAGTTGACTCATTAGCATATGAAGGAGATTGGAATATAATTGCTCCTTTTTAATTGATGGAAGATAATTAATCTGGCTAAGGTGCTGGTGGAAAAAAAGAAAACTGTTCACTAAATGGATTCAGAAAATAATCCTTTCTTTTTCTTTTGAATTTTATACACTGTGTAATCAGCAGGTGTTCGATGAGGTTTATTAATTTTTCCATCTTTTTTTCTGTCATTACCTTTGATATTTTGTCATTTTATAAGAGAACATACTTATGAATAAATATGAAGCTCGTCATTATTCTGTAGGTTCGCTGTGATTTGAATTTGTCCCCCCGCTGTGGTTGGTAGAGCTTTTCCGAAGAGTGAGAATTATTCATTGTAGCAGGGCATAGTTAACTTGCTGAACTTCTTCTTTTTGCGTTTTGAACCATAGTTGTAAATTTGTGGAAGTTGCCCTACACAGAAATACCCGGTAGACTTCGGTGCTTGGTTCATTTTAAATGTGTGTCACACCCTTGGCATGGCATTGTGATCTTCACACCCTGACCTGCTTCTGAAGTACTAGCACCTTTTTTAGTAATAGCATGATGAGGAAACGAGGAGGAGGGAAGCATTTGATGAGTTAAGTTATTATAGCATATTGAATGGTTGGACCTATATTAACAGTGTGTGAGATGGAGCTGTTCTAATTACCCTCCATTTTGCGTATTACCACAATTACATTTGCAAGTAATCTGCACAAAAATAACTGTCTCATGAATGTAACTACAGTATTTGACATCTAAAAAAAAAGGTTACTCTGTAATTGAAATAAACCAGGAATATGCTAGTTAGCCAAAAGAGAATATACTTGAAAAATAGCATCTGAGAAAATGATCATCATTGAAACTTGCATTAATGAATGTCTAGAGCCACTTATGCGACAGTGGACACACCCTATAAATACCACACATATTATCACTTTTTTCAAGCTGGTATGGTGAACTTTTTAGCAAGCCATTGCTTATTTACAGCTCTTACAGAGAAATGATAAATAAATTCAATATGCACTATTCCATTAGCTTTATTTTGCTCTCCAGCAGTTCCTCATGAAAGTATCTGGCTCTTTAGCTGCTAAAGACTCCACTGTGTTCACCAGCTGGTTGCTAAATTGCAACCTTGTGGTGAGCAGGTAGCATTCGTTGGGGTGTTAGAGCTAAAAAAAAAAAGCTTCATGCTGGGTCCAGATATTACACTGATGAGCCTGAGCGAGAGCGATACATTTGCAGGCTGCACAACCAAATATTACACAAAAATATTGATTATAGCAGCTGTAAGATGAAATTAAACCTTGGTTGATTTCGTCTGTATCAGCCAATATCAAAAGAATATAGGTAAACATGAGAAGGTTTGGATGGCAAAATGTATTATACGTGATACAAACCTTGAGCATTAATGTTCATCCGTGGTCTTGGTAACAATATGTGTAACAGAAGTATTTCTCTTTATTAGCCTTTATAGGGCTTCCTTAACATATGCGAATATATCACATAAGTGAGGTTTTCTACAACTGTACACGGTTAAAAGTGTAAATCATTTAGTGTAAATTGTTTTGTTTATTCTTACACACATGACACACTCATAATACATGACTTAAAATACAAACTTTTCACAAAACACAATGCTGCTGATTGACATTTAAAAAAAAAAAAACATTCCTATATGAAGTGGGAATAAAATTGTGACCTGGATGGAAAGAAAGGAAGAAATGTCGCCACTGAGATGCATAGAGTTTACTGTCTACTACTTGTTTACTTCACCATGCCGATTCCCTGCAAGCAGGGAGCTGTGAACTGCTTTGAAATGCACTTCAAGCGGAGTGAAGGGCTTTTAAAGCATGATGGATGGCTGTTTATCAATTAAACTGATTTTTTTTCATGTTCGCTGCAGCTCAGTTTCTTAAATGAAGTACTGGACGAGGGTCTCTGGAGAATACAAGGACATTCACTTGTCTAGTCACATGTAACACTGTATATGCTTGTCATTCTTCCACAAAAATTACACCAAAATACCAAACAGCAGGAATAATGCCGAATAAAATACCAAATCTAAATGGTAAAGTATTTTGTGTTATCACGGTGTTTGAAGATTTATGAGTCCATCTTTTTTATCACCTCCTGTTTCTGCCTTAGCCCTTGTCACGCCATTTGTTACCTCCCACCACCACTATACTCTCATACCCTAGTCAAGACCAAGTGTCAGTCAGAGGTGAAAGGCAAGAACCTGAGGCTTTCCTTCACAGCCAATAATGGAAAGTCTCACGCTGGGCTTTGAGAGCGTTTTTGTTTTGTTTTTTTCTTTTTCTTCATCTCTTACAGCCACCAACTAAATTGTATAGTCATGGCATCAAATTGACGGCCTTGTTGAAAAAGGACATAGCCGTGATTACGTCGCTAAGCAATCAGTATTACGTATTGCAATCAGAGGTCTATCTTACAGTTCTAAAGTGAACAGAGGCTGTGTGAATATAGGGCGGTGAAGCGTGATCAGTGCAGAATAAAATGAAAAATATGGAGGTTTTGACATGCTCAAAGTCCTCTGTATTTACCGCTAAACCAGACCAAAACATTTCCTCAGTTCTGCATCAAGGACATTCATTGTTTCTGTTCACTACAAAGTGGATGTTTTTCCGAACAGTCTCTTCCTCTGGCTTTTTCCTTAAAAAAACCAACTGTCCTTGACCTCCACTGAGGCACAGAGACATGGAGGTCAGCTGAGTGAATTTAAGCTGAGGACTCTTACCTTGTACAAACAACTTGACACAAATAATATGGTTAAATCAAAACAAAAAAAGCCTTGTGCTTTTGCTGAGACCTGAACTGGACCACTTTAGAAATGCGAGCAGCAGCCAGGTTTATCCCTGAAGCAGTGGATTGGAATTCATTACAGAGAAGTCACATGACCAACGTTTTATTTTCTTAATGACTGGAGAGGCCGGAGGTTATAAAAATTATTTTCTCAGAGGTGTCACGCACCAGCATACTCTATTCGCCCTCTATTAATAAGGGAATTTTGCATTTTTGCTCAGCTTTAATTCATTACTCCCTGTGCTGTGGTGAAGATTTCCCACCACTGACCATACCACATGTCAGAATTTAATTTGGGTTTATGACATAATTGGGCCTCATCTACTGTGGAGAATGAGCACTCTTCTCTGCTGCAGCTCTTATTTGTGATTTAGGTTGATGAGGCAGGTGTATTTTTAGATTAAACACTTTCTTGTGCGGCTCTAATTTGCAGAAGACAGATCAGCCGGAGAATTCTCGAGCAAAAATTTGCTTTGAGGCTTGTCTATGAAAAACTTACTGAATCAACAAATGCGCTCATTGTTGTGATGATATCAAGTCGGCAGCTTTTGCCTGTAAAATGCCATGAAATCATCACAATGCCAGTGACATCTTCCCAAGGTTATCTTTAGCTATTTATTTATTTATCTTGAAAAACCGTTCCAGCAACAGATAATTGTAGCTGCGGGAGCTAAGGTAGAGCTTAACTGGAAGAATAGGAATGATACATATAATATGATACTGCCATTGCACTATATTTAATTATATATACTGCCTTTAAGAGAGGATTTTATCCTGCATATACATATACAGTTGTGGGTATTTGTCATTGTTTTTCAGATTGTCCTTGTGCAATTCACATCTTGGGCAATAATCTAAACTGAAAAGAAAAATAGGGGGTGATTGGGCCAGAGATTAGAGAATTAAAGGGTGAGTGCACACTTCTGTCACACCTGCCAACCGACAGTTCAATTACACTGTATTTTACAATTATACAAAACAGACAAAAGCAATAAATGCTCATAGTATAGCAACTGGAACCAGAGAACACTTGGCTGTTTTGATAAGTGATTGTCAAAAAATGTGGTATTTCCCTCAAAATTTGAGTAGTAATTTGTATTAATTGAAAAACATTCACTTTCTGATTTGAATGTACAACCCATATTCCCCAGTAAATCAGGTTGATTTGAATACGATTGCCCCCACTCTGCGCCCTCGCTCCACTCTGTAGATTTTCCACAACATAATTCCCGAGGTCAGAATTGCAGTTCTGCGCTGTGTCCAGCTGTTTGCCTTAGCTCCAATGTGTTCAGTGATGCCCTCATTCCCCCTGTGGTTTGGCAGCCTGTTTGTTATGTGTTCCCCTGCCATCACTAGCGAACCCAGTGAGTCAACCCAACCTCGACTCTGATCAATCCAGCAGCAGAGTGTCTACACTGTAGTGCACACTCAGCATCCCGGTGGGTTTCCACCTGCTGGTGCCATCAAAGGAGCAGCACACAGGAGATGTGATTGCAGAGCTTTCAGCAGGGAAGGAAGTGGGCGAAACAGGAGGGAAAATATCTGAGCATGAAGCATGTGCAGAGCACCGTGTTCTCAGACTCGAGCAGTTACTTGGTTACGGTGTATCAGTACAAGCTGTAATTTTACTGAAATGTATGTGGATAAACCTGTCAAACTGCAATACTTGCATGAAAAAAAGGCTTTGAAGTTATGAATTGGTTGTAACTCTCCAAGATTAGGAATGTATGGATACCTTCTCCATCTGTCTCGCTCTATATCTAGTGGTCATCAACAGTGTTTGCGTGATATTGTTTGCTCCTGTGAATTGGTGACAGGTAATTGGCAGCGTTTCCCCGGATTTTTTGTTGTTGTTGTTTTCGTTGGCTTGGCACGGCAGATCTGAGCCCTGTGAACAAACTGCCGAGGAAGAGCTCCAGGAATTAGTTTGACTTGGCCGGCTTTCCGCAAGGTGAGATGACTTTGATTAGTGTCCCCTTGTTTGATGAGATGGCACTTTCTGGGCACAAATGCTGTTTTAACCAAACAAAGGACTATCTCTCTCGGTCTTTTGTCACAAGATTAGGATGCAAGGCTAGCAAAGGTGGACTGGGGGATTTAATTAATTTTTTGTGCTTAGTATCTGGTCACACACAGAATTGTACGCATCTTTGTCAGAAATGGGAAAATATTGTGTTAAAGTATTGTAAATGCAAAAATGGACATTTGGTGTTTTGTATATAGATATATTTTGCTAATATAGTTTGACAGTGAATTCAGAGTTGCATGTAAATCTAAGTAAGTGCAAAATGATGGGTTGGTATTTTGTTATTTTGGTCATTGACTAAGAGTAGAAACATTTTTTTCATGTCACTCAGTTTCTAGCAGTGGCATCATTATTGCATGTATTGTTGAAGCAGCCCGAGCTAACTGAATGCCACTTTTCTTATGACCTAAGTACATAACACATTACACGTTACACAGTGTCCCTTCAAATTCTGCTCACATAAGACAGCTCAGCAGTGCTGGATTACCTGTTGCATTCCAATGTAAGAAGCAACATGCCCTTTATGTCGTGAGGCAGAAAGCAAGCGCAACACATACTGAGCGTGTCATGCCATACATAAAGAAATGGTAGTCACAGTAGCCACAATGCGCATGAAGCTTGAATGGGATTTTAAAATGACTGCTTTTATAGAGAACTTGCGCTCGTCAACTCTGGGATGTAGAGTAAAATTCTAATGAGCAGTGACCTGCATTGACCGGTGTTAGGCCTAATGTGCCCTAAAAAGCGGTGGTTGCTGGTGTTCTGAGTTGTGTGGATGCGGTGGATGGATGCGTTCTAATGTTGATGCCAGAAATTGTCACAGACCAGCTATCACTGACTGTGACGTCACTCATTGGTCTGTGGAGTACTGTCTTGAAGCCTTTTTTTGGAGCCAGAAGTGACAATATTTGGTGACTGGAATGACACTTAAAAGAGCACATACCCCCACCAATGGTTCCCCTTCCATTCAGTCATGCCTAACTCAATATCACACTCGATAGTCCTGTATCACTCTAAATTTTAAAACCCCCATAACTGTATATTCGCAATTTAAGTTTACCAGATCTGGCACAACAAAACCTTGCAGATGCAGAATCATAAACTCCATTGTGTTGTTGAAGAAAAATCCTGTGTCTGTCCCATCAACTTGATCCAAACCAAAAGCTAATGTGTTCTATTCTGGACCCACCCATCAAGTTTTGTGGAAATCTCAACCAACCAACCAACCAACCAGTAGAACAAACAGACACAGTTGAAAACATAGCCATCTTTGGTGAGGTAGGCTTTCCTGATTGTATCAGACTTAAAACCAGACGACCTGGTGGTGTAGCGACTTACAATGATAGCCACACCCTAATGCATTCCCCACTTTATCATCTATTTTACTGTAAATTGGACCATAATGTATAAAATTGACACCATGCTGTATTCAAGACTTGAAACTAGTGATTGAGACCATAAACTCATTAGAAAGCTATTTACTGAGGTAATTAATCAAGTCAGAAGTAGGGTAATTTTCTCATAAGCTTACAAACAATCAGATGTATTTTTAGTAATTCAATTTCTGTAATTCAATTTTCCACCTTATTAACAGCAAAATGCATGATGATTGAAGACCAATTGACAAAGCAAACAAATCAGATATGGGCACTAGTCAATTAAAAGTGAAAGAGAGAAAAAAGGGTTGTCTTAAACTATGGTCTTTCTGTAATATTCACTAAGTATAATTTTAACCATACATTAGCCTGTACAACCCATTCCCTGAAATAAAATGGCCATGAACATCTCTAAAACATTGGCATCAAATAAAACATAGCATTTAGCAGTAACATCCAATATCATTGTGTCTGTTGTCTGTGGGCTGCCTGTTATTTGGTGTCAATGTGGTCTCTCTACATAGTATATTGAGAGTGAGCGAGAGACAAATAATTTGACTGGCTGAGAAAATGATTCATCATCTCACCCACCACCACACCATACGCCACAGTTACCAAATACCTTTGTCCATGGCGCTCATGGATGCACAAAATGGCAACCAAAATGACAGGTGCACTTTGCTAGCCCTCACTGTTTGCTCCCTCACGACACATCTATTGTGCTGGTCTTTGTGAAAGGGTGATTAAATCAGCCACTATCAGAACTGTTTTGAGTGAATATTTACCAGAACCCTCTTTGCCTAAGAAATGAGGACTCGTGGAGCAGGTGAAACCAGGCAACAGATGTGATGCTGGTTTGAACAGATGGTGCAAAAATGCAAAAAGGTCAGGTGGTCTGGTGCCTGTGCTGCTATTGCAGCACATTGATTGGGCTTTTTTTTTTAAGACGGAAGACAGAATCCCTGACAATAATCCCCCAGCATGAAAGTGGGATCAAGAGCTTAGAGGACCTAATTACTAACAGTGAGCAGCTATTTGACATATTCCTCCTGATTTGACAGGTATGATGAGACTTTTGATGGATGTTGCTTTCTCATACAGCTAAAACTGATCTGAATGAAATGAAAATAAATGTGTTCCACTTTAGTCCTGCGCCACATCCCTCCTGCACTTATTTATTTGTCTATTTATTTTTACTGTTTAAGTAAATTTACACGCATCAATAATAAAGTAGTGCTTTTCCAACGTCATCTTGTTCCCCCCTTCAAGAGATATGCTCTCAATGAAGTCGAGTGTTATTCCAGCTGATTCAGGTTCCCCAAACCAGCAGTCACCTTTGCAGCCGGCCACTGTCATACATCTTGTCAAATATCTATCAATTAGCAAACTGTGCTTACAAATGCTCCTCTGACACACTGTTCATCTGGGATTGCTAATTAAGATGACGTGTTACATAATTAATGCCTTCGCTCAACTAATTAGCGCTCACTTAGTGCCTTAGCTTTGGAGATGTGAAAATCTGTGTTAAACTAGTGTTAATGATATTCCACACCGCAGTGGTATGGAGCAAGGGATGAAACTAAACAGGTTTGGAAAACCAAGATTCCTTATCGTTTTCAAGATTTTTAGAAAAACAGAAATTTTGAGCACAGTGTTTAAAAGTGCCTTTCGACTTTAATGCTGTGTTGAAGTGTCTACTGTTGTTGGGTTGATATTGAGTGATTTATTGCTCCTGTCAAGGCTGCAAGTACATGCGTCTGTAGGCCCGAAGATATTCTCCCCCTCTTTTCCTGCTTCCCCTATCTGTGACAGTTTGTAGAAATGCCCCATCAAGGACACTCCAGCCACGTGTCAATCCACTGATTCCGCCGGAGAGATAAGAAGGTGGGAAGGGACGGCGGATGGGACGCTTGCATAATTTATAGTGAGCAAAAATCAATTTTGTGGCATAAATTACTCCGTTGTTAATTAGTTGCAGATTGGTCTTTTACAAAAGGTGCATTCTAAATCACTTCAGGGAGAGAGTCGTTGTGCCGAGACCAGGCTGGATTGTTCAGCTGGTGATAATTTTGCATGATGTTGTGATGGAAAATTAGGCTTGTTTCTGTATTTGGAATGTGAGCAAAATCTTTTCAGGAGTTGAAATGCTCCCTATGACTAGAGTAGGAGGACATATGAATATTTTTGGTCCCTCTACTGGTAACGCAGTGAACTTACTGAGAAAAATGGAAGCTTGTGTTAGTCAAGTAAATCCCCTCGCTCCTTTCACACGCTGACACAAGCCCTCAGTACTGCGCACACACTGGGACACGCCACCACACAAAACCTCGGTCAGGGAGATTGCTTACCAGCGCTTAGTTCAGTGGTGATGCCCAGTTGGGCCTTGATGTAATGGAAATTGATTGCACTGCTCCCAGGCTACACTGTCATGACAAGTTATTTTAATGGCACTAAAGCGGGCTTATGCTGAAGTTTAGAAGGAGTAGGGCGGGGGCAGACCAGTGACTCGGGGCATATTTGCAGCATTGCAAGGATTTTTATTTATTTATGAGATAGCACAGTGCTTCACCAGAAAAAAAAAAGAAGGCAAGTTTACAATGAGAGATTGAGAAGAAAATTATGGGGGTGGATGGGTGATGGTGGTGACAGCAGAGAGCCATTTTCCTGCCAGCCTGAGAGTTACCACCTCCGAAGTGGTTGCGGTGGTTGAAGTGTGCCACAAAAGTTATAATTAAAGAATGATTTGTGCCTTTCAGTGCACATTTAGGTGTCAGTTCAATGATGGTACAGTATAGTGCATACAAGCCATATACTGTATATGTCCATTTGTCCCAGTAGTATCCAACCAAGCACGGAGGGAAGACATTTTCAGCCGAGATGAAATCTGTTGTTTATTGGCCTCACACAGGTAATGGTTGCAGCATAACTGTGACAGACGGAACTTTCCAGGTTCTCTGTGTGCCTCTGAGTTTTCTTTCTGTCCCCATCCAGACTCATAAAATAACAGTAATAAAGACAGAGGCCTTAGCCCGCCGCCATTTCCACAGTAATGTTTGTTCCACAGGTGAGGTCATTTCCTGTTAACAAGTTGCATTCAGGTAACTCCTAGCAGGAGGTCATCTGGGGTTTGCTGACACATGCATTTGTATTATTGGAGGAGACTTGCCTGTTCTTTGCCACGGGCAAACTTCTGCAGAAGCTGTTCAGCTTTCAGTCTGCCTGTTTCCTCTTCTTTTTTTTTCTTCTTTTTTTCCCACAGCCTTTTCTCTTCCCACTCTATTTAGTTGCTGTGTCATAAACAAAATGATTTATATTATACACAGAAGACATACAGGACTGTGCGATGAGTACTTAAGAGCCTCATAACACAATCAGTTCCTAATTTACTTTAAAGTTTAATGGCATTTTGAGTTTAATGGCATTTGAGATTGCAACATCTCCGTAATAAATTACATGCATGAGCACTCCACGTAATGTGTTTCCCTCATGTTTTGTCCGCAGGCCAATTATGGCTCACTGTTTGACAGTGTGGCCAAATCAAAAGGTCCCTGCACTCCTTGACAGCTAAAGCAGCCAATTAAAATCCAGTACCGGGGCTGAAACAGCCGTCAACGCCCACCATGAGTGATCATTACCACATATGTGGGTTGGACACTATGCGTGGGCAGTGCATTGATTGAGATTGTGAAAACTGATCTCACACTTTGGCCCCGAAGCAGCGAGGCTGTCTTGCTTAACGGCGATGAAAGTATCAAGTCTGGTTTTGAGCAAAGTCGCAAACTCACACATATGCACACACACTCTCTCCCACTGCGCTGATTGCCAATGCCAGTGTCACCATCTACCATGCACAGCAGTAGGCCATATCACACAGGTCAGCAGAGCCAAGACCTCACTCACACACCGCTTGATCGTCTGAACAAGTCCGGAAATTAACTTTGATGTGGAATGTCTGTGGGCGAGCAGCTCAGGTCCCACGACGGGGAAAGAGGTGGCTGGTCAGCTGCATCTGTGGGCGAAATGTGTTTGCCACATGCAGAGATATGAAAGAGAGTATGAGAGAGGAGGAGTGTGTGAGAGAGAGAGAGAGTGGAGAGAGAGAGAGAGAGAGAGAGAGAGAGAGAGAGAGAGAGAGAGAGAGAGCGCCACCCCCATATACTCAATGAGGAGTCACTCGTCTACTTCAAATATGCTTAATTCATATTCAGCTCACATGGTGTTGTGGGCTTATAGGGCTGGCTTTAATACATCTCAGCTCCCTGTGTGACAGATCTGGAGCATGTCTAAATTAGATAGTAATTTCAATGAAGTATCTCTTACAATATATACAGGGGCAGGCCTATCATTAGTACAAAGTGCCCCCCTTGGTGACATTAGGAAGCTGCTTTGGCCTTCTTGTGTTTCTTCTTGTGTTTCCTCATACCTCGGTGACAGCATAATACGCAAGTGCCTTACTAAAACTACTTATGTGAGCTTTTTCCATTCTGCCATTTTGTGATTAAAGCTGCAGTAAGCTTTTTTTACCACTTTAATACTAATGATTTCTCCAATGAATATCTGTAAGCTGGAAGGGGTGCTCTTTGTTACAATCCTGCTGAGAAATATCACCTGACTCTAAGCGCTATTGAGTTTGTTTTTTTTTAGCCGATTCTAGCTCCTGTTTTTTTTTTTTGTTTGTTTTTGAGCCCACAAATTCAGAGCTGAACCTTGTTTCTAGCAGCAAGCAGTTATTTTAATTTAGAAAAGCTATCGCAAACCCATCACAGCTACCTGCCCAGCATCGGATGATCGTCAAAGTTAACATGAGCACATGAAAAAGAAGCACCTCTAGCAAGATAAATTCTCAAGTAGAGCAGAAAACAAGAATAAATATTTGGTCCCTAGAAGACATCAAGTAAGTTGTGTAGCCACAATCTGACGTAGCTTATGTATGGTTAACCTATTCTTTCACTGGGATCAGTGACGTGATTATCTAATTACGAGATAAATCTTGTAACAGTTCTCATAACAATCGAGGAAAAATCGTTTGACAGGAAAAAATGTCAAGAACAAGTATCCCTGAATTTAATGAGAAGAATGTGAGAAGATCTTACGGTGAGAAAACTTCTCTTGACATATCCATTATGGCGAAGAATCTTGATTGAACATTTAATTGTCTCATTTTTATGATAGAATAGATGTGCTAATATCAAAGGAAAGATCTTAATATTAAGACTAAAACATGAATGCAGTAGTGCTTCTTACTAATTAGCCTGCAGGGTTGCTGCATAATTCTATTAGTTGCTGTACAGTCTATGTGTGCGTTTTCCATCGCAACAACGTATGGGCAGGAAAATACATATAAATGCTTCTGCTTTCATCCTTCTGTTACATCCGTGTAAATGCCCCTGACATGTATGGTAATTATCTTTTAAAATTCTATATTTATAATCCATGATTCATGACAACTGCGTTTGAAAAAAAATCTTACAATTAATGACTTTTACTCAACAATGATCTCATATATCTCATATCAAAGATTCTGCAACATTCATCAGCTGTCCACCTACATTACATCCACAGAGCCAACCTGCAGTCTGCCGGCATGTGGGACCACATTACTGACTTTTCTTACTGACTTTACCTACAACTCTACTGATGGCATGATTAAAGCCTCTCATTGCATTTGCTTATAGTACATCAGCCCCTTTTTAAATACTCTGCTGTGACTTTCTAATTTAAACATAAAAAAGTGACCTTTACTTGCCTTTATGAGGTGGAACAATCCTTTTATATTTTAGTGTCTGATTTTGTTAAGCCTTTTAGTTCCTTGAAGACATCAAACAATTGTCATTTAGTCATAAATTTAAAAAAAAAAAAACAATTGTCCTTTAATATTGCCATGAAAGGCTGTTTCAGATTATCATGACGTGACCGACATCTGAAAATTATTTTTAGAAAGTACTGTTAGCGCGGCGTACTGAAGTCTACTTTACATTTCAAGTTATTTTCTCAAATCCAGAACTAAATGGCGCACTACAGAATGTGGAATGCAGGGTGCAGGAATTCCTCCGATTTCACCTGTTCTGATTGCACTTGATGGAGGAATAATAATGCGACTTTGTGGACAAAAATTGTCAGAAATGCCTTGCTTGCATTGAGTTGCGCTCTATTTTTGCAGAAGCAATGTTGCAGTTTTCCAGAGGCTTAAATCTTGCATAAATCACTCCCCGTCTTCCCCATGTCTATGTATAGCACCTCACCCCTGAACGACTGTAGTGGATTTAAAAGGTGAAATCTATAGAGGTTCACAGCTTTCACCTGGATCATTCTAGTTCATGGAAAGTGCAGGCAGTTCTAACATTGCGCACACTCAGTCTGTTTCACACTGCCAGCTTAAATTAGTGTATTTTCATGCCTTTTTGACACAACCTTTTGTTTTTTCATCAAGCCTGAAAACCGGTTTCTTTGCGGAATACAAAATTGGAAATACAGAACTGGGGGGCCGAGGCAATGCAATTGCAAGTAAATCCAGCACCTCTCAGCTGAGCATCAGTACAGTTTGGGCCCTGAAGCTCCCTTGGGGACAACGGATTCAGGGGGTTAGCACAAACCAGCGATGTAGGGCACCACAATGGCAAAGCTACCCCTGCTGGCACACGGCACCAACCACTGACCTGTTTAAACAGCTGGAACGTTTGGCTCTGCCTGCCTCCGGAGATTTGCAGGGCCACTGGCAAAAGGGCTGAGAGGAAGGAAGAGGGGGGAGGGGAGAAGGAAGGGGGATGGAAGGCA
This sequence comes from Diplodus puntazzo, assembly GCA_963678695.2. Taxonomy (NCBI): domain Eukaryota; kingdom Metazoa; phylum Chordata; class Actinopteri; order Spariformes; family Sparidae; genus Diplodus; species Diplodus puntazzo. The sequence goes on from OZ023178.1 coordinate 13,498,147, forward strand.
TGGCGGCGGGGCTTGGAGAAGGGATTCATAGCTCAGCAATAGGGGGCCACTGTGCAGAAATGGCACCAAGCAGGAATTAAACAGGCCACTGGCAACAAGCTGAGGAGGAGGAGGTTGGAATAGAGTTCAAGTCAGATAGACACAGTTGCTAACAGGGGGCTGGCCAGTCTATGGGGTCACTTTGGTTTGGCAAGTGCAATGAATGGGTGATCAGGATAAATAATAAATAGATTGTTCGGGAGTCTCTGTGTCAACTGTTTTGTTTTCATTAGGAAAAAAAGGAGTCTGTGTGTTTTCCGGGGGGTTTCGGCTGTGTGTTAGGGGCGTGGGAGGTTACTGACTCACACAAGGGAGCTCTTAGTAGCTTGCGGCAGGGGTTTAACCAAAACTAAGCAGTCACTGGCGGGAGGTGGAGAGGGACAAGTGGGCTGGAGGCTGGAGGTGGGGTTGGGGGGATTGATAGACCTGCATTAATGACTGCAGTTGCATTTCATGTTTTGAATAGGTGTCCTCTCACATCAGTCAAATCCAGTCCAAGCTTTAAATCCCGATGGGTTACCAAAACAGCACAAATATGATACACACAAAATGCTTTTGTGTGTTGTTCTCACGGGCATGAAGGAACAGCATATGTTGTCTTATCATTTGGTGGAGTAGTTGCATTTATGTGTGACTTTGACTAGTTAGCTGAAACGTGTTTATCAGCCAAACCAAAGAAGACACGCTGAAAGATAATGTACATGTACAAAGCAAATGAAACACTTAATCTGTGATGTATCTACATTTTACAGGACATTATAGTTAATACTACAATGCCATCTTTTACATTATTTGCAGCTATCATTAGCAGGGTAACTATGCAACGTTAATCAGGGTTTTCTGGACCACAAATCCAAAACTGACCTGTGGAAGTCTGACCAAAAAGAGCAGACCTGGTACAAAAGAAATCGAAGGATAATAAGACCAGATCCAAAATGTGGTCGGCCTGAGAGCAGACATACCACTAACACTGGCAGCAGCATGATGTGCTACCAACCAACAATCAGCTGCAATGCAAGTCATTTTCCACTTGTGTCTCATGATGACACAGACTAGAGACCTGTGGCAACAGAACAGAGCGCTACTTAGATTCAATATGCCTGGATGCCTTGGTCACCAGGGACACATTATGCCATGAAGACCTCCACAGTGCAGCGCGTTATGCTCTGGCAGCAAGAGTGTGCGCAGGAGGTAAATCAGTTGTTCTCTGCCAGTCATAGCCACTCCTCATGATTTTCACTTGATCAGAATGGCGTACCTGCTGGGTCACAATGTCATCTCAAGCTTGCAATGACGATGCAAGAGAATGTCAATGACAGCCCAGGTTTATACTTTGGTCCTCAGCCAGAGGGCTCTATGGAAGGTCAGGTGTGTGTGTGTGTGTGTGTGTGTGTGTGTGTGTGTGTGTGTGTGTGTGTGTGTGTGTGTGTGTGTGTGTGTGTGTGTGTGTGTGTGTGTGTGTGTGTGTGTGTGTGTGTGTGTGTGTGTGTGTGTGTGTGTGTGATGAGAAAGGTTGAACTACAGTGAAGGTACAAGGCTGAGAGACAGATGAAAGAGTGCTAGAGAAGATCTGCTCTACAATCTTTGCACAGATCACAATGATTCAGTTCGCCTTATTAGTCATATTGCACAAGGTTGTCAGAATGTGTGAGGAGAAGGGCGAGTGTGGAATCTAAGGTGCAGGAATTCAGCGGCACAGTTATAAGCAGTGTATTTTAAATAAAACAATGAAGGTAATGCTGTATCAGTCACTGTACAATAGCTACGGAGGAACCAGCAGGTTTTGGTTGCTGTTCAGTAGATGATGTCATAACACCTCTGAGATGCATGCCTCCTCACTGTTAGCCCAGCCAAGGATTTCTGCTCTGCTTATGTAACATCCATTTGAGAGCTTTTTATTATTAAAGACGATCATATCCTTGTTTATGGAAGTGCTTAAGCCCCTGGTTTAATCTTTTTTTTTTCTTTCCAGAGGTATGTCGGAGGCAGCTTTGATGAATAATGCAGAGGGTCTGTGCTATACTCAATGCATATTCCAAAAGATGTTTGAGCACTGAACCAGGTGCCAAAAAACAGTGGCTAAAATCATTTCAGGCATCAGCAATCAAACCTTGCAGTGGTTAAAGTGAAATGCCAATATTTGATCAACCCAGTGTGTTAAACACTGGGCGGGAAACATGTTTGTTTGAGTCCAGTCCGGTTGTATTTGCTCAGAGCGGATTGCTGATCAACAGAGACTGTTACAGACTGTGCTATATTAGATGTAGAGGCTATTGTAGCAGTAATACTTATCTGTGCCTAGTAGCTATTGCATCACCACCACAGTTAAGCATGCCCTGAAGCATAGTATGGATCTTATACAGTGCTTACAAACACACAAGGGGTGGATAGATTGCTGTAATCAAAGTCTTAACTGTGCTGAGAGGGATATTGGAACGCAAACACTTCCAGTTAGTAAATGGTTGAATTGGATTGAGATCTGACTCTGGGGATCAGCCATTTCAATGTAGACAGAGGTCAACAGCAGCATATTAAGGCAGCCTCCCATATTGGCTTCAACATTTACCTGTCATGGTTGCAATTTAGACCAAATAATACCATTCCATTATTCGTACCATTGTTTGTCCATGTTTGACTGTTTGTTGTGGTTAGTTTGAAAATGACTCCCTGCGCCACATGAAATTTAATTTTAACAATTTCATCTGAAAAGCTCAGAGCAGTGGCGACTGTCAGATAAACTGCCACATGCCGTTAATTGGTACTCTGGTTGACATTGGCTTATTTAAGCACTGACAAATTCCTTTTTTCACTTGATATTATTTGCCAACCCTGTACAGTGGGAACCTGTGGGAACGGAAATTGCCACAAAATCTGGCAAAGCAACAGATACGTACAATATACTTTTCATATATCACCTTGGTACCTACGCTGTGTCCCATGTTTTATGTTAGATAATATACTACATGCTGTAGAAATGGATATCTTCTTGTTAGGAGTTGACTATGCTCTCAGATGTTTTCTGCTACAGTAATGAATATGTCTTTTATTTATTTTATTATTATAATTTCTTTGTATTTAGTTACTTTAAAAGCACTAAGTTTGAACATTAAACTATGTATGAATATGTGTGGGTACCAAAATTGCACATCAGTGACATCAATTCATCAATATGACAAAAATATCCAAGTTAATAACAGTAATTACACATGATGTTGACATAATGGCGCATGGTTAATCAGAGGCAAGAGCTTCGAGCTAAGTATTTTGTATAGCTCTTCTTATAAAGTCACAGAAGTAACTCTGTAACTTGTTCTGTTGTCATTTCTAGCCGCATAATTAACTATCATCACCCCACCATCATCACTTCGATTGGGCTGTGAATAAACGGAAAGAATTTAGGGGAAAGTTAAGTAGCTTTAGATATTTGGCATGTAACTTATTATGTTTCAAATTGTTTTTTAAGCAGACAGTTCTTGGTTCGAGCTGATGGAGCTTGGCCGAGCTTGTATCTCTAATCAAAGTTTGAATGTACGATTACACTGATTAAAAAAAAAAAAAAAACGTAATGAAGCACTGTTTAAATAATCTCTATAAATAGAAGTCTTATTATATCGTCTGTGCGGTGTGAACTTCCTGCAGCATGGGGTAAATAAAAAAGTAGTCCTCAGTACAGATGAGATCTGCAAGATGAGTGATCTGCCAAGCTAAACAAAGATATTTTAATTTGTCCTTGGGAAGCAAGCTGTGGCACTAAAAAAATCATCTTTTTGGAACTGGAGGAAGCAACTTGTAAAATCTTAATTAAAAGATTGTATCAGTCAAGGCTTTGCTTATGGAAAATAGAGAAATAATGGACTTAAAAGACAAGTTTTTACAGATGGAGTAGGGAAATAATTCACTATGCTGGGGTAGCTGGAATGAGAGAGAACTTATTTGCCGCGGGGAGAGAATTGGCATTTTTAATATCCACAGCAATGAAATCTCAATATAGCAACTGTGAGGCGGCAAAGTGTCATTTGGCATAAGATCCTTCATTTTTTCTATATTTTTCTCTGCTGTTCCTCTCTTTTCGGTACTCATTATAGCGAAAAACAAAGCGTAATTAACGCAATCATGATTAATTACAGCACAGCCTCAGTTTACACATCTGCCTAATTGCAACTTTCTCTCACTTTATTTCAAATGTTCAAGTAAGCAGAACTTGTCACATTATTTGTGTTCCGTCTTTCTCTTCTCTCCTAATCTGGTGTGCAAAGCTGCCCAGGCAGGGACTGAAAGTCTATATTTTGCTATTTTGTTTCTTCAACTTTTTCTCAAACATTTTGAAGCAAATTCCAGCTCGACAGCCCTTTTGCTCAAACACTCCCACACACGTTACTCTCTCCGTCCCCTAAACAGCAGCCAACTCCTCATATAGAACTAGAGACGGCCATTTTGGAGGATATGGGCGAAGCAGGAAGTGTAGCACTGCCAGAGGCAACCTGCCAAGCTGATTCCCACAGCGATATATACATAGTAATACCCGTATTGATTGCTCTGAATATATTTATTGAGGGGAACCGGAAAAGCAGGCTGGGAGAAAAATGGAGGAATTTATGACAGCCAGCGCTCAAGATTAATTCACTTTTTAATTACCGGGAAGTACATAGGTATTGCCTGTCGAGTAGTTGAATTTAAAGCTAAGACAAACGGCAAGCAATGCCTGCTGAGAACGCAGTATATGGAAGAAAGTGTATGAATCAATAGTACATTTTTCCTCGACTCTGCCTCATAGAAACCGAAGCATTTGTATTAGGTTCCCAAGCATATTCATGCTCAGTGAAGATTGTAGAGAGAGGGAGCTGCTCTCTGCATGCGGTTTAACTCTGTTATTTCTTTCTTTAAATTGTGTATTATTCCCATACGCGTCTAGCCGACTATTCTGTGCACCAGAACCGACATGATTTTTTTTGTTACATCATTTCCATCCTGTCTTTTTTTTTCAATTCACTTGGTTTCTGTTGTTTTCATGCAGCTGGAATACAATTCCCCTGCAGAGGAAAATGCTTCTCCAGAATGTTAATGTATTTTGCAGGCAGTGCAAACCTGCATGTGAACACAGTTTAGCGCTTCTGAGCCTGGAACAACCATCTCCTGAGTCCCTTTTCACACCGGAGACTCTCTGAAGATGAGCTATTAGGTGTTTAAAGGCGAAGATAGTGACGATGAGGGAATCAGGAAAAGGAGGGTTTTTTGATAGATTTTTCACAGTGTGTTGTGTGTAATTTGGTTCGCTGCTCTGACTTTAACTTCCATCAGCAGGAACCTATCTCTTTCATTTGAAAAATGTTGGATTTCATCTAAAGAACATTAATCATCCCAAATGTGTTATAACCTGCTTTCAGCGTTCAACATCACACCTGCTGCCTTGTCATCATTCATGAAGGCCAGCTGGCGTTTAAGTCTCAGTCAAAAGTCACGTGTTCACGTAATTGATGTCTGACGCAGTAAAGGACAGCACTCAACAACTTGTCATGTAATCACATTTGATTTATAACCCCTGCAAGGACCCACATCAAACTAGCATCTCTTTTTTTCAACTAGTGACACAAACAAGCAGAGTTTTGTAGTATGGAGAGAGCACATGCATCTGCTGCTCTGCAAAAATTCAACGTTAGGTGCTACCCTGTGCTTAAAGAAGAACACCATGGTTTTTCAAATCTAATCTTGTAAATGAAAATATTTCAAAATGTGTTGTGGCAATTAACTCTTGAATGTCAACTGTTTCAAATCAGGTAATAAAAAGATCCTGCGGAAAATGAAACTGTCCTTTTGAATATATAAAGTTAAGAAAACGTGCTTTTATGTGCTCTATACAAATCAAAGGCCAATTTAACTTATTAACAGTACAGATACATCACGTACGTAATATAATGTAGGTACATATGTTACTGAAATTACCAAATATGAGTATTAGGATTAGTTGAAAAAGTATCTCCAAATATCCATAACCTTTTTTTTGTCTGTGAAAACATCAGACACAATTTGATCCGAACAAAGTCAAATGAGAATCATCGACTGTGGCTATTTTCGCATCATTTCTTTTTTTCCGCACTCTACTGTGAAACAGTTGTTTAAAATTCAAGGCCCAGTGAATGTGACAGGATGGCAATCGGCAAGAAGCTGTCGGCAAAGACAATTGCACACGTTAACCCGGCCCGCTCTCCTCCTACAACCTCCACCACTAAGAATATTCACAATGACCCCAAACTGCCCCCCAACACAGTTTCCCTGATCTTTGAGAGGCACCAATTGGCATATTTACATGTTAATGTTTCCCATCGGCACTACCAGCTCATCTCCATTTTTTTCCTTTCTGTCTCCTCTCAGCTCAATCTCCCACTCTATCTGCACCCCGAGCTTGCTCGCAGCTCCACTTTTCTTCAACCACCATCTCCTTCCTCTCTGACTCATCCTCAACTCCTCCCCTCTGGGATATATTTGGCCAGGCGACTTGAAACATATCACCCTCCCTCCTTCCCTCTTCCCCCACCTCCCACCCTCCTTATCACCAAGTGAATAACATGTTTCTGAGGCGAGTGGCCCCCGCTGAGGAAACAGGTGAGTAATGAGTACAGACCTCCCTAATTAACAAGCAACTCTTTCTCGGCCATGCATGATTACTCGCACATGAACCGTGCGTGGACAGTTTTTGTTCGGCAGTGCGAATGTTTACAGTTGCCGAAGGTTCAAAAAGTATCCAACAGATTCAAAGAGACATCTCATTACAGCAAAACGTCTCAGTGTGCCATATATGACCATTGTGAGTAATTATGTGGAGTGCCTTTCTTTTTCAAAGCGGTTCACTGGAGAGTGAAGTCTCTTCAGCTATCCCTATTGCCTGCAGTTATATGATTTATGTGATTTCCCCTGAATGTATTGTCCCATCCTATGAGCTTTCTCATATTCAATTGTTTTGATGGATCTTCTAAGACAACACCTTTTTCAATAACGAAAATATACCCTTATTGTGTTCTGCCCAGGGTTTGTATATTGGTATTTTTCAACAAGTATCCTCAGAGAGGGTTGCGTTGTCATTTTTTTTAGGGTTTATTTTTTCCAATAGTATATTTTTCAGTGCTTTCCGGGAGTCTCCCAGTGCATCTAGCTCATTTTTAACAAGCAGCATCCTCTTTCAGATGAAAGATTTATCTTTTGCACCTCAAACATATCCATCATAACAACATTTCGACTACATTTCAGAAGAAGCGAGACAGAATTTGATCTCCACAGTATGGCCATTGATGTCAGACGTGGTGGTTGCAGCAGCTCTGAAATAGCTGGCCATAAGATGTTCTCTGTCACTGCATTGTATAGAAGCAGTAAGCAGCAGTGCTATAGGTGAAAGCAATAAGAGGGGTCAGAGGTGCATGGCCAGGCATGAAGATTAGATCAGAAAGTGCAAATGAAAGCATTATACAACAGTGGTGTGCAGAAAAACATTTCAGCACTGAAAAAGATTGGAACAGGTTCACCATTAGTGACCTAAGAGTAAGATATTGACGATGCTGTGGGCAACCAATGACCGCAACTGGACAACTGAAGAGAAGAAAACTTGGCAGTGAATGACACATTTTGTTTCAACATATGTGGATGGACACCACGTTAAAAGTGTGTATCATTGGAAGCATCCTGCCTTGTTGCTGCCATTGTTGGAATATGTGTGGAGAGACTTGCCTGCGTCCACTCACAGCCAGCTGAGCATAATGTTGCTCAAAGTGTTCTAGACCACAGTAAATGGATACTTTCAGCAGTATAACCTGCCATGTCACAAAGCACTCATCATTTCAGGATGGCTCCAGGAACATGACAGTGGATTCAATTTACTCGAATAACCTACGCAGTCTTACAGATCTAAAGCGAACAGAGTTTTGGCAGGAGGTGGACCGGCGGGGGTTTGAGAATGAGGTGGACTGGCAGGTGACAAGCACTGAATCCAGCAACTTTTTGTTCCATAACATTTCATGACGCATCTGTACAAGCCCAACCATGTCAGTGAGGTTTGGTGGTTACAGTATCTCCCATGTACAGCATGGTCCCCTGATGATAGTTCCACAAGCCTACAAACAAATGAACAATTTGACTTGCAGCTTAAATAATTTGTTTTACTGGTACTGTACATTGATGAACAGCAACGGTCACACTGGTCGGGGTGGAAGAAATAATCGATTCTTAGAAGCATCGCGACGCGCACGATTCTGAATCGATTTACAAAAGTAAAAAATCGATTTTCTAAATGTTAAGTGACAACGTAATGTTGACGGAACACAAGAGGCGGAATTCGTAATTGCGGAAGTGCAGCACCCGGATAGTTGATGGTGCGGACATAACAAAAAAACATGAGACGGCTCAGTGCAACATTCAACCGCCAGAAGCATGGTTGAAGTTGCTTCCAACCCGAGGACCATCGAGGAATGACATCCAATTTTCCATCCAACTCAAAAAGAGCAAAGCAAATTATAAGCTCTATCGCAATTATGATTGCCGAGGACTTGCGTCTGTATTCAGTCGTGCTTTGTTGCACACCACTTGCATTTCAACACGTTTTGCAAAAAGTTGTTCCACAATGTGTTGAAATGCAAGCGGCATAAAGTAGCATAGCATTCGGATATGCTGCCTATTACCCATACAGGAGGATTTGTGATAGAAGTCTTATTCTTATCTTTGACTGAGAGCAGCTTTTTCTTTAATGACACATAGAGAACAACAATTAATCTGTGTATTATTTTATTATCAATGACCAAAAGTAGCCATGTTTTAGTATGTAAGCTGATACATAGGTCCATGATGTGTTGAAATGCAAGCTGCATTGATTATTGCATTTAAAGCTTTTTTATTTTTATATAGGCTACAGTATACTGTTTTTATCTCAGGGATATGCTTATTGCCTGTAACAGGAGGATTCTGTGTTCAAGTCAAATCTATTTTTGACAAAGAAAAGCCTTTTCTCTAATAAAATATTAAAATGATTAAATATTAATTAGATATTAAGTTAATTAATCTGTTGATTTTCTTTAGTGATCACCACAAAAGTAGGAAATGATTAGCAAACTCAAATTTGATTATAATTATTATTTTTTTAAATCATGTATGGAAATGTACACAAAAAAAATTGTTGCATCAAGATGCATCAAGAATTGGTTTAGAATCGAGTCGTTGACCTCTGAATCGGAATCGGAATCGAATCAAATCGAATCGCGAGGTTCCAAGAGATTCCCACCCCTACACACTGGTGACTTCTACATGGCCCCATTATGGTGGTCCAGTGGAGATTTGCAGTCAATAAATGCAGTTTCTCTTGTGACATCAAAAGCCAAAGTAGGTAAATTCGTATGCCCTAAGTACACCCCAAATTCAAAAGGTGGGAGAATGCTTAAAACCTAAATAAAACTGAGTTTATTTGTTTCTTATTATTTTTGACTACAGTAGAAGAAGAATGTATTCAGACCTCATGAATATTAATGAATGAATATATACACACATATATATATATATATATATATATATATATATATATATATATATATATATACAGTATGTATATACATATATATATATATATATATATATATATATATATATATTTTAAAAAAACATTACTTGTTAATTGCTTAATTGGTAACAGGTGATAGTATTGTGGTTGGGTACGAAAGGAGCCTCCTCAAAAGGTTCAGTCGTTTAGTATGAGAGTAAGGTAAGTAAGGATGGGGCAAGGTTCACCACTTTGTGAAACACATGACTTTTTAAAGGGTATTGGAATATCTCAATATCTCATATCTCGCGCATAACTTGATCATACTGCATATTGCAAAAGATCGGTCCAGTTCGGTCAAGGAAATGTTGGCTAACTAGTTATAATCACTGCTAATTCTATTCCACTGGGTACGTAAACTCACCAGTTTAAATTGAAACAGTCCTGAACCAGACAGTGATGAGTATCTCACCAAAAACTTTGATCTGATGGAAAAGCATCACACATAAAGATGTATGAGAGGGAGAACAATCAGTTCATCATTGAAACTAGAGGAACAAATGTACATGTTGAGTTTGCATGTTTAAAGATTTCATATTTGCTGCAATTGTTGCCTAAAAGCTTAAGACCATTAAGGCTGACCGGGGACTGTTCTCCTATCTGCAGTCCTTCTATCATATATGGCATCTAAATCCACTTCTCTAATACAGTAGTGTGTGTCCTTTATAGTGCCCCATTTTCCTCTTGTAGAAGTTAAACCCCATTTACTTCATCAGGGAGATCATCAGAGACTGCACTCATCCCGACTCTGCTCCATTTCCCCCGCCACCCTCAGGCAGATGTTTCAGGGCAACAGCCACAAGGTCCTTGCGCTAGAATAACAGTGATTTTTTTTGCCAGAACTATAAAATTGAACTCCCACACAGCACCATCATTGTTATCATGAATGCCGTTGTGTATATCTGACTGGTCTGCACATTTTAATGCAGGCACTGCTGTTTGTAAAATCTGTTTGCTGAATGAAAATTGCACCGGTTATGTTGTGTGGTAATGAAAGCACTTTCTCTCAGCTCAGGTCACATTAAGAATTTATAATGGCATTTTTCCAGTCTATTGACCTGTATGTTTAACCATGAAAAAAGAAAAGTGCACAATAAAACCTTGTAAGTACTTGATGACAGCCTCTCAGAAATACAATATACTTCCAAAACCAGCACAGAAAATACATTATACAGTAATGTGCAGTTACTAGTAATATTTAATTTTAGCAAATGACTCAATTATTGTTTTCTTATAGGAACTATATTACTTTTCAAAGTAATTTAACATCCTTTTTTATTATCCAGAGAGTATTGTACTGTATTATTTACCAGCAGAATCTGTATTTGTCAAATGACTCAGTGAATTTGTTGGTTATCTGGAATCATGGTTCATTCAACCCCTCTGCCCTGAGGAAGCCAGTTACTTCTTCAGAACTTTAACAGTCCCTGACAGCTGCTGACAAATTCCTCCTCCGTCCCAGTGCCGAGGAGCTCCCTTCGGCTGAGGTCCAGTTTGAAGACATTCTTGCCAACTTATCCAACACATTAAAGTTCCGGAGTCCTACATTGTCTGGCAGATTCTCTTTAGTGACATATCTGCTAATATATCAGGTCTCAGCTGGGGCAGTTGGCACACTTATACGGAGATGACAAGCTCTACAGTATATATAAGAAAAGTTAGGCCAGCTGTTGCCCTCCTTTATTGTTCAGTGATGAGTTGAAACCTTAATTATCTCATTGCAAGTTCATCATAATAGATTACTCTCTTTAATCTGACAATCAAATTAAAATTATGTCTCCAAAATAAAGGTTTTGAGTTACGATGTTGGACAATGGACACAAAATGGTGTGTAATAGCCTTGTTACTTCATGTGTCGTTTCCCTTCTCTATTTCATTTATATGCAATGAGGCTGCACTGCTGAGGGGTCAATTGTGTGCACACTTGCCCAAGAGACATCATTTGTTACAGTCTGCCAGTTTTTTGTTAACTTTTGGCATGGTGCACCTGGAACGAATGGAGGTCTGAAAATTTCAACCTCCGACACTGACTGGAACACAGCGTTAGAATAAGCGCTCAGGTGTTAAATGAGCAAAATTCCATGAAATGCTAAATTATTTTAATGTTTGCAAGCATTAGCATTTTTGTCATTTGTTTAAGTCATTGATTATGATTGATGGTTAAGTAAGAAAATCAGTCCTGTGATTTCTGATCTGAAGACAGAATCAGAAGCATAACACCTGTTGAATATGTTGCTTACTAGACGTTAGGTGTCCATGCCAAAAAAGGATTTTTTTCTTATTTTGCATGTGCATGACTAACAAGAACTGCTTTCATTTATTTCTCCCCCTTGGAACTTACGCTGCATCTTTCCTTTAACGATCTCACGCTCACACTACTCCTCTTAATCTATGTCTGCTGAAGTGGTCTTTAATGAGGTGTGAACAGAGGACCACAACCCTCTCGCTCCCTCCCTTTTCCCTCTCACTCCTTTTTCATCTTCCCTCTCTCTCACCCCTGAGAGCGACAGAAGCAGACGGACAGAGCGACAAAGACGCTCAGCGAGCGATGGACACGCAGGGGCGAGGGGGGAGAAGGCGATGAAAGAGTTAATGGGAGGGAACGAGGTCCTTTTTTTTCCCCCCTATTTTATTACTCCCATATCCCCATCCATCATCATGTGATCACAGCGAGAGCAGATCACAGGGCCTATGAGGGGCACTTTAAAGATTTTCTCCCCAGCTGATACCGACGTCAGGCTTTACAATGTTTATGTGTGCAGGAATGTGTGTGCTTGTGTAATGTGCTTATGCTCATTGTGTGTGTGTGTGGGGAGGCAGGTCAGGCTGGATGTGTTGCTAGCCCCTCAGCAAAAAAGCCTGCCTACTCCCACTCATAATAACCCACCACAGAATTATGGTATTGTAGTTGAAGACCAGCCAGCTTCAGTAATGCATCTCGAATGTGTTTGTCTGTCTGCGGGTGTGTGTGTGTGTGTGTATGTTTGCATGCCTTCCAGCATGATGGGATCCCACTGATGAACAGCATATCGGCAGCGTGCCCTTGATTTGGATGAAGGACAGTATTTCTACTCCAGTTGAACAGCCTTCTTCCTACTTTGTTACCTTAAGCTTTAAAATGTGCTTATTAAAAATGGTGCCAGAACTTTGATTACCTCCCAGCTTTGGGATTTCACCTTCAGCTGGCTCAGCGCGACCTGCAAATCAAAAACGAGGATTCACATTAGAATGAGGGAGAACCTCTGCGTTTCGAGTACCCATCCAGAGATTTTTTTTATTTTTTTATTATTAAATTGAAATACAACCACCTTCTCAGCTGAGATTGCAAAGTGAGGTTACTGCAGAGAACAGCGTGTCATGCCCTTTTAATTGAGCCTCAGTAGAGTAATCCTGTTTGCTAAGATGAAATTCTGGAGTTGGGAATTGTCACAGTGAAAGGACACAGGAGACCAAGGACTCAGTTTCAAGGATAGTTAAATGGCAGAAACAGCAGATAAATCAGCAGTGGGCGGGTTCCCTCTGGTTTGAACGGAAACTGGCTGTGATGCCTGCAGAGCTTTAGATATCACACACAGAACACTCTCTATGATTATTTCAAGGTATAAAATTAGGAAAAAACTGTGGTGTTTCTACAACAGAATGATTTGTAACCTTTTAGACATAAACTTGGGGGAGCTCTGGTAGACACATGGCTGGGGAAATGGTTCTCAAAGTAGGGTTTGAGACCCTTAAGGGTCCCCAGCAAATAAGGAAATAATGTATTTTCACCATGATCACTATAATTCCATCCATAAGTAATGCAGTGATATTATATATAAGTATTTGGTCATGTGTTTCATTAACAAATTATTTTGGCAAATGTTTCTCTCTATTATCAACAATGCTTGTGTTTCTACACTCAAATAAAATATGATATTCATCCCCCAACAAATTATTATTACATAAAGTACAGAATCTTTTAGACCAGACCTTTGTATCTTCCAGGTATTTGAGGTATTCTGTGATTAGAAGCTCTGAGACTACAGATGTGTTTTAGTACTTGATGGCATTTCCCTTTTGTACGCACTTCTACATGCAGTTCTGCTGGACAATGTAACACATAATCCTGCTGCTGTCGTGGCACAAAAGGGCGTATTTCACAACAATTGTCACCTTCAAGCAATAGGTTATTTTTAATGTTTTCTTCTCACCACTGTCCTTTCTCCAGCCCATACAGCTATGACGCTATGGGGGCTTAAATCTAAGTCCAAACACTGAAATTAATCGTCTCGGTTTTACTTGCATATAAAATATCAGACAGTTTGTTTGGTCAACATAAATGTGCTGTGCAGCTGTGTTGTATTAATAACATATGACTAAAAGTACGGGTATTCTGAGAATAGTTGCGAGGAGCAGCTTTAAAGCTTTCAGGCTATTTTCAACCTGTGCCGCATTTTCTATTCTCCTGTTTTTAACATCCTGGCAGTCAACTGTGTTCCTTCGATCACTATCATGCCTTCCTACCTCCAGGTACCACTGAAGGCAGTTGCTGGGAGGTGCTACTCTATAATGCATGACACTTGGCCAATGAAATCTCTCAAAAGTTTAAAAGAATATGTGATTAAAATTTCTATTTGACATTTTAAGAAGAATTAGTTATGCAGTTTAACATGTTTTTGGATCTTTGTTGGACTTGGGTAATTATAACAATGATCTCTTTTAAATATTTCAATATCAAAAAAGGTTAACACGTACATGTGTCTGTGTTTTTCTTGTTTCATCATTAATGCAAATATATAATACATAACTCTCAAGCTCACAATGACAGTATAAGCAGCGCTCTGTGGCTTTGTGTTTGATGTTTGCGTCCCCAGCTGAGTTCTCTTCTCATGTTGCTATAAATACATGTAGCCACATCCCAGCCCGTGCACCATTTCCTCTCTTCAAATTCTGCATTGTCTCATGTAAGACAAACCATCAGAGTGGAAAAACTCTTGTTTCTCTTAAAGCCATACTGATACAAAATAATCTAAGCGCGTTTCATCAAGAAAAAGGTAATTAAGGTAATGAGATTTCTATACACGGCATTGGTAAACAGAGAAAGCACAGGGAAAGGCATAATTCGCTGTGGTTCCGTTTTTAATTTGTAATGAGCTCACATAAGAATTTTCCCCTGCTTACTCCTCTTGACAAATTGCATGATCCTTTATTTGAGGCCATGTTATGATTTCATCTCTAAGTTGATTGAACATCAAGACGATGGAAGAGTACTTTCATTAGCACAAGTGGCTGAATAGCAACACTGAAGGAAAGTTGTATCTTTGGCTAGAAATATTGTGTTGAGTGCCTTTGAAATAAGAAGTACATCCAAAGGAAAAAAAGAGCTGGTGCCAACACAGGAAGGTGAAAAGCAAAATAGGTCCATGCTGTATTTTGTCATTGGTGTGTTGAAATGTTTCACCAATAGCATTTGACATTTTAAGTAGATTTGCCCATCAGACAGGCTCAGTGTTTCTCTAAGATGATGCTTTTGATACAGTTTTTCTGCGAAGCTTAAAGTCTCCTCTTCTTCCCCTGAACCAAAAAATGCTGTTCAACTGCCTGAATTGGACTGTGGTTAGGTTTTCCTCACAAGAAACTTCGAACAAACTGTGGAGTATGTTAGGACAACAGGTAGAACTAGCGTAATGATGAGTCGTGAATCTTGTTAGGAAGGAGGGGTGATGGTGGATGGATAGGCCAGCAAAGCCTGTGAATCGACATAGGAGACCATCGTTCGCATCCCCTTATGTACCAGCAGTAATATTGGTTTCACTTAATTTTAACTGTAATCTTTTTCCCTAGCCTTAGCCAGCAAGATGAAGTACTTTGTTAGTTCGGATGGCTTATTTTACAAGAGTTGGTATAAACTTACACCTATCAGCCACAGCATGAAAACTGCCTGCCCAATGTTGTGTGGATCCTTCTCATGCCCTATGGGTGTCTCCTGTGATGTCTGGCACCAGGACATAGGTGGGAGATTATTTAGATCCTGTGAGTTATGTGGTAGGGTGTCCGTAGATCTGACCCATTCAGATTGAGATCTGGGGTGTTTGGGGGCCAGGTTGGCACATCGAGCTCTTCGCCTTGTTCTTGGACCCATTCCAGAATGTTTTTTGTGGTGTGATTGAGCGTATTGTCCTGGGAGGTGGGGTAGGTGGCAGTGCCTTCACGGAATGCTGCTGTCATGAGGCAATGTACTTTGATCTATCTGCACGAATGCCGGGATCCAAGGTTTCCCTGCAGAACACTGCATTCTAATGAGGTGATCAATGTTATTCACTTCACCTGTCAGTGGTTTTAATGCTGTGGCTGATCAGTGTAAATCTGCATGTAGTCCTTGCATAGATTGAGGTATCGATAAGGAGCCTTAATGTGCACAAAAGTTTGCTGTGCCTGAAAAACCACAATTAAGGCCAAAATAAAAAGGTAACTTTATTGAATTTGACCAAGTGGCATCTTCAAGACATAATTGTGGCTTTAAATTCCAATTCATAAGAGCAGAAATGAATGATGAGGATCTTGCTGTTTCATTACAGAATACTCAGCTGACATGTATTGCACAATAATGGAGGCCAAAGGGAGCTTTGAATACCCACGAAGAATAACTGGATATCTAAATGGAAAAAGCCTTCTCTGTTAATCTGCAGCTGTTGAAATGATAACTAGCTGGAGGGCTTTTTTTTTATTTAGCAAAAGAATCAATATCAACACACATCTGTAGCTAATGTCTGCTGTGATGAGTTATATCACCAGAGAATTGGGGTGTGGAGTAACTGGCTCACTGTGAACTTGAAAAAACCTTCCTCCATTCTTTTGCTCTTCTCACTAAAACTTGGCTCGTTTTTTTGTTTTTTTTTCGAGGTACTGCTCAGCAATCACCGCTCGAGTCAAACCACAAGTCATTTGTACTGAAACAAGCTTCATCCCTCGGAGTATTTTCCAAGCGTGCGGAGATAGAAAACCTCTCTGATGCCACTTTGAAGACTAGAACCAATTAGGGAATCATTATAATGAGGGGCCTCTAAGTGCACGTCTTTTGTTACCCAGCAGCTGTCTAATTGGAGTTGGTGTATTTTTGAAGGGAGTTTGGGATAAAGGCTGTTCCAATGTAACTGTGATACTCACTCATGACTGACATTTTAACAATATATATTGCTTTTACACAAGGTTTTATATGCTTTAGTTTAGGGATTTCTTATTATCAATGTAATTCTATGTATTCTATCAATAGTTTTCTCATTTGGCATGAGAAACTGACATTTTCTCGCCATATTGGCTTTACACAGCTGAAAATATTGCGTCTCCTGCAGCAGCTCTTAACCTTCCCATGCCCACTGCAGCTGTGAATGATTTTTACCTTAGGGTATACTGTAGATTCAGAAATGGTTGACTAGATACACAGCTGTTTTATATACAGTGCATTTCTATTGCAGTCTGTGTCAAAGCCATATTGTCACTTACACGGTCATTCTTTTTACCAGGAATGAATAGCATTAGTATTGAAGCAGCTGCTGCTTTGAAAGCATGTGTATTGATGTTTTAAGGCTTTGAATGAGTAATTCTGAGCCATAGTAATTCATCCATTTTTTCCTTCTTGTCCACTCATTAAATATTATATTTCTATGTATTTGTTCCCATTTTAATGCAGCCTTTATTGTGGTCTTTAATGAATAAATCATACTCCCACTGTCCACAGGGGGAGAAAGATGTGGAAATTAATGTGCAGCTCTTCTTTTCTCTCTGTTTTTCTTTTCACAGCTCCCCTGACAGACAAGCCGCCAAAAATCCTGTTCCCTTCAGAGAGCCAGATGAGCATCATAGAGATGGCGATAGGTAAGAAAACACGTCCGATCCCCTTCATTGATGGCTTGATTTCTGTCCGTCGACAGAACATGTGCTGTCATGGTAGCATATGCCTGCTTGTCACAAACGGCACCGCTTGAGATTTCTATATTAGTAGGTTCTGTTCTGTTTAACTGCGGCTTCGTTTAGAAGGATATCTGTCCATTTCTTTCTTGCTGTGCATATATGATGGAAATCTTGGGGTCAGATTCTATGAAAAATCACGAGGTTTTTCTGGGATCTAGCCGAGATTCTTTATCACGACTGCCATTGTGAGAAACAAGCTGATATTCAGGATAGGCCTAATTTCCTACCTGTTGTGTTTATAAGGTCATACAGTGTTTTATCATATTTTAGCAAGGGTCCCTACAGTTTTCCGATGTACTCCCATTTTAGTTTGCTGTTGATGCTATTTGCAAACTCAACACGTCCTCTGTGTTGACCCATTATCATGTTAACTCATACTATCAGCGCACCAACATTTTCATGTTTCACTCTCCCCTCCTTTTGCCACCAGTTCCTCTTTTTAAGAGATACTGATTCAAAGGACTTTTTTATTCAAATCGTTTCAACTCTGATGTTTTTATTATCACCGTTAAGCCACTCAAAACTTCCTGCACAAATATCTCATATAGCTTCCAGCAGCTTAAGCTAAATAATGGCTTCTTTCTTAGCAGGTCTTTAATGTGAAACACCTGACGAAAGTATTGGGTACCACCGAGAGGAGCTCAAATCTAAGCAAAAGAATGGCAAAATAAAAACTGACTGGTGGTGAAAACAATATTCCTGTTACAAAGGGAGACTCAACATACTGGTTAATATGACTTTCGTTGTTGTACTAATAGAATTAATACAATTGAACTATAGATTACCCTAAATTTACCGTGAGGCTTGAACATGATTTTAGTGAAGCACATTTTTTTTATTTTTTTTATAGCCCATAATTACCTGCTGCTCAGGGCGGATACAGATAAACAATCATTTTTGTATTTTAAAAAGTTCTTAACATGTAGTTTATTCACACCTGACGGTAAGAAAGGCTAAGGAACAGTGAGCAAAGATGGAGGATTTAATATTCCGCAGCTCAAATAAGATTTGTCGTTTTGCTCTTCTCTCTGAACCATTGTGGAAAATATACTGCAAATGTTGAAGCATATTGTTTTCCTCAGAAATTGTAAAAAGTTTCCACCGGCAACATGTGCCGTTCTCAAGGCATCATGGGCACAACGACCACTCTCCTCGTTCTTGTTCTTGTTCTTGTTCTTCTCCCTCTCCTCCTCCTCCTCCTCCTCCTCCTTGTACTACTACTAATAAAAAACTCTGTCACGGTAGTATTACTGGTTTGTTAGCACTGCAGTGTTTTAAGCAGTTCAACCCTACTGATCTCCTGTACCTCGTTATAAGTTTAATTTTTGTTTCAAGTGTGCTGAGATCCGACTTAAAGTAATCACACAGTGTTCAGTACAAGACTTTCAATTAGGTCTCTTCTCTGTCTCTGCCCCTTTGTGAATGGACCTTGAGTTTTTATCGCGGTGGAAGAAAAACAGGATGAGTCATTCTACACATTTGTGAATGAAAATGATATTCAGGGTATGAAAGCCGTGTCCACTGCTTTTTCTCCTCCAATCTTATGGAGTGCCTTTTCATTATAGTCATCACATCTATCTTGGTTATCTTGTGCAACGTGAATGCGGCCCGTCTTTGTTCAGCTGTAATGAGTCAGTAGTGAATGGAAGTGGTCCTCCTCAGAAACCATACATAATCTTCCCTCACATTACTTTTAAGTTTATAATGTTAGCATTACTTCAAATGATTGCCTCCAATTCTGCCGGAGAACGGTAGTCTTCCGTTTGCCTAACCAGCTTTTGATGCACAGGGACTCATGGGAAAATTCCCGCTTTGTGCCTTATTGGGCGAGAGCTCAGCTGTTGGTGGAACGGAAAATGGGTCATGATGAAGGCTTCCTTTGAAGTAAATTTGTCATGGATGGTGAACACAACTGGCTCGCAGAGGTAAAAGGTGGCAATCAGAAAATAGGCGCAAATCATTGTAGCTGTAAATTGATGACGGATAAAGGCCTTCCTGGCTTTTTTCATCTGATTAAGTGTTTCATAGTGGATGATGGTGATTTTCAAAATCCATTACCTGATAGCTGAGAGAACGGGCAATGATGGTCCAAAGAAAAGAAATGTATTGCTTCTCTCGTTGTGGGGTTAATTTTGATTATTCTGTCATTTTAATTTTCACTGTGTTCTTTATTCATTGTCAGGGTTTTTTTTTGTACCTGCTAGAACTTGGAGCTACAGGAACTCTATCAGATTAAATTTGTGTTTTTTTTAATACTCTTCACTCCGCTTCTGCACCCATTGATATTCTGCACAGAGTCAGCAGCTCTGTGTTCATAATATATGAACACCTATTTGATTTTCTGCCTCTACAACGCCCTATCACTTCCTCTCAGTGTTTGGCTAGCATGCTCGTGTCACCCATTTCATCCCAGTCAAACACAGCGTATCCTTTCAGGGTTGTGGCAGTTTTTTGGTGGAATTCTAATGCTCGTTCTCCCATGAAATGTAGAAGCGCAAATGGCTTCGGCTGACAGTTAATTAGGCAGGTGAGAGAGAGAAAGCAAGAGAAGTGTGGAAAGGCGAACACGGTGAGACACTCTTCAAGCTCTTGTTGTGGAACTCAAGGGACGAAGAGATAGAACAGCGGGATCCAAAATGAGGGCCCCAGTTAATCAGTGCGCACTTTTCATCCATGGCCCGCTCCCTTTTTGGTCCCCTAATGGATGTGGTTGCTCAGTTATAATAGATTAAATTTAAAATGCTCGATTAAAACATGTTGTGTAAACGCTCTGCTCAGCCGTCAGTGGGCCTGTCTTTCCATTGCTTTCTCTGTGGGACAGATCGAATACAGTTTGGGTCTGTAATTCAGTCTGACAGTTCAATGCTTTCACTCTGTCTTGTGCAGATGTAGAATAATTGACTGCAGTCCAGCCAGGCAGACTAACTGCAGCTTCAAGTCCGTTTCTAGGAGAGTGCTAATGTGTACTATTTGTAAACACTAAACGCTTTGACAACAGCGTGATTAATTTCCTTAATGCATGAGCATGTTTTTGTGTTTTCTCCGGTGAATGAATGCACAAAAAATTTTCATTTCTGTGCCCTTGAACACCCCCCGAGTAGGGATTCAGACCAACTTCCAGACACAAACCTGCTTCTTTAGCATTTATTCTGCTGCCAGGTTTGATTTGTTATGATGCTGCTTTCTATGCAGAGCTGGCACGTCACCTGTAGCCTCCCTTGCCTACCTATCGTTACATTTTATTTTCAGGTTAGATTGAATTTACGACCATTGTGACGGTCTGATTGTGATCCTCATTCTGGGAATACCGAGCAAGTTCCCCTGTGATGTTGATTGGCTGTTAAAAACTTCAAGCTCCCTTCAGCTGCCTCCCTCCTCGGGATATCACACTTCATCCCCTGACACTTGACATTCCGACGCAGCATTGAGTTTTCTGAAATTGCAGCAGAGAGAAAACAAAGTGATGGTGGTGTCATAGCCTCTTTGCTCAATTCATCCACAATTCACTTGTAACCTCTCGCATGATTGCTTTACTTTAAGAAGTCAAAGAGTACACCTTTCTGTCATACGGTTGTGCATCACCAAACTGTAATAGCCAATGCATCCCATGAATTGTTTTGTGTCAGAGTAATTGAATCAAGATGTATTCTCTTCCCCCCAAAACTGCCTTGTCTTTTTATCCTCTTGTGTCTCAGTTAGTGATATGCTTTGTTTCCCCACAGTGCCCTTTGGGACCCTTAAGGGGATGGGAGTGAATTTGTTGTTTTCAGTCAAAGATGGGCAGTAGTTTAACAGCAAATTGTGAACACAGGGAAATGGTCTGAAGTCTCACATACACCCCTACCTCAAAACACAGCCTCCTACTCCATTTTGGATGTTATGCAGGAACAAATTATCTCCAAATCTCTTTTGCTCCTTGATTGATACCAAAATGAGATTTGTATGATTTTTTTTTTTCTTTAGATTGTCAGTATTTTTACTTGTAGTACAAATACACCACCAAATTATTGCAAGAAATGGAGTGGCCACCTTGAATATTTGGCGTCTGTTTACCCTCGCATCTTTCCATTGTTTCTGTATGCAATCACACCACATGTAACAGGTTGCTTCCAGTTCTTCCAAATGCACCTTTACTTTCAGTAAGTGAAATTTCAATGCAAGGGCTGATACCATACCAGTCCTTTGCCAAAAGCTGTTAAACCATGCAATTGGCTGATAGCTCGGCTTCACTTACATGCCAAATAAAGTATGATTATCTATTAAGCGCCTAGTAAAAAATTATTCATTCACTTACTATTTGGCCAGTGGAGAAAGATGTAAATTTTGCACCCTGGAAACGCTACAGCACAAAATGATTGTGTTTCCAGATTTCGGAAAGGCCCTTTTCTGTTTCCACATGGCACTTTCCCCCAGGGTCTTTATGAAATGGTTTTCCCATTTTGGTTTGGAAGAACTTGACAGGCCTCCACAGAGACCTGACCACAGTCTCATCCAACATATTTGGGACGAGTTTGAGTGTTGACTGGGCGTGCGACCTTACTAATCATGTTGCAGCCGATTTGGAGCAAACTCCTGCAGCCAGGTTTCTGGCTGAAGTAGTAGCATATTTATGCCCTTGGTTTTGGAATGAGATGTTCAACAATCAAATATGGGTGTAATGTCAGGGTGGCTATATACTGTACGCAGTGCACCATCATTCTACTTTGAAAGTATGAGAACATAATTAAAATTAGTTATGTTTCGGGAAGTTTTACAAATATAATAAAGATATTTAGATCATGTTACAAGTATAGACATGCTACCAAATAGGTTTCTGGTGAATTTTGGGCTGCTCCCAATAGAGAAGGCATTATTTTAATTGCGTAGTTTAAAAATCAGTATCACCCTCTCTCAGAAAGGCTCTTAGTTCTACGCTGCCGCTCTAAAACAATCTGACGATCTGCACTCATCACAAAGGTTGAGCTTCGTAATTTGTTGGATCGTGAATAATAACAACGTAAACTGGAAATGGCTCGTCAGTCAGTCATCGGATGGAGTTACATTTTCTAATGATATAAACCAAGGACACCTCAGAACAAAACCATCATTATCCTGAATTGACTTGGAGTCGGCAGCCACATCAAATTATAATTTGCTCTCCTTTAGTGATGATGAGGTTGGCCACATCAATTTATTGTCATTCTAGCGCAGGTCAGGTTTCTATTAGACTCCCATTTCCTTTAAGATGACATTGAAACCCTCACAATAAGCTTAAAATCTTAAAAGACTTGAAGGTCCCTCTGTATCTAGTTGTTTTTCTTTAAAACCCTCTGTAGTAACAAAGCACTATCTGGAAGTAGTGTTAAACCACGTTCAGACAGCAGATAAAATGTCAACATTTTCCACACTGTTGAATGTGGATGAAACTTACGCCAACAGATAGTTTTGAACTGTATAACCTTTACTTGAATGTATCAATCTATGAATGTTGATCATGCTATTATCCTGGAGCAGATTTCTTCCTGTAGCTATATGGATTTGATATTCTCGTGGCGGCATCTTCTCGCATTGATTCCGGCACCATTTTCAAAATTTAGCGATTAAAATCGACTTGGGTGTCTTGCTGACAATCTGCTGTGGGATGAAGGCACACTGTGACACGGGCATGTGTGATAGATCATGTTCAAGGTAAATACCACAAGTCCAGGGGAAAGGATGTAAACGTCGAAGGGTCAGGGAGAAATAATGATCACATGAGGGTTTATTGATTTTGTTTTTCTCACTTGTTACATAGGGGCCATGTGTTGTCCATAGATGACACCTGCCCACTCTGTAGCGCTACTTTTATTGTACATAAAAGCACATTATATACATTAAACAACATAAAACACAAAGTAAAATGATGGAAAGGATGGGAAAAAACAACAGAAGTAATACGATGAAGGTTGAGAGGCAATAACCCTGATATACTGAGTGGAAGGTCAGTGTAATTGACAGATGAATACATTTACATCACATAGTCCCTCATACTTCCTGGGAGTACTTAATGTCACTGTCACACCAGTTGTTTCATATGAACCCCCCATTTTCACTCAAATCCCCATATTCATGTCCATATACGTGTTACCATGATAACCAAATGCCCTGACATAAAAGGATACATCAATTACATAGTTGTGGAGAGTGCTTTCTGACAGTTCACAGACCATTAGATGGTAGTTTAGCTTCACTAATTACTTTTTACAAATCGCCGCACCACTTTGGAAGCAGATCAAGACAAACCTTTCCCAACCCATCTCATTCTGTGGTACAAATCAAACCAAAGTGGAAAAAGGTGCAAGGTTTGAAAGCATCCTGCACAATAACTAAAGTAAATACAAAATATTCAAACCTAAAACCCACACCACTTGGTTTGGATGTGCACAGAATTTTCACTCTTAATCGATGAAGCTGATCGTGTTTGTTTTCACTCTCACCCGAAAGACAGCCTGGAGTGTGAAAGCCATTCACCAGCCTTAATGGCTAAGGTACAGACAGCATACGCTGATATTTTCCCACCCAAGTTTTAGATTAAATGCATCGTCAAAGCTTTGCGCCTTTCAACGTCGTTGCTCGGTGTTATAGTCTGTATATTCTGCCCGCAGGGGAGCCTCTCCATTTAACTCGCTCCTAGGTCGTCTTGCACTTTGGAGCCTAGAAGTTCTCAGTCAAATCGCAAGCCACATTTTAGTTTCACAAAGTGTCTCACACAGCACAGCCCCAGCAACACCTATCCCCAATATCACACACACACACACACACACACACACACACACACACACACACACACACACACACACACACACTCACTCACACATACACACCATTCATCCCTCTAAATGTCACAGGCTCTGCAGAACGCTCCAACAATGCCAAAGGTTGAGAGGCCCTAGGATCAATATTACATCATTTCTCTCAATTAGGGCATTATTTATTCCCCTCAAGTTATTGTACATCTGCGAGTGATCCTATCTGCATTCCTGGCAAGTCTCCAGATGAGTCAAGGCCCTGGAGGGAGGGGAAGACAGAGTGAGATAAAGATGAAGAGAGAGAAGGAAAGAGAATGAGAGAGATATGAAGGTAAGGGGAGTTTGGGTGAAGAGTTGGAGCAAGGGAGAAAAAAGTGAGCAAGATCATTTAAGATTCACAGAGGGGATGAAATATGATTGTGTCTTACCTTGAGTTATTACAGATGAAAGTGGATATAAGACAGCACACTGTCCCAAATGGTT
Organism: Diplodus puntazzo; assembly: GCA_963678695.2. Classification (NCBI taxonomy): domain Eukaryota; kingdom Metazoa; phylum Chordata; class Actinopteri; order Spariformes; family Sparidae; genus Diplodus; species Diplodus puntazzo. Next base: position 13,522,957 of record OZ023178.1, read on the forward strand.
AATATGCCCTGCCGCATGGAGGCATAAATCGTGACTGTCATATTAGTGAGGTGAGAGGGGGTCGCTGGTGGTGATTGGAAGGGATTCTTGGCAAAGGAATGCTCCCATTAGTGTTTTACATAAGTATGGTAATGAGGGGGACAGTCCGTGCACAAGACCTGATCAGCCTGCTCGACCAAAGGAGGATCATTTTACTACAGTTGAGGAAGTTAACCAAAGCGTGACCGCAGGGCTGATACTGTGTTCGCATTTTAGATCGTGATTGACCTCAAAAGTCAAGCTTTCCTCCCACATTGACCGTTCCCCACTCTGCTTCCTGTCGGCAGGTCCCACCTGCAGCCTTGTGCCTGTCTCTGCAAACTAAGAGAAAAAATGGCCGAAGGCATTTGCTCTCCTTAGCAGAAAATAGCATCAAGAACTGGCCACGGCACTTGAGTATTAAGATATACTGCCTCTTGTCTGTGCCAGCAATGCTTCCCGTCTCTTGGTAGACCTATTAATCATAAATTGGGCTTTGGCATGTAGTTTACAGAAACTCTGGTTTGTTATTTTCTATTTTTATGTTCAAGGGCTAAAGCGTTTTCTGCAGTGCACCTGCATGTGGGCCCACGGGAAGGTTACAAGAATCATCCCTTGGTCAAACTTGTATCGTTCAGCAGATCAATACATTATGAAACTGTTTGAGGAGGCCCAACAAACTCTGACACAAGAACAGGCTGTTTATGAAACATCGAAAGTCTAACTCAAGTAATGTGGACAATCGAGAAAGAAAGTTGATGAATACTAGGTAGTGGTTTTGCCAGTTTTGACGGTAGATGAATCAACCAGCTCGTTGGTGTTGTGCTGTTTACTGATGATGCCATTACTGTAGTGGTGTATTGGTCCTGAATGCGGTTAGAGTGAGGATGTTGGATTGATTGTTTTCCGCAATCAATCCCCCTCTGATCACTGAATGCAGTCTAAGTTAAAGAAGATGTTATTTTGTCTGAAAATGGTTAAGTGGCATTAGGTATGACTTCAAAATAAGATCAACACAGGATAGATGTGAAAGTGATGTGTAGTATCTTCAACCGGAATCACATTCCTGAGAAAATTTTTCAAGGCCAATACAGAATATTAGTAGTCAAGGAGCAGATACCCGGTATTTGAAACCGACTAAATAACAAAAAATCTTAGTGTCAAACTTCAGCGCAACCAATGATAGAATGTAATTAACTAAAGTTTACTCAATTTTGAGGTAATGTACTTGAGTATTTCCATGTTCTGCTACTTTGTTCTTCAACGCAACTACATTGATTTGATCATTTTAGATACCTAGCTACTTTTCAAATCTGGATTATACAGTATTGACGGATAGTAGGCAAGACAAGTGAGTAAGGCCACAGATTGGTGACAGATGAAGGATGTTGCATCAAGTATTGCATTTGTAATCTTTTTGTTTTTGTAAGCAATGTGATGAAAAAGAAATGCTGAGTATTTGGCCAAACTTGTGCACTGCAGAATTATCCAATATGAGCATAACTCACAATGAAACTGGAATTCTGACAGCCCAAAGTTATCATTTGAGCAGCTGATAAAGCAGAGCCCTATTTTCTCTTGGTAATTTGAAAGATCTCTATGTGTTTAATATAATCCGATCCGTTAAGTTAAGTGTTTTTAAAATAGCTTTGTTGCCATTTTTATTGTTTCAACCACATTACAATGATAACATGTAACAGGTAATCTGGAAACGTTTCTTGACTGATGCAAGAAAGTTCCAGTTTAAGGGTCCTTCGCATACACTAGTGTTATCATGCAGGTTTATAAGTGAGATACCACTGCAGTCCTGCAGGTGTTTTGACTTCAGCCTGCTTCTTTGGATTACACTATAAATTGCAGTCCACCAGCTGTGGAGTGGCTTTTTGGGCTGTCAGGGCTGCAGTCACGGTGTGTGCAGGACCTTATGTTTCAGTACAGCAACCCCTTCAGGCGCTTGTTCCCTGATTGTTGCTCTGGCGCTTTTGGGTTTGTTTCCACACAGTGTAACTTTTAAAAGCCACAAGTTTTTGGAGTTATCATTGGATTTTGCTTTATTTAGTCTTTCTCTGTCTGCCGTCTCCAGTGCCGCCACAGCACATGTACCAAATAGAGTGCAGTCTGTGCAGTTCCCTTCCAGCTGTTGCTCTCTCAACAGCTGTGTACTTCAAAACTGAGCAGGAATTTTTAAATTGAATTCCCTCCTCCTCCGCACGCACACACTCACACTGCAGCATTTCTGTTTTCTTGTGCTCCTCCGTTGCCGTCATGTATCAGTAGCTTCAGTGATACACCCTGTCTGATAGTCAACTTGATTCAAGCGCCAGCATATGGACTACCGACAGCAGGAAGACTCACTCTGCGACTCATTCGGCACCATGTGACAGCTTGGTACCCATAGCCACCTGCTTTAAAATTAAACTCACCTTTTAGTGTGACAGTTAAGCACGGTAACTTTTATAGCCATTCGATTAGCTCTCTGTTTAATCTGAACACGGCTGTGCCACCTTGCTCTTTTGTGAGCAACCACTGGAAAAACTTGAACTGTTAGCCAGTGGAGGAGACATTCATTTGCTCTGGTGACACCAAGAAAATCTTTTCTGTCTAATTTTTTAAGTTGTTCAGTGCTTTTTTTTTGTTCTTTAAAGTTTTATCTCGTCCTTGGACTTTGTTGTGCTTTCTTTCCCCTGAACGCTCAGACAAGCTGAGTAGCTTGCACTTTTGTTTTTCAAGAATTTATCAGCCTTCCCTCTAAAGCCTTCCACAGTAAAGTGTGGAAGCCAAAATGCAAACCCCTGCAAACTTTCTCCTCGTCGCCATTCCCTTGGCAGCGCATGTGTGTTGCCTGGTTGAACTAATTGCCTTTGCTATATTTTCAGCCAAACAGGTGGCTTTATTGGTTTCCTTCTGGCTGCACTTATGTAACCGTGCGTCCAGGTTGGACAGAGATGACAGCGCCTCCTCTTCGCCCGGAGCACGACCTTGGTTTGGCGATGCTCCCCCCCTGCATTGTCTTTGGTCTCACATTGATCTTTTGGGCCAACTTCTGATTGTGTGCATGTTGTGTGCATGTGTTTGTGCGTGTATGAGACAGAGATAGAGAGGCCTCTGATGTCTAGCCAGAGAGCTAGAGGGCCAGGATTACAGTCGGGGGGGGTTGACAGTGGCAACAAACTTTGGCAAGTAACACAAAAGAACACATGAGAACAAAGATCTACAGTATGGTGTCGTGATATGCTGCTGCTCACACATACGCGTAGATTTGTGCACATGCAGGCAAAATACAATATTCATAGAACAAGCCCAAACATGAGCAAATGTTCAGCATTCTCACAACCTGTCCGTACATTCACTCTCACGCGCACACACAAAGGTCTTATGCAGCTTTTACCACTTCACACCGTCACCTCGAGGGATTCATACGTGCTAAAGCAGTCTGGTATGGTCAGATTTGTCCTTTCTCCACAAAAAGGTGCAGTATTCATCTGCCCTGTGTTGGTCCATTGTATCTGCAGTTGTGGTCCTGTGTTTGGTCCGTGGGCGGTCATGCAACAGGGAATATGAATGTGTCAGATGAAATGTTGCGGATATTTGTCTCATAACCGCTATGAGTCAGGCAACACCTTGTCTCTATACCTTGGGTAAAGAAACAGTATTTTTTTTCATTTTTCCCTCGGCAGTGGGAGTGATTTTGACATGCTCAGATAGGCCCTGACCTCCATGCCGACCAGAATGGAATAAAATAAAACAGAAATAATAGAATAGAGAGCATCCCGTTACGCAGCAGCGTAACGGGATGCTCTCTATTCTATTAATTATATTATTTATTTTCATTTCTGATGACATTTCTTGCACTGATTGGTGTCATCATGTCCTTGTTCTTACCTCTGTCAGGAATTAAGATCGGCCATAAATGTATTATACCCTCTTTACATGAATACTTTTTAACCACTGCATTTATTCTGTTTTGTATGACATCTTATTGGGGCCATTGTAAGAAAAAGAGGGAGCCGGAGGAGCAGGGGGTTCATATTCAAAAGATGCCAATGAAAACAACATGCTAATTTGGATGAGGAGAGCTTTTTTCTTAGCATCAAGAACTACCACACCATTATCTTGGGCTAAATGCCACACATGTTCTTATTGCTTAATCTGATTACAAAGCATAATTTGATTAGGTCATCCACTGCAGGCAGAATACACAGCAGGTGTATGGGGCTGATCCAACCATGCGATGTGGGGTTTTTTTGACAAATAAAAACAAACTCTTTATTTCCCAGGTTTAATTTACTACTCTCAATAATAAAATAAAAGAAATAATAATTTCACAGAATGTTTATAGAAAGTTTTTAAAAGAAATTAAAAGAGTCTTTTCTTGGGGTTTTACCCCCCTCCCTTTGTATCGTTATTTACTTTTAAACCCACAATGCTCCTATTACACTGTTCTGTATCTTTGTCAGAAATTCAAATTCAAAAACCGAAAGTAGAGGGAAAAAGATGCATAACAGTACATATTTTCATTAAATTTGAACAAACGACAATGAATAAAGCAAAGATGAAGCGAAATTTCAGAGTTCTTTTCTTAAGGGAAGAGAGATGGGTTGGCTCTAGAGGTATGTTGTGTTTTAGCTATCAGTATATCAATGACTGCATATCACAATCTAGATTCACAGAGTTTTTTGAAAAAAAAGTCATTTTTTGAAAAATTATAGAGCATGGGAAATACCACTAAAAAATTTTGCCCTTAAGATTAACCCCAAGGTATTTTTTATAACTTGTTGGGATTAAAAGTACATAAATAGTAGTGATAGTAATAATAAAAAGGCTCTTGGACTGCACAATCGTACTGATATAATATTAATATATGTAATCAATGCAATGCAAAATGTATTTATTTGAAGTAGGGCTGTTTTCTCGACCTCTTGCCTCTGACCTCTGAACCCCGCGATCTTACTTGCCTTGAGTTGAGTGTGAGTCACAGCAGCAGTTCGCCCGTGTGGACGGGGCCTTAGTAGCCATTGTGAGCCAATAAATCCGTAAATGCTAACGGTCCTGTAGTGTGCTGCTCACCTCCGCTCATTTGGATTGTGCAACTGCAGTGGGTGATTTAGTGCGTAGTAAGAAGTTAAGACTACCGTTTAAACGCACACATCATTTTGAACTCTTTATTAACAGAAAGTAGGCAGATTTTGTATCAAAATAGGCTTTTATATAACGAAAAAAAGACATTCTATGTAACAATTTATGCTCAGCAGCCGTGGGCACCCCCATATAGTCAGAATGGTACGGTCTTGTTTACATAACAACATTTTCGGACCATTCGACTACGAGGTTCATAGTCGAATCAGACCTCTCCGAATCGAATCGTCGAACTGTCGACTATTGGAGGTCAGCCCTAATTTGAAGTGTTACATACATACATACTGTATAAATATTGTGACAAAATCGTTATTTTATATTCACCACATTATCAAGTATATAATATATGTTTAAGTACTGGCTGGCATTAAAACACTAAGAAATGTATCCATATAGTTATTACATTATAAATTACTTACCAGAATATATCATTATGTTCACTTCTTTTTGTTTGTTTGTGTCTTTTTCTCTTACATTATGCTTGTGCTGTGTGGGAGAAAAGATTGCATCAACACTCCACTCAAAATAAAGCAGTTTTACTCATGCTACTCATTTTACTTCACTGCATGCTAGCTGGAATTGTTGGGTCTAAACAGTTTTGTCATTTTTCCACACTGAACAGACACAGTGGAATACAATCAGTACATAGACCAGTGTGTGGCTGGGAAATAGCAAACGAGCAGAGAGTTTCTCCCTGAGCATTCTGGGTGAGAGTCACAAGATGTACTTGCCAACATGGAATCCAAAAAATTGTTACTTCACAGTTCAACCTATTGCTTTTGGAAGGGACCAAAATGTTCCCAACAATGGAATCAAAGTGCCCAGAAAAATAGTTTTATTGTAGAAAGATTTCTTCATTTCTTTTTTCCTGGTTCCCGCTGAGAGAAACCACAGCCGCTGTGCCAGCTGTCTTGGCAGCACTCAGGTTTAATCTCTGAGACTCAGGCTAACCGTAACATGGAAGCCTCCCTCTCTTCTTTAGCAAACACACACCAGACTATTCACTCTCTCTGCCAACCACAGGACAGAAAGGAGATATTGAGCATCCTTCCATGCAGTGACAGAGTGTTGATATTTATTTCAATCTTGACAGCCACATAGCTAAGACAAATGTTTTTTTTAGAGGACTTGTGGGTCGTCAGTCTTTCAGAAGTTTCTTTATTTTTTTTTCAATTGGATCATCCCAGCAGGACTGGATTAAGCCTTTTTTTTTACTGTTCGTCACATGCAGTGACTTCAGGTTTTGTCTTGTTATATTGTACTACAGACATTGAAGCTCTTGGAAGACTTTACATTTTCCTCTGGCACAAGATAGAAGACACATGCAAACCACATGGAATCGTGACTGTCTAAGCTACCTTAAGGCTATACGGTAAAGTATAGGCAAACAACTACTGGGTTACTGTTAGGCTTTAGGAATAAGGTTTGTCCAAGTATTTACTCCCTGTCTAACGCTCTGGGCAAAAGCTGCCACTTTTCAGTCATGATTGGCTGCCTTAAGTTCTGCTTTACCAAAGATCAGCTAACATTTTATGCACCCTGTCTGGCACAGTTTGGTGATTTGATCTTGTGTTTTTGTGACTGGGGAAGGCTTACTTCCCACCACACAGACTGGTAACACAGAAACATAAAAGCACAGAAAGAGCTCATTCTCTCTGCTTCTTTATTTGCTTGTCCATCACTAACTCATACTCCTCTGTTTTTCTTCCCCACCTCTTCTCTGACACCCATAATATTCATACAAAATAATGATACAAGGCACATTGTTCCATATGCAGCCATTATGATCCAGTTCCAAAAGCTGTGTTGTTCTCTATCTCCTCCCATAGCAGTGACTAGGAAGAGAACATTTAAAGATTTATTGTGTGCATCTTTCTGACACTACATGCATATTCTCTCGGTAATGAAGTCCATCCAACTTTCAAAACAGTAAATAGTTATCTCTCGCTGCCACTTGGGGGCAGAAGTGCAAAAGTGCCCAGTGCAGCTCACTAAAAAAGGCGTGAAAGTCACTTCTTACGCTCCAAAGTTGCACCAACAAATAACTTGAGTTTAGTTTATTTGGCAGCTGGAAGTAGAACTTGGCTGACCTGTCGGTGGTCTTGCTTTTGGACAGACAAACAGATTATAAGTTCAAAGTGGCATCAAAAGTATCATAAGTAAACCAAATATGAGGGGGAAAAGCATTACCGTGGCAAAATTCGGATTGTATCTTTGCCCCTGGGGAAATTTATTTTTGCATGGCATTTACTGGTAATTACAAGGTTCACTTCCTAATACTTTTTTATACTCCATTTGCACAATCAATAACCCCGTCTCCACTGAGTGGTAGGTAGAGTAGATAAGTAAGGTTTTCCCAGGATAAACTTAATTAGCCCATTTCATGGAAGGAACGGGTGGCACTGATATTTAGCACTCTGAGTTTTTTGGACGTGTGAAAGAAAAACAGCACTAACCTATCAACACCAGGCAGCCTCAGAGTCCCATGGCTGTGAGGCTGGCTGCTGCCAAGTCGCCCGTGTGTGTGTGTGTGTTTGTGTGTGTGTGTGTGTGTGTGTGTGTGTGTGTGTGTGTGTGTGTGTGTGTGTGTGTGTGTGTGTGTGTGTGTGTGTGTGTGTGTGTGTGTGTATTTTTGGAGAGTATTGTGTGTGTGCATGTAGGTGTATCTGTGGTGCTCTATTGTATAAGCTGTGTGTGTATGTGTGTGTGTGTGTGTGTGTGTGTGTGTGTGTGGATTGTCCCAGTTTAGAAGACCCAAAGCTATGACTCATCAACTAATAAAGCAGGGGGGCGAACAGCGAGTGTGTGTTTGAGAGGGAGACGACATGCCTGGCACTGACTGTGCCAGTATGTGTCTATGAATTTTGTTTGTGTGTGTGCGTGCTTGCGTGCTTGCGTGCGTGCGTGCGTGCGTGCGTGCAGTCATATTTTTTAAAGGGAAAAAAGCAACACAACAAGAGTGACTGGGAACCACGGGGGCAGTTGTGCTAGTGCTTCAACTACTGTACCTGGTGCCCTTGTAAACGCACACATGCATGCACACAGTCCTCCCTATGCTTCATTTTCCATTAGTTGATGCACTGAATGTATCCAGATAAATATTCAAACTGTGTTGCATCCACTCATCACAAATGTGAACTGCATGTCCTTAGTTGTCCTCACTGTGCTGTCACGTCGGCACTCACTCTCTCTCTGTACAGTAGCTGCAGTGCTACGAGCAGCTGTGCACTCGCCAGCCGATGTTAATGTCCATTACGTTTTATGCTTTTATGTCGATGCCACATACATGGCTGCTACAAGACTAATAGAGACAATCATTTATGTTAATTCCGGCTCTCTGTGTTTGTTCAGTTGAAGCTTATAGTTCATTAGTTACAATTAAATACAGTTTACAGTATTATCAGTGTCCTGCAGAAAACTCTATTAAATGTAATGGGGTCCAATTTCTGCACATTGGACGAGTTCCAGCTCAGAATTCAAAATAATAGAGCAATGCTACATATGGCCATTTACCCTGATTGCTAAACAATGACGTGATGCATCAGTTTTGGAATCAGTTGTTGACAAGAGAAGACATTAAGTAGTAGTGTTCTAACTTCCTTAATCAATTGATGATATAATGGGTCTGATGTCTTAATAATGTAATGGCTTTAGTATTTGGAGTTTGCGGATGCAGTGCCAGTTTGTGCAAGTTTCTACATCATTTAAAATCAGTACAAGACTATGGCACATGATGACCATGCCAACATGAACTCATGGCCTTTGCAGTGAGAAAATAAAATGCCATGTACACACATGGATGGATTATTGAACAAGGACGACTGAAGGACTGGGTACAGGCTCAAGGACCCAAGGGGGCCACGTCTGATCTATTTTTAGGACGTATTATTATGTACTTTTTCCTTATATGATGCAGCTGCACAGCACATACCTAATCTATGCAACTGCATCATAGGTTTTCTTTATGGTTTCAAATAAGAGGATACCTTCTATTGTACCCTGTCACATTTTAAGCGCAGTATTGCCTGCATGATCCTGTTTGGTTTTCAACCAACAGCAGTTTAATGTACAGATAAACGACAAGACTGGCATGAGTGAATAGTTTTTGTTTTCTAAACGTATCCCATGAAAAGACTAAAACCAACAATGTGCGAGTCTGACTCTCAATATTTTCTGACCAGATAGTGACAAATATATGTTTTCATTATTCAATAAATGTATTACAGCCGGGCACTGTAACTCTTGGAAAATGTTACTCAAATGGTGTACATTTTAATGTGTTTGGTGACAATTTTAGCTGTGGATTAAAGTAACCATCTGCATGTATTAATATGTATTTTTCATATGATGTGGTATGGCTGGGTCCAAATGGAAAAGGTGCTGCAATGTCTTTGCAACAGCTTGAAGCTATTTAGAGACAAATTTAATTTTACCCAAATAGTAATTGGTTGCGCCTGGCTGCATGCTCCCTAACAGACAGTGGTCTAACTTAGATTAGCACAATAGATACATTGTGTTTTTGACTTTGGTATGTAATTACTGTTGTTGAATTTTCATATATTCTCAACTCCAACATGACCTGAAGGCAGTAGGTCTGACAGCTGAGTGAGCAAAAAGCCAAATCTCTCTCTCTCACACACACACACACACACACATACACACACACACACACACTCAGAGTAGAAGGCCACTTCTCACAGAATATGTCAGAATCTGACAATAGGTTATGACTTTGGCTGTATTGATTTTTTCCTGTCAGACAGGATGTCCAGTAGACACATTTTGACGGGCTGTCATGATTGTTACCATCTGAACTTGGCCTTTACCAGCTAATGTTACTGCTTTTTTTCTAAAGGTGGGTAATAATGTCAGCTAAGCGTCAGTCATGCTGGGAAAACTTGTGGGAGTTAGAGGTGGAAGGTTTTGATGGACTGAAGGCATGTCAAAACTCTTCCTTCATACATTTACATTAACTCATGGTCATGTTCATGTGACCAGAGCTGAGTGTACTGAAGTGTGCTGTAATAAAATTAATACAATTTAAAATTAAAAAAGGTATCTCTACAGCACTTCGATAGCAATGAATTAGCCACATGTTAATCTGACACAGGCTGAAGGTTTGGATCGCGAGTGTTTGGCCTTGGTTGAGAGCTATCCTCATTCATAAAGACTTACTGAATTAATCATGTTTTAAAGTGGACTAAAGTGGCAACTCACGTTAAAATGTACATTGCTTTAATATCAACATGCATCTGCGGTGAACTCACATTTTTTTAGGTTTTGTTTGGCACAAAAGAAGAACAAAACCAACCAAAAGAAGCCCTCACATTCTGCACACTGAGCTCCCGTCACAGAAACTCATCTTAAAAACAAGTGTGTCTTCACTGGAGGGCATACAGATCAAGGGCATGCATCATACTACGCTTGAACACTACGTCACTTTTTTATTTTCGACCGACAGAAGTGGGATGACTCATCAGGTGAAAGGCACAACCAACACATCCCCAAAGGCACGGACGGCAAACACTGCATCAAATTGGATCGTGCCGTTCATGTGCATACGCGTTAGTGGGGTTTCCGCTCTAATTGAGATGGTTGCGTACGTACACGCCCGTGTCACATCTTCACATCTTCGTGTTGTTTTTGTTGGGCTGTGTAATGCATCTACACTCATCCAGCAGCTGTCAATCTGCCAGCCACTCTACTCTCATCCCACGTCTGGTGGAGAATACCGATGCGCGCTACCTCCTGGGGGGGCTTTGTGCGTGGAGATGTGTGTGCGTGAGATCATTCGGTTGGAGATGACGTAGTGGAGCAGTGTGTGGAGCACGCACAGAAGAGATAGGAAAAGTAAAGAGATTAGCAGAGGGGGGTAGAACACCGCCACAGGCCCGCTTTATATCGGCCAAGGGGGCTGGTTTTCATGGTGCAATATAATGGTATTGGTTCAGCCCACTTAATGAGTCACATCATTTGTTATGTTCAGATGGAGTTCTTAGGAATTAAACAATATGAAGGAATTGTTGCGATAATGACTAGCTCTTACTATATATTGCCATTGCCTTAAGCATGGGGGAAAGAATACGAACTGTTTCTTTACTGGCTGAATGCAAGAAAGGTGTGAGTGAAACAAAGTTGAAGCTCTGATTGGCCAGAAAAAAATGCTTTTCTAGTGCAGCAAGGCCTTCAACCCAACTCTGAAGAAATTCTGCTTACTTTCTCCAATCTTCCTTTTTATTATACAGTATATGCTATAGTTCCAACTATACATCCATATGGATGATGCTGCCTCCTTTAGGAGACTTAATTTGCATCAGGATTGTCCCTGTTTATCATTTTTCCATCATTGCTGAATTTGCATAGATTACCATGAAGATCCCGGCCCCCTTTTGTTGCTCATCCTCAGGTAGATTATGAATCCTAAAGAGAGGACGGTTTCTTCAAAGCGGATGAGCCGGCTCTGTTTTGACTGACCATCTAACATAGCTCCCGGGCTTTAGTGGTTTGTTCTCCTTTGGGTTATTTTTGGGTCTCATTTTTTGGAATTTAAGTTTTGCCTGTCCTACTTACTGCATTCCCCAAAGTGAACTCGAGGCCTTTTTCAGCCTGATCCAGATTTCTCTCTCTCTCTTTCTCTCTCTTTCTCTCTCTCTCTGTCTCTCTCTCTGTCTGTCTGTCGTTCTCTTGCTGCCTCCCTCTCTTTCTCGCTCTTTCCGACTCCCTTCTCAGCCATCTGTTCATGCTTGTGGCATCTCTCTATCTGTCTTCCCTTCCTGCCATATTTCACTCTTCTCATCTCAATTGTCCCAACATTCTATCCTTGCTCCCATTTGTGTAGCATTCCCTTTGCCGCCTTTTCCCATGTTTGTATCCCATCATTAACATCCTCTGTGGCTCCTTTCTCACAGGCATTCACATTCACAACTTGTTAATTCATGTGTCATTCACAGGAATGGGGTTACAAAGCAGATGCCTCCTGCCCTCTTATTCACCCAACTGTTTGCTAATAATTTCACTGAATTCAGTCTTGTATTTACAGTATATTTCCACTGCTTACCTAGCATGGCAGCTTTGAAGGATCACAAAATCACACAAGATCAAGTGAAATAAGGATCCACCTTGCCAGGCTGCAAGCTTTTCAGCGTGTAGCAGAATCACAGTGGATTCGGACCAATTGTTGTTTTTTGAGGGACTACTGGCAGCTAACAGCATTTGAAAAAAAACAACATTGACGGCTCCATATTCTGTGGCTTTTGAAGAGGTTAAAGATGCTGATAGATAACATCAGTTATGTCAGCGTTCTCCTGCTATCTCATTTTGTTGACATTTCGTTCGTTGGTCTGATTGATTGAAGATAGCTAAGAACTACTTCCCAGACGGTTTCTGTGTAAGATGGTTCTTTCTAACAAACCATCTGGCACATCTGGTTATTCCATTGCCCCAAAGGGAAAAATGGTGGTGACCGGGTATGCACAGCTATGGTTCTAAAATGTGATACCCATGTTTTTCTGTATCTACTGGATATAGACATGCACACCACTGTAAATTTTGTTTCGGAGTAAGCTCTATGTAGTTTGTCCAATGACGACTTAAAAGAAATGCTGTCCTTAAGAACACAAAGTCAACCATTGGCACGGTTCTCTGCCCAACTTTATTTAATTTTCAACTGAGAATGTTCAAACTTCTTTTAACATCTGGCACTTTAAACGCCTCATCTTATGAACTTGATTATTGTTTCAGAGGGCTGATATCTATTTTTACAATGCATTTGATATTCTTCTTACCCTTTTTGTCAGAGGGCGCATGAGATTTTGATTGACGGGTGAGGAGATGCGCATCAGCAGGTACCTCTGATCCATGTTGTTGGATGATGTCTGGATGATGTCATTGCACGCGCTACAACCTACAAACGGCAGAAGCTGTTGCCATGGCAATCCTTTTTTCTTTTTTTTCCAGTAGTGAAATGCGGTCAGAGCCTGAAGCAGTGAAACGAGTGTGTCAACCTGCATAAAGGCAAAGAGCGGCACAGTAGAGTGCTTGAGTGTCTTTGTCTTTATATATGTGTGTTATTGTGTGCAGAAATGCATGTGCGCTTTTGAGACATTTTTGCTCCCAATCCCCGCTCAACTCTAGCTGACAGTCCACAGCCAGTTGTGTAATATCTGGCTTATGCTATACAGAGTCTTGACCTACAAGGTCTGTTGACTGCAAAATAAATGGATGCTATTTACAGTATATGTTTTTGGCTGTTAAAAGTCAAAGGAACATCCAAGGTCTGTGTGCCTTAGTGTTTCCCCCACCATCAGTGATGCTTTTGAAGGCTGTGAAATCTGCCTGTCGGCCAGATCTATTTGTGTCATGTGGGATTAGTCATGTTGTGTAATCTCCAAGTGTGTGTGTTGTGTATAGTAATGTACATGTGTAAGTGTGTGTGTGTGTGGATGCATGCACAAGTGTAACCACATTTGAAGCAATTTAGTTAAAAGGTTATTGCTGAAACAGTCAAACCCAGCCATCAAACAATGTAAACAAGTAAAGTAGGACTTCAAGGTGGCTTCTTATGAATTTCCTCTAAACAGTCGGTGAATATTGACTATGAGTTTGCAGCCAAGAGATTTGTATTATTTACATAAAAAGGTTCATTCACACTGAGGCAACAAGACATATTTTACATATGCATAATCACTTTGGACTTTGCCTGCACTTAACCAGTCATTTGCTCTCATACTCTTTCTCTGGCTTTTATGCAGCCTCGCTCACATACTCTGCAGCCTCATCTTCCTCCTCGGTTATCGCCATCTGATGCAACATTAAGTCTCTTTTGATCAGCAAGGGGTAACCATCAATTACCCATACAAGTGCAAATAGGCGTGCAACTTAATGGACTGCACTTCAACTGGATTCAGATGTGCTGTTTTCTGAATCGGTTGATAGTAATTATGGCTCCATTTTGTCACACAGTGTGAAAGATAATGGTGCCCAATGTTTGTCCCCGAATCTTTGCTGCAATTATAGCCCAATGTTAATCAATTTCACCGCAGAGGAAAACAATGGAGAACAAGCCTCTTATACAACTGAGGTCACGAAACAATAAACCAGAAACAAAAGAAACTTAGCCAGCCTTGGTTAGGTGTTTGGCGCTGTAGCTAGGGAAACACGGAGGGCTTTCATGAATTGCTAAATCTCCATAATAACCACCCTGTATCTATGCAAGGCAAGGATTCCCTATTCTGCTCAGCAATTAAACATAATAACACATATTAGAGGGTAAAAAAACACATTTTTGAAAGTCTTTAAGAATGTAACTCCAAAACTTCACCTGATAGTTGGAAAACCAAGTGTAAGTAAAGGAGATAAGAAATGAGTCCCTTGAAATGTATCAGACATGCAAAATGCACTTTGCCTGTGTGAACATGACCTCCATCGGGTGTTCAGAGCCGTGGCTAGTCCCTGACATGTCACCCACACCACACTGGAGGTTTCCATCACCTGAATTGGCTGTTAAGCATCATTACAGTCTCCATGACTTTGGCTAAAACACAGTCAAGGTTGTTGATTCAAGGTGTTTGGGCGGCTGCTTGCATCACAGGACACAATACCAACTGATTTAGAGAGTGATTGGGGGGGTTAGCATTAATCAAGCACGGCACAGAAAACTTCTCGTTATGGGTTCACGTCAAAGATAAGTGTATATGCAACGATTAAATGAGGGGACCTTAAGTAGGCTTGTTATGGGTATTGATTGACATTGATCTGGTCATTGGTGTTGTTATGATACTAAGCAGGACCTTCTGGGATGTGTGTCCAATCTTGTAAGATCATGGTTTCAGCTGTCACTTGTGGCCATGTCGGGTAAATCAAACACCAACCTAGGACAAATTACTCTAAGTCACATTTTACCAAAGAGAAAAACATTCTCTCATGCCTGTTTTCATGTCATCATACAAAGGCAGCTCCATTTTCAATTGCTTATTCTCCTTTCCTAAAGCGGTCTCACTCCCCCTCTTACTCAACACATATCAGTGTGCCTCTTGATATGTCACCTTTTTTGATGTACATCACTCTGATTTGGTGCTCTGTTAAGCATCGAGGTCAGTTGCATGCTTAGTGCATCTTCTTAGTGCAAAGGGAGATGGAGCTCAATCCACAGTTCAACTACTTTAAATCAAGATCATAACTCAACGACCATAATATACAAAACATAGGACGCTTTGTAAAAAGTGATGATTTGTTTATCCTTAATGACAATCAACAAGAACTACAAGACTCAGATAAAAAGTCGACTCCTTTCTAATACAATACCTGTACCATTAATGCAAGCACAAATCTTATTTCTATAGCAATTTATGTAGCCAGACAAACCATCACTGCCAAAAGACATGAATACACATTTATTTGTAGTGTAATGTATTGAGCATTGAGGTCCAAACTTCTCAATCTCATAGCTAGTTGTGTTGCAAACATGTTGATGGTGACATCTTCATCTTATTTGTTCAATTCTGGTCAAATTGGGCTTTTGTCATTATCGTTTGCTTCTTCTCATTTGCTCTTTTAAAAACCAGTCTGATAAGGCGTTCACACTTTGAAATTGTAGGTTTTTTTCTTCCCTGCCAAACCTCAACATCCGAAACGGAGACACCACTGTGTGGTTCAATGGCTTCAATTATTGGTGAGCTGTGACAGCTCTGTTGAGCTATCTATAGCCACAGGTAGAGATTGACAGAATTTGAAGGACTTTTCTATCGAGCAAAGTACACCCAAGGACAGAAAATTCTGATTATCCCTGGGTTTAGCGACAGGGTTATAATCTTCCAGCCCAAGGGGTGGTGAGTGGCTCATTCATGGCTTCCTCTGCTAATGCAGTCCACCCTTTGGAGTTGCATTGCAGTATAACAGTAATTCATCATGATAAGGGTGCAGTATGCCTGGGGTCAGTCTGCCAACTGTAGGAAGCATGTGTAATTTAATCTGATACCCAGGGCTCTTTTTATGAAATAAAGGTATAGAGGGTCAGTAGCCGTTTTTATACTGGGCAATAAGCCGCCAATAGGCCGTCATTTTTGCAGCTAGGTCCGCGGATTTAGACAGAAGGCGGCAAATCGGCGTTTTGTTTTGGTCCACCAATTTGCCGCCTCAGAGGGTACACTTATTTCCGCCTCCATTGCTATCTAAATCCAAAACATCAATGTGCCGGCAATTGCGTGAGATGGGCGGAGGTGTCGATGACCTGCACTGTTGTGCGACCCACGACTGGGGAGTTTTAAAACCAGGAAACAGCTGATCACAGCAGTCAGTTCATCACTTCATCCGCGGATGTCGAGATGAGCAACTGGACAGCTGCTGAGATCCGGGAGATGCTAGATTCTCCTCAGTCTCTGTAGCTGTTTGGTTGTGTCCGCTTGTTGTGTAGCGGCAAGCTACGAACGGTCGCTACTTTCAAATTAAACGCCGCCCGCTAAGAACACAGTTCTAAACTCCAATGGGGTGCAATGTAAAGCTCTTATTTTAAAGACAAATTCTTTGTCACTGTTCACTGCCCAACTTCGTGCTTCACGCATGTCACATGTTTACGCCTACCTCAGTGGCGGCTTTTGGAAAATTTAGGAAAATCGGTTTTAGAACGACAGGGCAGCACATTGCTGCCCTTACCTTGGAGCAAATGTGCCACCTTTTCTATATAAAAAGGGCTATTGTTATGATTCACTCAAACTTATGTAGTATAATTTATCAACCATAGTCTCACTAGTCATGTGGTCAAGTGGGTTATGAGGCGTGAAAAATAATATGGGTTTGAATTTTACCAATTTTCACTGTGGTTATTGCAAAATGTGCCTTTTGGTCCCTCAGATTTGATAAATCTGTTACTCTGCCACCAACAGACACCACAAAAGTCTCCGTATGAAAGCCTCTCCTCAGGCCAATAATATTTTTTGTATGCTACTGGATAGTGAGGCCAAAGGTATGTCATTGATTCTTGAGGCCAACTTCGAACTCTGTATTCAGTCCACTGTCCTTTTTTAGGATCATCCTGCTTCGCATTCATAGTTATACACCTTCACACCTGAGAACTGACTTTTACAAGCAACGTTGTCGCCAGTGTTTGCCATTTAGCAGCTCCACTGCAGCAGTTGAGGGACCATGCGGCATGTTTAAGGGGCCCTGTTAAATAGTCAGTGAGGGCTTGGCGACCTTTTACTGAATGGCTTGACAGCAGTCTACATTTGTGGAGGTAGACACCTCTTACTGTTAATCAAATCAATACTTTAAATCCACCATAGCTTCCACTAGTGCCTTTGATGAATCCAACAAAATTAGAGCATATATGAATGTGGGTTCTTTAATTGGGGGTAAACACTTAAAATAACCAAACTGGCTCCTTTCCCATCACCAATAAACAAGTTTGCTTTTCTTTGGTGTCTCACATTTAACATCATAAATGTGCTCAATAACAGGGAACAGTGAGAAGCCGCACGGAGGCCAGTAAAAACGTTACTGTGATAATTTTTTTTTTTTTTTAGTCTTTCAAGCTCATCGCTATCGAAGCAATGTTTTAACGCTTCTTGAATAGAGATGAATGGAATGTTATCCATTCACCCATGTCTAAAAACATCAGTGTGTGCGTCATGGCATTCAGCCAGGGAAGGGGTGAAAATTACCAAAGTGGCATGTTTCCGTCAATGCCGACTGGAGAAGGAGCCAATTGATACCTGTGACTACTGCCATGTCCGTAGGCCTGGGAGTGAATGCTGATTGTACCTTTTACCATTGGGAAAAAAAAAAACAGATGTTAGTGGTTGTTATTGGACTTTTTTCCCCAGTATGTACTAAAGTTTTTTTACATTTTTTTTTCAAGTCCTCTCGAAGTTAAAAGTCCTATGTACTTTTTTGATAGCACTTTTTGATTTCTTCATAAATAGTGCTGCAAGATAGTTAAACTTTGACATTATTATTGAGCACAAATTACAAAGAGTAGTTTCTCAAACAATAAGTCACGTAAAGGGCTCCCCTGCTTTGGCCAGTTCAGTAATTTAGAGTTGGTTGTGGGTCAGACAGTTACGGGAGCCTGTGTGATTGTAATGCACACTGTATCAATTCAGCAGTGAAATTGTGAGATTTTAGCTGAACAGGTCTTGAACTTTGGGACTGCAGATGTACAAAGATACCTCATACAAACGTGTAATAACTGTATGGACATGTAAGTTATGTCTCTGTCTCTTCAAGTCATATATATGCAGGCAACTTAACGGCGGCCCAGTGACGACTGTGTAACTTTTAAAAGAAAAGATAACAGTACATTCTTTTTCAAAATGAATTTGTGATTACTTGGTACTTCAATGCAATGAATTTAATACACTGCCTTTACCACTTCTAGTGTGACTAGTAGCTTATGGTGGTAAATGTCAGCCACCATAAAGTTCTTGAAAAACAATACCATGACACCTCATCAGGAGACAAGTTTCTTTTTCCCTGTTTGTGATCCCGTACCAATTAAATATCCTGTTATTCCCACTTTGTTCATCAGAACTAACATATTCTTACTTTTAGTGACTAAAAAACAATAGCATTCATGTACCACTTTATGCAGTAGTATAGGTGTGATAAGATAATGATTGTGGATCAAACTGCGCCTCTCCACCTCAACCTGGTCCCTCATTTTTTTTTTTTTAATAAGAGCACCTTGTCAGTGACAGGAGTTTCAGCAGTATTTGAAACTGATCAAGGTCTCATTTAATGATGCTTTGTAGTACCAAGGATTGTCAACCTGCTTATCACCATGAATGCCTCTGCCACACTGTTGATGTTCACCGCCCAGGGCCAGAGCTTGAGCAGAACTTGCTTTCACTCTAAAAAGGAGAACACAATGACATGTATGTCGGTCTTCCTTTTAAAATAATAAAAATGATTTCAATGCTGCTTTGGTTATTTCATTTGCCTCGCAGTATCAACTTGTAATTTAACTTCATTGCTTAGGTATTTTTTGTCTCTGTGGCACTAAATAAAAAATAGCGCAGTGAGAAAAAGAAAGTCTCTAACCTTCTATGACTTATGATACACGATTTAAGCAAGCCATAACCAGAACAGAACATCGCCCTGCAAATAATTATTATGTTTCTTTTTTTTATAATTTGCCTCATTGTAAACTGATTAAATAGGTTCTGTTGAGTGGTGAAGTGGGAGGTAAGGCAAAGGATAAACAAACATCAGTCATTATTGGAAAAATCCACATGAATCACAGCTGAACGAGAGGGACAGGTAAACAGCTAACAGTCGGACAGCAGGAGACGAGTTTGCATCCACATTTTAATGAGACTGAATTCTGCTTCTGAAAGCTGTCTCGTGCTAAGTGAGATGGCGGTTGAGGCTTTTGATCATTACAGCGTGGCTTTACATAGATGAGTTACAACAAATAAGCATCCTCATTTTTCTCTCCAGGCATATTCTTGTGATTTTGACATGTGTTTATTTGTCACCTAAAGCCATGATCCTATGAGAGAGGCTTTATCTGGATTCTTAATATACCAAATTATCACTGCCAGCACAAACATAAAAGAAACATGGAAAATTTGGTTGCATGTTTTTTGTATTTGTGGCACATTTATTAATAAAGGTTACCTGGCTAAAGGGCATGCCCAAGTGTTTACATGCTTACCAAAGAGCCTTGTACTGTGGCATGCATCCGGTTAGAATTATTCTAAGGCCAGACATCATTATATCCTTTAAACTGCACATGAGCCTTTAAGCGCATTCGTCTGGAACTCTAAGGTCCACTTGTCTGGCTGATAAGACCTTTATGAGACTATATTTCATGTTTTACCACAGCACCGTTGAGTGTCAGGGGTAATGCAGGGTGGCATTGATATAGGGGTCTGGTTTGCAGAGATTAAAGCGCAGTCAAGAAAACAAAGTTGCTCGTAGGAGAAGTCGATTATTGTAATGGCAACATTTGCAGTGAGATATGAGTGAGAGCAGCGCAGCTGGTGTGCAGAGGCGTTCATGTAAGATGTAAATGTTGATGAAAGGTGTTTATTTGAAAGGAAGGTGGAAATTTCACTTGAGTTACAAAATCGCAAAATCCTATTTTTCACTGTGCCCCTCTGTGTTTTGTAGCAGCGATTAGCTCATTAAGCGATTAGTAGACTGAATGAAAGTTAGTTTAGAAGTATTTTCATAATCAAATAATTGTCAAACATACTGATTTGCTGCTCGTCTTTGTAATTTATCACAGTAAATGAAGAGTCTTTGGGTTTTGGACCATCGTTGCACGAAAGACACAATTGTGATGAGCATTTTTCCTTTTTTTTTCAAATTTTATCGAGAGTAATTGCTAGTTTCAGCTCTAATGCAGGTAGTCGCCTCAAAATTTTGAGATGTCCTCCACTAAGACTATTTAAGAATTTAAACTTGTGATGAATGAAAATACAATGGGCCGGATACAAAATCTGTGTTACTCTATGCTGTTAATGACAGAGATCTTCCGATGTTTAGAACGCCACAATATATATACCATCCACCTCCATTACATTGAGATGAATAAAGAAAAGGCAGGGCTCTATATCTGGAAATCGTAGTTTATAAACTCAAAAATACAGTTTTCAGCCTGGCTACGTACCACACGGGGTGAGCAGGAAAACATGTTATGTCATTTCTTTGAACTGACTTTTTAAGTATCAAAGATTAGAGAAAATATTTATTAAAAAGCGTGGATAGAGCATTAAAGGATAATGTTCACATTACTCAATATTTATCCTACTGTGAACAAATCCACTGAAAAGACCAAAACAAAATCTGTCATTACTGGCTTCCATACTCTAACCATCTGTCCATAAATCCGTAATTCTTTTTTTCAAAAGGTCATAAACATACAGCAGCTCACTTCCAGTGGGCAATAGTGAGTACCTTCAGCAGCGGGATGACATTGACTTAAACTGCAGTAGTTGTGTTTATTGTAATAGATAGTGTGGTGTTTCAGTGGTTTTTGGATGTCAAAGGAGCTCTATGGCACTCAGGAATGAAATATATCAACAGAAATGACTTAATAGTAAGAAATTATTTTCAATATTTTAATGTGATTTTGTTGACATTTAAGAAAAATATCCTTGAAATATCTGTATGATGTTTTTAGGATTGTCTTTAAGCTTATAAAAAACAAGAACAACTTATCTCAAGGTCCACCAACCAGATCTTTCTGGACCTTGCAACCACATCACCTCCGTCATTAGATTGCATTTGCTCTGTTGTCATGGAGATTTTCCCACTGGTACAGTTTGCTTATGAGATGCAGTTGGAATCCCTAGAAAAAAACCAGAATGTGGGCCTTGAGTTGTATTCTTTTTTATTTATCATTAGATGCGACTTTACTGCATCACAAATGAGTGTGATAATTGGCTTCCCAGTTCTGTTATTGAAACCTTTTGGCACTCATTAAAATAAATTCTCTTTCGTATTCATTGAAAATGGTGGGAGGCACACAGATTTACTTATTTTGCTTATACAACAAGGTCATATGTCAGTTTTTTTCTGTCTATGAAAACTAATGAAAACGCACTGACATTACATGTTTATTGTAAATAAATAAATACATTCAGGAACAAGGTAGGCATACTGTCATACTGTTTATGATATTTATACAGTTGCCCACCCACACCCAGCACCCAGCTCTCCTCTGTTCTTCTCTCCTCCTTCTGAGGGAGGATGTGGGCTGCTTCTTGACCTTTCAGTGCACACCACTCCCACATAAACACTCGCTCACTCGTGCACAGTTATGTGTGTGTAGCCTAAGCTTTAGAGCCGGGGGACTCGGAGAAGGCTTTAGCCCTGACTTCATGCCCCCACTTGAAAGTCAGCCTCCTATGGCCCCAGTGGTACCAGTATGGGAGATACTTGCATTGTTCAAGAGGTTGACTCCTGTGTCAGCAAGAAGGGGAGAGCAATCGTTATCTAGTCATGCAGAGGAGAAGAAAATGTTCTCAAATGCTGCAGCAGAGCATGCAAACTTGTTGTCACGCTCAGTCCAGCACCAGATAAAAAAAAAAATTCTCAAGAACCTGTTTGTATAATTGAATGCAACAATGTAATTAGCATGCAATTTATAATGAGAAGAGAGTCGTTTCTGTGGTCTTAAAAAGAGCTGCATACCTTTAGACTCTACCAGGGGCACTCTTACCTTTGCACTTTCCCAACTTCACCCGAAGAATACAATTAACTAGACTCTCAGAACTTTTTTAGCCCTCACGCTCTAAACAAATTATCTTGCAGATTTTTTACCCAAACCTCCATTGTCTCACTCTCCCTCATTAATTTGGGGCTCACCACAGCTGAGAGCAATAATTGCTTTTTAGCATTCTTGGTGCACTATGCTATGGGCTTCATTTTCTATAAGTAGATAAGACTAACCACTGTGATGGGATCTGCATTATTAATGCTTGTGTTGTGTTTTGGGATGTGAGACAGGGCTCTTCTGGAATTTGGTTTATTAACGTTTAAAAATAGGCTGCTTACTGTTCAAGTATGCGTGGGTGTGCAATCATGCATGACACCAGAGAAAGACAGGGAGTAAACACTGTTTAAACACTTACATGTTTGATAAATATAAATGCTAGACTACGTCTTAGCATTTTCTGCTACGCTGCCCCTTTGCAGGTTACTTTGCTCGCATGCGGAGCGGCTGCTTCACAACAATGAGAAGTGACAGTGGAGAGAATACCACTCTCGTTTGCAGCCAGGCTTGGTTGGCTCTGTGAGGCCCAGAGCTCCCCGGTGACAGAGTCCTTATTTCTGGGAAGATGGGCCCGTAATCGGACTCATATACTTTACACCCCGTCCGTGTAATTGGACTCTGGGTCTCACATTTAACCAGAGCTGCCAATCACATTATTGGGAGGGGATATGGACAAGAAAGTAAAGTGCAGAAATAGAAGGGGTCTCTTTTGGCCAAGACTGTGGTATCTGTTAGGTAGCAGGCATTCAAGTGACATAGCAGAATTACATTTTTCTAAAGATGTTTTCTGTCATTTTATGTCATTTTTAGTATGCTGAGGTATGTTTAGTAGTTCAGTAGTTTTTCTGGTAAGTTTGTAATGTCATTATTGACAGCTCAAGCTCTGCTTGCGATCAAGTTGGCGGAAATTGGTGGTACCTCAAAACCACGGCTCCTCTTTTTGATTTTCTTTATATAGTCTAGGATCTGAATGATTGTAACAACAGTTAGGCCCCTGCAGAGTCTGAAAAAACTTTTTTCACCAACTTCGTAGATTTATATTTCACCATTTGATTTTTTTTTAAGTTTGGTCACAGTCTGTAATGTAGATAAAACAATTATTGCACAGTAATATGACACAGCTAAACCAATCAAGTTGTATCAAGATTGATTACACTGAATTTGATTTGAAGTCTCATCCATAAAAACATGTTTTTTTCCATATGCAGATTTGTTTTTCTTCACAGAGGTTTTTAGTCTGTTTCTCAAAGTTGTGATGTTGAGGACTTTGTTCGTGGTGCTCAAACTACACATCGTGTTATCAACAGTTTTCATCATAATTTTTTTCCCTTTTTGATAAAAAGAATATTTCAGATAAAAACTGTTCACAGCTGGATATTATTTATAGAAAGAAATGCTGAGAATTTCAAATGTCATTTTCAAATGCTGCAAGCATAAATGAAATCCCATTCCCTTACCTCCGGCATGTCTGGTTGTCATCAGAAGCTGTTATCTTGCAGATGATTACAAAAGGAAAATGTTAAAACAGAAGCTATTTGCATGGTCAGATACTCTGTGAACTGACACGTCTGGCACAATCCCTAAAAAGGATGGGTCTGAGATGTGGCATGTAGCATTGTAAGCAAACCTCCACAGACAGGAGGGCTAGTATAAAGAAAACAGGATCAATTAGCTTCTTTAATTAGGCTAATCTGAGCCAACTTTGTTAGCTCATTTACCTCTTTGGCTAATGAAAAATGAGCAGCAACAAATAGCTTTTTGTGTACACTAATTGCGGTTGTTGTTTTAATGTAGCGTCGAGTCTCCTTGCACTGCCCACATGAGATAGATGCCTCTGGAGTCCTGTACAGAAGGCGATAGACCATACCTTCAATTCTGTCTGTGTATTTGTATAATCACCATAGACCAGTGATTACACTGCTCCACTTTCTGTGGCACATATTTGTTGTTATTTGGATATTGAGAGGACTCAACAGCTGTTCCATCACAAATGTGGCATTCAGTTTTAACTAGAAACTTCAACACTAGAAGTTTCCCAGCTAGAGTATAACAGTTATGATATGAGGCTCTAATGACAAAGACAGGTGAATGTGTGGGCCTCCTGTGCGCTAACTATATACAATATAAATCTCTGCTGCCAAAACCATACACATGCATACACAGAAAACATGAGTCCCGCCCGGGGAAGCTTCAGCACGTGAGCGCAGCGTAAATTATCCGCCCAGATTGCTTTTTCTGGAGTTAATCATCTCCTTTTATGTTATTCATTTGTCAATGGTTATTGTTTGTCAAAGTAATGCAGTCGCCGCACGATATGAAGTGCAATGTAAATTTTGTTTGGGCAACTCATCGTTATGCACAAAAAAGAGGGTGGCCGTGCAGCAGGATTTACATTTACAATTACAGTCATGATACAATCATCTCTCATCATAATTCCTCTGCCCGGGATGTCAGCTCCGATAGAGAACGGGCTTTACACACTGCATACCAAACAGCTGCTTGGCAGGCCTGGCACCATGCTTCAGGCCCAGTGATTTACACCATGCGAAGCCTCGCTCCCTCTCTCTCTCTTTCTGTCTCGCTCAGCTCCTGTGTACCTCTAATTCTTAGTGTCTGTCTCTTTCAGTGTCTCTGCCCCTCTAATTCTTGCGGCTTGTCTCTACTCGTCTCACGAATCACAAAACACGGCAGTTTGACCAGGACCAGTTCTTCACTCTCCGTTGTAAAAACTGTCATTTAATGTCGTGGTGGATCAACACCCTGAGGCAAACTTGCCGAGGAGTCATAATGTCATTTGTTAATAGTCAGCCGGTGTGATTGGTTATGTTGCCAGTCTCTAGTATGTTAACCTGTCTTTCTTTTTACTCTTGAATAGTTTGAGCCGGCAGCATGTCAGAGGCTCATGTTGTGCAACACCGTAATTCTCTTTAAAGTTAAACCAACAAGGCACAAACAAGTGGACACCAGTATGCACACATATGCAGTGCACATGATGAAACACAGCTGGCCACATAATGGATAATACGTTTTTTATTTTTGTCCCTTTTACTTTATTTATAATCTTTTGTGCTTATATATGCAGACTACTTTGACATTCCCATGGTCCTATCTTCCCATGGTCATGAATTCCCAGGGTCCTATGTTCCCATGGTCCTATCTTCCTAGGGTCATGTATTTCCAGGGTCCTATGTTCCCAGGGTCGTGTATTCCCAGGGCCCAAAGTTCCCCAGGTCTGATGATCCAAGGGTCCTATGTTCCCAGGGTCAAATGTTCACACGGCCATGTCTTCCCAGGGTCCTATGTTCCCAGGGACTCAGCGGTACTTTGTTCCCAGGGCCCTAATTCCGCAGAGTTGTGTGTTTCCTTGGTCCTAAGTACTCTCTCAAGGCCCTATGTTGCCAGGTTTAGGGTTTTGACCCCTACAAAGAGTTAATGTGTTATAACATAATATTAAACTGCTTAACATAGGACACTAAGACATAGATATACTTCAACCAGACACAAGCACAAATGTCATGAATAAAATTGTGACTTCAGTTGATTGTTGCATTAAAAAGGTTTGTTTCTTGTTGGCAAGCTAGCGCTCAGATGTCTTAAATCAAAATGTGAATGTTCCCTATGAGTTAGCAAAGATGTACACCAAGCTCATGTGTCATTTTAATAAAACTCCAAATACATGCAGTAGATACATGAATTATGTCCCATTAAATCTACGTTTAGCAAAGTATATGATTCCGAATCTACTTTAGTGTCAGTTTGACTATTACTTCTTTTTCTTTGCGTGTGTAGTGTATATATTTATTCTGCCTCAGGGCACTGAGGCATTTTACAGAGCATCTCTGTCAACTCAACGAAGCCTCCAAGGTTTGAAAGGATCGAACATTATGGTCCTCTTTAATTACACCAGTGTTATTATTGAATATTTTAATCATAAATCATTTAAGGTTTTGTACTGCTGTGATGTAGAGGAAGGAAATTATCAAAATTCCAGTCAGTTAGTATTCATGATTCCCCAGCAGACTCTCGGGTAAATAACAAACATGCTAGTGTGCAAATTTATGGAGAAGTACATGGCGAGTAATCAATTGTTGCGCTGCTTTTCAGGTGATGCATTTCTCTTTATAGACTCAGTTATCTTCACCGTGAAAGGAAGATTTGCAGACTGGCACACTTAGTAAAAAAAATACACTGTTCAATCTCAGTGTGATGTGGAATGATCCTCCTTGTGAACACTGAGTGCCTCTGTGCATACAGAACGGACGTATAAACCTCTGTGGATCTGATCCCCATGTCTCATTATTTTTATTCACCAGCTATCACTCAGGTTTAGTGAGAGGCTACATGCAGCAGTGCAGCTTGTTAAATCACAGGGAATTTGACAGTTTCATCTTTGATATCTTCTTCGGGACTTTCCTGCTGATTTGCACTTTTCAACTTCAACCAGGGAGTTGTCGTGGTTTGTCTTAAAATCTGCCGAAAGAATAACAAAGAAAACGCTCTACGTCAGCAGTTAAGACATTTCCCAAAAAATCCTATGGATTAATGAGTAATTTTTTTTTAGCTGTCTGAGCATGACACCACATATCACTTAAGGCTCTGTAACACAAAGTGATCTAACCCTTACCGGATGCAGCGTATGTTGCTTTGTACCTTTTAGATTCTCACATGTCAGTAGTGATCCCTGAGATGCTTTGCTCATTCATTTATCATCGTATTCCTATATCTCACTTTTTTTGCGAAACAGCTGACAAGTGCTTTTATTTCACCTCTGATAACCCAAAATCTTAGTAATCAGTTCTCTGTTCGAGACTTTTACAATGATTTTATGCTCAAAATTGCGAGTACGGGGGGACTGAGTGTCTGGTCTCGTTTTCATGTGGATTTGAAGTGCACTCGCAGCCAATTTTCTTTGTCAGTATTCAAGTGTTGCTTTGCCCTGTTGATCTTATCAGGGAGGCTCGAGCACAAATCCGGCGAAAGCAGCTTTATTTTAATGTCACAGGTATTAGATTTGCTGAAGAGCGAATATTGAAATGGGCTTGAACTTGGCACATTTAAGGGGCTTCGCATCCATTCTGCTTGTAGTGCAGATCTGGGTTGGGGAAATTAGTTTTCCCCCCCTAGACCTGATGCTAGTCTAGCACTCTTCCCTTTTCACATACTTTTTTTCCAGAAGCCCTCTCTTTCTCCAATCACACTTTTGCTGAATCTCGCAGGCTGTCTGACAAGAGTTTTATGCTAATGCAGGCAGTTTGGGGGGTGGATGAGGGGCGATGACAAGGGACCAGGGTACATCCAGCAGACGTCTTGTACTGGTAGCATGTAGAACAGAGCTCCTCGCCTCATTTGAGGTTTAAGCTATTTTATTTTATGTCTAAAATGCTCCTCTTAAGGCCTAATTATACATGAGCTGCCAGAAAGTAACAGTGTAAAGTACAAGGGTCGGAGAGATTGTAGGAATGTACTTCCTGTCATTCCCCATATCTCAGTGAAATTTACATTGATTAAGGAATACAGAAAGAGTCCAATTACCATAAATACTAATTAACATAACCTATTAGTCAGGTTACATTTCATTTGAACGGGACTTTTGTGCAAATGTAACCTTCCCTCCAGGGCCAAAACGAACAAACACATAGAAACATTTAGATACTTTGGGCAAAATATTATACCTTTATGAGCATGCATATATAAGCATTCTTGTCTGTCTCTGTATTGCAGTGAAATCTTTGGATTCGTTATTTCTCGTGTGAGTTTTTTTGCTGCTGTGTAGAGGTCTTGGGTCTAGGATGCCAAACAGAGCTGAGCTCTGAGAAAACCCAAAAAAAGTAATTAATTTCTTGCCCTAGATCTTGTCCAAACCAACACTGTCATGAGGCCTGAAGGCTTGGACAGGTTTTAGTGGGTAAATTATATCAGCAATTTGGTGCAGTATCAAGGGGGTGTCATGAGAAAATGTTCCTGTGTAAACAAGGCATTTATATCAGTGATCCCGCGAGTGATTCCCTGGCCTTATTGTTAAGCTCAATTAATCCCTTTACTAAATGTTGTCAAGCCACCCCCTACCCCCCACCCTCTTTGAGTCCGGTTTTAAAAAAATTACATCAAGCTTCCCAGGGTCTCCCCGTTTGGGGTGGGGAGTTCACTGGAGCACAATCAGCTCAGCTTTGAGCAAGCTTTGTGGATCACAAGGCCGAGTTCATTAAAACGGAGCGAACTCGAGGGGGAGAGTGTGTAAAAGTATACCCAGTGACAGTGTGAAAGGAAAGCCATCAGGTGACCCAATCTCTGCCCAGCAGCTGGCCACTCGCTCCCCGGCCAATTAGCCCGGAGAGTTGGGATGCTTTCACTCGCCGTGATAAGGCCCTGCCTTCTTCCTCATCGGCCCCCTTTAATCAGCCTCTTCCTGGGCATCAGTCTTCAGATTAAGGCTCTATCAGCGCTGCGCAGAGGAAGGGCCTGTTCACTCACAGCAGTCCCACCTCTTAACAGGAGAGGCAGCGGTGTGTGAGCGAGGGAGGCATGGGTCGACAAAGATAAGATGTGCAGAGTGTCAGTGAAAGGGGGGTTGAAGCAGAGGAAGGGAGCAGAAGCAAGGAATACGAACAATCAAATATGGTCAGTGAATCTCAGGTGCGTGTGTGTGCCTGTGTGTTCTTGCAGTGCCGATCACTGTCTTGTCTTTTCATTCTAAATCAAAGATATCTAATACTGAATTCATTTTCCTGCCTGAGTAATGCTAACAGGCAGGATATTGTATTTCCTGAGGTCTGCCACTCTCCATCTATGATTGTGTGAAAACACAATATATAATGTGCTGAACAAGCTCAGTCCAAATGATCCAACTGCACTTGGAAAAAAAAAGAATATATCTGAAGCCCTGCCACATTCAAAGGAGATTTGTGAAGGTACATCGCATTTAATCCCGGCACAGATTTGGTTGCCCTTCCGAACAGTGGATATCCAGGAGGATATCTGTGTAATTCCTTTCCAAATGCAATGTCTATTTCCCTCGCTTCAGTTCCCTTCATTCAACAAGGGCTCTTCACTGAGAGACGTAGGGGATAGGGGAGTTGTTTCAAGTCCAACATATTCTTGATATACCCTCTTGTTGTTACAAACAGAGGGGATTATGGACCTTTGCCTTTTGAAAAAGCCTCTCTCTGTCCTCTCAGTAATGTTCCCATCACTGAGCCATTACACCAATGCGCTGCTCACCAGTGCCTGTTTCAAGAGACCAACTGAGCACTTTGGCCATTCTGGGCTGCATGAGAAAGGCAGGTTTTTACGGAAACTCGTGCCCTTGTGTGTCGCAAGGTGTCAAAATGATCGAGCCATCTGTGATCTTTGGTTGGACAAAATCAAAAGTCACAGGATCCTGCTGCAATGTTAAAAGTATTTGACAAAGACTGGTTCAACGAAAGCTGTTAAACATTTGCCTTTGTTCGGCAATTGAAACCTGGAGTCTGTAGAGGTTGTAGGTGAACCATACTTTCCATTTCAAATCAGAGATTTGCATTTGTCCTTCCTTTAGACAGTATGATTTGGTTCAGTTTTCTGTGACTTTTCCCACGTTGGATTTCAATGTCACATTTTCATTATGCGGCAGCTGAGCACTGCCTGTTGGTTTAGTGGAACTGATTGTTTTTTGATGACAGTTGAGAAGGTGACTTACATATTTAGTTGATGCTTAACATTGGTGGTAAGTAAGGGCATTCAAATGTGTTGGAGTGAGCGAGCAAAATTGTAACACTGGCACAAGCTGGCACTTAAGAGCACCCTAACCTTTGAATGATCAAAGACAGCATTGCCTCCGGTTATGTGTTAAATGTCTGCTCACAGTTTTAATATTTTCTAATGTGTAGTTATACCCGATTCACCTTTGCAGAGTGTTTAGCTTTAGGCTGCTGCTTTTTGCGCTTGTTAGGTAAAGGCGTTTTTGGAGGAAATGAGCATAAGTAACAAAGATTTCATAGACAGTGACACAAGGTTAATGAGTGGTGTTTAAAAACCAGCAGGAGCTGTCAGAATGTTAAAAGTTAGTCTGTGCCTGCAGATAAAATCAACAGTGTTTCGAACTGAAGTGCCATCCAGAGCCCAAAATGTGACATGATAAGGTTGAATTTGTGTGGAATTTGCCTTTCCAACCTAGTTTTGTGTAGCATTACCCCTGGGAACCGAACCCAGGCTCGTAGAAAAGAACAGCAGCTCGGCCGAGTGGTTATCCATCAGGCTTCAGTCTGTCTCCACAGGGGAAACCGGTCAAAGAAACACACACACACACTCACTGTTTGTTTGCTGCGATTGCCACCTCTGAGAATATCCTCGCCAGTGACTAAATTGGCTGCAGGAAACACTTTTTGGAGGGAGTGCGAGCGTGCCCATTAGCAAGGAAAGCAGGTGTGCTGTTTTGCCCAAATCCCAGGATTTACTCCACGGTCATCATGCCCAGAGGAATAGATTGTTATTTGGCCTTGTTTCATTTTGAACAGAATGAAACCGTATGGGAAAAGAGCGAGGAGGGTTAAGCTAACTGGGACTTTGCAAAGTCATCCCCCTTTCAGTCATTTGTTTGCCTCCACTGAGGTTTGGATCCTGACATGAAGAAGCCATTTGAGCAGAAGAGCTCGTTTTTATTGAGTGTCAACATTTAGTTTACCATACATCTTCGCTGTGGCGGCGTAAATCTACATTTCTCCGGGGTCGCCCTGAGCAGCCTGTCAACTGAATGAGGTGGTTATTAATGTAGACACTTGCTTGTGTGCTTACTGCGTCCATACAGCCGTGACAGAGAGGCTGTTACGTGCGCTGTGACAACGCACATGTACAATGAATGGCGGAAAAGCGCCAATTATGACTGCTATGCTCCAAAGTGGCTTTTAGTGCCCGGACGAGGAGATATCTTCAAACTGACTCTGACACACATCCACTCACACTCCCACATCTACATGCACAGTGTGTTTCCTTTTCAACTCTTTGATTACTTTGTGGATGCAGTGATTGTGAGGCCACCCTTGATTAGCTCAATTTATTCCCCAGCCATGCCAGAGGGCCATTTAGGGAAGTTTTTGCAGACTCTTTCCATTTATCAAGATGGGAGGCAGACATGATTTGAATCTTAATATGTCCTTGCGGCAGAATACAAACAAGCACATGCCGACCAACTCAACCTCTCAAGTGCATGTGCACACACTCCATTTTTTAGATGAAATAAAGAACTAAATGTCTTCCAAAATTATGCTTGATTATCATATGTGCTTTGTTGTGTTGGTTTGTTTGGAGCCCTTTTATTATTGATGTAGAGTCAGCCCCCAAACAAAAAACAAAATCCCCTCCTCGACTCCTACTCTCTGAAAGTCAGAGTTGACGAGTGGACAGTGACTTGGCAAGAGGAGAGGCAGTGAAGTTTGATCTCACGTGCTAACGTTAGCTGGCTAATAGGTTATTAAATGTTTTTTTTTATTTTGAAATATGGCCCAGTGTCCCCTCAGGTTCCCACTATCATTGTCTTTTCAGTTGCGGATCCATTGGGAGGCAGTGGAAATTTTTTATATCTGTCAAATTCCTTATGTTTATATGTCTTGAAACCTAGGACACAGCAGTATGATATTTGATCTTCCCACCTTGCATGACATCAGAGGAAATTGGCCACTATCTAAACAGTGCCAATAGGAGATGGCTGCAGCTCTGTCCACCAGTAGTCTGCCATTTACAGTACACTAACAACTACTGAACTATAGATTATTTTATATTATCTTTATCTACAGTCAGTGTTCCTCCCTGTCCAATCAAGTTGGTGTTTGCCCTCATAATTGTGTCTAATAATTTGTATAGTACCTATTTTCCCTCCCTGTCACACAGTATACACTTGTGTAAATTACTTATTAAAAAATTTAAAGGAAAACATTTTTAATTTGCATTAAAACCCAGGACTTGATTTTCTTTGAAAGCCACAGAAAGACTTCCTGGAGTCATGCACCACCAGCATTACTCAACCTGTGTAAGGTTGTCTTGGCAACAACCTTTATGGCCTGTGTAATACCGTAGCAACAACTTAATGGCCAGGTAATACAGGCTGCCTTCTAACAGCAGATCCTAGATCAGTTTATCCTCACAAATCTTGTCCTTATCTCTGGGATCAGCATGGACCCAGTTTTGGACAACCAAACGGAGGTTGGGTAGCCGTCGACTGTGTGAGGATTTGAGGGTTTAAAAATTGGTGTGGCAGTAGATTATCTTCTGTTTTCCTGGCACCCAAACTGAGGTTAATAGGCTCTTTTCAGCACTGGGGCGTAATGTCGGCTATCTGCCATTGTCTCTAGTAGACATAATCTGTTTATACTGACTCTCTCATTCCCTGTTTTGACAAAGCACACACATCTGAGGAATGAGGGGGACAATGCAGTGGACATTAATTCTCTTTTCTGAGAACATCTTATTAGTCTCGAGGGGCTGTTTCCAGAAAATGGCTCCAAATTTATCTTGCCCCAGTCCGTGATGTGAGGGCAATTTTTTACTGAGACATGATGAGAGCGCTCATCAATTTTGTGTTTATGTTGAATCACAGTCCCTTTAAAGAACCGTCTCTTGGGAAATTATGTCCCCCTCAACAAACATTGTATTCAACTTGCACATACTTACCTGCATCTATCCTGAATGCAGTCACGCAGTATGCAGCCGTCTTCATCCCTGCATTTTTTTTTTCCCGAAAATCCCCTTTCTGCAACTCTCTGCATTTTTCTCTCCGAAAATAGCAGAATCACGGGAATGTGGCAGGATTGAATCTCAGCTGGCTGATTGGATTGTCTTCTGCTCTATCTCAGGCTGCATTAAGCGGCTGAGGCTCTGGACGTATAAAAAGGTGATGGATGCCTCCTCCTTACGTCTGGACCGCTCAGAGCTGACCTCAGCAGAAGGCAGGAAAGGCACAAAAAAAGAGTGTGATTTACTGACCTAGCCGGTGAAAGCAGAGGAGAGGATGAATGCCACTCAGCTCCCACTGCTGACAGATTCAAAGAAGGGCTCCCATCGTTTCTTTGACGGGACTTTTGCTTCACTTTTTCCCTCCATAGTGTTTGGAAGGAACATGCAGCCTGGAGAAATTATGAAGGGTAATTATCACTTGCTGGCAATCACAAGATTTTGTGATTAGCTCTCAAACCCATTTCATTCCTTATCTTCGTTTCCGGTTTACTCGTTCTCTCCTCACTAATTAGTCCGCTCGGTCAGTGCGATATCTGCTCTCCTCTCTCTCTCCCCGCCACTATTATTCACTGCTGCCATTCTCATTTCAGTCCTCCAAGGTTTTAACATTACAAGAACATCAAGATCAATTGGTGCACTGGTGGTTTTAGTACTAAGTGGGTGCATCTGCTGTGACCCTGCCATCCATCTGTCAGTAATAATTAGGCTACTAGATGGATACTCTTTCTGTGCAAAGCAAAAGATGGGTGAACCCGGCATTCTGTCTCTGCAGTCTATGTGCTCATGTCTGTTTGAGTGCATGAGAAAGCAGAAATTATTCAGGCAAATGCTAGAGAGCCCATTATCCTGCATACAGTAAGATGAGTCAGATTCTCATTATTCTTCATTCAAGTGTATCCTCATCACGAAGCATGACTTCAGGGATAAATCCTCGTAGATCAACATATGAGACAGGGAGAAGCATGGCCTCAAAGGTATTTACTAATACAGGGTTACCCAAACCTTTTGCCCGCAATAGATGGACATCATACAACATAACCTGAATTTGGAGGGGTGTTGTCATCAGGAAGTTTTTTTGTACTGTTAGGTTTGAAGTAAAAAAAAAAGGAGTCTCAATCAAACTACAATCCAATAAACTACAATGAATCAAAAACAGCCTTGTTCCAACTTACAAAGAATGTGCTAAAATTTAAATATTTCTATTCCTGCTTTTTGTGGGGACTCCCCCCCAACCAACTAAAGGTCCCCTGGTGGTCCCAGTTTAAAAACCTCACTAATAAAGGTGTTCAGTCATCTCATATCCCAAGCACTATTTATGGCAACTTCTAGCATTTTTCCATGGTCAGACGACATTGATTAGGTATTACCTGTGTAAGCATTGTTAGACGCCTTTTCCATTTTCCCACCTACAGTTCAGTTTACTTGGTGCAGAAAAAAAACATGAGTAATCACAAAGTCTTGTGGTAACTCTTTTATTAGACAGTTTTCGTGCTATAGAGAGTTTATTAGAGTGACCTATAAAATAGGATGAGAAATAAGGAATGTTATGAGCATTATTAGTGGAGTCTCTAATTGCTGTTTTGTGTGCAGTTTATCTCCAGATTATTTTGGAAACCCACCTTCCCAAGGAGTCATAATGTCGATATTTGGTCTGGACCAAAGTTCAGGAGGCAACTTTTACACCAGCCTTAAAAGTCTGCTCCCTCACTCGAGCATTGCACTCTATACCATTCTCAGACTAACAATGGACATTCTTTTAAACTATTAAAACCGATGCAGCAGAACCAGAGATCTCATCTATTCGTTTTTATTCTGCACATTTTTCTTCTTTGTCCAATCATGCTTCCTACATTATGCAACTCCATGGCCAAAAGTTCGCTTGGAGATTCGGCCGTGTAATGCTAGGAACAGCTAATGTAGCCTCGAGCTTCATGTAAGAGATGAGGAGCGGGCTAGAGGTCTAGTAAGCTCCAATCATCTTAACTCTACAGCGCCAGGCTTCCTCTTGAACAAACTGATCTGAAGAAGAATGCACCAGAGTCTGTTTGAAACGCACTAAATGGGTTTATAAGAAAACACCCTTTGACCCTTGCAGAGTACAGCTAAGCCGTATATACAGCAGCGAGCAACGAGGAACAAAGTGCCTGAGAGGAGAAGAAAGTTTTGCATTTGATGTGCAAGACACCATTGCATCTTCATTTTGTTAGTTCCAGAAAGAAGGGCTGTAGCGTTTCAGTACACCTTGACTGGATTCAGGTTGTGTTCAGTACAGTCATGAGACCTGATCCTGATGAGCTGAGAGGTCTTAAAGCCAGTGGTTAGTTGAGTGAGTATTATTTTAAAATGGATTATGCCTTGGTCTTGAAGCCAAAGAAGTTTTTATTGATTATTCATGATATTTCTCCAAATTGCTGATGTCCAGCTTCTTGTGGTAGCTTAATAACGGGATCATTGATCTCTCTGGCTGCAGCATCTTGAGCTGTAGAGATCTTTGTGCACTCTTTTTGGGATATCAAGTGAAAATCAAGTGATATTTGGACATCCGGTGGTCACTGTCGCCAGTGCACCTATAGGAATATCTTCATCACAGTATGTTTGGTTTGATAGGCAGTGCAACCTCTTCTTTGTTCTTGGGAGTGGATTCTAGGGAACAATTTAAGACTTTGACCACTGCATCATCGCCTCACAATCACCAGAGCTAATGAGGAAAAGAGAGACTGGATCAATCAAGTAGAATATTTTATCTGTGATGTGAGTGATTTTATCTGCTTAGGAGGTTGCAGGTGCCTTAAAGACAGTCTGACTCAAGTCTGTCTCAAGATGTCTTCTTGTCAGAGCTATGAAGTGTGTTTTAATAGATTTCACAAATAGTGGTTAAGATTTTCATACTTGTACTTAGCATCAAAGCAGGTTCTCTGTAACACCTTCCCTTATTTCCCATTTCTCCAAGGAGCGTTTGCTGTTACAGACATCTTTTCAGTTTTGGTCCGTGAGGACGTACTTAAAATACCCCAACAAAGTTTCATATGCCAACAGAAAGTGCAATTTAAACTTTGTCTGCTTAAAGATAAAATATCTGCTGCAAGCACAGGGCTAGGGATAAAATGCTTAGGGATGAGTATTGGCTTTGTTAGAGCGGTTATAGACACAGATACAGCCATGCACTCAAACAGAAACTGAGCAGTAACAAACCTGCTTCTGCTCAATCTGAACGCCTCTGTGGCCAATATAACATTGAAAATCTTTAATTTCATACATTTAAATATTTATCCTCTCCAGCATCTCTTGAATGTGTGTACGGTTCAGTTGCGCTGTTTGATAATCTCTTCGGGAGGATAATCAGAGGCTTCTATGAAAAGGAATACTTCATCAGATTGCAGAATCAATATTCGGCGCGGGCAGAAGCATTTTGCTGTAATAGTCCTATTCTGCAAAATGTACAGATTAAATTGGGAAACAAAACGGAAAAACAAAACGGATGCTCACCACCTCGGTGAAGCTGTTGTATCTGCAGAGATTGCACAGCCTGAGAATGCACTGCGCTGTGTGAAATAACTCCCCCAGCGGACACACATACCTGTAATTGAGGGAAAAACATTAGCATCAGGAGCAGGTGGAGTATGAAGATATATGATGTATAAGCCCATTCGTTGGCCGGCTGCTGGCACTTGTGCCTCAGTTTAACAGCCTCCTGACTGTTTTATCAGCTCATATCACTGTGTCTCTGCCTACACAAACATATAAACAGTGTATGTCCACGTGTGTGTGTTCAGACATGTTCGCGTGTTTACACTAAAGAGAGAAAAGGCTTTTCAATTGCCTCATGCCCCACCAGGCTGCCCCGACGCAGCTGGGGAGGAGGCCAGAGACATTACTCAGCTATTAAACTGTTATTCGCAGGTGTCACCCTCAGCGGGGGCTGTGTTGATAGAGGCGGAAACGCCCTGAAGGTCCACAGCTATATACACATACACACATATCCTTCAGGCAGGGGTTTTGGAGGTCTGGGCTCCTGACTGTGGCTCCCCAGCTTGATGGGGCATAACAGGGGCCAGAAGGGGAGCAGACGGGTGAGCCAAAAGGGGGCAGCGAGACACCAGAGGACACAGCACTGGGCTAGTGGAGAGGCCACCTGCCACTCCATTTCACCCATGATGAATCGACCTGGTTTCTTTGCTCTCAGCCTTGTTTCTGTTGGGAACTTCAGGCTTGATTCTGATGGTACAATACATAAAGATACATGCAGTGCATATTTGTATTACTATGTATAAAGTGGTAGTCATTATGGTAAGAAGATTGTTGTATGATGTCTTTTGTATCAGAGAATATAAAACTGTTGATACTATAGTGATGTTTTCAGGGTTGTCCAGCTTGGGCTTGGAAACTACAAATGTACGATTGCTACCCTGCGTAATAAACTCAACGGGTGGAGTTTGAAGATATTAAATTACCGTGCATGGCTCAATTCTGTTTTTTATAATTGCCTAAATCATAGTATTTAAAATGTGTGCTTGTCAAATATGGCAGTTTTGTCAGTGGCATGATGAGCTTCAAACTATGTTGCTCTACTTGACTCTCCACGCCTCAGTTTTGCAGTCAAGTTAGCAATAAAACAAATACGGAACATCTGGTTAGATGTTCAAATAAGGCTTGTATTGGACCATTTATGTTGTGAGAAAGTTGTGTTTATGCAGCTTAACGACTTTGTATGGTGTCGGAAAAAATAATGGTTTAGGTTAAACGTATGCAAGTTGAGTTACACAACTTTTGACATTCGACTTAACTTTGACTTTTGGTTCTACACTGGACTTAAACTCAGCTCTATTGGGCTGACGTCCTGCCCATTACTGCCACCATGACCAGTCCCCCAGTGCAGAGTTTTCTTGCCCTTCATATTACGATGCTAGAGGGGTGCCTTGAGACATAACGCTGGAGGAGTCTTGTAGTCTTAAGAAATTAAAACTGATCAGGTTCCTGGATGGCAACTGGTATTCTGAACCCATTCAGATGAAAGTCAAGCTGCGTCGGACCTTCAACGCCGGTCAGGAGGATCATGATGTGCCCACACACAATGATTCAATCTAAGAGCATGTCTGCAAAAATGACTCATTTTCCATTTGCATATTAGAATTGCTTAATAATCATCCACCTTGTTGCTTCCATTTATCACAGAGATATTTGTCTCCTATTATAATGGCTCGGACATTAATAGTTTCTGGTATTTACGCCAACAACATCAGTGGGTGAGACACTACCTACCTGATAGGTGACTCATTTGTTTTTGCAGTCCATTATGCTCCAGCTGTGCAAGCTGATGTTTTAGAAAGCAAGTTCATTCATTACCCGCTTCATTAGTTCTGTCCCTCAAGGTATGGCACCTTTCTGTGATTGTCTTTTTTTTTCCCTCTAACACAACATTTTGGGAGACTTTGACCACAGAATGCCAGACAGGCGGTTTCCTGTGCTATGTTCCTCAGTGGTTTAACATCAGAATAGAAAAATACCATCCATAAGGAGAGTTAATGGTTAATGTGTAAAAACTCTTACCTTTTATAAATAAATGGCAAAATCATCACTTAATCAGAACATTTTCTACAGTTGATCCCTTGGTTGTCATTAGAAGTATTATTTTTCTGCATCAGCGCTGCATCAGTAGAAAAGTCTGTACATTAAAAAAAAGCATTCAGTAAAAACAATAACTTCTGTTATTAATCTCTCTTAATATCTACCAACCAAAGACAACACTTAGTATCTCCTGAAAACCAGATTATGAGTTTTCATTCTGCCTTGTCCACAGGGAAAAGGTGCAGTGAAAACAAGACATTCAGTAAAAAGTGTGAATTATGCACACAGCTGTGTGTATCTTTTTCTCCTAGAATCCAGCTCGCCTCCTCGTATATATTCACAGCAGATTTCACAAACACCGGTTGTGTAATCTACACAAAATAAAGAGACTCGTCACAGCAGGAAGCATCCTTTCAGCAACTGCTGCTTGTTCAAATCCAGTTGGAAACTTCCTCCAGTCTGTTCGCACACACTGAGATTTCTTCTGTTTATCACAAAATATAAACAGCAACAGGTATTCAAGAAATATGCCTCGGAGATAGGTTTGGATGGCAAACATGTTGCCTTTGATTGCGTTTACCACCCAGTGCGTTCTTAATTGGTTCTCCCTAATTTAGACAACTTGCTTGTTGAATGTTTTGTTCAGTGCCAAGGCTGTGTGGTGGCACCAAGCAGCACCCTACAGAGCAGCACAGAGGCATACAGATTTAGACTTGGGCAGGATATATGTAAATGTGTGTGCAGCCACACAAACACACATCATCTGAGATGTCGAAGGGGTCCTTATGAAGTCGGTCCAGAGCTGCTGGACTGAGGCCTGAATGCTGTCGCTGTGGGTCTGGTTATGCTTTTTTTTCCCCCTGCAGTTTGACTTCATCACAGGGGCACACACAGAATTGCACTCCGTTTGCTTGTGCTCGAGTTGTGCTGTGACAGCATCCCCAACCTACAACAGCCTAGCAAGCTACATGCTGAAAATGGCAAGTTACCCAGCTATCTGGTCGCTAACAGAACAAACAACACAAGCTAGCAGCTGTTATATTTTGTTTTTACGCAGGGACTGTATCATGGATTGCGCTCTTTCCAAGACAACTGTCATTGGTTTAAAGAAATACAAACAAGCCAGAGAGATTTTGGTCTGGCTGTGCGAGACAACATATCTCCTGACACGATGTGTCGCCATGACCAGATGAGACAGGAGCATGCCAGTAGACAGGGCATGAAAACTCATTTTCATCTTGAGTGATACTGTCTCATAAAACTTAAACCACTTGAGCACTGATCTTTTTATGTAGACAAAATTCAACCAATCTAACCCTGTATCTTAAAGAGTTTTTTCTGGAGCTTCACGCAAAACAGCATTGCAGCATTCTCCTACACAGCTGAAATAAATAGAGGCTTGTTTTAAAATGTAAACAGACTAAAGACCTAAAAAAAAGCATTAAAATGACTCCATGGAGCACGTTTGGTGTAATCTCAAGTCCTAGGAGGCCCCCAAAGATCCCAAATTGATTTGAAGCACGATTACTAATACACTTGTCACACAGTCAAGCTTGTGCACCCACTTCAGACACTTTTAGATCTGCAGCTAAAGTGAAGATTTCGACTAATAAAAGGGACTAATGTCTTTTCAAACTAAATTCGACAGACTGGTATTACACCAAACAAGCTGTATGGAGCTGTTTTATGGGGGGAGGTTCGCATGGCTATTATGTTTTAAAGCAAGTCCTGCTTCAGTTGTATAGGAGAATGCTCCAAAACTGTGCTGCTGTGAAGCTCCAGAAATGTTATGTGGACTGCGAAACCTCAGCCGACTTTCAATCGGCAAGAGGGTAAGTTCATAATCACTGAATTTTTATTTTTGAGTGAACTTATCCTTTAAGAGTTACATATGATTTTTTCAACAAAAAAAAAAAAAACCTCTCTAGTATCTGAATGTCTGTGAATAGACAAATACAAACACATGATCCATCCAAGGCTGTCATGTGTATAGTCTTTACTGTTCACCGTCTTTTCTATCTGCGCTTACTCATACTGACTCCAGCTCGGGATCAGAAGCCAAAGCCGCTGTTGATTGAAACACAGCGATGCTATAAGCTGCGGCTCCTCTTCCTCCCACCTCCACTCCCACTCGTCTTGGCACAGCTCCTGCACATTTTTTTGCCTGCAGTTCCGTCGAGCATCTTTGCCTTCCTTGCAGTCATCCCTCGCAGTGTGGCTTTCCGTCTTAATAAGAAGCAAATGCAAGGGTGTTTTTAGCGTTTTGTAGAAAATAAAATCTTGCTGCTGTTTATCTCCGGGTCTAATGAGACACAAGGAGGCATGGGAAAGCTATCAGACAGCAATCAGAATGAAGATGCTGTACTCTGTACCCTCTGTGCGTTCACATCCTCGCATGCAGCTAATCACTCACTGCACTCAGTGTTTGATTTGCTATGAATGAAACAAACTTAATTTCAAGGGCTCAGCAAGATACAATACTTAGTAATTAAGCTCCAGCATGCCTCTCAATCTGAAACTATTGACTTTTCTACCAAGTAATGTTTAAGCAAGTCAGCACGTCCTGAATTATATTTCAGAAACATTCACACCTGGTTACCCTGCTGCCAGTCTGCAGCGTTTTTTTAACCTCCATTTTGACCATGATGTTTTACAATTAGCTGCCGCTGTTACTCAGCGCCTGTCACCTCGTTATCATTTACATACTGAACCGCAGAGAGCCCGTGGGCCTGGACAGAGACCGTGTGTGAGTGCGACAGCGAGATAGACAATACGTGCTTAGGTGCATGTATAGCATTTTTGCCGGGGGGATGCTTTGATGTGTGCATGCATCCTAAGGGGGGATATGGGTCGGTACAGATACGGTTTGTCGTCACATACACACACACACACACACACACACACAAACAGGCTATGCTGTGTGGTAGCAGGGTGGCCTAGAAAACAAAGCAAAGAGGCCATGTTTTGATCGCACAGCCCGAGGAAAAGAATTCACCCTGTTAAAGTGCCCGTAAGCAAGAAACTTGATCCCGCTGTCTGACCTTTTGAACTTTTTCAGAGAGGGCAAGCAAACGAGGAACTGCCCTTTGGGGCAAAGTACAGTCTGATTGTATTACATAACAAATATACAGTGACACATTTTCTTTTCTTCCTGCGGATCTCTGAGCTTGAATCACCACCCGGCTGATGTGGGAGTCAGGAGGGGGTAAGAAAAACACAAGCAAGACGTAGCCTGTCAAATTAAAGCAGCCGGCACCAAATTGCACATCTAGGCTAATAAAAGCGACAGGGAAATTGCTGCCAGCAGATTTCCTCCAAATCTCCGCAGTAATTCCCCATGAGCTCTGGCATTACTGCCTCACTACCCGGCCTCAGATTAACCCCCACGCACCCCACCTCAACCCCCTACCGCCCCCACCCTCGGACTCAAAGCGATGCAGCACAGGGCTTCACCCTGCCAGTTTAGCCTCTTGATTTCAATGCTTGAATCGTCCTTTTGATGTCTACAAAGGTACAGATTTTCAGATGTAGTTCATTAGCTAGTAGCACTGTCCAGTACTGGTATTAAAACATATTGGGTGTTGATTTGTTTTGTATATTATTATAATTATTTTTTTATCATCATCATCCTCATCATCATCAGAACTTTAAAAGATCTATAAATGCGTGATAAGCATTGGGGTGTTTTTTGATAATCTTCATAACCATTTGCTCGAGCAAAGACAAATGCACTCGTGACATGCATTGCTGAAACAATTTGTGGATTAATCAGTCAACCAATTGTCAGAAAAATTAAGCAACGGCAATTTTGATAATTGATTCTTTCAAGTCAATTATGGAACAAGAAAACAAACAAACGTTAACTGATTACAGCAACACAAATGTTCTGTTGTCCTCGTTCTGTACCACTGAGTATCTCTAAAGCGAAAATCTTGCCAAAATGCAACCTAGGCTTTTTTTGTGAATGTACCCAAGTCAAACCTTCATATAAAAGCATAATTACGA
Source organism: Diplodus puntazzo (assembly GCA_963678695.2). Lineage (NCBI taxonomy): Eukaryota > Metazoa > Chordata > Actinopteri > Spariformes > Sparidae > Diplodus > Diplodus puntazzo. Next base: position 13,565,603 of record OZ023178.1, read on the forward strand.
CGAAAGAGGCACTTTTAAGATTTACCGTATTTTTCGTTTTTGGGTCAACGTCATTTTCAATGGGAGTGCTACGGGCACTTTTACGATAACATCAAAATCGCTATTTTTAAAACATTAAGAAGGCTCGACACAACATGAAACTTTGCTCGTAGTATCACCAGGGTCTCTACACACGGAGTTTACTAAAAAGAAAGTGTTTGAACAACTCACGTTAGCAGATGCTTTTTCCACTAGCCGCCGTCCTGCCAGCTGAGAAGTATTGAACTCTGATTGTGACTTAACATGGAGGAGAGTTAAGGTGGACCGCTCCTAAAGCTCCTTAAGTTTTAAACTGTTGGCAGTGATGGAATGTAATGAAGTACAGTATAGTTACACAAGTGCTGCGCTTGAATACAATTTTTTGAGATTCTGGAGTATTTCCATTTTCTGCATCTTTACACTTTCACTACTATATATCTTGGAGGCATATATTTATAGTTTATACTTAGCTACAAATATTTGCTAACTTTAGTAACTTCGCAGATTACAAGCTGCATCAGAGCCAAAGGATATAAACAACATCCACTGATTCCAGTAATCATAACAATTCTGAATATCGGGGTGCCCATTAGCTCAGTTGGTAGAGCAGGCGTCCCGTGTGCAGAGGCCTGTTGCCATCGATGCCGTGGGGTTCAATTCCAACCTGTGGCCCTTTGCTGCATCCTTTAGGTGCACCAAAACAATCACCTGACTGTGATGGGCATAACTAGCTAATACAATTGTACAGCCTACATGGTTAAACAGGGTCTAGAGACTTAACAATAATTATTAGTTGTAACTTTACATGCAGTCAGCTGTTGATAAATGGCTTGTGATCTCTTTCTATAGAAAATCCCAACAGTACAGCCACTAGAACAGCTAGCTAGGCTTACTTCTCCTCCTGCGCTTCGACTCCACCTCATCTCTGTCTCCACTCCACTCCCTGAACCTCTGGGTCAACCGGCCCTGCTGCGCCTCACCTCTGAAAGCGTTTGACCTAGACCCGGTGTCCAGCCCTGTGCCGAGCCGATCGGCATTCAGGACAACATCCTGTCTGTGCACACCAATTCAAAGCAAGCTCTTACACTCCCAGCCTGCAGTGCGTGAAGAGACTCAGCGGGACTCTGCCTCCACTCTGCACGCCAGTGTTAGTGCACAGCAACTGATATTACTGATGCTTTTTTAAACTGGTTTAGGAAGCCTAATCTGTGTTTTATGGATTCCCTTTTTTCTCTCACTCATGCTGTCTCACTCTCTCTATCTCTATCGACCTATTGCTTTGACTCAATTTCTCTTACCCTGTCCGCCTTTCTTTTACTTCTCTTTCAAAGGCAGAGAGCAGAGTCTTTTTTGTTAGCCACACTGGCTCTAGGGATGGCAGAATCGGTCAGTTGAGTCAGTCCACCACTTTGGTTCAGACTCTCAATATCCCAACTCTTTTATACATACGTTCACAGTAACCAGGCAGGTGGATTAGCTCTAGTGACCCTACTGATCACCTGATTTTTCATCAGTGCTACAAGCAGGTCAAACATTTTGTTTACCCTGTAGAATTTCACATCATCTAAAGTGGATTGGTATAAGATTTGATAAAGATGGTTCCCAGGTTAAAAGTTCTTTTTGCATCGTGTTTATTGATAATTAGGAACATAATACATTACATGGCAATGGTTTACACAGTAAAAATATCTGCTAAAGATCAGCATATTAAAACTAAGTATGCTAATTTTAGCATTTAGCTCAGAGTACCACTATGCCTTACAGCCTCACAGAGTTGCTAGTATAGCTGTTGGGTCTCCCTCATTCATTTCTTTTTACCTTTTACTCCTGAAGATTTGATTTATATCATACAGTCCTTTTTTTTCAACTTTGGAGAACATTATTTTGAACTAATGACCTACATTAAACGTATTATATTTATATAATATGTATTCATTTATTACATTTTCTAAAAATTGGATTATTTCACAAATCCATGCTGATGTGTTGTATTTTCTGTATTTCTGTATATGACATCATTTATTTCATCATGTCTAGTTTGATATTGAGCACTTTCAGTTCCCATCAGCACAGAGATGACCAAGGTAAAAATAAAATGAGTGAGTGTTGCCCAGAAACGCTACAATTAACAGATAATAGGGCATCTACTGCCAAGTTTCCTAAAATAACCCCAGAGTTTCATCCTGTCAGAGTTGGCAGTGTGCCGTAACATGTTGTTATTTCAGATAAGGTTTTTCTTTTAACATTAGACTTGTTGCGATCCAGATGCTTCTAAATAAAGCCAGATTAACCCGGTAGAAAACAAAAATGACATTCTGCATGACATATTCCAGTTAATAGGAGTATAAAGTATCTAAAGAGTAGGGTGCACATTTAAGCAGCTGTAGGTCTGATTGAGGAACAAGGTGCAACGGCTAGCTATCCTATAGACAAGGCCAGTCTGTGAGGTCATCAGCAGCCGGTCAGAGGCATCAGTCTGTGGAATAGCCGAGTTGTTTACGTGCAGAGAGAGCAGCGGGGTAAAGGGGGGGCAACAGGCCAGACTGACTGAAAGACAAGCGAAGGGAATGGGAGTAGGTGGTGTAATTTGATCGGCGCATGCTGGGAACTCATCAGTATGCTACTCATGTACGCCCCCACCCCCTTTTGCAACACACACACACACACACTCGCACACATATGTGCAGAAGTTGCACAAGGATGGCAGTCAAGATAGACAAATAACAGACTAATGTAATCATGTAAACACTCCACACTCTCATTGTGCTACATATCCAGCAGTCCACACACAAACACATGCACACATGCACACACTCACTGTTATTTTTAGGGCTGAGTATTGAACCCCAGTACGGCTGAATATGTCATCAGGTGACAGGAGTTGGCATGAAATACCTGGTTGGATTATTAGATTTGTTTGCTTCAGGGATTCAGGAAACTTTTTTTTTTTAACTGTTGATGATTTTATTTTTGGGAAGTTCTTTATTTAACGCCAAAGGCCCATACGCGCCGAAAGCAATAATTGACATGCGTCAATTGAAGCACGTCACTTGAAATGCTAACACCACAGAACTAGCAGTATTTTAGGAAAATGTCACTATACATAGTATTTATATTCTTCCTTAGGGACCTCCGTTGTGCCTGAGGATCCCCCAACACTCGAACACACTCATAAACCCACGAAAAGCTCCACCTCTGTCTTAACATCGCTTTGACAGTCTCCTCTTCTACTGCCTGCTCGCACTCACAACAGAAAATTATTACATTTATCTCAGTATTATGGAACTGGAATAAGTACTCACAATAGCTGAATTTGATCATTACCGATGAGAGATTTCACAGCAGTTTGTCCTCACAGGGCACAGCGGGGCACAGTACCTCAGCTGTAATATTTCTCTCTCACTCTCTCTCCTTGTGTTTTTTTTCCTTTTAGCTCTGTCCAATGGCTGTGGCTGCAGAAAAGTAGCTATGGTCTCTGAGTCCTCATCTGAAGCTTCACAATTGAAACAAAGTGGCAGTACAGGCATCCAGGCAGTGTGACGCACTTCATAATACTTTTTGATGTTTGTTCGTTTTCTTTTCCGCTTTTTCCGTGAAAAAAAAAAAAAAGCTTTTTGATGTGCATTCGGCCATTTAAAACAATAGGTGTACCTCAAATAAGCACATCAGATGCTTTCAGTGCATTCAGCCCTGAATGAATTAAGCAGATTTTGCAAATTTGTTTAAGAAAAATAGGTCAAAACATGTTTACGTTCCACACACTGAGGATATGTATGTATATATATATATATATATATATATATATATATATATTATATATATATATATATTATATTACTTTTTTCTTATTTATTTCTATTTCATTTATTTACTTTTTAAAAGCACTGTCATAGAATAAACAATGTGGTCAAAATATCTTTTGGGTAGGGTATCTATCCAAAAAGGCTGGATCCTAGAATTCCCATAATGCAACACAACAACATATTTTGTTACAACCTCCCTGCAAGCTGAGATAACTCATTATACATCTTTGTATGTAAAATTGGTGCAGTGCCCCTTTAATTCAAGCGAATAACACTTACACACCTTCAGTCACACTTGAAAAAACTCATACAAAACACACATTTTCCCTAATTTCATTCTGCCCTTGAAACTACATCTGAACTGCTTACGTGGGCATGAACGGCGCATCTGATACGTTATATTATTTCAGATTTCATTGGAAATCATGCTGATACAGTATTTGCAATATTTTTGTGGATTATCACAGAGCGCCCAATCGCACAGTGGATTTGGGGAGTGCTGCTTAAGTCTCCACAGTAGAGAAGCTACTAGTCTAACAGTGGATGAGGCGAATAAGCCCAAAAGCTCCTAATGTGCCTGCTGGTTTACAGATTATAACAGATGTTTGTCAGTCTGTTTCCGTGGTGTAATGTGGTGGCTGCAAACAGTGATAAAGGGTTTTTTTGGTGACAAGTGTGGATCACATCACTGAGTTGTTGGTTGAAGATTGTCAGAAAATACTTTTTTTGCAGTCTGGCTCTGCAGGGGTGATTTTTCCTGTTATATCATACTCCATCTGCATCTTATCATTATTCTGAGCTCATATAATGCCATCAATGAAAGGTCACTAGACATCAGTGGCTTTGTGTTATCCCACTGTTTTAGACATCAAATGCACATGTTTTTCTCATTCATCATAAATGCGCAAATTTGCACTTTTGTGGTATTTACAGCATGAAGTGTACCATGAAATATGGGCGCATACTGATTCTCAGTCCCCCCACTGGCAACACCACATGATTGACAGATCAGCACTTGCACTCTTAAATTTATGCACACACCATGATTTCCCCCCTTTATAATGTTTTCCGGCATAAGGTCATAATTTACCTTGCCTCCAGTTACTTCCTCTTCTCCCTCCCTCCCACCTCTTGATAGCATTGCTCGTAATTTATTGTATTGTTTTTAATTAAATGGATGGCAAGGGGGTTTAAGTGCCCGACAGTTCCAAGACGTGCCATTTCTTATCTGAAATTCTAAATTCAGCGCACACCTACTGTAAAAGCGGGACTATAAAGCCGAATAGGTCCCAAACTGCTGCGCGGCGCGTTCGAGGTATTGAGCAGTTAGACAAATGTCACCTTTAGAAGAGAAGAGCGGGGATAATAAAAGCGACGGCTTGGTAGTGGTGAATACAAACTTCACAGACATCAAGACACCACAGATACACAGCTCCAGCAGTCTGGCATGTGTATTCTCAGTCTGGCATGGAGGATCAGAGAGGAACCAGGCTTGGATTAGAGAGATGCAGCTCCGATAAAGAGGGAACTTTAAATTAAATGGAGTCACAGCAGGCTCAGCACAGCAATACTTCCATCAGTCAAAACATGTCTCATGAAAGGAGATTACAAGAAGGTAGGGGCATTGTGAAAAAATTCTTAAAATAATCAATTGCTTGAGTCCACTCTCTGTGTGTGTAGTCCGGTTCGGACCACCAGAGTGCTTCATAAGGAAAATATACTGCAGCAAGGAGTTGTGGGTGGGAACGAGCAAATCAATTTGATTATCCACAGTCCAAGTTGATATGTATGTTGGAATAATCAGAGGGTGAGCTATGGATTTGCAGAGTTTATTCTCTCTGACTGGCGTTAAATGTGATTTCCCCATATATCAGGTCACTGGAGAGAATGCCTCAAAGGTTATTTGCTCTACGTAGCCCCTCACAAGACTCTGATTTTATTCCGATGGCGATCTGACATTCAGCAATCGCGGCCTGATGACCTTCCTTAACCTTACAGCATTAAAATCTTTTATATTGCAAATGCACCATTCAGTCAGTCGTGTCAGCGGCCCCCAAGGAGGATCCCTTACTGCCTTTTTCATGGTAGATATTTCCTATCATGGTGACATTTTGATGTCCCCAGACACTCGTGTCAATCTTAAAGTCATTTACCCAGATGAATACATGGAGGGTTTTGAACCCCTTTTCTCATCATGGCATGTTTATCAAATACACATGATGAATTGTTTGTATTTTGCAAGAGTCCACAGTTCTAACATGCACTGTTTGAATACATGAACATTAATTTATTTATCTCCATATGTTCATGCAAATTAGAAGGACAGAAGCATACGTAATACAAATCACCGCACATACCCTGCCTATGCACCAGAACACCACACACTTGCCCCAACTCGCACACACACAAACAAACGCCCAGGCAGGGATCTCACACTGTGTTTTTCTGTGAACATGACGGACAGGGAGAAAGCAGCAGGACGCTGTGTCGATGATGCCTGCTCTCACCAGAGCTTTAACCTTTTCCTCAGCGTCCTTCCTGCAGAGACTCTCTTTTTTCCTCCCGGCCCCTCTGTCACACAGTCCTATTGTTTGTCTCTTTTCCTGACACACTGGCACTCATTTTAGAAACCTGCTTATGCACAAAGCTCTCCCAAGACATGCTGCGAGGCATGAGAGAGAAGGGAGAAAGGTGAGGTAGAAGACAAGGAGAGGGGATGAATAGGATCAGTGGAGGAGGGACAGACGAAGAATGAACAGTGAAAAGACACAAAATACGAATGGATGTAGTTGAGATACTTGACAGTTTTGGTGGCCAATTAGCATTAGCACCTGCACCAGTTAATAACACCTTAAAAAAGTCGATAAAGTAATCAGTCAATTGACAAAAAAATAAACATACTCAGCAAAACATTCAACTAGTGATGAGCATTTTCACTGTTTTTATGTACACTAAACAATCCATCAGTCAATCTTCAAACTTTATTGTTATTTAAACTGTTTTTGTTTGTTCTGTTTGTGCCACTTTGAGGCAAAGGAACACATGACAAATGTATGTCCAACATTCACGTCAGTAGTTGCTTGTTTTTCTTTCCACCTGCTGTGCACTTGGTGTACACTGGGTTTATCAGAGCTTAAAAAGCCTAAATAAGATATACATCTGCATGCTGCTACTGATTGTGAGGTTGATGAGAGCAGAATAAAACCCAAACAATAAGCCTATAAGGGCTGAAATACTGCAGAGTTGGGTGATATTTATGGGTCAGAACAGTTTGGTATTAAACATTTATTTGATTTATTATAAACGTGGAAAAAAAAGAAATGTTAGTGGGCCTTTAGTCAATAATTAAAATGGCAATTTGCTGCATTAAAATCTATATGAAACCATTTGCAAATCTCTACCTTTCCCCACTGGAAAATTCTTACTTGAAAGGCTCGAAATAAAACCAGATTTTTTTAGTGATTTACACATGTGTGGAGCAGACGGTATAATTTAAAAAAAAATGTGATGCAGCATCGACTCCTCATTTCCACATGTATTTTCAAGAGAACATCCCAGTACATGCACTCCTACCACTGGAGAGCCACAGTCACACCATGTAAACCCGGTTCTCCACTTTTCTTGCCTACCCCTGGAGAAATGTGATGCAATGATTTCCAAACCCACTAACACTAACTCCCTGCCTCCCTCTCCTCCCTCCCCTCCCTCCTTCGGCATCAGCTAGATTCGAGGTGATAAGTTACAGCAGCTTGTCCTCCCGCTCTTTCAAAACCTGCTCCACTCATTCACTTCACGTGGCCGCCTCAGTTAAGTTTCCTGACTTCCTTGTTCATTCGGCTCACATGCGCTGCAGATATCCAACACAGTGCCTGCCGAAATGCTGGGGAAAGCACCTACAGTCCTGATCACTCTGCTGTGTCCTGTTTTCATTACATGGACTCCCAAGGAGAGAGGGTATGGATATAGCAGCCCTCCCTCGCTCTGCACTCACTACTCATTCTCTCTCTCCGTCTCATTTTTTCCCCTCACTCACTGAGCACAGTAAGCTGTCTTGATCTCGGCTGGTGAGTGTGCTCCACTGGACCATTTAGGGACTAGATTCTTTTCACTGATGGCTTAGGAGACAAGGGCCACTCTGCTGCAATAACATACATCCAATCAGTGCTGTGGTGAACCGCTGGACGTGTGAACATACAGTATATGGGATTAAAGCCAGAGTGAGAGCCTGCCACATGTGTTTTATGAAGAAACATTTGGGTTAGAGTCAGAAATAGGTATTCATTCATAAAAGAAAATGGTACATTTAACCAACGAGTATTTCTCTTTTCTGTTTCAACATGACAATGCCCCTTGCTTAAAGTCATGCTTTAATTTTGGACTGCCAACCATGAGCCATCATGCCCAAACTCACTAAGCCTTCCCAGACGAGTGGAGACGGTTGTGGCAGCGGATTCATCCCCGTAGTTTTTGAGCAAGATGCATCATGGATTTAGCCTAGAGACATTTGAGACTACATTTAGAATCCCAACCAATAACTGACAAGTAGTTTACAGCCTTCGTGACCTGCCTGACACACAAAGTTGATTTGGCAGGAGGGTCCAGAGACTTCCAGGATCACAAACCATGCTGTCATTGAACATAGAAATTGTTAATCAATGCAAGAGGGACACGCTTTAGCTTAAGGGTTCCATCTGAGGACCTTTGTTGCATGTCGCTCCACATCTCTTTCTTCCTAACAAAGGGCCTCAAAAGAAAATAACTACATGATACTCTGTCTATCAGGGCCTCTAAATGCATCCTAAAGCCAATACTGATCCTCACACCCTGAAGGACACTCACTTTTGCTCGTGATTTCCAGGACGATATTATGCAGTCTGAGCCTAGCATGACTCTTTCATATTCAGCTCCAGAAAATGTAAGATGGAATTCTTTAGGTTTATGAGTCAAAGAGACTCCCTTCACTTGGGAGTGCATTGACCCTGCTTTTAGCATGTGTTAGTGTAAGTAACACAATTCTACACTGCTGTAATTTGTCATGAATGAGCCAGACTTGAGCCCAAAATAGCATTTGGATGGTTTGGGCAGCCTCCTGATGGGCAGCCATGCAACCGCCATGAGTCACAACATTTCATCATTAACAAGCAAATTCGAGTGTACATAAGCAAGGCTGGACAGAGAATGGGAAGTGCACTTTTTTGCATAATTAATTTGAAGGTTGACAGTCATGCCACACATTGGAGGAGAGAGCCGGATGTCGAGAATACTTCAGTTCTCCTGTGAAACAGTTACAAAAAGAATTCATTGCAAGCATTACCAAAGTGGGCCCAAGCTGAGCATCTAACCACAGGGAGCTTCAGCTAGGAAATAGGACTGTTGGGGATGCGGGCACGCTTCAAAGGTGACCCAGCAAGGCCTCAATGAGCCTACTATTTAGTACCATCAGTCTCTTTCTTTCTCTCATTGTGTTTATGTCTGTTTTGCTTCCTCTCGACCACATTTTCCACATTCTTCAGCTCTCTGGCTCTCCATCAGCTGCTAAACGAAATAATGCCGCTTCGGGATTCTCTAGATGGCTTCGTCATTCTGCGCTAAGCCCGGGAGGAAGTCCCTCCTCTGTCAGCATAGTCGTGCACCAAAGCCTAGTAAGCGTTCAGGTCCTGTTGGTGCCTTCCTCACTGTGAGGGAAGATTTTCTTTTAATTCTCAGCTAACAGCAACATGAGTATTTCAGGCTCAGAATCAGGTTGGGAAGGAAGACTAGGATTTAGACGAAGTTTCTACTTTACCTAAATCTTTATATTCTGTCACTGGAAGTGACAGGCCCCTTTCAATGGGTAAGAAAGGAAACAGGACTAAATTTGGTTCAGTAACAAGGTAAGAGACATGACTTGATGAATGAATCTGTTTAGGACCTAGTATAAATAGCTGATGCAGAACAGCTACCAATTAAGATATAAAAGGTATACCTCATAACAATTGCAATGCGCCACAAAACCATGAGCATCTCCATCAAAGCTGATGTTGCCATCACCAACTGATGCTTTTCTAATCATGGTATAACCTTGTTTCCTCCTTTCAACATTGCATTTATCTAATGTTTTCAAAGTAGCCTTTAAGTGTATCATTAATTTCTTATTAGCTTTTCATTAGGAGAATCCAACTGTGACTTCTCAACGCAAAGTTTAACCAACGCAAGGGTTAACATTGGTAATGATTCTTTACCGGATTGCGCAGTAATAATAGGGTTGAACATTGTATTATGGGTACATCAATGCAAGAGTGCGTGTTGATCTTTGCAAATGTCATGATCTGTTCCACAAGGCTCAAATTGGACTTGTTATTCACCCAACCCCCAGCCTGCTTGTTTCCCTAGCCCTGTAATATTCAACAGTACCACCTCATACAATTTTTAATTGCGGCATGTCCTGGGCAACAGTAACACAGAGCCGAAAAAATGGTAATTTCACAACCCATCATTGAACATTTTCTTTCATGATAGCCACATCTTAACATTCTCATATACTTCAGCAATACAGTTTAAAGATTGTGTCTCTTGATGTCTGCTTTACCTGCATTAATTATAGGGAATGGCTCAGCGATAATGAGGTGCAGTGCTAAGTATAAATATATGGAGACTGACCATATGCGGGGGGACGTAGCTAAATCAATACTGAACACAGCACAGTCAATAGCTGCCCTAAAATGTGTGATTGGAGAGGTACGGAGCTGTAATAAACAAAACAAAGTGAATGCTGAATAGAGAGACAATTAGACCACCACATCTGGCGACGCCAATGCTAGTGGGTACCCAGCCACTGCAATTACAAGGGACGCATCACTCATGCAACTCTTTACTGCCCGGATGTTGTTCTGGAGCCGAAGATGAAGATAATAGTCAATCTCATTCAGAGTTGATAAAATGGTTTCAGGAATTGCTTCATGCTGCCCAGATGCCCCGCTGAATCTGGGAAAACCCCCTTTCCACTATCGACAATCATATTATCTGCTGATTCAATTCCCGGGCTTCTTCTCAGCCCAGATCAGTCGCTGGCTATCCCGCTGATCACAGGCTACAGGGCAATCTTCAAGTGCTTTTATGTCGAGCCCAGACCTTTGCGTTAAAGGAAGGCCTAATTAGAGAGTAGAGGGAATATCATTTCAGGCGGAAGAAGGGAGAAAAGAGGAGTTTTCCACCAATGCCAGAAGTGACAGAAGTATCATTCTGACATTTTGAGAAGAAGTTTTGGTTGTGCTGTGAAAACTTACTTGCTCTAAGGCTTTTTTATGATTGAAGAAACATCTTTAACACTCAACCTTGATCCATTCAGTATTATGCAGAGACTCAAAGAAAAGTCCCCCAAAAAATTGCCTTAGTAAGGTGTTGGGGCCAACTTGAGCCTCAAGGATAGCTTCACTGCTGCTTGGCATAGGTTGTCCATGTTCTCCCAAAGATGTTTCCTCAACTGATGTCTAGATAGCACAGTCTCACACATCTGTGTAAAGTCTTCCCTAGGTTCCGTTTGGTTTCAGATCTGGTGACTGTAAGTGCTGTAATTCAGTAAGTCCCTGAGCACTGTGTGTAGGCGTCTGTATGTTTCTACCATTAATGTATCACCCTTACTCATATCAGTACGGTTTAGCTAAATAAGGAAGATGATTGAGGGGCATGAACTCATCTATACCTGAGTTTTTGTGTGTTTTAACGCATTATCTGTGAATCAAGCATACTTAACATTTAGTTGCAGTTTGGAGCTTTTGATAATTTCACACAATTTTCCACAGCAGATGGGTTTTTGCACAGTTGTCATGGCACTGTAAATTTCAAATGTTCATTTTTCTGAGTACTTGTGCTGAGACAGTGAAAAACAACACAGGTTTTTTTATGCATCTTTTCTTTCAGGCTACTGGGAAGAAAAGACTCAAACTAAAAATGAAGATGTTTATTTTATGGCTCATTTCTGTTTGAGAAATGAATGCAAATGAGCATGGAAAATGAATGAAATTTCACAATGTAAGTCTGTTTAAAGCTGAGTTTTTCCTCATGATCTGAACCGGATAGCTCCCCAATAGAACATTTTATTCCTAGAAATATGGCACACATGAGGATTTTATGCTATGCAAGGTCTTTTGTGGAAGATGGCGAGTGACTCTGCTGTCCTGACATTGGTCGGGAGTTCATTCCACCACTGAGGCGCCAGAACTGAGAAGATATGCAACTTCGCTGAGCAACCTTTGTTTGCTTTGGCAGTACCAGCCGGCCAGCTGATGTAGTAGGGCGAAGTGCTCGCGCTGGGGCGTGTGGTCTGACAATTGTTTGGAGGTAGATGGGTGCAGTTCGATTGAAGGCCTTGATGGCCAGCACTATCATCTTAATAAGATAACTACTCATTTGCATATTTCAACATAAAAAAAATCTTAGAACTTGTTATACAAGAAATAATTGTCTTAATGAGAGTAAGCAATTGTGTTAGCTTCATGGTGATATCTATTTTAAAAATTCTTAACTGTCACCTTATTGACCTGCTGGGCCTTCCATCTGTTTGATGTCTAAATGTGGAGGTCACCTGCAAACATGAACTTTAAATCTTCACAGCGTCTTTACATTTTTTATGTTTGTCCTGCACAAACTTCCAGACTGCCTGTCTTATCAATATAGTATCAAAGCCAGCACAGAGCTCAAACTGCCCTGCAGATTTCTGATCATTTAAAACTTTTAGTGTTTGCTATTAATTGCTAGCTCCATTGCCTCCCATCTCACCAAAAGCATTAAAGCTATTTGTGTCCTCATTCCTGTTACGATTGCGAAGGCCCTTTCCAAAAAAACTCTGAAAAGCTTAGTCTCTTCCCTCTGAAGTATTATTCCTGCTTGCTGTAGGGCTTAATTTATTCAAGGCTGTTAAAAGCAAAAAAGAAAAAAGAAAAGAAGAGAAAGGCTTCCCTACTCAAGAGCTGGATTGTTTGGATCTGAATGGGAAACGCTGGTAGATTAACTTGACATGGATGGTGCGCGCACTGCATACGGATGTACTGATCTGTAATCTATGTAATCTTCAGTGCACAAGGGCGATGCGATGCTCTATTCACTCTGTGTGGGAAGTCTTTCTCCATGAAGAATGGTTTGTTCCTTCCCTTGTGTGATTCCTCTGTCTAGCTCGTGTTTTTTCTCAGTCCCATCCACACTGACATGCACATATGCCCCCTTTCTCTCATGTGTGCCTCTGTCGCATGCACACAGATGCAGTAGTGCATTACATGCCTGCTCTCTTTCTGTCCTTCTGTGCATCTCTTTCCTGGCTCCTCTGTGCTGTTTCATGATTTCATAGCTTCCAGTCTGTCTGCTTAGCCACGGGAATCTTTGCTGACGTCTCCGTCCTGCAGCCACAGCCACTAAGAGAGAGAGACACTCTAGAGGCGGAGGGAGATAAGAGAGAAGAGACAATCGCATTAAGACTCACTTTGCCCCCCTGACCAAGACCAGAGGTTGGGATTTGGATGTTAGAATCTGTGCATTTAAGTCCCTGCATGGCTGTGCATTTCCCGAACTGAGCACGCCATCCTTCGTCCGCGCAAGGCTTAGCCGCTCGCAGTAAAGCCGCGCAAATTAGCACGCAGTCGTTAAGGGAGCAACACGCAGCCATATGCATGGAGGAGCCCCTTGGAATAAGTCTCGGAGAGTGACACCGCGGCTGTTGTCGGCACAGCAGCGGAGCTGTCAGTGCTACAACACAACATGCTGTTTGGATCCGTGGGTGAAGCCTCTTGACATCAAAGGTGGCGCACAAAAGGATCTGTGTTTCCTTTTACCGTTGTCTGCACCTGTCATAATGGTGTGTTTTGTTTTTTTGTTGTTGTTTTATGTGCTCCTCCTGCACACTGGCCCTGCTGCTCTGTAGCCCCACAGAGACCCCTGGTGGAGCTGGGAAGTATAGCAGCATTTGCGTGCTTGTGTGGAAATATGTGTGTGTGTGTGTGGTCCAGGACCCCCAACACTTTCTCTCTTACCCCCTCTCTCACACACACACACATACAAACACAGCTCTTCAGCTTTAAACAATATTTTTTGCTCAGTAAAACCGTCCACCAACTTGGGGCCTTTCTTTTTGAATCCCAAAACCAGATCTTCCCGGTTAACATTTTCGCTATTATCTGAACATTTTGCACTAGAGGGCCAAATTAGAGCAGGCCTTGGTAAAATAAAATCCCTATTATCTTTGAACTAGCAAGTACCCAATTATACGCCACAGTTATCTCCCATCTCACAGACTTCTGAGTCCTCGCCACAGGGCCAATGAGCAGGGATTGCTAATGAAGAGATGCTGAATCACCTTTTTGCCTTCCTGGACGCACAACTGGTGGAGCCCCTCTTGATCATAGGCACCGTTTTTTTTTTTCTATGGATCAGAGTCATTCCCGGACTTTGATGATGCAGCTCTTTTATTCCCCCTGGTGAGCCTGTCGCAGAGCAGGCCACACACTCGTGGATGCGCCGTCGGCTGCAGCATGCGTGTGATAAGAATGAGAGGTCTCTAATCCTCGGCAGAGAGAGAAAACAGGTTTAAAAAGGCGGTTTATCTTACTCCAGTCAGATAGAATGTGTGTGAAAAAAAATGAGCCAAGCAGAGAGGAGAACTCCTGCTGATGTGAAGGCAGGGGGCTTGTCTGTTGATATGTGTTTTTGTGCACTTTCCCCTTTGTTCACACAATTCTCATCATCCCAGGAAGCCTATCTGCCCGTCACATTGAATTCTAGTACAGAAAATTGACCTCAAAGCTCTTTATAACTGAATTTTGCCTTTTTTTCCCCGGTTTTCCAGGCTGCTTTTAGTCTTGGTTTTCCCAAGTGGAACTTCTTCCGTGCTTTTGTCCCAATTGCTTTAACTTTAGCTGTAACTAACATGTTAAAAACACCCTGAGAATCGACATATTAAGATATTGAAGCTGTTTCTCACAGTTAACACACACATTTTAAGCCAGTTGAGAGAGCAGACATAAATTAAGCCATCACTACTTTTCAAGTAAATTAAGCCATCACTACTTTTCAAGTCTTGAGTGCAAATCGTGCGGAAGTGCTTCAAACTTCAAAGCTGCACTAATCAGTACTTCAACAGTAACAATGACGAATACAATGTTTTGGTTCAGTCTCGTCATTTTCAACAGTGTTGTTGTTTTCCAGTAACAGCAGGTGTCTAATTTCAGCGACAAAACCCCTGATAAACCAACTGCACACTACTTGCCCGTTTTTGAATGGCATACAGAAGAAGAAGAAGCCAGTGAACATGTAGCATGTAGCTGCTACAGCCACTTATTTCCCTCTGAAGTTGGTGATGAATACTGGACCAAATGAAGGCTAACGTTACCAGTCGACTTTTTCGTGATCATTCTGTTGCCGCAAAACCAAAAAATATAAATAACTTTAAAATTCTGTTTCTTTACATGTATGCATGTCTTACAAATCTCCATACATTCTGTCATTTTGTCAAATATCAAACTTTTATATGCAGGTTAGTCAAGCCTGCTCCTTTTGTCGCCATACTTGTAATGAAGGTGCCAAACTTCACATTTTAAAAACCTCTATTCACTTGATGTCTTTTACAGAGTTTTGTGTCTTTTTTGTCTCTTGCTCATCTTTCTTTTGTTTTTAATTAGTCTTTAGTATTTAAAAGAATTGAATATGTTATCAGGTTATCATGTTATCGTTATAGGGTTGGGCTAGTTTCTGGTTTTGCTGTTTCAGTCCAGCGCAGAAGCTTTTTTACAACTGTTTTTATTTAATGCAAACTGACTGAGGTGTAGGTGGAGAGCGCTAGCAGCATATGGCTAGTTTAAAGGAGCCCCAAGACGGCTGATTAGCTCAGCGCCGCAGAGAACGCTGTGTTATGAGGACTATAGTTGGGAGTTGTTCACACTTCACTTTACCACTCTGACTGACATCCACAAGAGAGAACTCTCATTAGTAACGAGTTGGTGCTGGTTATACCGTCTGTGCTACATGCTAAACTATGTCAGTACGAAGCCTTGTTTGACTCCGCTCCCATTTGTTAACGTTTCTGCAATACAAAGTCAATACAAACTTAACACTCCGTCTAGGGTTGGACAGAAATTTATGCTTTTATTGTGAAACACTTGCAAGAACATGTCAGGATTCCCACCTGCAGTTGAAATGTAGCTGCAGCCATCTTTTCTTTTTCTGATGCTGAACTTAAGAATATAAAGGTGATTAGTTGTTGTTGAGAAATAAAAACATGATGTGTCACAGTTGCCCTGATGTATTGCAGTGCTGCTACATTGTCATTCATGAGCTCATATAATGCTTTACTTGAGAACAGCTGAGGCTTGAGAAATTCAGTATTTCTGCCCCACCCCAGTTATTATTTTGTCTCATCGCGGTTTGTAGGTTTCCACTGGAACCTACTTATCCTAAAATGGTGGCGATGGTTGCTTAAATAACCATCGTCGCTATGCAGCCTTCATTGAATCATCCAACTTTACTGTACTAACACTTTTTCACAGCTCTTTGAAAAAGCTTAGAAGTGAAGTGGAATTTCTACGATTAAATCAGGGCACAATCAAGCACTGAAGCATTGACCTCCACCGGCAATGAATAAATACTCTTTTATTTTCTCACTGAAAAGCTTTGCATAAAGCATCTGTGGAATGAAGGGTGACTCAATCATAGACCCACAAGGGCAAACAGCATCCCCTCATTGTCACAAATACTAGTAAAGGTATGCAAGTATAATTAAGTTGATTACTTGCATTTGATCTCCGACTTTGTGTGAATACAAAAGGGGCATATATGTAGGCTGTATGAATTCATTAATCATGCTAATCACTCTCCTTAAAAGCTTTGCTGTACTTTTTCGTTAAAACATTGTTTTAATTGTTTGCAGTGCTTTCTGCAGAATATGGTGATTGAAATTAAAATTTAGAAAGTATGGTCTGTCAGCGAAGGGGAGTATAAAGAGTATAAGAGCTTTTATGAAGGTACAGTAGTGCTGCAAAGTTGCCGTGGCAGAGTGTTGAAGAGAGTGTTTTAAGGTTTAAGAGGCTGTCAGGGAATTAGAAATGGGGTCTGAGATGGTTTAAGATGGTACCTCTGGAGAGTGAGAGACTGTTTTAGGAATTGATAGAATCAAGGAGGCTGTTATGGAGGTTTGAAGGGTAAAAATTGTAGTCTGGAAAGAGAAAAGGTGTTATAACAGGAAGCACATGTAAGTATAGGTTTTCGGGGATGGCACTCATTGATCCGGTATCACTTATGACCAGATATCCACCCCCTGAGGGCACAGACGGGAGGTATCGATATTTTTTATTGAAAGTAAAGATGCTGTTTCCTGCTGAGCTGCTGGCAACCAACATCTTTAACTAAGATGCTGCTAGAATAATGTGGGGGAAATTGGGTGGTTATTGTGTACATTCTCAGTCTGTTTCTTTTCTATATTGCACATTTTTAAGTTGTATTATTTGATGGTGGTGCAAAAACCACAGGACATCCTATGGAGATTTAAATGTAACACACACACACAGCCGTCTCACACAGCGCTGTGTAATCTGTAACAGTTGATACAGACAGTAGTAGTCATGGTGCAGTCAATGCCAGGGAGCTAATGTGATAAAATTACAGTTTCTCTGGAGAGTTGATGTGCATTGATGCTAGGAAAATATGAGACACAGTAACATGCATCTTCACAGTTGAAGACAAGCCTGGTGTATGGGCTAACATAGAAACCAAGGGGTGCATCACATGAGGCTGGTGTGTGTTACCTTTAAAATCAGTTTTGGGGAAGTAGATTATGGCTTAGATGATGGTAGCATCATTTCGAAGACATTATTGTGTCATGGTTCCCCCTACTGCTTTTTATGTTACTCCCTCTGTATCAGCATATTCTACATATCACAGACATCCGTGTAACCTCAAATCCTGTGTCTTGTCTCTCACAGGAAGTCCCGTCAACCTGACGTGCAGAGCCTTCTTTGGATACAGCGGAGACGTCAGTCCGCTCATCTACTGGATGAAGGGGGAGAAGTTCATTGAGGACCTGGACGAGGAGCGGGTCCAGGAGAGCGAGATCAAGTAAGACTTTGAAAATTCGCAGATTTGGGGGTTTCAATCCTCATTGTTTTAGGCGAGTAGGGTTTGTAAGACAATAACTGACACAACCACTTTATAGATTTGGTGAAATTAACAAGCAAAATAGAAGCAATATGAAAGAAAATTATGCATGTACATTTAAATCTATTAAATGTACATGTCTTCTAAACCTCTCAACATTAGAACAGGCACTGAACAGCACATTATAACAAATTCATGAGGTACTTCAAAAAGCTCCGGTGTTGAACTGGTAAACACCTATTTAAACCCAGTTACGACAACCGTATGACCGCACATCAGCACACGGAACAATAAAGGGAACTTTTCGCTGCCAAGCGACCATTTGAATGATTTTCATGAATGTTTTATGTAGCTGTTTAATAATGTAGACAGCCATGCATTCTTTATCATGTACAATATATATGCACAGTTCAGGCATTGCTCCATCAGTGATCAGCAATTACTCTGCCCTGAAATATGAGTGGAGGTGATAATAGCAGAGCAGCACAGCAGATGGAAACTCCAATTGAAAGTCCACTTCGGCCTCCATATCCATTTGGGTGACCTCCAACTTTTGGCTCACACTCATCACTGGAAACAGAGGTCGTTTTTTTTTTCTCCAAAATCAGGTGAAAACCTGAGAGCCAGGCACACATACTGCCTGAAGCTGGTTGACCATCCAACAGTGCTATCTAATTGGCTGGTAGGAGGATATTTTTTCAAAGAGGAGCTCTCCTTGCTTTAGGTAACGATGCATTCAGGTCATACTGGAAAAACAAAACAGGTTTATATCGTGAAAACTTTCAGTTGGTATAAAGAATATGGAAACTTCACTTTATGTTATTGATCTCTACATTTCAAACAAACACAAGAATCATTTTCATCACATAATGTATTCTTTCTTTATAAGAACTTTATACTTAGCTTCACATCAGGAAACAGCTGCATGAATTTTTCACTTGTAGTTGAACTGTCGATGCTTGCTGTGAAAAAAGTAAAAAAATGTTGATCGGGAGGCACCAGACTACAGAAAACCACTTCAGGTGCATGCAGTTTGGCTGAATGACAAGCTAATGTGTTCTGATTGTGGGGGCTCTTTGTTTTGGCCCACGCTACATTCAGGTCATATTGGAGGGAGTTGACCGAGTGAAGGACAAAGTGTTGTTTTAGTTTGCAAACATTGACACATGGAACTCATCCAGGATATTTTTCCTTGATTAGATTAAAATCAGCCGTGAACAGACGACAGCAGTCATTGCTTACCTTTGCTGGTATACAGTAGCCATCTCTTTTTTTTTTCCATCTTTGACTGTTAATGGCTTTGCTGTGGTCCTGTGATGATACTTGTAAAAGCAAATCATATACATAAATGGATGATTAGATACGGAATCACAAAAATAAAAAAGTTACTATTTCAGGTTTGACGAAAACCTGGATAAATACAGGGGTGCTACTGCAGTCTGGTACAGCAGCAAATACAAAGTGTTGGACAAATTAAACATGTGACCCTATGATGGGGCTTGATGGAAAGTTAAGGGACCACCAAATTAATCACAATTCATTTTTAGGGAAAATGTATACTCATACCTATTTTCATCTCAATCCATGAATTCCTGCACCAAATTTGGTGCTAGCAGATGTTAAGACATTTTGGTCTGCACCACAGTGTTTGACGGACACGATTTACATGAATGTGGCATTCTACTGCGTGCTGTCCTGATGATTTGCACAACATCTGCATGTGAGAAACTTGATTGATTTTTGGCAGGTCATACCAAATGTTATTTGTCACCAAATTCACATTGTAGATCATCTTCAACTATGTAGTGGTCATCTCGAAAAGGTCAGTTTTGTCAAATGTTTGTTGGGTGGACTGACGAGAGCAGCCGACAGTGTAACTCACACAAATTTTGTTTCCAGATGATGAGCCGATCGTCAGGCACTGAAGGTCAATCAAATCTAAAGTAGAGTGCTCATCCTCAGATGAGCTGCTCCTTAGTGGGATAATCAATCATAATCATCAATATAAGACTACTCAGTCTATTTATACACAGTGAGTGTGAAACAATGGAGATGCTCCTGTTCACAGCAGATATCATCCATCTGATTTACTCTCTCTGATCAAATAATACAAGCAACAATAACTTTCTGTTGTTAAATTTTACCGTTATTCACACACAGGTTGATGATCAGATTGACAGATGAAGTGGGAGCAGAAGAGACTTCCAGAAGAAAAGATGATTCAAAAATTAAAAAAAAAAAATATTGAAATAAATGGAACACATATCTTGACAGATGTACATTTGGGAAAGGTGTTCAAAATTAACTCCACTGCCTTGTTTGTGCAGTGGTGTAGTCACCTTCTCCCAGATGGTGTAACAAAAAATGTGAGCAACAAATAATCTTTCAGTCAGTATGTTTACATGCACAGCTTAGTCAGATTACATCCATGTTGTTCGACTATGCAACTCAATCGGACAACTGCAATTGTCTGAGTATACATGCCGGTGAGAAAATCCAATTATTGGCCGAAGCATGTCATACCCCGGTACGATAGGTGGCGCTGTACCCATTTCAACTAGTGGTAATAGAGCCACCTCCGGCTGACCTCTTTACATCACCAGCAACAACAAACTCTGCCTCGGCATTCGAGAAAGATGGCGTACAAAGAGCAAGACGAAGCTACATCTTTGTACATTTCGAAAAAAATCTCGAGCCTGCGCAGAACGCAAAATCCAAATCCAATCTGATAGAACGTATACATGCACGAGTAATGTGACTATCAGTCGAAATATCTAGGTGTTTTAATCCAGCTATGAGAATTCCGATCCGGTCCGACTTTAGTCAGACTAAGGTATATACATGCCTCTTAAAAATCCGATCATAGTCGGACTAACCCAGTAATTCGGTTTTCTCCAGTGTCATGCAAACGCACTGATTTTAACAGGAGGACGGAAATTGTTTTTGTTTTTTTTGCACTCCTGTCGCCAGCAGGGTATTCAAGCAGTAGTGTGAATGGATTAAGAAAGCAAAGATCAGAAACTCTTACCCTTGAGTGGGATCTGGCTGTGATTTTGGTTAATTTGTTCAGGTTTTGAGATGTCTGTCCCTGAAATCTCACAGGACACGTGCCTGGGTTTTCAAAGAAAGTACAATTTGTGGCATAAAAATGGCGATATCTCCGGTTCTGCTGTTTAGATTTTTTATCATTTTTTTTTAAACTGTTAGAAAAGAGTCCAGCAGGGTAATAGGAGTGCAATGCTGGACTAGTGGACTACTTTTTCAAAACCAGGTGTCTGCATTACCCACAATGCAACTTATTCACTGAGTGACATCCCTGGAGGCCATTTATTTCACTTCATGTAGCTTCCTCGTGAGAAACAAAAGGATTTATACTTTATTCTAACCAAGTTCTCCTTCAGACCTGTAACCACACTTGTAAAATTAAAGTTACCCTTTAAGAGAATAATAGATTTATTTGCTGTTAATGAATTTTCCAGATTAATATTTGTTCAGATGGACATTTTTGCTGTTGTTTCTGATTGAACTTTCACACACCCTTTCATATCCAGCTCGACTGCACTTACTTTGACAGTCCCCCACGTAGGACGTAGAAGATCCCTGTTGCCGACAAATGCTGTCTAATGAAAAGGTTAACTGTAAGCAGCGTGACAAGGCTGGGAGGAGAGTTAGCGGCCCAGCCAGTGACCTGGCATTTCGAGATGTCTCTATTAGCCTTCTAGCACACCGCGTCCGGCTCTCAGCAACGTTCTCTGTTGTGAAGGACACCAGGCCAATTAGAGCCTACGGGATTTAGGGGGGGCTGTGGAGGTGGGCAGGGGACAGGTGGCAGCATTGGGTGAGTGGTAAAATAAAGATAAGAAGAGAGCGTACAGAGGAGTGCTTTACATGCCGTTAGAAACCTAAACCAAACAAGGCAAGAGATCAAAACCGTGACCGTGAGGTACTTTGAAAGTGTGTGTGTTTGTGTGTGTGTGTTTACGTGTGTGCAGGGGCAGAAGCGAGGAGGCTTGTGTGCACGCAGTGGGTGCCCACGGTTCACTCAAGTTTTTCAAGTGCATATTTTTGTTGTGTGCCACCGCGTGATACTGTCTCCTGTGTGTTTTTTATTTATTTTATTTTTTTCTTCCCATTTGAATGTGCACCACTTCAAACCCCCAGCTCCCTGACATCATTCCATGAGCTCTTAGCTTTGAAATGGAAATTAATCACACAGGAGTATTCCCTGAAGGGCCACCCGTAATACATGAAATGGAGCTTTTGGCACAATGTCTTTCCAACTGAGATTCTGGGTTGATATAAAAAATGTTGTGGCTGCAGAACACGACTGCATGGATCTCGGAGGTGAAGTCACAGCAGGAATGCAGACATAAAGACCGTGCTGTTGAAGTTGAGAACCAGAAGAAGTTTCAGTCTCTTGTGCAGGGGCCTGTTGCGCCCTTTTGAGCAGCAGTTCAAGTGTAAAATTTCATTTTCCAACTCTAATTAATTCTCTCCCAGATATATTCATGGGAAATCAGGGTACTTATAGTCCAGCGATGCTTCCACTGCCCATTAGCACTGAAAACCAAGTACTGCTTAGTGTTTTACAGTCTGACACGGATGCCTCACTTTCAGGCAAACAATCATATAAGCCTGTTGAGATTATTTGATTACGTGGTTTAACAGAGACTCTCTTTGCAGGAGTAGAGGAAGTCTGTCTCAAGCTAAATGTTTGCTTTTTTTTCAGAAGTGACTTTAAAGGGACAATGCCCATTGATGAGCATTAAAAGAATAATTAGACATTTTAAGGAATGTGCTTATTCCATTTTTCCTAGTAAAAAGTTCAAAACGGTTTCACCTTGTTTTCAGTCTTTATGCTAAGATAAGCTAAGCTTTATATTTTCCATACTGTCATGGGAGTGGTATCAATCTCTCTCACTCAACTCCGTTGCCTGTTCTCTTTTCCTCTGGAATACTCTAAATTCTCAACATACGTTCATCCATTTTTTTCTGAGGCACTGAGGCATCTTTTAAGTCCTGAAATGTGGGACCTCCGTGGATCAAACTTGTTGTTCTAGCACATCCCAGAGAGATCTGTTGAAATTTAGACTCTGAGCAAAGTACTCTAGCAAATTTTTGCAGTGTGGCTAGGTATATTATCATGCTAAAAGGGGCAACTGCCATCAAGGATCACTTGTGCTTGGTCTGCCACAATGTTTAGGCAGTTGTTTGATGTCAGAGTAACATCCACATGAATGCCAGGACCTAAGGTTTCCCAGCACAATATTGCACCGGAACAAGATCATCAATATTATTTATTAGTTTAAATGTTGGCTGATCAGTGTAAATGTATCAGAAAATTCGAACTCCAAGCAAACTTCATAAAGCTTGAAGCGTGAGACCTTGATCTTTGAAAACCTGTATCAAACCTGTACATCTCATCATATTAGCGTGAAAAAGGCTAACTTCAAGCTGACGCCTATTGGTTGATCTGTCATTCAGTTCAGTTTAAATAGCTGTATTTATCTGATTCGAATGTCCCTTTTGGATTAAGTAAGGAGATGTACAGACAGCTAAAAAACCATTCTTATCAAGCAACAGCCAGTGAGACATTTAAAAACAACGCACAGCATGACAAGCATGATGTATTTAAAAAGTCAAGGTGTCACACTGAGGCTGCTTGGAGAGACTGCACTTGATAATATCAGGTAGAGATAGATTGCATTGCTTGGAGATGATGATAGGATCTCATATGATCCTTATGTAGCAGGTTTCAAAGCAGGTATGGTATATGAGACGTTGTTCATGTGCGAGATGATTAACGATGCTGTATTATTTTGCCCTGCAGCAATGGGGCAGAGTGCTTTCATCCCTGCTGTAGTTCAGGCGAACCTCGCTCTTGATTTTTTGGACTTTACCCAAATTAGGAAAATGCAATTTACACTAAACCTGATTTTGGATCTTTGGTTGTTTTACCATATGAAGTCCGAAAACCGAACTCAAACTTCAAGATGTTTTTCCAGGTTAGCCTTAGGTGCTTTTCCTTGAGCATCTCAGTGAGTCATTGTGTTGCCTCCTCGCTGTACAGCATCCAGGATCCTGGTGTACTTTCATCTCCATCCAGCAACACGCCACCAGTTTACTGCTGCCCTCAACCTTTACGCACACCACCTGCCAGATGTTTGTGTGGGTGTGTTCACCCTCCGTGGCTCCTCTTTCTCCAGGTCCTTATTATCTCTCTCACACATGTGAATCCTCACTTGTTTGTGGAAACACAGACATTCCACCATTCAAAACTAACAAGTATGATGGATCTCTTTTAGTAAAAAAAACGATTTATTTATTTTTTCCCTTGCCAACAACCTACAGCCTATGTTGAGTCACACATGGGTGCCGCCTCTTTAAAAAGCCATCAGCATGGATCTATATCCCAACCTTGTGGAGCCTCGTCTCTCAGCATGACTGGCAGCACAATGGAGAAGGATGAGTATCAGAAGAAGCTCACATGAATTAAGAGAAAGGGCTGAATTAATTTCACTCCCACACACATAGTCAAACAAGTCTGAATCCAGGTAACCTCTGTGCTTTCCTTCAGAAGACCAGCTTAAAAAACACTTCCTGATGATTAGTTTTTATGAAGCAGCCAGTCCATATAGCTACAAAATTATTAGCTCTAATGGGCCTTCATTGTGCATGGTCAATAAAAGGGATTTCACTGCGAGTGTGATATTTTCTGTTTGGGATACCAATTATTAGCAGCACTTTGTAAAGCTAATGTGAGATATTGCCATGGCAGCCGTGGTTGTATTGTAGTTTGTCTTTATCTCCACAGCACTTCACAATCTGCTTTGTTTAGTCTGTTCATTGATCAGCAAGAATTAGATGAGTTTTCATATTCAGATGCCCTGCGGCTGGCACCAGCTGAATGCCCAAGTGGCACTAGTACCTTTTCGCACTATTAGCCCCATGCATCATTAAACAGGGCTTTGAAATAGATGCAATTTTTGTAACCTGGAAAAGATTATCTCCTCATATATCATCCCTACTTTTGCACAGCAACCCCAGCAGGAGATTCAGCCCTTTTTAAGCATCATTGTTTTCCTGTTGTTCTCCTCTTGGCATGTGGGTTTCTAACAAATGCCTTCTGTAGTACTGGGCCTATTTTGCCGTGTAGAAGTCTTACTAAGATGAGCATTCCTTTTACATCTTTAGTAAATATGTCATAAATATGTTTTTCAACATCTAATATGTCATGAGCCCATTAATGTCCAAAGTAGAATTTTATATTTTCCCATACAGCTTTTAAAGAACTAGTTGTGCTAAGCACAATCATTTGAAATGTTCAAATCATCCAAGGTATGAGGCTACATCTTCGCTCTTTTAAAAAGAAAATCAACTCTATTTACCAATTAAGGCATAATACACTGTACATACATGTGAAATCAAAAATGTTTGATGTTGTCATGTGTAGCCGCATGTCTCGTCAGTTTCCTCAGCAAACCTTCAAACAGAAAAACATTCTGTGGGGCTTTTCCTTAAAATGTTAAATATAGTGGTTGGTCATTAAGAGATTAAAAAAATTATTATATACAAATCAACTGAATGGAAATGGAGGTAGCAACTACCAAAACTACAAATACAATTGGTGCAGCACGTTTTACAACACAAACACTAGATGATGTAAAAATGTATTAAAAAGAATTAATCTACTTTCTTTTCTCTCTCTTTCGTTCTCTACCAATAAGCCATATTGCCTTGACATCAGATGTGTTTATGTTGCCAAACTCTAGATGCAAGTTGGATCTTCCCTGAGTTTCTGACTCAGAATTTTGACTTTGTTGGCCCTTTCATTGCACGTTTATGCAGTGGAAATTTGGATTGCACCTTTTATGCCTGGTAATCATCAGCAGTATTGTCATTTTGAGCCTGTTAGCATGCAAATGTTAGGATTAAGATCAAGGCACAGCTGTGTCTAAGTAGAGCCTCATCCCAACTAGCATGGCTGCAGATTCTTGTCTTGTTGTAAATTTTGGAAATCGAGCATTACCTTTCATCTCTGAGGCTGACAGCAGTCGTTGCTTTTGATTCCACACCACAACTTCAATCAGTTTATTTGGAGTCTTGTTAAATCTTGCTTTGTACTGCTGCTTTAGCTCCAACGCTGTAACAAACTCGCTATCACACATCTGATTTAGTCAGAGTTGTAAAAAAGCTTTCAAAAACCTACCTGACAAAAACCACATTGGCTGATGTCTAAGATGAAAAAGGCTTGAGCTTCGACTAAAGATTATGAACCAGCAGCAATGCTCTTGTAGAGTTTTGTTGAAAAGTGTTTAATTTGTTGGAAAGTCTTAAAAGGAATTTCTTGACATTTTGAGGGTATGGTTGACTCTGCTCCTGATGGCTTATTAGCACCACCAGTGTGTTCCATTGAAGCCATCTAAATTCAGCTTGATGCTGTTCTTACTTCTCATTTAAATGAAGAAGCCACTGCTAATGATGAGGGGGCCACTAAAATCCATTTTTGCTAATGAACGCAACACCCTGCCAAGTATCCAGTGTTGGAAAATAAGCAGCAAGGATCACAGTGTCCTTCCAGTACAGTTCGTGTTCAAAGAAGCATCTTCTAGTCTTTTGCATGTGTTGTTGTATATAAATTCCTGGAAAAACAGCTGAATTCTCTATAACAGAACCTCAAAAGAGGTTTATATTCCCTCACTAACCCTCATGGCAAAATGTTATGTGATCGGTCGGCGATGTAGTGCATCATGACAGTCACACCATTATCCCCATACCAACATGTCACAACCAATGAACATCAAGAGTCTCAGCGAGTCAGCAGGGAATCATTTTTCATGAGGGAAAATCTGTCATGAGTCATATGATGCTGGCCCCCTTGTCAGTCACGGACTGTCGCCTCCTCCCTTTTGTTGTGCACTTTTGTTTTATTAATGAACTGTAAATGTACACTACCAGTCAAAAGTGTGGACACACTGTCTCATTTGATGTTTTTTTCTTTATTTTCATGACTATTACATTGTAGATTCTCACTGAAGGCATCAAAACTATGAATGAACACATACAGAATTATGTAGTAAATAAAAAATGTGAAATAACTCTAAATATGTTTCATATTTTAGATTCCTCAAAGTAGCCACCCTTTGCTTTGTTGACAACACTGCAAACACTTGGCCTTCTCTCACTGAGCTTCATGATGTAGTCACCTGAAATGGTTTTCACTTCACAGGTGTGCCTTGTCAGGGTTCATTTGTGGAATTTATTGCCTTCTTAATGGGGTTGATACCATCATTTTTGTTGTGCAGAAGTCAGGTTGGTATACAGCTGACAGTCCTGTTTGACAACTGTTAGAATTCATATTATGGCAAGAACCAAACAGCTAAGTAAAGAGAAACGACAGTCCATCATTACTTTAAGAACTGAAGGTCAGTCAGTCCGGAAAATTGCAAAAACTTTGAATGTGTCCCCAATTGCAGTCAAAAAAAACATCAAGCGCTACGACGAAACTGGCTCATATGAGGACCGCCCCAGGAAAGGAAGACCAAGAGCCACCTCTGCTTTTGAGGAATAGTTCATCCGAGTCACCAGCCTCAGAAATCGCAAGTGAACAGCACCTCAGATTAGAGCCCAGATGAATGCCACACAGAGTTCTAGTAGCAGACACATCTCTACATCAACTGTTCAGAGGAGACTGTGTGAATCAGGCCTTTATGATCAAATAGTTGCTAAAAAAACCACTACTAAGGAAAAGCAACAACTAGAAGAGATTTGTTTGGGCCAAGAAACACAAGGAATGGACATTAGACCAGTGGAAATCTGTGCTTTGGCCTGATGAGTCCAAATTTGAGATCTTTGGCTCCACCCGCCTTGTCTTTGTGCGACGCAGAAAAGGTGAACGGGTGGTGTTCTACATGCATGGTTCCCACCGTGAAGCATGGAGGAGGGGGTGTGATGGTGTGGGGCTGCTTTGCTTTGACACTGTTGGGGATTTATTCAAAATTGAAGGCACACTGAACCAGCATGGCTACCACAGCATCCTGCAACGACATGCCATCCCATCTGGTTTGAGTTTAGTTGGACCATCATTTATTTTTCAACAGGACAATGACCTCAAACACACCTCCAGGCTGTTTAAGGGCTATCTGACCAAGAAGGAGAGAGATGGAGTGCTGCGCCAAATAACGAGGCCTCCACAGTCACCTGACCTAAACCCAATCGAGATAGTTTGGGATGAGATGAACAGCAAAGTGAAGGCAAAAGGGCCAACAAGTGCTCAGCATGTCTGGGAAATCCTTCAAGACTGCTGGAAAACCATTTCAGGTGACTACCTCATGAAGCTCATCGAGAGAATGCCAAGAATGTGCAAAGCAGTAATCAAAGCAAAGGTTGGCTATTCTGAAGAATCTAAAATATAAAACATGTTTAGAGTTATTTCACACTTTGTTGTTTACTACATAATTCCATATGTGTTCATTCAGTGAGAATCTACAATGTAAATAGTCATGAAAATAAAGCAAAAACCGTTAAATGAAAAGGTGTGTCCAAACTTTTGACTGGTAGTGTAACTCTGAAAGGTAGAAAAGCTGCCACAAAGATCTGCAAATGACATGGCTTGGAATTAAACTAAGCATCTGTCTGATGTAGTTATTTGCATAGTTATGACTGGAGAAAGATAAGTGTAAAGGTTCACAGTCAAGCAAAGTAGTTTTACCCAGAAAATGTCAGTGTCTCAGAAATGCACCTCAGATGGATGTTTATAATTCCAAGGTCACGATTTATGGATTTTGGGATGCTTACTGTAGACACAACCCACATTTCCTCAGGGCAAACTCTTTTTTTTTTTGCCAGAAAAATCCATATTTTATTAGAGTCAGTACTCTCTACTTATGACTTTTTGACTGCCTGCAGTCTAGAGTTATTGTTTTCCATAGTTTTTTTTATTTATTTATTTTTTGTTGGGAAATTTGATCCGACTTTGTTATTTGGAATCTGCAGTCACAGGGCATACCTACAAACACTGGGAACATGAAATTAAAAACACACCTTCAGCTCTGTTTTTTCTCCAAAATGTTCAGCCGGATTCTTTGTTCTTCTGGGTTTTTTTTCTCATCCCAATCAGACTTCTTAAACAAAGACTCTGAAGCTACTTTGATGTACACCTCATAGTCAGTAATGAGGCGTTTGGACTCGCTGTTTTGGCAACAGTTGGAAGACATATTGGTGTTGAAATGTTACCAAACAGCTTGCATGTTGGTTTCATTGTACCAAACCATGAGTCATAAACCCATAATAGCTTTGAGCAGACAGCCATACAGCAGTTGGCTCCTTCTGATTAATTGATGGTTCTTGTCCACCATCAGTTGTCATTGGCTCAGGCGATGAATCCTCCTTTCATCAACACCACACACATCCAGTGTTTTCTAATCTGCCTGGGTCCAAATCAAACACAAACACAGATTATTTCTTCTTTAGAGTGGGATTGCTCCAAAAGTCAACAGTGCCTCCCTTGTTACCCCAGGCAAACACTTTCTGCATGTATTTTCTAAAGCAAAAGAAGGGGAACTGAAAGAAGCAATTATTATTGACTCTCTTGAGTACAAATGAGCACAGCTGAACAATCTGACAATTTCCACCTTTGATTTGTCCATTTTCCACGCGGCCTGTTACAGATGCTATGCCCCGTATCACAACAGGCACACACATTCATCACTACCCTGGTGAATTAGGAGGTAAATCAAGTTTAGAACAATGATTTTGTGACTTAAGAAGCATTTCTTTGTCTTGTTTACTCACACTTTCAGTCTTTTGAAAACAGCAGCCTTTGGACTAGGCAGATTTTAATGATGGCATACTGATGAAAGCTCCAGCAATCAGTATTTTAGATGTAATGGGAAAGGTGCTGCGTTTTGTGATAAACACACTTCCCCGACCCTGCAGTTCCACTCGGCTCTTCTGAGCTCTTTAGAGCATATTGGTCTCTTTTATCTCATTGTTTTGTTTTTACAACCTGCTTTGAAAAAAGCTACCGGCACAGCAGCAAATGGCAGACAGTCAGGGTCAGAGACTGGCTATTGGAGGAAGTGGAGCCTGAAGCAGCTTAATGAGGGTGAATATGAGACTTACATTCTGCTGGACGTGGGAGTATGCAGCTGTTTTCCAACATATTATCAAATGTGAAGTTTTTTGCGCTTGTTCCTCTGGTTTAAAGATGTGTTGATTGGTTTTGGCCACTTTGAGGGCACTACGATAAGCGCATAAACACAACATTGTGATATTTTAATCTTTTGAAGTTGATAGAGCAAATATGTTGGCGAACAGCTACTTATTCACCAGTCACAGAGCAACATTAGAATGGATTTGTAGTAATGTTCTGCCCCCCTCATGTGTGTAAGTCCATTATTCATTCTCCTTCACTATCTGTTTTGGGCTCCACCAGCTACCAAATTACATATTTTACTCATTCTTCAAAAGTTAGCATCTTACTTCTCTCTGTCCACCAATCTGGGACTACTCACTGAAAACCTGAAAGGCTGAGAACGAGGTTTATGAGAACCGAAAGAGTGAAGCAAAACATTAAAGTTGTTAAGACGGCTCATAATTAACTTTGGGTTCAGCTCATCGAGTCACATTAATCTTTTTCCCATTTTTAAAATGAAAATGTTTGTGTGAAATGTATTGATTTTCTGAATTCAATGCTGGAAGAATTTGGTCAACTAATGGCATAATAGACATACACAACCACTTAACAGTATATAATTAAAGTGATTTCTCATGAGAATAATCTTAGAAACGTTAAATTGATTCAGCCAAAATCAGTAACAGGTGTGTCAGATCGTCAGTGAAACCTAGCTTTTTGTTCATTAATTTAATAATGAAAACACTTGTTTAACTGGCTACCTCTATCTAGTTCCCTCGCTACAAACCCTGCTTTCTGTGCTCTCTGCCACACCCTGCAGGACAATCCGGGAGCACCTGGGCGAGCAGGAAGTTTCCATCTCCCTAACAATAGATTCCCTGGAGGAGAGCGACCTCGGCAACTACTCGTGCTACGTAGAGAACGGCAACGGGCGGCGACAGGCCAACATCCAGCTCACCAAGAAAGGTGAGGCGAGTAAGGGCACAAACCAGCATGAAGGTTCATCTGTGAGATGAAAATAAAAGATGTTTAAAGCATATACAGTATTTTACAGTGAATCTAGCAGATGGATAAAGAAGAATTGATATTTAATAATGGCATGTTAGAGCTTTGGAGGTGAGAAGCGGTGTTTAATACCCCAGGCCTTTGCTCTGACAGTACAGTGAATCTCTTGCAGCAATTTATGGAATACAAAGAAGAACAACTAGTGGGATTGTGGGATTTGACCAGTTGTTTTTCGCCTCGGGGAGAGAAAAAAAATGGGACAGTATTGTAGATGGTGCAGAAAGCCTATTCATCCACCTCAGCCTGAGGAAGTACTAGTTTGAAGGCAAAGAAAAAAAGCGCTTTCAGAGAGATGCAGCCTTCGATGTTATGATTCCTGACAAGCTGTTTGACTATCTGGCAATGACCTTCCCCATCACACACACACACACACAAATCCTTCTTTGATTGCCAAACTCGTTTTCTCATCATTGATCACTTGCTACTGTTGCCTTTCCCCCTTATCCATGTCTTTTTATTCAAGCAAACATTTTTGACTTTTTCCTCTGATTTTGCCTCGATGAGGATGACTGTTTGAAAGTTTGATTCCGTGATGATTTCAAATAGAGATGCACGCTTTCCAGTGTGGTTATATAAGCAAGACTTTTTACTTTTTTAGCGAGGCTAGGGGGGTCTCTGCATCCTTAAAGTTGTCAGTGTTGAATACATTTACATAGTAAGATATTTTTCCTCTCTTTTAAGCTCGCAGCTTTGGATCCAGCTTTGATGGCAGCCCAGTTCCCCTCCATTTGCTATATTAAAGGGGTTTATGCTGCACAGTCGAATCTCAGAATAAACCAGAGAAGATTAGCCTGGTTCTCGCAGGATTGCGGGTCTACAAGAAATCATCCAGTTCACTCTTTTTATTTATTTTTTTCCTTTTTTATTTGCTGCATCCACGGTGTGGTGCAGCAAAAGGCCAGTCAGCGTTCACACTGCCTTTTTATATAAGTCAAACTTCTCCTTGCTTGTGAAGACAGCACACAACACAAATTTGAATTCGATTTGAATTTGCTCGTCTCAGTGCCGAATCAATCAGAATATGTCTTCACTTGTACGTAAAGTCAGTACGGAGATGCGTCCCTATTTCCACTCCTTATACAACTTCTTGTAGACAAGAAGTTGTGAGTTTCCAAGTCCTCCTGACCAACTTTTTCCAGCAGCAGCAGCAAATCCACAGATATTTTTCTCTCACAACAGCAGCAACATCAGCTCGTTGACAGCTGCCGATACTGTACAAGATTTGCAAACATGGGAAGCAGTGTGCAAACTCAGCTCTCACAATCCTCACCAGTGCTCTCCTGTTTTATTTTACCATTCGACTCCTACTCTGCCTTTCCCTCGTCTCTTTTTTCACCTGCCTCCCTTGACGACAGAAAGAGAGATGAAGGAAGAGAGGGAGAGAAAGTGGTGATAAATCGCCCCGATGCCATGTGGCTCCATCAAATCCAGCCTTCTAGTTGTCAGGAGCTAATTTGTCTTAATCCGTCCCACTGCAGCACTGCTACAATATGGATGCCAGGGCAGAGAAGAATTGGCCTCCTCCACTGTAATCTCTGCTGCTTGAGGAGCAGCTGGTTTGTTACACTGTCCAAATATCTGAGGAGAGAAGCAGTGTTCACTGGGGCGGGAGGGCAGAGAGGACATTGAAGAGTAAAGTGGAGAATTGGCTTTGCTCGGATCCAGGTTTTTGGCATACTTGTTAGCTGCTACACCCATCTCAGAAAAGTGAACAAATTCAGAACGAGTCCCAGGCTGAGAGGGAAGAAGAAGAGACAAAAGGTGGAAGTCAGAAAACTCGATAGGGAAACCTGTGTTCAATGTGCCTCAAGTTTGTTTGCTCTTTTGTTTTGCGTGCGTGCGCGTCCGTCCGTAGGTTCGGCTGAAGGTCGTCGCCCAGACAGGCGTGATGAACCGGCGCGGGCCACGCTCGTTAGCTCTATAGAACATCATCCTTCATCATGGGAGCTGTCAGCCTGATGGCCGCTGCAGTGGAATGGGCATCGCGCACTCCAACGAGGTTAAATGTGCATCAGTGATGGATGGTGATGCGCGCGAGTCCTCTCCGTCCATGTTTATGCGTGCGTGCGTGTGTGTGCGGAATCGCAGCAATCCAGCCTTTTACTGTTGTCCATTAGTCAGCCAATGAAGGCTGACCACCCGGGTTTTGCGAGGCGTAGCCAAGAGGAAATGTTGAGCTGCGAAAGATGGAGTGACATCCAACAGAAAACACTGTAAAAAAAAAGAAAGAAAGCCTTGAAAAAGAGACAAGATTGCGAAAAGACAAAGCAAACGACTCGTTTTCAAGGCGAGTTACCAGACCACGGAGCTTAATGGTTGAGTCCATTGTCCTGTAGTGTAAAATATCACCTTTCATCCTCCTCAATAACACTACTAGTCTGGCTTCTACTCAATAGCTTTGTCTTGTGAACCTCTTCCTAAAGTAACACGATTTAGAATAATCTGTCCTGTAAAACTAAAAAATAGAAAGTGGAGTCCTGCAGTGCCTTGAATTCAGCTCCCACTGATGGTTTTCATGAGTTCACATCAGGCTACAGTGATGACGGATGGCGGGGGAGAGCGGAGTGCTTCGATCTGTCGTGGAACAGGCGGTTCAGCTAACAGCCCGGAGCATATTTCCTCGCCTCGTACCTCTCTGCATCCGCACACACATGTAACCGATCTTCATAAGGTGGTGGTTTGATCTGTCACATGCTATTGTCGCGCCGGCTGCCTCAATGTGATTTTTTTTTATTATCCAATCAAGCCAGGAGGCAGTAAGTGACGGGTATAGAAGTCGTTACACTTTTATTCCGGTTGGAGTTATGTGTCATCTGGATACAATCCAGCCACAATGAGAACATGAGCAACATGAAAAGATGGGGTGGAAAAAAAGCAGGAAAAATCCAATCACGCACTGGGTGAATACTGCCACAGATGCTTTCCAAGCCTTTTTTCACACAAATACGGAGGTACTGCAAAGATTCACATGGCAAAAAATCTTTGAACAATTGCTCATGCAACTTTACTCATCCATCATGACTGCATTACGCATCATTTCACATGTATTGGCGTTCTGCAGTTGGATAGATGGTCGGGCTCCTGTAGATGCAGGGTCACCCCGAAGTTTATTAATTTCTGTGGGAGCCACTGTGATCTATGATATGTTTGTGAAATATGCCTCAAGTACGATCGAAAATTGTAGCTTTTGCCCAGATATTGGACAGATAATCAGCATAAGCAAAGCTAACATTAATTGCGTGCTGACTGTGTAACATATAGAGTGCACGCATAATGTCGGTGATTCATGTGTCTCTAAACACAACCTTTCACAAAACTGTTTACACACCTGGCAGGCCATTTGTCACCATACATTATTGGTCCTGTTGCTGTCTAGATAATGTAACCGTGCACGTATAAAAACTGAGAAAATTAGATTCCCTCCCACATTCTGAATGGCTTTTCTATCCATCTGTAAAGAAATGCATTTCCTTGCACTGAACACAAGGGGTGTACATCCAAAAACTACGGACACCAAACAAAACTGCCCAGAAACACATTTATATACATGAGTGCTGACAGATACGATGAAGAGGAAGATTATAATGTGTAATTGCAATTTTCTTGAGTGTTTGTAGTCTCACGGCATGAAATAACACCAGTAAGACCAGAAAAACCCCATTAGAATGATAGTGTGAAGAGTGAAATGGGTAATTTCTTGTTAATCAGCCAAATATTCCAACCCCAGCCCATATAAACCTGGTTTCAAACTGATTGCTTTGTGTGATTGGCCAGTTATCTAGCACCACTTTAACCTTTCCTTGTTTCTCTCCCACCCTCCCTTCCTCCCTCTTGTTGGTGTCGCCACATTAGCAGAGCTGATGTACACGGTGGAACTGGCTGGGGGTCTGGGAGCCATCCTGCTGCTGCTGATCTGTCTGGTCACACTGTACAAGTGCTACAGGATCGAGCTCATGCTCTTCTACAGGAACCACTTTGGCAGTGAGGATATAGACGGAGGTAAGATGAGATAAAGGTGCAAGACGAAAATTTACTTCACACCGTCATACAATAATCTTCCATAATCTGCGATACCACCGTGTTTGCTGTTTAGTGGATGACTTCTAAAGCGCTTTACGCTGCTTGTGAAAGCATCCCTTCTTTCCTCAGAAGGAATCAAATCCCAGACCGGAGCAGTATCAGCGCTGCTCTGCGTGCATATTTATTTTTACTCAAAGAACACCTGGGCTATTTTTCATATCTTAAAGCTGCATGTGGCACCATTTTTATGTAAATACGCAGCTGCTTTATCAGTCGAAACGACACAGAAAAGAGCCTCCCATCGCTCCCAACTCAGAAATTCTGTTGTCGATTTCAGGGAATCTTCTCAAACTCACTGGAAGAGTTAAATCAAGAAATTGTATGCAGAATATTGTGTAAACTGTCTCCTTAACAGCAGCAAACAACTCACCAGTCTTTGATGTGACTCCTTTTCTTGTCGAATTTGCATCCTTGTAAAAAACTAATCACAAGCCAGCCTTGTAAAAATGCTCATGCTGGGCGCTGTTTCCTGACATCACAACGCACAACTTTTGGGTAATGAAGTTCAGGTTTTCAAACGGTTCCCTCACACTGCGTCTCCGAGCCCCCAACAGGCAAAAGTTGCCGAGTTTAGCTTTAAAAGGAAATGCAGCCTTGATCACTTAAACACTGTGAATAAAGCGGCTCCTGGTGATGTGCTTTGTGTTTTTCCGGGTACATTTGGTTGTGTAATAAACCAGCGAAAAACACAAAATAATGTGAATGTTAAAATTGTTAAATGCTTGTGAAGCTGCAAATATGCCATCTGCTGCTCAGTATATGTCTCTGTTATACATTACTATATCTTTTGGACTGATGCACCTGCTGTGATTTGTGATATTTCATGTCTAATTCAAGTGCTGCTACCAGATATCTGCTAGCGGGCATTCAACCTAATATGAAGCCCCCTCAATGGTATGATCCTAAATCGGGTAACGGAGAGTTTTAGTGCTTCTATCTGAGGTGTATATAGTATTCCGTCCAGCCTGTATATTTTCACAGCAGCTACAATGGCGTGTGTCAGCAGAAAATCTTCACGTTGCGTTGTCAGTGCCTCTGAATAAGGCAGCAGTGGCAGTGTCGGTGAGTGAATAAGGAAAAAAGGCCATTGTACACAGGGAAACAGACTCTCCTGTTTACTGATGCTTTGGCTCCGCTTTTTGCACCCAAACAAGCTGCCAGTTTCTATTTATTGTGAACATGCTGCTATCGTGAAGGGATGAGGAAGA
This sequence comes from Diplodus puntazzo, assembly GCA_963678695.2. Taxonomy (NCBI): domain Eukaryota; kingdom Metazoa; phylum Chordata; class Actinopteri; order Spariformes; family Sparidae; genus Diplodus; species Diplodus puntazzo. Next base: position 13,602,025 of record OZ023178.1, read on the forward strand.
AGGAAGTGAATTATACATCCATGATTTTGAAAGGTTACCAGCTGTGCCGGTGTCTATAACACTTTTAAAGCTTTTAACGCCAATGATTGTTTCATACCTTATTGTGACAATTATAAACAGTTAACAGTAGATTTAAAAGGGGATTGTATTTATTGGCGCAGTGGTTTAGTTTTTGTCAGGAGGGGAAGCTATTGCACCAGTGTTGCTCCGGCTTATCTCTGTACTCTGCTCGACCAAGTCACACCAAGTTATTTTGTTGTTGATAGAGGACATGTCAGTTTTCTTTTACTTAAGTAGATAAGTTGAGGCAAACTCAGAGAACACAGTAAGCCTCAGATATCAGATGTTAAACAGAATTCTGCAGAAAACAATAAAAAGAGGGGTTTGGTTGTGATTCTGCATATGTACATATGTGTCTGCTGCAGATGGTTTACCACATACCCGCATGCAAACTGCATGTGAGCAAGTGCAAGAGCAAGAGGATACTTTATTCTGCTGAACACTGTCTATAAAGCAAATCCAAACACAGTCCTTGTGCCAGACAGAAACATTAACTCTGAGGCCCCATCAGCAATAGTAAAAGAGAGGGGGAAAAAAACTCTGATTGGGCCTGGTGGATGAGTCTTGGTTTGAGAATGTATCAAACTGAGACAAGGAGCAAGTTTTAATTTGATTCCCCCGTAATGAGTCTCTCAAGTAGCAGTGCAGCAGTGAATTCAGGGGGAAATGAGATTAGTTCAGAGCGGCTGAGGGACTGTACGTAGTGGAAAGAAAGACAGCAGGAGAGTTATGAGCGTTAAAAGGTAAAAAGTATTCCGTACCCGGCTCCTCTCCTCATACACTCTCAGCTCTGTTTAACTGTGATGGCTGCTACATCAGACGTTTCAATGAAAGTCATTACCTCTGGCTGTGTTGGGCTTCCGGCCCCGGAAAGCAGAGCTTTGCCGTAATGGCTGGCCCAGAGGCGGTTGTGTTGAAAAAGGGAAGAAAAAAATGTCGGGCCTTGAATTTAATGCCAAACAGCAATTGTCTCCTTTAATTGTGCCACCCGAGTGAGTGCTTGAAGAGAGAGAAACAGATTTTCAATTTGTTCTCCAGTATAAGGGGATCAGGTTCAATAAGACACAGCACGCTGCCTCCGGAGCTCTCAGGAGACCCCAGATACTTTCCTCCATGCCGCGGTCGATTAGATCACTTCAATGCCACCTCTGACGGGCATGCGTGCACACGCTCGCACCAGGAAGTCATCTCTGACTACCAATGATGGCGTACTGCAGGTGAACGGTGAAGGATACCAAACTGGAGACGGTTGCCAGTTGAGCGCAGTTGCACACACATATTTTCATTAATAAAGCCCCTCAAGCCAGAGTCTCGGATGCACAGGGATTTTTTTCTTTTTTCCGCAACATAAATCTGCACGCGCTGCCAAGAAAGTGCTCGTGCTTCATTGTGGCCACTCGAAGAGCTAATTGAACGCCTGCCTCCCTCTTCTGCCAGATGTAAAATTGTAAGCTTTAAGTAACAATAGGAGGGGACTGTCAGCTATTTGTCAGCAGCGCAATTTAGTTAAAGACCACTCAGTTGTCACATTGTGTGGGTGTCAGTGGAATCAATAATAGGCCTTGCGATGACAACAGCCGAGCAAGCTTGTCAAGGAGGTGGGAACTCATCAACACTCTGCCATAAATACGAATGTCAGCGTGGCGCGGAGTAACGAGGCTCCGTCTGTGCTCACTCTAGTTTGGTGATGCCGAGCGCTAATAACAGTAATGTATCCTGTTAGATTTGCATATTTAAGATGCAGAGGTAGACACGAAGTTGCTCATTTACGATCGAAAATGTCAAGTGTTGTGTGGTTGTTCCAAAGTGATATTTTCATATTCAGCAGAAGACAGACAAACAAATTAAAAGTTTACACTAAATAGCTTGATTATCACACTTAAATATATAGACACTTTATTTCAAGAATATAAAAAGGCACAATGCTGATGCAAGTTGTTTAAGTCATTCATAAAGCATAAACACCAAACATTGCCAGGATTCACCGCTTCACTTGGTTGTATAATAAGTCAGAAAAAGGACATTTTAAACTTTGTGTACATCTTATAGTTTCTTATTTACTAAAGAATTGATTAGTCCTGTAAATTATCATCAGTCCCAGCCCTGTATATGCTCAGTTATTTTTTATTAGCTTTTACCTAGCTGAAACTACTGCAGTATATTTGAGAGCACTACCTTCATCATGTTCAGTTTTTGTTCCTGTTTTAGAGGGGTGTTTGAGGTAATTGTTTTGGCTGTTACATCGTGATATACTCAGAGATATACGCTAATATTCAGCATTCCCCATTTATTTTAATGACAGCAAACTAGACTGAATTTGTACTGGCGTGTGTACCAAACAAACTAACAAGTGAGTGTACATGCAAAAGAAAAAAGGATTTAAATATGATAAACACAGAGTGCAGTAAATCATACTGTATCTCTAAGGGAGTCTACTTTTGTACTGGCTGATGCAATGCCATATTCTTCTGGCTAAATTAAATCTACGGAAAAAACAAAATGATAAAAAAGAAGCGCTCAGCTACTCATTAGCAGTCCACCTCATGAGCTTATGTAGCTTCCCAGTTAAGTGTATGCGTTAGCGCCAATCCACTCTCCATTAACTGTAATGGAGCCCGGAGATATCCCAGAGATTACGCCTCCGACTCTCTTGGCGCTCTCCACCGTGAGTTCAAGAGTTCACAATCTAACTGTGGGCTCTCTATGCACATGCATATATTTCACCTCCATCCCTCCCTCCCTCCGATTACAGCGAGTGCCAGTAGAGTCTTCACAGTCAGCGTGTGGGATGGAGGAGCGCTGGATGCGGTTTTGGAGGTGCTTTGCGCCCTCAGATGCACCTTGCCCGTCACCTGTAAGGAGTGACTCCTCGAGATGTAAGACGAGGGGGGTCATTCCGCCTTCGAGATTCACCCTCTGCCTCTACCTCTCCCTTACCACTCTCTCTCTCGCTCTTTCCTCACTACAGACAAGTGACTCAGCTCCACCGAAATAATGCTTGATCTGCCCACACAGCTTTCATTTAAATGCTACCGGAGAAAAAAAAAACAGAGCGTGAGATTTATGTCACCGCGAAGCAGAATATAAGCCTCAGAGTTAGTTATACTAAGTGATTATGAGGTTACATTTCAATTATTTTTACATGTCCCTGATGCTGTAAAATGAATTGCACTTTATAAAAACGAGTTAGATTAATTACGTGGTGTCATGTACGGAAGCAGCGAGCACTTGCCAAATATCAAGATTACCCAACGAGGAGTAAGTGAATCTTGTTGACAGTCTCATAGCCCTGAGAGAGACAGGAGTGTAAAAATGGAGAGGATATTAAAAGCTTCAAAATGCAATACAGTGCTAAGAATTGATCCTAAAATCCTCTTGAAACCCCATTTACTCTACTTTTCCTGACCTGACTCTTTCATCCTCAGGTCTTGTTCTATGTGGTCTTGACAGGTCACCTCACAGCTCTTGCATCGCAGGTAGCCACTACAAAGCGATTGGTCCATATTCATAATGAAGGCAGAAACTCATACATCCAAATGCCACTCGTGCCTCTAATGAGTTTACCTAAAGCGGTGTGGTCACATTGCAGCTCCAAATGTCCCATTTCATATTTTTTGTTTCCTTTTGTGGCACAGAAACACACAGAATCTAATACTTTTGCTTTGGATGAATATGGCGTACATTGTATCTAATTTGTGGCTGAGTAACTTCAGTCGCAACTGGCCAATCAGTGTTTTTGTGACCGAAAATTACAGAAAATGTTTTATCAGTCAAAACTAAGCATTGTCTGTGTTTGCAGTTAGTTTCAGTTTAATGCACAGATGTTGTGAGATATCGTCATCCCAGTCATTTTCCCTCTACCCTCAGACTAGCAGTGGCAGTCTGGCAGTGAAAGAAATGTGTAGAGGTACCCTGATTGCAATTTTGTTGGCAGACATCTTTATAACCTTTCTGTAATGAAAAATTAAAGTAGATATTGATAATGAAATGATGACTGTTAAGTAACTCTTACATTTGCTCAAAAACAAATTTCAAAGGAGTAAAAACAGAAGTAACTTGCCAGTAATGTGCTGCAGTTGACGTGAGCGAATAAGAAATTTGCTGCTCTGGTTCCGACCCTGGAGCCTCCATTTTGTAATTTTATATTCCTAAGTCGAGCCTGCTTTCTTGACTTCTCAAAGCACAACGACTTTCCCAAAACAACATAAACAATTGTCTTGCTTCCTCTCAGTTTGGGCTGGCAGTCTCATATGTGCTGGTAGGCGGCATGTATATACATTTGACAAGAACAGAATCAGACCTATCTGACAGTGATTGACTTGTTACCGGTCTCTGGTGGATCTCTATCCTAATGCTAAACAAAGGCAACTGGACTTGAGGTTCTTGAAGATGTTTCACTTCTCATCAGTGAGGCTTTTCCAGTTCTAATGGACTAGTGGGAAGTATCCTAATTCCCAAAGACCACAGTAACATGGAATAAGGAAGAAATCTCAGTGAACCTCTCTCACACCAAACAGGAAAAAATAAGAAGTTGACATCGCACGTCTCCAGTAAAATGAAGCGGCAACCACCAAAGTATGTCCAGTTCAAGGGCCACATTCCTCTAATTGATGAAGTGGTTTGCAGCTTGAACATTAGAGTTGAGCTGTTACTGTAGGAGCCAGGAGCTCTTACCTCCTTCCTGTAGTGTAGTCAGGGGCCCTGGGATACCTCACTTCCATGTCTCCCACCCTCCTGACTCATTGTGCAGAAGTGCTCCAGCTTGAGAAGAAAACATTAAAGTCTTCCCTCACTTCTGGCTTTCCGTCTCTGCACTCAGCCCTTTCAAATTCGTCATCAATCAGCACTTTCATGTGGGTGATGGAGCCATGCCATGTGTTCGGCCTAGCGGGCAGTGTTGGGCATTTAGCTCAGGCTGGAGTCTAATTTGTTTTGCTTGCAGTAGGCAAAGTAGCTATCAAGGTAACATTATTTGTCAGCGGGGACGGAGCTGTAATGAAAAGCACTCAGATGGGCAGAGGTGCCCAGAGGTCAGTGTAATGGAAGCGTCCTGTCTCAATGAAGTCTCTCCCAGTGAGTGAACAGCTCTCTGTGCACCTGCATGAAAATAGATTGTGAGCATCTGGGGTGTAGCAGCACATAACCTTGCTGAGCAAAGCAGGAAAGGTTATGTTCAAATCATAAAACATGTACGCATTTAATTGAAGCAAAGTGGTTTGGGGAGCTTTTTAATGCCACACAAGAAGTGATGCAAGTATTAAACCGAACAGACTTTTTCTCTCTATCAGTTTGCTGAGATCGAGACTTTATTTTCTCCCTCTGGTCCTGCTTGATAGCGGGGGGTATAAAACTAAAGGGTTTGAAGGATCTGAGGACAGTTAAGGCTCTGTGAACAGTCCTTGCTGATGTGCCTGGTGGATAACAGGAGATATAATATTTTACCCACCTCTGTGTCTATCTCCCTCTCTCCACCTGCAGATAACAAGGACTACGACGCGTACCTGTCCTACACCAAAGTGGACCCGGACCAGTGGAGCCAGGAGACCAGAGAGGAGGAGCGCTTTGCCTTGGAGATCCTCCCCGACGTGCTCGAGAAGCATTATGGGTATAAACTCTTCATACCAGACAGGGACTTGATCCCCACAGGAAGTAAGCTCTCTCTCTCACGGCGATGTCACGTTGTGTCGAATGTTGTGTCGCTTGTGGTGTTGCTCGTGTTGTCAGTGCAGTGGTGACATGCCTTATTCTGTGGTTTTGTTCTGTTTTTGCATTTGTGTTGTGGCGTGACTAGACCTGTAAGACCATCATCGTTTTAATCTGATCATTACGAAGCAAGCTTTTCTCTAACTGCTGGCTGAACAGAAGTGGATCAGTTTGATAAAAGGTGGCAATTAGGGCTTCTTCACTTGACATTTTTGTAGGGAAAAAAAGAAATTAAACAAAATTAGAGGGTAGGTTTTTAAATAAAGCTGCTGATAGCAGTCTCCATTGATTTTTACCTGCTTGTTAGCAGCATATTATTAAGGGGGAGAAGTTGCAATTATGTCACATGGCAACACAGTTATCACATTACCATAAGAAACATCCTAAGACAGTTCTGAACAAACGGTTGCTTTTTTTTCCTAAAAGCAGTGATTCCGAACCATAGGTATTGTATCCCAGGAGGTACTTTTGCGATTAGGAAGCACACACACAACTATCATTATTTGCTGGATAACAATAGGCTGTACAATCAAGGCCCACGGCTGTCTTGTCCCCAGTTCATTTTTTAATTGTCTTCCTCAGGTAAAGCCTGGCAACAGGATAGCAGTTGGTGGTTATTTTTAATCCTTGTGGTGGTATTATAGTCGCAAGGGGGTATTTGGAAAGATTGTGCAGGAGCCTAACTAATAAAAAAAAAAAAAAAAATGAAATTACAAATTATAAAGAAAAAATATAATTTGAGTCAGCAGAAACACCTGAACACCGTGTGTTGTGAGAGTGGGTGAAAACTAGTTAGCAAGGCAGCAGGCAGGTTGAAATATCTACAGTAATTAAAGTTAAGTAAAAGTGAGGGATGAGCAGTCGAAATAACTTTGTTTGCTAAAACTAAGCAATTAAGATTGCAAAAAAATAAAAGTATGTTAATGATTGTAACAGAGAGCTTAACGTATTGGGTAAACAGTTGAAGCCGTTAGCTAAAAGTAACACCAAAAAAGAGTTAACATTTTTGGCTAAAAGCAACAACAGACAGTTGAAACAGTACGCTGAAAGTTTCAAACTAGCCTGAACGATTCTGAATTGCTAGCTAAAAGTAACAACAAATAGTTGAAATTGTAACCCAACGGTTATAAAATAGATTAAACAGTTGAAATTGTTGGCTAAAGCAGTGACGAAAAGTAATGAATAAGTGCCACTAAAAGCTGCAGTTGTGCAAATGGTAGTTTGAACAAAAAAATACCCAAACAATGGAATCTTAACTGTATGAAATAAGATGGTAACAAGATCCACTTTCATGTAATTAATAGAGTTGATCAACATCCAATTCAAATGAAAACATATGGAACATAACAAGGGATTTTTATGAAGGCTGTAGGGTTTCTTCTGATAAGAAAAGGTTGGGAACCACTGCTGAAAGCACCTCCAAACAATGATTCCACTTCTATGAAACCTGCCATCCATGTGACTATTCAAGGAACCTTTAGGTCATAATAATAATAGTTTGAGTCATCGTATCATCCCAGTGTTCTTAGCCGCACCTCTGAGGAACCCCTGAAGTTCAGATTGTGCACATGATTGTGCACTTGCAGGGAGACCGTATATTAAGAAACGGGGTTACAGAGCAACTGATTAGATGGAACAATGTTTTAATGAATCCAGTACTAAAAAAAATTAAACATCGCTGACTAATTTAATATAATCACCTGACAAAAAGAGTCAGATAGTTTTGAGGAGAAGACAATATAACAGAAGCTTAATTAATCTCTTAACAGATAGTAGTAATGAAAAAGTGGTATAATTACAGTCTGCATTTTCTAGAAGATTCATAGATAAATCGTACGTGACTAAAAATAGCTTAATTGGGACAAATAACTTTATACATTTACTCAAGTACTGCAGTGGGAACATTGTACTTGAACAACGGCTATTTGACAGTAATGGACACAAGTTAGTTATCAGGTTGAGATTTTTCCTATTAAGCATTTGGTCACCTTAAAATAAAATATGGCACATTGTATGTAAAATGTGCATTTCAGTGTATTTTGCAGATAATAGCTTACCACTTTTTAAAAAACTTTTCCACCACAGGCTCTTGAAATTACAAAAATGTAATGTACAGACTGGTGTTTAATCTCTGCAGACATGAATGGGGGAATTATGAAAACCTATTCATTATGATTTATAAATATTCGCCAACTCGAAAAAGGTCTGCACTTATTAGTTGGTGCTTTATGTGCTCAAGTATTTAAAGTGCATTATCTGCACTATGTATGGCCAGTGGGAGGTGTAATAGACTTTATTTCACATGCAGCATAATTGCTATAAAGAGCCAACCCTATTATTACAGTCTATGTTCCTGATCCAGCTCCATACTGCATGCTGCCATGTAGTGATGTCAGCTGCATAACCAGACAGCTCTTTATGCATGGACATTAACGCATGTTTTGCCACAGTATATTTCTAATGGCGCGTCTCACATGCCCCGTGCTTATCTTTGATTAACCCATCACACGGATGAGTTTGATAATATCATTATGTTGTTAGCCTCCATTTGAATACTTGCATCTGCCTGTCTTCCCGCATATACCGCCATTACTAATTATGTTCCTCTTCAGTGGCATTGTGCCAAGGTTATGAACTGAATCTCTTGCTGTGATTATGTGCTCGATGCGGGGGGACTGTTGTAATATGGGAAAAATGGCATAAAAATGCAAGGATTGAGGGGAATTTAAAGAGTGTCTGTCACTATTCCAGCTCGGCAGCTTATTGCGACTATGTATAAACATTTAGTTCCCATTGGGAACGTATTAGCATCTCAACAGTCGATATAATAAAGCATAATCCGCAGCTGTAGATAAACACAGTTTGGCCATTTGGGGCTTCAGCATGTGTCAACAATCCTTCTCCTGAGCTGCTGATAAGTGTTATTCCACAGTATGCTGGATTTATTTTAACTACTCACCACTCTGATAGATCTCTAGTGTATGTTAAGTATTTTTTAATATACAGCAGCGACTGTATAACCTGGCTGTACTCCTGCCAACAAAAATAAAAAGATTTTCCTTGTCGTTTTTATGCTACATGTCCCATATTAAACTGGAATAAACTGGTCAGCGCGATTACAGCCACACAATCGCCAGTGGAACATCAGTTGTACAAAACACAGTTTATGCCAGAGCCATGTCCCCACATTGACGGTTAACTGTTTTCTTTTTAAAAATGCTTCTCTGCAAACCTTCTGATCTTACTTTGAATGTAAATATCTATGTTTAGGTTTCACCAATGATCATTTCCAGGATGACACAAGACTACTTAGAGGTACTTCTTCCACAGATTTTTAACGCTCGTGTCAACACACTGATTTTTCATAACAAAACATTAATGTAGAAAGTTATTTGGTAACATTTTATATGTATATTATTAAGAGTTCATAGTTTGTATGGCTTCATAAGTTGTTACTACTGGTTTTATTAACGGTTGATAAGGCAATGGCTTGGGATTGCCTTGTTGTGACAAAACTCAGTTGTCTTGTTTATCCTATCACTGCAATAATAAACTATTTATTCACTATTACTAAAGCCATTATTTACAACTTATAAAGCCTTTATAAAATTAAATGGTTTACTATCATTTCTTTTACTTGCATTTACATGAATTAAAGATTAGTTAGAGTTTTCGTGTTTTTCGATGTGTTTAAAAATTAGATGCGTGAGGTTTACTGCATCAGAACTATTCAAACAGATTTTCAGTCCCAGAAATAAATAGAACAATTTTTGTGGTGTTTAAACTTTAAAGCTACATGATGTTTACCTAACTGGACATCAAATATTATAACTGCTTTCCACCCGGAATCTTTACTTTGTGTGAAATTCAGGTATGAGGCCTCATTCAGACCAAATCAGGCGTTGCGGTGATTAACAACTCCCAAGAGAGGATTTTCTCCCTCGTGTAATAAGTTTACAGAGTATTCTTCCTCTCCTGCTGCTGGTGTCTCCTTTCAGCACGATGCTGTTTGAGGCACCAAGCAATGTAATCAAGTTTGTGGTTAGTATTAGTATAGTATTATTGAAACCCCGGTTTTCTCATTGAAGTCCATCAGTTTTGTCTACGGGTATTCGGTTAGACGCCTGAAATAAGGTTAGCGTCTATTAGAAGCTTAATAGATTCTTATGTTTTATCCTAACTTGTGAATTTTTAAGCTTTTGTGTGACTAATACTAGACAGTCACTAACAAATGGCTAAATGAGACTCCAGGGGTCATCACACCAAGAACATGGAAACTCATCTACACACTAGTCTGTACTTTCCAACGTGTAGACTGATCAATTCATAGATCATCATACGGTTATTTGTGTACTGTGAAGTGGAGTCAAGTAGGAAGCTTAGCAGTGGTGACGTTGAAGTCACGTGACTACAATGTAGTGTGCTTATAGCCTAAAATAGCACATGATTTGAGCCGAATGAGGCCTAAAGACAACGTATAAATGTCATATCAAGACACAATCAGGTCACAAGAGGCATGAGTTGTGACAGAAAGGGGAACAATGTGAATTTCATGATCATCTATGTCTATAATGTGATGGCTGAGGAGAGTTGTAACTGAAGATGCCAGCAGATCAGTTTGTAGAAAAGTTGATATGGTATGTGTGAAAGGTAAACGTTCATGTGTGGGTTCACAGTGCCAAAGTTGGTAAAATGTGCCTCATTGCTGAAACAACATTGCTGTTAGCAGATTTCTGCTGCGTGGAAGTCTGGAAGTCAGGATTTCCTCAGCTGGTAAATTACAACCTCGTTGTGAGTCGGCTGGTTACTGTTGAAAAACCAGAGATGAAATATGGAGGAAAGACGGCCTCAAGAGTTTTCATGGCTCGCATAAATGTCATTCTAGCTGCTTAGCTGAAAGAATTAACTCCAAATGCAAATTTGAATATCTAATAACCTGTTACGAATAGTGCTGAATACCAAAGTAATGCTGGATAATATATGTGGCTAATTTTGCTTTGCTGACAAGACTTACATGCACTTCTTCATTACAACGGCACTACCTGAAATTTAGACTTTTAATACAGTTCAGTTGGTAGGAAGTTGATATTTCTGGCAGTCCAGCATCACAGGCTAACAGTGATTTCCTGCCTCTACATAATTTAGTGTTGATTTTGTTTTTATGTTGGCAGGAATCAATTATTACACATGCAACACTTTGATTGTAAAGCCTGTGAGGTCCCTGGAAGGAGGAATGTAATCTATAAAGCTATAAAGTGTTACCAGAGCGCACCCCAAGAGGCCAGATTTACTTTCAGCTCAATCAATTCAAAACATAAAATGGAAACTACGACTCATTAGCTAATTATACAGTATCCATTCCGGTTTGTTGTGTTTGTGATCAGATAAAAGAAAAACTTGTTGTTTTTTTTTTTTGCCTGATTGGTTTGACCTAAACCGAACAGGCTCCCAGCCCTGCAGGAGAGTCGTGGCTCCGGGGACACGTTGTGATGAATTACAGCATGAGGACCAATTACCAAACAGCAGAGATTGAGTTGTCATGTCGAAGCAAAGGGGCGACTTCAAATCCAGGTTTACTCTAATCAGGTCCCTCTCATCGCGGAAGCCTCAGGCGGAGCGTGACATGAAAGACTGAGTTCATTGTTACGGAGAAGAGGACGGAGGGGAGACGTGCCATTTTGTTTGCTTAAAAAAAGACCTGCGCGAAATTATTCACACACACACTCAACTTAAAGAGAGAGGGAGGAATGAAAATAGAAACACGAATCGTCTTCACACATACACACGCGGACAAGAGGGGTCATAAGCTTCGATTGTGAAGCGGAGCCCTGTTAATCCCGTCTAGCTGCTGTTGAGGAGCCGCTCTGTCTTTGTCTCCGCTGAGAAAAGGCTAAAAGCAGTCATTACAGGCACCCACACTGACACCCAGGACAGGCTGTGGAAACACTTAATCACTTTCATTATTACGCAATCAGCTGAGCCACTCATTAAGGATGAACACAACGCCGTATTCACTGTGAGCTCTCACTTATCCTCAGGTGTTAAGATGCAGATTCAGGTTCGCTCAGGTATCTCATTTGGCTTTGAGTGTTTTGTGTTTATTGTCATCTTATAGTTAAACCCAAGTCATCCCGGCCCTCTTGTTTTTGTCTATAATTCTGTCTAACTGTATCTTATAATGAATTACTGAGTCAGAATAAATGATACACCTGTTTAATCTTCATTTTATATGAATCGTCACGCCAGACTGTGGGAGAAATGAGAGATGCTGTAGAGGTTAGACCCATCCGATGTTTAATTTAAACGACTTCAATCTTTCTTTAAAAAAATCAGAGTGTTGAATTAATTGGATTTGGTTGTTTGAAAGTTTGATGAAAGGAAGTAGTTTGGTAAGCAGTCGCTCTGAGGCCAAGAGAGTTCTTCAAACAGCTGCTATGATACGTTTCATCATATTTCCATCACCCATTGGCTCCGTGTACTCTCCTGTACAATTAAAGTGATGTGAAGAGTAAATACAGTGTAGGCAAGTAAGACAACATGCTTTCCATTTGAACTGCTATTTAAGCAAAGTTATCTATCCGTCTCTCTATCTTTGTCTGTGTACTCAGCCTACATCGAGGACGTGGCCCGCTGTGTGGACCAGAGCAAGCGCCTCATCATCGTCATGACGCCCAGCTATGTCGTGCGGAGGGGGTGGAGCATTTTTGAGCTGGAGACGCGGCTGCGCAACATGCTGGTGACCGGCGAGATCAAGGTCATCCTGATCGAGTGCGCCGAGCTGCGCGGCATCATGAACTACCAGGAGGTGGAGGCCCTCAAACACACCATCAAGATGCTGACGGTCATCAAGTGGCGCGGGCCGTCCAGCAACAAGCTCAACTCCAAGTTCTGGAAGCAGCTCCTCTACGAGATGCCCTTCAAGCGCATGGAGCCCCTGAGCATCTCCCACGAGCAGGTGCTGGACGTCAGCGAGCAGGGCCCCTTCAGCGAGCTCCAGACCGTCTCGGCCATCTCCATGGCGGCAGCCACCTCCACCGCCATGGCAACGGCACACCCGGACTTGCGCTCGACCTTCCACAACTCTTGCCACACCCAGATGAGGCAGAAACACTATTACCGTAGCTACGACTACGACCTGCCGCCCGGCGGGACGCTCCCACCGCTCTCCACGCTAGGCAACCAGCACACCTACTGCAACATCCCCATGACACTCATCAACGGACAGCGGCCGCAGTCCAAGTCGCCGCGTCAGCAGAGCCTTGAGGAGGCCCACGGCAACAACGCCATGCTGCCACTGCTGCCCAGAGAGACCAGTATATCCAGCGTCATCTGGTGACAGGGACGGTGCCGGGCGGGATAGACTGTGGAGCTACACGATGTCCGTCACAGGGAGGACTCACCACTGGCACTTGGACCCTGAATGCACCAGAGCCAGATGGACCCGAATGGCACTAAAGCTACTTGCTGCTGTTGAATTTGCACCAGGAAAACACCAGGAGGAGAGGGAGTGGGAGGGAAGGGGAGGGAAGGGGAGGGGTGGAGGGGAGGATGGGAGGATGGGGCGTCACGACACACTGGACACATTGGTGATTTAGGTGGTGGCAGATATTCTTTAGTGTTTTCTTTTTTTTTTCTTTTTTTTTTTTTTTGGTCCAATAAGAGCTTTTATTGAAACTGAACAACAAAAAAAGAAGCAAGGAGAACTTTTGTATGCCTGTATAAACACTCACGTAACACAAAGCCAACACGTATGACCATCTACCCAGAGAGTCAAGGAATACAGGGTCCTGTACATACGTTTTTCTAATTCTTTGTAGCATCAGTGTTTGGGACTTGTTTATGTTTTAACATCAGTTGAGACTCTCTTTGTTTTTCTTTTGTTTCAGTTTGTACAAAAGTGAAGCAATGGCCTGTGAGATGTTTTGGATAAACCGTTGTTACCTTTATCTTAATTTGTTGGCTGGTGTAGTTTATAAAGCTTTTGGGTTTTTTCAGGGGGCGGGCGGGCGGGGGTAAAAAAAAATCTCAGTCTTAAGGAGTTGTGAGCGATTTGGTGTGGAGTTCCTTGTAAGGGTTGAGAATCTGGACTCGACCAGAATATGCAAAATATGGAGTCCAGAGAGCGGGGAGAACGATCGCGAGAAAAGTCGGATATGAAGAATATGGTGCTAGGCTTCACATCTCTCTGTTCCTTCTCACGACATTTACTTTGAAAAAAAAAACAGCCTTGCTCTTTACCTTAACAGATGAATATATCACCGAAAAATTAATTATGTGTATTATTTTATGAAAAAAGAATAGTCTATTTTTGTAACTGAGGGATATTTGCCGAGAGAAGTTATACCTATAAAGTTTCTGATGGAAGGAATTGGGGAAACATAATAAATAAAAAAAAAAAAGCAATGTTTTGTTATGTGGAACTGCACAGCTCACGAAAATCGATAGGTCATTCACTAAATGTCTTACCCTTATATTGCAAGAAAAAGTTTTTTGTGTTTTCTTCATTAGGAAAAAAAGGAGTTTTGACATTTTCAAACACTGATTGCAGCTCAGCGGGCTCTCTAACATCGTCGCAGCGATTCACGGTTGATTTAAACGAGGATGGAGCTACACTATCGATGATGTCAGTACCAGATGGATGAGCCTCGACTTCCAAGTGTCACCTGAAGCATTTACTGCACCTGGTTTTTCCTCTGTAGGACCAAACAAGGCTGTCCAGGGCTAAACCATTATCTCTATTATTCATTTCCTCCTAAATGACAGCTCTGTTATTTCTTTGCCGTCCCCTCTTGTCAAAAGAAATGATTTGTCGGTTCAGTTACGCTCCGTGAAATAGGGGCCCGCCGAACGCTGAGTCGGCCCCGGCTGCTCGGCACTGCTGGACGAGGGACTAGAACGACTATAATGACGAAAAGTTTCATTCCAAAATCAGTCTAGAAACATCTGAAAGAGATTATGACCTCATGATCAACTTAATTTAATGAATGTTTAGTTCTTGATATATAAAAGTAATATTATAGCTGATGTAATCAATTATATTTTTTTGATCTACTGACCAGTAATCACCACAGGGTGTATTCTCCTCAAACCAACAGCCTTTTAGAATGAAACCCTTCCAAATAAGATGTAATTATTGCTCAAGAGTGACGAGAGAGGTAAATAAATTCTGAAGTATGTGTAACTATACAATACTTAGAGCAGGTTAGACCAAAGCGAGCTACAGTGAACCATTCTCCATTCAAAAACCGATCTTTCTGTTTTTTTCTTCTCTCTCTATTTCATCGTTAACGGTCCGATTTCATCAAATCCCATGAAACAAGAGCTATTCTCACATCTCCACTGAGACCTGTGAAGGCGGCCTGTGTACTCACTCCTCCTGCAGCTGTGCCATATTATTCATATTTTCCAAGAAAACTAACCTCATACTAAAAATACCTGCAGCGCCTCATAACGTAGGTGTTTCATTTAGTGCCATAAAATATGCAAAATGAGGAACTTGTAAACAATAAATGAAGAATTGTCGTTTTCCCCCCTTTTATCTTGCGTTGTTCAGTTATTGCTTTTTGATTTTACTTTTTACACAGTATTTCAAACAGGCCTTGGTTATTTTTTCATCAAAATTTGCATTTTGGAGGATCAATCAACCAACAGATTATAAGAGCCGGGTCTGTTTCTTTCCTTCTCAATCAAACCCCCCCTGAAAACTAAGATATGGACTTTTGTTAAGAGCACCGTTTTTTTCGAACAGAGGAGTTTGTTTGTGCTCTGCGACATGGCATTGTGTAAATATAAGACAATAACGCGATTAAGATGAAGACAATCGAGCCATATTCATGAAACCAATGGTCATTATTCACAGGGCCTCTCAAAGTTAGAAATACTAAACCTGACTGGAGGGTTAACGCGTCGAATCGATGAGATTCCGACAGCAGTTTGGCGTCAGCGCTTCTGCTTCAGGGAGGCTGTGTGAATACAAATGTTTGCATTTTCTGGGGCGATTACACTTTTTTTTTGTTCTTTTCATGATGAATTGAACATTTCTGGCGACTTGGCATTGATGACAAAGACGATGACGATGAATAACAATGACAATATATAGCACAGAATTATTCCAGGCACTTTCACGACTCTTGAGACGACGTCTCTCCTGTTTCTGATTTATTTTCTATTATGTATCTGCAATGTTCATTAAAAGAGATACTGTTATTATTAATAAAACCACATTTACGGTAATGTGATTCTTCAGTCGTGTGTGTGTGTGAGTGAGGAGAGGGAGAGTCGCTGTGTTTGTTTGCAGATAAAAAAAAAAAAAAAAAAACACCACCCGACTCACTTTGTTTATGGAGCGGCGGCATAGATTGCTGACGATGCCCGGATCCCTTTCTCCTGGCGGGGAGCCGACGCGGGGCCCCCAAACGCCATAACTCTGCCTTCTCCCGTAAAAACCTTGAAACAACAATCAATACATCTCCTTATTCCACTCAGAGACTGAATCAGCCCGGGCCTCATTTTAGAATAAGACTAAATCAGTGGAGTCGATGCACTGAGAAACACTTTAAACCCCCCCACCCCCACCACCCCGTGTCCTGATTGTTGTTTGACCTTAGTGCACTGATGGCACACAAACAGCTGGCACAGGAGCGGGAAATTGGTTTGGGTTTAGTATAAAAGATGCAGCCTTCAATTTAAAATGATCATGCAAATTGTGAAAACACTGCGAGTATTGAAACTGTCAATGCGTTTCTAAAGACACAACTGAAGATATAGTGACTCAGTCCATTGAAAAACTAAAGGCAAGTTTGCTCAGTTAAACTGTCACATCATATAATGTCTCGAAGAAAACCGGAGTCTTTTTTCCTCTAGCGTGCTCAGAGGCAGATAAACAATCCTTTTCTTCCCCCCCGCTTCAGAACGTTTGTGCCCATAGTGTAGCCATTTACTTATTTTGCTGTGATCAAAGCAACAGCATCGGAGAAAAAAAGGAAAAAACCAAAGTCGCAAGGGGAGTAATCTTAAAATACTGCCAGGCAGCGTTAATTAGCCTCAATTTGCTCTTCTTGAATGACGAGAGGTCGGCATCGCTAAACTAGAAAACACCAATATTGGTTGTAGCTCAAGTATACCAGCAGTCCTTGGCTCAGAAACCCCTTTCCTATATGTTCTTGTAATGTTCACAGTGTAAATATAGCGGCTCAGAAAACAGTTATAACGTGAACAGATGTTTGTTTTCCAGCAACAGCTGTTGCCAGTAAAAATCTGCATTTTGGTATTTGGAAAAATCTCATAGTAATTGTCAAACAAGTGAAGGACTTATATTAATTTAGCAGAATCTGGTTTGCCCCTGAGAGGTACTACTGCTCACTAACTACAGATTTGTAGCTACTATTCAGCTTAACCATCGATCATGTTTCCCGCCGCAGCCCTGTTACAGCCACAAGATGCGAGATTTCAGGCATGACCGGCGAGACCGCTTTGAAATAAATTCTGCAGTCAAAGAAAATGGCACTGAATGCGGCTGATTTCTGACACTTACAGTGACCCATAATATGTCATGATTACAGTGCTCACACATCCATGCGGCGGGTCAACCGGATCGCGCCACGCTGACGTCAGTTCATGTGTGCTGCTCCTGTTGCAGTTTTGAGGAAATGTTTGACATTTTGGGAAATATGCTGACTTACTTAGATTTTCTGCTTTAAGCAATCGATGCCACTCTTGTCTGTACAGTAAGTGCATAGCTTAGCTTAGTTTAGTTCACTGTGGCTACTCTGTGTTTACAGGTCTTATGGAGTACAACTGCGCATGTGACAAAAGTAGTATAAAGCCTTTTGTGGTTCTCGAGAAAGCTGCAGGTAATCTGATAAATTGCCTCCAGTGATGTCACACAGTAGTTAATTGCATTATGGGTAACTAGGTGTTAAAAGGAAGAAGCGATATGTCTGTTTCTGCTGTATGATTGTGATCATTTGTTTTTAAAACCGTCAATAACTGTTATGGGAGTGCAACGCTAGATCAGTGGAATGGCGCCTTCATTACCCATAATGCAACTGAGCTGCTGAGTGACATCACTGGAGGCAGTTTATCAGATTACATGCAGCGTCCTCTGGAGCCTTGAAGGGCTTTATACTACTTGTTCACATCAGAACATTATTGATTTTACCGTTAACTATTCACCTGAACTGTTTATGGTGTTGTACTGTCGTTGAAAGTAAAATGGCCACCATAGCAGCCACTAGGCGTTTTAACAAAGTGTGCGTAAGGTTTTAATGCTTTGATTAAGAAGGTGATGAACACTTCTCACATATGGAGTAAGTCCAAAGGTAACAAAATCTGCCTACCAACACCTCTGAAGCTCGCTAAACTTTATATTTCACTTGTGTAATAAAACAAGAATTGAAGTGTAAAAAGTAGTTGCAGTTTTACAGGGTCTAATGTGACTTTGCTGAGTCTCCACCTCATAAACTCACATAGCCAGGAAATGGCCTGGCACATTATCCCCTCATTAACGGTGTTAAGGGTTTGTATTTGTCAAGACATGGAACTTTGGCAATAAAACGTAACTTTCTGGAGAGAGAGAGTCGGCTGTTGAGTCATCAAATACTGACGCTTGGGGTTGATGGAACCCATAGTGTCGGTACTCGACGACCTGGGGGTGAGAGTCAACGCAACAAAATGTAGCTCTCTAGAAAAAGATAATGGACCGTTAAATAAAAGGTACAATGTAGTGATTCATGACACTCATGAGATTTTCATCTCAGCTTCAACATAATGTAACACGCTGGCAACTCAGGTCAAGTAGTATATCGCAGAAGATGCACCAGACTGTACATTGGTTAAGTAATCCGTACTTTACCTTTACCTGATACCTGAATCCATCTTCCTTCCCTCATGGACCAGCTGAGTGAACCTTTTCCTGAATGCAGCGGAAAGAAAAACTCATTTTCAACCTTCTCCCACAGGTGAAAGTGGCCATGTTATAGATGAGCTGAGCAGCTGCATCCTGCCGCGTCACCTCCTCGTGCCGAGCTGGAGAAGGCATGATGTTCCCCGTAGCCATCTTGTTCTTCTGCCAACATGCTATAACATGAAGCTACATCCTAATCATCTGTGCCCGTATGAACATGGAAAGCCGCCAGATGTTTCTTCGTCTGAGCCGACGTGTCGCCATATGGCGTGTGTGAGAGTGTGTGTCTGTGGGAAGGGGGAGTTCCTAAGCTTCGGCACTTTTCCCCCAAATGAAATCATTTTCACTTCATTACAGTGTCACGGCATAATAAGCTCCCTGAGCAAGTGGCATATGACATGGGGGGGGGGGGAGTGGAGACACTCGCTGCAGCGAGAGCAGATCAGGCAACACAGAGGTTTTGTTTCTTCTACACAGACAGACACACACACACTCACACACATGTACTGGTGAAGAGTATTACTCACTCTGGCAGGTATACCATGCCCCTCCACGTCCCACAGGGCCTTGTTACTCGGAGCTCTGTGCTCCATGCCCTGTGTGACATGTCTTCCACTCGAAGAACCAGGCCAATTGTCTGTGCATGGATAGGTGGCGGTGGAGGCTGTGTGTGAGAGAGAGAGAGCTGAAAGCATTTGGAGTGTGGATGCAGGCAGCTGTTAACCCAGTTTTGGAGTAATTCTGAGCTCACCATGGTTCAGCACGGCATAATTGCCTGTGTGTGTGTGTGTGTGTGTGTGTGTGTGTGTGTGTGTGTGTGTGTGTGTGGAAGATGCGAGTCATGGATCACTGATCACTCACCAAGCCCTTAAATTTACTCTCACTTCCTGCAAGAGCGGCTCCCGTCTTTAATTATTTATTATTTAACAACAGTATCGATGTCTGCGTGGTGAGGCTGGGTATTGATTTGACTGTGAATACCGCAGGTTTATCAGAGCGTCCCTCGCTACTCTTTTCTTAATTGGACAAATCAAAAACATGCAAGTGAAATCATGTTAACTCATTATCATCAGAATTAAACGTCACTTTACTGAATTAGAGCAGCGACCGGTTTATGTCCTCCAATTAAAAGATAGAGGAAGAGAAACTGGCAACCGCAGGAAATTTGAAAGTGAAACGCTGTCATCTGCTGGACGCACTACGTCCTGCAGCTGACTCAGCCCCCTCGCAAGGCATGCTGGGAGGGAAGGACCCAATTTGAGCCATTATGGCGCAAGCGGGGTGATGTGTAGATCATTCAGTCATGATAAAAATCACACACATCTCCTCCAAATTGCCCCAGTCGAGATCCTTTTTGCCTTCTGAAACCTGTAATTGTGACGAATGAAAGTGTGCGTATTCTCCTTTAAAGCAGCCATTAGACAAACTGCTGTTGTTACTTACAGGGCACTTTTTGTGGCTCCCAAACAGGCAATGATGCAGACCGAGCACAGGGTGGATATATAATGAGGGATATGCTCTGTTATGTGTGTTTGTGCCGCATACTTTATATCAAACTATTAAATGACCATGCTATTACATTGCCTCCATAACTAAAGTGAAACACTCCCCTCGTGTTTGCAGGAATCTGGTGCTTGCAAATGACTTTATACTTTTGAGCCACAGGATTTATTAGAATATGTCCAGGCTCAGCTTGTAGCATTTCAGTAATTGTTCAGGTTAGCTTTGACTACTTTTCCAAACTCAACCCTGACATATATGATATACAAATGAGAGTAATTGACAGCTTGGGCTGTAAATACTGTCAGTGAGGCATCCATCTTTTTCTGAAGGAAGAAGGAGCAGGACGTACAGTGGAGCAAGGTGTGTCCGCAAGGAATTGTGGGTAGGGCACAAAAACTATCGGCATGTTTTCTCGTCGCTCCGGCTTTTTCCTTTGCTTTTAAGGATTTCCAGGTCAAGCTCCTCACCAGGTAAGCGACCTAATTGAATGTACAGTACAATATTTGCGCTCGCTTGTTAGTTTGGCTTAAATTATTAAGGAAAAAAAAAGTCCGGTGGGAGGAACTTGGCGCATTATGGAGTTTTAAGTTATCCTCTCCATTGTCACAATATTAATATTCGACATTTGTTTTAAACCAGTGTCTTTCGAAAGAGTCACTACTTCCAAGCACGCTTCATTAAACATGATAGCATTAAGCTAGATTTCTGTTTAGCTGCTACAAGGAAAATACGATGTTAATTGCCCCCCTTAATTAAGACGGAACCGACGTCAGGTGTGTGAAGCGTAACGGCTTCACTCTACGTCACGGCAGCTTTAGACATGTTTTTATTAAACAGTCAGTCAGTTGACAGGAAAAAAATACAGCTGTTGTTAATGTTGTCTGATCGACATCCATTTTCATGTCAAAAATGATCAATAATTTTGTGGTGCTTGGTCAGGTTGTTGATACAATACTTAGCAGTATGCTTGTGTTGTGACAAGGTTTCAAATTCACTATATTGTATCCTGTAACTTATAAAAGTAGAACAGTCAAAGAGGACATTTGTCTGCATATGGAGTAGCCTACTTTTATAACTTTAAGTACATTTATCCTTGCATACTTTTACTTCAGTAACCATTTGAATGCAGGACTTAACCTGTCACAGTGTTTTTGCGGTGTGGTATTGGTACTTTTTACATGAGTAAAGCATCTTAATATTTCCTCCCCCACTATAAAGCCATGTGCTGACTATAGCTGTTTTAACTTCACTCTAAAGTCCAGCTTGTTGGCACTAGTTCATTTTATATCATTTATTTTGTCTATTTAACAGGAGTAACACACCTGGATAGACGTGGCTGTTTTTCATCTGTGTTCACCTCACAAAATAATTTATCACAAGTCGTTGAACGATTAAATTGAAATGAAATATAAACAGTCGGAGCAATAAGCCTATATTTTGGCTGTGTTAGACTTAATGAACATTTTACAACAACGTAAACATTCCATAGCTGTAAAAAAAAAAAAAAAAAAAGCCTGATAGACCCATTAGTAAATGATACAGCCTACCAGTAATGGTAAAGCAAACTGGGTACAATATTGTGTGGTTCTTTTTTTATTAAAGAAACATCCAAGATAACATGAAATCTGTTATGGCACTGTTAGAAACGACATAGAAGGGAATCATGTAGGGCTGTAAGTAATGATTATTTTCAGTATCGACTCATTCAGAAAAAAAGGGAAAATAAAATGTCTCACTGTTTCCTAGAGCCAGCCCGAGTCTTCAGATGTCTCGTGTTGTTTGACCAACAGTCCAAAACTCAACTGTTCTTGGTTTACTGTCCGGTAAGATTAAGAATAACAGCAGTAACATTTTGTCCTCAAATCACTTCAATAATTAATATCAAAATAATTTCTGATCATTTTTTGCCAAATAATAATTTCAGCTGTAGAATAATGCTGCGTGTTTATTATAGGTGAGGGTTTATTTGTGGTCCACATGTAGTGCAATGTGGGATTCTGTGTACACAGGATCAGTCTGTCTTCCTGAGATTTCATGTCGAAGCCCCACTGGCTGCCTTGTTTGTGATGTGAGATCCTGCACCGAAAGGAGACCGCAGTAATCTGAGAAAAGCTTAGCTGGTGTTAGACTCCGTAGCTGAGAGGAAAAAAACCATTAATGCAAATGCTTGGAAGATTGTGGTGCTAATACTCAAGGCTAAGCTTAACTGTCTATGGCTGCCTTGAAAGGCTGCATCTGGAGGAAAGAAAAGCCCTGACAGAACAAGCTCAGAAGCTGTGCTCAGCACTTGCTCATTGTCATAAACAGCAGATATGAGAAGTTGGTAACTTTTACACTTTGATACCTGACTTTGAACAATGCAGAGTCTGCAGCCTTGAGGGAAGATCGAAAAGCTTCGAGTGAAGAAGTGCAGTTACGTCAAGTGGTCACTGTGATCACAATGCTGCTTTAACGTCTCTCTGTGCTGTATTACTGTAATATCTATTATTTAGACGCTTGAATATTGTAGTTACCTGTGTTTTCCTACACTGTCTATCCTGTGGGAGTCAGACTTTATTTCTCAAGCCACAATAGCCTGTCAGCTGTGACGTGTGTCTTTTATGAGCTACCAATGGCTGTGACTAATGGGTCAGGGCTATGTTATCTTTGCATACTTTTTCAAACAAGTGCTTGTTTTAAGTCGTTTTGACATAAACAGCAACTTATTACATCTGGCTGTTCTGTACCTCATATAGTGCGTGTTAAAATGCAACCCAGTTTATTTGACCATCTAAATGCATAAAATAATTAGTGTTGCAATAACTAGTTCATCAACAGAACATAACCAACAATCATTTTAAAGGTGCTCTGAGGAACTTTTGTGTAGCGCTGATAGCCAGTTATTAGTGAATGTTAGTGAACGTTTTCTGAATTAACGTTAGCTACAGTTGCTTTCTGTTAGCAGAGTAGAGAGAAGCACCAAGACAAGGCTCTCGAGAATGTAAATTAAGTCACACCCTGTAGGAAATCTGACCCGAGCCCTTCACAAAGAGTCAACAGTCCAGAAGCATTAGACAACTTAAACAAATGTACTACAAGCTTGTATAGGCAATCCATTGAAACCCTTTAATATTAGATAACTATGTTATGTCTTGTTAAAATCAGACGGATGGACAAAACAGTTTCAAAGCCAAACATTGTTTGTAACAGCATTTCAATATTTCTGAGTGTGAAACCACTGGATATTTGTGACAAAACATCAGGGCATTTTCCAGTGATGTTCGTGGCAACAAAAGCAGATATTTTTTTACAAGACATCAGGATGATTTGTAGCTAAAACATGAAGTCACAACATACACAAATGTAAAGGGTCAAGCATTTAGAAGATTAAGTTTCAACAAAATCCACTGTCAGGCGAGAGACCACTGTTTGAGACGACATTTCAACATCTATAGGTGTGAAACTTACATTCCCAACCTTTATTTTATACTGGTGATTGGCTTGGACTTAATACACATCTATCAAAGATTTTAATATAGAATTGTTTTCTCCATCTGGACTGTTCTTTGAACTGCAGTCAGCAGTCATTGCTACTTGTCTTTGTTATTTACATTAGTAAATGGGGACTCTTTTGGTTCTAGACCGTTAGTTGAACAAAAGATGCAGTTTGAAGGCGTCACTTTGGGCTCTGGGAAATTATGATGCACATTTTAAAATGTTCTGACGTAGATTAAACAATCGATTAATAGATAATTAAGATAGGATTATTTGATCATTAAAATAATCATTTGTTGCAGCCGTAATGAAAACACCTGTTAGTTGCAGTGGTCAAAAGAAGATATTAGGATTTTTTTTGTCTAATATATAGCAAAGTTAAACTGTCACATAATCTCAAATAAATCTAAAACCATTCAAAATGTGGAAGAAATGTGTACAAGTCACTTCAATCACTACAAAAACAGGCACTACTGTGGAGGTTCAGCACAGAGCATTGTGTTGTAATCACATCCAGTATTGGAACTTTAAATAACAAAGAACACATCTTCAAGTTAAGACAAAGTTGGGAAATAAGTGTGCATCCTGGGAGGTGACTCAGCATGAAAAGTTAATTCGCGTTATGAACACACAGCATCCCGTTGGGTCAGGAGGGATAATGTGCAGTATCACTTTGTGTGGTTTAATTCAGGCTGGTATTTCCCAGGTAACAGCATCCTCCGACACCGGGGAGCAGGAGGAGGAAGAGAAAGAGCTGAGCGTCGGCTCCTGACAATATTAATGAAACGAGACATCAGGCGAACGCTCGCTGCGGAGATGTATTTACTGAAGCTGTCTGAACAGAGAGATGGAGCCCAAACCACCGGTGTGTTACAATGTAGCAGCTGTTTTAATCGACACTCATAACTTTGTGTTTTTAGGTGTCGGATTGGTGATAGAGAGTGTGTACGTCTGTATATCTGTGTGCTCAAGGTTGGCCACAGGAAGTAATTAAATATCTGTGAACAATGCATCTGAGTGCTAATGATTATGATGCCTGCTTTCAATGTTTTTAAGGGGCAATAAGGTGGATTTTACAGCTCTGAAACGAGCACGATGTATCTGCAGGAGTTTAACAGCACTGCTCATCAGTACCACCAATTCATTGACCAATAAACTGCATCTGATCCAACAATTATTTGGCAAAGAATTAAGATTTCTAGCTTTCCAAACTCACTCACTCATAAAACTAAATGATAAAATAATAAAACTCATAAATTACAGATATTCAATAGAATTATTTTTTATGTTTATTGGTCTTAATTCTTGTTTTGTGATTCTTTTCAGAAATTGATGGCTCATCATCTTCACCATCTGACCTGAACATCAGTGAGAGGAGCTGCTTCTTCCTTTTCTTGGTAAAGCATCGATTCTCTTCTTTGTTTCCTGAATGTGACTTTTCAAACATGTGGCAATGCTCACTTGTCATTTATCATCATGATTAGTGTCGCGTTTGTTGTCTCATTTTCACTGGAGCTTGTTTTGTGGAAGCATCTGCTGTGTTGTTGTAGTTGATGTATTCAAGCTATGGTTTGTGCAAACAGTTGTACCTGGAAGTTTGTGATTTGCTGTGATGATGTGAATTAGTTGAGCTTAACTGTGAGGTGTAGGTGTTTACACAGATGTACACAGATTTACACCATGAGGCTCCTAGAGTCTCATGTTGTCTCAGTTGATCCTCTGTGAATCAGCAGGGGATTTGCTAAGACTGTAAAGCTCTAGGCCACTGTGAATGCTGTCCTTTAATGGCACAGCTGAGCATGAGGAGTGGAATTGGCCACAAGGTGACAGCACAGGGGTTTGAAGCAAGCATGGTCGTCCTCAGTCTCACCCAGTCTTTTATTGTGGCCATCATGGCTGGAGAGTGTCCTGACAAAAAAGAGAAAAGTCCTGATGTGCAGCAGTTTCACTATAGCAGATCTCATCAGGTGTAAGAGACGCTCCGACCACTTGAATCTGATGGTACATTCTTTGTATTTAAAAAGACAGACTTTTGTATAAACAGGCCTGAATGATTACATGAGACGATGGTCCCTATTCAGTCCCAATCGTCTTCCTTTATTTTGGCTTCTACCGCTCATAGAACATCGCGAGCACGTGTTGTTCTATGCTGCTCGTGCCAGTCACGGGTCTGAAGAAGAGTCCAGCCACCGCCGCGGGGTCCAGGCACCGCAGCGTGTTCAGCACCGCGCGCAGTCTGCCGAAGCGGCCCGTCTTATTCCCCCTGTGGGCCGTCCTCACGTGCTCGTAAAGCGCGCGCTCAGCCTCTGTGTGGAGCGCCTGGATGTAATCCCGACACTCCAAGTCCATCACTTCTACAGGACCGACAGATACAGGATTAGATCTGGTTCATTCTTAAACACAAAGAAATTACGCAGCGGTTTAGCTAAATCCACAGCTCTAATGACACGTTGGCTTATACCATACAAAAATATGTTATGAATGAAGAAGTCGCCATAAATGTATTTTAGCATGTAATTATCCTCGTATGGATATGACAGGCTTGTTATGTCACACGAGATTAAATGGCGCTATAACAGTGAAACGTCATATAGGAGTATTACAGTAAAACTGCAAAAACTTGTGTAGTGAGTGAGAATGTGCTCAACTATGAAAATGAGTGACTGTAACTGTCCCATGTGGTGAGAAGTGACAGTGTTACCTGGAGTGAAGAGTATCGCTCCCTTCAGAAACGCGTATTCCATGACGCTGATCCTCAGTCCTCTACACTTGACCAGAAACATTTTGATCCCCTCTGCATCACCGACAGGCACCCCTGGGTCCTGAGTCTCAGCCGGAGTGCGCTGCTGTCGCTCTTTGCTGTGCGTTAAAATGCTGTGTAACAGACTGGGCTGCTGCGTCTCCACCGTGTCGAAGTCCACGGACTCCTGCACCATGCCCAGAACCAGCAGCGGCGCCCAGCTGTTGCGCACAAGCCGGAGCTGGTCCTCCGTCGGCAGACCCCGAAAACACGGGACATTTTTCACGAATCTGAAAGTTTTCACCAGCACCTCCGAGGCCGCCTTGAAAACTAATCTTGGAGCCCGAATCATCACCAGTTTCCTATTGCACGCGCACGAGCAAAGCTGTTGCGCAGTGGCCGTCTCCAGGTGTCCCCGCGGGCACTGCGCGCCTCTGTTCAGGATGCTGTAGAGGATGCTGCCCCGCGCTGCGTCCTCCCGCTCTCTGCACTCACAACACGACATGACGCTTCTCAAGGTGCCCGACTGATTATGAGCTTGATTTGGCGAATATCATCTTTTTTATAGACCAGACTTGGGGCACCAAGAATATACGTCCGGTCAATATTTTCAAAATAAAAGCACAACAACATAGCATCAGGTGATTGTGCGACATTTATTCGGGTCGTCAGCCATACTGAAGAAAAGTATATGACAGTACGGGCAAATTCTTCTTTAGTCTATACTCACATCCAGCGTGAACCATTCAGTACACAACTGTGGTTACTGTACACATTATAGGCTTGATTTACTGTATTTACTTCGCATTAACACAAGTAATGTAAATTTATGTAACTAAGCTGTGTGTGTGTGTGTGAGGCTGTATATATATATATATATATATATATATATATATATATATATATATATATATATATATATATAATATGTATTTTTTTTATTTTTTTTTTCAAACTGAAATCTATAGTTTACTGGTGAGTTATTTTGGACTGTTGCAGAAGTATTTTTCATTATTTTAAATCCAATGGTAAAAACATTATCATATTTTTATTAGTTAGTAGTTTTATGTTTTGGCTGTAACAAGTGCACCTGTAGACTGCAGAGTGTATGTGTCTGATATGAACCAAGAGAGGGAAGCTGGCTGTGTCGCTGTGTTCGCCATGTTTGCACTGATTAGAGAAGATTGTTCAAAGGTGGTGTAAATACGTTGCAAAGACGTGTTAGCCACAGGCTTATAAATACAACACGTCAGCCTTAGTTTTTAAAGTCAAATCAGCTAACATCCAGTCTTACTGCGGCTGTTTGTGGCTTCCTTAATGCAACCTCCAAACAGGCTTATTGTAGGCTAATAAGTCAGATTAGGGTTAGCCCGAGACACTGAGGGGTGCTGATCAGGTTTTTGTAGGGGCCCTTGCCTCATTGTGTATATTCCTGAAACATCAATCATCTGTGTGTTTGTGATTACTGCAGTAGACCTATACGAGCCAGCACACAACAGAGCTTATTGTTTGAGTTTTATGAATATGTGATAAAACAGCCCTGTGCTCACTCTCAGAGGCTGATTTTGAGATGTTTTTGATCAGTGGGGAACACTGTCAGAGGTACAGACTCCTGTTAGTCAATGCCGAGCAAATTCCTGCAGATTTGTTTTTTAGAGAGCATGATGGACTCATGTTAATGTGAGATCCATTTGCATAATTCAACACAAGCATGGAAACAACATAGCACAGTGTTTGCATAGGTTGTCATCAGACAGTAGGGGTGTGGCTGATAACTGGTATTGACAATAACTATGATATTTAAAAAGATTACATTTTGAAATTGTATTAATAATAGAAATCTGAAATATATCGTGTAAATAATCTCAGATCCTCTTAAGCTTCTTTTCTTCTCTCACTTCGTTATAGTTGGTGGCGTTAATGTGCCTTAACACTGGTTGCCATACAACGGAAAAAGAAGAAAAAGCTGCAGTAATAATTAACTGTTATCATGCTAGTGGCTAGTAGCTGTGGCATGGATCTGCAGTGTGGCTGCTACTCATTGACTTAAAATC
The DNA here is from genome assembly GCA_963678695.2 of Diplodus puntazzo. Taxonomy (NCBI): domain Eukaryota; kingdom Metazoa; phylum Chordata; class Actinopteri; order Spariformes; family Sparidae; genus Diplodus; species Diplodus puntazzo. The sequence continues at coordinate 13,630,463 of OZ023178.1, forward strand.
ATGTCGGAACGACAGACATGTATGGTTGTATAGACTTGCATAAGGAATGTTATTAATTTGACAAAAAATGGATAAAACGCACAATAAGAAAACATTTAAAAATCATCAGAGGAAAAATGAAATGAAATTGTCACAGTTCAGCCAACAGTGACAATCAGTTCAAAGTTCTACATATTCCCTCTGCAAAACTCATAAGGTTTATACCATATTTAAATGCAGAAATACCAAAACACATGAGCTATAATGAACAGCACTTGCAGACTGTATTTGCATTTGATCAGGCACTGGTTCAAAAAATGCATCAGGAAGTCTGACTGTGTCCAGCCTAGAAGGCAATAAAAGCAGAGATGTTTGATAGAGGCTCAAAACTGAAAAAAAAAATGTAAGACTAATGTTGAATGCCTGAAACAGAGTGTTCCACTTTTTGTCAGATTGTGAAGGACAGTGAAGTTTTCTTACATTGATTCTAATCACACCTGATCAGAGGTTATTTTTTCTCCGGAGGCATACAGCTATTAGAGTTTAATTCCATCTCCTCAGCCACAGGTTTTAAAGCAGCAGAGTGACGGGAGCATAAAAGGAAAGCTGTCCTCGGTGTGTAATTACATGACAAGGCCAGATGTTTTCTCCTTGTACAGCGAACTGTTTCTATAGCAACCAAGTTTTGCAGAAACATGCATCTGAATTTGACCGAAGAACAAATCATAATGATTATACAAAGATCATTCCAGGACATAAATAGGATGAATTTTATGCAGAATTCTGAAGGACTGAGGCGCTTTTCATCAAAGTTTTTGCTAATGATCAGTCACTGTATTTCTCAGGGTTGTTTATGAAGAGTTTGGATCATCAGCAGTGCCTTTCACACCTTTTCACAATGCACCTAAACAAGCTCCAATGCCAAAAAATAGCCTCAAGTCAAAACATAGAGCTCTGCTTTTGTTACAGCTCTGTCTTTATACCTACCTGTCAACCTTGCGGTCAAACTGACAGAGAGATGCACTTCTTCCTGAAGCACTTGTGGTTTGCCACCACAATGCTTTTGACTCATCTGCTTGCTCATATATTGTATTACATGCTTTGTAATGTGCATCCACTAGACCACATTAGATATGAGAATGTCCGGAAGGCAATTGGTTGTCTTCTGACGGAGAAGGCTCTTAGAATAATAAAAACATACATAGAATTGTCTGCTTTAAGTTCTAAACTTTATCTTTATATGGAGGACATAACTTTTGGAAGAATTATATTTCTTGATGAATTGAATTGAATTGGAGGGCATTTCAAAATATAGAGATATTATTTAAAGGCCATATCTCCCAGCTCAAACATATTCAGTTCACAGTTCAAAGAAACCAAAAAATATTACTGATTAAGCTGGAATCAAATCCTTTAGACTTGTTCTCAGCAAAAACTACACATAATCAATTTATCAAAAATATTGGTAATTGATTAAATACTTGACAACCATACGATAAATCATTGCAGCTCTGATGCATTATACAGTTTTTAAACTCATCTTTATGCTTTTCAGATCAGGTTAAATACTGGCATCCAGCCAGCAGTCTGGAAAAGACCTATTAAAATGTATTTCAAATCAGTTTTATCAGACTTTTCACTGTCTCATTTCACATAGTGAAAGTCAGTCTCTGCAGTGGAATCATCACTGTAGCTCAGACAACACTGGAGTGAAGAAAATACTTCTAATATCCAGTAAATCAAAATGAGACAACCGGCAGTCAATAGTTCACGAGTGGCTGCTGACCTCTCATCATATCACAGGATTTCCTGCTTTCTCAGCTCAAAGCGACCAATTCATAACTGCTGGAGCAAGCACTGACTTATCTGTGCTTCAGAGCCAGAGTACACAGTCAAACAGCCATCTCTGCAAACACACAGCGGAGGAAAAACAACAGTCCGCCACGAAGCGAAGCCCCTAGATGAGCCAGCAAACTCCTCGGTCCATTTAGCACTGAGTTATTCCATCAGGCCCGTCTGTCTGTGTCTTGAGGTAAAACATCAGTCACCCATCAGCTCACCGCATCTCACAAGACTGATCGGTTCGCCCTTGTACACAAGGACAGCAGGCGAATGGACAGGCAGCAGATCACCGCTGTCAGGGAAAGACCTTTTATCTCCAATCTGTCAGCTTTTCAGAAGTCTACAAAAATTGACTGTTTTTAACTGATAACTGTGTGAAAGAGTGACAAGAAGTTTGGACAAACTTGTGCAGACCGAAGGGTCATAATGTTCTCTGGCGTTCTGGTTCAACATTCATTTTGTTGACCAATCAAAAATCACCTGAAGTACATTTCCAAGGTTGTTGCCTGTCAATTAGTTGGATTCATGCTTGTGTCATTTTGAAAAGCAGCAGTGAGCATTCACCTTCTGGTTAGACTATTGTACACTGAGCACTGATAGGTTGACTCCCTGTTGAGTCTGATCAATTAGCAGGAGGTGATCAGGAAAGCATGAACAATTTTCTTCCGTCTGTTTTCTCAATTTTTCCTGCTCCTCATTTGGACATTTTCAGGACATTTAAGTGAACCCTCATTTACAGTAGCAGGCCTGTTTTTGAACAGTAACAAGAAAAGCTTAACCTTACTGCTCTAGGCCTTGTTTTTGAATCCACATCAATACAAATTATTTAGTAAATGATGGGAACCATGTGACCTCAGAGTCTCAGTGAAAGCTGATGTAGTATCTGTTCAGCTTCCATAAGTTGTTGCTCTGTTTACCTAATTTTAAGGCTCAGTTTACCTGACTTGCAGAGATACACTGTCAACAGTGAGGCTTGTAGGTTATCTGTGGTTGGTGAAAGATGTTTTTTGTGTGTTTGTTTTCAACAGTAAGAATAAAAGTCACTTCACCTCCATTGTACTGAGGTGACATGATATTCAATATTCTGAAGTTGGTTTGAACTCAGAAAGTGTTCACGGTTGTGCTTTAAGGGGTAAACAGTGTGTTTTTCACACACAGACTCATCTGTAGTCCCTGTATGCTGCATTTTGACATAATGCTCCATCAGCCAGACAGGCAGAAAGTGAAAAAAACAAACGGGGGCATCAAGTATGAAAGTGACTGCTAAAAATGTGCTTATGAGGTGAATAATCCATTTAACTTTGGAAAATTGAAATGCTCTTTAGCTGTGAACAGTAATTTAGTTTTTTTTTTTCTTAAGTTTTTTAAATCTATACTGTATGGACATATCTTCACACTTTGAGATCCTTGAGAACTTGATTTTCTCAGTCGTAGGGTCATCACTCAATGGAATTATAATTTAAACCCCTGTTTAGGCCTCCAACTATTATGAAAAGTTTATCAAGAAAGCAATTATTTGAAATAATTTTTTCCAAAAGTTCAATGAACGCATGATATTTTCAAAGTCACTGAGTAATTGTTTTAACTCATTTTGATCTCAGTATCGACCAAAATAATCATGAGTATATTTGCCATAATAGAGCAGCACTACTAAGTACTATTTAACATTTCTGATGCACACTCGGAATGTGGAAATGAGCTGAGACACATAATGTCTTGATACGATTAAGACTACAATAGCAATACTGTAAGCTGCATAAGCCTCACACCAACTACCAAAGGTTGTTTTTGATGGCACAACTTTGAGCAGAGTACCTTTTTTTTTTTTTTCTTTTTCTTTTGAGCTCGTAGTTTGCTGAAAAGAAATCCTATTTAAATGTCACCTTTTTAATTAACTTGTGCAAATACATACTTCTTATCAATCTCAGGGACACCTGAGCAGTACAGGCCTTGGATCCGACCAGTAAACCCAAACAGATTCCACTGAGGCTTTGCAATCCTCTTTTAATGACCAGACACTTGTGTCTCCTTGAAAACTGCGCTTCAAATCAATACAGACGGAGAAGGAAATCTGTTTATTACGTGTTCCAGTGTTACTTAAGCACGGCCTGGCAGCTTTTTAAACTAAGCTTCATGAGGGTATCAATCAGTTTTTATTAGAGAATGGGGCTGGTTTAGACAGTAGAATTATGACTAAAGCAAACAATGCAAGTTGTGTTATTTATGAGAGGAATTTGATTTTATATAGACCTTCATTATGCTTTCCTTGTGGGCATGACATTGAATATAGAAAAGATTTACATAGTCATGTCTGAGGGAGTGTCTCATTAAAAACGGATCACTTGGAAATCCAATAGACAAATCCTTCACTTGTTACAACAAGCCAATATCCAGGATTTGTTTGTTCTGGAAGCCGTGTTTCAAAAAGCAGTTCTGCAGCACGTTACACTCAGTGAAAACCCTGATGGACTGATGGATTAAATTCTCTAAAATTATTTCACACACATTGACTTCCACACTGACACATCAGAAAACAAACAGAAGGAAGACGAGGCAGTTAACTTTAAACACGTAAAAGGAAATATATTTTTTTTTAAAAATGAAATAACAAAAAAGAACAACATTTCATACAGAAGAGCTGCTTTTGTCATTTGCAGAGGTAATTTACACAGGACTTGAAATGAAAACACTTTACTTGAAGTGGAACAACAGCAGCCACACCACACAGTTGAAAATATTCACTTGTTTTTTTTTGCTTTTCGTTTTTTTTTTTGTTAGACCCTTCAACTTGCTTACTAAGTTACTGAGGGTGGGGCAGAGTTGTGCCACTTCTGGTAAAGCATGAAGAGGTTATGTCACATACTGAGCTTCTTTTAAGGATTAATATACACTGGCTCTTGGTAGTTCACTCGTATGACTTACGCACCATTGAAACATTTACACACAAAATTTAGAGTTATTTTCTCTCCCTTGAAACAAGAATACTCCTTTTTAATATTTTTAAAGACAACAGTTAACAGTTCCAAAATGGTGGCTCTAGGATTGGTTTCATCCCACCTACATGAGGCCCTCCCCTTCCATGATTCCTATCAACACTTTAATTTCAACAAGCGCAGCTCACTATTAGAGTGAGGAAAGAAGAAAATGGCTGTCGTGGCGGTCTGCCTGGCAGGAACCAGGGGTGTGCATAGGTGTTACCGATGTCCTCCCCGAGGCTCTGATAAGGCAGTTTATTTTTCTCCTTTCCGTTATTTTTTTATTTTATTTTTTTGTCTTCAGCTCAGGAGCCATGTTTAGTGGTTGATGTAAGTGCGTGTTCATCACTGATCAAGGCCCAAGAATGATTTTCCAGGTCCATTTACCACTGATTAGCATTTCATGTACGGAGGAAGAGGGGTAAACATAGCCAGAAGAGAGTAGGCAAGACCAAATAAGAACTGTGAGTTGACGAGATCCAGTACACGTCTTCTTCATTGTCCATTTTGTGCAAACTGAGATGTAAACAAAGACCATCAGAGGTTGAGAAGGGAAGCATGGTACAACAGGCTACAGCAACACACAGAAAGACAGCGTAGAGGATGCAGTGTGCTCCTTCAACAAACTGACAGGCACAGAGGGCCAGTGAAATAAATAAAGGGTTGGGGGTGGGTGAGGGAGAAAGAAACTGCCAAGTTTCCTGTGCTTTTTTGCTTCACTCAAACTTGCATTTGGAGCTGAGGGAGTTACTTGTCGCCACTATAGCAGCTTCTAATGTGCTTCAAAGTTCGGCTTGTTTGTCACAGGGGCCGAGGAGATCAGGGGGATGCTGGAGGGGAGGACACAGAGTACCACAAGAAGTGCCTTTAAAGGTCAACACACACACAGGCACCCACATAAGACTGCTTTATGGTCATGCTCGCTATTGCCTTTCCAATGTTACCACCCATCCATCGATTACAAAAGAAAAGTACAAAATATCTACCACACTGCCCCTCCACTCCCCACCCTTCAACTATATAAGGACAGAACCATATTCACTTAGTTTTTTATCATTTATATATATATATGTATATATATACACAACAATATGCCTTTTAAGGCTGTTGAGAAAAAGGAGGTTGTGGGGGCAGGATGAAGTCTCTGTCGTGAGTCATTAGTTTCTTCATTTCCCTCTTTTTCAGCAACAGTTTATCTACAGAAATGAATGATTCTGATGAGAGAGACGTGATTCAAGGGGATGTTGAACAAAGTTAAGCATCCGTGTTGGATCGAAGATGGATTGTTCAGGGGGATGAGCTAATTGCCGTTTAGTGTATGTCAGTAGACCCAGGAGACAGGGACCCACTGAGAAGTGGTGGACACCAGGTCTACAGCCTCCTCCAGCAGTCGGATGGTGTCATCAATCTCATTGTTGATGATGGTCTGGTCAAAGTAGTGAGCGTAGGTCCGCTGCAGCATCTCTGATTCCTTCTGGAGCCGCTGAAGAGAGTCATCCTAAGGGTGTGAGCGGGGGAAAACAGAGCAGAGTTCAGTGGCTGGTTTAGGTGTATATTCGTTGCATGTAATGTGCTTCAACACATTTGTGATCCAGTTCTATATGTTTATACTCATTTGCACATATTTACAATGATTATATATTAAAGAGTTGCAAGTGTAATTTTATAATGGCAAGGGCCAAGTTTTGTGACTTTCATCATTTTTGGATGGCAGCAGTTAAGGTCACAACTTTTTAATTGAATTAAGTCAGCTATGTGTATGACTAAGTAAAATTAAAGCACAACACTTTGCCCAAGAAATATTTTTTGACTGGACAAAAACATTTTGATGATTGAAACAAAGCTTAAACTGTATCTCTTTTGTTTAAATAAAACCAACTTTCTCTAGACTATGTTATTGTTGGGCAATTCGGTTAGCAGCTAGCTTGACAGATGTCACCTGTCAAGTGTAAATAAATGTAAAGCTATTTCAAAATGTTGTGATTTTGACAGTTTCTGAGCTATGCCAATGCTGCCAGTAATGCTGTCATATTCTATGCATAAACATCATACAGTTCAACCTACAAACTTCACATGTAATGCTAGCTAGACCACCAATGCAGGCCAGAGGTTTATGGACTGCAATTTAAATCATAATACTGATAATAAAGATAGCAATTAGATGTTTCCCTCAAACCGTTCAGGATCCAGGAAGAAGAGGAAAAATTAAATACAGAGGCAGGGTTGGGCCAAACAAGAACGATGCATGAGGTTGCATCAAAAATGAAGATGAACCACTGAGAGAGCACACAATTAAGAGGATTATTAGAGGGATTAGAGGATTTAGAGGAAATCAAGTGGAATGAAGTGGACAAAGCTAGACTACTTCTAGAGCTACACAAACACAGAGGCCAGACATGCCTTTCTACAATCTCCAAACAAGCTTAAATCACATGATTTAACCAGTACTTACAGGCAGTTTCCTGCACCACTTTGGAACCTTGAGTGCAAATGAAAATAGGCATGCCAAAGAAAATATAAACATGCTTAAAGAACACAGGGCAGTGCAGTGTGAGAAACGTTGAGCAAAGCAAAAAGGATGACAAACAGATGAAGGTAGTGATCATACAATTGCCTCTGAATTCAGGCTAAAATGCCAGTGCGACTGAATTCAGACTGAATGAGAGTTAGTACGTGCAAATACACTGGAACAGCTAGCATGAGTGAGAGAGGATGCAACAAAGTATGTGTGACAGTACCTCAGTCATTCCCGGGGTGATAGTGGGAGCTGCGATGAAGACAACATAGGGAGCAAACTCAGCTGTCCTGAGGATCTTTAATGCCTGTTGAGAGAGACAGAGAGAGTTTGTTTTATTTTAATTCTGCATGTATTCTGCTATTCCAATCTGTGTGGTAAGACTGAGATATGTTCTGTAATGGTGAAAACTCAAACATGACAGCTCTGTTACATATCCCTAATGCTGCAGTGCTCATATTGAGCATCACTTTTTCTTGAACTTGAACAAAATTAATATCAATAAAGATATGAGTAAAGATGTTCAAACTTTATTTGTAGTTGAATGACTGTTGATTTTGGTGGCTTTATTAATGACTAACATCAATGGCGGTGACGATGACTTCTCCGCATGTTTGCCAAATTTGTGATTGACACTATTTCATCATTGTTGAAATATGTTCCTATGTGTAGTAAGAAATACTACTCAGTTGACTCTTGAATCTGTTACTCTTTTCAGGTGGATGAATATAACATGAATATTGTCCTTGGGCTGCTCCTCAATTATGTGATGGCACTAAAATCAGACATCAGCTGTGTTTACCTGTTGAAGAAATATGACTCGGTCCAAAACTTGTCAGCTTGCTGTCATTATTTTTAGGGGAAGGGACTTTATGTATTCTTTTTTTTTTTTTTTTTTACATGAGATTGTCAATAAAAAATGTCAGTGCATTATGAAGTGCATGTTTGAAATTTGCTATTGAGACACTACATTCCTTTGTTACCTGTGGCTCAACATCCAGGATGGAGATCATGCCCTGTGCATGGATCTGCCGAATAGTCTCAAGCCTGGTTCCATACATAGCATCCTCATGGCTGCCGTACTCCAGGTAGTCATTGTTGCTGATGTCCTGCATCATCTGGTCATGAGACACAAAGTAGTAGTTCTTCCCGTTCTCCTCGTCCTTCTTAGGAGGCCGAGTCGTGTCTGAGTAGAGAGACAGATGGACAGTTAAGAGGGATACAGATGAAAATCATTACATAAATATAGCTGAGAGAATATATGGCCCTGACTTGGTTATGTTTTTCTCCTATTCAGTGTTAAGAAACACCCTTGAATAAGAATGATGCGAGAGTTTATACTGCTGGTGTCTGCAGATGCATTTTCAGTGCAACATATGTAACAGCTGTTTTGTTGCGTGTATCTGTTATGTTTGTGTGTGTGTCCTTACGAGGGATGGGGTAGGCGAAGCGGTCAGGATGTTTGGTAATGAGTGTATTCTTGATGTGCCTCCTACCAACTCCATGTGCACCTGAATGAGGGGAGACAGAGACGATACTGAATTAGAGAATAGGCTGGTAAATACTGTAGTACACTTCTAAAAAATAAATGATGGTGAAGCAAATGATTTGCTGAGTTATGTGATAACAGGTGGTCATGCACAGGGATTTTGGGGTCTGATGTGAATAGCCTCTTTGTCTTTCTTTTGTTTTCTTAACTCCTCTTAACTCCAAGTTGATGCCATGTCTGATTTTGGTCTGGTGTTCACTGACAACTGATGTTGATTCAGTCTGTTTGGAGTTTGTACAATTTCAGGATGCATAAGATAAGATCTTAAAAGATGGGTTTGGATTTTCTGTTTATATCTATATTTATTTGAGTGCTATTAGGGTCCAACCATTTCTCCTGTCTGCATTGCCTAGGATGTAATGCTTGCTTGAGTTAGTTTGTGCTGACTCAGTGAGTCCCCATTAATTCAGAAGTGTCCTACCTGGTTGCAGTTGGGAATTCACATCACCCAGTTATAAAACCGTTCCCTCTCTACCCACCTCCTCATCCTCCTCCGATAAAATGTTCTGCTGGACTGCTCACTTTCTCAGTAACGCCGAGATCGAAAAGTGGCTGAAGGTATGTTAATTGCTGCTCAGCATTATATACCGGTCCTTGGAGTGGTATGTCGCAGTTATTCCACTGGGCTGGTTTTATAGCAAGTAAAATGTATAGCAATGTATACAATGTTCAAGTCTTTATTGACTATACTAACTTAACATATTGCTGTAAATAAAGGAATATGCATATCTGTTGTATGTTATGATTTGTCTTGTTCTCTGACTCTACTGGAAGTTTACGACTTCACATACAGAACCCTTGACCCTGTTTTCTCTCCTGTCACCAGGTGCTGCTCACGAGGGAAATGTATGGCTCCCTACGCATGCGCAGCGTGCAACGTGCGCTTGTTGTGTAGTGAAGAAGACACAATCTGAAGTCTGGCCGTATTTTGGTTATTATAAGAATGCTCAGGGACAGCTGGTCGAGGTTGTTGCAAGGGGCGGCAACACATCCAATTTACGCGACCATCACCCTCAACTGTTCAACGAATGCAAGGTAAGCTAACCTTAAGCTCGGGTGCATGATGTTTAATTTGCTTGTTGTCACTAATGTATACTGACCAGATAGTGGTATAACTGAACGAAGTTGATCCGTGATTTGGCACATACCGCGGTATACCGATAACCATGACCACTTTTCGATCTTGATGTCACTCCATTTTCTTGTCGGCTCAACAACCGTCAGTTGTTGTGAGTGGGAGGGGCCAGAAACATGCATTCACCAAATGCATTTGTTTCTCTGCTGTGTGATTGGCTGTTGGTGTAGTGTTATCAAGGTAGAGGAAAACGGACTCAAAAAAAAAACTTTATGTCAGAAATGTATTATCGTTATCATGGAAAATTTTATTGTGAAAATTATTGAGATCGTTTTATCGCCCAGCCCTATGACTCTACACAAGGTGATCTAACAACATATTGCTTCTTGACTGGTATGGAGTAGAGAAATGATTGCATTAATCCATAACTACCGTACTTTCCGGACTATAAGCCGCTACTTTTTCCCCATGCCTTTGAACCCTGCGGCCTATACAACGGTGCGGCTAATTTATGGATTTTTACAGCTAACGGCCACTAGGGGACCTCCTCAATCTATGGATTGTACAGGTTACGTCCCCCACCTTTAACGCCTGGTTTATTATTACAATTCTGCGTCGCGGCGACAGCGTAGCTACGTCGTCGACCCTACACCGTCATTGAGCATTCGGAGTTCTGCGTCGAGGGAACGCGTTGTTCTGTCGGTGGACGTCATCAACGTCAGTGATTCAGGTTTGTTATGCTAACAACACATAGTCATACAGGTGGCGGTGCTAACGGAGCTAACAGCTGTCTGTCAGTCTGACCGAGAAGTTTCTCACTTTACTTCGCTGTTAGTTGAATTAAATGACATTCATGTTGTCTTTAATTGTCCGTGCGACCCAGTCCGCAGCTTTGTGCGTCTGTTTGTGCGTCTCTGACTCTTGCGTGTTGACGTTTGCGTGGTCATAGGTTGTGCAAATATGCAACTTGTTTGTTGAAATGTTAATAAAATGGAAGCTTCCCCAAACAGCAGTCTCTTTCCTGACAATCTCCTCTGTGCACAAGCCTTTACATATGGTAATTAAACGCTAAAACACCTGCGGCTTATAATCGGGTGCGGCTTGTATATGTACACATTTGTGTTTTTCCCTAAAATTGGCTGGTGCGGCTTATATTCAGGTGCGCCTTATAGTCCGGAAATTACGGTAATTCAGTGCACATGTAGGCATTGTATGAGGGCAGCTTGAGAAAGTATTCTTTTGTACAAGTCAGCAAAATGTCACTGCGTACGGTTCAAATGCTGAAAAGTCTGTGGTTCTTCCACTGTGCAATTGACCACAAACTTTTCCACTTCCCCCTTTCTGTGTTGAATCATCATCGATAAAACCACATGACTCTTTGAAATGTAATCTAATTGGACCTTGAGACTTAATTTTTCAAAAACCTTTAAAGCCCAAATCTCTGAAGAAGGAAGTCACTATAATAACCATTAACCAGAAAGACAAACACCCATTTTACCATGTTAAAATACTTACCAAGCAACACCAGTGTTTTTCTCTTGAACGATGGCAGTTTGACCACTTCCTCGTATGTTACCAGATCTAGTTGGTCAAACACTGCAGAGCAGAGGAGAAACATTATGTTTAGCACGCAATCAGCTGAAAATTGTCTTTCATTCTAGGGTTAGATGCAACATAGAGTATAAACTCACTATTTAAAAGGTAAATATGTGTTAATATTAATAATCTGACTTACTCACTCTGTGGATTGTGAAGCAAGTGGATAATATACCCTCAGTCACCAGTTTATAAGGTTCACCTTATACAGTCCGATACAACAGTCCCACAGTAAATGCTACTCGTTGAAGGTTATATTGTTGAGTTTTTTGTGAAGGCTGTTGATTTAACTTAATGGTCATTTTGGAGGCTTTAGTGTGTGATGGTATTCTGAGGTTCAAACCATCATGAGCATTAAAGGTTGAATAAGTAATATGCTTATTAAAAGCCATATTTTTTCAAAAATAATACATCCACTGGGCGTTTAGAGGGGCGCAGATTAAAAGTAATGCGTTTCCTTGAAAAATTATATTTAGTCTGATATAAATAATTTAAGAAATTTTCACTGGTTCGACAATGACTTCCTGTTTACATCGTACCAGCCAAATAGCGGGCGGCATTGCGGGTTGCCAATTTCGCAACCTCGGCAATGCTCGGCAAAGCTCAGCACAGCTAGGCTGACACTGGGTAAAATAGCGGAGTCTGCAAGTTCTTCAGAGCCCCAGCGAACGGTGCTGTTATCTGTCCCAGCAGCTGAGTGACCGGAGAAGAGCAAAAACCAGAGTAAATATCGGTGAAGCATATGCTCGATGGACTCAGGTAAAGGATTTCCACGGCATCAAAGCACACGCGGAAATGGCGAACTTTCTCCTGGATCGGTAAGCTAACTCGCTTGCTAACTTAGCTAACGTTACCTGTCGGTCAAACTCTTCTGCTATACTTATTTTCATTATATCACGTTGATCCTAGATATGAGAATACTGATCGTGACCCATTGACCTCCACACCCAGTAAACGGAGGAAACGGAGGCGGCTCAATCCTCCTGCCCTGTCCAGTATTGCTGGTTCACTTTCAACATTGCGGTCAGTGGCTATAATAAAGAATATTCTAGCTAGCTATCTGTATTTACATAGGTCTCCTCCACCTGGCAACCCAACTGCTGGAATTACTTTTTTGTTGTCGCGACTACGATCTTGAGACACTAGATGGCGGCATTCAGCTCATATTCCATATTTCACCTTTAAGTTGAAACATGATCTGTTGAACGCTCAACATTACAACATGAAGGTGTGATTTATTTCTAGGCTGATGGATCAAACTGTTAGTTGGAGGTAATAAACTGGAAACTGAGTGTACATACTTCACAATGGTGTGAAAAAAAGCATCTCAATAAATACATGCAAACCTAATAGAGAATCAGAGTGGGCACTAGCAATGCTAATGAGCTTAACATTAATTTCAATTCTTGGTCCCTGTGGCTTAAATCAAGCAGGCTCAATCACATGGGTTTTTAATATTTAGAGCAGAGTTATTCAAATGATGCCATAATGTACAACAACTGCTCTTTCAAACAAGCACCCAGCAGACTAGAGGAAGGTCAAATACCTTGAGAAAGCATTAAAACTTGCTTATTTGCACTAACCTTGGCTAGAGTGAAAAACATAACCAAGCTGAGCTGAGTAGCATCTCATCAATTTGAATTACATTTCTTATAACAAACCAAACAAAGCGGCCGTCATTCAAAAGTGGAGACATTAGGAAGAGGACAAGGTTTAAAAGCAGAAAGAGGAGGAAAAACACAGAAGCTGGACGTCAGCTGTCTGGAGTTACTTACATGCAGCCAAGTCATTGGGTAAGAGACAGCATGAAATATGGACAAAGGGTGGGAGCGGAAGGGTTAATAAAAAAGACACCATAAAAGAAGACAATTGAACAAAAAAAGAAAAAACACCATAACAAAAATTGTAGACATCAAAAGCTGTTAATTGCAACACTGTTAGTTACTGAGAAACGAGGCAGCATTTGGAGAGGTCTGTCAGAGGGAAAACGCAACACACGTGCAGCAGTTACATAAACCATTACATTACAGAGGTGCAACAGTGTGATCATTTATCCCACGTGACTTTTGAACTTAGAAACTTCAATCAAAACATCTGATTTTCAATGATCAATAATACTCCTGAAACTGAGATTCTGCTTTGAATTCAATAATGGGACGTGTGACACAGAACTAGCAAAGCCCTTGATAAAACTTTCGTCATGCTAACTTAAACTGCATTTTGGATAGTGGGGATTTTTTGCACCCTCAATTAGGATCAATGCGCAGCTAGATGGAGTACTTCTTCATTGCTTTGACTTGCACTATAGTGCCTTAGTGAGCTATCAAATGAGATGCTTGTAGTAGGTTAGCCTAGCTCTGTTGCACAATTTGTTGACTTACCTGCGTTGTGCTTGGCCAGATACTTGTCTTTGTACTGTTTCTTCTTCTTGCCAAACCAGGTGCAACTGGCCTGCTGTTCCTGTTTGGTCTTCTCCATCGCTATGCATGCTACACGCCTAAAAAGAACATACAGTACGTACTGTTAAATTAAATGGCCTTGTATGTCACTCTATATTTATGTATGGCTTTAGATTATTATAGATCTCAGGTGCCAAAACTTTTTCCAAAATGAAATGTAAAGGTGGGCCAAAAGCGGCAAAGGGCCCCACGCTGGGACTCAACCCTGAAGCCGCTGCAGCGAGGACAGGGCCTCTCTACACCCGCTCTATCAACCGAGCTAATGGGCGCCCCAAAGGTTTTTTTTAATCTCACAGAAAATTAAATGGCATAAACCATTCATTTCATTTTTGTAAATTACTTTTGCATTTGTTTCCCTTGTTAGACCCTTTGGGCAGCCCTGTTGTAGATACTTAAAACCTGAAGGTATACATGCATAAAAAATAATTTAATTATTTTTTCTGGTCAATACTGCACATATTACAGCGGCTTTCAGAACAAGTACTGTATAAGTCACACCTGGGCAAAATATTGCCTGCAACATCCTCAAAAACAAAACAATCTTCAAAAAAAAAAACAATAAGAGGAAGCATGTTAATGAATCTTGATGCAAATGACTACAATGACTCTTTGTTGCTGTTTATCTTAATTCCAACAGAGGGCGCTGTCAGCATTTCCATTGGACAAAAGGTGACAATTTACATTGGTTGCACTTATAATGTAAGGTCCTTGTCAAGATGGGGATGTGATTGAACTTAAACAAGTCACGTTACGGATCATAACTGTCTAACAACTGTCCCTTGTGCTGTGCATTTCAACATCAGACCTGACACTAGACTTTGATGGTTTTTCAGAGAGGTGAACATCTCAACTGTTCCCATCAGGCTAAATTATATGGGTAGGTATTGCTTTTCATGTTGTCGTTCATAAATATCTTACAGTTATAAATCATTCTCATAGGATAGTAACAGTTACATCTGTTAACACAGAAAATCAGTTAATGTGGTTTTATACATGAAGTATGAGACCAAATGTTTGTTGAATAGTTAATCCAGTGCTGCATTTGGTCGTGAGAATTAGTTTCACGCAAGTAAGCACTCTGTTCAATGTTTCGATTCAATTGCTCATTTGTGGCTCTTCACTTGCATTTTGTAAGTCAGTATGGCCCTCTGGGAAGATAATGTTTCTATAGGTGCTTAAGTTTAAGCGTAAGTTTGCTCCGCATTGTGATGAAGCTATTCTGAACTCTTGTGGCATACTGGTAACACATCTGTCACATCTGACAGAAGTACCAGGTTCAAATCCTGATAGGAATGTCTGGCTTTACAATTCTTAATCTGCCAATATTAAGAGGTCAGATTATCCAACTGTAGCCACAATCTTGAGTTTTGATCTTTGCGCACTTTGTCACTTCAATATCCTAAATATAATATCAATAAGCTGTGTATCGTTGAAACCTACAACTTCACGTCATCCACATCCTAACACATAAAAGCTGACAGATAGCACTAACCTACTACATGAGTGTTATGAAAACATCTTGTCATATAATGACTCATGTGAAACAACACCTAGGGTTAAAAGGGTCACTTAGGTTAACCCTAACCATGGAAATTTACCACAGTACACAGTATTACACAGCTATCAATAATAATAATATCAGTGGCCTTTAATAGGACGATGAGTATCTTTTTTTGTTGAACAAATTTTTTGTTTTAATTAAAAAAAATATTATGTATGATAGACATGGAACTTGACATCAACTTGAAACACATGTTTGTAGTGTCAGTACTATAGTACATAGTGATGAGTAAATATGCATGGTAAGATAATCGTCAATTGTCACAGCTTGTTGTGTGTTCTACTCACCACTCCTGTAGCTCAGGTGAGGGGATGAGGCCTGCGGTGCCATTCTTGGTGTTCTCCAGCTTTCCCTGCCACCAGTTGTGGTCATCCTTGGAAATGATCTGAATTATGTCACCTACTCGGAAGCGAATGCCTGCCTCCTTGCATGGGATGAGGTCGTCTTTGGCCGGGTCATACTCAAACTGAGCACGCACATAAATCTAAAAGGGCAGGACAGTGAGACAAAACAAAATTGTTAGGTGCTGACACAGTGGCAAGGATAGTATTGCGAAGCTGCCCATATGAGTGGAGACTGGCTGGCTGAAAAATTGATAAGTTAGAAATGCGGAGCTGACGTTTGTCATTAAAAGATAAAAAGACAGCAGAGGGGAAATCAAAGAGCGTAGCGTGTAAGCCGAAGCAGGAAAGGGCACAGACATTTAGATAAATGAACAGCAGGACGAACATGGTCAACCAAAGCGCTCTGCCACATCTCCACCTGTGGCCGTATCAGTTTTATCGACAGCTAACATCCACTTTTTTTTTTTTGTGTTGCCTTTTATGTCCACTGACGAACCAGTTATGAAGATTAAGCCTTGACAGCTAGCATGGGATCTAGACACCACTATGATGAGGAACCGAACTTGCGATGGGGGTGGAGGAAGTTGGTATCTACTTCTACGAAGGGTCCACTTAGAGACATCTTACCTTGATGGACAATTTGTCCTTGATAGCAGGTCTGGAGATCTATGGGGTTGAGAGCATCACACACACACTTACACATATATCATGCGGTAGAAAACGTTGGGGGGCATCAACAAAGGAGGTGTGATAAAGGACCCACATCTGGATCTTATATATTCAAGTGTTTGTACTGCATGTTATGTTTGTGTGTGAGATCTTGGAGAATAAGCGCATCATGAAACAAACAAAAATGGCCGACAACAAATGAGTAAGAGGACGTAACTAACGCAAATAGGGCTGCAGCTTTCGAATATTTTTAGAATCGAGTATTATACCGATTATCCCATTATTATCTAATAAAAAATCATTTTGAATTATTAAACAATAATACCAATATGCTGCCTTTGCGCTAACTCAATTCTGAATGTGGCGGTGCGTGTCTGCAATAACAGTCCGTGTGGAAACATGGTCCATGAGCTAAGCAGGCCACATAACGCGGGTGATAGGAATTAAACGAAGCCTCAAGGCAGAGATTTTGCCTCGATCATTTTTTGTAATCGAATTATTTGAGATACTCGAGTAATCGCTGCAGCCCTAAAACGCAAATCAGGTTTCCAAAAGTTTTCTATCTAGCATTTCTCATCAAAAAAATCTAGCAAGGAATAATGCCCATCATCAAAGCTATATTACAATACAGGGACATTTTCTCTAACATCTGCCTTTATTTTTATTTATTTTAACCAACTGTGTAGGAATCCTTTCCCATGTTCAAGGAAGGCCAAAGCAGTCAAGCCTTGAGGCCTGACTTTGTAGAGTGAAACTTGATGGGGAAGGAAGAATGGATAGGTGCTTTTAAGTGCATACACAGTCAGTACATGCATGCAGATTTGGACTTGATGGGATGAGTGTTAGTTTGTCATCTCAGTAATGCATTGTAAGGCAAATGGAGGAGGACACAATGTAAAGTGAGAAGTGCAGTTAAAGGGTAAAGAACTGTGAAATCTCACCAGACGGCCTTTTGGCTGGATCGTTGATGGCAGGTCCTGGGTGGGATGACAGAAGATTAAGTGTAAGTATTTGTTTCACAGGAACCACAAAATAGAAACAGGAGAAAAAAATAGTGAAAGATTATTCTGTGAGGACATTGATAGATAGATAATGACACTGATGCTGGTTCAGATTTAGTGATTTTGTGGTATAAACCTGACACACTGGGTTACCCCAGTAATGACTTAACTGTTATCTGTGTGCTGTCACCGTGTTGAGCATAGAAATGAATTACAATAACAAATAAATATTATAGTAATTTAAAAAAAGATGCCTTATTAAATGTGTTCCCTTTGGCATTAATTTCGCACATGTATTTCATAGTGAAAAGCAGAAGCACAAACATACCAGGATGGAGCTGGTGACACTAGCATGACCATTGGCTGGCGACTGCCGGGACAAATCCGGTGACTCTTTCTACAACAGAAAATACAAAATAAATTATTTTTTCTTCCTTTTGAAGGTGCAAAGATATATGCAAGTGTATGTGCCGTTTCTTCCATACCTCACAAGACATGGACTGGGATCGGTAACTGGGTACAATCTTGAAGGTGATGCTACCCCTCATCTCCCTCTGTGTGGACAATAAATAATGCATGTTGCGTTGATGGCAAGATCATAAAGAAAGTGATATGGTCAAAGCCCCTTCAGCCCAGTACTACTGTTGCTCACTTTTACTTACTTCAAATCTCTGTTTTTTCAGGCATAGTAAGATGTTTTACTCTTGTAAAAGTATCACTTACATTATATTACCCCACATGACATATTTTGGTGCAAACGGAAAGCAAATTTTACGATCTATAACACATGGTAAAACCAAAATACATGCTGAAAATGTAAGATTAAACAAACATAAAGTAACATTTAGGGCCAGAAAAGCAACTTACACACCCCAGATTCTGGAAAGTCTGATCTGTGTTACTTACCAGCATCTTTTGGAGCTGTTCTACAGTCTGATTGGCAACGCTGATGCCATTAATCTCTCGGATCTCATCTCCTACATGCAGAGTCCCTGAAGCAGAGATATAATGAATTAATAAAGGCTACAAATGAGGCTCTTGGGTGTTGAAACATCATGCCTGGCAAAGCAAAGGCCTGGAAAACCCAAGGGGTACTACTGTAAGGAAGAGTTGCATTTAATTATTCTTTCAATAACTATAAGGTGTGGTCCAGTGAAATGGAGGAAGACCAAGGACATTATTCAAAATCTCATCAATTCTCATTCTTATCATCCTCAACATCATTGGGTAAATATTGACCAATATATATGCATGCAAGGTTTAATGGTTGCTCTTAATTTTATATGGATGCATACCTTGTCGATGAATCATTCCACCATGCATGATTCGGGCCACAATGCAGTGGTTGAGCTCGTTCATTTTCAGAGTGATGCCCTGAAAGAGACCGACAGAAGTTCAGAGTGATAACTGATAACAGTTGAGAGTGACAGTATGTTCTGTACACATACAGTATAGTCACAGTCTACATCATCAGAATTTGTTTTAATAATATAGTCAAGGAACATGTATCCAGAAGTGAACTGGTTGGATGAAAAGACAAAGTGAGCAAGTAAATTCATTAATATTTAAAATGTAAGGCAAGAATCTTGAAAACGTGTATCTCTCTGTTTCAGTTTACACACCATTGGCTCGTCAGTGTTCTTCTGAAACTGCACCAGACGAACCCTGGTGACATTCTCCAGGTCCATGTCTCCGTTGGTGCTGTCTGGGGAGTCTCCGTTTAGGTAAGGTGAAGTGGGTGGGGGGGTCACCCTCAGTGCCTCATCGCTGTAGACCTCGTGGGCCACCACATCGTGGGTCTGCAGCAGAGCCTGGAATGTACACAGAGGGTTGTGAATGTTAAGACTAATGGATCTAACTGCACAGTGACCTTTGTATCCCTGTTCTTTCTGTCAGTGGACCCAGTGGGAATGAAGCCAGGTAACACAACTATTAATGCTGTACACACAGTGTACGTAGGCAAAGTAAACAATGGTTAGTGGGAAGCTGTGCTGGTGAGAAACGACACTCCTGTGTCAATGACAGTAATAAAACAAACCATCAAAACCCAATCAAGAAGAAGGTACATGTGGTTGTACAGACAGCATCACTTTGTGTATGTGAGTGGATAACTCCAATGTTAGATAGAGTGTGGCTTACACCAATCCTCTTTGGGCACAAATAATGTTACTGACACATTTGACATTTGCATTTGACAAATGATCACATCTGTTCATCAGAGCAGCAACGTATTCAGTGATGATGCATGACAGCCAAAGAGAGTTGAAACAGCTGGCACTAGATGCTCATGATGAACCACGGTTGAAGAAAAAAATGTTTCTATCAATGCAGGAGTCAACAGTGGGTTCTAACAAGTGTTTGTCACTGAATACCAACAAACCACTGCACCATAACTAAATAATTAACTGATTGTTGCCTTATGAATGACCTAACCCTAACCCTAACCCTCCACAAGAAAAGGTTTTAAAAGTGAAAGAATCAGCAAGTGAGACATGTATGTGATTTCATAACCCTTCATAGCAATTCTGCTAGCAACAGCACCACAGCATGAAAACCCTGGCCAGTCAGGTCAGGGGACAAGAAGGGCTAATTGGATTAAACCAACCCTAAGGCATGACGGCTCCACTAAGTGTCCCAGCCTGAATCAGCACATGGAAACATCCCAGCCTCTTCTAATTCAAACTTCCATCATCCTAAACGTAGCTGTTGTGCAATTTTCTAAGTCACAATAGATCAAAGGAATATTACAAAACCACTTAACTCAGATTCAAGCCAAGCTTCACCTTCAGCTGCAGTAAGTACTGACTCCAATGATGTAATACCTTCACATGAAATCCAACACAGACTCAGTTTCCATGTCTGTCAATAATGTCCTCCCAAATTCTCCTTCTCGTCTTAGATCTGTTTCAGTCCGAGACAGTCTCAGTCTACAGTCTCTGTGTATCCGCACTGAAGCCAGCATGAAGCCCCTCAGCACATTTTCTCTTAAGCTCTTCCTACCATACTGCATCAACCTCCGTTCTTCTTACCCTGTGTGTGCCTGTCCCCATCCAAGGGCTCGCCAAGCTCAGGTGCTAAGCAGCTTTGTGGCTGAGGGAGTTATGTGGATTGAGAAGAACCCTACTTCTGACACATTACATTATAATCTCTAACACCGCTAAGCATGCCCTACGTGCACACACACAAAGATCTGAAAGAAGAATGTGTGTGTGTGTCTGTGTGTGTTCCTCTGTCTTTAATATCCCACCATAAAGTGTGGCTGTGTGAGGATCCTCCTGAGCTCCTTGGCCTCCATGTTCTCAGGATAACATGAGATAGTTTCCAGTACCTGGTCAAGAAAACAAAGAGGTGTGAGTCTTAAGAATTAAAGAAGAGGCAACAAAGTCTCATCCCCAGCTTATCTAATACTGACACTTTGGGTTGGCGGCAGACCCGAGCCACTATTACTATTTTCTCAATTCATTTATTAGTTAGGTGAGAAATGTTGACCAGTGTTTCCAAAAGTCCAATTTGACATCCTTTAATGTCTTGGTTTGGTCAAAGATTAACAGTTGACTGTCATAAAGTAAGTTAAAAAAAACACAAAACATTCACATTTAAGAAGGTGGAATCAGAGAACTTTCATTGCCAACTATTTTAATAATTGATCATTGATTATTTGTAGCATCCCCAACTGCTTTTCCAAGAAGCTTTTTGAGTAAGCGTCACCCATTGTTCTGGATTTGACTGAGTAATTATGTACTATAATCACTAGAAAAATCAGTATTTTCAGATGAGATTAGTGGATTAAAAGGCACACAAAGGAGCCCCCAGTTTTTAAAAGCCAGTTCTCATCTTGAATGGTCCTTTATTTAGTGAACATGAGCCGCAGGTTCCTCACCTCTTTGGCTCTCTGCACTCCATCACTTGGAGGATTTCTGATCTGAGGGGACGACCTCGTGTTGATTTTGTCATAAAGCTGAAATGACACACAACAACATATCATTAGAAAGTTTCAAGGATAGTAAGTGAAAGCAGCATACTAGAGAAATGCCATCTTACGCTGATCTTATGCTTGACTTGTCATGACACCTAATGGTTACTCTCAGTATTGCAGAAGAAAGTGTAGTATTGTGGTTTACTCACATCTAACAGGGTGTGGAGGTGCTGATCTTGGAAGACACTGTGGAGGAAGTCCATGTCTTTTTCACTGCAGTCCGTCAGCGCATGAATCTCCTCAAGACTGTCCAAAACCTGTGATACTGCCCCTGTACACACACACATGTCAAGGTTATACAAACAAATAGAGCCTCACGCACAGACACAAGTACACCAAGCAGTCCCTGCAAACACACAACACAAAATGCAAACACTGAACGTGGACAGACTCATCCACAAACACCAACACACTTCACATTCTACAAACAGGCAAAAAACAACAAATACCAAAAATAACACAAAACGTAGACAAACAGATGTCACCACAGAAAACACAGACAACACACACAAACACTCAAAACTATTTAACCCCAAGTACCTGCTGCATCGCCCACACATGCAGCAAAACCAGAGAAACAGCGGTACATGGCATCAATACAAGATCAGGAGAAAGTCACTTCAGAAAAGTCAGTGTGGATGATGGGTAAGGAGCAATACACCCAAGAAAAATGCTAAAATATGCAGAGGAAAACGAAAAGAAATAATTTGCATTTCTTCAAAGGTGTAGAAGGCTACATTGTCTGAGAACTAATTTATCATGTAATAACATCAAAGTCAAATAAATATGTGTAGCTTACATAGAAGAAGTCAAAATATTGCATGTTTAGATGACAGACAGTTTGTTACAGGAAGTTTAAAAGTACTTTCAAAATGATTTAGATTTCAACTCTTCGATACAGATATTTGATACAACTAGCTGATCCTTAAATTACCGCAGACTTAGAATTAGTGGTAGGGGAGATGATATTACACAACTATGTAGGGAGATTCCACAGGCCACCCCCGCCAAACCAGAGAATGACCTATATCCCTTACAGACGATTTAATAAATATTTCATGCGTTAAAATTATTAAATACACTCCATCCTTGAAAGTTTTTAACCCTGAACAGACTCCAATTTTAGATATGGTCTTGAATAGGAAAACAAGCACTGTCTTAGAAAATTTAGATTAACAAGACATCTCATGAAAGAAGCCCTGAAATACCAGATGAAAGATGGTCATGAAGAAAAAAATATCAAAATTACAAACAAAACTATGGGCTAATAATGACCTTTAACTCAGCTACGACTGAGGCATGAAAGTGATATAGCACAGGAGAAACATGCTAGTTAGCTGTCACCATCGTTGAGAAAACCTTGGTAAAGGTCTGTTTACATGCATCGTGTTACTCCGGTTAAGGATCCCAATTTCATTTCATGTACAGTTCAATAATTGTTTAATAAGTAAAAGAAATATAAAATGTGTGCAAATACTTAAATGAAAATGGTGTGACATTCAATGTGCTGCATGTAGGACTAAAGACAAGCTTTAACAGGATCCTGATTATGATAAGAAGTTTCACTGTTTATTAGGACACCGAAGCATGTAAGCATTTTTTCTCCACTTCACCTTTACCTTTACCCCATTGGAGTTTAGAACTGGGTTCTTAGCGGGGGGCTTTTAATTTGAAAGTAGCGACCGTTCCTAGCTTGCCGCTACACAAGCAGCGGACACAACCAAACAGTTACAGAGACGAGGAGACTCTAGCATCTCCCGGATCTCAGCGGCTTTCCAGTTGCTCATCTTGACGTCCGCGGG
Organism: Diplodus puntazzo; assembly: GCA_963678695.2. Classification (NCBI taxonomy): domain Eukaryota; kingdom Metazoa; phylum Chordata; class Actinopteri; order Spariformes; family Sparidae; genus Diplodus; species Diplodus puntazzo. Next base: position 13,653,806 of record OZ023178.1, read on the forward strand.
TGAAGTCGCAGCATAGCGTTCCGAACGTTGTGTATTCAAATACAACGGTATGGCGGTATATTAAGAATTCATATCATAACGAAAATATACACCAGTATTCGGTGTGAACCGGTATACCGCCCAGCACTAGCTTAATCTTGATAATTTACAGAGCTCCCTGTGATTGGAGTAAAGACGATGCATGTAGAAAGAATATTGTCTTTAAAGGAGGAAGAATTTTAATTGAAGGCACAACAATAAACCATGTTTCCAGGAACAGGAGAGAAGGATGGAGGATTAGACCCCACAATATCCATCATCCAAGAATAAAATGCACATGATGATAATGCCATGATGATATCACACATCAAGTTTCTATGGGTGGGGAGGGGGGATACGTACTTTCAGCAGCTAGCAGTCCTAGGGACAGCACAGCAGAAGAAAAACAACACCAAAGAAAGAGAGGCTGAGATTAGAGGAGGTTTACAGCAACTATGGATCACACAATGAGAGAGAGAGGAAAGAGAGGTTGACAATAAAGAGAGAGAGGTGGCAGTGTGAGGAAGCATTAGGGCAGGTAGGGAATAAAGGGAGGCAGAGGAGAAATAATTAAAGGAAAGAGCAGCGACAGAGAGAAAATCAGCAAAAGCAGCCAAGTCTGAATAATCTGCCGAGCTGTTGCCTGCAAGCATCTACCATACAACACAAGTCTATGACCAGGAACATGTCTGGTTTATTTTTGCCATTGTAGACCTTCAGTCACCAGGAAACATGAGTGCAGCAGACTGCCAACCTCAGCAGAAATCTGCAGTGGTGTAAGTATATCTGGCTGAAGCAGCTCCATATAAATCTGAGCAGATAAATGTGAGGAGCTTAGCCACTGATTAAATAGGTGCTGATGTAACACACTGCTCATTTTCTACTGTTTATGACAGTGACACAAGTGGTTTCAGTTTACTAATAAGGTAATGGCAGGTGTAGCCTGTAGCCTCCTTCTCGAAGGAAGTGAAAATCTGTGGCTGAGACAGGGAAATGAGGCTTGTTGAGCAACATCTGTCTCCATATAAACAGAGGAACTGCTACACAGACAGCTGGAAATCACATTAAGATACTGGAATAGAAACTGCAAGAAAGGAAACTGGGCAAGAAGCAAACATGTTGTTTGGTACAGATGCATGATGGTACGTTTACTATTTGACCTTACATGACATTCTGAGAACCAAATCTGAACCATAACACTTTCTGATTCTAAATGACAGTATTTTATTGTCCTTTAGGTTTTTATTATCTTACAATTCGGTAGGTTTTTTAAAACGTCCTTAGGTTGTCTATCCTACCTGCATCTGCATTTACTCGATTTCTGTTCAAAAATACATGTGTAAAGAAGCAAACCTACCAAAACCAGCATAGTGCTGTTGCTTGCTGTTGCTGTTGCATGGGTTACCTGAGGAGGTGGGGTCATCTGAGAAGTCATGTAGCTCCTCTGGGGGGTCTCCATAGTAGGAATTAAACTTGTGGCTGGAAACAGCAGCCAGAACTGCACCCTGGGATACAGAGAAAGGATAACACAGCTATTAAATAGAAACTCGACAGAGCCCCATGTGTCGTGTATATGAATGCTTTGTATATGAAGCCGCAGGATAACAGGCCTGTTAAGAATCTTAGAAAACATAAGCAAGAAATTAATTCTGGTCAGAAGCAGCTACATCCTGTGTAGGAGGTGTTACTTCCTCTCAACTCAAGATAGTCGCTTTGAAACTGTAGACATTGAGTTAAGCATTAACACAGTGCTGACCTTCAGCTTCCGCCTGGCATTGAACTTCCTCAGCTGCTCCACTGTTTCAGGCAGGTGAATCTTGTAGGCATACCTGTCCCTCTCCTACACACACACACACACACACACACACAGACGCGTGCACACACACACAGACGCGTGCACACACACACACGCACACACTTAGAAACCATGAACACACATATGAGCAGTCACAGAACGGATGTGAAAGCAAAGATGTGGCTCCACACAGTAGGAAGTGCTCATGTCAGCATTAAATAGGCCAGTGGTTAAAAATTGACATTGAGTTACTGAAGCCAATTTCTTTAAATGGCCAAATATCAACATTAAACACTAAATGGTTTGCTTTTCGAATGTTAAACCATATAATGTAAGATCCCAAAAATGTTAAAAAATTCATGATGGTGAAATTGGCAACATCTAGAGTGACGGCTCCTAACCTATATATCGTGTGCGTGCGTATGTGTGAACCTGCCTTCAGCCAGGGGTGGTTGAGGGCCTCATAGACAGTGATTCTCTCAGCAGGGTCCAGCATCAACATGCGTCTCACCAGGTCCTTGGCACTCTCCGAGATGTGGGCCCACTGGCGCGGGTTCATCTAGACAAAGACACACGCGCACATGTGCACAGACACACACACACAGGAGAACAACCACACAGGAAGAACATCAGCAAACAAGACCATTTATTATGAATATGTATAACTCTTAGTATATCACTATCTATAATGTCAGTCAAAGTAAAATCAAGTAGAAGTGTTGGAAGAGCTCAATATTTTTTTTTCAGAGAAACATTTGGGATTTTCACAGCTCGATGGACTACACTGTAGTGGTGGGCCTGCTATGACTGCATCTGCCACGGATTAGTACAGCAGGAAATTCATGCTCTCGGTTGAAATCAGAAAAGTTAGCTGACCTTTGTCACAGTACCTCCTGCTGACACGCAAGTTTATACCTCATAACTAACTGCCGTTTATAAAAAGGTAAGAAGTTGTTACCGCTACCCTTTTAATGCACTCAACTTTAAATGAGGTAAGAGTAAAAATAGCTCACCACTAGGGCTGGGCGATATGGCCTAAAAATTGAATCTCCGATTTTTTCACACCAAACTCAATTAACAATTTTAATCGATTTTTTTTTCTTCTCAAGAACAAACTTCAAATTACAAAGAAATAATTAAAAGCATTGCTTTCATTTTAATGATATGATTTACAACAAATTTGTCCTGCCATTGTAATACATTTGCAGACCAATATACCACAATTTGTGGTAATTGGGTGACCCTTGGGGTTTGTTACAAAAAGTCAGGATTTTTTATATATCGGCATGATGGTGTATGGAAACTGGGAGGGGGGGGGGGGGGGGGGGGGGGGGGGGGGGTAGTGAGATGTGGATGCAGGGAAGGACTGATGTTGAAAGATGTATGGGGTGGTGTGGATTTGGTATGAATGGGTGGGTGGGTGTTGGGGAAGGAGGGTGGGGTTTGGGGGGATTTAGGTATGGGGTGGGGGGGGAGAAGTATTATTCTTTATAATGGAGGGGGAGGAAGAGGGAGGGTTATTATGGAAGTTGTGGAGTATGTTAGTATTTTACGAGGAATTTTGATGATGTGTGAGGTAAATAAGGGGCTAATAGGTGTTGTTGAAGGAGGGGGGGGTTATGATGTGGTGGGGGGGGGGGTTTGTAGGGTGGATTAGGGGGGGGGTGGAGTGTAGAAGGTTTTGAGGATGAGAAGAGGGAGTAGATGTAGGGATATTTGGTTTATGTTGAAGAGTGGAAGGAGGTATGAGGGGGGGGGGAGGGAAGAGGAGTGAGAGATTGTATTAATATTATAGGTGATTATGGGATAGGGGGTGGTTGAGGTTTGTTTGTGGAGGTGAAAGGAACTTTAGTTGCAACAGCTTTTAAACAAAGTTTGCAGTGGACCGTGGTTTGTTCGAGGTCTAACGCCACAAAACCAAGCTACTAACGAGGCAGTGCCTTTTTAGGAACGAGCTCTTTGCTCACTGCATGTTGTGTTTGTTGTTGTTTTTGTGGAAAGTAAATGCGGGGGGCGGAGCTCACTATGAAATACGGGAGCCCATGAGGAGCGGCGGCGGAGCAAGTTAAATTAAAAAAACGATTTTCATTTTTTAAAATTGTCCTAAACCAAAAACTCGAATTAATCAATTTTGCCGATTTATCACCCAGCCCTACTCACTACATGTATTAATTAATTAAAGCTGTATCAAATTATGTCTGGTTGGTTATGTCTGGTTGGTTGACAGACAACTGAAAAGGAAAGATAATACATTTCTTGTACAATAAGTTGGTCGCAATGTTCACTACTGATACCAAAAATTAGAGATACTAATATCTGACCGAATTAGCAAAATATTTTTTAAATTTAAACATGATTTAAACACAAATTAGAGAGATCAACCTGGACTCACATTGCAGCACAGTGAGAGCTGAAGGAACCAGCTGTGGTGCACTGATGAACATATTCAGTGTGTACACCGAAAGACAATGATGGTTTTTGGGAGATATGCTACTACCTTGTATTTCCCTTTAATGATAGCTTCAAACAAACGCTCTTTGGTGCCATAGAAAGGAAGGCAGCCAGACAGGAGGATGAAGAGGATGACCCCACATCCCCACACATCCACCGGTTTGCCATATGGCTCCCTCTTGACCACCTCTGGGGCCATGAAGTGGGGAGTACCAACACGACCTGAAGACAGCAGACAGAGAGACAAGTTTAAGAGTGGTAAGTGTTGAGGTGAAATGGAAGCATGTCGGAAATCTAGAGATAACTAGTGTTCAGGGTTCGTACACATTTTTCAAGGTCGAATTCAAGCACTTTTCAAGCACTTTTAAGGGTAATTTTCAACACTTTCCAGCACCTTATCGCTGTGGTACAATACGTATCTACAGGAATATATATACTCATGATTATTTTTTTTCACTTTTTATCACAATAATGTACATTGTATTATGCTGTAAACATCTATAATTATGTTTCTTAATAGCAAAAACTTTAGAAATTAAAGTTAATAATAAAGTCAAGCACTTTCAAGCACTTAAACTAAAATCCAAGCACTTTTCAGACCTTGAAAACACAACATTGAAATTCAAGCACTTTCAAGGATTTCAAGCACCCGTACGAACCCTGAGTGTTATAAAAGGAATAAGGATATCAAATACACAGGCTATGCAGACAAGCATTTGCATGATGTGTAATCAAACTTAAACTGGCCCTTTTATATTTTGTCTCATCTGTGTTTTACATTGCTTGTTTACTGCTCTAAGAACAAATACTGTATTTTGTGATGCATTTCATTTTATTTGCTTATTTTTTCTTTCTTGTTCTATTTGTTATTATATTCTGTGAAGCATCTTGTCACTTTGATGCTATAGAAATAAAGTGTTTGATTATCATTATTATTATCATTATTATCATTATTATTATTATTATTATTATTATTATATGTAGGAACCAACAGATTTTTGTCAGTAAAAATCATCAGGTTATAATTTCTGAAGCTAAAACCAGGAACTGCTTGTGTTTTTGTATTGATAAAATAATGTCAAACTGGACATTTAATTAAGCAAGCTAGTCCTAAATTAATGTCATAATCAATCATCAAAATTAGAATCAAGTAACTTTATATCTTTGACTTTTTGTCATGTGTGTAAACAGTAAAGTGGGGAAGGCATGCAAAAGTGTTTTCTCTGTCCTTTGAGGTCGAGATGAGGAAAGCTTCCATACTGTACCTCCAGCCACTAAACCAGACTCTCCCAGCTGTATTGCCACTCCAAACCCTCCCAGCTTGACTGGAGCAGAGTTCTCCTTCGAGGCCAACAGCACACAGTGAGGCTATAGAGAAAAGAAATAGACAGCTTAAATAATGCATGAAATAAAACTTCAAATTTAGCTTAATGGTCCATACATTCGACCAGTTTAATGAGGGGCCATCCTTGTAAGCCCTAAATTATGTTCAACTACTAACTGCAACACATGCGAGTATTATTCATCATACTGACAAAAAAAAACATTTCTTTGCATCTACAGTAACTGTGCAGAGCATTGCTTTGCTCTTGCTGTGCAAAAGTGCAAAACCCCATATGTTCAATTGCTGGTTATTGAACCTTGGTTTCACATTGACAAGACAACTTGCACAAGTCTAACCACAATTTTATTATGATGCTGAATGAGACAAGAAACAGTTCCTGCCCCAGGATTTTGTCAGCACACAAGGGATAATACACACTCAGTGAAATGTGTGACTTCTTTTTGGCTTTCAGAGAACTGCGGAGCACAGTGTGGAATTATATTTTCATTACAGCATACAGGAGAAGAGAAATAAAAAAAGGCTTAAGAATTACTGACAGAGAGAGTAAGGAGAAAGTAGGGAGTGTTGAAGAACAAGCAGCAGATTTCTATAGGATTCATATTGCAGGTGGAGGAGAGTAATAAAATATATGCTGTGTCTGTAAATAAAGACATTTTACAGGATAGCATTAGTGGTTCATAACGATAGAGACAAAGATATTCAGAGGTAACTTCTTGGAAGCATCACTCTCCAGAAACCTTATAAAATAACTTACTAGATATAATTATTAAAGTTAACAGACCTTAACAGATCTTAAAAACACTCAAAAGACTCACCAAGACCAGAACAAGAGCTCTCAATTGATGTTAATAAGCTCTGTCTGTCTACCTCAGAGATGCAGTTTAAAAAGCAAACTTTCTCCAGGAACAAGACTTAAATTCTAAGAGGGCATGCTGAAAAACAAGGTTTTGGGACTGTAATCAATACTTAAGTTGGGGGTGGGGGGGACATACTGCACATTTATCATATTCAGACAAGACTAACGTAATTAATCTGTGCATGCAGTATTGAAAACACCCCTACCTCTCTTAGAGGAATACATTCTGTTTAAATAGAGTATTCTTGCAAATTTAAGTAATTTTAGACTGATGTGATAGTGTACGAGAGGCACTGAGTGGACCTGCATGACAGATGAAGCTCACAAATAGAGTGAAAATGTGGGTGTTTGTGGTGGGCTCACTTCCTGTAATTTTTGTGCACTTTTCTCGTAACAGGGGGCGTGGAGGATGTTGACTGAGGCGGTGCAAGATCGCAGAGATGCAGTGATAGGGAGAGAGAGAGAAAACAAGAGGCAGAGACAAGAGGACAGGCAGACAAGAGTCCAAGAGAGTGCAAAAAATACAGAAAGAGAGGACAAGGACTAACAGAACAAAAGAGTGAAGGCAAGCTGAGAGCTGCAAAGAGGACGGGGAGGAGCAGGCACTCTGAAAAGGATGTGAGAAGAAAGAGAAGAGAAGAAGAGACCGCACGATTTATGACTCATTCAAAGACTGGAGGGAAAGGTAAAGACAGCAAAAGAGTTCAAGACAAGGGCTATAGTTGTATAATACATCATTACGTATGTAACTTCAGTTTTTAAAACAAATTACAGTTTCATGGAGGAAAAACACACACCGGACTTCTGCACTCTCGCACCTCTCTGCACATTCCCAGACTTTTAAACTGCAGCTGTGCTCAATCTCCCACGGAAGGAATATTGATGGTGAGTGTTCCGCCTTAATCCAAACATCTGTGTGTAGCAGTCACAGAGTGACTTTACAAGAGTGTCCACGCATGAGCATGCACTCACGCTGCCTGGCTTTATTGTAATACCATGGAACTGGACTTTGTGTGTTAAATAGGCACAAATAATTATATTAGTCATGCCTCAAACTCCCACCAGTAAAAACTAAAATTGTGAGCTACAGAAAACAGACTATGTACCTTCTGGAGCTTCTCTTTTGTAGGGTGCTCTACCTTTTTCACGGCATTACCCGAATTACTATAATTTTCATTCCACACTGAGTATTACATGTGTGACCTTTTAAACTACAACCCACATATTACTCATCTGTCTTTGCCTTAGTCATAAAATACGCAAGTGCAGTTTTACAGTCTGGGCATTTTAGTTGTTTGAAGTCTGTCTGCTTTTTTATTATCTCTGCGAGAAACAATGAACTGACTCAACTTTTTTTCCCCTTCTTTCTCAGAGCCTGATGATTAACCGTCAGACACGATGACCACTTCATCTTCTGCCTCTTATTTAACCTTTGCTCCACCAGCCTCTGCATCATCTAACTCCTCAATTACCGCCCCTCCTACATCTCTTGACATTTCCATGTCATCCTTCGTCTCTGCCACCTCCCCGCCCCCTCCCTACTCTCCTTTCTCCATCTCCACCTCCACCTCCACCTCGAACCAGACCATACCGTGTTCGTTTAATGACCCTCCCCTCCGTGTGCCACTCGCAGTCCTATACTCCCTGTTCTTCATCTTTGGGCTCCTGGGTAACCTCTTCGCCCTGTGGGTATTCCTGTTTCTACATAAAAGCCGCAACTCTGTGCGGGTCTTCCTCATCAACTGTGCTGTGGCTGATCTGGTCCTGCTGGCGTGTTTGCCTTTCAGGGTTTTCTACCATGTTAATGGAAACAAATGGGTGCTGGGATCTGTTGCCTGCAAGATTGTTGGGAATCTGTTCTACATGAACATGTACATAAGCATTACATTGCTGGGGCTCATCAGCTTGGACAGATACTTGAGGATAAACGGGAAAGGCAGAGCTAGGAGAGGCATGAGGATGACGCTGTGGGGGCACAGCCAGCCATGGAGCTGGGTGGCATGCAGTGCTCTGTGGGGTCTGTCACTAGTGGCGCTGGTGCCCATGATCGCAATGGCAGAAGACAAAGAGAGCAGGGAAACGTGCTTCCAGTATAAGCAGCGTAACAGCAAAGCTACAGGGAAAGCCTACTTCAATGCGGGGCTGGTGGCGTTGTTCTGGCTCGTCTTCACCATGCTGATAGTGTCCTATGCAAAGATCGCTTTGCAGTTGTTGAGGGTGTCAAGGGACAAGCCTGACCTTCCCAACGCACAGAGATATAAACGGACCGCCAAGAAGTCCTTCTTTGTCCTCTTCCTGTTCACTGTCTGCTTTGGGCCCTACCATGCCTTCCGACCCGTCTACATCTCAGCCCAGCTCAGCGGTACGGAACCTTGCGACTACTTGCAACGAGTGGATCGCACCAATGAAGTGATGCTGTTACTCTCTGCCTTCAATAGCTGTTTGGATCCTGTCATGTACTTCCTGTTATCTGGCTCAGTTCGCAAAACCGCCCTCAAAGCATTGGGACACCACTTTGGCAACCGGCTTCTCTTCCTAAACGACGCAACATCTTACAGCTCAACTACAGAGTTCAGACGACCATCTGTGCCTATGGCCTTACCCAACACTCCCTCAGTCACCCCTAGAACAAGTATCTGTGTCATCAACTCCACCCTGCACCGCACAGGACTAACCACGGCTCAACCTGCAAGCCAACAGTGATGACAAATAATGTCAGCCTGAGACTGGTGAAATAAATATTTGACATTTCTAACACAGGGCAATTCTCTGTTAAACGAACTGAGCATTTCTAAACAAACTGCCTACCGTTAAAAAAACCATTGTGTTTGTTTGAATACTTCGCTGTTCTTACTGTGTTAGCTTCTGAACATCAGTGCTTAGTGGGAATCATTGTTTCAATTCTAGTCAAATGTGAGTGCGAAAATAATGTCTGAGGTGATGCAGTCCAGTAACTACCGTGACTGCCGCTTTTCTAAGAATACAAGGCCTGTATTGTAGGGAGTGCTACAGTGTTTCTAAAAGAAGTGTGTGTAATGTGTTTGTAATAATGGCTTGAGTATCTGATGAAAAATGTTAAATACATTTTACCCTCTTTTGATATTTTGATGAAAAAAGATGCTTTGACAGACAAAAATGCAGACCTATAAATGTGTTGTTTCTGTCAAATTAACTTGGTCTGAAGTCTTCCTAGACTCTTATGTCTTGAATGTGTTTTAAAAAAACAACCCATCTGTTGTTAGCAAACACAAACAGCAGCAGTAATCTGCAACTACTATTTAACCCCGGTTTGACCCAGCAGCACACACAGCTATTAGTTTAAACACTAAAAAACAAGGCTGTGTTGATCCCTCTGGGGACTGGTGTGTGGATCAAAGGCCTGGTTCAGTACTGCTCCATCTGGTGGTGTTTGTCACCTGTGTTAGATGGCTAATCCTGTTGGAATCACTGTTTGATGTTAATCTGACTATAAGAACACTTAAAGGACTTGCAGAGGGAGCATTTCACACGCGATTCAACTCAGCATGACGCACTGGCTTGCAAACTAGAGGGGCTTCCAGGTTCACACTGAACACACACTGAAAATGTGTTTCTGCTAAAAGCCACACGAGAAGTTGATGTAAATAGAGTGTCCCCACAGAACATATAGATAACCATCTTTGCACGGTTAAAGAGAAATGTCAAATGAGAAGTTGTGGTACAAAGCATTTTAATAATGGTTTTAAACCTCAGTTAACTTGTGTACGTTAACTGACACATTTGGTGATTTCAGCGGGACAAACAGGAGAAATTCTCACCTTTACATCACGGTGAATCACATTGTTGTCATGGCAGTACCGAAGTGCCTCCAAAATCTGCCTCATGTAATGGCTGGATGGACAGAAAGCCGACAGTTGGGAGATCATTTAGGGGATCTACAAACTTTTTCATCATTTCAAGCTTTGTCTATGTTTAAAATGTTCTATCCCAGACTGCATCCTACCTGGCCACTGCTTCGCTGTACACAAACCCAGCATCAGCTCTCTTCACAATTTCAAAACACAGGTCGGCTCCATCCATACTGAGAAGAGTGAGAGAAAGAGGAAGAGAAGATCAGGGCTTAAGATAACAGTTAACATGAGAGCAGAGGAACTCTGCATAATTCTACATCCATCAGGGAGCAGTTTTATGACCTGCCGTCACTGGCATAAACACAGAGTCACTACATTTTCATTATAGCACTTTTCAGCCAGAACAATCAATTAGGAACCTTTCAGGTAGATACAGTTTTACAGCATAGCATTCACACAAAGAAAAACTAATTAAAGGTGCAAAGTTGATTAAGGAAAACATATTGTTGAATGGGCCAAGGGGAGGGGGAGAGGCAAAGAGGCATTTCTCCAACGACTCCTCTGGATGTTAACCACCAATGGTCAGAGTACATCATTTTCTTTATTATTATTATTATTATTATTATTATTATTATTATTATTATTATTATTATTATTATTATTGTTGTTGTTATTATTATTATTGTGTAATTAAGGAGGGCTGCAATCTAATAAGATCTGCAAGATTCAGATAAGATATACATGATTCTGTTAGTAGTTGCCATAAGGCCTTTGACTTGACAGGAGTCATCAACCAATCAATTTATTTTATTCCAGACTAAATAATTTCCATCAAGCTCCTACTAAAAATGCATTTCTATAGATACATATAGGGCTTTATATAATATATATGCATATATATCCCAGTACTTATCTTTTTGAAAATACATTGTTTGACAATGTCTTTATTCATTCCTCTCCAACAGAACATTTATCACTTGATATACAGACACACATTTTCAGACTTTGTAAACCAGAATCATGTCTTCTTGCTGAGCCTTACCACCATACTCACCACCTTTATTTTGTTTCCGTCCTAACAGGTCTGTAACCACTAAAATGAGTGGGCTGGTAGTGTTACCGATAAAGTGCAAAATTACCAGCAGCAACCACCTGCCAACTGCTATTAAATTTAGTCTTGCTTTGAGATTTGTCTACTTCACAGCCACTTTAGCAGGTCACCACACACACAAACGTACCTATGTGGAACTAATGGGCAGCTATGGTGGTGGATATGACAAGTGTTTCCTGTCCTGGATAAGACCACAGTAAAAAAGATGGAAAATCCAACCGTATTAGGGTTTGAAATACATTGCTGCAGACAGACTCACAATTCAAAAACCATGTAGAGCATGCCATCAGAGCTGTAGGTCTCCAGCAGCTCCACGATGTGGGGGTGTTTCAGCATGTGGCAGATACTGGCCTCTCGCTTCAGATCTGGCAGGTAGAAATTAAGACAGGGTACAATAAGACATTGTTCACATCTAACAATTAGCATTCCAGCATGATTATAGCTCAGCAGCAGGTTGTGAGGAGAGTTAATTCAACTCTATCTGAATTTGATAATAATTCAGGTTATTTCCTCACTTTTCATGGCTAGAGTGAAAAAAATTGGTTTATCGTTCTATCATTAACAAGATGTAACAACAAGATGAGTCCATGCTATAGATACAGGGAACTTAATCCACTAATTGGAAGAGGATATGAACTGAACTGAAGAAAAACTTTTAAGCCAGCAAACTAATTTTCAATTCACAATGTACTCAAATGTGCTCTGCCTGCTCATTGGCTGAAGAAACTTACAGACTGTAAATCCTAATTTATCCACTGCACACTAAAACAATCTAACTGATCTATCCTTTTAATTTCTCTGTGCCAATAGAGCTCACAATGACATTTCATTGTGAGCTTCCTCTATTGGCTCATTCAAGGAAATGAGTGGCATTAGTCATTCCAGTGTTGTGCTCTGAATCTCCCTGTAGCAATATTTGTCATTTTCAAACCACTTACTTCGCTTTAGATGTATATGCTTTTAAATGTCAGCACTGAGGAACTGATGTGCCATTGTGCTATTTTCCCCAAGCATAATATACAGACCTACAAACAGAAAAGGTGGAAAGTTCCAATAACATTTTCTAAGGCTTAAAAAGCTTTCATGAAGATGATATTGCGGCACAAAATAGTGTTAGAGATTTAACTGTGCAAACACATCCATAACAAATGCAGTCTCAACAGAATTGTCATCTTATTTTCCATTCATATTTTCATTGAAAGATGTAAAGTACTATGGTGAAAATGCAACAAACAAATACAAATAATACAGACATAATTTAGAAAACATCAGAGGAACTTTGGGTGAGGAAGAAAGACGGCTACTCTGCTGAGATGCTATTTAAACTTGGTTGGTGCTTTGTTAAATCATTTTGGGTCCCTTGGTGACAAGTTAAGGAGATGAAAAGAGAAGCAGACGTCCCCAGCACGCCACCCTCCTCCTTTCACACCTCAACCAACCTGCAGCACTTTAACTTCACCACCAGAGGGGGTTACATAGCATTTCATTTGCAGACACAGGGATTCCATTCTTTATAGACACTGAGCAAACGAAGTGATGTTTTTTTTCACATGCTGTTTCACATGTTTGCACTCATTAACGTCATCCCCTCTCATTATAATCACATCCAGATCCACACTGCAAATACATGTACACCATGACTCTGTGGCATTTCTCGTCTTTTCAGAGCCTCAATAAAAAGAGACAAAAATGATGGGACCGCACTGCTGAGACAAGTGGACGTCCTCTCTTTTCAAAGAAAAGGAAAAGCTCAGTATTGAACAGGATGGCCAACAACTGGCAAGACAAGCCACAGACACAGATGCAGCCTGCTGACAGACATAATGTGCTGTTGTTGAGCTTCTCACTCCATAAAAACCTCATTTACACACTCCACTCCCCATGTGCAAGTCTACTGATCTTTGTGTGTGTGTATGCGTGTGTGTGTGTGTGTGTGTGTGTGTGTGCGTGCTCGCTCATTGTGTCGTGACAGACCAGTATCATTATGCAACAGAGAGAAATGATGCTGTGTCCCCACTACAGAGGCCCCATTCTACTGTTCCTTTGCTTTCATTATTTCTCTCCTCTCCTCTTTACACTCGTCCTCGGCCCGTCTCATTGAGTATCTATTCTTTAACCTAACAATGCTGCCCAGTGTCCACACTCGGACAGAGGGAGGCAGCCAGAGGCCGGGAAAGACTGAAAGAATGAAAGCAATGAAATTCACTGGGCCTATTCAAAATCAATTCTTACATCCAAGACCATGTTAAAAAATTTCACTCAGTTACAGGATCAGTTTGAGCAAAATTCTTTCACCCTCATGGCTTATAGGAATCACACTGAAAAGTCAAAAATGCTTGGTCATGTAGGCATTCGATTTTAGTTTGTCTAGGGTTCTGATATGTACCTTAGCTAAATGTACAGTACACCTCTCACTAATAATAATGCAAATTGCATTATAATATTTTTCTCTGATATTTAATGCTCATAGAGCTTTAATGTTGATTAATGATACTCACTGGTTCACACTCTATATTAATCTTTATTAAATTCTACAAGTCCAGACACTCATTTACTCTGTTCAATACTCCCAAACTCTTAATTACACCATTTATCATTGTTCCCTTACATACTCACACATACATACACACAAACACAGACATATATTCATAGTTAACTGTGAATGCTTGTTACACAGCTTGTAGCTGTTCTGTCTCCTTTTCACTAACATTTATGCTGACACAGATTCTTTCTTAATAAGCGAAGGTATGCAGTCTCAGGAAACCACTCTCCAAATCTGGCTGCACTCCAGTTCTCTACCCCGACAATTTGAGTGGGCCCCTGCTTATTTCATAAAAATGTACTTTGTTCTAACCTGTGGTGAAACTTGCAGTATTCCTTTTTTTTTAAATATTCCAAATCTGTCATATTCATACCATGGGAAACATGACAATTCAATAAGAATTAACAATACTATCTAGGATCTAGGGCTGGACGATATGGCCTAAAAATTGAATCTCCCATTTTTTCACACCAAACTCGATTTACGATTTCAATCGATTTTTTTTCTTCTCAAGAACAAACTTTAAAATTACAAAGAAATAATTAAAAGCATTGCTTTCATTTTAATGCTATGATTTACAACAAATTAACCCTGCCATTGTAAACATTGCAGCTTCAAACTCACTTGAAAAAATATATAAAAGTGCATCCAAAGAATGTGTCCCTTTTTGATAAAATGCTTTTGTAAACATACATTTAACATGTCAGATTGCTTGCTATTATAAAAACAGATGAGTTTCCATATTGGTATTGATAAAGTGTTAACATTACTTTAATGAAATATTTTATTTTGTAAAATCTGCCTTTGTTTACAAAAAGTTTTTTATATCCCTGAAGATATGTAAACAAAATTAAACATCTGCATGCTGCATAGTAAACATGACATGTTGGTGGATGTACAGGACATGAGGTGTGTGTTTGCTGTCTGTTTTACACATTTTTGGCCAGGAAAACAAGCCTGTCTGCTTCCTCTGGCTTGAGACATCATGCCCCATTGTGGCTCCGTAACACAAACCTGGGGTCGAACATTTTCAGCATGTGGATGAACCTCCGGCTCCACTGTACATACGAGCAGCATGTCTTAAGCGATACTCAACGTGGCTACGTCCGTAAAAGCTTTCCATCGGGCCGCTTTCTTCTCATACGGGGCACAATTATAAATGATTCCGCTAATGTCAGCTGCTTTACAGCGGGTGTTTGTGGGCTGCCGCGGTCTTCTCGTAGTCAACAACAACACTGTGATACATGCGTCTGTTTGAGATGCTGAAATAAAGGTGTCGGTCCGCTGCCTTTAGTTGCAACAGCTTTTAAACAAAGTTTGCAGTGGACCGTGGTTTGTTCGAGGTCCGACGCCACAAAACCAAGCTACTAACAACACTGTGCCTTTTTTTAGGAACAAGCTCTTTGCTCACTGCATGTTGTTTGTTTCTCTGTGGAAAGTAAATGCGGGGGGCGGAGCTCACTATGAACTACGGGAGCCCATGAGGAGCGGCGGCGGAGCGAGTTAAATAAAAAATCGATTTTCATTTTTTAAAATCGTCCTAAACCAAAAAATTGAATTAATCGATTTTGCCGATTCATCGCCCAGCCCCTACTAGGATCCAGAATGATTGCTTGATAATATTTTTTTCACTTCACTCCATCAATTGAGCGCAATATGACCATTCTCACAGTGATGACAACATACTCAACCCTTATGACAGTAAAAAAAAATGTTGTAGAGCTGAAACGACATGACTTACAACTAACCAATCAGCCTCTTGACAGAAAATTGATCGGCAAAATTTTAATTGAGTAAAATAATTGAGTAACTGTCCACACTTTTGAAAAAGCAAAAATATTAATATGTCACTGGTTAGAGCTTACTTAAGGATGTGTTGCTTTTCTCCATTTATTACATTACAGACTGACTCTCTTTGGGTTTTGGACTGCCCTCACCCTAGATCTAGAAACATGTGACAGGCACTTTGTCATTATTTTCTGACATTTTGGAGTAAATCAATAAATGCAAATGTATAATTAATAGACTAATCAATAATACAAATAATCATTACTCGTAGCTCTAAATATTTGCTAGGAAGGATCAAAAATGCTCCAAAGTGTGCTGCTGTGATGAACATCTTTCATTGACTCTATAAGACCTATATTTCCACAGCTAAAACATCGGCAAAAAGAAAAATATTTTGACAATTGACATGGACGGATGGATGCAGCAGGCAGAAGAGAATAAACACGTGGCTTATTTGAGTTGTGCACTACATTTTTTAATCAAGTTGTATATTTCTGGTTTATCTGTAAAAGAGCATTGGGCCCTGAAACCCTTCAGATTCCCATAAAGAGCAAAGGCACACATATTTACAATGATACCAACAGACTAGAAAAGCAGGGAGCTTTTCAGTTTTTACAAAGCATAACAATACATTATTTTTGTTAATTTCTATGGTAGGAATGCATCCAAAATAATCATAAGCTCTAACCCATTACATATTTGAAGACTTCCACATTCTTCCAGACATTTCTGTCATCACATATATTGTGGGCAAGCTTTACTTTACCTAGCCTAGTGCTACTGACCAAAGGGGGATTATGCCAAACTATTTAAAATTTCCACAATGAGAAATACTTTTCAGATTTATTCAACTTTTAAGGAGAATACATTTAGTCTCAGTATAATAATAGCATAATGAAGACACTCACAATTATGTGGAACAATGACTTTGTTTTGGGAAACACGGGTGTAAATCTCTACTTGTCCGTTTCTCCTCCCTTGGGTCATTTCCTTGTCTTGCTGTTATTGGCTACCAGACTAATCTCCTACTGGGGCATCACAGATGGCACATGGTGAATGCCAACATTAGCACCAACACACACGCACACACACACGCGCACACACACACACACACACATTCTGCTCGCCATCTCTCTCTTACACACACATAGGCCTCAGCATGACAAAGCACAAATACACATGGTGAGAGATTGCATGTTTCTATATCTCGCTCAGACTCACTACAACAACCTAACCAACACACACAAAGATCCATTCAAACACAAACAGGCAACAAATGCAGTTCCAACAGATTACTCATCCTGGTGTAGCATGTGTGACATTAAGCCTCATTTATTTGTGTGCGAGAATGCCATTGTACACTGTGTATGTGTGCCTGGGTTTGATATCTGGCCAAACAGTCGGCTATTTGCAGATTATTCCCAACATTTGTTTTAACACACAAGGAGAACCAGGTGGGATGGTTGCATTCAAGCAGAGCATTGATTGATACATTTTTCAAGTTTGTCAGTAAGTGTGTTTAAAAGAAACACTCAGATTGAACTGCAGCCACAATCTGAACCAGGTCTGCGGTCTTTCTCACCTTCTGTGCTGAGGCCAGGGCTGGAGGTGAAGCTGGCCACATCAACGATCTTTACAGCAAACTGCTGGCCTGTGTCCCTGTTAATGCAGCGCCTCACCACACTGAAGGGACCCCTGCAACATACACACACATCCTGAATTAGTCACAGACGCCGACAAAAAACACATATCTGGAACATGATTTTTCAGAGGGAAATGCCTCGATTCAGCTGACACACACACACACACACACACACACACTCACACACACACACACACACACACACACGCCTAGTGCATTGGGCAGACATAGAGCCATTTTTGAGAACAGGCATCATAGCCTCTATACTCGTGCCAAGGGGAATTATAGAGTAGTGGTGTGCAGCACAGCTGTAAAAGCTAAAATAAAAGCTTTATTATAGAGACCTGAGCAAGGGTGGCCTGCCCTACAAGGTTATTTCAGGGTGCCAGATATTGTAAGGTTGTGTGCCCTGACAGAATGCAGCTAACATGCATAAGGCATGTCTTTTCCGTTCTAGGATGCAAATAATTCTCAAGAAATTGCATTAAAGGGGGAGGGGCAAACATACAAGTCCAGTCATGACATAATCCAAACACTCCACTTAAAGTTTATATCATGTTTGAGACTTTCCATACAATTTTTGTGTTTGTTTATTAACATGAAAATCAGCTCTGGATCAATGAGACAATTCCCACAAAACCCCTTCCACTATTTTTAAAGCCCACGCAGGGCACATGATATTAGATATGACTGACACTGTTCTGCCTTATATTCTTGACTGAGATAATAACAGGTGTAATCCCATAACGTGTTTTTGGATTAGTGAAACACATTTTTGGGCTTGTGGACAAGATGCTGATGTTGAAATATTATTATCCATGAGGTCAACCAGCAGAGGATGATGCCAAAAGTGTCAGTCATTTTATCATCTCATTGTTTCCCATTTATATACCCTCGGTTTTAACCAAATTGTCAACACCCAAAAAGCTTGTTTTTGCTTTTTTTTTTTTATTAGTCTTTTGTCATAATTTTAAAAGAAGTGTGTTACGACAGCTGCTGTTTTGTGGTGGGCTGTAAAATGTTGATTTAAGAAAACCACAAATAATCAGAACTTCGTGAGAGACTGTTGTTAAATGTATCAAACACATCAAATGTTTCAAACATCATAAAAGACCAAACTAAGACCATATGGTCCTATTGTGCATGCAAGCAGGTGAGGGTGGAGGAAATACTGTGAAGACAGCAGATCCTGTTTTTAAATATAATAATTAAAACTATGTGCTCAGATTGCTCAATTTTCTATTTAGACTTTAAATCTCAACATGGTAAATGGTAAAATCTCAACATCCCTCACAATCTCATCGTCATTGATTCGTTGCAAGCTAATTGACTTACAGACTAAACAGTCAGTAGGTTAATCATTACTAGACTACCTATGGATTAACACACTGGTTTGTTGCCGGTTGATGCAACCCTGATCCTTCGTATGAGTATTTGCACAGTCGAAGCTTCACCGAGCAACACTCCACGCATGAACACACTGGTCAGGCCCACGTAGAACCTATAATAGCTTGTACTTCATTAATCTTCCTGATGTATATGATAATTCTTTCTCGTTATGCAAAAGCACAAGGTATGAGATTAAATGAGAAAAAAGTGGCATGAGGAGACACTGAAAGTCAAGACGTTGGCACATTTTCTGTCTGCTAGCCCACTGACAAGTTAGAGACACATACACACAAATGTGCACACACACACATGCGTACACACACACAAACACAAACACACCCCTGCCGTGCTACAGCTGTCTCAACATCTCCCAGGTCTACAATCCTCAGAGGCAGAACCAATGCTGCTAGAGACATACACAACACATATACAAGCACACACACACACACACAAACAAACAATATAACTTATTTTGCTAAAGGAAAGGGGGGTTCATTAACAGGCGATGGTTTAACTGAATCAGCAAACTTGCCTGACGATGTGAGAATCGAATCAAACCAACAGTAAAAGCTCTCCAGTTGAAGCGACTAAGTATGTGAGAATGGGAGCTGTATTTGTCTCTCACATCTGCTGTAATGTTTAGCCGATACAAACAAACAAACACAAGCAGCAGAGCTGTAAAACTCAACACACTTCCCTAAAGAGTACGTAGGAATCCTGCTGATGATCTGACAACCCTGCTGACCTTTGCCCTCCTGAGTTGATGAGCTGTAGCAGCTGTATTTGCTATTAAAAAGAAACCCTCAGAGGTGTGGGGTGCTTCCTGAGATGGAGTGACACCCCCATTCCAGCCTTACAACGGCCCCACATCTGTGTTTGACTGGTGAAGGTTTGGGAGAGTAAGGTTCGGAGGCTGCACCCACAGGGATAGAATTGATGCAGTGAGGCTAAGGCCATCTTGGCACTGACCTAATGTGTGTCAATAAAACTCATTATCACCATTAAGCAATGAGGTGGGGTACGGTGGACCTGCCAGATTTTATGCATCAACCCCATTTGTAATCTTGGTTGTCAATTCAAGGGAGCTGCATGGAGAATCAATTCCCGAACTGGGGCTGTTTACAATAGTATTGTCTTGCAAGTGAAAGGGGGTTGGGGGTGCCATTTAATAAATTAGAATGCAATTCATCTCATCATCTGGAATAAAAATAAATATATGACCATTCACCCATGTGCAGTATCTGCTATACAGACACTATAAAAGAGCAAGTAAATGTAAGTGAGAGAGAGAGTGTGTGTATGTGTGTGAGGAATTGGAGAGGCCGCATGCCGTACTGACATCACTGCAGCTGTGCTGAGTGGGCTCATACAAAACGCCCACACATGGCTCACATCCGACAGCGGCAGTCATCAAACATTAGCCCAAAGTGGCAATCTTTACAGACTGCTCCTTGGCTCGTTGAGACTCTGTGCTCTATGGAAATCAAGGGCTGGATGTTAGATGCATTTTTAACATCTATGCTGGCTACGAGCCAAATTTCCTCTCAGGTTTTCTCATTCCCAAATAGGGACAGGGCACATCTGTAGCTGTAACTCAACATCACCAGTACTGCTCTCATGAGAGAAAACCGTATTTGCTGAAAGCAGCATTTTGCTCTTGTGCTGGAGCAATAATCTAGCATAATTCGCTCTGTTAGTTTTTCCCAAATATTGGGAGGGGGGTGTTTGTTCACCTGCAAGATACAGAAACAATTTATATGAGATTCCCAAATAGGCAAACAACTGGTGCTGCTCCTGGCTTCTACTCTCAAACCAAGTTAACTGCACCTTTTTCTGGTCTCTCATCCTGCACATTATCACCAATCACATACAGTGATGAGACTACACCGGTCATTTTTCTCCACACCATCTTATTCATTTTTTTTTTTACAAAAAGTCTGCATTCAGCAAACTCCACTACTGACATGGAACACTACTTGGCCGGTTTGTCACAATAATTAAGTTAACCACTTATCGTACATATGGTATTGACTTCAATGCATGAACATGACATTGATCATTATTTTTGACCACGATACATACATTTGCACACATTTGAATTCCAATGTCTGAACACATACAAATAAAAGTTTATTGCTCTTAAAAGGTGTGCGTTGATTCAGCGGCCTAATATTGACAATATTACAATTATCACAATTACCTCTGAGAAGATATATTGTCCAGCAAACTATGACTACACAACACCATAATGACTAACACACTGATATAAATATATAGCAGCTGAAAATGCAAGTTATTTTCTTCTGTGATCATTTAATCCAGTGTTTTTCAATCCTGCTACTGGGGGCCCCCTAGGCTGCATGTCACAGACATTTCCCTGCTCCAACACACCTGATTCAAATGATCAGCTCGTCATCAAGTTCTGCTGAAGCCTGATAACGACGCATTCATTTGAATCAGGTGTGTGTGGTCTGGAAACAATGTGGGCAAAAACAGGGCAGGGGGGGCAGTGATATGATCTCATAGGGTCTTGGTGTTGCATAAACTGTCAGCTGTCTATTTATACATTTAGATGGAGGCCTTTGCTTTGAAAAAGAAGAAAATCAGATAAAAAGAGATTCCAACAGAAGGCATCTAGGGTAAGTGCTGTTTGCCCTGCTGCCCAAACTGAGCTCAAGTGCAAAGCTGTCAATTTAACAAGTTCAACAAAGTTCAGTGCTGCTCAACTGGAGTCTGTGAATCTCTAAGCAACAATAATCTTGAGTGCTTCTGCTTCCTTATGCAAATTAGAGAATCAACCCTTTGAATATTAGCGGGGAAATTAGTATTCCAGTTGCAAAGTGAAATTTAGAGCAGAGATACCCTCCGGAGGTTCTAAAGCTTTGGAAGAAAATCCGTTCCTCTATATAAGCCAGAAGAAGACCCAGGTTTGTTAAACCACCCTGTAGAGTCTGGCCTAGTCTGAAAGAATGCCTCAACTTTACACTGTCCAATCACAACTATTGATCTGCCGTGTGTGGGCAGCTCAGAGGGGGATATTCTGTACATGGACAGAAAATTTAAAAAGAAAAACAGGAACTGCTTAATCATTGTACTATAGAGGCTAGGCAGGGCTTAAAAAACCCAGTCTACTAAGCACCGCAACCTGGCACAGATATCATAGTAAACATATTTTACTGTTCCAAGCCAAAGACGACCTGAAAATAACCTGACAACATTACTTTTTAATGACATAAACATTCCTCTCTCTTGACATCCGCCTCTAGAAAACAGATGGGAAGATGACACATTCAATAATGTGATACTTTATTGATCCCAGCAGGAGTTCAGTGTCTTGCTTCAGGAAACCTCAGCTGAGTGGATGCATGCCAAGCTGGGGGCTTGAACCTTTGGTTTTCCAGCTGAACGACAGTCTCTCCAATCCAATTTACATAAATGAGCCAACTGAATACTAGAAAGATGTCTTCATGTGCCAGCCAAAATAGCAAAAACATCAAATATGGACAAATCACTACAGAGATGAATGTTTACAACTCTGATACAATATCTACAAAAGGTCTGTAACAATGGTTCACAAAGGCAGGATTTACTGCTTGGTATTGCAAGGGATTGTCTTAAAATGTATACATAGGTGTGATATTACCCTAAAATATTATCACTATAATTCAGGGCATTTCTGTGATAACGATATTCTTGAAGATGTGAGGAAATTATTCAAAAGTATTTTTGGTTTAGAACTCACAATAGCTGCTGAGCTCTCCTCATACTCAACCAGGTGCTTCTGCCTGAAGTGGTCATGTGATTTTGTTGCCCCCTGTTGTTGTTACAGTCTTCTTGCACTTCTTAAACTGTGTCCTAACTGCCTGAGAAGTGGGCGTCCGTGAGTGTTCTAACTCTATCTCTACCTGCTGTTGGTTATATTGTATATCATGTTCACTAGAGAAGCATCTACATATCACAGTACATCTACTTGACTTGGCTCTTTCACTTGAGTGGTTAAGTCTCCAATCTGATATCCAGCTCAGCTAGTTTATGCAATATAACGGAATATAGAATGTATATTTAAAGGATTCAGTATGTGAAATATGCAACACTGTGTTCTTACGACATGCAAGCATGCGACATTGCATCATTAATAAATTAATAACTTCATTAACATTCATTTAACTTTCATTGTAAGCCATGCAATTGTTGCTGTGCGTAACAGTGTGACGACATTAAATCAGTTGGACTACTGCCATTATGATATATATATTTTTTTATCTTATTGAAAATAATCCAGTATCATCATGAAAAATATCTAATGGCACACCCCTGTGCAGATGTATCTAATAAACCGACAACTCATTGCAGAATTATCCCTACGGGATGTGGTAAGATACATGCTCTGAGTCAATCGAACAATTCATCAACCAGTTCTTCAGTCTTAGCTCATCTAATGTGAGGATTTTCAGCTTGGTTTTATGTAATGTAAATTCAATATCTTTGACAAAAAACAGAATTTGAAGTTTTCACCTTTGAGAAATGTTCTGACATTCTACTGATGAAAGGACTCATTGATTAATCAAAAAAGAAAGAAATCAAAATAACCATAACTTGCAGCCTTAAAATGTACTGATACAACTAGAACAATGCTCTTCACACCGCCATGTTTAAATCAAAAATGCACCGCTATAGGTATATTGTGAGGACAAGATGTTGACAAACATCAGGCACAGCTAACACTGATAAAAAAATTACTTTCCTGCAGCAAAGCATGTGATGCAAGATTTCTAAGCTAAAGGTTTGGTAAGAAAACTTTCATTAAACCAAAAAAACTATAAAACAATCAATGAAAATTTGAGATTTAAATGCATTGCAGATTTTAATGTCCAAGCAATTTAATTATCCAGCCCAGAATAAGCCAGAGGACTGATCACTTCATTGGTTTAGAATGAGTCGCACATCCCAATATTCTTGGCTCTAATGAGCACCCCAGGGCTGAAATAAAGAGCACTGTGACTGCAACAGTGCTTCTCAACAACCTAAGTCCTATTCAAACAGAATCATTACAGACAGAAATGGATTTAAATTGCTTCAGTGCTTTGCCAACACTTCAACTAGAGTTGAAATCTCAAATACAGGCCTCTGCTAGTGCAACATGTTCACATCAAATCATCATCATCACATATTTAACATGTAAACTACAAACAATGAGCACATAATGAACAGGGCCTGAACAGCCAAAGCCTGTTCGATAGATTGTGTCATCTTTCACCACAGTTAATTCAGTCAGGAGTTAAATTGACACCTGACCTATCTGATCTTCCTCTATTGAGATAAGGCTAGTATAACCACAGGGGAGTTGAATGAACGTTTGCATACATGAGCTGTAAAATCAGTGTGCCTCATTATAGCAATGCTACACAGACATATGCAGTTCTTGCTGTTGCCATGCAACTATACACCTTGATGAATCAGGGGTCCGACATGCTAAAGTTCAAATATTTTTGACTTTTTGTTATTTGGCTCTCAGTTCTGAAACTTGCCAAGCTCTCAGTGATGCCAGCGATGCAAAAGCAAATATTTCCGGTGAAAATAATGAGAGGAACAAGGCAGAAGTGAAAAGAGAATCCCGGTGCACAATGAGCCTATCCGGGTACTTAAACGCATTCACATAGTGCCCTAAACACAGTCTAAACTCAAAGTTCTTTCCTATCACGGAGACTGCTTACATCTTGAAAAAGACGACACTATAAAAAGGTGAATAATACGATTAAATTGCATAAATTCACACAAGAAAAATCTCAAAATGAAATTACTAACCGTCTTTCTGTAGAAATCACACAAAACATGGCTCTCCTTACAATCCCACCTTAGAGGAGATTATTACTGGACAGTGATGGCTTCCTCAGTGCTCTCAGTCCCACCCACCAAGGCTGCTCCTCTCCGACACAAGCCGATCAGGGACAATAATAGACGACTTCTCCAAGCGACAATAGAAGTCTCAAGGAGGCACGGACTGGATAATAGGGTTTATGTGGAAGTTTGAAAGGAGCCGAGGTCAAAGGTTAGCCAGAGACAACAGCACCACGTTCATCCAATAATGCAAGACAATCACAATGACAACTCCGCCATTGCAAGGCAACAGCTAAATGAAAAGCTAATCACAATAAACATAGTAGCGATTAATTCATTGTACCCATTGATAACTATAGTATTTTTAGAGAGATGTTCCGATGGCATTTTATCCCTCCTGATTCCGATACCTGAACATGTTTATAAGTCAATGCCAATTAGATACCAGTAGGTTAAAATAGCTTGGGCAGGTTTCCTGTCACCCAATAGAAATGCAAAAGGCCAACTGTAAAAATTTGCTGGCATTTGAAGTTACACAAGTTGCTTGTTGGTCATGGTAACTGGCTAAGTCTGCTGAAAACAATCTGCTAAGTTGCATAAAGGTGTACAAGGCATGATGGGAATTACCTGGGTCTGCACAATAAGGTAAGTAATCAAATAATAGAGATTATTGCAAATATTGCAATTCAATATGATGCACAATTAGTTTGAATGATGATTTGTGCGTCACAGTTTTCATTTTTACTGAAAAAACTATTACTATCTTGATAATGTTACATGTGTTGGGGTCTGTGGCAACCAAACATGTCATTTCACATCTGGAAAACAAGATTTGTAGGCCAGGAGTATCTCTGCAACACTACAGTACTTAACAGGGTTTCCTCCAGTGAACTGCAGCCCTAAGTTGACCCCCTATCGGGCCTCAACCTTGAGATTTTCAAGAATATCGTTTCTTTAAATAATGGTTAATAATGTGCTGATGGCGGATCGAATAATGTGGAATTTCAACTGTGAGAGAGTGTAGCACCAGGACAATCTCCAGTGCCCCCTTTTCTATTCATTCAATTGGTTTTGAATAGAGATTCTGAATCAAATCGTCATGCAAGTCTTGTGATTGTATCAAACTGTTAGATAAGTGTATCGTCCCAGTTCTAACTATTAAGATGTTTACTGAACTACAGTTACAGTGGATAGAAAACTCATCAGCATACCATCTGCTGGTTAAGCCTGCATCGGGCCTCCATCAAATATTACACTAAGCATCTGCTATGACCTGCATGAAAAAGATATTTGCTACCAGGCTTGATAACTTTTCTGGGGAAACGCTGGTTCATTACACTTCAGTATAATGCTGTTTTATTACACCTTTTAACTTCATCAAAAGGTTCAGCCTTAGGATTGGGGCTAATAAATTACATAGTATCAGATCAACGCATGCTCTTGTGTACTAACTGATACCTTATCCAGCATTTTAAGTTTCATCAGAAACATTCCTTCCATTCATTACTGGAATTGGTATCGTTCCTAATGTTATTCAATTAATGTGTCCTGATCAGACACTGATGACTGTATCTGATCAGGACAGTGTGCCAGTTCTTTTTTTTTTTTATTATTATTCGCCTACAAATTATTTGTGTTGGTTGGACATTTCTGAACTAACATATGTCTCATTCATTCAGAAAAAGTCAGACAGATAAACTTCCTGAATTTCATTTAAGGTGGAATAACAAACAAAAACAAAAGTAATGAAAGCCTGGAGGAGGTCTTTGTAGAAATAGTACTGCCAATCCAGTTAACCCAATGATTGAACAAATTATGATCCTGCCTTCAATCCATTCTGTGAACAGATAAACCATGCTATCCCATTATGTGCCAAAATAGCCTTGCTTCTGTCACAAAACATACCAGGGCTACAAAGTAGGCACACAAATATGATCTAACCAAAAAAGATAACGTGGAATAAGGTTTTTATGGTAGGTTCCTGAGGCTACAAAGCATTTTCATTTGAAATTTTTAATTAACGGCCTGAGGTTTCTGCTGTCTGCCATGTTGTCCACTACCTACAGTAGTGCTGACAGTGAACCATGAGGTTAAAAACTAAGTGGGAGATGGCAGAGTGCTGCAGTCAATGTCTGCCGGCATTATTTATATCCTTAGCCTCAGGGCCATCCCATTCCCAACTCCACTTGCCTCCATTGATCTGCCTCTGTCTCCCTTCCCCTCCCACCCCAGAGGCCGAGGAAAAACGATCCTCCCCTTCTTCCTGCAACACATCCCAAGACACCAGGACTCAACTCACTTGATCCATCAACTGCGGTTTCACAAAAGAACTGGCAGGATAAGGGGGATTTTCTGGTCTTTTCTTTTGACATAATTGTGGCATTTTGCTTCTTTACTGAAGCTTACAATTAGCTCCAGACTATTTTCCCTCATGCATTACTGTTCTACAGACGTGTGGGAACTGTGTGACCATACTAGTGTTGTCAGATTACTGACATTTCTAACTTTGATATAGCAAAAACTGAAAAAAAATCAAAACTTTGAGGGCAACTAGACCATGCCTCACACAGCTACTCAGCGCAAGTATTTGTAAATACTGCATTTCTCAGCTTTCGCTGGTACCAAACTGGTGGATGTTACTACATTTTGGCTATGAAAGTAGCCTTGATGTACTAACCCCCACAAATGTGGTACCACATGCAGACTACACGTGGGTTGATAACTGATGAAAAGAAAACGTGCACGCTCTGGTGGCATTTATTGCAAAGCTTATATGAAAACTCTGCTCATTTAACAGCTAAGGTGGATCATACATGATATAAAAAAACAAACAATTCAAACGTGGTTTGAGCCAGGCCTGGCGTCAAGCAGAGCATACTTTTTAATCTATCATTCATAATGTCCAGTTGATTTAAAACAATCATCCCACTTCCCTGTATTTACTACCCCATTTAATTTGTATTTTCACATTAAACCATACAAGACTTACATGGTTTGCCCTGTTTCTGCACTCCTTGTATCGGTTTATGGGACTCCAAGGTAGTGGTCCTGGGCCCACCATCAATTAGTAACCAAGGCATCAGGAAGTCTCAGTATAAAGCACAGGGCCTGAGGGTCTGACAGAGTGTGTCTCTCTTCCCTAGAACAAACTTAATGGAGCCTCAGACCTCCAGTGAGTGAAGCTTGCAGGGGGAGGGGACTGACTGGTTGCTCAGGACTGTGATGGGCCTGTCAGCCTTTCTGCCTCACTTCCAGTAGGACAGAGGAGCCATCTCTGACCACACAGAAGCAGCATGTATGCTGGGATAATTTTCTTTGGTTCTTTATATCTCATGGTTTATGTGTGCCTTGGCCAGTTTCCTCTTTTATATGAAGTAACTAGAACTAAAATGTCTTTTCTTGATGATTAACCTGTCAAATATTAGAAATAAATTAGTTGTTTGGTCTATAAACAATCAGAAAATTGGGAAAAATGTAAATCAGTGTTATCTAAAGCCCAAGACGACGTCAACCAAAAAATATTTCAGTTTACTGTCATAGACAAGCAATGAAACCAGAAATCTTTTACTTCAAGTACTCAAACTAATTATTAGATTAATACGATGGTTGACAATTAATCAATTAATCTTTGCAGCTCTACATGGCACCTTGATCTTGTGCATCTCATTGTTTCAGCATGCCTTTGCCAGTGTCCTGGTTTATGTCATATTTATGAGGCAAAATAATTTCCCAGTCTGGGATCATTAAAGTAATTCTATTCTATTATTATGTTTTGATCGTGTTCTGGATAAATCGAGAATGTCAGAAAATGAAAAAATCCAGTGTTTCCTAAAATGTCTTACTTTGACTACAAAGCAAAGTTATACATTTTACTGTTAACTGTTGTTAAGAAACCAGAAAATATTCACACTTAAGAAGGTGAAAAAAAACTTATTTTACTCAAAGATATCAAACCTATTATCATAATAGCTGGCGATTAATTCAAATAGTTTAGGACTTATCAATTACACATTGTAGCTCTAATGGTAGTATCAAAGGCTAAAGAGTGTTTGACTGTATGTAGGTGTGACTTCTTTCAAACAGGGGGATTAGTAAAATCCTGTCTGCAAACACTTAGATGTGCAGCCAGAGTAATCTTCCACATGTCCTGTGTTTCAAACCCAGACTGACAGTCTGTCAGCTATGAATGAGAATTATTTTCTCCACCAACTAACAAAACATGAAAAAAAGAGTAGGGATATGGTTGAATGTTGGAATTTTTCAACCACATGATATTTTTAAACAAGGTGGAAGCACACTGAGAACTGTACTACTCCAGCTGTAATCACAGAAGTTAAGGTCTAACACATGTTCCTACTCAGTCATGTAAACTCACTGTCCTGCATGGTGGTCAGGGTGTCAGGTACAGTGTGAGTCTTGATAAATCTTCTTCACAGCAGCCATTTTGACATGAAATAGTAGGTTAACACAGGTGTTACTCATTACTCATTACTCTGTAGTTAGATCAGAATCTCCATTAGTGACGTGAATAACACCTGTGTTTACCTATATCATGTCAAAATGGCTCCTGTGAAAAAGCTCTACATATAAAGAAATGATGTGCTTGTTCTAAAAACCCCATGTAAAAGTTAAATAAGGCACACTGAGGAGCGTCCTCAGCTCACCCACCCACCCAGCGAACTATACCCTTAACAAGCCTAAACATGAGAATAATTGCCCAGTCAAACTGAGGATGCCACTTTGAGTGGCAGGGGGAGATGATAACGTTACTGTAAAACACACGTCACAGACAAGCATACACAAGTGGCTACTTACTTCCCGATCACCTCGCATAGCTCGTAGACATCCTCGAACAGCACGTCGTCGTCCGCCATGGTCATTCAGGTAAATGAGGATGCTCTCCTCGAGATATCCCACCCACACGGGTTTTAGCAGGAATCGATGATAACGTATCTTTTCGCCCAATGTGGTTACGATTGTGCGAGACTGCACACTGCTGCCGATTTCAACCCCCCGAATGTCAGTGACAGGAAAAAAAAACAGTGGTCACTCAAAGAGTCCAAGTTAGCCGGCTAGCCACATTAGCTGGCGTCCAAGGCTGTCACTCCGCGGCCCCACCTTCACTTGAGCTAGTCTCCCGGTAGGCTGGCTAGCCAGCGAGCTAGCTAAATAGTAACGACAGACCAGACCCCAGGGCGTGGAGATTTCCTCGCTCGTTTGCAGAAAAACACCCCCCTTTGCATGCCTCGGGTTTGAATCTTACTGTTGGGTACTGCCAGACACAGGGCTCCCCTCAGCAGCATCCGCAGACGCTTCCCTCACCGACCAAGATGCTCCCTTCGCCGCAAGCTAACGGGGCTCTCGAAAATGGTTGGCTAGCTGGGTTAATGTGAGCTAGCTGTCGATGGAATAAGCGGTTGGCTCGCGCCGTTATTGCGCTGTGCACACCCAGTGTATCACAGATGGCTTATCCCAGCGAAAACGTAATGTGACCGGGCTGCGATATGCTTCAGCTTCCCGAGCCCGAATGGAAGACCTTCGCGTGCATGTCGACGACTATTCTGCTGCATACACCGTCTGTGCTTGTGGATATTTGAAATAATATCGTATTCCCAACACAGCCGATCCTCCGTCCGCCGTTGCTCCAGTTCCTGCGCTGGCTTAGATGCTGGCTGGCTTTGACTGGCTGCTCCTCCGACTTCCAGAAATGCCAGGCTCCTCCCTCTATCGTCCAGGAAACTGGTCCGACCAGAGCCGAAATGGCCCGGGAGATTGGGCCCAGATTTGTATATGCATTCGAGTCGCTCGAGCCAAGATGGCGCACGGCGGCGGTCCGATTTAGGTGCAGTTTCCTAATCTCCTCCAACGGTTGCATCCAGTGGATCCCGCGCAAGCGTCGACCATCAAAACCCCATCATCTTACGTCACCCTTTCCCCTTCTTATCCCCATCCTTTTAATATGCAGTTTATCCCCCTGTAAATGGTCTCCTCTGACAGTAATAACATATTTCCCACATACTGACTGTCAGCAGTACGATTAAACTGATGTATTTTCTCACCTAGATTATAGAAAGGGGAGACTGCAATTTCCAGTGATTCCCAAATTCCCATGGGTCCTTAGGGAGGTTCCTCAGCAAAATGACGGACAGCTTAGTGTCTGTATACATTTGACGACGGGTATTAGTGACACAGGTGATTGTGGTGTTATGATCTTCAACTCTACCCACCGGGATTTGCATGATTATCCAGCAAATCTGAAGCCTTTTTTCTTTTCATCAAATGGCTAAAATTTTGGCCGGAGGCTCTGGAGGACCGTCTTGGAGGAGATTAGTGTGTATTAATGTCAGGATTAAGTTGATTTGCTTTCATGAAATCGTTCCGCAGGTGCAGGGGCTCCTCTGGTGCAGGTGGCAGTTGCAGGGACGCAGGTGGAATATTTTTTCCTCAGGTGTGGGAAGGAGGCAAAGCCTGAGATGTGTGAGTGACGCCCCCTGGAGGCGATGGAAGGAGCCCTGCACGTCTCGCTGCTCCATTTTGAGCACCCCCAAATGAAGTGCATTGCATTTTAATGAGGAATACCTGATAGAGGTCAAAGTTTAAACTGAGAGGATACAATATGGAATAATACCACCTTGTAACAGAAAAAAATGATCTAAGGTGTCTTGAATTATGCACATAATAAACTAAAATCTGTCTAGATATGTTCTTTGTAAGCAATGTTACCACAGGATTTACCATATTTACAATAATCATTTACCGTTATTTTCATAAAGTGGCCAAAACTATTTGCCTGTTTACTAGGGAAATTCTGCTTTTCAATGATGTACAAACTCACAAAATACAGCTATTGTAAACAATTGTGATGATGGTACGGTTACATTTAAGGTTTTATGGTTGTGATCTAATAAAAACAGTGCTAAGTGACTGTCCTGGGTCAAAACAAACTACCAATTTTAACAAAACAGCCTTGGATATTGAGGATGAATCAGCCAGACCTTTTTCCGGTGGCCATCAGAGATTAAAAAAAAAAGAAAGAAGAAAAAGTTTGTGCCAGGAGACTTGCAATACCACAAGGCAATGCAAGCTCCCTCAAGCAGAAAGGTGAACTCATCCATATAGACATGGATAAACAAAGACATCTGGCTCCGCTAGAGAGCGCTGTCCTCCTATGGCACCCTCTGCAGTTTCCATGGTACTGCATCCCTTCTGCTCACACATCATCCGCGAGCTTCCACCATTGGTTGAAGCCCACCAGCAGCTACCGATAATCTGATTGGCTGTTGATGTGGTCATCATACTGTATGTATGGCAGTGTACGTGCTATTGAACAGTCCTCAATTCAATACACAGATGCTTGCAAAACATATAAATGCATATGCACAAGCGCATACACAATGGGTTCACAGGGCGAGGGCAAACGACAGAAACAGTAAATATGGAGGACAACATATGCTGAAAAGGAGAGAACGACGAGATGAATAGAAAGAAAGCGGCGAGCAGCATACATGGGAGAAAAAAATGAAAAAGCGCAGTTTCCATGGTAACAGGGAGGGGAACGGTTTTGGTGGTTGCTTGTGAAGCTGGCAGCGAGTGAAACATTCGCTGCACTGATACAAAAACACACACTTGCTTTTGTCACTTCGGAGGACATTGCATTGACACACATCAGCTCCCCATTGACTAAGCCTAACCTTAACCACAGCCTCCACACACCTAACTGCACAGTTTACATGACACTTAACTGAAAAATGTAATGTCTATCCAATGGGGCTCAGATTTCTGCCCTGGAAGGTGAGTTCAAATGATGAGAATAATGCAGGTACACATACACATATGCACACTCCTCTATCTCTGCACATTTGATAAATGTGCGCATATACGTCCTCCAATTTTGCCTTCATTCATTTAATTCCTCTTTCCATCCCCTCTAAAGCTATTTGGAATCAGTCCTAATGGTAAAACTTTAGTCTTTGCTGTTCTGCCATGAAATACTTCCAGACTGGTATAGCTTTATCAACAGTTAATCTAATATATGACACTCAACTATAAATTCACTTTCCTCCTGAGAATTAATTTGAAGTAGGTGACAACTGGCATCACCCCAGGAAGACACAAAGAAAAATGGAGGGGAGCGGTTTAAAGCAGAAAAATGAGACATTTAATCTGCTCAGCTGCAGTGGAATCGCAGCCAAGAAGAAGCAAAAAGAAATACAAGGCTTAGGACTGGCTGCTACTCAGGTTGCAGTGCATGTCGAGGTTGGCGCCTCCCTGGGCAGCAACATCCAACATACCAAGAGGGGAAACATCTTCACAAAGCGCCTGCTTTTATAATTAACAATTCAACATTTTCTCAATTATCTAATATCATGTAAATGCCAGTCTTTATTTTCTTCGTTTTCTTGACTTCAGGTGAACAATATTAAACTATAATTTCGATTCACTGACTCTGCAGAGGCTTGATCAGTTACAATAGGCCTATAGGAAAAAAAGTTGAATAAAATTGTTGATGCATGAAATTCAGCAGAACAATTATTTTTATGTATTAGTGTTGAAACTTTCGATGTCTTGATGGTTTTATGAATGTTGTATATAATTTTATTTATTTATTTATTTATTTATTTATTTATTTATTTATTTATTTTACTGTGTGCTCATTCCTCCCCTTTGCCTCTCCCGTTGTCCCTCTATTTATTTAACTAATCAATTTTATTTTGTATTTACACACTGTAATTTACTGTTAAAAAAAGGGGGGGAGGAGGGGGAAGAAGAAGAAATAAGAAAAAAGTTGTTAAAACGATAAATGAAAATCCCACTTCCTGTTTGGATCGATGTGATTGGCTGATCCTACTGCGCAGACTCCTGGGAAAGCGCGACGTTCAAATTTGTTTCGGGTTTCCTTATGCTTCGGTCGGTGCGCAAAACATGGAGCGACATCAGAGCAGGTTAAACTCTATTTATTTCGTACAAAATACAACTGTCTTCAATATATTTGTCTTCGCTACAACAAAAAATCGCAATTTCGTCAGCATTGCTTTGCGGCTCCTATAGCTCGGATACTGGCCGTTCTCGTCCGTATCAAGCGACGGTAACGCCAAATTACATTCAATAATCGGGTGGTTTAATGTTTTCTTGCTTTTCAAGGCATGTACAGACCTAGTACAATGCTACACAGTACATTTTACGAATCGTCGATTTGTACCTTTGTATTCGGCATGCATCCTATACCCAGGGGAGCCTTGTGTTACATCAAAATTTCACATTTTACAATTGTTTTGTCCTCTTATTCTGACCATGAGCTTCGTCCAAAGTAAACTAAATGGGAATGAATGCGTATTGAAGCTGTTTTGTATTGCGTTCTCCTGACAAATTGAGGCTGTAGTTACAGTTTCGTTTTAGGTTTCACGTTGTGTTGCCTCTAAACATGTGAGAAGTGCACATACAGCCCCAGGACCGTGCTATCAATGTTATTGCAAACGGACCATAAGAAAACATTGGGCTTAGCAGAGCTTTGGTTTGTGTGTATTTGTCGTTGCTGCTGCATTTGTCTGAAAGAACAGTCACTCAAGTGGGACCAACTGGTGTTTATGTATAATATTCCACCTCAAAATCTATCTCTATGAATGGATTGATAAGGGGCTATAAAGGTTTGTAATTTAATCCTGTATGTTAAGGGTACATGGTCACTACAACTTTCAACCCAATCTCAATTATTTGTCCTATGAAGTGCATTGCAACGACTACTACTATCTGGAGCAATGATGTGATGATCTGTGCATTATTTTCCAGTGCCGCAAGGACTCCCACAAACAGTGTTGTAGTTGAGAGGAGGAGCAAGAGTAAGAGTTATCGTCAGTCCTACCGCAGCTGCGTAGGTGCTGCCTCACGACTCTGCTTTACCCCTGGGTTCACAGCACGGAGGCTCAACGCCAGCAGGAGGGCTCCAAAGTCACACAATGTCACTGTGAGTCAACCCAGGGCATTAAACACCTTTTGTTTTTTTTTAAATCAGTTTATTCAAAAAATCTCATACAATGAATTCTAACATCATCATTCCTCTTCCTGTCAAAGGAGAAGGTGAATCCACAGCAGCTGGCCTTACTAATGAAGACAGAGTGGCAGCTGTCGTACGTTACCCCCCTCTACCAGTTCAGACACACCCAGTTGAAGAGCTACTCCAGGCAGCTCTCGGCGTTCATTGCTGCGGAGAAGCAGCAAGGTTTGGCCGTGGAGGTGGAGGGAGCGCAGGGCAGCTTCAGAGTGTCCATCTCTGTGGTGCAAGGGATGGTCGAGGCGGACGATGATGCTGAGACGGTCCTCATACAGGTAAGCAGAGGTCACTGCAGAGGCAGAGAGAAGCTTTCCAGGCTACTGGTGTCTATCTGGATTTGTAAGCGTACAGACTCATTCTCATGTCTTTAGTGTGCCGTGTTCTCTGAGTGAGACTATCTCTCTGTTTCCCTTTCCCGCCACAGATCCATTCAAAGCTTTTGTTTGCCAGGAAGGATGAGCCTCAGAGGCCGGTCTGGAGCGGCTGGCTGACCTGCATCAACGGCAACCCTGACTACCTGCGCTCGCTTCCAGAGGACTTCACCTGCCTGCCGCTCTTCTGCAGCAGTGGGGCCGAGGGGCTCACCGCCGTGGTCAAATCCTGGTTCCAGCAGACCTTCGACTGCTGCTTCGGCACCCTGGAGATCAACCACACAAGCCTGCAGTGGCTGGCGGCCTTATGGACTAACTGCCAAACCGAGTCCAGCATCCAGCACCTCAAAATGATTTGGACCCTCCCAGTGGTGCCACCGCTGCAAGTCACATACACAGTCGACCCCCATGATGCATGGCAGCTGTGGAGCAGTGTGAGGAAGGATCCACGGGAGGAGAGTAAAGGAGGGGAGGTGGAGGAGGAGAACAGTATTGATATTGAGGAGGTAATGGAGTTCATGCAAGCGCTGAAGGACCACTTCTACAGACATTTCAGGCTGGATCTGTCAGCTGGAAGCCTGAAACAGGTGACCACAGCACTGGGCTCAGCCAAGTACAGCGGGAAAATCAAGGTACTGTCTGGCACAAACAGTCTTTCACAACACACACACCCTGCAAGATACAGTTGTACTAATGTTTCCCTTTGTTTCAGATCTCCAACAGCAGATACATGATCACCACCTTCACGCTACTGACAGAATGTGCCCTCCTCAAAATGCCCCTCTGAGAGACTGAATAAAGACTTTTTAGCGCAACAGGTAATTGCAATAGCCACATTTGGAGAGAGAAAGAAAGAAAGACGGACTTGGAAAATGGGACATGCAGCTTTTTTAATGTTTTTCTTTTTAAAATAAATTAGTCTTTTTTTTAAATTAAACTCTGCAACAAACATGAAATTGTTAGTTATTTTTTGCACAGTATTCTCTTCAGCATGTCATCCACCTACATGTACTGTGTTTTAGAGATATCTACTGAATGCTAACCAGCTAGCGTTGTTCTGGTCAGACACCACAAAGACAGAACAATATCCAAAAACACCCACTCAGTTGCACTTAGTGTTTGTTGCTTGGGTGGCATAAGGGTTAGAAAAAAAACGACAGGGGCACAGTAGTGGTGGGTCCTCATGGAATACAGATGGGAAGTATTTATTTTATTTTTTTTAGAGAATCTACTTTCTATCCTCCAACCCAGGCAGTGTTGTGGCTATAATTATGAGTTTTATGAGCTGAACTTTTGAGGAAAACGTTCCAGTGTTTCTTGTTTACCAGGTTGTCTGCTTTTGCTCCTTTTGTAAATACTCCTCTGTACATATTCTTGTCCATGGTTTAATGTATTTTTGTCATTCATAGTTGTAAATAAAAGCATTATAGGATGCGGTGTGGTGGTGAATACTTTGACTGGTGCCTGATGAAGGAAACAGTTGGAGGGAGAATCCCAAATTCTGCACACTTGGAACAGTGAATCTGCAGCTACGGTTTTATTTTATCTGTCCATGATGTTATTTGTTGTGCATTTATTCCAATTGTTAACCTGCTAGATATTAAAAATCTTTTACTAGCTGCCCTTTGTACTGTGGGTCCCCATACATTTAAAGATGGAACTTGGCAATATAAAGACTATTTATCCTCTTAGATTTTGGATGTAATATGGTGATAAAAGTATTCTGGTTTTATATCCACACTACTGATGACTATTTATAGAAAAAATACATCATTGGTTTAAATATTGGTGAAAGTAACATTAGTCATCCCCACACTATTGTTGCAATATCAATGTTGAGCTATTTGGTCAAATATATTGGGATATTTAATATTGTCGTCCTGGCATTTATGGAGCACATGGTAGCTGCGGACCAAAATCATTACAATATTATTTTAAGTCCATATCAGCCGTACATATTTGCAGCTGCACTTAATAACTGTCACCATCAGTGAACACCTAGGTCAATGAAATCCCCCAAAAAATGCCAGTCCAAGTCCCCAAATCATGACATCAAATCGCCTGTTTTGTCTCACCAATATTTCAAAAATGAAAAGATAGTCAGTTTAAAGGCACACTACGTAGTTTTGGAAAACAAGTTCAAACTCAAAAATGTGTTATTTATTCTATTTCATGAATATCTTTCCATAATTGGATGGACAAGCTGTCAAGACACATCAGTAGAGAGAGGAACATTTTGTCTTACAAAATGAAAGGAAATCTCATTAGAGCTGTAAAATGTTCTGCCAATCAACATTAATTAACGAAATGTTCTCACGCTGTATTAATTCCTCTCCCTTTTTATACACCATCGGATTTGACATGGTTGTTATCAAATGCAGTTACCGTTGAAATGGCCAGATGGTGGGTGCCCATCTCCATCTGCATATACAAGTATAATTACATGACTTGACACGAAGACGTAAAGGAGAAATTCACCCAGAAATTAAAATCGGGTCATAATCCACTAATCTACCCCCATGGCGATGAAAGTCAGGTTTGTTTCATAGCTGACCAAACATTTCTGGAGCTTCATAGCACAAGAAATGAGTTGTAGCATTCTCCTAAACAGTTGAAGTCATTGAGGAGAGGTTTTAAAATGTGAAAAACAAAGAAAAATTGAAAAAACAAACGTTTAATGGCTACATATAGCTTATCCAGTGTAAGCCCTCCGAATCAAAAATTGATTCAAAAGATGTTATCGTAATTGCAGCGACAGTGAAATTTTCAGATTCAAAAAGGGATGTAGATAACAACTTTTCAAATCAATTTGTGATATCAAGGAATTTTAGGTGTCGGATTATGACGAGCTGATGAGCTGTATGGATCGTGTCTTTCTAGCTGTTTTTGCGCTGTAAGACAAGTCACTGTCTACTTCAGTTGTTTACCAGAATGCTGCGACGCTGTTTCGCTTGAAAGTTCCAGAAGTGTTTTGTGGACAGCCAAACTTGGAGATTACCATGACTTATTTTTTTTTACGCGTGGGTGAATTTATACTTTAAATCAACTCGAAGCAATTTCCTCCACCCCCCCCGAAAAAACAACACAGACTGTTCTCGTTATCCAAAACAAAATCTGGCAACTTTATTTTTAAAACAGACAGCCCAACCAAATTCATACAACCGAGGTAACGAAATAATGTTCAGTAGAAACAAGGAGGGGACACGAGTGTATAAAATACCAGTTGTAGACATAAGAAGCTTTTCAAAAACAAAAAGACATGACTGTATATTGCACAGGTAGAAAAAGGCGAAAAAGGCAAAAAGAAAAAAACAAAAAAGTAAGCAACTTGTGATCAACTTAAGTGGACTCGCTGTTATGTTATTGCTAAGCCGACACCACTAAATGCACGACGATGATAGCGAGGGCGTAAGGAGTCACAATCACGGCTCCATTATGCTCCCTAATGACAGGACTGGTGTGTCTTTCAGCGTCTAGCTCGATGGCCGTGGTAATTAGGGTTACAGCAGAGGCTCGTCCTGTCGTTAGAGGCCATTGTGGAGCTGAGGATTGTGGGAATAAAGCATCTGTATTTAATACCTTTTTTTGGGGGGGGGGGGGAGAATATTCACATATGTAACATTAAGTTGTGAATTATGCTCATGATATGTGTTGTATATCAATAACGCCTGCTCGGAGTAGGGAACACAACTTTATTTAAACCCTCAGCCGGTGTGATCAACTTGAAAAACTGGATTGCTTTACGTGTTTTAAATGGCACATAAGCTCGCCAAACTTCACAGCTACATAAAAAAATACCTCCATAAGCACCAGACTGGAGGAGGGTGTTAGCTTCCCACTCTGCCGCCTTCCATGTCATTTATATAATGTTTACTCTTGTGTGGGTATTTACAGCTCCGAAAAAGGGGCTGGCAATATATTTACAATAGCCCCCCCCCCCCCCCCCCCACACACATGCCAACGTATAAGAATCTGAGATCAGCATCCGCCAGGCAAATACATGAGGGGATGGACGATATAGGCTCAGATCCGTGTTGCAAAAAGCAGTGAGGAGTCTGTGTTCGTTTGTGGCAGCTTGACATATTCAGCAGTGTGGCAAAGATCCCACAGAAGAAAAAAAAAAAAAAAGTCTTCACAGTATAATCCAAACTCCCCACTGAGCCATCACACACACGCACACATTCGCGCACACACCTCAGACACTCTGTGTTCTCAAAAGGAAAAATTAGCACAAATTGATTTAAAACAAGGGGGCTAGTTATACAGTTAATACCATTGTCACGACAGATCATGCTTTAATGTTCAACATAAACTCCCCCTTGTTCGGTTCATTTAAGCGCGAATCAATGCACACATGGAGCCATGAGGTAAACGATGGAGAGGAAAGTGACCTATGTAGAGTTGTGATTCACAGTAAGAGGAGGAGAGATGCAGCGTGTGCGGCAGCTTTAAGAAGCCAAACCCAGGAAGAAGCCTCCGACGAACCCGCTGGACATTACGATGTTCCTTTTGATAAAATCTGTGGCCTGCGGGAGAAGGAGAGGGAAAAGAGAGATGAGTTTATAAGAGCTTAAAAGAAGTGGACAATATTAACCAGTGAAAAGGTGTCAACTGTTTTAAAGTGGCTGCAAAGAGCAAAAGCAAGAGAGTATAGTCAGGATTATAGATACAGTACACTTATTTCTATTATCGAGTAGTCTACAGATTACTTCCATGATTAATTGCAAAATGTAAGAAATGCTGAAGGTGATGTCTTTGTGTGCCTTTTTTTGTTCAACTGACACACCAAAATCCCAAAGACTCTTCATTTACTATCATATTATATCTCCTTTTCTTTTGATCAGCTGATGAATTGACAATTAACACAACCCTTGAAATGTGCAAGACCATCACCTAAAGATGGAATCATGTCCCATCTCTCTTAAGCCTGCTGTGTCACAGCTATTGGGTGTAGTGTTTCTAACTGTACACTAGAGGGCACTGCTGTTTTGCAAATAAAGATAGGAACCTCCACACCAAAACCAGGACAAGAGACGCACATGCATTTAGTTCTAATTAATTACATGTCACAAGTATGAGTGTGGATGGCAAAAAAACAAACAATTAAAGCAAAGATTAAATAATTAATATCATTAATATATAATTAGAAACAAGTAATAGCGTGAAAAAAAGAGCAAGCTTTGTTACAGGTACCTTTACCTCCTCAATGAATGTGTTTATTTCAGGGGCTGCTTTGTTGGCTTTCTTCTTCAGGTGCTTCTTTGCTTTGTTCACATCCTTCTCCACCTTCTTCCAGTCCACCTGCACGTAGCCGCTATGATTGGCTATCTGTGTAAGGAAAAAAAATGGGTAGTATGAAGGACTGATTTTACAAAGATAACGATGCTTTATGGAGCTGCATTAGTTTTTGGTTCCAGCCTCCCACTGTGAAGATTCTGTTCAGAATTGCCCTCTGACATAACATGTGTTTGCACTAATAAGTAACCTTTTGTTGCACTCTGCTGGGCTACTGACTCCTTGTCTGGTCTTATCAGATATTCTCTGAGATTTATTGTCAGACTGTCTGGCGGGCTAAGGCGGTATCTGCGTTTTATTGAGACCATCTAGACCTGTCTGCGAAACAAATTCCCTTTGTGCAATACAAAGAAAAAAAAAAGATGCACTGATTTTCTCCCTTAGTACCAACTCAAAAAGGTAATGGGTGACTTATTACTTTTTGAGACTTAACATTTAGAGGTTTAGATGCACCTGCTTATTCAAAAAATATCTAAGAATGAACCAACCTAAAATCTCATCTCAGGCCGACTGTTCGCACTCTGGGTTGAGTGAATAAAAAAAAGGCAATAACTTCCTTACGGGAGCTGAACTCTAATTGTTCGTCATGTGAAACACACAGATGTGAGGCTACATGACAGAACATCGATCTGTTCAAGGCGCATTTTTAGCTTAACCGTGAAACACATCTAAACAGCTATTTCATGTGTTGTAAAATGGTTACAAGAAGAGAAATGAATACGCTGATAGCATCTCAACACCCAGTAAGCCTCCAGATGGCCTGCATCCATCTACACACAATGCTGGCCTTTCTGCTGTGGAGAGGAGACCAGCTGAGCGTCATGCTGTGCAGCTTGCGTCTTCACTTGTCAATAAAGATGGCAAAATGTGAATCTAACAAAGAATTGCGTGCATTTCAACTCACTTACAGACAATGTAAATATGATGCATATCTAGGTAATGACGGTATATAAGCAGTGTTATGGTGGTCTTGCCTGTAAAAGAAGGAACCCTCCTCCAACAGCAGTAGCAGCTATCTTCCCGACTCTTTGGAAGAGGTAACCGGCACACCTGTATGTGTTGAGAGATCGCCATGTTACACATGTGAACTCAGTCATGTTTTTTTCTTTTCAAACAACATTAGTCACTCGGGTAAGTTGGATGCTCTTCTTTCAAAAGGGCAATGTTGGGACAGTGTTTCAGCCTTTGTGGTTACAGATGTGACCCATGAGTGTGTAGATCCCCATGCCTTACCATCCAGACACACCTCCCATCATGAGCTGGGTGGCCACGGAATACTTCTCGGCGATCGGGCCCGAGTTGCTCCCAAACACCCTGCTCCACCACTGGTGCCTCCGGGCATATTCTGTCAGGTCCACGACCTCGTACACCTCATCTTCACTCTCAGGGTCGTCCTGATCTGCTGTGAGACAAGAACAAAATAAGTTAAAGAACAATATCTTCAATTTAAAAACCACTAGCCCTTCAAAATAAGGGAGAATAAAGGGTGTGTTGGCATTATATGACAGTACATCTCAGCTTACTGCACCACTCCTCTCCATCCCAAACAGTAATGAGCACGTACATGCACTTATATTATAGTACTCAGTCCTTCACAGGGTCAGATTTGGGTGGTAAAACCCAAAACGTGAAGGTGACCCTTCAAACGTATTAGGGCAGTTTAGCTAACAAAGGCTCTCAGTGCTGCTTGTTTATTCTATGCAAATGCATAGGAAAGCTAATATTAGCAGGCTAGCGTCAAATGGCTACCAAGTCAATACAACGCACACTTTAGGCTTCGTTTTCCGCCTCTAATGAGCCCCGAGTTCAAGACCGCACCGTAATGGCTACATCGTTGGGGGGGAGAAGTCAACATATGTATAATAGTGAAGGTAATGGCGCCGTTTTCTAACAAACAACATCACTAACCTTCTCTATGGTCCACCGTCGCCATTTTGGAGAAACTGGTTATGTCACCAGGATGTTGACAATACTAAACCCCGCCCACATGATGATGCTCTGCCACGTCAGTTAAAATGCCCTGATCTCGCTTGATTAGGCTCAGAAACATAGCAGCGTTATTACTAAAAATGCTCCAACTTTTTTGTTGGTATTAGGGAAGATATCACAGGTCTGAGATGGGACTTTGTAAAGTGCAAATTAGGGGGTTGCGTGATAGGTATGGCTCGGGAGTGATGCATTGCAGTCATGGTTTAACCAGTCTTGTAAAGGAGAACAACTGACACCCAAGTGTCAATACATATTACTGAATACGGGATTATCTTCTACCATGTGGAGGTTATTGCAAGGGAAACGAAGCTCTTTTGCTTTGTAATGTAGATGGGCGTCAGGCACGTTCAGAGAATAAATATTTTAGAACGTGCTTCCAGAATAATCGTGATATTAAATGTGAGTGTTTTGCAGGGGGGGAATATGAAAATTTGAGATAAAAGAATGATAGAGCAGGGAAGTCATATGGTGGGATGCGGGCGCTCCCATTGGCGGAAGATGGGGGAGAGGGCGTGGCTAGAGCGGCGCGTGGGTTCGCTTGGGTGACACAATTATAACAACTTTATCTTCGCGGCCGAAACGCATTTTATTGTCAAATACTCACATCCTGGATATTGTATTCAGTTATTCGCATTCAAACAGCGGAACAGTTTCACTTTGTGATGAAAAATGTGACGTTTGAGGAGCTACCCGGAGAGCGCTTCTGTCCCCCCGAAAGGATTTACTATATCGAATCGCATCTTTTCATCCTGGAAAAAAAGTTTTTGATCATTTTGTTTTCTTCAGTTTTTCTTTTTTGATTCGGCGGAGCAAACCGTTTGTCCCCGTGTCGCGATTTTCCATGCAATCGTGCGGTGTGTCGGTCGCCGTTGCTGCCTGCGCTGCTGCTCGGAGTCTCGGCTCGGCTTCTTCTGGTGGTGATGAGGGAAAGAAAATGGCGGCGGGAAAAGCGAGTGAAACAGAGGAGGACTTTCCGACACTGACAGCCCAGGAGAGGGACAGTTTGGTCGGGATCGACAGGTCGGAATAGTAGCCCCATGCACTCACACGAACGCACAGATCGAAATTTAATTGTTTTCTGTCCTTGCATGTCGAAAATGTTTCCGAGCCGCTCTGCAAGTGATTCTGAGCCGCCTATGTTGTCTTCTTGCTTGCAGCTCACTGTTTGGATTTCAGAAGCTTCATGAAGATGGCGCCAGAACGAAGGCCCTGTTGATGAAGGTAGCAAATCTAATTGGATGTATTTCACAACCAAGCAGCACCCTGATCCACTGGACTTA
The DNA here is from genome assembly GCA_963678695.2 of Diplodus puntazzo. Taxonomy (NCBI): domain Eukaryota; kingdom Metazoa; phylum Chordata; class Actinopteri; order Spariformes; family Sparidae; genus Diplodus; species Diplodus puntazzo. The sequence goes on from OZ023178.1 coordinate 13,697,394, forward strand.
CTCCAACCGTTTAACAACCATGCATGGCAGTGAATTTGCTCTCAAAGTAGCAAGTCAGCCAGAACGCAAGTGGCCCACTCGCTAAAGAGACCAAGGCCAGCTAGCCGCAGCCCCTCTATTAGCCAGTCAGCTAGCTTGCTAGTTAGCTACTCTCATCCGATGAACAGCGACCCTGCACCTGCGGCTACGCCGTGTCGCTAGCCATGATAACTGTTAGCAAACTAGCCATGGCTCTCTCAACTAGCTCCTTAACACTAGCGCAATGTTAATGTTTGTTAGGCAAACGCCCTTCTGGGTTGGCTGGTAAAGCTAACGTTATTCCAAACACCCATACCCCTGTGTACTTGCAAATGTACCACCACCAACAACACAACGTCGTCACGGTTTTCTGTAGCACATTTATCTCAGGAAACATTGCACTTTAATGGGGGAAGTTGTGAGATTGTTTTATTGCAAGCTTACGACGGCCACACATGGTCTTAAACACACGGGTATCCTCATCTGACTACAAGTGTTATTACGTTGTTGGAAGTAACAATAACGCTGTAGCCTTCAGGGTGCACCAAATACAGCCCGGCCGTTTACGTTATTTGATAAGGTTAGCTAGTGCCCGTAGCATTTGCATTGGTGCGCTGTCTCGACCACACTCTGTTAGGTTGTTTTGCTGCCACTGCATTGCTCCAAGAAACGTATTTGAGGACGTGCTCTGGTCGTTTTTGTTCGCTCGGAGTCGGTGTGAACGAGTTGACTAACGTTACAAGTAACGTTAATGGCTGGCTGCCTGTCCAAGATGGCGGGACATGGCGGAGTGACACTGATCGCTATATAACCAATTTGATATGAATAAGGTGCTCCGAATCGTTCGTGTGTTGCTCAGGCACATCTCTGGTTCCCTCTCTAGCCTTTGCCCTCTGTAAATATGTTTTCCTCTTGCAGACCTAGGTGGTGTGCGAGTCCTTTGTTTACAGTTTTCAGGCACCTTGTTTGCCTCTGCATGTGCTCTCGTACTCGATAGCTACGTGTTAAACAGGCCCAGTCTACCTGTGCCCAACACTGCGGGGCTAGCAGAAGAGCAAAGCCCCCTGTTTTATATTGGAAGTATCTTGAACAGTGGATGATGAGGAGAAGATGGTGCTGTTGACAGCTCGTGTTCGGAGGGCCATCCACGAATCTGCTCGCTAGGTGGTGTGGGATACCTAGGAAGTGTAACTACCCATCTAGCGTTAGCTGCACAGAGGCAGCATAAGCACTTGGGTACTGTACTTGCTGGAGAGTAGAGACAATGTGCAATGCAGTCAATGCTTTAGGCTTGAATCAAACTGTACAGGTCCTATATCCAAAGCAGAGCATGCCCATCAACACACTACTTTTAGGTATGCAGAAGATTAACGCAATTTGTTGATTTATTAAAATTTTGAAGTGTTTTATAAGCTTCGTTTGGTACCACTACCTTCAGAAGTCAGGTTATTTTGTGTCTTACATGCAGCAAATTTGTTGCAGATGACAATGGAGGTTATGGTCAGCAGTAACATTTGACTTGTCTTGTGCCATAGTCCGCTTCTGTTGCTTGACTTTCTTGTTACAGTTGGACTCTTACATGACCACTTGCCATGGTCCTGTAATCTACATAAACGTATTGCAATCTGATGCCGGCACCGGTCAGATAGGTCAGGTAGCGTACGTGGCTGATAGCATGTCATGTGATGTCATGTCTGTCTCTATCATTGATACATCATACCAAGGCTACACCTCCAGTGAGTAAAATACTGATAAATAGATGTGATATACTGGATTGGACATCACCTCCCCAAGAGAAAATCATCCTATAAAGCTTTTAAGTACCGCGGTTTGCAGGAAGAGAATGCCACATCTCTCATTGAAAATGGCATAGTTACAGTGCAGAGCACAGTATGAGACATTATGCAAATTGCTGATTGCTAGGTTTATAGTTTGGGTAAACTATATCAGCATGTAATTTTTGCTTCCAATTTACCTCCCAAGGCAATGAAACCATTAGTTGTCAGTGTCTTGTGAAACAGAAAGCAAACTATGGACTTGTGCAACAATAAAGGCTATCTGCTGAAAGATTCCTTTGCATTCGACACATTGAATCGTGATGGTTTTCCTGTGCTGTCACCTGATAATGGCTTATAAAAACAAAATGGCAAATAAACCAGAATGTGGCCTCAGAAATAATTGACGCCAACTGTGTCCGACTCCAGTGTTTGTATTTGAGCCTGCTGAGAATAATGAAAAACGTTGGTGTCGCATGAAGTGTCTCATCTTGTCGTATTCTTAATTTTAAAAGATTTGATGTGTTTTGTGACTCAATTTCTGCTCGTAGCCTAGCAGTTTGAGTGACTCCCCTGTCTGGCACTTTGCAGTGGCCGCCCCGCTGCACTGTTGCTCTGTCTACATGCAGATAACTGTGGGTTCAACATTTGTGACAGAACTAGGTCACTGTATCATCACCAGTAACTAAGTGGCAATGACGTAAACATAGAATAACTAGATGGAAGTTAAGCTGTGGACTTGTCTGCACTATTTTGTACTTCCTACATGTGAGACAAAATCTGAATGGTGATAATTTTTGTGCCTGGTCGTTTTCTTTACCGCCACCAAGCAGGTTATATTTCCACCCATTCCCATTTGTTTATTTGGAATGTCAGCAGGATTATACAAAAACTACCGAAGAGATTTCCATGAAACTTGGATGGAGGATAGACCCCACTGAGTTTTGGTTTGGATCAGATTAAGGAAACGGATCCAGGAAATTTTCTTAGATGGCATTTTTACACATTTTCATTAATTAGGTGGAGATAGGCACTCCACTGAGTGCCATTCTAGTTTTTTCTGCATTACACGGTTGCACTTTTTGTTGCAAGAAGGGATTTTTGGTGTCATGTGCATGTTTTCCCTTTTGTTTTTATGGGTTGACTCAAGGTCAGGGAGGCCAAGCGAAAGACATGCTTGTTAAGTATTAGGCCCACGTTTGTATTGCCCTTGACTAAGGCACTGGCCGAGCTGCAGAGAATGGTTTCCCCCGCAGGGGTTGATAAAGAATGATTGAAATAATATCAGTTATACACAGCTATTTAGCATGCAGTTTGACTCACAAGCTTGCACACAGCAATGAAGGATATCTACTATAAACACAATATGACTTTGGTGCTACATTTGTATGTTAAACAGCAGAGCCAGGTCTGAATAAGTCAGTGTATTCCAAATGGCAGAAACAAACAAACAAACAGGAATCTATGAACAGAATGAAAAAACAATTAAAATTGAGTTTTTATCCCAAATTGGCAATATAAGCCCAAAGGAGGAGACCTAAATGAAAGCTATACAACATGTGAGAAAGATTTATGCTGTCATTAAAGAGCACAATAAAACAGGCATTTTTTGGGTTGCTTGAATGGATAAGGGCTGTTTAACTGAGCTGACCCAAATGCTTTGAAGCTTCTACCGTTTCATGATCACAGACACCCAAATCAGTTTTGGATGGAACGAGACGTTGTGTCGGCTGCACCCAAAAAGAGGCTAAAAAATGCTTCAGAAAAGCAGTGCCCCAAAAAATGGTATTTGGCAAACCCTAAATTAGAAATAACTTCCAGATATAAAAAATAAAAATGTAAATCCCAAACTAAGTGTTAATAGGCTTTGTGACATCAAATAGCTTCAACAACAGGCCATGGACTATGGAAGCAGATTGTTTCTGCAGTAACACACTCGCCATTTCTCTCACACATACACACACATACACACACACACACACACACACACACACACACACACACACACACACACACACACACACACCCTTTCTCTTACAACAGAAACTTTGCTTTGCAATGCAGTAATGTGTCCTGTCCACAATCTCCTGGCTAACACTAGCTATCCGCTCAGAAGCTATGATGCCAGCTGCTGAGAGCAGCTGCTCAGAAGCTGTTGAGGTGCCAGGGATGCAACATTTAGTACTAGGCTAGCCTCGCCAAAGTTGTGATGATAGCTATCCTTGGTAGCCATCCACCAGTGTAATGGACTTTGTTCCTTTTTGCAAGCGGCTTCTCTCCAAAGTATGCAAGGGCTTCATTCCTCACGTAGCTGTTCAGATCTTCAACTGCCCGCTCTCTATGCTCTTCTTCAGTGCTGGTTCCACAGGGGAGTGAAGAAACGGGAGTTGTAAGGTCTGCAGCTGTAGTAATGGTGGAGCTGGCACTGGTATTCTCACTGGCCTTGCTGCTGTTCATCCATCTTGTTTTTTACTCCAATGGCCAGTGTTTGCACTTTCAGGTGTTAAGTGTTGTACGTCTTTTGAACCTTGGGTCCAGGGCAGTGGAGAGGAGCACTGTGTTTGCTTCTGTGTCTGTTCCATATCAGCGAGTTGGAGAGCCTACACTGGGGCTGACCTGTAGGCTGACATTTGGGTGGACTTCAGTAACTCCTCTGTGTAACAACAGAGGAGATGGACAGCATTGCTTCTGGCCACCTTTGCTAAAGCAGTCAGCTCATCATGGACACATAGAACGTGCTGTTCAGCCTTGTGCTTATGCCCAGAATGAGCCTGTGCTCAGATGTTGCTGATGATTTGTTGGCCATTAGCTTTGTTTGGGTGCTCCAATGCAGAATTGACTTGCAAGGTATGGCCAGTGCAGCATACAGAGGACCACCTATGCTTTACTCCCAGTGTGTTTGCTGCAGCCATACAGTTGGGACAACTGTCATGCACAACTGCACTAATGTTGAAGTATCAAACCTGGCTGCTACCTCCACTATATCCCCATATCATCTTTGATGTAAAAGATATAGGCTTCAATGGCTACATTTGTCCATGCATCAGTGGCCTTCTTTCCATCGTCTTGATAAAATGGATCCTTGATGGAAGAGTGTAACTGGGGGGAGGAGGTGTTGATCATTGCTCATCTTCAACCATTGATAGTTTTTGGAAAACAGCTGCTTGCAGTTGTGTGTGTATGAGGCTTTATTCCTCATCATGTTCCTCTAATGGAGATTTGTTTTTTCTAAATTGAGATACAATGAGTATGCAAATTGGAACACTTTACATAATTCTCAATACATGCCTTGTTGTGTTAGTTAACAATTGTTTAAAGGCACGAAACTACAATATTTTGTCTTTTATTGTGGTATAAAACAGTGTGGCAAAGTCTCTCACAATTGAGATGTTAATATAATCTCGACTGTATCTTAATATAATGCAAAGTTATTTGAGATGCACAATCCACTTTTTTTCAGTTCCGATCTGATTCCAGTACTGGAATTTGGATATCTGTTGACTTGAAACTAGACCTCTTCTTTTCTTTATCATTATTCTTGATATTGATATTGTTGTTGGTTTTGTTGTTATTATGTGTAAGGTAAGGCCTACATGAGGCTGAAACTGAACTTGTGATGACACTTCAAGTGATGGACTTTGTTTGGGTCACATCCAGTTTGAAAACTTCATGTCTCTCAGGCTCTGTTGTATTTGCGTCGTGATCCAGGGTCAAAACTGGAAAAAGGTTAACTCACATAATAAGCAATCACAACAGACTTTGAGGGGTTGGATTAGCATTGGACTCATGGCAATTCTCATTGATAAAGACTCCAAAAAGACACGGCAGTTCAAGGCTGAATTACAAAGTTTCTGAAAAGGGTGGCACCATCATATCACCATCACAATAGTTAACAGTTAGCTTTTGGACAGATGCATAACTCCCGCATGAGGATATTTAAAGTTGGTAACGTTATTTTGTATTGGACACCATCATTCCCAGAGTTTACTTTGATAGTCTCCAGTATTTCATATTCATGTGCAGCACTTGGTGATGAGACAAAGAAACAGTGCAGCTCATAAAAAACATTAGATTATGGAATCTGGATTTGGACCTGGATCGGTGACATAATCCTGATATCCAGTGAATCAATTGTGTCGAGATCTAAACCAGATGCTGATATATTGGTTTGTATTAGTCCCATCATTGTAAATTACACTGAGAAAGTTTGGAAAAGCTATCAAGGTGATGGGTATTATGACTATTGTGATTTAAGATTAAGATTTAGATTAGTGTCAAAAAAGCTGATTACAAATTGATATTAGAATTAATTTCTGAATGCTCCTCAGAGATGTTTGCGCTCCCCTGTTGACAATCTTGACAAATCAAACTTTCATTTCTGTGAAGTGGCGCACAAAATGACTACTTTAGTTGACGAGAAACTGACACAATCAGCCCCGACTGAAGTGCTGTGTCTGCACACCCCTCTTCTACCCTTCAGTTATCAGACAGAAAAAACTCTTTCTTTTGATTACAGTGCAATACGTGCAGTATTTTTTGAATATCCATCCATCTGTCCATCCGTCCATCTATCTATCTATGTCAGATTGGGCACTTTATTATCAGTTAGGCAGGATCGGTTAGACAAAACCAAAGAAAATATTTTGTAATTTAGCAGAACGTGTCAATGGTGAACTGTATTTATCTGTGCAGTAACATACTCATAGTCATTGACTGAGTATTACATTGTCGCAAAGCAATTCAACTGTGGTTGAAAACCACTGAGAATCCAGTGTCAGCCAGGCTCCCACCATTACTCTCGTAAGCTGTCCTGTCAGTCATCGGCCCTGGCCTTCCCCCAGTACATCTGTACCAACCAATGACCTCTGTCGTCTCTGAGCTGTGTATTTTGCACATCAACAGTAGTTTCACATGACCAGTTTATGAAATGTTACAGTGCTGTAGGATTGGATTCAAATGCACATAAACAATTGAGTCTTTCGTTGATGTGCTGATATGTCAGTTACATCTTGACCTGTACACTTTAAGCCGAGTCTGAGTTGAGATTTGAGGATTTCCCTGGACATTCTCTATTCTATGGTATGATCTTCTTCCTATCCTTTATTCTATATTAATTGAAAATTATTTTCAATGAGTATAGAATAAAGGACAGACTACGTTTCAACAAGTAAATACGTAGAAATACATTTATAAAATAAATACCAATACTTCTTATTAGGGATGTCCCGATCCGATCAATAGGATCGGGATCGGGGCCGATCTGGGCATTTTTCTGCTGATCGGAATCGGCAATTTTGAACGTGGACCCAAGCCCGATTTTTTTTTTTTTTTTTTTACGTCAGAGCACATTTAGTGGCAGAACGCAGACGCGTGTATAACGTTACTCTGGCAAACCTGTGGATAAAATGTCATCAGTGTGGAAATAACTTCAATTAGAAAGCGAAATAGTCCAACGGCGTCATGTAACATCTGCAATATGGCTGTTTCACGGAGCTCCATTACTACTCATTTGATACGGCATATACAAAACAAACACTCAGAGAATACAACGTGTTCACTCGAGAGTACAGGCAACAACACCGAAGCAACAAACACTCGCGGATACCTTCTAAAGGAAAGAGAAATATCCTCGAGACAGCGACATGACCAAAAATATTACAGAGAAGATAACTGAATTCTCCGCTATCTCCGTGGGAGAGGATCAGGGTTTTCTTCGTCATCTGGAGTTTTTGAATCCCCGGTATGCCCGACCATCTCTGCATTACATTATTGACTCCACTTTCGAGTTACAAAGCGCCGGTATGCGCACCAGTTTCATGGGTCACAGAGCAGAGCATGTAAAACGGGCCATAGAGGAGATGCTGAACGCTGTGAAATAGACAACAACACGTCCAGGTCATTTTACGTGTCAACGTAAGGAATATGTAAAAAGCAGTGGATGATATGGAGGAACCAAGCGTGGGCTGCGTCTCTCACACTTCAGCTGCTGTACACGAGCTGCTGTCACAGTGCAGCGTCACACACTCACCTGCTAACACAAGGAAGGTGGTCCGCCGATGTTGTAATACCATATGCAGAATAAGAAAGAGCCATATGAAAGTAAATACTTTATTTCAACAAAATAAAAATACTATTAAGGAACAGCTCGGTTGCAGGTACTTTTTTTCTTAATGCAGCTGTATTATCCAGGAAAATATTAGTTAAGGCTAAATATCGGATCGGGACTCGGTATCGGCAGATACTAAATATTAAAGGACTTGGATCGGGATCGGGGTTAAAAAAAACCTGATCGGGACATCCCTACTTCTTATAGTTTAGAATACAAAAAAGAAAATTCATGTTATATTTTAGGAACAATACTGGTTGTATGTTACAGGATTTTAATTGGATTTATAATACTCTATTCATGTGTCCGGGCATAGCTTCAGAGACTTGTGTATCCCCTTTACAGACGCTGTAGCTATTGTTTGCCTTATTAAAGGTGTAACGACATGTCAAGGCTGTGGTTACAGTAATGGCATGTGGAAAGAATTATGATTGGTCAACATGGGCTGCTTGTATTTTCTATAAGCTTCCAGTGCTGCTGGAGAGGGTTGATAATGAAGAAAACATTAAGGAAGGTGAAGAAGGGCTCAGTAATCTGCTGCTTTTTTCATTACCGCACATGGCAAAACCAATCTGAGGTGCTAACCACAGTCGCTGCTCACACGCAGTGGATAAAAATTCTCATAGTGAGTAATGATAAATCAAAATAACTGTACTAACACTGTCGAAGTGATGACCCAAAATAAATCCTCTGTGATAATGAAAATGACCTCAGTTATGTTTGCCGTTGCAGAGCGAACAGTTGTGGTCTTAAAACTGCTCTGGCTTCTGAATAGAGCTTAGTAATCTTCCCATCTAAATAGGAAGAGCATAGATGATGCTAAGGACCCTTTTTTTTACATGAGATCCTTGAGACGGTGTAAACATGCTTCAGCAGCATTGCAGCACATCTGCAGTGTCTAATTCTATGCGTTTCTTCTGACCGTTGTCTTGGCAAAAGTTTTACTCCTCAGTCTCCTGATAACAAAATAAATGGATTTGATTATGTAAGGGTTTCTTGGCAGTGGTAGCGCTACCCACCAAGAGCAAATAGCTGGTCCTCTGGGTTTTGAAAGTTAAAGGTGATAAATGGGCTTATATTTCAAATAAAATGAAAATGATCTCAGTAAAAACTGAGAGATGAAATATGATCCGCATGAACTTGGAAGCCATCTCTCAGTTCCCTCACCCATGCAGCTGCCTCTCCTTGGCTTTGAACGGCAGAACAGCTCTCAGCACTGAGGACCAGCTGGGCTGTCTTTGATGGGATCTCAGTGTGGCACCAGAGAAACATAAGTGCCAGAGTAGGTCATTCTAGGGTTTGTTTGCCTGGGTGTGTACAGTGACACAGACTTTATGCATTTCTTTTTGCAACTTGGACTAGTGAGAAAAGGATCTGTATTTGGGCAGATTTGATCAGATTGTCGGCAGCTGAAACAAAGCTCAGCAAAATCTGGTCTTTCTTTATTGTACTGTACAGTGTGTATCCTCCTCAGTTTGCTAGCGTTGCTGCTTTCCTTAATGACAACGGGAGCTCTACACTGCAGGCATTTGGCTGCAGTGAAATTAGAGTGTGCTGTCACCAGGGTCGGCAAAGCATTTGTATATGCCGAGCTCCTATGGATTCTGCCGTTTCTCCTCTTTGTTAGCAAACAGCAGTGTACAAAACATTCAGCTAGAAGCTTTTCATTTGTAGCTGAGGTTAATTGCCACCACTGAAGTATGACACTGCAGGTGGGTCACATCCACTGATGCTAAATTAATGTTTAGTTAGGTGAGTGACTTGACTGCATGCCAAATTTAAACGTGACCTTGTCTGATTTGTGTTGTCTCTGCAGTTGGTGTCTGTAGTTTGCCAAAGATTGTCTATATGGTTAACAAAGCATTTGTATTTGATCGAGCTCGGTATTTATAGATATCCTTCGGATCGAGGCCAGAAACCTTGACTTGGACATCCCTATATTAAATTCAACCATTTTGACATGTACCTATTTTTTTTTTATCTTTGCATACAAGTCTCCCTCACTTTATGCACTGCCGCTTCGTGTTGCTTTTAAATAGATGGAGTTAGTCAAATGCACAGGAAAAAATTCCCCTACGAGGATTAATGACGTTGCTACAACTTCCCATTCACTGAGGCAGTGGTGATAAATGATGATGCGTACTGAATGCATCAGGAGGATCAGAAAATATGGGTAAAGAGGTTTGTGTTGGGCGGGGGGGGGGGGGGGGAAATCAGCGTGTGCCATTCACTGGCAATATATTAAGAAAAACGGTGGTATGGCCCTTAAACTCCACAAATGTTGCAGTGTGGATCCAGCTCAGAGGCAGCAGCTACTTTTGTATCTCTTTTAATCAGCGCATGAAGATCTGTAATGGAAGTCCCCCAAACGAAGCCTTAAGTACAAGTCCTTATCTGCAGCAAGCTTCATTCCAGTGAGTTAGTCTGGGGCCGATATTTATCTGCTGAAAAGAATGCCAGTCGACTTGGCCAGAGTTAGGGAGCTGACGTCAGCAGTGGTGTGACATTACTCTCAAAGATTTTTGTCCCCCTATCCCCGTGTTTTCTTCCTTTTGCATTACACTAATTTGTTATTGCCTTCTCCCCAGGCTGTTCGCTGCTACGATTCGCTCATCCTTAAGGCCGAGGGCAAAGTGGAGCCAGAGTTGTTCTGTCAGCTTGGCCACTTCAACCTCCTGTTGGAGGATTACCCGAAAGGTGAGTAACCTTTCCTCATAGGCTACACTCGAGTGGTTTGTACAGTCGTCCTCTCCTTATGCAGTTTGTTTTGTTTTTAAGTCTCCATCTTGGGTTTTGACAAACACTTCAAATACCATACTTCCATTGACTTGAGCTTGAGAGCATGCATGAGTATGTGCAGGCGTGCACTTGGCTCCCCTCCAGCCCGACATAAATGCTGACTGCTCACGTTCTCTTCAGCGGTGTTGTGTTGACATAGATTAACGCTCCACTTCCCTCTCCTTTTAATTACAGCATTATCGGCATACCAGAGGTACTACAGTTTACAGTCAGACTACTGGAAGGTGAGACACACAAACACAGACACACGTGGCTACATACTTTTGCTTTCTTTCCCACACATTCACTTGCTAATGCACAGGAAGCGTGTATGGCCGCAGTTAGGTTAGATGTTGGTGTGAGATGCGGTTTCAGGTTTCGTGTCAGAGTGATACTGAACTTCTCTCCTTGGAATATGATACTTTTGCGGTGAGACTGATAACTAGTGAGTGGTTTTTCTGATTACTGACCTGTGCCCCAAAAGCCTCAAGGTTATGTAAATATGTAAGGCTTTTTGTTTACAAGGACATGTACAGTGCACATTGTTAACTGGGTTAGTTTAGTTGTCCGATGTTAAAACGGTCTATTCTGTTGTATTTTAGCAGCTGTCTGCATCATTTTAGTGCTCTAAGGATGCGAGTATTTTTATTTTTGTTTTGTGTCCTAATGACCTTGCACCTCTCTCCATCCCACCCAGAATGCTGCCTTTCTGTATGGCCTTGGAATGGTCTACTTCCACTATAATGCCTTTCAGTGGTGAGTACTCATCATCTCTATTAAATTTGCATTACAAACTAATGAGTTGGTTGTAATTAAGGGACAGGAAGTCTTTTCTTCTAGAATCATTGTGACTGAGTTTCACATTGTTGCGCTGAAATCTGCAGTCTTTAGTTTTTGGAAACAGTTTGACGTTTTCTTGATTTTCTTGCTGAGTTAGGTTGCAAGGGCCTGCAATGCACGTCATCATCCTGATATCGTATTAACCTTATCTACATATGAGATTTTGATCATATACTGCACAGCCCTACAATCTCTAGTCTGCACCGTAATAATGCAGCTGGAGCCACTCGCTATATAGCTTAACTTAGCATAAATATTGAAAACAGCTAGCCTGGCTCCGTCCAAAGGTAACGAAATACCTGCAGTTTCCTCTAAAGCTCACTGATCGATACGTTATACAGTATCTCCATTTAGTCTGGACATAAACAAAAGTTAAAATGCAACCATTTGCTGTTATCTCAGGGGCTTGGAGGGGTTATGTGCTTAACAGTTTCTTGGCCGGGAGCAGTGACTTCCTGGAGCCACCACTGCTGGCCTGCCAAGAAGCCCAGCACATAGTAAAACCAAAACATGTAATTTTTACACTTTTTTCAAAGAACTCACTCTGCGTTTTATTGCACAGGGCGACGCAATCCTGTTTGTAATGCAGCTGAACACACTTTAACCAAGGCGAACAATGCACTGTTGACTAGACAAAGAGAAAAAGCAGCATCATTTAAGAGAGATCGCTCCTGTTACTGCGTGACCACGATTACGCAGCTCACTTTGGCTGTGTGTTTATCTTGTTTGTTGTAACCAGCTGAAGAAATGCTTGCGAGTGAAGCTGTGTCCTATGTTGTTTCCATGGTAACGCCACAACCAGAGAGGACTCAGTTCTGTCTGAATAACCAAAATGAATCAGCCAGCTGAAACCTCTGGATAGATGAAACGCATCGAGACGCAAGCGTCTGCAAACGCAGCTATTGTTCTCAATGGCCGCAGCCAAATTACAGTCAAATTGTTTTCATGAGGCAAATCCAATATTTTAAACGGGCTGAGGACATCCCACATGCCTGCTACATTTGTTAAGTGCTGCACCTGGACATTACGCCACCACAAAAGTATAAGCAAATCAAGCGTGAATTCGCCAGTTTTCTGCTTCCATTGATTGTGAAGCAAAACAAATTAAAAACAAGTGGGGTACTTCCTCAGGTACTGTGCAAGAAGCGTCTTTAGTATTCTGTTCAATAAAGCACCCAGCGTGACTTGAATGAGCAATAAACAGAATGTGCTGCATCTCAGATAGAGTTTACATCTGTTGTCTTGTTTCTTTGGTGCAGAGGAAATCGGGGGAAAAAAAAGTTTAATTTTAAGTTTAAATCTGATTAAGGTTCAGACAGATTTATTACTAACAGCCTGGTCCAACAGTTCGTATCATATGTCTTTTTTTTACGTTTTTATATTCCCTCTGTCTATTTTTAATACCCTCCTCCCTCCTTCTGCTCACCGTACTCTCCATTCATCCCTCACAGGGCGATCAAAGCATTCCAGGAGGTGCTGTACATCGACCCAGGGTTCTCCCGGGCCAAGGAGATCCACCTCCGCCTGGGTCTCATGTTCAAGGTCAACACAGACTTTGAGTCAAGCTTAAAGGTACGCCAACCCCAAGCTTTTATACCCAGTCTAGTGTCATAGTCATGGATTAAACTTTTCTTAAAAATTGTGATGTTTGATTTAATTTTCTCTGAGCAGCAAAGATAATAATGCGTGATGCTATAACAGCTATTGTCAGGGCTTTAGACTTTTAGATTTTAAAGCGCCGCATTTTTTTGTAGGACAGTCCGCCAGCCCGCGACAGTAACTGCACTAACAGCATGAGAAGATGCACTCCCTTGTAGTCATCACTTGCTTCAGTTGGTCATTTGCTAACGGATAATTATATGTACATACAAAATCCCTTTTTGTCCTCCGAGGCGTTCGGGGATGTCTGTTATCTATCGTCCCCGACAGGACACCATTAGCCTGGAGCCCTGCTTATTGTACAAATAGAAAATAGTTTATATTGGGTAGGATTGCTATCGTGCGACGTGGTTTCAAAACGACCTTTACTTTAAAAAGACATTTATTATGAAGTGCATACAGGAAGCATTGAGATATTTTTTTAACAGCAGCTCTATGCATCAAGATTATCTTTAACAGAACAGAAAAGGATTGGGCCCCTACACTGACGATACTGCATGGTCCTCCTGGAAACTAGTGATAACGCAAAAGTATTATTTATGGAGATTTGCCGATTATTCTGTACGTGCTTCGCTGACCTCTACCTCTGCTCTCTCACAGCATTTTCAGCTGGCTTTGATTGACTCCAACCCCTGCACTTTGTCCAAAGCTGAAAGTAAGCACCTTTTATATATTTCACATGCTGAATTAGTTATTCACTCCTTAATAAAAGACTTGTGTTAAATTAGTGTATCAAATACATGCTTTCTGGACTGTGTACCACTTCTTACATTGTTAAAAATCGATAAAAAATGAAATGTATGTGAAGCAATTTAGAATCATTCTTAACAAATTGTATTTAAAATATGCATTCTAACATTTTTGGGCATGCAGTGAATATTTTTTTAATGATCTCATAGAATTGCTTTAGTTTTTGTATGTGTTTTCCTTTTTTATGTGCATTGAACATTGGTTTGCATTGATTTTGATGGTATAAATATCCAAACGAGAGCTATTCCTAGATGGCACCACTCACAACAATTGATCCTGGAATGGAAAAAAGTCCCCTGCATCTTAAAAATAGCAGCAGGAGGAACTCAACCGTCTGATTGTGTTCGCCGTCCGCGGTACAGAGTGTTGGATTATGCTCATCTGCCGGGGGTTCAGTCTAGGTAGAGCTCTGGCATTATTTGATATGCCGCTGCCATCTCATCTCTCCCACCCCGGTACCTGTTACCTTGGCGACAGCAATATCCATTTTTTGCCCATCCGCCTCGCTGTTTGCCTTTGCCTCATTGTGTCCCCCTCACTCCTGTTCTCACTCACACTCACACGCGCGCGCACAAATGCACACACACAGCAAGGGCAGCCCCCGTCTTTCTTCCCCTCTCTCTCGCTCTCTCTCCCTCCTCTCTCTCTCTCTCTCTCTCCCTCTCTCCCTCCATCTGCTGAGAGTCACTCAGGCAGCTTAGATCAGACACTGCAGCGCTCCAGACAAAGGAAGGTGCCGCCAGGAGCACAGCTACCTATCTAGTCTGTTACACTCAATGGAGACAGGCAACCATGGACTTCTGACACCTATTTATTGGCAATGCAGCAGTACTTTTCACAGACTTGAAAAGACTATAAGGAGGACTAACTCTCAGAGGGGGTGGGAAATCTTTCTTAAATGCTAAATAACCTTTACTTAACATGTTTCCTTTTCTCTCCATTTACAGTTCAGTTCCACATTGCTCATTTGTATGAGATTCAGGTAAGTGCTTGCTCTTTTGTTAAGCCTGTGCTTCAGTTAGCGCCCAAGGACACGAGACAGTTGTTTGGCTTCTGTCATTTGTAACTGTGAGCATAAGCGCTGCAGGTTCATTTAACGTCCAAGGTAATGCGATAGCTCATAGCCCAGCTTCCACTGTGAGATCATCAGAATGCCGGGGATAGCCCTGTTTTTGTCTATTTTGAACCAGGTGCTGACAAATTTGAGGAGGGAGCGGGGTGCGCGAGTGGGTGGCATGCGGGAGGGGATAGGAGATTACTCTCAGCCGATCGACGGGGTTGCCACGGAAACAAGAAAGTCTGTCTCCCCCTCTTTTGTATGCTGGTGGTCTCTCTCTCTTTATGTCGGTTTCAGTAGAGAAGTACAGTAGCTCTCGCCAGCTCTGGGAGAAGCGGCGCTTTGCGACTAATGCGTTTCTTTTTTTTTTGTGCTGTGTCAGAAGACAACGCTGCAGTGGAAGTCTCAGGCTTAGGTTGTGTGCTGCCATTGAGCAGCAAATCTTTGGATGCAGAAGTGTGATTACAATTTAGAGAGAGGGCCCACAAGATTATTACTTTTCTATTCCTGTTTTGTTATTCTGCACATTGGAGAAATGGAAAGGGAAACAAAATGGATGACCTGGTGAAAGTTTGGGATTCAAAAAACAAATCCTGTAAGAAAGATGCTGTAAAGAGATCGCCCTGTTCTAATTTGTGTTTTGTTCTCTCCTCTCACTACTCCCCACCATTATCCTTTCCCACTGCTTTCTTTGACCCTCTTTTGTCCCTCACTGCCCCTTCTGCTCCTCATATCCAGAAGAGATACCGGGCTGCCAAGGAGGCCTATGAGAGCCTCCTGCAGACGGAGGATCTTCCTGCACAGGTGAAGGCCACGACCCTGCAGCAGCTAGGTAAGAGAATGCCCACATCAACTTTAATAATGCAGAATTTGGGTAGAGAAAGCATTAAAATGTATTCGATGGAATTGAATCTAAAACATTTTAGATATAAAGTGATGAAGAGTTGAGTTGTATATAGCTTATTGAATAAAAGCAAGTATTATTTTTTTGTTGTTGTGTGTGTGCACAGTGCATTCAGTACTATACCCTATCTCTGCAGTTATCATAGAACCATGTAAAACAATCTTAAATGTTTTAAAGGAAGTTCTTTTTTCTGTGAAACTGATTTTTTTTTAAAAAAAACAAAAAAACCTCAGTTTCTCTTCTGGTTCAGCATAAATCTCATCGCAAAAACATCACTACTTGTCATGTGGTTTCACGGCTGTTAAGCTGCCTTTGAGAGATCAGCTCAGTAGGAAAACAGTGATTGATTGATTTGACGCTTCCCAGGCTGGATGCATCACACAGTGGAACAGCTCGGGGACAGAGCCAGCAGGGACAGCTATGCCATCCAGTGTCTGCAGAAATCTCTGGAGGCCGACCCAAACTCTGGACAGTCCTGGTACTTCCTTGGCAGGTACGTTCCACACACACACACACAACACAACATCAGATCATGGTGTATTAAAGCTTTAGTAGGCATGATGCATTTCTTTTTATGAAAAAAAAGGAGAAGTTTGAAGTTAAACAATAAATATCGATGTCCTGAGAAAACCTGCTGGTATCAGGATTAATCAAGGCCTCTTTTCATTGATCAGGAGAAGCTTTATAATCCTTGATTGATTCTTATTCCTCTGAGTATGCCTGCTGTCTAGCATTGTTCTCTATCAAACACTGGCTCTGTCTCTTACAACGCAATACTTTGGTGTGCCTTCGGTGAATGGATAACATCCCTGACTATTTGTGTCTTCTGCAGGTGCTACTCTAGTATTGGGAAGGTCCAGGACGCATTCATCTCTTATCGGCAATCCATAGACAAATCAGAGGCCAGTGCGGATACCTGGTGCTCTATAGGGTAAGGGTCCGTTTGTTCAGGGGAGGTTGAAGCACCAATGCCGAGTTTTTGCATCTATAGGCTTCTGAATGGAGTGAACAATACCCTTTTTTTCTTTCTATTTGTCGAATCTATCAACCCATACTACCTTCAACTTTCCAATTGAACCCTTGATGTAATCACCTAATTTTCCTATGTTTAACTAAACACTTTTATTTCTCCTCTCGGCCCTCATTATCACTTTCTCCCTATTTTCACCCATGACCCCTCCGCATCCTTCCCGCTCTCCGCTTACCTTTGTCTCTGCCCCCTTCCTGCCTCCCCCTCCTCAGGGTGTTGTACCAGCAGCAGAACCAGCCCATGGACGCTCTGCAGGCCTACATCTGCGCCGTGCAGCTGGACCACAGCCACGCCGCCGCCTGGATGGATCTGGGCACGCTGTATGAGTCGTGCAACCAGCCGCACGACGCCATCAAGTGCTACATCAACGCCACACGCAGCAAAGGCTGCACCAACACCACGGCGCTTGCCCATCGTATCAAATGCCTGCAGGTGGGTGGAGAAAGGAATTTAAAGCAGCCCCAGTTTGACAATCGATATATGAAGAAAAGGAAACAATATACAAGCATTCAAAGATGGGGTGCACATGCATATTAAGGGCATTTAGCCTGCATCATAGCTTTCCTATTATATTTCGTACAAAAGTGTTCAGAGAATTGCATCATTGGATGTCAATACTGCCTTGCTTGAAACGCTTACTGACAGATGCCGTCATATCATTAATCGAAGCTGCTGCTATATTCTGTGCACTCGGTAAGTAGTGCGTTTTAGAACGCTGTTGACTTCAAATGTTTGAACAGAGCTCAATCGGGCGTATCTCACAGTCGGCCTCTCCACACAACAAACAAAGGTTTTAGAAAACATAGCAGGATTCATATAGCAAGGGCTCATTACAGAAAAATCTCCTAACCGATCATCCCATCTTAAGTCAAGTTTCAAAGATGGGAGAAATCCTGTCTTTCTGTTACAGAAGCAGTTCCTAACATTGTGGCTGTATAGCTCAGACCTCTTATCTTAGCTTAGCTTAAGAAATCATAACTAGAACTGTTTAACCCAATTCTTAAACCTGCTCTCATCCTGTCATGCCTGTATCCGTGTTTGGACTGTATATTGGAATGCCTGTATCCGTCAAGGCTTAATGGCTGCCTCACGTCAGTTGTCACTGGCTCGCTAGCTTGCTATAATTGACAAGAAAAGGTGGCTGTTGTCTTTTATCTTCAATGCATGTCGATAGAGACAAGGATATACACCTATAAGTACACATTTGGGCACAACGGTGCTGCTATTTTTGATAGTTATGTAACATTTAGGACAGGATCTCTGTCATCCTGACTTCACAGTCATAATTTGTTAAGTTCTTAAGTCAGGACAGTTCTGCAATAGCAGACTTTTAAATGTTATCCTAAAGTGAGATAAGGGAGATTCAGACTTCGGAAGTTTCTGTAATGAGACACCATGCACAGATCCATCCAGAAATGCCTTTACCAGTTTGGGACATCCCTTAATGAAAACTGCTGGCTGCTGCTGATTCGTACACGCTGCTCTGGTGCTCACTCACTTAAACCAGTTTCACCAAAAGCGATTTGGTGCGCGCGTGTATTGTGGGCAGAGGACAAGCAGCGAGTGCCACAAAACGTAGACCGAGTAAAACTGACACTGACTGACTGAAATTGACCAATAGCTGCAATTCCATTCCACTAGCATAGGGAGCAGATGATGGGATTTTTCACCGTTTCCTCTCCACTACCATCTTCACCCTCTCCTGCCTCTACTGTTCTTTGTCGGCATCCCTGTGCAGCTCCAACTGTGCTGAATAAGTACTGTATCTTATTCCACAGGGATGTGACTAGTGTCCTGTCAGACACAAAGGAAACTTTCAAACTCAGAGGGCCTGGAAATTCTGATCTCATTTTAATTCTGCCCAGCTTCACACCTCCCATTCTCTCAGGAAACTAACTCACGACTGATAGGTAGTTGGTCCTCACTGGCACCTTTTTTCAGCTGTTGCGTAAGGGAAACAGGAAAAATAAAGAAGAACAAGTAGCATCCTTTAGGATTCATTCCTTTTTTTTTAAGGATTGTTTATCTTTTTCACACCGATTGATTCATGTTGAAGCTAATTCAAGCTGTCTTGAAGTCGCCCTGCCATAGATCTAACAACCGAGGGGTTCCAACAATCCCCATATCTCATGTGTTGATTTATTCATCTATATTTTTGTCCAAGCAGTGTCATTTTCCTTTACATATGCATGAAGGAATGTCACATTTCCACCAGTTATGTCAGCATAAATTCATGGCATTAAGACAAGCTCAGCGGCTTGTTTTAATGGAATTGTGACTGTGTTTTGGATTACTGTTGCCGAGTGTCATTCAAGTAGTGTTACCTCCTTGTGTGGTCAATGCTGTACATGACTATTAGCCAGCCAAGACACAAGTTTACATATCAGTCTCCAACTTAGCTTCACTTGTGTCATAATCTCTACTTATCTACCATTGCTAATCATTTCCTTGTTTTGAGGTCATCGTTTTTTTATTTTATTTATTCAACAACAACAAAAGCCTTGTGTTTTATTATTTTTTTTGTTTTTTCACGTCGTTTTCCATTCCCCTAGGCTCAGTTGAGTAACCCCCAGCTCAGTAGCCTACAGAGTAAAAGTAAAATGCTCCCTCTTATTGAGGAGGCATGGAGTCTACCAATCCCAGCTGAGCTAACCTCCAGGCAGGGAGGCCTGAGCAGTGCACCACAGCAGGTGAGAGACCAGATAGAGCAACTTACACCTCCCGCCTCCTTCCCTCCCTCCTCCCCTCCTTCCCTCCCTTTGACTGAGTGCACACTCAGACACATTAGGCACTCAAACACACGACGCACACACAGACAGGCCAACACTTGCGCATGCACTGTTGTCCCTACAGATGGGTAACACTTGAGCCCAGCGCCACCTTCCACACTGCGTCCGTGCATGTGAATGCAGATGTCTAAAGAAGCCAGAAAAAGCACAATGTGCTCCCAAGGAATCTCATTTTGTTTTACTCCACTGCTACATGAAAGCAGTCCCAACCGGATTGGAAACCTTGACTTTATTGCAAGCACACCGTTTCTGCACAAATTGAATAGCAAGTCATGCATCAAACTCTATTTCATATGTAATAATGGCTGCTTTATGGCATCTGCGTTGAGCGAGGAGGATTCCGGCCAAGTGTTACCCACTCCTGCACTTCCCCTTCTCTTCTCCAAAGCACCGTAGTCACTCGGCTTCACCCATCATGCTCAGCTCAAGTGAACCAAAAATCAACAAAGCGCTTCTGAAGGCTTTCCCATTCAATTTCTCCTCCAATTAATGCTTTCTTTAATCAAAATTCTTGAGGACTTTACTCTCTTACAGTTAATTGAATCCAGTTTTAGGTGGCCTGCACCACACCACTGTTTGCTCTTAATCTGCTTTGGTTTTGATTGAGAGAGATTGCCTTTCCGAAGAGATTAAAACTCTCTAATTCTAAGTGGCTGTGTTTCTAATTCTCACACTCATTGATGTTTTGGCCCCCTTTGGCTTTTGGCCCGGGCCCAGTGTGATCGGTGAGGTCGTGCTGCCGTAGAGTTTATACCCAGGCTTCCCATTGGCTCTGTCCATCTTCCTCCCCCCTTCAGTAGTTGACCTTAGATGTCCTGCAGCTGCTCACAAAAGCCCCAACGCCCCCTAGTGTTTCATTGCCACCTCACTCATTCATGCCCATCAATGCAGTAGATGTGAGTAGTGTTCATGTTTGTGTGTGATCATTGTCGTGTTCTTGAATTTATAACGTTTGGAATCTGTTGATTTATTGGCTTTGACTTGGTGAGAGTCAATTCCCTATAAGACCCATTCCAGTGTGAATTTGAAACGGGGAACGTTTTGGATGGATGGTTTTCAATGGGTCAGATGTGACTTCATGTCTTTTAACCTGATACGTCATGATAAAATGAACAAAATACAAGAGGAAAAACTATTATAATATAGCATGTTGTTTGTGCTCTTTTTGTTCAACATGTACAAATGAAATGGAAAATATTTACTTGAAATACTAAAATAGTGACTTTTTACCCTCAGTCGTGGTGCATGCTCATACAAAGACTTCAGCTGTTCACGTTTATAGTAAAAAATCTTTGAGTATTCACAGTTAAACGATCCTTTTGTCCTATTTGTTTGTGGTTGATCAAAACATACAATCAGAGTTAATATAAAGACCTGGTGAATTAAACAAAGTGACAATACTCAAGAAGTGTAGTGAATGATCACTGAAGGCGTTTGAGAATTTAGATTTTTAAGGCAACATGCAACAAAAAGCTAAACTAAATTTCAGGGCAGTCACATCTGGCTCATAGGCGTCCTCCCAGGTAAGGGTAATGCTGACGGTGTGTGTGGAATGCGCTGTGACCTTTTTGCTATAAAGGTCCAGTTATGCTATTGTGCCCTTAAAAAGTGCAATAAGGAATACCTTGAATTGCTGCAAAGATGAAGTCATTCTGACATGTTGAGGGCTCCAGGGGTTGGTGGAAAAGCAGTTAGTGTTGAGTTTTTCGCCAGACTTCCTTTAAGCAGGAGAACTGCCCCGGGGCTGCTGTTGCCCTATGAAGTAACACCTTCAGATACGCAGGAGTGTTTTTGCTCACATGTCCTGCTTGTTTGTTTAAGCGCCAACACATGATCACAATATTGCTCTCCTCTTTTCTCTCTCCTTTATTCTCCATCCCTTGCTTTGCTTTGCCCTTTGACCTCCTCCTGCAATTTTCTTCCCCAAAAACATGCTCGACTGCGTCTTTCCACTCTCCCTCTATTTTATTTTTCATCCTCCGTTTGCCACTTGTTTCCCAACGCTTGCTTCACTTTTTTTCTTTCTTCCTTCCCTGACCCTGTGTTTTGTCCATACATTTACGTTCTTTTCCGCCTTACGTTTCTTTTGCTTATCTCTCTGCCTGCGCTCCCCGCCACCCCTCCCTTCCCCTTCCAGGCTTGTAAGCCCAATCACAGTGCAGAGGGCGGAGGCTCGGGTCAGTCTCTGCCTCCTCACGTGGGCTCACTGGGCCAAGCCGAGGACCAGTCCTGCCCAGCCAAGAGGAAGAGAGCCTCCAGCCCTTCCAAGGTAAAATGACAGTGATGGCACCAGTGAGAGTCTTGCATTTTAATCTGTACCGTGTACTCTTTTACACCTTACATGTTGCAGCATATTTTCAATGTTCATATTGTGTTTTTAGGGCGAAACATGGGCCAGTAACTCAGCACAGCAGCCAGTTCCAAACTGGTACCTCTCCCCGCAGAAACTACAGGTTCGTAATATTTCCGATCTCATGTTTTCTCTTATTTATAATCTACAACTTTACGTGAACTGTGCTGTCTTTCGTCTCCAGGTGCTGGAACAGTTGCGGAGTAACCGGGCCAGCCTGAAGCCCCCACAGCTTCAGATGTTGGGGCAGCTGGAGGCTCAGCTCGCCATGATGCAGCAGCACCAGCACCAGGTAACAAAAACCTATACTGTTTCAAACGCGTACACACTTCAGACTTTGATTTACCTTAAGGATCAACAGGACATTCAGCGCTGTGTTAATCTTAGATCAATTTGATATTAAAATACTATCCTGAGCTTTGTCTTGGTTTTGATCCTTCACTATATTAGTTCTTTAACCCTGTGAGGTCGATGAACGCGCTGGTGCATCCAAATCACATGACCAATTTAAGATGATGTAGCAACAAGACGCAGCCTCAGTGAGTCTCCGTTCCGACTTTGGTGTTGGTGCGGCCTTCAAACAGTTTTTACATTGTGTTGATAGGCCAAGTAGAACCTGACTTACGATAAATAATGTACGCCGCACTTTTTCGCGAATATCGCTGTCTCGTTTGCTGCGCGTTTGGTGCAGGAAGAAACGGTAAAAACAGGCTTTTCTCGTGAAAGTGTTTGTTGGTTCAAACCAAGCACAATCGTTGACTGGGTTGTGATGAATCGGCATGTTGTTGACAACTACTGCAATCCTCATACATGAAGCAAATGTTCACACATTAGTAAAGGTCCACTGGGTGTGGTTCATTGAAAGTGGATTATTATTTGTCCAAGAATAGGAACTGGACTTGTTGATCTTTCAGTAAATGTCATTAAACAGGTTACATTCTTGCTGTCTGCTTTCTGCTGTCACTGTAATACAGCACAGTTGAGAAGTGTTCATATAAGGATTGCAGCGTTTTACTGATTTGAAGGTATAATGTGGTCTCAGGACACAACATTCTGATTAATTATAATAAAACATTTGTTCAACCCAAAAAAAAAAAAACTTTTCAATTATTTGGAATAGTAATGATAATGATGGTAAAGATACTTATATTAATAGAAATAGTAAGGATAATAATACTGTTAATGATACCATCAAACTGATATTTTCCGAGATGTCATCGTGTCACATTAAAGCCTCTTTTTAAAATGTTGACTGTGAGCTAATTATTCACAGTATTGTAACAGAAGGTAATCCTGATCAGTTTTTCAAACTATGCCCTGATTTTGGGAAAATTGTGTCTGGAAAGTCCTTTTTAATTTGACCTTTAACAAGATGAAGTAATCCTGTAGAATAGATAAAAGCTTGCTGATCCTGAGTGTGTAAACACCATAGTAGTTCAGACCAGTCCTTTCCTGGTGTGTTTTGGCACGTGTAGATGTTAGACCGGTGTAGTTTGCCATGTGTTACAATACAAGTTTCAACATTGACAGTTGAGAATGTTAATGTCACTACGTGCGTTTGTGTGTTTAACTGACTCACCCATTTCTCCAGCCAGGGTTAAGCAAACACAAAAAATTACTACATTTCAAACTGAGCTGTTGTCATCTTTTTCATTTACAGATGAGACAGAATGCCTCAGGAGGTCAGGTGCGCCTCTCCCTGCCCAATGGCCCCACCACCAACTCCCTCCCCTCCCCAAACCCCAGCCTCCACCCCACCCGGCCCCACCTTGGACCCCATCGGCCCCTCTGCCCGCCTCAGACGCTGGCCAACGGGCCCATGGGCCCTGGGCCACACGGACACTCAGACTCCCTCCCCGTGGGTAGTAACAGTAGTAGTAATAATCAGTCAGGGCCCACGGCCACAGGACCCAACGGAGACGTGCCTTATCTGCAAGCTGCCGGCAGCGGCGACGCAGCACTGCTACCTCACACCTGCACAAGCACGCAAACACAGGACACCACGCCGCGCCAGGCCCTGCACCTAAACTCCTCTCAGGTTAGGCCTCACTTGCTGTTTGTCTTTTATATGTGCAGGTCTTCTCCCTTTGGCAAGTTCACTGCTGCTCAGATAAGATATGAGTATAAATCTGTTTTATCCTACTGACCTACTTGGCTCCTCTTGTAAAAACTGTCAAAAACCATTGAGAAAATCCTTCAAGTGGTTTCATGAAACAAGCTGTGAAATCCCTCCCGTGAGACACGTGTGAATTGAAAGTATGCAGGAATTCATGTTTTGGCTCAGCACCAGACATTGCTAATGTGCACAGGAATGTAACGCATGTAAACATAGAAAAGGGTTGTGCTCACAAGTCATTTAAGTTTCAGTTTAAGTTACAGCATCTAAATCCACACAAGGATCATCATCAGGTATAAACAGTGTTTGAATACAACTCGCCCACCAGTCCACTCTCTGTCACTGTATAACAGCTGCTCTCTTCTTCCTTTAGGGGCTTCAGAAGGGGTCTGTTCAACATGCGACGGGCTCCAGTACTGAGGGGACCCTCTCTCACCCCCAGACACCCAACTCCATCGCCCCTGTTCACCCCAACAATCAGGTTGGACATTCCACTAACGCCCCATCGCCACGGCAGCAGGCCCACAACCATCTCCCATCCCCACCCTCCCTGCCCCCCTCCTCTACCTCAGGTGGAGCAGCACCTGGTGCGTCCGCTACCAAAGATAGCAACACCGCAGCCGCCCTCGCCACGGCAGCCGCCCTCGCCACGGCAGCCGCCGCCCTCGGCAATGGGGGCTCTGAGAGCAAGATGCCGTCGCCGTTGCCATCAGCTGATGGCAAAGCGCCGCAGGCAGATGGCTTAGCCAATCACGTACACTCTGGGGATGGTGGCAAGGCAGCAGAGGGCGGCGAGAAGCAGAGCCTTAGCGCAGACAATCCTAGACTATCTGCCCTGCTGGCAGGGGGGAAGGGCCCCGAGGAGGGTGAGGGACCATCAGAAGGGACTGCGTCCACAGCATCCGCCACACCCGAGTCCCACAAGAAAGTCAACAACATCCACCCGGCCGCCCTGCCCTCCACCCCCCATGCACAGGGCAGCTCAGCTGCCTCGTCGCCCATCTCTGCCATGTCCACCGCCACACCCTCGCCCAAATCCTCAGAACACACCCAAACAGGCGCCCATAGTCCCGCTGCCACCACCTCGACCACCACCACCACCCCCAACAACACCACCCCCAACAACACCACCACCACCACCACCACCACAACTACTGCACCTGCTGTGAACGGTAACGGCAAAGGAGGTATCTCTGAGGACTCTCAAAGCCCACTTAAGGCTGAGCCGCCCACCGTCCCCAGTCTTAAAGCTACGCCCCCACACGGACACAGCTCCTCCTCATCGTCATCGTCGTCGTCTTCAATATCCATCTACCCCAGCTCCACAGACGTGCTGAAGGCCTGCAGGTGAGAGTGGAATCCTGCAGATGAGCTCAGCTTTATTCAGCTTAGTGAGAATAATGGTCTTGCTATTATGTTATGATGTTGACAGAAGCAGATTAATCAGTCCACAACACCTACACAAGACTGTTACTATATTCAAGCAACATAAATATAATAAATAGAAGGCATTTGTGCACTGTGATATATTTTTAGAATGTTTATAGGTATGAGGTTGAGTTTAGTCATTTTTCGTCACCTTATTTTGTGAATTGCAAGTTTTTGATTGCTTCACAGATGGTTAGCGAGGCCCATGTGAGCCTGGTTTCTAAAGTAAAGACCCTGAAAGGCTTCAAGCTGTCCTCCAGAATTTACTGCTGTTTTGTCGTCACTTATCTGAAAGTTGACAGGCTTCTGCTGTACATATCAAATGGTGCAGTGGAGAGAGGGATGAGCTGAACTGTGTGGTTAGTTTTGAAGATGTCTCCTCCCAGTGGAATTGCAGCGCAACTACAGAACCAGAGGCAAATAATTATGTAACCGTAATCAACACCGATGGCTACTGGGCAGCCTTGTTGCCATGCAGATATTATCTAGTATTATTTTATCGAACTTCTTTTATCAAATGGAAATGGATTTGATGGGGAAGAAGGTGACATCACACCTTGCATGTGCGTTTGATTATTCATTTAAATGGACTGTTAAAGGAGTGTTGATAGACGCACACGATCTGAAGCAGAACAGCAAGTGTGATTCTGCCTCAGTCTGCTGTTCACTAAAGACATTTTCTGCGTCGTATATGAGCAGGAACCTGGGGAGGAACGGTCTCTCCAACAGCAGCATCCTCCTCGATAAGTGCCCCCCGCCCCGGCTGCCCCCTCCACCCTCACCAGCCCTGCCCAAAGACAAGCTGAACCCTCCTACACCCAGCATCTACGTGAGTATTGCCCAGAGGGACTGAGAGCTGAAGACGACTTTAAAGTGTCTGGCAGCAATCTGTTCAGAAATGGGTCAGGCACTTTTTACCTGAACAGTCTTGTTCATAAAGAGTATTATGTAACACTGTGACTACCTGTTTTTAACTTCCTATTTCCTGTCTGGAGCAGTTAGAGAACAAGAGGGATGCTTTCTTCCCCCCACTGCACCAGTTCTGCACAAACCCCTCCAACCCTGTCACTGTCATCAGAGGACTGGCTGGAGCACTCAAACTGGGTAAATTCTTTGTTATAAATATGTATTTTTCCTCATCAATCACAAAGACATTAGTGTTTCATTCAGTTGTCTCACTCTCTGGTGTCCGTTTCTCTGCAGACTTGGGCCTGTTCTCCACTAAGACGTTGGTAGAGGCCAACCCGGAGCACCTGGTGGAGGTCTGGACTCAGCTCTCTCAGCCCGCTGATGAGAACTGGGACCCAACGGGCATCAAGAAGATGTGGCGCTGCGAAAGCGCCCGCGCCCACACCACCATTGCCAAATATGCCCAGTATCAGGCTGCTTCCTTCCAGGAGTCCCTACGGGTCAGTTCGGCTTTATCTTTGTCCACTGGAATCCACTTTAACAAAACTCATTCAAGACTCAAGATATTCATCACGTTGGGGAGGTGTAGTTAGTTTTTGTTGATTATTCTGTCATCATCCACATTGTAGTTTGTTTTGCACCCCTGTTGGAACTTAGACTTCCTCTTCCTTTCCTTACCAGTCTATCTGTGACAGACCAGCTTCCTTTCTTATGTAAAGCATTTTAAAAGTTCCTGTTCAGCGCCAAGTTTTTGCTTAAATGCTCAAATTCTGCTCCACATCGAGATCGAATGTGTCAAATGAATGTTTATCTCTTCAATCATTTGCAGAGGTCAAATAATCATGTCCATGCGAGTGATTTATTTTATCATGTCCTATCATTGTGTGCACTCCCGGCCATTCCCATCTTATGTTGTTCTTCTTCATCTTCCTTCTGTTCTTTGCCTAATTTCCTTCCGCATAACTCTCAACCTGCCTGTGATCACCCTGCTGAAAGGCTTCCTCCTCCTCAGTGCTGCTTTCAATTCTCCATTTATCTACCGTTAATCATTCGGAAAAATCTTGAAGAGCTGCAGCAATTAATCCATTAGTTGTCAACTATTAAACAAATTGGCAGCTATTTGGATAATTAATCAGTTTTAGTAATTCTTTTAACAAAGATTCCTAAAATGCAGATAATTTCTGGTTTCTTTGCTCTATCAATTGTGCATTTGTTTGGGTTGTGGACAAAAACAAGACGTTAGCGGTGTCATCTTGGGCTTTGGGAAACAGTGATTTGCATTTTTCACCTTTTTCTAGACCACGCATCATCCTAGATCATCCACTTTACTTTTCGTTGATATGACATTGTCCATAAAGAAAAGTGTTTAAAGTCAGTCACCACAGCGTTGAGCTGTCCCTGTAGCGAAACTTAGCCGTACCAAAAAATGCTAGTAACGATACTGGTCTGCTTAGCTGTGGGATTGTGCTCTCCTGTAGTTGAAAGTCATGTTGGAGCGGAAAACAATCATCAGTGCATATGTGCTTTTAGATACATCTGTAATTCAATGTATTTCAGGTTTCAGACAATCCAAGAGCAATAGTTGGTGTCACACTTGGATAAATGGCAATGAAACACATAAAACAAACAAATATTTTATTGCCATAGACAGCCAGTCACCACCATGCAGCTCCAGGAAGTCCAGTTTAAGGACATCTAAGGGTATTATATGATAAAATGAAAAGATTGCTAGGTGGTATGCTAATGTATTAATGTGTTTCTTGTTTGTTTTCAGGAGGAAAATGAGAAGAAGGCACTAAAGGAGCCCTCGGACACAGAGCCAGCATCAGCAGAGAGGTAATGACCTTTGCTCTGCATATTCATTGACCTTCGATTAGGTAGATTATTTTGCTCCTTTGGAAAGCTCTAGACTCCAGTGGTCCAATATTGAATATAGTTGGTTCAGCTGAATTATGAATTTATGCAACATTCCTCAATTTTTGCTGGACTTCATACTGGCTCGATTCTTTAAATTTACCGCCGCTAAATGTATAATTGGAAGGTAGACACCAGTTGTAAATTCTCTTTGTCTGTGTCGCTTCAGTGTTGCTCGCAAAAGAAGGGGCCCCTTAAAGCACATCAAGTTTGGAACCAATATTGACGTGTCGGACGAAAGGAAGTAAGTTTGGATCTCATCGCACCACCTCATCTGCCACGTCTCAAAACTGATCTTACAATGACTAATGAAAATGTCGTCTCCACTCTCCACCAGGTGGAAACAGCAACTCCAGGAGCTCAGTAAACTACCAGCCTTCGCCCGAGTTGTTTCCGCAGGCAACCTGCTCAGCCACGTGGGCCACACCATCCTGGGTATGAACACCGTTCAGCTCTACATGAAGGTCCCCGGTAGCAGGATACCAGGTGAATACACTCACATGCCCGATGCTCTCTTTCTGGGACAAATGATGACGACGCTTTTTTTATTCTGTAAGCTGTGCATCAGTTTTGGTTTGTGGATTTGTGCGCTGAAGAGACTTGTGTGTCTCCAGGTCACCAAGAACACAATAACTTCTGCGCCGTCAACATCAACATCGGACCAGGAGACTGTGAATGGTTTGCAGTACCAGAGCCCTACTGGGGAGTGATGAGCAACTTCTGTGAAAAGTAAGATGGACTGGACGAGGGTCTCGGGATGGAAGGTGTGACGTGTAGTGCTGCTCCAAGCCAATAAAATTGACCCGACTCTCCTTTTCAATTGCTCACCAGGAACAACATCAACTTCCTGATGGGCTCGTGGTGGCCCAACCTGGAGGACCTGTACGAGGCCGACGTGCCCGTCTACCGGTTCATCCAGCGTCCAGGCGACCTGGTGTGGCTCAACACCGGCACCGTCCACTGGGTGCAGGCCATCGGCTGGTGCAACAACATTGCCTGGAACGTAGGACCTCTCACCGGTATGCAGGGGATTGTGGGATATGTGTTTAATATTAGTGGTAGGGAGGCATCTAGAGGGTGGTTTGTTATGGCTTTTTATAGTTTTGAAGATGGGTACACTGTGGTCATAAAGGGATGGACGTGGTAACAACAATTGCTCCAATTACGGTGAGCTTGTGCCAATTGTGGCCCCAGTTTCCTGTTTTCAGCTGACAGGAGTGGTGCACGGTGTGGTCTTCTGCAGCTGCAGCCCATCTGCTCCAAGGTTAAAACTGTTCTGCGTTTTAGAGATGCCTCTGCATACCTGAGTTATAACGAGCGGTTATTTGAATTACTGCTGCCTTTCTGTCAGCCAAAGGCATTTGCTTGCATATTATCTTATCCATATTGCGTACCTAAATGTGTTTAGTTACTACTTCATGATTGGCAGATTAGGGGTTTGTTTTAATGAGCAGGTGTGTGTAATAAAATGGCTGAGTGTGGATGTACCTAACGAGTCAGCGGGAACTCGCAACGTTGTCTGGCAGGGATAATTTTTGATATGGTGACCTTTTACGGTGATGTTTGAAATGCTTTTTAGCTGATTAATGACCTTTTTAGCAGATAACTGAGCTGATTGCAGCAGGATTTTATTTCCCGTCGGCGACAGATGCATTTCAGATGTTTGCTCTCGTCTGTATGATGGAACAAACGCACTTCCATTTGTCAACATAATGGCCTGCACAACAGTCAGAGTTCATTTTTGTAACCCTTTTTTTTTGTACAATCGACATCATTCTCTGCATATAAGCATCATCTGGGTTCTTGTTTACATGTTGAGTAATGTGCAGTATATTTTTCCGCTGCCTTCCTTTTTTTTTTTTAGCCCACCAGTACAAGCTGGCTGTGGAGCGTTACGAATGGAATAAGCTCCAGAGCGTCAAGTCCATGGTTCCCATGGTGCACCTCTCCTGGAACATGGCACGCAACATCAAAGTGTCAGACCACAAGCTGTTCGAGATGATCAAGTGAGTCCCAGAATCCTTCACTTGCAACTCCCAGCAGTTTGTTTGTATTACATGCTCGACTCAAAGTCTTTTTGCTCGAGCTAGATTCTATTTTTTGTATCTGACACGGTGTCTTCTTGTCTTAGGTACTGCTTGCTGCGGACATTGAAGCAGTGCCAGTGGGTGAAGGAGGCTTTGGCGTCAGCCGGCAAGGAAACGGTGCTGAGGCCGAGGACCAGGGACGAGCCGGCCCACTACTGCACCATCTGTGAGGTCAGTAAGCACACAGGGAACATCTCAGTAACAGAGGTGCGAAATTTAACAGGATTTCACATTTCTGGGCAAGCAGTTAACACTTCTAGTATTTAAGAAAAAAAGAAAAAAAATTGTCTCACCATGTGAGTAAGTGCTCAACATCCTGAATGATACTTGCACCGTACATGCTGGATTACAACCAAATGCGTTTGTCTCTTGATTATGTGGCTGTGCTGGTCCGAATCTGATCATTTTTGCTTCAGTTGTGTGCGCATATGTATTGAATAACAACAATACAACAACACAAATATGGACCCTGAGACGTTGCTTTCTCGTAACTTCCTTTAATCTATTGTATCCACATATTGTCGCATAAAAAAATCAAATGATTTGTAAATGCAACATACACAAATGCACATGAACTGTATAGCAGATATCCGTTCTTGAGTCGTTTGTGCTACAATTTTGTAGTGTGCCATTGGAGTGACTTTAGACAGGGTGTTATCAGTTGGTTTGTTGACATCTAATTAAAGTGCGACTCAGCCTTTGTTTGAGCTAATGAATGGCTGTGCTAATGGCTTTATTTGAATGCAGGGCTTTCGGCTGTTTAGCAGAAATGTGTCCATATCCCATTATACGTCTGCTGTCACCGTGTCTCAGCAATTGTTCTATTATACACTTTCTGTGAAGCAGCTCCATGATTTGTCTCTAAATGACGACATCACTGCCTCTGTTGTTCAACTTCAGTCAGACTTGCAAATCTAATCTCAGAGGTACAATGTAATAGAAAAGTGCTGCCTCTTAGATTTATATATGTGTGGTGTGTGTATGCTGTGCAGGTGGAGGTGTTCAACCTGCTCTTCGTGCGCCGCGAGCTCCTGTCCAAGAAGCAGTACGTGGTCCACTGCCAGGACTGTGCCAGGAAAGGCAGCGCCACGCTGGACGACTTTGTGGTGCTGGAGCAGCACCGGATGGACGACCTGATGCAGGTCTACGACCAGTTCACATTAGTAAGTCACCAGACGGGGGGAGAGGCGGACTCAAGGCGCTCCGTTTCTTCTTTCAGACCGAAAGAGAATTCTAGTACATTTGTTTGAATCGACAGGATGATTGAAAAATGTTCAATGACTGACGTCACGCCAGAGAGTGCTGATAGTCTTCAGGTTTCATTCCAACCACCCATAAACTAGGACCAATGAATCAGTTCACTCAACTTGTGTTTTATTATTTTAGAAAAAGTGACTGTTTGCTCTTAATGCCACCAGGTTTCCTATCACTGCTTTTAAATCAACCTCACATTTCACAGACACCTCAATGAGACACGGATGTTGTGTAATAAAAAAAAAAAAAGAAAATAAGGTGATGGGTGTGGTTCCTCTCAATGCTACATCAATACAAACATTTTGATTGAAGCAGCTTGAATGTTTATTGAGACCAGTTATCTTGCAATAACAATTTTTAAGCCCGTGGAAGTTATTCTTTAGATAGACACTTTACATTTTGGTGATCAGATCTACCTGCGGTACCACTCGCTGGTATTTGTGAGTCAAATGCTTGAAATGACACTGCTTCACTGCACGTTGACCTCAAACCCGACTCGACTAATCCCCGTGTGTCATCTTCCCTCCCCAGGCCCCTCCTCTTCATTCATCTTCATCTTGACATTAGGTGACACCTCTTTTTTCTTCTTCTGCCGAGGAGCCATGAAACCCGTTCACAGGAACTTGTATTAAGATGAAAACAAACACAAAAAAAACAGAACAAACATCTACATACGCGGACCATTTCTGATATTCAGGAAAGCCAAGGCCGTCTCCCCACCCCTCACCACATGGCTGGTCTCCATAGCGACGGCTGGAGGCTGAGGCGGCCGAGTGTGTCTGTCTATGCAACCTGTTTTGAAGTGCTGGAGCCTTGCCCTTCCAGGGGGGGGCGCCATCGAGCTCGCTAACAGGACTTCTTTTTCCTCTCCTTTTCCCTCCCAGCCCCCTCTAGTGACAATGGTTCCGCCCTGTTTTAATGGAGGACTTAATCAAAAACGGTTGGGAACAGAGGGAGGAGTGGGATTCTTAATGCGTGATAAAAAATGTTTTGTAGATACTTGTTAACTGTCACAACTGGCAACACCACCCGTAAAAGACTACTGACTTGACAACCTTCTCTCTCTCTCTCTCTCCCCTCTTTCCCTCTCCCTGTTTTTCTTTTTCTATTCTGGTAACAGGATGAAATCGTTGGCTTTTTCTTTCTAGAATCCGCCGCCCCCCCCCCAAACTCTTCTTCTGATTTCCTTCTAAGGAGCACTAGCCTAACTGGTCTTTTTTCTATGGTAGATAGTAATTTTAAGACTCTTTCGACAGCAAAATCTCCAAAAAAAATTCGTAAATGTGAAGAGTTTAGGTGATTATCTCTTTTCTTTGCTTTCTTTCTTCCTTCTTTTTTTTATTTTACATTAGGTTTTATCTTTGTCTTGTTCTTTTTC
Source organism: Diplodus puntazzo (assembly GCA_963678695.2). Lineage (NCBI taxonomy): Eukaryota > Metazoa > Chordata > Actinopteri > Spariformes > Sparidae > Diplodus > Diplodus puntazzo. Next base: position 13,730,536 of record OZ023178.1, read on the forward strand.
AAAACTATGACATTTTGTTTGTTTCTTAGTTAAAAAAAAAATGGAAAAATTTAGAAAAAAAAAAACTTACTAGCCAAGTCACAAAGAGAATGGGTTGCACATAGACTTATGAAAAAAAGTTTAATTTGTGATTATTTTTTTTGTTGCGTTTTGTTTCTAATCTTGATGTAAATTTACACTATTTATAAATACATATTTATTGCTTGAAAATATTTGTTGATGGAATGCTGTTATTTTTTCCAGAGTACCTGCCATTAAATTTGAAGGAGTTTTGTCATTTTAACACGACTCCTCTTACATTTTCTATATATAAATAAAATTGCTTAGCAAGCATTGTACAGAAAAACGGACATTTAAAATTGTTTTATTGTTTGAAGAATGTTTTATGATGAGTCAATAAACACAAAGTTGTCAAATTATCCATGCGTCTTGGTTCCTAAAACACACCACAATACTTTCATATATTCATTTCGTTTATCACTTACAGAAAATGTCAAAACAATAGAAACACTTGCATACATTTCATATAGACATGTGATGCGTATGAGTACAGGTCTGAAACCCAGCAGACAATGTAGCTGTAGACTGACACACACAGAATCCTACACTGTATGCCAGGTCCAGAACTTACCCCAAATCTCAAAACATCATTTTTATGTAAAAACTAAAATGCCTGCCGTCATCCAAGCTACCCATGCAGTCAGGATTAACTCTGCTGAAGGCTTTTCTCTTCGCAGTGGGTGGGCTTTCGAGACATTTCTTTGACATTTGAAAGCTGCGTGGCAGAAAAGATCACAAGGAGAGGTTGTGAACCACACAGGGAAAACCCCATTAGAGAATAATACACTAATCCTAATGTAAAGTAATCAAAGTGTTCTAGAATATGTTGCAAACGTTATAATCCAGTGAGACTTTATTTCATCATCATGTATCCCGAATAACATGTCCGCCAGCGGAGACCCAGTAGCCAGATGTAGCTGCTGCCAGCCCCACAGGATCTACACTGACTACTGAGCAACCGCTGGGCGCCCTGTGAGTCTTGTCGTTCCAGAGCCAAAATGGCCGCCGTGTTTCAGCCAAGACGGGAAATGATGAGAAAGTGACGAACGCGGAGGGAAATGTGGCAAACGAGCAGCTTCCCTGGGGGTATCGGATGTGTCATCGGCGTTGGCTTGCTCTGATGTAGGTGAGGAAGTGACTCAGAATATTGTGCAATATACAGCAGAAGAAAAATCACAACATTGCATCTGTAAACATCCTTAATGTTAACAGGCAAGAAAAGAAAAACAATTTTCCCACTTGCACCTTCACCCATAAACGCTCCGCATATCAACACGTATGGTGACGGCCATTTGCTGGACTTTCATATGAGTCACTTATGTAAGTCAACCTATCGAAACCCTTTCCACACGTCTTCCTGTGTTGCAGGTTTGACCATCGGTGTGAGGATGTACATTCAGATCCCTCCTGTGGAAAATTCCACGTCAGTCTACTACGTAACGGATACGCTGCTGTCTGTGTCCCTGCAAGGACTGAGTTAAAGTTAAATCTGAAGGCTCATAAAATGGTATAAAATCACATTTTGAAGTACAACCTATAGATACACTGTCTAGTAGACGTTACGTCATTACAAGTACACCACAAACCTTGAGTGTTTTGTCGTAGAATACCTGCTAACACGCTAATTACATGCAAATTAAGGGTGATTTTTAGCCATGCTAGCAGTGTAGCTTCAGGTACATGTTGAGGTGCATGTAGCGAGAGGAGCTAAACTGCCGTACAGTCCCTCTCTGCTCCCGGACTGAGACCAAGATGGCCGCCTCAGCCCCGGTTGTTCCGGCGTCCATTTTGACTGCCGCAGATGGACGCTGGAGGACTTTTCTGCCGCTTCCCCCCCCCGGAGTGTCCATCTGCTGTTCCAAGTCTGACAGGGGGTCCTGAAAAAAAAAAACACACAGAGACACCGGGATGAGAACCAATTTATGTGAGAACCGCACACAAGACAACGAGACGGGAAATCAACAATCCCAACGTTTTTGTACCCAACGTTCGAACGCATTTGAAAGCAGCAATAAGAGCTGAATCATCCGGCAGTCATAGCGCGGCGCTGCTGAGCGCTGTTCGCCGCTGTCGTAATGCTTTTCTCCGGGAACATTCTGACTCTCTGCCCACGGCTCTCACCGCAGCGGAGGCACACAGGAACAAAACCAAAGTGTGGGCTGAAAAAAAAAAAAATCGTGATTCGAGGAAACAAGATGGTAGTTTTTTTGTGTTTTTTTTTTTTTTTTTTTTAAGGGCAGGAAGTCTTCATCAGTTAAGGAGATGAAGACTTCCTGTTTGGCTGTCTGAACACGACAAAGGCAGGAAACCCTGAGACTTTTTGTGATACAGTGACAGTAGCGTTATATGTAAAGCGAGACTGGGGGGGACTGGGGGTGGATGGGGGGAGGGGGTGAAGGTTTTGAAAAGACTTAAAATAAATCGGGCCACTTTTTTTCTTGCACTTTAACTGAACATCCTGTGTTGCCGCAACACAGAGAACCATCCCCTAACAAAAAAATCTGACATCACGTGAGGAAGTTTGGGAACGGTCCTTTAACCCGCCTCTCCCTATATCTTCCACCTATATCATCTGAGATCTGGCAGCGATCCAGCAGGAGAGGTATGTGAACTCTGCTTGGCCCGGACCACCGACCACCCCCCACCTCGCCTCGAATCCAGACCCGCCTAACAATGTCTCCCTGTGTCGCAGCGTGGAGGAAAAAAAAGGGGGGGTGGGGGAGATAGAGCAAGAAGAGAAGGAGTTAAACCAGCAGTGTGATCAATGCTCCCCCTCGCCTCCATCCTCATCCTTCTTCCCCCTCCTCTCCTTCCTTCCTGTTCCCTCCATCCCTGCCCCTGCCCCGCTCTGGCGTTTCCGCCTTTGTGAGGGGACAGACAGGTGGCCCTGACTGCTAATTTTAAAACCCGGGCCGATTGTCTGCCCGCGTTTTTTCCCACAGCTATGTATAGGCGGCCGCAATAAAAGCAAGTAGGTCAGTGTGTGAGGCGCACGGAAATGCACACACACCTACAGACACACACACACACACACACACACCAGGACCCTGACCTCTAAAAATGTCTGACTCGTCCATTCATTCGCTCCCGCCTCTGTTGCAAACGGTCCCTCCCCCCCGATTGGCTGTCGCTCTCAGCCAATGGCGGAGCTTCCTGCTTGCCCATTCATAAAACCCAGGGTCATTGAGAATAATGTGGTGTTGAGGCACGCAGGAGGAGGAGGAGGAGGGCTGAACCCACTTTTTAATTGATAAAGGACATTAAAGGAACAAAACCAATTGATGGACTGACAGATTTATTAATAATGTTCACTCATAACCTCCTGCTCGAGCGTTATGATGTCTACAAATCTCCTTCCTACATAAATCTGGAGTTAAATTTAAAATTGTTTTAAAGAGGCACTGTGTAGTTTTTGTAGAAGAAATTCAAACTCAGAATTGTCATTGTTACAATATTAATGAATAACATCACATTTTATTTTTCCATAAGTGAATAAAGAAGCTGTTCTCAGAGGTCTCCAGAACACTGTTTGACGCTTGAAAGGTGGCGGGGTCCGCCAGTTCTTTTGGTTGCGTTGCCCTTTAATGTCTTGTTAGTTTACTCTGCTAACTCAGTCGTTTGTTTATTTAGTTTAATCTTTCTCTTCTGATTAAAAAAACAACCAAAAAAAAACTTCACAGTGCACCTTTAAACGCAGCATTCCTTTGTGTTTAATGAGTAATGAACCGCGGGGACACTCGGGCTGCGGTAATCTCCCCCTTTTTCTTGTCCTGTCAGGCTGCCGGGCTCGCTCTCTGCCAGGTTCCACTCAGAAGCGACCCAACACTCGCGCCTCGGATCCACTCCAGTGTCTGTGCTCTCCATCGTAATCACCGCCCCTGTAAGGTTTCTGACCCGTTTCAGTGTTGAGTTACACATTTATTTGTTGAAATGTGTGACTGTGTCAAAATGATTCACTTACATGGAGCCTAATGGGTGACGGCCAGGGCTACAGACATATAGCCAGGCGCGCGGGGGGGGGATTCATTGGTACGAGCTGAATAGATTCTTTTATAATAACTTGTTGAAATGTCCCCACTGAATAAAGAATTCTGAGCACCGATCATTCATGGCGCAGCGCTAGGAGGGCGAACGATGAATCACCATGTCGGCTTTGTGAGGAAAAAAGACTTACTTCGGTATTTTATGTAACCATCAGGCTATATCTTTATGACTAAAAGCAAAGATTAAAGGACAAGTTCACGCAAAAGTGAAAATTCTAACATTGTCTGATGTAAAAAAAAACAAAAAACAGGAGCTTCACGGCAAAACAGTGCGGCAGCATTTTCTCCTACACGACTGACATTTAGATGGGGACTTATTTTAATATATATATATATATATATATTTTATATATATATATATATATAATATATATATATATATATATATATATATATATATATATATATATATATATATATATCTTCAGCTCATCTGGCGTAATCCAAGTCTCCAGATGCCCTTAGATCCCAAACTGAATTTGAAAACGATGTTATTCAAAACCCTTTAAGTCGAAATTTGCGCCGTAGCTGCTGAGCTAACGAGGTTCGTGCACACCACATCTGAAGTGTGTCCACGAGCTTTTCAAATTCACTGGGACCTCGGGGCTTCTGACGACTGGGACTAGCTGTATGGAGCTATTTGTCTAGGTGTAGTTGGAGGTCCCCGTCTACTTCAGCTGTTTAGGAGAATGCCGTGACTCTGTTTTCGCAGCCGAGCTCCAGGAAATGTTTGACGGAGCTACGGAACTGCTTCCATGTCCAAAATCTTTCATCGTGGGGTAGTCTTCTTCTTCACACGTGTTGTGCGATCGGATTCGACTGACAGCTAGCAAGCAAACCCCATGATGGTCACAACGCGTCGATTCAGATGTCGCTAAAAAGAAGAACCCAGAAAAACAAAACAAAAACAAATAGAAATCTGTCTTGTGAAATCATCCAAACTGCTCCGTCTCTGACTGAAAGTTGACGAAGCTGATAGAGAAATGAGGTTTTTAGGTCCTTTAACGCTGCTTAAAATGAGCTTGGAGCTCAATTTTGATTGCTGTGATAGGGGAGTGGTGCAAAACTGTCACTCTGCTGTTGACTCCAACTGTGGAAATGCATTCTGGGAAATATAGGAAATGACTAACTCTTGCCTATGAGGCAAAAAACACGCTTCATTCCCTGGAATACTCGATAAAAAAGAGATTGATTCTAAGAGGCTATCATATCACAAAGGTATTTTTTTATGCTTCATGTATTTGTACGTTCTTGATAATTTGGGGCTGAATGTGAGATAAAAACCCCTCCCCTCGACAAGAAACTGTCGCACGACGTGATGCGAGGCATGTTTGCGATGGGCTATCCAAGAAAACCAAAAAAAAAAAAAAAAAAAAGAGGTGCTACCCATCGCTATGGAAACGGAGAGTAATTAGCACAGAGTGCTGTTCAGAGAAAAGAGAGAGTGAGAGGGAGCGTGATTTTGTGTGTGTGTGTGTGTGTGTGTGTGTGTGTGTGTGTGTGTGTGTGTGGGATGTTGGCCTGCTTTCAGGAGATGAGCAATGAGAGGAGGAAGAGGAGGAGATGAAGTAACAGCGGCCCTCCGTGCAGATTTTCAGGTAGAGCCGCACACACGCCGAGACGATCATTTCCTCGGTGCTGACTCAGTCCTCCCCGACTGAATTTGACGGGAGGGGGAGAAATGTGCACTTTTTTTTCAGCTGGAGGACACAACAGGCCGACAGATTTGTTTCGCTCAGCCCCTCGCTGAATGTTTAAACAGGGACTGTAAGCGGAAAGCTGGGTTCAGCTGTTGATCTGGCTCACGCTGCTACACTCCCCCCATGTGCCGCGGATGTGTCCGTCCATCTGTTGGTCACGTGACGGCGGTTTTTCACTGATTTGATTTTTTTTTTTTTTTTTTTGACAAACGCTGGAAACGGGAAACATCTTCATAGCGCTCTCTCCAGAAATCTGAACACAGGGCTGTACAACTGAACAAGATATGTAGCCCTGTTTTAAAAATGTAACGCATGGAGGCATAAAAGTACAGATCATTAAAGGTGGGATATCTGCACGAGAAATAAAGATGTCGCTGAAGATTTTTATGTTTTTTTCAGGATGTAAAATGTGAGCAAGTCACTTTTCTTCAGAGTCCAAGGCGAGCTCAAAAGGGAGGGTGAACCGATGCTGGTACAGTTTGGATAACACTGGCACCAATGATGCATCCTGTCCCTGATTGGCCCTTGGCTCGCTTGCATCATTCGCGGAGGATGACTTGAGTGCTTGTGTAATCTTCATTTATGAACTTTTTTTTCTTCGTTTTTTTTTTTTTTTAAATAAAATGACTCAGCGTGATGCTGTTTACCACAAACACCCTGCTTTGAAATTCATTCAATTTCCGCCTGTTTGTGCAGCGAGGCCCCTGGTGGCCGCTGAGCCGAAGGGTCACGGGTTCAGTGCCTGAGAGTGAACTTTGCTCCGCCCCCATGCAGCTGCTCCGTCCCGTCGACAGCACATAAACCTCTCTTTTAATTAGACAACATTTAGTGCATTTTCGCACAGTACCCGACTCCACAGACATGCACACTCAGAACACCCACACAGTTGGCACACGATTTGCGGCTGTTCTTCAAGCTTTTTCTTTTTTTTTTTTTTTTTTTTTCCAAAACGGCTCCTCAATCACTCCCCTCTCCGCAAAAAAGCAGCTAATGGCAGCCAGGAGCCCACGGGCGCGTATATGCTAAGAACAATTATGCAGATGTGCGCTGAAACCACTTTGGTGGCATAATCCAACAATCAGTCCATTATAGTAATTGTCATTAGCGAGTGGGCGATTACAGTTTTTTTTTTTTTTTTTTGAGAGAGAGAGACGCCAAAGAACAGAAAGAGCTCCGCTGGTTTTATGCAAATCTGGCAAGCCCCATTTAATATGTCAGATGTAATGTGGCTGTATTTCTCAAGCTAACATCAAACTAAGGACTGTGTGTGCATGTGTGTGTAACCACCTCTGCCTTCACAGGTAGGCGCTGTCAGCAGTGTAATGAAATTGATGGATATAATGAAATCAATTCAGGTTTTTAAGGGAACGTACACAAATGAATAGAGTGGAGGTGGGGGGCAGAAGAGTGGGAGGTTTTTTCTTCTGTTTTTGGGGAGCTGTCTTGAATTTTTCCATTAACCTTTTTTAGATCTTATTTCAGTCTTTTCTTTTGCAAATTGCTCTTTTAAAGATGTTTTTTTTAAAATAGATGAATCACAATAGCTAAACATTCCCTATGTGTGTCATTGGTCGTAAACGTGCGTTTCACGAGTCTGTTACAGGTGTCACGATGTATCATTTTTGAGAAAAAGTAGGCTAAACATGGATCTTTGTTAGCAAGGTCGGAACATTCTCTCACTAACTAGCGAGCAACGCCTCAATTTTATTCTCTAACAGAAGTACAGTCAAGCTAAACGTCTTGAGCTACCATAATGGAGAGCTGTTGGGACGCTCATTAAACAGAAAGCAACATTTGTCATGTTTACCATAATTTCAGCTAACACTGCTAACATTGAATAATCTCTAATACCCTGAGTGATTTAAGCCTATGCAAAGTGTAAAAATGTGGCTAAAAACATTTGAAAATGAACTAAAATCATTACCTGATGTAAAAAAAAAAATAGCAGTTTTGACATTATGACGTAATTTATTGTGTTGAAGTTAGCGTGCTAAACAGCGACTGCCAGCCCGTTCCACTCCAAAACTCCTATGCTAGCTGCGCCAATACCAATGCACACCTGGTTCCCCCCCGAGCTCCCAGTCCGGACCGCTAGCTGCACTGCTAACTGCGCCGACCAGCTAATGGCTAATAATCACTCTGGTGATATGCTGCATCTTATTTGCGTCAAGTATGAATACGACGGGTGGCTTATTCTTACATATTGTGCCTTTAAAAAATATTTTTTTTCCTATGTTAAAGGGAGTGTGCAAACCAAATAGTAATAATCTCTTGTTTTTTTAAAGGTTCCTCCCCCCTCCTAATTTTCAGAAAGTCCCTAATTCATTTGGAAAAGAGACTGACAAGTGTAGCCTGTTGTAAATTAACAGCAGATAGATAGATAGATAGATAGATAGATAGATAGATAGATAGATAGATAGATAGATAGATAGATAGATGTTTGAGTATGAATTAGAGTTTATCACGTTTAGAATGGTACTCGGCTGATTTTTTTGTTCTCTCTTGTATCAGTATTTGTTGTAACTGGGACTTGTAGTTTTTTCCTCTGCTGTCTGTGTATCCTCCTCGTTAGTGCTGTGGGTCAACTGACCACTTTGTCCAGTTGTTAGGCATCAGCTGGGAGATTATGAGTGTCATGTGAGGAGGCAACATGTCAGCAGCTCCAATAATGTGGTTAAGTTAAAGAGGAAGGCGAGGAATGTATCCTAAACTCAACCCCGGCCCTCCTCCTCCTCCTCCCCTTCAGTCATGGGTTCTCCGCTGGGTAATCGCATACCAAAAACAAGAATTTCCCCCTCTCTCCTCTCCAGGCGGGGGCTACCCCCCCACCCTGCAGCGTCAAGACGGAAGGGTTTAACAGGAGCACACCGGAAACAGTGCGAGTTTTCGCATTCAAAATAAAAGCATGTAGTTCTTGTGAAAAGTAAAGACTTCAAGCACACGAGACTAGAAACAAGACTTAAAATGTTTTTTGCGGGCTAAAATATATTAAATATTGAATAGGTAGGCCACTAGACTACTGACATTTGTTGCTCTTGTGAATTGAGACATGCATGAATACAAATTACATAAAAAATAGTTACCTAATGTCATTTTTCATGGAATATCTTAGCTGACATGTTGCATCTGAACTGAATAGTTGGTCAATTTGCAGGCTGATCGACAGAAAATTATAGGTTATTCGTCGTGACAGTCAATTAACCTGATTTTCGAGCAAAAGTGGCTAATATAACCCAGCTACAGCTTTGCAAGTGAGAGGATCTGTTGTTTCACGTTCACCTTCATGTACAGTCATAGTTCATAGCTTTTGGATTGATGATTTGGTGAATATTAACCAGCATTTTCCACTATTAACTTATCTTTATCGAAATTTCGGTGTGCTCTTCAGTGAAAAACCATTGACAAAATATTTCCCAACATTTTCGCTCGTGACAACAGCCTGCCAAGTAAAATCTCAGTTTCCCTGGTTTGCGTCACGCCATTGCAAGTCTTTATTGTGAAATGCGCAACCGGAAGTGTCCGTTCGACCGCCGCGCGCTCGCTTGCTGGCGGCAGCGGTTCAGAGAGTGGCTTTGAGAGCGGTTCCCAAACTGCTCTTAATGTGAAAAATACAGAGAAAACGCCGGGCGCATTCCTGAGACCCGGAGACATCCATGCCCGACCGTGACAGACAGAGCGTGTGCGTGTGTGTGTGTGCGTGCGTGCGTAAATGTGCGCGTAATCGTGTGTGTTGTGTGTGTGCGCGCAAACCGTGCGTCTCTGCGGGGGTGGAGAGCTTGGAGACCACACACTTTGCGCATTTGCCTCCCCCCCAACACACACACACACACACACACACGGGACCGAGCAGCACGCTTGGATCTCAAAGTAGCGAAACATTAAAGTTGTGAAATTGAAAAAAAAAAAACACGAGTGATTGTTCAACAGCGCTGTAGATGTGGCTGCGGGTTTAGAGAAAAAACGACAGATTGGTGCGCGAAAATCGCATTTTTAACCCAAGTGGGGAGTGAAATGTGCTCCCCGCATGGTCAAAGCAAAAAGCCCAACTGAGATGATGAGGTGGACTTCGGTCAAATGAGCCTTAATGAGCGGTAACACTGGTGTCGGTTAAAAAGCGCAAAACCGAATTGTTTTTCGCGTCTTTTTTTTGTTGTTTTTTTTTTAACAGTCCGATCATGCGCCGCGTTGCGCAATCCGCATGGAGAGGCTGTGATCGGCGGAGCGGTGCCGACGAGAGAGAGAGAGAGAGAGAGAAAAAAGTCTGTTAAACTTCCCCTTTTCCGACACGGACAACCACGACACCGACACACCGAGGCTGGAGAAAGTTCTTATTTCCCCTCCGGGAGATTAAAAAGTGCCGTAAGAAAAAACTGGCTCCACTTACCGTGGCTGCGTCTGCTGGCCGCATGTCCCCATGAGAGTGCTGTGCATGTGTGTGCGTATGTGTGTGTGTGTCTCTGTGTGTGTGTGTGTGTGTGTGTGTGTACAGAAGACGCATACCGATACTAGAGGTCGGAAGCGCGGCGCGACACGTCAACGCGTGTTTGCCTCCATATCATAAGGGGGGGATTCTTCAGCTGCTGCCTGGCTCGGCGGTTGCACAAGCTGGGGTCCGGGGACCTCCGGGGGGGACAGGAGCGAGGAGCGCAACGAGCCACAAGTGGATGTGGTTTAAAGTGATGGAGAGGAGCTCGGAGATTCCCGATCAGCGCATCTCATTAGCTGGTGTTTGCGCCCGAGCTTCCAATGAAATGGGAGGTACACATTGGGGGGGGGGGGGTGTGATCGATCAGGACAGGAAAGTTTAGGGGAGGAAATCAGACGTTTGTGCTGGATTCAGTTGTCCTGCTGTTTTTTTTTTTGTTTTGTTTTTTTAAAACCTTTAAATGTAACTTTCATATTATTTGATGTTATACGTCATGAATTTGCGCTCATTCGCTTTTTCTTGTTACAGCAACATGCTTTTGATTTTTCTGATTGGCGCACATTACTATTTTGTACTGGCACGTGTTTATTGGCTATCCGACAAAAGCCCAGCCAATCAGAAACGGGCAGCGTGAAGAACATTTTTGACATATTATCACCATTGTTTCAAAAATACAAAAAGAATCTTGTTTGTTTTATGGAATCAAAAAAAAAAATCTTTAAATCATGTGAAATTCAGATGGAGTTCTGAATGGTGGTCTCTTGAGGGTCAATCTGATGGTTCGATACTTCACCTCCCTGGTTAAAACAGGGACTGCATCACCACCGACTGCAGCTGTGGCAGCATTATATTCAATTCAATGCTGCCACCCTTATAAAGAAGAGAAATATTCCTACAGGAGGCACATTAATGACATAAAGTATAGATGTCTGGTCGTTGAAGTTGAGATTTGGTTGCTGCAGCAACACTGGAGGAATTTCTTTTGTCCAGCATGAAGGTGTTTTTTTTCTTTCTCAAACTGCCTGCTGCATAAGCAATGTGTATGAAAATCCAATACGGTGGATTTACCTTGGATGAGTGGATGTGATGGAACAATGCAAAGCACCGGTCGGTCCGTCAGTCCCCCCAACCCCCCGCCACACCACACCACACCACACCACACCACACCTGACATCTCATAGAAAACACCGGAACGCCAATGACACGCACAAAACACACACACGGGAAGCGGCACCTGCGGAGTAACACTCTTTCTGTTTCCCCCCTCGCGGGGGACAACTTGAAAACGAAGGCAAGTCTGTGTGTGATTTTCTTTTTCCCACCCTAACACCTTCACACACACACACAGATACACACAGTCTGAATGAATCCTGCAGCAGCAGCAGCAGCGGCAGCAGTGGCGGCAACCCGGAGGAGCGCGCTGCTGTTTTTAATTGAACAGATAACAGGCTGGATGGTTTTGTCTGCAGTGGAAAGGGAGCCTGGAAGTGCTCCTCCTGCCGCTGCCTGCTGCACTGTGGAGACAGACGCCTGGCGTCCCCCCTCTCCCTCTCTCTCTCTCTCTCTCTCTCTCTCTTTCTGCAGTGGCTTAACAGCGAAAGCATGGGCAGCACGAGACACAGACAAGGCATAAAAATAGGCTTAATGTGCACATACATGGCACGGAAGAGACACAGAAACATCAAGTGCTTACCAGCGGGGGCTTCCTCCAGACTGTTAAAAACCCAGGGCAACCCCCAGACGCCGTGATCAGCCTCTCTCGTTTCTCCCCTTTCGCCCTCCTCTCTCTATCTCCTCACACACTTTGCTGTTTCCTGTCTTTCTTCTCTACCTTTCCCTTCCTTCTCCTCCTCTAAACCCTGTCTCTGCTGTATCCTGCAGGACCTCGGCATCCTCCTCTCCATCCATCCCTCTCTCTGCTCTCCACCAGTCTCTACACTGATCTTTTAAGTCTACCAACCTCTCCACTGATCAATGGACAGCCGGTGAAAGCAAGCGCTGCTGCCTCCACCTCCCCCGGCTTTGGTGTGTGTGTGTGTGTGTGTGTGTGTGTGTGTGTGTGTCTGTGTGTGTGTGTGCGTGCGTGCGTTTCACTGCGAGGAGAGGAGGCTTCCAACCCACACACCACTCTCCAGAGCTCTCAGCCTCCACAGTGCTTCATCAGTTGACCACTCCACACCCCTACGCATCAATTGTGTGCATGCGTGTGCACGCCTACACACACACACGGCAGGGCCATTAAAGCAAAGAAAAAAAGAAAAAAAAAGCGACACATTTCGGTGTCACCTGAAGTTAATTTTAATTTTTTTTTTTTGAGGGGCACGTCTTAAGAAGGGCAGCGAAGCGTCCTCAGCGAAGAGCTCTGAAACACCTGTGACTCATCTCAATTCTCTCAGAGTAGCTGGTAATGGCAGCAGTTACAGCTATTATATGCACAAGAAGGCGGCTTAGTGGCAGAATAGGCACCTAGAGGCCATCCAGCAACTTTGATGAACAGATTTTTTCATGTTGCAACAGAAATACTCCTTTTTTTCTGCACAGAACTGCTCCGAAATCCACATTTTTACACCCCTCAGACGACTTTTTGAAAACAGGTTTTGGCACGGCGACGCGTTCAGCAGCTAAAGCTCATCTCGAATTAAGAGAATCCCGAGCAACCTGCACTGCAACAGCGTTATAAATAGGGATCTAAATTCATCCCGTACTGCCTGCTGTGTGAGGCGGAGAAGCCATCAGAAGAGAGTAAATGCAGGCGATTCAGCGGCGGCATGACGAGAGGTTGAATCTAATAACGGCAAATAAATTACCGGGTTTGAGGCCCCGGAGTGCCGCGCTGCCGCTGAGCCGACCGCGAGAGAAGCGCCGTTCTGAAAATTTCATCTTTTAAAAAATGTGTGGTTATTGCTGTTTGAACAAATAAGTAAACTCGGGGCGAAGAATCGGAAGATGCTTCATGTGCCGGTGGAAAAATACAAGAGGTGGGCAGCAACAGTGATTGGCACCCTGGCAGAACAGGCAGGGAGAGGCTGATTGACAGGTGACAGACGCCAGGCACCGGCGCAATTATAATGGTTAGGTTTTTAATTCTACCTCCATCCTTGCTCGGCAACAAAAAAACGGAGGCACAACATGGAAAAAACGCACGAAAAATGAGCCCGGAGCTGCTTTTAATGTAATTACAGTCTTATCAATATCCACCTGTGCAAAACGGTCACAACCCACAGAACTGTGCCGCCGCGGTTGATGAGGGGAGATGTCCGGAAATGTACGGAGGCTGGATTCTAACACCACCGGAAAAAAAAGGCACCGCAAAGGATCTTGACACTCGCGCCTTAAATCGCAACCCTGTCTCCTACAAATGACCTCTACACGACTCATTTGTTTCAGGACACGTGATTTGAAGGGAGCATTTCTGTCTGGATCACCTTAACTGGCAACTTTCTTTTCAAGGTTTCGTTGGACGGTTACGTTTTACGAAGCACATGACTCTGTAGGCTGGGGTTTGTGTCCTGCGGCCTGCATAACATGGCTTTTAAAAAAACTTAGTTACGGTGACCGGAGAATCTTGGTTTTGGATGAAAGGTCTCAGTAGGCTGTTCCTGGGTTGCGCTGATGGAGAAACATTTGAAAACATGAGCAAGCTTAGCACGGGGATGTGCCTCGGTCAACCTTGAATGTGCCATGTGCTTGGTAAAGGAAAACAAGTCAACAAGATGGTTAAGAGATGTTGCTAGGGATCTCTAAAAGCGACGCCAGACGCCCTGACCGCGTGGAAGGCGTTGTATTTAACGAGTAAGGCGAAATTTTATCCAATGTAAAGGGGGGATTTAGCTGTGCGGTCCACCGCGCCATCAGTTGAACCTCAATCAACACCATCGCCAAAGACCCAGAGCTTACATTAAATTGATGCCAAGATCTTCGCAGACACATCACATTGTGTACAGTCGCACCTGAGGTTAGCCAGTGTCAGCAAAATGCTAGCTAACGTGAAACAGTCAGCACCATGGTCTGAGCTCTGTGGCTTGGCTAGCTTATCCGACCTAGCAACAATAACTAAGGGGGCGGGGCTTGGCAGGATCTGTCAATTCAGCATTGTTTTTGCACAAGCTTTACTCAACTTTAAAGTAAGGATCATTTTTATATTTTTATACAATTTAGGCTGGTAGTTTTTCCTCTACAGTGAATAACTTAATTTAAATTCATAAGTTAACGCTCCATAAGTTAGTTTAGCACTGTCAGTGGTGAGGTCAGCCTTTCAAATTCATTCCAGTTCAAACAAGGAAAAATGGTTTTGCACCAGTATATATACAGTATATGAAGTATATATTCAGGAGAAAGATAGTCTTATTCCCTGTCAAATACTGAAGCTTTGGGTTGTGTGTGTGTGTGTGTGTGTGTGTGTGTGTGTGTGTGGGGGGGGGACTAAAGATTTCTTAGCATTACCACCAGTCACCACAGGTGTTGCCAAATGATGACATGTACTGCAATGTCATGTCAACATCATCAATGCCTTTGGATGAAAAGCCTGCTGAGCAAATTTTGTGTTTTTGCTTCCCTGAATATACTAAGTGCTAACACATGCCTGTCTTCATTCTATATACATAAATAAAAGAATAAAAATGGATGTCTGTCCTGAATATCTGATCCATCTCTGAAGCCAAAGTTGAGTCGTCAAACTGAGTATTCAGTCGTTCAACTTATGACCTGAGTTTGACTCCACGTAACGTGACTGGAGTGCACACAAAATGAAAAGTTGTAAAGGCGATGAAAATATTTGACTCTTCATTTGACTCTCACACATGGGATGATCAGGACTGCTGCTTCCTGTTCTCTGCATAGCAACAGAGGCTCTGGAACTCGAAATCTATGGCATGTGGTGCGGGTTATCAGAGGTTCAGTCCATCTATGAGAATCAGAAGCAGCTGATTAACACTAATTCGATACCACAGCTGATTAATGTCACTATCGGAGATAACGCCGATTTCAATTTTTGTTTAATTAAGGCACATCTGTCTTTTAATGCTAGTAAGTACGTTCAACCGTGAGACGCACATAGGGAAGAGGTGGCAGGTGGGGTTGACTGACAGCACGCATTTCACTGCGTTTCCTCCGTTCCTCTTTGCGCACAGGGCGGGTGAATGTAAACAAGTGAATAAAAGCAAGGACATTCTGAACAGCCTGTAGTCCGCGGGTAGTTGTCGGTGCGTGGGTGGCTTTCCAAGCTGAAAAACAATTTCCAACTGCTGGAGCTCACGGATGAAAAAAAACAAAAAAACAGTGATGGTGTGTCGCCAGGTGTCGGTCTGATGAGCGGGACAAGCCGAAGAATGAGACGTTCGCACTCACATTTCAGTGCACAGACGGGAGAAGAACTAAGATCGAATACATTTCCCGACGTACAATTTATCACCGAGCTACATCTGGATACATCTGGGTGCTAAGAGCCTCGCTGAAATCATCAGACGATGAATCACACAGATTTTGCTCTTGCCAATGTACCATCTCCATTTTGCTCTCAGTCTTTTCTCTCTAACCGTCTCCGAGAAAAGCTGAAAATTGACCAAATGACCGCACAGAGGCTGAATGAAATTGTGCATTTCTTTTCTGCACTTCTCCCGTAGGTGGGAATGAGAAAATGACTAAACCACAGTCCTCCTCACAAAAAAAGCTGGTATATCATCTCCTGCCATGATACAGATCACAGTCAGGCACTTTGAGAGGCGATGTTAGACCTGGAAGTGAAAGGAAGAGAAATGTAATTGTCTGGCGTTTCTGCAGCGAGGATTCCGCATGACACCCGTAATAACATCGGCCTCAGCTCTACCTGCTCTGCCTTCAGGGCTCGACCTGCTTCATTAATAAACCGGCCGACTCCGAAATACTCGGTGGATGTCTTCCAAACTAATATATCTCATCTCCAACACTGAGCTTGTAAGTTTTAGTGCTGTTTTGCAAGGCAGGCCTGGGACTGATGCATTATAAAACGTGGCGTGGTTGAAAAGGTGGACGGGCTGGAGAAGCAGGAAAAAGGCGCAACCTTGAGCTTCACAAAACTTATGTACCTTCGAGAAAGTTTGCCAGTCGACAAGGTTTTATACTAAACCGATGGGCAGATTTGCAGACTTCTTGGAGACGTTGTTAATAATGTAGAGCCATCTTTTGATATTCCCTGATGTACCCAGTAGGGGTTTTGAGGGTGAATGATGGGGGATGCCATCGCCCTTTGCTAGCAAATCGACTAAAATGCATCCCCCTTGCTGACCTGCCACCCCCCTGCTCCAACCCCCAGTCGCAGAGAGAGTGCAGGGACAAATATTGAATATGTTAGTCTAGTCTGCCTGACTTATTAATCCTTTATTAAACTGAGGTTCCTGCAAGTTAGGTTCTATGGACTGAAGAGTTTGCTAGCCACAGGTGAGCGATTTCTTACAAATTTAACGAATGACCTCCTGTACCAACATCCGATTTCATAACAATTCATTTTCTTTGACTTGACATTCAAATAAGTATGATTTTGAACCAATTTGGTGGCTTTATTCACGATAACAAGTATTTTAGTAATGCGTTTTAGTTGCTAAACTTTCTTTGTAATTGTTACGTGTGCCTCTGCTGTGTGTGTCTCTCTCTGGGGGTGTTTCTCATGGCACCCTCCTCCCCCTCTACCTGAGCACACCTGAGTGCAATCGGTGCTCTGGTGGAGTGGGGGAGGTGATAAAAGGGCAGAGAGTGCAGGGACAGGTGAGCATGGAGATCACACACACAGGCAGCACACCACACCTGTGAGGAGTGTTCTCGCCTCACCTCCTCTGGTGTCCTTTTTATGTTGCATCCCCCAACCCCCTTTGAGCCGTAGTTTTAGATTATCTCAATGGAGGCCGTAACAGTAATCAATCAATACTTCCAAATTATGACAACAGACCTTCATGGCTTTTTAGAAAGTGAGAGACTGCAGTGCTATCAAACAGTGAGGACACATGCAGCTGTTAAGTTTAAAGGCGTCATTTTGTGGCTCCAGGACTACAGGGGGCAGTATAACCGCCAACTGCTGCTCGCTAAACTGTCTGCTGTAGCTATCGTTGGCCCAGTGTGGCCTTATTAGCTGACGGGGGTCTGCCCATGTTGATAATCATAATAAATAATAATAAGAAAATTTATTTATAAGCACTTCTCGAAACACAGTTACAAAGTGCTTTATGTTTTAAGTAATACAGAAATTACATGGAAAAAATAAAACAGAAAATAAAATAATAAAATATCCAATGATAATATAAGATAAAAATAATAGGAATAACAATAAACAAATAAGACGTGTAGAAATAAAGCAGTGTGGTTAAATTAGTAAAATGCTTTTTTGAAAAAATACGTTTTGAGAAGTGATTTAAAAGATGTTACTAATTCCGCAAGTCTCAGACTCTCAGGCAGGAAGTGAGATGGCTTTTTTGCTCAACCCTGAATACAATGCGTTACAATAATCTAGCCGAGGAGAAATAAAAGCATGGATGACCTTGTTGAGATCAGCCTGCGAGAGAGAAGACCTGATCTTTGAGATGCACCTTAAATGATAGAAACATGACTGAACAACGTTTGTTATTTGTTTTTCAAAAGAAAGGTTGCTGTCAAATATCACACCCAGGTTTCTGGCTGTAGGTTTGTATGTTATTTACGATTTGTTTTTGTTTAATTGGAGAAGGTTTTGGGACACCCAGCACTTTATATCTAACAGACAGGATAAAAGATGATTAAAATTGCCACCTTCACCAGTTTTTAATGGAACATAAATGTGTGTGTCATCTGCATAACAATGGTACTGGATTTTGTGTTTGTTTATGATGTGTCCCAGTGGTAGCATGTATATACAGAATAACAAGGGGCCAGGGATGGAGCCTTGGGGAACACCACAGGTCAAAGGGGCCACTGATGAGGAGACAGAAAAAGACCTGTCTGATAAATAAGATTTTAAACCATTTTAGGGTAGTATCCCTGATGCCGACCCACTTCTCAAGGCGATCCAATAGGATCGAGTGAATCCACAGTGTCAAATGCAGAGCTCAAATCCAGAAGAATTAAAATTGAACAATCACCAGCATCAGCTGTAAGTAAAACTTGTTACTTTAATTAGAGCAGATTCGAGACTATGACGTGCATGGAAACCTGATTGAAATGTTTCAAAGATATCATAAGTATCCATAAAAGAAACCAACTTTAAGTAAATGTCTTCTCTAAAACTTTTGATTAAATAAAAATTAGAAATAGGTCAAACATTTTTAAAATCAGTAGGGTCAAGGCTCGGTTTGTTAAGAAGTGGGTGCACTACTGCATGCTTAAGGCAGGAGGGAACACAACCAGTGGACAGAGAGCTATTTAAAATTAATAAAATAGTGGGACCAACACTGTTAAAAACCTCTTTGAGAAATCTTGCAGGCATAAAATCTAAAGGACTTGATGAAGGCTTTAATTTGGCCATTATGTCCTTTAAAGTGCACAGTGAAAGGTGCTGAAAGTTACTGAGCAAGGCAGAGGAGTTGCAGTGTGGAGAAGCAGGGTCACCGGTGGCATGACCAATCTGGAGTTTTATTTCTTTATTTTGTTTGTGAAGAAGGATAAAATTTGCTCACAGATCATTGGGGTGGCTTCAGTCCGTTGGCTAGGAGGAGGGTTGATTACGTGTATGTTTAAATCACCTAAAATCAAGACCCAAAACTAGGCATAATAAAAGCTAAAAGATCCGAGAATTTACTGAATAAAACCAGAGTAAGTTTTTTGGGGTCTGTAGATTAAAACACAAAGTAGAGGGGCCTTGCCATTTATCATAAAACCAAGTGATTCAAATGAGGAGAAATTTCCAGGTGAGTACAGGGAACATTTAAAATTCTCTCTGTGAACCACAGCAAGATGATGAGTTAACGAGGCACTAAAGCTCATCTAAACTGTAAGTTTACATTTTTACAATTTAGTGAGGTAAATATGTGCAAGAGTACTTCCTGTCTTGACATCCAGTGTTTCTTTGTGCCATTGTTGTACCATCTAGTGTTTCGTTGTACCTCCACAGTACAATGACAATAAAGGCTATTCCATTCTATTCTACTGATTTTGTTTACCTACCACTGCTTGCACCCATCTCCCAGCTGAAACCACGAGGGCTGTCAGGATATCCCCTCTTGACGTACAAAGTGGTATTACGAGACACTACCGGCAAGGGCTAGCTGGTTAGCTTGCTAACTTAAGTGGACATCTTTAACATAATGTCAATGCTGCTGTTTCTATACACTCTGTTAATGACATTAATTCGTTTTCTGAATGTTTCGATCTAAAATGTTGGCCATGTCTTTCAGCTGACTGAGGACACTGATGGGCTAAGTTGTTTTTCCTTGTGACGGATAAACTGAACTTTATGTGTAAAATTTGCTTAGTGTCCCTTTAATGGCAAACAACAGATCTGCATAACCATTAGTAAATGATTATATGATTTTATATATTAATGTTACATCTTATTTATGAAGCATGCAACCAAATATATTTCCTAGCATATTTGTCTAAAGAAACACTTAATAATCTTATATTACAAGTCTGAGTTTAGAAGCATCTGTAGTTTAAAATGGCAAAAAAATGACTTCAGAATGACAGTCGCTACATGCTGCTATGTGCTAGCGCGCCGAACTGCACCGCAACGCCATTTCCTGTTCATTTCTGTTCAACCAAGTGGAAGTATTACACGTCTGTTACATGCTTATTCACGCATATGTGGACACATGTACATATACGGACGCAGACGTGAAGATGCACAATAACAGATTTTCCAACAAAACGTCGGCGGAGATATGATCTGGGATCCTGCGCGCATCTAAAAGCACTCATTTAGTCGTGGTGTAGGAGAGGTGGCTCTGTAAACCGCCTGTCTGAGCCCGAGTCATTTACATAGGTAATGGTAGGGGTAGTGCTCAAAAAATGTGTGGGGGTGGAAAATATACAATCCTCCGCTAGCATACAAAAACAGGCAGAGAGAGAGCGAGAGAGAGGGAGGGAAGAAAGAAAGAGAGGCAGAGAGGGAGATGTAGGTGTCAGGCTCCTGAAGCACTCTAAAATGATGGGTAATTACATTTCAAATTACCGATGGGAACAAGAGCGAACTCCCTGACTTTGGTGCGCAGGGAAATGCATTAAGAGCGCTGAAATCAGTGAGCAATAGGTAATTTCTAGAATCCCTGTGTTTAGGCAGCGCTGATTTGCATAGCTGAAAATACCAGTTTAAAGGGCCACCTCACCAAACAACAAATCAGATTTACTCTGCATCTCGTTTGGCACACAAGAGACACAACCCTGTTACACAATTTCATTTGGACTCATTTCAGTTACTTCCACAATTAGTGAGCTGAGCTTCCGGTGATGAAAACACAGGAAGCAGAATATTTCCTAATCTGCACCGGGAACAGCTCACCTGTCTCTTTAGTCTAAATATACCTAAGTACCATCTCTGGTACTGGTGTTGTTATTAAATAAGTGATTTGGAGTTTTCTAATAAACAGCACTTGTGCATACATTCAGTATTTCTCACCAAAACACTTTGTGTCTCTCCAAAACCTAACAATCAACTTTCTGTCTGATAAAGTCTATTTGTGTTTTGATTCAGCTGATTAGCAGACCTAGCATACTTCCCATCGGCGAGTGACTCCAGCTCCTCAAAACGTTGCTCTGTCGTACCACTAGGGGTCAAACAACTCCACATGGTACCTTTTTAAATCTGTGGAACAAAATACATACTTTGTTCGCGACAGCAACAGTCTCCGTAACAAGACTACTGCCACGCTAGCAGCTCTGTCACGCTATACTTTATACTTTATTTTAGCTGTCTAAAAGTCGCTCTACAGAGCTCTATTCAGAGCAGTCTGTTTCTGTGCCTGCACCTTTAAATGCTAATGAGCTCCGTTTTGTCAACGCCTACTTGGAGAGCCCTTCCTGCTACATCACTCTCAGGGAGAGGATTCCCCTTGCGTTTAGTAGTAGCATGCGCTAATGTTTACGGTGGATGTAGCTATGGCTCGCGGAGATTTTTTCGTTCAACCATACCAGTTTGACCCAGAAGAAAAGGCCCCTGAAGAAGTACAGACTCTGCGGCTGCAGCAGGACGTTTCAGAATGGTTAGTGTGTCTGAATAATGTTAGTTTGTTCGTATGTGTTGTTACAGTTACTGCCATGTAGCTAATGGCTAACAGCTAGCGAAAGCTGTATTTGTCTCCAACACAGTCTCCAAACTCTTGGACACTGTTCACATCGTCTCTGTCTCCAGTCTGCACGTTTCCAGACTTTTTACTGTGACAACCAAGCTCCCTCGTAATTTTATTAACATCAAACTCGCTTCAAACGCCATTGCATAGCGGACCGAAGCGGAGCTAACTAGTTAGCCAATTTCGAGCTGACTGCACCATACTCGTAGGCAACTGTAAATACTATCAAACCGCGGCGACACTTTTCGGTGGCTCGGGTGCAGTTGCTGGGTCCGGTATGGTTGGGACTGATCCTTTTATGAGGGTCAGTGTCGAGGCAAAGCCAGCTTTGTACTGACCCTCGTTACTGAAGCAGTCCAATGTGAAGTGGCTAGCACACACACACAAGCTAACACAAACCGCAGCCGGCACATTGTTGTTAAAATATGAAACGCAACCACCGTGTCACTGTGTTGTTCTGTAGCTGGGACAGAATATAGGCACTGATTTTTACAACCAACAACAGAGCTATTTGCGTGTCTGGCTCTGAGCGACGACGTCATGAAACACTGCTGTCTCACCACTGCACACACTGAACTTCACCTCGGGGATGAACGCCCCCCTTTCGGATATCTCCTATCATCGTGCAGAGGAGGCCGGCCTATGAAAATGACCCTTTCGTTACGTAACAAAAGGAGCTGAACTTGAACAGCCTGTAGAAGCGCCGTTTTACAAGTGGGTGGGCTGCAGAGACCATGCAGGACTTGCTTGTTTTCCTCTTTCTGGGAGTTGGCAGGCTCAGGGAGGACCAGCTTATATATGTAGAGACCAGAGAAAACATGTTTTTCATAATATGGGACCTTTAAGCTCTCAGGTGCTTCAAGCTAAATGCTAACATCATGCTACTATGCTTGCAATGATGATGCTAAACTGCTTGTATAATGTGTACAATGTTCACCATTTCAGTTGGACATGTCAGCTCGCTAACGTTTGCTTATTAGCTACAGGAATTAACATTAGCTTTGCAAGTGTTTGGTCTTAAATAGACGATTAACTAATGTTCAGTGATGATCGTTAATGTCTGTATAAAGTTTTAATCACTGGTGGTCTCAGGGGGGGCGGAGGGGTTTGAGAAAACACTGGGAAATTGCCCTCTTCTAAATGCCTCTATGGTAGATAAAACATGATAGTGCCCTTCTAGGTGTCCTTCCAGTGAACAAAAAGTGTTGTCTTGCGTGCCCTTTCATTGCCCTTTTAAGTTGCCGGTTCCCCACCTCATACAGCGGGTGCCCTTTTTGTTTCGCCCGTGCCCCTCAAGCATCCTGAGACCACCACTGGTATAAGGTATCTATCTATCTATCTATCTATCTATCTATCTATCTATCTATCTATCTATCTATCTATCTATCTATCTATCTATCGTGGCGACACACCAACATTGGCATCCATAAGGTACCATGGTGAATTTAAAGGTCCAGTCTGTACGATGGCACATTTTTGAGTCTCACTCCAAGCTGTAAGTGCCAGTATTTGCTGTTCAAAAATCAACTTTTTTTTTCTTTTTTTTTTTTTACAATCTGGATCTTTAAGGGGATCACATGGTAAAAACAAAGGTGACAGCACCGTCTGAGTCTTTTTGTGCAATCTCTTCAGCGTCGGACGCGTCCATGTGATGAAGTGCCTGCGGCGGCTTTAATATACGGCAATCATGCCAGTCATACAATCTTCAAAATGATGTTAGTCGAAGCTGAACTCCGATTAAAATGCATTAGTGGTTTACAGTTGCATCGCTAAGAGCTTGTTAGAGATTGAAATCAGAGCGTGCGACGAAGCTCTCAATAACCACAAAGGTAATAAATCCATCTAATCAGTGTCAATCAAAGCCGGAGCATAGAAGATATCAGTCTGTGATGTAACTCATCATATATTGTGCACATGCTCTGTCCTATGACGTGCATCACTCAGTTTTTATCGTGTTTTTGCTTCGGATTCACTATCATAGGAGCTTTCACTAGTAGTGAACAGTTTACATTAGGTGAGAACAATCTTCAAGCCTTTTTAAGGAGTTACAAATCATTCAAAGAAACGGGAATCTAAATGCCACTGACGCAAGCCTAACGAAATTTGAATAATTAGTTTTGTGGCCTTTTGTTGAAGCAGAGGCTAAAACCGATCTGTCGCTGCAGAGGAACTCCTTTCTGTACCACTCTGAGGTGGGCTGTGAGTGCTTTTTTTTTTTTTTTTTCTTCTTTTCCCCCCTCACTATATTTCTTTTCATTTTTGCGGCTCCCTGGCTGACTGGTCAGATTGTTGCTATGGAATGTGCTGTGGGACAAAAGGAGCGGAGATCCAGAAAACTCAGTGACCTCCTGGAGAGGCCTCGCTCGCTTTCTCTCCCTCTCCATGTTCCTCTCCTCTCACACTATTCGTCCGCTCCCTCTCCCTCTGTTCCTGTCTTATTCTCTCGCTCGGCGTATCCCGAGCTTGTTTTCCCCTTCTCTCGCTCTCTCTCTCTCTATCGCTCGCTCGCTCTTTCTCCCTGTCAAGCCCACCACACTTTGATGTGGTGCTGGGCCCAGGTACTCTCGCTTGGCCTCTTCTTTATTCTCTCTCTCTTTCGTGCGCGCCCGTGCATGCACACACACACACACACACACACACACACACACACACACACACACACACACACACACACACACACA